>BSBK01000977.1:0-1301417 GCA_027943335.1 Chamaecyparis obtusa
TAGATCCTAATTAGTCCTAATAGGTCCTAATTAGTCCTAATTACATTCTAATAGGTCCTAATTAGTCCTAATTACATTCTAATAGGTCCTAATAGGTCCTAATTAGTCCTAATAGGTCCTAATTGGTCCCTAATTAGTCCTAATTAGTTCTAATAGGTCCTATTAAGTCCTAATTTAGTCTACTTAGGTGTTAATGGTTCTTATTGATTCTAATTGGGTCCTAATAGTCCTAGAATAGGTCCTAATTAGTCCTAATAAGTCTTATTAGTCCAAATAGGTATACAATTAGCTCTAGTTAAGTCTAATAGACCTGTACAATATCACATTTACAATGAACATTAAGACAAGTCTTGACCATCAACTCAAAATATCTATCTAGAGACATCTTAGACATACCTTGATACCGACAATGATATCTTTTTTCATGATTCTTCATGTAGTCTTTGTTCAGTCTCTTCTGAATAATGTTGTGTACTTTTGTTTAGCAATTTTTTTTTAATTTCCCATCAAAACTTAGAAAATTATTCTATGCCAAAATGTCTTCCTTCTCCTAAATGTGAATTATTTTATACCTTTTGGATTTATGAAATGAAAAAAATATACATTTATTTATACCAAATTCTAATTACCCAAAAATGCCACCAAAAAGGCTGACATTGGTTTCGATCAAAAGTCAAACTTGGCTATCGATCGAAACTAAGGGACTTTTGATCGAAAGTCCCTTAGTATTAACTAAATTTAGCATTTTTTTTCCAAAGTTTCCAAAGTACTTTCGATAGAAAGTAATTTTGGATATAAAGTACTTTCGATCGAAAGTACTTACTTTCTATCAAAAGTACTTTCTATTGAAAGTACCTGAAATGGGGAGATGGTTTCAAGTTTTCAAGAAATTCTGAGAATTTCATGGCTTCGGGCCTCAGCACGCTAATCAAATGGATGAATAAAAAGATGTCCTTTTGTATACAACAAGTACTCAGAACTAGCTTTCTAAAAATTACATATTTGACTATTTTTAAATTTATTATGTGTATGATTTTTTACATTAAATGAATGTAGGTTTTTTATCAAATATAAACTCTAAGTTTGACGTTCAATGAAAAATAGGTAAAACAAGAGAATTTTTTTCTTGAAAAATAACAGTGCCCCTCCGTATTCGAGTCTAATTTCTATTAAAAAATAATAATTTAAATTCGATAAATACACAATAAGTTATAAGCTATGTAGTCAATGTAGGTCAAAATTTTGGTTTAGTCAACTTCAAACGTTAATAAAATATGCAATAATAGTGATAATGTCGTCAAACCAATTGCATGCCCTCCATATGGATGTTACAAAACTAAATTTGAAAGAATCCCATCCATATCTATTTTACCAAAAAAGTTATGCTCTATGAAAACAATGTTACTATTTGAAAATGACATTTTCAACACCATACAAGTTTTTGTGGGAGAAAGAAAAAAAGTATTCAAATAAATTAAAAAAGAATTAAAAAATATATATTTAGAATCTAGACAGAAAATCCTAAAAGACTCTAATTTACTTCATCCTCCGATTTTGAGTGGTTCAACGGCAATATGCATCCGAATCTGATTTTTTTTTTGAAAATGTAGAGTTCAGTGTCCGTTTAGGCTAAAAAGTGTAACCCACTATTGTGGGTTCACCCTATGATTACAATCAATCTGTAATAGATTGGATGCATGAAGGTCTTATGAGAATCAAGGAGAACTTGCAGCCCCACTTCATGCATTACTCTTTTTTAATGCATATGATATTGTTTTACAATGTACACAACTTTGATGTGCAAATTTTGAGGCTGGGAATGATGAAAAATGGCCAAGCAAACCCTGTTCAACTATGGTTGAGGGTTTGTAATTACACATCTAATAAATATGAGTTTTGTGGGTTTCAGAACTGGATTTTCCACCCAACCCTTAATCTGGTTGGGGTCAATATTGTCAGATTGTCCACCAAAGTGTTAAGGCTTTTGAGACCATGTGATTATGCAGACAAGTGGCCCCTAGACCATAATTGGGGTAATTTCCACTTAGGAAAGACATTACTGTGAATAGGATTTATGGATGCCCTCATCCGCCATATATACCTCTCCAAATTTGTACCACCAAGGGTGGCCCTCATGGAGTTCATCTGGAAACTGATATGGACAGATAAGGAGCATTTGGCTCCTCATAGAAAAGGGACCTTCACCCTTAGACAATTCATGAGTGACCAAATCATCATTGGAAAGAGGGCTCTGCCTGAACTCAATAGGTGGTTGGGTCAATTCAAGGTGAGAACAATAGAATAAAGGTATGTTGATCCTGAGAATTTCATCAAGAATGCTAAGAAGATGTTGATTCCTAGTATCAACATTTTCCATGAACATGAGGGGTTGGATGATGAAGAGGTCATCCAGAAAATATTAAAAAGAAGAAGAAATTGAAAAAGGACTTGGAAAGTTCTATAACTTGTAGGCCTAGAAGCACAAACAAAGAGGTGGGGATTTCCTTTAGAGGTTACTTTCTTGAATCCCCATACATTTCTAGGATAAATAAACTGATCAACATGTATGACACTCCATAAAACTAGCTAGAGGCTCAATTGGATGAAAAATTAGAAAACTGAGGGAGTACTCATCTTTTGAGTATGAGGAGGATAATGAGGGATCCTATGAGTAGGGTATCCCTCCCTCAAGTGAATGAGCCAACAAGTTTTGAGTTAGGACCAAGTGTTCCCAAAATAGAGGCACAAATGAACCTCTGCTAAAAAACAAAGGATTGAGGTAGGTGAGTCCTCAAGGCCAAGGGGGACAGAGAAGAAATTTGATATAATTAATGCCCTAATTCCTGATGATAGACTCTACCATCACTAGTTGATAAAGAATATAAGAGAAGGAAAGAAAAAATAAATTCAAGAGGAAGTGGAGTTGCCTCTCTAAATTTGCAGGGATGAGAGGGAACTATACTAGAAAGAGTTTCTAAATGATGATGATTTCATCAAAAGTGATGAATTCAATAACTTCCTAATCTAGAGAAAGCAATAGGAGATAGGAAGTCAACTCCATGTAATAGATGGGATTGATCCTAACATTGAGGCTCTGCAAGCCCTAGCCACATATGATCTCAGCTTAGAGAGATTACTATGGATGAGCTACATAATTGGTAAAAATCAAGTGGGATGTTTCTTGTCCCAGGATGGGATCTAGCTTCAACCTTTATCATAGATCAAATCATAAGGCAATCAGAGGCCTAATTGTCTTATGAGACAAAAATTGGAGAAATGTTTAAGGGATGTGGATATGATCTAAGATCCCAAACACTTGCAATGTGGTCCCTTTCTCCCAGAACACAAAATCCTTATTTGGTTAGTGTTGATAAGAAAATGGATGGAGACAAGATCATATAGATAGTTTAGAACACAATGAACCTTAAAGTCTCCAAGCTTGTTACCCACTTTTCCCTTCTTAATGAGGCTAAAACTGTTCAATTGTCCAATAGATATGGGAAGTTATTTAATGAGACAATTTCCCCGACACAGGATAGTGAGAAGAGTTTAATGAGAATAAAAGGTCTCGAAGGAGGAATTAGAAGACATAAAAACCAAATTAGAAGAAGCATCTAGGTTGCTCCCCCTCTAGTCCTTGAGATTGAAGCTCCTACACCTCTAGTGACAAAGGATCTTGATGTCTCATCTGATAAATCTAACAAGCATAAGAATGAGGTTGTGCTTGGTGCCTTAGCCAATATTATGCAGCATAGGTATGAGATAATTAAAAAAATAGGATTAAATCCATGATTCATTCAATGTGTTGCAGAAAATAAGTGGTGATCTCAAGGCTGCAATGGCTATTTTGGAGCCATTATTCAACATCTAGTCATGTAGGGGCACATTGTTTGAGAAGTTGGAGGTCCTAAAACCTCACAGACTAGACATGTGGTAATTTGGCTAATGTGGATGCATAGATGTTGTCATTATGGAAACATATGATCTCTATTGAGAGCATAGAATCTAGAATGCAAGTATGGCAAGTTGAAGAAGAAATTGTCTAAGTATGGATATAGTGATCCTGACAGAGCACCCGATGAAGATTTAGTTGGCGAAATCCACTAGAGAAATATTTTATTTGCATAGTTAATTAAAGATTCTATAGAGTATGAGGATACCCCCATCTCAGTGTGCATAAAGTTTGGAGTAGTACAGACAAAGTTATTCAAAGTTTACCGAAGATAGTTTTTGCAGACAGAACAGTTTGGAGACAGTATTAGTGAAAGAGTTAAGGGATTATTTTTGCTTGTCAAAATAATGACTTAACATTTTGAAGGGACAACATCCTAGATGTTTACTCTTGGATAAATATTTTGGAAGCCGACCATGTAAAGTTATTAGCTTTAATAACTCATATATTAGGCATACTTGAAATGTAATGAAAAAAGAAGAGTGATATGTAAAAAGAAAGAAAAGATAACTTGCGATAGTTGTATATTGTGATAGCAGCAAGGCTATTGATGTGAAGTTGTAAGCAATACCATATTACAGTCAGAAACATTTTGTATTACCTATTTGGGCAGTGAGCTCAGCTGGTGATCAGGTTTTGTAATCTAACTCCTAACAGGGTTAAGGCTTGTAACAAGGCCTAAAGTCCTTTAACTAGGACAGATCTACTATATATAGTAAATTGACTCCTAACAGGGTCCAATATACCCTAACAAGATACTTTTGATTAGTGATCTTTGTGGGTACCATCCCCACCGGGGTTTTCCCTTGGCTAGGGTTTCCTCAAGAACATATCATGTGTTATGAGTTCTTTCTATTTACTACTATGTTTGTTAATCAGCTTGATAATCTTTGTATGCACTAAAGTAATCTGTTATATCCATAAGTGGGCAAAAGAAAAAGTTTTTGAAATACTGATTCACCCCCCCTCTTAGTATTTCCTATTCTAACAATTGGTATCAGAGCACAGTTACTCGGAGAAGGAACATTCAAGGAAAGCTTAGCAGCTTGAGTAAGATCTCTATGGATATGGGATCAACTTCAGAAGAATCTTGAGAAGCTCTTGAACAGATTGATATGCTTACTGATGAAAGAAACTCATTAAGAAGAAAATATGAAGATGCAAAGAATGCTATTGACAAATTAAAAGGTAAGATTGAAGATCTAAAATCTGAAAAGAAATCTGATATGCTTGTTGAAGATTGTGATGAATTAGAAAAATAAAATGAGATCCTTAAGCATGAGTGAAGATAGTAAATCTGAGCTTAGTATGGAAAGATGGAAATTTGAGATCTGATAATGAAAAATTGAAAATTGAGAATGAAGAACTGAGGTCAAGACTTGAAAAGGAAACATCCGAATCTGAAAAAGTAAAAGTGCAGTATGTGGAACTTGAGAAGTAATAATAAAATTATGAAGGTGAATTAACTCAATCTAAAAAACTTGAAAGGCTATATTCAAAAAGTGATAAGACTAAAAAAAAAATTTCTTTTGAAGAACCATTCTTTGATAGGACTGGATTTGGATTTAGTATGTTTAGAACAACTATGAAAGTAAGAAGCCAGATCTGAAGACATCTGAAAGTGTGGAGAAATAAAGCTAGATGAGAACACATTGGAAGATCCACCTAAAGAAGAACCACCTAGAGAGAAAGAAGAATCAAAGCAAGAAGAATCAAAACAGGAAGAATCATCTAAAGGTATACAAAGAGAATTCAAAGGTAGATGTTTTGCTTGTAATACTATTGGGCACATGAAGAGAGATTGCACAGGTAAGCAATTTAAACCTCTTAATGGACATTGTTATAATTGTCATAGTTTTGGACATAGAGCTAACGAATGTAGAAGACCTAAAGTAATTTTGAATAATTATGATAGAATGATTGGGAATACTAACAATGCAGATAAGAAATCTATTGAAGAAATAAATCAAAGAAAAGTGGTAGTATGTTTTAGATGCAACAAAGTAGGACATATGCTAGAAATTGCAGGTCACAGATTAACCAACAAGGACAGAGGTTTGGAAATAATGGAATCATTTGTTAGATATGCAACAAGTTTGGACACTCAGCAAGATTTTGTAGAATGAACAATGGAGGTTATCATCATAACCCTAACCCTAGGAACAATGCAAGAAGGAATGAAAATGCAGGAAACTAAGAGAAAGGTTGCTATAGCAATAAAGATGAAGTAAAATTTGATAAAGGCACAGATCAAGGAGGTACAGTCAGCACTGAAAGTAGTCAGGAAGGTAATGTAACCAATGGTAAGGATGAATCTTTACCTGACCCTTCTTTAAGTACTTAAATTATGTAAGTTTATGTAGTTTAGGACTTAGGATTAGTGTAGATTAGGAATTTGAATGAGTTAATATTTGTGCAGTTAGATATAGGTTTATTATGTTGTACTAATGCTATGGTTAAGTGCACAAAAGAAAATATTGTGTTTTGGGAGGTCGCAGAAACTTTTATGGTTGCAGGTTTGCAGAATCAGCTTTTTGAGGTTTTAGCGGCAAAATGAATGAATGCGATGTCAGATCAAGTTAATGTGAAGTGTTATAAGGTCAAAATCAAATTTATTATGATTAAAAAGTGATTTGAAAGAAGAAAAGAAATTTGAGGATGATTTGAAGAAGTTTGGAAGCAATTTGCAGCGACGATCATACCGAAACCCTAGATTTGCAAAGTTGAGGTATTTTTTGATCTTTAATCAGTTGATAAGATGGATATTTCTATGGTTCATAATGTTAAGGATAAGAATAGACCAAAGATTAAGAAAGAACCTATAGATCCAACTGAAATTGATGACAGTCTAGCATTATCATCCGTACTAGATGGAGTATTGCACATTGAGAATGTTAAAGGATATTTAGGTTGCAAGTTTGAAACTTTGTGAGATGCAGATTTAGTGATGATTATAGGAAATTGTACAATCAAGACATGTCAGTTAAACCAGCTTATGAGCACCTAGAGAACAATGAAATTATCAAATATTCCATGAAGTATGAATTCAATGATGAGGAATGTACCAAGATCATTTTAAGTAGAATCCACAATGGGAAATTCTGGATGGAGGATAGAATTATTGATATAACTGCCGACCTAATTCATGAATTTACTGGATTATCAAAAGTTGGAGAGATTCCACTGAATGAAAAGAACATGAGAAAGATTGTTTTAGACAACACTGGATCTAGTTATAATGGTAGAGGAATTGTGATAAGTAAGATTAAGCAAGATGATGTTAGGTACCTTTGCAAGATCCTAACAACTAAATTATGTGGTAGTTCAAGGGAAGATGACATGGCTATAGGAATGATTCATGTAGCTTATCTTATGTGTATTGAGAAGAAACCAGTAGACCTATGTGAAATTTTGAAAATTCAGCTATTTGAGAACTTAGAAAAGATTAAGAAGGCTAAGTACACACAGTTTAGGTTTTCATCTCTGATAACTTATATGTTTTTCCATATTTTGAGAAGATTTCCTTACATAGTTGATTGGAGTGACAATGTGAACACAATGGAAAGAATAAACTCAGTCTACATGAAGCACCTTTTTGATAAAGTAAATGATAGTGTGAAGCTTGTATTGAAGACTTTTCAGAATATTGTTAAGAACAAATCAAGGATTCCTCAATCCTTAGTTGAAAAGCATAAAGATGACATTTGTTTTATGGTTGACACTGATTTCACCTACATTGAAGCAGTTGAGCCTAGAATGGAATTCATAGACCCTCTTCACTATGAAATATCTGAAGTAGAAACAGTAGGATATGTGAATAGATTGTTAAAGTGTGAGTTGGATGGTCATGCAAATAGGTTTGGAACCTATGAAGAGAATTTCAACTATGCAATAAGTTTGAGAAAAAAGAAGTAATCTAGTAAGAGAGTTGAATCTACTCTGAAGAAAATATTGAAAGAATCAAGTATGTCAAGTCATGAGTTTGACATAGCTAAGAAGACTGCAGAAGCCTTGAGGCAAAGTGAAAATCTTGTAATTTCACCTGAGACATCAAGTGCAGATCCTGTTGATACTATTGCAGTAAAGGTAAAAGTTGAAGTACCTAAAAAAGATGAGGGAGATAAATCTTTTTCTCCTATTCCTAGCAAAAGAGTAAAAGTGAGTGCAACAGGACCTGACAAGAGACAGAAAGTGGTTGTACCACCTATACCTAGAAATGTAGCAGTAATTAAAGATGATGATGTAGTTTCAATCAAAAATAAAACTTGGAAACCAAGAATTGAAAGAGTTAATGAAGATATATTGAAGCATGGAGACTTCACTAAGTTGAATAAATTCTATGATCTATATGGATCATTTGACAGATTGAACTTTGAAAATGCAATGGTTACACACATGATTGTGGTAGATAAGAAACTTAGCACTATTCATGGTAAGATCCCAGAAGATTTGTATAACAGACTTGTGAATAGAAAATAGAGAGCATAAGAAGAGGACATAATGATGAGAGAACATGTAATCAGATAGTTCTATGAAGTTAAGGATGAAGATCATTTGAAGAGATTCTTGAAGTCTCTTGGAACTTTATTGAGAACTAAGAGCAGAACAATCCTTATAATGGGAGGCAAAAAGGAGGAAGTACAAAAAGAGACAGAGCAAGCAGTAATGCAAGTTCTTGCAGATATAGTTGTAGAAAAGCATGTTGAATCAGACCCTCAGCAGAAGTAATCAAAGGAACTGCATGCAGAGGAAGTTGGTATTGAAGAAGTTCCATCTTCTTCACATATCAATATTGGAAAAGAATCAATGGATATTGAAGGCACCAAAGTGACTCTAGAATTAGATGATGCAGTATTTCATGATCTAGGAAACATTGTTGACAATTTGGCTTTGGGAGAGCAAGAAAAGGTCATAGAATCAGAGAAGAATACAGAGGTAGAGGAAGCACCAACTGTATCAGAATTAGTTCCAGCAGAGCAGTCAATTAAAGGCAAAATTTTTTTGACAAAGGCCACTACCTCTAGTGCACCTTCTATACCAGTTGAAGACATTAGTGCACCTGACAGTAAGAAGAGGCATATTGGTTCAATGCTCGAAGACCTTGGAAAAGAAGTTGAAGATGATGATCAACTTGAGTTTATCACATTTCTGAATAAAATTATTGCAAATAATAAGAAGGTGAAAGACCTTGAAGGAAAAGTTAGAGTTTTGACAGAGAAACTTGAGAGTGTGATCAGCACTAAGGTATCTGACTCAGATCCACTTGAGAAAGCTAAAACAGTAATGAATTCTTTTGACTCTGAATTTTCTAACTTGAAGGATATTGCTAGAATAAAATTTTAGGAAGACTTTGAAGCAGAAATGCAACAAAATTTAAGTGTAAATATTCGAAATGATATTGGTAGTTTAGATGTATGAATAAAGAATTTGAGGAGACATTTTGAGATAGGAAAGAATTTGTACATACAATGCACTAAATTAGAAATCCTAATAGTTGAAGAGGATAAGAAGATCAAAGAGAAGTTAGATGCTATTACAGGTGAGACAAACACCTTGACAAGCCCTAATGTCAAGATAAGTTCTGTAGAGAAGAACATAAGGAATTTGAAAGATGAAATCAGAATGTTAGCAGAGGAGAAGAATAGAAAGATGATCAGGGTTAACATCTTGAGAGAGCATGTCTCAATCAAGATATCAATTGTTGAAGATCAAATTGAGTAGTGTCTTCCAGCAAAGACATCATTTCAGAAGTTTAGCTTCAATTCCCTGCAAGCTTGTCAGACAGCAGCATACGGATTGAGTACTCTACTCAATGTTGCTAAATCCATCAGGAAGATATGGGAGAAACATTTTGAATCTTGGAAGTTAGAGTTTGGTGATTGTGTTGCAAGCCTACCGGCTTTGCAATAACTCATAATAAGGTATAAAGTTTTTGAAATTTTTGTACACCCTATCTTTGTCATTGTTGTCAAAGGGGGAGAGATAGCAGAAAATTGAATATATGTTGAGGAAGGATACTCATAGGGGGAGCTATTCTATGGAGTATGATATTGAATACATATTGTATAACTTTTGGCCACAATTTTGTATAAGTGTTTTTGAAGTTTTGTTTGCACACTTAGCCAATTTTCCCATATGTTGCCACCAATGACAAAGGGGGAGATTGTTGGCAATTTGGCTAATGTGGATGCATAGATGTTGTCATTATGGAAACATATGATCTCTATTGAGAGCACAAAATCTGGAATGCAAGTATGGCAAGTTGAAGGAAGAAATTGTCTAAGTATGGATACAGTGATCCTGACAGAGCACCTGATGAAGATTTAGTTGGCGACGTCCACTAGAGAAATATTTTTGTTTGCATAGTTAACTAAAGCTTCTATAGAGTATGGGGATACCCCATCTTAGTGCACATAAATTTTGGAGTAGTACGGACAAAGTTATTCAAAGTTTACCGAAGACAGTTTTTGGAGACAGAACAATTTTGGAGATAGTATTAGCGAAAGAGTTAAGGGATTATTTTTTCTTGTCAAAATAATGACTTAACATTATGAAGGGATGACATCCTAGATTTTTACTCTTGGATAAAGATTTTGGAAGCCGACCATGTAAAGTTATGAGCTTTAATAACTCATATATTAGGCATACTTGAAATGTAATGAAAAAAGAAGAGTGATATGTAAAAAGAAAGAAAAGATAACTTGTGATAGTTGTATATTGTGATAGCCACAAGGCTATTGATGCGAAGTTGTAAGCAGTACCATATTACAGTCAAAAACATTTTGTATTACCTATTTGGAGAGTGAGCTCAGTTGGTGATCAGGTTTTGTAATCCAACTCCTAATAGGGTTAAGGCTTCTAACAAGGCCTCAAGTCCTTTAACCAGGACAGATCTACTATATATTGTAAATTGACTCCTAACAGGGTCCAATATTCCTAACAGGATACTTTTGATTAGTGATCTTTGTGGGTACCATCCCCACTGGGCTTTTCCCTTGGCTAGGGTTTCCTTGAGAACATATGATGTGTTATGAGTTCTTTCTATTTACTGCTATGTTTGTTAATCAACTTGATAATCTTTGTATGCACTAAAGTAATCTGTTATATCCATAAGTTGGCAAAAGAAAAAGTTTGTGAAATACTGATTCACCCCGCCCTCTTAGTATTTCCTATTTCTAACAAGATATCCTAGAGTCAGTAAGCCCAGTGGGAGAGATGATAGAGATAATTGGTGTGACTCTATCATTTTTCAAAGAAAAAGAAAACCAAGTAAAATAAAAAATGGACATGTGTGGCCCTGACTACAATAAATATATGCCTCCAATTCAAGAGGATGATAATCCAATAAAAGGTGTTGATGAGTAGAAGAATGATATGAATGCTTTGCTAATAGGGAAAGAGTCCTTTTTGAATGAAAATGGTACCTTGGATGTGGACAAGTTTAATCATGTCTTGGATGATGTGTTCAAGGTATAAACAAACTATACAAGGTTTATTATTGATACCAAGGCTATAACTGACTCTAGGTGGGAGAGGTAGATGAAGTAGTTGTAGAGCTTGAATAGCTTCATGTGGCTAGTAGAAGAAGAGGTGGTAGCATGGGATAAAATTACAAAACCAAAGAAGAAGAAGCCAACTGCAATAGATTTGGAGGCTATGGAGGAAGACCGAGCAACACCTAACACCTGATCGTTGAGCACAGGGAGGGTAGCTATCATGAAAAGGATAATGTATGATAGCCAGTTTGGTGGTCATTATCCACACAATCACTTTTAGAAGTTACCTTGAACACATGTAGAAAAAGGTGCCACCTATTGGAAATTTGGACTGATTACATAGATACTTCTCCATTTTATTCTCCACTTTTTGTAATCGTTGTAACTCCCTTTTTGTCTTCTAGTGTCTTTGTCTTTCCTACCCATCTGAAGTTTGTTGCATCCTAATTCTTCTAGGATTCCAAGATGGCCAGTGAATACTATAATTAGTAGGGCTTTGTATTGTTTTAAGCATGGTGAATTTTATAACTGTAATAGAGAGATAATTTTGGATCTAGAGTTTTTTGTTCTAGAATTTTTTCATTTTAATGTACTGATATAGAAAACTTTAATGAGAATACAATGGAATCCCTTCTCATATTTGTGAATTTTTTCTTGTTTTGATCTTGATTTCTTATATGTTAATTTTGTAAAGCATTTTACTATATGGTTTACAAAGTAAATTGTGAATTTGTTCTTGAGTTCCTTTCAAGGGGAGGCTAATTCTTAGGGGTAAATTCAGAGGATTCATGGTTTTTATGAGAATTTGATGTTTGAGTGTGAGAGTGAGAGTGAGAGGATGATTTGAAAAGCATCTCAGAGTGAGAGTGAGAGTGAGAGTGAGAGTGAGAGGATGTTTGAGTGAGAGTGAGAGTGATGTGTGAGAGTGAGAGGATTCATGGTTTTTATGAGAATTTGATGTTTGAGTGTGAGAGTGAGAGTGAGAGGATGATTAGAATATTTTTGTGGATGTATGTTTCATTTGACTCTTTGCCCTAGAATTAGGCACTGGTATGTTCTTATGACACAATTATCATCATCAAACCTTTAAATGATAAAATATTTTAGTTTATGTTTCAAGAATATTAATGCTTAGTATTTGTATTTGATAAATACAAGTAAGTTTTGTTGATTCCTTAAAGAAGTGAATCCTAAAGGTACACGCACTTGAGCTTAATGCTCAAAGTGTAGGAGGATGTGATCCTTGTTAATTGGTCTTTTTTCTTATTAGATTTAAAGTTGGTATAAAGAGTCAAGGACATTAAGTTGTCACTGTGTGATGAAGATAATCACCTTCATGAAATTAAGATCTAATTAGCAACAATTCCAAAGTAAATACAATGCTAATCTATTTAAAATTGAAACTAAGATCTATAGCATCTCATGGATCTCTAGAAAGATGTGGTAAGTGAAGCTCTCAGCTCAAATCTCGACTAGTGACACTTCTAAAATGAGCATGTATGTTGTTCTATGCTTCTAAAATCCTTCTATTATGATTCTACAATGCTTCTAGCTCAAGTTGACACAATTATAATGCAAATGCTCAAAATTCTCTTAAATGCTCTTAGAATGCTCTTCAATTGTCTATAGTAACAATGCTTTGCAAATGAATTTCTAAGATATCAATTGCTCTCAAAATGCTTCATATTATAGTAAATCCCCAAGGGTAGGGGGTGGAGTGAAGTAATCATGATTAACCCTTGGTTGAGTCAAATACTTTGCTGTGTTCATAAATGGGGGGGCAATTTAAAGGTTTGTTTGAAAGCTTTGGACAAAAGGACAAGATTGAGTGGATGAGATTGAAACTTTAGAATGAGTGATTGAGATTCATCCTTTTTGAGTGATTTATGGCTTTTTGTCCTCAATTCTCATTGGTTGCTCAACTTTGTTGAAAGATATTAGGAATTATTAAATTCAATTAATTAATTAAATTTAGCCATGTAAGGGTAATAGGTTCATTTTGATTTTTGATTTAAACAACTATACAACTAATTGATTGAAATCAATTATGTATTGTTTTTCACCCTTTTAAGCTTTGATTTAATTATTTAACATCATTATTTTATTTTTCCTTTGCTTTAATTGTTTTTGTCCAACTTTATTTAATAAAAGTCCATTTTAATTGATTTGATCCTTTTTTATTGAATTAATGCATTTTGATGATTTGAAGCTATTTTGTTGATTTTTGTCATTTTAAAAGTACTTGTCCATTTTTGAGTGTCTACAAATGCCCCTCTTTGAATTGATGTGTGAAGAACATTGATTCAAAGATTCTTTTGAGTCCTGATCACTGTTAGGTCCTGATTATTGATTCACTGATATGCCTCTGATATGAAACTAATATGATATGCTACCTCTAATTTGATATGATAAACTGATATGATACTAATAAAATGATATGCCTCTGATAATGATTCAAAAATTTTGATGCCCCACTGATTTCCTTGATGTTTGATTTCAATTTGATACCCTGATGCCCCCTCAGAAATTAAAACATATTGATAGTGTGATTTGAAAAAAAATTTGATGATTTGATTTGATTGAATATGTTTTCATTTCTAAAAAATCTTGATGATATGCCATGATTGAAGAATATGCCCTGGTTGATTTGATAGCTTAATATAGGTCTAAGCCAAATTTCACCTCCAAAATTAGGTCAAAATAGCTTAAATAGGTTGAAAAACCTTGATTTACTATTCATTTGCACTTTTGACTTTGGTGATTTTTCTCTGGTCCCACAGTGATTTTTGAGATGGTTGTCCCTATCAGAGAGCATCAGTTTGAGAAGTGTCGGCAATATGCGAGACCACTTGACTATGGACCTCTAGTAAGTTATTTTGAACTCCCTCTTTGCATTTATTGCTTATTTATTAGCATTTATTGGAATTTTTGTATTTCATCATTGCTTATAAAATGCCAAATCACGCATAGTAGTAATTCATTGTCTCTTAAACCTTTTTACTATCGCATCCACGCATTTTACTCACACCTCCGCGTAGTAAACTGTCACCTAAAAACTCTCATTCTTGCCTGAGAACATAATGTTCACACGTAGAGTTAGGGCAAAAATGCCAATTTTAACATGTTTTACCACGTAGGAAACCCTAGTAATTCATTGTCACCTAGGCTAGATTTCATTATTGCCTAGCATGATTCAGTGTCACCTATGAATGATTTGTCACTTAGGACAAAAGTAATGTCGCTTAATCAACTTTCTACACCGCTTAAGAGAAATGTCGCCTAGTATGATTAAAATCACACCTGCAACCTTTTGCAAAATTTTACACTTGTACTTTATTGTGTCTGTGTTACCCAAAAAATTGCCTGTTCCATACAACTTTGGCTATGTTGGTTTTGATCTAGAGGTCTGCATTTTAACCCTATTGAGAGCCTTGAGAAATTTTATGGCCTTGTGCTTTTTCCTCTGGTCTCTGCAATTCATTTAACTCTCTGGTCTGCAAGCCTTTCAATTTGAAAAAAGTGACCGTTAACCCCAAAAAACCCTAAACCCTTGGTCCTATTCTAATTCACCATTACCTTTTCAGGCCACTTAAATCCCTTTAAATGCATGTGCTTTATAAAATGACAAGTATTTCTTGCAAAGCCTAGGTCGTCGGGTGGGGTCCCTTTTAATATTTCTTGCAAAGCCTAAGTCTTCCCGGCAAATATTTCTATATGACTACCCCTTTAAAACTTGTGGCTGTAGCATGATCTCATGACTCTAGGTTGTCAAATTTTCTGACATGTGATCATGCGACAAGGCGACACCTATCTGGGCGGGCCCTTTTCTTCATTCTCAGCTATTAACGCTTCATGCCAGTGGGTCCACTGCCACATAGTCTGAGGTGTACGCTTCTAATTTGTTGAAGGCTAGTGATGTGGTCCCATGTCAGAGTGGGCCCAGTGTGTTATCTTTCTTGAAGATCCATGGTTGTCGTATGATCACATGGAATATTCTTGGCCCATGCGATCATATGCTAGCCGTTGATTCTACTTTATCACCAGGGCTCTATCAGGTGGGTCCTCATGGTCTGATGTGCTCGCTTCTTATTGGTTGGTCAGGTGATGACTGAGATCTATTAGTGGGACCGATGTCAGAGAATCTACAGAGGTGCCAGCTTGTCAAAGATCTACAGTGGTCGCATGTTCACACAGAATCTTCTGAGCCCATGCAATCATGCAGTCACCATCTAATGCAAAGTAGTTTATTTCTGCCTTCTGGTACCAGAGCTGATGAGGAAATCAATGGAAAATGGAAGAATGACAAGTGGCAAGATGGGCCCAAGTTTGTAAGCTTAGTTGCGTGTTCACTAGACAAAGTTAGGGGTTAATGAAAAGATCAGGAGATTCAGCGACTGAAGAAAAAAAAAAAGGAACCTGAGGTCAAGGAAATGTTAGGGTTAAGAACATAAGTGGTGCCTGGGTAAAATAGAGGATCTGACGGTTGTGTTTTAAAGGAAGGATCAGGTTTGAATATTAGTCATTGATGGATAAAGCTTGGTGCCACCTATGACCATTATATATATTTTTAAATTCAAATATCTCACAGTACCAAATTTCAGCAGTAATGGTGAGGCCAAGTTGCAGAGAGGTAGATGGATTAGGGTGGCTTGTTTGCAGGTAGATATGGTGATGAAATGGACATGCAAACATAGATATCTGATCGACCAAGATATTTTTCAAGAATACAATTATGATCAGAAATGATAGATTAGGGTTTCTGATTATTTTATGTCAAATCATATGTAACCCTAATTAGGTTTTGACTCCTGCTTGTGTGCAAAAAAGGAGATGTATATATTGTTTTTGGAGCTTTTTGAAGCTCAGAGTTAACATTTTGTAAAGAAGTTTTTCTCTTTCTCAAGAAGCTATTCGTGGCATTCTTTCTACCCTCTGGCTTCTGCAAGTTGTAACCTTTCATTGATTGTTCAGATATTGCAAAGGTACTTTGTGACATTGTTTCTATCCCTACACCTTCTTGTCTAAATTTTCTCTTATGAATTCAGTATATGTATGTTTTCAGTGATATTTTAGGGTTCTTGATCCCTCTTTCTTTCTGCAATCTATGTGTATGCCTGTGAATGATTTTATTTGAATGCTCTTGTGGGTATACTTCAACCCCTGGCAATTTTTCTCATTCTTATACCCAATTGCAGAGGTGAATGACTTTTTGTAGGTTATAGTTTATGTCTAAGTCCTTACGAGTGCTATTGCCTTGTGAAATTATCTCTTTCCCTACATAGCATTTCTCTATTGCAGACCCTTCTATGAAATATTGATGCAAACCTATTCAGTGAGTTGTGATCTCCTAGACTTAAGATTGTGTGCTAACTTCATTCTTTATACTACAATTCATACCATATTTTCGATGCATCACCTAGTAGGTAGTTTTCTTTTCAGTCATTTCCCTTTCAGCATTCCTTCTATCCCTTTCCCGTCAAAGAATTTACTTTCCTATCAAGAAGAAAATTAAGGTGATTATCCAAGAGGAACCAACCTAGAACTTGGAGGTCTCATCTCAGTTAGCATAGGTCCCACAACCTAGAGATGATTCCCATGTTATACTAAGTTATCAAGACCAAGAGAGCTTGAAACAAGGATGCAAACTTAGTGTATAACAGTCTCATGAAAAATTTGATAACTTCTGATGTTTGATTTGAATGATTAGCTTAGATCTGTTGCATTCAAAAAAAAAATGGATTAGGATATTAGGATAGTGGGACCAACAAATGTGATTTATCAATCTGATTAGGATAGATACTGATAGGATAAATCAATCAGTGTGAGAATTGATATGATTGATACTGTTGCTTCATTCTCAGGACACAAAGACATAAACAAATGGTATTGGGTGTGATTGCTTGATATTTTTGATAGAATTAATTGACTTGAGATAATTTCTTGATATGGTATATTGATATGATTCCTTTGTTTTTCCAACAGGAAAACTTTCCTATTCTATACATCCAATCAGTTTCATCTTGGGTCATTGATCTGGGTCAGACACTTACTGATGCTAAGTTTTGTGTGATTGAGTTGTGCAGATTGAGTTTTCTACTTGACTTTCCATGGTTCCAGCTAAACCATGGTTTGCTAACTACAGTGTCAAAGCGATGGTACTCTGACCACAATACCTTTCATCTTCCCTTTGGAGAGATGACTATCATGCCGGAGGACATGTATAGGTTGGTTTATTATGATTCCACTATCTGTCGATGAGTGTTCAAGGACAACTCTATAGATGATGAAACTATCACTTAGCCTTAGTTTGCTTCATTTCCTACCTTTCCAACAGCACTTGGTGCACTGATTGGTGGTTTACTTCTTCTCGACTGATGAGGTCATGGTTTTTCAGTCAGATGGGGTAGGATTCTGGAGGATTTTCTTTCTCATCCTCGACACTTTGATTGGGGTTCATGCGTTCTTGCACAGCTCTACCATGATTTGCACAAGGTAGTTTATAGAGAGAGTGCTTCCTTGTCAACCGGAGGAGTTATCCTATAGTTGTGGATATGGGAGCATCTTCCCATTGCTAGGCCTATTTCTGATAGGGTTCGACACTATGGTTTTCCATATGCTTTCCTGTATAGCGGTATGGTTGTTTAGCACCATCTGGGTCATCTTGATTATTGATGATGATAGATAGATGATCTTGATCAAGTTTAGTGGTGTCCATATATTGGTTGTGAGCTCTAGAGATAGGATGATGATGAGTTACCTTACATGTGTGCTCCTCGTTGGATGATTGGTCATACTACTACTACTATTGAGCACTTTTGCTTTGGCAGAGTTTCTAGGTAGTATGGTAGGATACAAGATATGTCTCAAGGTGTAGTGTTATATGCTTGGGTATAGGCAGAGAGATTGATGTGTGGTCCTCTTATTGATTACCAGTTTGCATTGGATTAGATTGCTAGTATGGCTTAATGCAGATGGGAGATGCTTATAGGTATGGTAGATGTAGGTATGTCTCATGAGTATGCAGATTAGTGAGCTCATAACAAGTTTCCTCATTTCACTGATCCAACAGAGCATGTCCCAACTAGGGGTGATGGTAGCGATTGTGGTGGTGGTGGTGGTAGATGATGGAGATGGTGAGGATAGAGAGACCCTCTAGTTGTTGTTAGAGTATGGGTGAGAGGTGGTCAGGCTAGAGATAGAGATCGAGCTAGAGGACATGATGATGTAGTTGATGTACATCCTAGAGTAGCAGATAGACAACATAGAGCTCATAGATAGCAAAGACAAGAGAGACAGGCTCAGGTAGATGTTGCTAGGAAGATTCTAGGTGGATTAGATCCTTTGGTTCAATTGCAGAGAGTTGCCTTGGCTTAACAAGATGACATTCTAGCATAGCAAGTACCTCCACAGGTTCAAAAGCCATAGGATATAGGACAGAGTTCACAGGATGCTCCTACTATTGGTGCTTTATCATGAGATTTGGAGGCATTGTAGATAGATGTATCCACTATTGTGGGGCATTTAGATTAGGTTACTACCTTGATGCATCAATTTATGTCAGTGATCATTCAAAGATAGAGTGGAGCGAGTACTTCTCAGGCTCCTCCTTCACAGGATGGTAGAGGTCCAGATAAATTAGGTGTTGGGGATGGATCTTGATTGATGATAGATTTTCTCTATTGTTGATGTCACTTGTATCACATTTCATGTCATTATTGATTGATCAGAACATTTGATGTATCACTTTGTATGACATTGTATCTTGATATATTGATTTGATGGATCATTGATGAACACTTTTTTTATGATATATGATGATATACTTCTTGGTTTTCCTTGATGAGTTGTTTATGAGATTGTATTCTTATGCAGCTATATGAGGTTTCATGATGCATTTACTTTGATTTATCCTATGGATGTATTTATCTTATTTTATGATATAGATATATGAATGCAATGATAGATGGATTTATGACATGTTTTTCTATTTCTCAATGTATGGATGCAAAATGGTTTATGCATATAAATGCCCCTATGTTTTTGGATTTTCAAATGTATGCAATTCTATCCTTAATTACATGTATGCAAATGATGTATGAGTTAATGAATCTTTTTCTTTCTTTTCTGATATATGGATAATGATTAATGCTTAATGTCATGCATGAATGCAAAAGATAATCTCACATTTATTGATTGATATCAAGTATAAGACATTTGATTGAACCCCCATTTCTTTAATGTTTTGACTAACCAAGATTATTGATGTACCCCCTTTTCCTTGGAAAATTAACTACAAACAAATGCAATTAATCTAACATGATAATGCAATGCAATGCAGCTAAGTGTCACCAGCTTTTTAGCAAAGAAATGCCATGGAGATAAATTTTCATCATTGAGCATTTTGGGACTGAAAAGCAAGTACAACCATCACTGACCACATCATGATGATATGAATACCACTTTTTATCATTTTTGGTAACCTCTTTTTGAACTTAGTACAACCCTCACTAGTTGGATGACCAAACTATGGGAGTCTGAATACCGCTGTCAACGGATTCAATGTTGCAAGTGGATTTTTGGTATTAAGATATGGAAGATCTAAATAGCCAAGGGATCCATTTGGGTAAACAAGCAAAGGTAAATCCTTTCTCTTATGGGATAGTCCTCGATGGTTCTTTGATGACCATGTTGTTAGATGAATTCTCATAAGTTGATGAATCTTCCTCAAAACAATCACTCAAAGGCAAGAAAATAGCATGTCTCCATCATTGCCAATCTAGTCGAAACATCATCGATTATCTCAAAAAGATGTGATAAAAGTCAATTTCATAAATATTATCAAAAGAAAGTGTCAAGTGTTTTGCAATGTTTCATGAATTTCAAAAAGTATTTTCAAGCATTCTGATCTTTAAGGTGTGTTTTGTCAATTTTTAATCTTGAATAATGAAGTCAATGAAGGCTCAAAGATCAAGTTGTAGGATCAAATACTTGGGTTTGAACAATGATATCCATCAAAGGTTCAATAAACTTTCCACTCTTTTGAAGCTCTGATAAATCTCTCTCTAACATGACTAATTGTATTATTATGGAATCCATTTGGTATCAAATTTCCCATCCTTTCCTGCCCCCAAGTGATAAGTGTGATTGTGTGACAAACTAAGGGCTGTAGGAAATGCAACAATACGATGAAAAGGCTTTATTAGGACTATGTACAAATGACGAATGCAATGAAGGTTTTACAAATGAGATGATGGAAATGCAATATGTACACATGTGACTTAGAAAGGAATGGTTTAAGGGAACAAAAGGTGCTTGATTACCAAGTTTTCACCCTTTGGATTTTTTTTCTTTTTTCTCTTTTTCACTTTTTTTGCTACCAAGGTGCCTATTGCTAGGTTTTCACCAAGGCACTTTTTCTCTTTTTTTCTTTTTTTTTTGTATTTGTTCTTTTTTTCTTTTTTTTGTATTTTTTGTATTTTTCTTTTTTTTGTATTTTTTCTTTTTTTCAAATGTTTTTGGATTTTCAAGATCTCTTTGACTATGTACAATAAATATGATGCTCCTCATCTGATACTCTTTATACTCTTTCATCTCCCTCATGTATAGAACCTCTTTAAATGAATGCTATTGATAGGATCTTGAAGTTCTTCTCCTTCACAATCTGCTAATTTATAAGTTCCCATTCCAAATGAAGAAACAATGATGAACGAACCAAACCAATACATTTGGGGTGAAATTGCGACGGCAATTTGCAACGGCGGGCAAATGTTATGTCTTTTTGGATTTTTTTTTTCAATTATACCCCGATAGCGTTGCAATTGTGACGTTAACGGGATATAAGAAAAAAAAATAAAAGAAAATGTTGGTCATTTCTATAATAGCACTGAGAGGGTTTTTTGCAGCCGTTGGACGAGGAGATCTCTGCGGCTAGGCATCTCTACAGTGAGAGGGTTTTTTGCAGCCATTGGACGAGGAGATCTCTACAGCTAGGCATCTCTGTGGTGAAAGGGATCTACTAAACTGTACATTCAAAATCCAAAAGGCTGAGAAAGGTATGATTTTAAACTTCACTTCCTCCTCATTTTGTGTCGCCCTCTCTTCCCTTTATCATGCACTTAGGTACTTCAAGCATCACTTCTGTATTGTGCAACCCGAGAATGACATCTTTATCTTTATTTACTTATGCTTCATTCTCTTCTTTGATTACCTCTGTAATGCATGTGGTTCATGCTTAGTTGGGAGCTGGTTTGAATCTACTGCTATAGACTGTGGCTCGCGGCATTCATGCTACTATTGAAACTATTCCATATGTGCAGAGGTGCTATTGAGTCCATTTATTATGTTGTCCCCTAGCTCATGGTTGCATGAAGTGATGAACTAAGCCAACTCATGGCCAAGCACCAAGGTTAGTGAGCTATGTGTTTTGATTGGATAGCCCACGAGCTAGGGATACATCATTGCCATGTTAAAACTCAGCATTCAAATTTACGTCCTTGTTGATTTCTTGAAATTGAACTTTCAAAACCAAAATGGTTAAGTGGATGCGAAAAGTTTGAGGTTAAGAAATGGGAAAAGTTAAGTTTGGAAAGATTCTCGCAAAACTTTGGGATTTGGGAATTATTCTCGCCAAAAGTTCATGATTGGGAGTTGAGACTAGCAAAAAGTTGGGATTTGGGAATTATTCTCACCAAAAGTTCATGATTGGGAGTTGAGACTCGCAAAAAGTTAAGGTTTGAGAATTTTTTTTGCAAAAAGTTAATGTTTCCAATATATTTTTGTGAATAAAATGAAAATGCCTTAGAATTTTTAAATTTTGACATTTCAAAAATCTAGGCAACAAGAATGCATAGGTGGCTCACTATTGGGATTACTCATTGTTAGGTGGCTCATTGTCGAAGGGGCTCACTACCCAAAATGTAAAAGCCAACTATTATATCTGAGAGGCAGCTTACTATTGGAGTGTAAAATACAAATTTGAATGAGTTACAATTGCATCTGCATATGCATGAAATATAGTTCATGCTAAAATACAAATTTATTCTATACAATTACTAAATTGTAGATATATCAGTTCACTATACACGTCAATATATCACTATCATATATCATATATCATAAATCACATCAATATCATTGTCATCTATTATGTGTTGATGCCACTTTCTATATATACACCAAACCTACATTCCACAAGTCAACTTGAAACGGAGATGGAATCATGTGAGCACATTACCCCAAAAGTTAGAGATGTCATCAATCTTAAAAAGGATATCTCATGCTATACCAAATAGGACTAGACCAAAAACTTTATTACACCATTATATAGACCAAAACTTGTACCTGTAACAACACTGTCAAACCAGAGGATAGGTTGGAGATAAGAGTGTCAGACCAAACAATGAAATCAATGACAAATATCAATAGCATAGGCATCATCTTGGCTTCTATTGAAATTGAGTGCCCGAGCGCTGGAAACTTGGTATACTATGGTAACTTTTACATTCATGTCTTGGAGCTTGCGATCCTTTCGTTGTTTCATATTTTATGAGGGGTCCACTATGTTTGATGGTTTAAACTTGATATTATTTCACTATTATATATTCCTCTGTCTACACTTCATTCATTCATTTCTCCACTGTTGAATTTATGAGAGCCCAAGAGCATCCTTGTTGAATAGATGTTTTGATGAATATGTTTTGATATTTTGAGTTAGGGCATCATCTCTGATTTCACTTCTTAATGGATTTCTTCCCATTTTCTCTGTATTCGGGCATACTGAGATAGCATCTATCCTATAACACTTTCATGTGGCCTTATGCTTGCTGATTATGTATCTCAACCTTCAAGGCCCGCAAGCTAGGGATATCAACCTAGAATTCTGGTAGCCCGTGATCATTGGTCTCGCAGATGATACCTAAAGAAGTAGATGATATCATATTTCTACAACTCATAGTTAATATGTTTCTAGATTTTTGATTAGATTGTGTATTAAGTTAATCTATTTATGGCAATCTTTAAAAAAGCCACTGTGACTTTTCATAGACAGCGACTGACAATGATAACATGATTTAGACTATAAGTATACTAACTTCTCATGTATTATGAATATATATGAAATTAAGTGTGACTTTCATACATATTGCAGTCTATATTAATATTAATATTAAATTTTGCTTAAGAATATTATCAAACTTCATAAATAACAATTCTGATCTGATCTCACTCATGGTGATGTTACTAGATGCTTTTGATTCCTTCCCTTTATATCTCTCAATGTGAGAAAGAGGTCACACCTCTTCATCATGTATGCCCTTTGGAAAGAGACACACCATTTCACTATTAGCACCCTTGAAAGAATGCAACTCTTCATTATTTATGCCCTTTGAAAGGGACACAACCTTTCACAATCAGATCCGCACTTCTTATTTATCTCAGAAATGCACTTTTTATTTCCAAATTATTCCCCATTCAAATTAGTAAAAATATAAAATTAGTAAAAATATGTACACGTGTTATTGGATGGTCTATAAACATGTATAAATAGTCATGTTTGTCAATAGTTTTATTCATCAAAGATATATTCTATAGTGCTTAGTCAATAAGACTATTTATATCTGTGTCTATTGGCTATCCAATAGAACCTCTAGGTGTTTTTAGTACATTATAACAATGTCATAGAAATAGTAATTCAAGAGATTTTGATGGATATATTAAAAAAAATGTATCATAATTTATCACTATGGTTAATTACTTGCAAATATGAGAAAATGGTTACAATAAGTCTTGACAATTAAAATTTTAATATTAAACAATATTTTTCATAGTAACATTATAGTTTTTTATTAAAGTAGTAAATAACATATTTTGATAATACTTAAAAAACTCTTTTCGGTAGATAAAACATCAGCAAGGACACACAAAAAAGATAGAAAACATAGAGCATAGATAGAAATAAAAGCTTTAAACTAAGCACATATTAACTCTATTGAGGGTACTACTAGCTTCCAATTCAACTTGGAAGAAGTTTTGTTAAAGTTCCTAATGGTCTTGACATTGTTTATCACCAAACTTATCATTTTTCTTTATGGTACCTCTAGTTCTTGTGTTAAGACCAACATCCCCCTTAGTAGTCATCATAGAACCAAAACCAATTGCGACATGTATGCAAAATGTGGAAATATAGATGAGGCACATGAACTCTTTGAACAAATTCATCTAAGAATGTGGTATCATGGAATGCCATGATTGCATGATATGTACAAAATGGATTTTTTGAAAAGGCTTTAGAAACTTTCAAGCAAATACTATTGCTAATGATTTATTGCTGCTCTATTTTGGTATTTGATGATTGTCCATGCTTAAACATTTAATGTCATTATGGTTATATGAATGGATTCTTTTCCTTAGAACACTATCATCTTCAAAATCCTATATGAAATCTATATGACCATTTCATTTCTATGGACAGCATAAAGGTGTCTTACAACAAAGTTTCTGAATTGATGGAGTATGTTGGACCATGTTATGATTACAAAAGTTGGATGCGTATTGTTCAATATAAAAAATTATGCGTAGGTATGCACTCTCGGCAAATTATATACAACGGAAAGACAATAATCAAAGTAAAAGTGTGGCTATATACATTGATGGAAGGCCAAAAGCAACAGGGAATATTGTGGGTTTTATAAATAGTACACAACCTGGGTCAACTATAAAGCAACCCAATTTCATATTTGAGGCACGTGAGGGAAATCATGTATTCATCTGTGCAATAAAATCAATACGTGTAGGGGAAGAGCTGCTTATTGATTGCAATTTGAACCGCATAGATACAAACGAGGCTACTATCATGGGGGTGGTACATACTATTAAACCAACTTCTAATCAATGACTCCAACATACCATTTAGTTATTAAATTTTTGGCTAACATTTTTATACTTTATCTTTGACACAAGGGCACAATATGGAGCAACCGCCCGGAGGGGATGGTGATGATATTCCTAGCTTATCTACACATGAGCAGGTAAAACTCATTGTAATTGTGCAAACTAGATAGAAGCAAAATGTTATTTTTTTAATGTTGTTTTCTTCATTGTTTTGGAGTAATTTTGATAATACTAATACTATTGTTGTCACAGAGGGCCAATGGTCGGAGAGAGGGAAAGTAACCTGCAGTCCCTCAGGACTCCCCCCTTGAGGAGGACCCTTTTTTTATTGATTTAGCAGAGACCGATGACCTAACCGGTTCCATTAAAAAGCTGCTAAAGAAAATTGGAAAAGAACTTTTACATTTGCCATCCATACAACCTCAGAGTCGGGAAATAAAAGAGAGGGGAGCTAACTTTTTGTGCACTTCTGAAAACTTAAAAGTAAGTATTAATGAAATTTTTAATTATAACAAGAGTTCAATAATGGTTTTTATGTTATGCTCTTTTATGGCATTAATTAAAATATGGATGTGTTGTCTTTACAGAGTTATTTGTGTAATTTTGAAATTCATTCCCATGATGAGGGTACTACAGGTACTAGAAAAGCACAGGACACACAAGCTCAGCTCTGGTGGTTTTTCAAAACTTCAAGCACGAGTTGTAAGTATTAGTTGTAAGTATTATTACGGCAGGTAATTTTTTTTGGATCCTATTACTTAGTAATCAATTCTTTCTTAACAAAGAAAATCATGTACAGAATTATTACAGGTAAGAATTTTTTGTAAATCTTATTTGTTAATAACCAACCCTTTCTTAACATACAAAATTATGTTTTTGTGTTAAGACTAGGGCAGTTTGATATTAAATTGTTTCCAAAAAACTAAAAATTGAATATGTTTTAGTCTTAATGCCTCTTGCTTTTGGTCAACTGAGGTTCATATAAGGCATATAAACATTTTAGATAATATACTTATAGTATGTTTGAAGTATTCTGCTCTCTCTCTCTCTCTCTCTCTCTCTCTCTCTCTCTCTCTCTCTCTCTCTCATGTGGAAGCTGCAAGAGTCTCATTTGAAATTCATATAAGTTTTAGTTTCAATGTGTATGTTGCTATAAGCATACACTACCATGTGATGATTGATGTATCTTTAAAGAAGAACAGGGTAATTGCGATAGGGGTAATTTGTACCCAGAATAGGGTAATTTGTCCCAGAATTTTTTTTTTAATTTTATTTTGTATTCGTCGCAATTGTGACGCACACACAACGAATTGTGATGGGGGTGCTATGTAGGCGACGCCCACTCCCATCACAATTGCGATGATTGTTGCATGATTACATGCGGCTTCCCAAGCACATGCGACCATGTGACAAGTCATCATAGTTGCACCGGTGTTCATCGCAATTGTGATGGTTGTCGCATGATCGCATGCGGCTTCCCAAGTGCATGCGACCATGTGACAAGTCATCGCAATTGCGATGATTGTCACATGATCGCATGCGGCTTCCCAAGTGCATGCGACCATGCGACAAGCCATCATAGTTGAAGTCATAATTGCGATGGTATAGGAAAGACGTTGTATTTTGTGACTAAAAAATAGCAATGTCTATGACTGTCACAATTGTAACACATGGCTGTCACAATTGTGACACATAGCCGTCGCAAATCGATGCCAAATTTATTAGTGTTTCTTTGTCATCTTGATTCTTTTGGTTTTCTCTTAACACTAAGTCTCCTACTTAAAAGACTCTTATTTTGATATACTTATTGTAGTTCCTTGAGATTCTATTTTGATACACTTTCAAGTGTTCATAGGCTTGTGTTTGGTGTTCTTCCAACAATTCCAATTGTTGAATTTGGGAAAATCTATAATCCTCATATGTTATTAGGCCTTGTAATGATACTCATAAAGATGGGATTTCAACCTCCAAAGGTAGAATGGCTTCGGCTCCATAGACTAGAGAAAATGGTGTAGCTCCCGTAGGTGTTCTTATGATTGTTCTATAGACCCATAATGTTGGATTGATTAGCACATGCCAATCTCTTCTTGATTTATTTACCGATCTTTTCAAAATCTTGAGGATGTTCTTATTCATAGCTTCGGCTTGTCCATTTCCTTGAGGATAGTAAATGGATGAAGAGTGATGAGTGATATGAAATGTAGCACAAAGTTCATCTACATCCTTGTTTTTGAATTGATTTCCATTATTTTTTATTATGGCATGAGGAATACCATATCTACAAATGATGTGGTTCAAGATGAACATGGAAATTTATTTACCCATGGTCGTGATCAAAGGAACCACTTCTACCCACTTAGTGAAATATTCTATTGCAGTTATGATGTATTTGAGCCCATTTGAAGAAGGTGGATAAATTAACCCAATCAAGTCAAAACCCCATTGATAGAATGGCCATGGTGTAAAAAAGGGATGTAACTCTTGTGATGGTACATGTATCATGTCACCATGATATTGGAATTTTCTGCATATTTTGACAAAGTGACAAGCATCTTTCTCTAAGGTCTTCCAGAAATACCCTAAGCAAAGAATCTTCTTGGCTAGATTTAAACTGCTTGAGTGTGACCTACAAATGCCTTCGTGAACCTCATGTAAAGCTAACTTAGACTCTTCTTCCTCTAGACATCTAAGCAATGTCCCATCAATACCCTTACGATACAATGTGTCTGAAAGGATTATGTAACAGGTTGATTGGTGTATGAAATTTCATTTTTGGGCTCAAGATTGGTCTAAAGGTAACACTTGGTCTTTGAGATATGTATAGATAGGGCCATACCAAGGTGAATCATGTCCATGAAGTAGGGAAATAATTTGGGTTTTAGGAAGGTTGAATGCCGGTTTCACCAACTCTTCCACCAAGAACTCATACTTCTCATTCTAATTTGGTTTTTGTAACAAGGAAGCCAAGGTGGCCATTGCATCAGCTGCTCTCTTTTTCTCTCTCAAAATTTTCTCAAAAGTAATCAAGGCAAAGTACTTTTTCCATCCATCAATCATAGTCTTATATGGCATTATCTTTTCATCTTTGGTATTGTATTCATTGTTGACTTGATTGATTATGAGTTGAGAGTCTCCATATATTTGTAGCTCAATGATGTTCCATTCTAAAGCCATTTTAATGCCAATGACTAGAGCCTCATATTCTGTTATATTGTTTTTGCATGGGAATAAGAGCTTTTAGGACTTGGGAATGGTGTACCCTTGAGGATTAACCAACAATATGTCAGCCATGAAACCTCCTTGTGTATATGAGCCGTCAAAATATAACTTCCATGTTTTAGCCTCTATGTTGACAATTGCAGAATTCAAAAATTCCCCTTGAATGGTTTATGTAGAAGTCATTGGATTTTCAGCTAAGTGATCTGCTATCACTTGTCCTTTTATTTCCTTTCTATCCACATACTCAATGTTGTACTCACTCAATATCATGACCCATTTTTCTATCCTACCTATTAAGGTAGTTTTTCCTTAGTAAATACTTTAGAGGATCAATTTTTGCAATTAATTTCACCTTATGCATCAACATATAATGTCTCAATTTTTGTGATGCAAAGACAACCGCTAGAAATTCTCTCTCCATGAATGTGTAGTTAAGTTTGTATTTTATCAATGTCCTACTCAAATATTAGATTTCTCTTTCCTTTCCTTTCTCATCTTCTTGTGCCAAAAGAACTCCTAGAGACCTTTCGATAGCGAATATGTAAAGCAGCAATGGTTTTCCCTTGATTGGTTGCATTAGGATTGGTGGATTTATTAGATAAGTATTCAATAGGGTGAAGGCTTGATCACATTCTTCATCCCACATGAAAATAGTATCCTTGTGTAGTAACCTTGTGCAATTTTATCTGGTTGTAGTTGCTAAAACCGTCCATCAATGAGTACATGGAGTGACCTGCTGTTAAGTCCACTATGGCATCTATGCTTGGAAGTGGAAATTCATCCTTAAGACATGGAAGAATCAAGTCTCTAAAATTCATGCATACATGAATGGACTTGTCGTGCTTTGTGACTAGTACAATGTTAGATATCCATTCAACATAGGCTATTGCTCTTATGAATCAAACCTTCAACAATTTTTCCAACTCCGTTTTGACTAGGAGAGTCACATGTGGGTGCATTTTTCTCAACTTTTGTTCGACCGGCTTAACCCTGGGTCTAACATTCAAATGATGCATTATGAAGTTGGGATCCAATCTGGGCATGTTGGCATATGACCATGCAAAATTCACTTGTTTCTCTTGGAAAAACTTGATAAAATCCTCTCTTTCTAGAGATGTAAGTAACGCTGCCAAGTGTATAAATTTTGGATCCAATTCTATCCCAATGTTGACCTTTTCTATCGACTCTATGAGAATTGGTGACCTTTCATCCTCATGTTCTGGTAGGGTATCCAATCTCTCTTCCTTTGGTGCCACAGTTGGGTTTTCACCATAGGAAAAATCTTTTATCTTTACTTTTTTTGGTTCTAGTGTTGCCACATAGTGGTTTTCATCACTAGAACTTTTAATTTTTTATTCATCCTCATGTTCTAGTAGGGTATCCAATCTCTCTTCCTTTGGTGCCACAGTTGGGTTTTCACCATAGGAAACATCTTTTATCTTTACTTTTTTTGGTTCTAGTGCTGCCACATAGTGGTTTTCATCACTAGAACTTTTCATTTTCATTTTTATTTTCATTTTTATCTTTTGACTAAGAGATTGGACCCCCATTGTTCTCATCATGTTTGTATCAAATTCGTTGGTGAAAGAGGGTTCAACCGCATTAAGGTATTGGCTCATTGCTTGGTCATTTAGGAAATAGAGTAAGTCACTCGGTTCATGTTAAGGTTTTAGGATCATTGCAAATGTAATAGCACTATCTCATTGTATGTGTTTTCCAAATGCAACAATCTCTTGCATTTATATTAAGAATGAGCCAAGAAGAGACATGTCCCTTCAAGGGACATGTCTATTCATTATTATGTAATTAATATAATGACAATTATGATTTTATATATATATAATATCTCTTGAGTATTATATTAATTTATCTAATATTTACATAATAATAATAATTATTATTTTATCAATTTAACTATTTATTTATTATGAGAATAATTATAACCTAACTTTATATATACATATATATCAATGTATATATATATATATATATATATATATATATATATATATATATATATATATATATATATATATATATATAATCATTTCTCATAAATCATATAGTCATTATTATTTATCTAACTGATGCTACAAACATCAACACTCCCTCTTAGCTAGGGAAGATAAAATGTAACTCACAATAAGTTCATAAATTGTGAGGGTTAGTTCCCAGGTGGATTGCCTCTATCAACGATTCTATCCATAGTTCCTAGGTGGATTGCCTCCATCGGTGATTCGATCCACAAGCTCCTATGTGGATTTCCTCCATCGATGATTCTATCCATAGTGATTCTATCCATAACTCATGAGCTATGGTGTGGATTGCCTCTATCAGCGATTCAATCCAAAAGCTCCTGTGTGGATTTCCTCTATCGGCAATTTTATCCACAACTCATGAGCTATGGTGTGGATTGCCTTTGTCGGTGATTTGATCCACAAGCTCTTGTGTGGATTTCCTCCATCGGTGATTCTATTCACAACTCATGAGCTATGGTGTGGATTGCCTCTATCGACAATTCAATCCACAAGCTCCTGTGTGGATTGCCTCCATCAGCGATTCTATCCACAACTCATGAGCTATGGTGTGGATTGCCTCTATCAGTGATTCAATCCACAAGCTCCTATGTGGATTGCCTCCATCAGCAATTCTATCCAAAACTCATGAGCTATGGTGTGGATTGCCTCTATTGACAATTCTATCCACATGCTCCTGTGTGGATTACCTCCATCGGTGATTCTATCCACAAACTCATGAGCTTCATAGTGGATTGCCTCCATTGGTGATTCTATCCACAAGTAAGATATTACAAAAGAAAAGTTATTGCAAGATCGTCACCTTCCAATAACTTTAACAAATACAAGTGATAATCATTTGGAAGTCGTCACTTCTTTATGATTTACACAGGAGGTAGGCCCATTAAAAACATTCATAATTCACAAGTATAATAATCAATTTTATATCAATTTTACCTCATAAATGTTTCACCTTCAATAGTGAACTCCCTCTCAATCAATATGATCACTTGATTGTCACAAGTTGGCTGAACCATCTACTCCCTCTGAAGCTCAAGTTTATCAACTTCTTGACCTCTTTTGAAATATTAAACTCTCTTTGCATCTAGTCTCAATCATCAATTTTTTTTCAAGCATCAAGTTATTTCTTCCTTGAATGAAATTATCTTGTGTTTTTGTCCTAAAGGTATGTCAGAGAGAGATTACAAATAGCTCACTAAACTATATTATCCCAAAGAAATATTAAAGATAAAAGCATACAATATTTTTTATCCCAATATTATAGTATGATTTAATAACTACATAAAAAAATTAATGAACATTAATCAACATGAAATACTCATCTCATGATTAATGTAATGATCCTTTTCTTATTTGCACTATAAAAAGTGTTTGAAGCTTTTAATCAAAGAACTCTCTTTGTTCAGAAATCTACATAGACCTGTACACATTCGGTCATAACTTTTGAACCTGACATTTTCTTTCCAATCGCTCTAGTGAGATTCTTCTAAATTATGTTATCACCAACATATCTAAAATTTAGAAAAATCCAACGGTCCATTTGTGAGATATGGTCCTCGTACTGAGACTGTAATTTTTTGAAATAGTCACACATTCACCATTAACAAACTACTCTCTTACATTTGCAACTTGGCTCTGATACCATGTTAAGGTTTTAGGATCATTGCAAATGTAATAGTACTATCTCATTGTATGTGTTTTCCAAATGCAACAATCTCTTGCATTTATATTAAGAATGAGCCAAGAAGAGACATGTCCCTTCAAGGGACATGTCTATTCATTATTATGTAATTAATATAATTACAATTATGATCACACACACACACACACACACACACACACACAGATATATATATATATATATATATATATATATATATATATATATATATATATATATATATATATATATATATATATATATATATATATATATATATATATATATATATATATATATATATATATATATATATATATATATATATCTTGAGTATTATATTAATTTATCTAATATTTACATAATAATAATAATATAATAATTTTATCAATTTAACTATTTATTTATTATGAGAATAATTATAACCTAACTTTATATATACATATATATCAATGTATATAATAATATCAATTATTATATATATGAATATATATAATAAATCATTTCTCATAAATCATATAGTCAATATTATTTATCTGACCGATGCTACAAACATCAACAGTTCAGTTTGGTCCCAATCAATAAGGTCCAGATGTATCAAAAGTAAGGATTCATTTGGCAAAGTGTCATCAATTGAGTTTATGGACATGATTACATTTGAAGGTTTGTACATTGTATTGTTTAGATCTATGATGTGAGCTTCATCGAGATGGTCCATGGAAGAAGGATCAAAATCCCCTTCACTTGAGTCCTCATCAACCTCTATGGGAAATAGCATGGGAAAAACCATGAGCGGATTAAAACTAACATTTGAATCTCCCTCCAAAGGCATCCAAAATGTATCTATCCATGGTGGATTAGTAAGTGCTTGTCCCTTGTATATTAGGCTCTTCATTGACTTGAGTTTCTTGCCTTGGAATCTTTGCATAAGTATTGTTACTATTTCCTTATCATGGATTCATTAGATAGAGTGTCCCACTCATAATCTCGAGAATCATCACTATCACCATTGGATTCCACTGTGTTCACTTGAGGATAGAAATCATGCATTGGGATGGAGCTTTCTCCTTTGTATTGGTAACCTACCCCTGATCTCTCTTCTTTTGCCCTCCAACAAGGTTCAATGGGTTCTAATAAACCTCTATTTCTTCGGCCTAAGGGTCCTCTTCCCTTGTACCCCATTTTTTGCATGATCTCAAATCCTTTCACATATTTCTCGGTTTGGATATTAATATGCTGAATCCTTTCTATGGGAATATTTGATGTGTCTTCTTCATCTTGATAAAGCCATTGAAGAACTTCATCCTCTTCCTTATCAAATGCTGCTTTTTCACTTTCTCTTACAAAGTAAGAGTTATACTTATGAGGAAGATGTTCTTTTGATGGTTTTCCATGTGATCTTGGAGATGTGGGTAAGTCAAATAGAGAAATAGAATATTCCCCTATTCCTTTAGAACTGATTTTGCATTGTTTTCAAATTTATTCATCATCTCACTCATGTGTTGGTAATGGTCCTCCTTAGCTTTTTCTTTTTCTTCTTTGGTAGGTTTGTAAAGTACTATCTCTGATTTGGGTGCTTGATATAAATTTTCTGTTGAAGTTGGACCCTCATAGCTCACTTTTTCCTTTCCCTTAGTTGATGTCATTGAGCTAGCTTGAGGAGGGTTTGATGTAGCATCTAATGTCAACTCATCCATTTTAACATCTTCAATGGTGGATTTTTGGATAATTCCTTCTCGGTTATGGGGAATAAATAGCTCATGAAGGGGTTTAAGTGCATTAGAATATTGGAACGGATTTGAGTCCCCTCCAACCATGATTTCTTCACCCATGTATGGAAATTTTATGCATTGGTGGTATGTGGATGGAACCGCTTGCATCTTGTGTATCCAAGGTCTCCCCAGCAAAATATTATAAGTTAACTTCATATCCAATACTTGGCATTTGGTGTCCTTCTTGATAGGTCCCACTTGAATGGGCAATACAATCATGCCTTTTGAGGCTCTTTCAGCTTCATTGTAGGCCTTTATGGTGATTCTTTTCATGGGATCAATGCATGACCCTGACAATCCTAGGGATTTAACAAGGCTCAATGTACAAATGTTAAGGCCAAATCCTCCATCTATGAGGGATCTTTTGACTCTATGCCTTTCAATTAAGACCTCTATATGCAAGGGTAGATTTTGAGGATGGGTTATAGACACATCTTGGTTGGAAAATGAAAGGAAATGAGGTGCCCTACCATATTCTAAAACTTTTCCTCTTCTAAGTTAGTAGGGACGTGAGTCTCTACTAGAGATTTCTCTAGTATTTCTTTATGATTTGGAGACAGCTTTAATAGCTCCAAGATAGAGATTTGTGCTGGAGTCTTTTGTAGCTGATCTACCAAGCTGTATGGTTTTATCACTGTGGAAGATTGCTTGATCACAATGTTGGATTGCAGGGGACCAATGGGTTTAGGATCAATCCCTTGTAAGGTAATCCTTGAGGTCTACCCCGTAGTGATAACGTTTGATGCCTCTTTTTGGAATTGCTCTTTAATCACTATAGCATTCACAACATTATCACAAGGTGGTGCGAAGTTGATGTTATTGCTGCTTTGTTTCTTTTCCTTGGATGATTCACCTTTGTCATAGCTATAAAAGGGTTGTTTGAATGCCATGTGGTATTCATTACTTTGGGGCCCTTCAATTGTGATCATGCCACTATCAATCATATCTTGCACCACATTCTTTAGCTGTAAGCAATTGTTAGTACTATGCCCTCGAATTCTATGGTATTCACAATGGTCATGTTCACTCCACCAGCTGGGTTTTTTATTGGGTTCATAGGGCTGAATGCTTGGTAGATTGATGATGTTGCTGGCAAGGAGGGTCTTTAATGCCTTCTCAAGAGGTTCTTCCAAAGGTGTAAATTTCCTTTTGGGAGTGGGTACTAAGTACTTATCAAATTTGCTACCCCTTTTATTATTTCCTCGATTGCCATTATTCGCATTATTGTTAGAAGGTTCCTTTGAGGCTTGATTGGCATTATTCACCTGATTTGGTGTTCTTGTAAGAGAAAATAGGGTCACCTTCAAGTTTCTAGAATCAACAACCCCATCATTAACTATTCCTTTATTGTTGTTTTTATACCAATTATTGCTATTGAACCAATTCTTATTCTGATTGTTGTTATGGCTGGAGTTATTGTTGTTAGAGTTGTTCTTATTATCTTTATACAATTTCAATTCTCCATTTTTTACCAAAAATTCCTCCATGGTCACTCCATTTTCAATAAGATCTTGGAACTTCTTGGGACATTGCATTCTTAATCGGTAGTTCATCTTGTTGCTCAAGTTGTTTATGAAGATATCCATCTTCTCTTTTTTCAGGCATGCTCCTAGGATATCTTGCAAACACTGTCCTCCATCTTTGTAGAAAAGTGAGGAATGCTTCTCCATCCTTTTGTTTGGTATTACATAATGTTATCATTGTGACCTCATGCTTGATGTTATATGAGTAATGGGCCACAAATTTCAAAGCTAGTTCTTCGAAGGACTTAATGTCAGAGGGTAGTTTGGAAAACCACTCCATAGCCATACCTCCTAAGCTTCATGGGAATAATCTCATTCAATAGGTAGTATTATACATGAACTCCTACCTCATTGCACAAAATTCTTGTAAGTGGTCTTGGGGATCTGACATTGCTTCATACTTGTCATACTTGGGAAACACTACATTGATTGGGAACGGTACCATGACCAAGCTTTTATCAAATGGGAATGGACACTATGCTTCTATAGAAAAGGGCTTGGGAGCCCCACTTTTGCTTAATGGTATCCAATTGCATTTGAAAGATCTTGAACTGCTTGTTCATGATGTCTAGGGGACTCTCTTCAACTTCTGGTGGTTTGAGTTGGTTGACGTCATTGTCACAAGGAAGCTTAAGACCTTTATGGGCTAAGTCCATAAAGTACTTTTCTCTATCTCTATCCATTTCTTTATCCATGAGCTTTAAGAAATAGGGACATTGGATTACCTCACTAACCTTTTCATCTATGGCATCATCTATCATTGCTTTAGGACTAGTTCTATTGTGAGTGGTATCGATCCCTTGGGTGTTTTGATCCATCCCTCCATTATTAGTATTGCCCTGATTGGTGAGTTCAATACCTCCATTATTGTTATTACTCTGATTGGTGAGGTCAATACCTCTATTATTGTTATTACCCAAGCCACCAGTATACAACATATTGGTTTCTTTTTCTTCAATGGGCTCTTTGCGTATCCTTGGAGAGGTAAAAGTATCATCTAGGAAGGGAAGCTCTTGCCTAAGGTAAATTATGTCTTCTTGTAAAGTTTTCTCAACGTAGTAGGATCTGGTAAAAGTAGGCATGAACAAACCACTCAAAAAATAAGCTTCAATCGGGCCCATGGTCAAATCCTTATAGAATTTTCCAAAAATTATGTAGAACAAGATTTATGACTGGGCTGAATGTTGGAGTAGTAAGAACATGGAAAAGGGTATTCAAATATATGATCAAATTTTTCTGACCCCCTCTGTAAATACTCTCTATTTTCCCTTTTAAATTTTTGCGTGTCACTGGCCTGAGTGTAGACGTGACTAAAATTTTTGTATGCATGAATTGGTATCAGGTTAGGCAGCACACTGCAGGTATGCAGGTGGCACTTTTCTATTAATAAGTGATTTTCTAGTTTTAGTAGGCATGTTTCAATATTTTTTGGGCATGACTCCACTATTGCTACACATTTTCACAAAAGTCACAAGCTTGACTGAGCCTCTAATAGGCAGGATTATTTTGTGCACAGGCAACTCTTCGCTAACCAAGTTTTAAGATTTTGAATTTTTTAAACTTTTAAGATCAGGTCCTTTGAAATTTCCTTGTTTGAAAATAAAAAACAATCGCAACACACACATCAATTTTTCATCATGTCCCTAAAACACTCTAGTGTGTATATTTTCAGTCGTTTCCACAAGTATAACACAAGAACAAATTCCAAGCAGCCTAACTAAAGTCAAATTTGGCTTTCATCATTTTGGCTCTATAAGGTGGTCTTGCTACTTTATTAGGATTTATTTTGGATTCTGTTCAAAATGGATTTTAAATCTTCATCCCCCAAGTATGTTAAGGGGCTTCCCACACGCACCAAGGTATGATTTTGTGTAATCCGTGAGGACTACTAGAGGAAGTTCAAAAAATTTAAAACCCTTTTGTCACACACCCCATTAAGGATGCATGTGTTTCATTTTAGAGTGGGTTGGATCCCCGAAGAAAAAGTGAACGTATCCCACTTTGGGTTGTCCCTCTCATCGGCCTTGTTAAGGAAAACTTGGGAGGTGAGCCCACTATTGCTCTAGCATGTATATAGAAAGCAAGAAATGAACTTAGGCCAACAAGTTTGGGAGTTTGATTCACTTAAAAAGTGAAGACCATATCCCTATTGACTTTCTTTGTTCCAAACACTCAAGCAAAAATTTGTTCTTTCCCAATCTCTTGATAATGAGATTCTTAAAAATGATGTGTTTGGTTCATTCTTGTTTTACTTAAGCTATGTTCAAAGAATGCCATAATTTAATCAAGTGCAAGCTTGAATAGATGAATACCTTTCCTTTTGTAGCTAGCATAAGCTAGGGGCATTTTTGAAAGGTTTTGTCATTTTTCACCTTACCTTGGCAATAGCTCCCTCCAAATGTTCTTGTCCACCAGCAAGTTAGTCAACACTAACAAACACTACAAGGGGAAACCAAATCAAAAATTGATGAAGCAACAATTATGTATGAATTTTATGAACCTTATTTGCAAATTTTCAAAGGAAAACTTGATCTAAGGACTAAAAATCCAATTTAAAGAGACAAATTTTTCTTTATATGCTTCAACAATTGCAATATAATTCTGGAATACCTAGTTTTCCTCCTCTTGTGTAGTCTCAAGGACAACCTTAATATGTGCAACATTTTCCTTATTGATTGAATCTTCTTTTCGACTTCAGAACCTTTTTGTGCCTACTCATTTATTGTCAAATCATGCAAACAGAGAGTTAGATAAATGATTTAATCAATTTAACAACAAATAAAGGTAATAGACAGCAAGCGACATTGTCCAGCTAATAGGTGTGAAGAAATTGTCAGCAAGCATAACTTTAATGACAGCAAGTGACACTTTGCAGTGACACATGCGACATTGAAAATTACTCAAGCGTGAACAATTTATTATAGAGTGTGAACATAACTTAAAATTGTGGAAAATATTTATTTCAAGCGATAATTTAATAACAGTAAGTGTGAATTGATAGATTATAAGCGTGATTGTTATTTAAAATTGTGAAGAAAAGGCTGAAGACAAGTGATAAAAAATTGTAGTAAAGGGATACTCCTTGAGTCACATGCGTGACTTTAAGCACCAAAGGTTGAATGATTTGATCTCACAGACGTGAGCTTCTGATTTGCGGGCGACTGTAAAGAAATTCAAACGGAATATAAGTCACAGGCCAGTCGTGAATATTCAGCTAACAAGCATTAGAACAAAGATTGTAAGTGGTAGTAAAATGACTACGGGCATGATTGAATCTCCCGTAAGCGTGCCTTTACCTATTTCCTACAAAATATTCACAAAAAATTGACAATACAAGCATGAAAATTCTGATGAAAATGATAAAATGAGGCCTAGGGCCCCACGGTGGGTGCCATTTGTGTGATGAAGATAATCACCTTCATGAAATTAAGATCTAATTAGCAACAATTCCAAACTAAATACAATGATAATCTATTTAAAATTGAAACTAAGATCTATAGCATCTCATGGCTCTCTAGAAAGATGTGGTAAGTGAAGCTCTCAGCTCAAATCTCCACTAGTGACACTTCTAAAATGAGAATGTATGTTGTTCTATGCTTCTAAAATGCTTCTATTATGATTCTACAATGCTTCTAGCTCAAATTGACACAATTATCATGCAAATGCTCAAAATGCTCTTAAATGCTCTTAAAATGCTCTTCAATTGTCTATAGTAACAATGTTTTGCAAATGAATTTCTAAGATATCAATTGCTCTCAAAATGCTTCATATTTATAGTAAATTCCCAAGGGTAGGGGGTGGAGTGAAGTCATCATGATTAACCCTTGGTTGAGTCAAATACTTTTCTTTGTTCATAAATGGGGGGACAATTTAAAGGTTTGTCTCAAAGCTTTGGACAAAAGGACTAGATTGAGTGGATGAGATTGAAACTTTAGAGTGAGTGATTGAGATTCATCCTTTTTGAGTGATTTATGTCTTTTTGTCCTCAATTCTCATTGGTTGCTAAACTTTGTTGAAAGATATTAGGAATTATTAAATTCAATTAATTAATTAAATTCAGCCATGTGAGGGTAATAGGTTCATTTTGATTTTTTATTTAAACAACTATACAACTAATTGATTGAAATCAATTATGTATTGTTTTTCACCCTTTTAAGCTTTGATTTAATTATTTAACATCATTATTTGATTTTTCCTTTGCTTTAATTTTTTTTGTCCAACTTTATTTAATAAATGTCCATTTTAATTGATTTTATCTTTTTTTATTGAATTAATGCATTTTGATGATTTCAAGCCATTTTATTGATTTTTGCCATTTTAAAAGCACTTGTCCATTTTGGAGTGTCTACAGTCAAAAAGGGTTGAAATCTGTAAGAAGAAAGAGGAACCAACATGTTGTAGGGTCCATGTTTAATTTTCCATGCATTATGATATTTATCATTATATATGTTGTACTTTGCACACTAATGATGTTTTGTAGGAATGTGGTCTACAAGCACCTCCTAAGTCACTGAGATAATTTATTTCAAGTGTACTATGTAGAAGAGATGACAGGTTCTTTTACTATAAGATGATGTGTTTTAAAGGATTTTGTCCTACATGTGGTAGTTTGCAACAGTTGCCTAGATGCCTACATCTAGATAGCACACATGAAATTGGTAATACACTAGTTTCTATTAGAAAATATAAGTCAGTCACATATTGTTTTAAATATGGAATATAATTAAACAGGTGTGAGTTAGTGAAAAGGGATATATGCGTCACTAGTTTTATGAAGATGTTTCAAGAGAAACTAGTGTATGAGTATATAGGTCACACGCATAGAGCTAGGTGGTTAGATGAGAAATTCAATTTGTGTAAGGAAACTTTCCCCCTCGATACTATTGTTTCTTTCATTGATTTTTCTAAGAATTATACACTGAAAACTCAAAATAAATTGCAACCTATGTATTACCACTCTACACAAGTTACTATTTTTGTACACATAGCATTCATGCATGCACATGATAGCACATAGGAGGAAAAAAAGGTTATAAGATATTATCACTTCTATATCAATGATGATTGTACTCATTCCTCAAATTTTGTGCAAGGATTCTTTATAGTTTTCTATGATAGTTTAAGGGAAAGAGGTATAACATTCAACCAACACTTAATATGATTGACCAATTCCACTGCACAATTCAAGAATGAAAGGATGTTCTACTAGTTGATTAGGATGCTTGTGAAAAGTGGTGTACAACATTTTTTGAATCTCACTGAGGCAAGTTATGGAAAGGGAGAGCATTATGGTGCATGAGTATGTGTGAAAATAGTTCTTACTAGAGAGGAATTGAAGTATTAAGGTGGTACAGTGTTAGTAGATGCATAAACAATTGTGCAATGGTGTAACTCTATGACAGGACCAGGTAATGCATGTAACTCTATGGTTTCTATATATTTTTTATTGATACATGAATCTAACATTGAAAACTATCTAGATTTTTTACACTTATAGGATCAAGTGAGATGCATTCATTTAGAATTTCAAATGCAACATCATTATCTATTTAAACTAGAAAATTTGTATGATTTTTCTCTTTGTCTATGCATTTTGTGTGGGATGAATGCGAATCAAAAGAGTGGGTTGAAAAATGGTCTTCTAGACCTTTGGAAACCCTAGATACATATCAATTTCCTAGAGAACTACAAATGAACTAATTTGAAGCATCAATGGATTTTGACCATGTATTAGACCTAGTTGAAAAAGGTAATTTCTCTAGATTTTTTAGGTTAAATCAATTTTAAAATCAATTTATTAGCTCTTTAAAGGTTGATTTTGGTATTAACTGGTCCTTCTATTAAATGCAAGTCATGTATATGCAATAATTGCAGATGAGAACAATGAAGAAGGAACATATTACTTTTTGTGTCACTATATTGATGCCAAAAAGAAATTGACAACTACAATCACTGATGGAGAGGGTATTCAGTGCCCAATAGGATCTATTGTTGTCACTGGGACATGGCTTGGAAGGTACCATTGTTGTGTCCAGTTGTATGCATACCTATTAAACTCTTTTTATTACACTTTGCATTGATTTGTTTATTAAACTCTATAAAATGCAAGTATCCTATCAAGAATTCTAATGGCTAGTTTTTTTAGGACTTTGAGACACATAGACATATTTTTCATTACTCTAACCTTATTGCTACGATAAATATTCAATTAATTACGTATCGTGGAAGAAATCTTAACAAGAACTTGTGGAAAGTTTGTGAATCTAACCATGAGGCAACACTTGACAAAATAAGGGTTAGAGCTGATCCAAAAGGTTCTATTGAATAATTTTGGGCAATCTAGAAGAATGATTCTACAATATGGTACAATGATTTCAAAAATTTTATGTATATCTTCGAGGTTTTCTATGTGCATATTTAGAGGCCAAATTTTGTAGTTCAAAATTACAATAAGATGTAATGTCATGCCCCACAAGGGAACCAGGGAATTGCACAAAGGTTTACTTTGTAAAAGAAAACCTAAGTAGAGTTTTACGAAAAATTTTGAACTTTTAAAGTTTGCAAATAAACAAAACATATTCTAACTTCTTTCCAAGGTTCCCTTAAATGTAAATTAAAAATTGATAAACTATTAACAACATTTACTAACCATACAAATTCCATTTCAAGTTCTTTATTGGAAAATACTTAAACACATTCATAATTAATTTCCATCTAAAACTTTTTAATGATCAATTACTATAATCCCATTTCCTCAAACAAACATATTGCAATAGTACAACAAATGATTCATCAACATTTTACATAACTTGATACATAACAAGATTACATCTTTCCATTAAATAAACATCCCATATAACCCTTTTCCTATGTCTACCCATTATTACATCATTTGAAAATTACATTACATTTAAACTCCTCATAGGAGAATACATAAGTTTACAACAACATGAATAAGTACAAGTCTTCATTCTTCAACAGGTGCTCAGACAAATATGAATCTTCAGTTGTTTACATCTGCACAAGATACCTCGATAGAAAGATTTTCCACCCAACCATGTGAAACTGGTAAGGTTTCACCCCCTGTGCTAGGAGATAAACACCAAGCCCACAAGAAGGAACTTACTAGGTTTTACCAAAAGGGTTGGATAACATTTCACACAAGTAAAGTACATTTCACAAGGGATTCTAAGGTTTGGGTAGGAAATCCTGAGCAACAACCTAAGTGAGTGTCATCGCATAGCCCTCACCCCTTGGGTTGTCCTAGTACTAGCCACACTGGGCCCCGGCCCCCAAGTAGGCACATGAGGAAATCGAATGCCTTTCGTACAGACAAGCGCCATTCGATTTGTACCTACGCATAGGTACCTTCTCCCACTCCCATCCATAGCCTGTCCTAGCGCTAATGGCATGGGCGAGGCACAATTTAATCTTTTTAATGTTTTGAACCCATCCCTTAAATTTTATTAGGTTATCACTTGGTTAACTAACTCATCAGTCGGTTATCCTGGTCTAGCCACTTTAGGGCCCCAGCCCCGCACTGAGAGCCACTCACTTAGGGGTTCCTAGGTTTCCTAACCCTAACCTATTCCCGTTAGGTTTTCCTAGCAAACCACTAACATGTCCAATAATTTCATTATAACAGACCTACCTAGGATGCTTAGGAGATCACAAAGTTTGACAGGTTTGATTGCTGACAAGTTAGGAGACAAAGGGTTCAGTTTTCTAGTCCCCTCCTATCATCTATACAGATATGAAACCAAGAAATCAATTATTTATTTGCAACTTAAATAAAATTTATAAAATTAAAACATTGAACAGATATGCCTCTAGTTCCTATGTTTTCCCCATGTAATAGATTATATTATATCTAATATATTGTATATATAATATATATACATACAATATATTATATATATATAAACCTCATTAAATTTTAATATAGTTTTATTCCTTAAATTAATATGCCTCTAAGAAGTCTTAAATGAATGTCTCCATGTATTATAATTATATATATATAATATCATACATATTATATATATATAAACAAAGAAAGAAAACATGTGTTCCAATTATAAATCATATTATATGTAAAATATAATACAAATTTAATTTTAATAAAAAAAATTCAAATTATATTATATATATATAATAATACCCATATTATATATATATAATATAATATCTAACTCAAATTAATGTTAAACACATATTATATTATATATATAATATATTAACCATATATTATATATATAATACCGAAATCTTTTTTTTCAATTGCTAATAATAAATAATAAAACAAAATTTGTTTGTTTTTTAAAAACTGACAGGGGGGCCCGCTCCCGTGCGGTACCCCCGGGTACCGCCGACAGCGGTCGCTGCCGCACAGCACCCGAAGGTGCCGCCGGCAGTGGACGCTGTCGTCCGGTACTGAGGGACCCGCCGCGGCAGCGGCCTCATTCAATTTTTAATATTTTTTTTTTTTTTTAACTTTTAAAACATATTTAATAGAATTTATATTATCTATTACATAATAATAATATTAAGACAATAGATAATTATTTAATGAATATTTTAGAATATCAAAACAATAGTAGGTTAATAAATTTATATTTATATATATTTTTTTTTTCAAAGGACATATACAGGAAAATATAACTCTATTAATATTATAAAATAAAACGTTGTGTATTTTATTTGTTTATCTAACTTCTTATACATTTTCTAGGGTTTAATATTCTGTGAATTTACATTTTATTTCAGCAAATATTAATATAACCATGATATTAAAACTATTGAGTTTGCCGATCTAACATAAACAATAATGCACAAACAGACATTACAATAAAATAATTATTTCATATCCTAGGGATTATCAGGGAAAAGCTCCAACCTGGTAAATAGTTCCCTGGTTGACGAAGCCCGTTCCTGCAAAATTCTTCCGCTGCTCCCTGTTCCTCCGCTCCCAAATTTCTCCTGATTAGCCAAAGTTTCTCCGTTCCCAAAATAGTTTCCAGCACCCCCTCTTCCAAACCAATCATCATAAATATAATCTCCTCCCCAACTATTTGGTTGGAGAAGTTTCTATACGGGAAGAAACTTCTCCAACTTCCATAGTCGGTTGGAGGAGAAACTAATCTCTCCCGAACATAATAAAGTTTTGTTTATTTTTTTTTAAATTAAAATATTGTCCAAAGAAATCTTTAATAACCAAATTAGTTAAACATCTCACAAGGAATTCACATAGCACAATTGGAAACTAACTAGCCCAACTTCTAGGAGGTCTCGAGTTCAACTCCCTCCTAGCTAGTTAGTTTTGTTACCGGAGGCAATTATTTTTAATTATTTATTTTTATTTTTATTTACATTTTGGTTAGAGTTGTAATTTATATTTATGAGAAATTATAGAGATATATATATATATATATTTACTTTTATCGAACAATAATTAAGCTAGTGCTATTTGTTAATATAATTAAGTATATATATTTATTTATATTTATGAATATATATTTATACCTTAATATACATATATGTGTTCATAAGCATATGTGTGCACCCACATGTTTATGACACATATAGTATAAATAACTCATTATTCATTTTACTAACATTTTATAACTATATAACCAGAAGATGCAAGGTACAAATAGCAACTCGATCTTAATACTAACATGAAAATCTAAACAGGGATAAGTCACTGAAACAGAAATCGATCAACAAGGACTCACATAAATAACCTACTGACAAAGTTGAGTATCCCTAACAGTAAGATCAAGATCCAAACCCTAATAACTGATAACCACATAATCCTCCCTACCAGGAACTGATCTGGCACTTCCCACCTAAGGTGAATGATCAAGGATAAAAGTTTTTCTTTTGTGAAGCTTGATGATATCTCCATGACAACAACAACGATCGAGGATTTTTAAGGGATCGCTCAGACCTGTGGAGCCAGGTGGAGATGATACCCGGTACCTAAAAATCCTGCATCACCAAGAAGAGACACATATACATATAGATATACACATCAGATATATGCAAGTAGATGACTAGGATCGATACATCATGTGGACCTCACCGAGTGAGTAACTACGACTTCGTCCTGAGTCATGAAAAACACATATGTATCCATAAACCAATTGAGATAAGGGTTAGTATACCATTCATGAGATAAAACATGTAAAACTAATACATTCTTCTAGGATCTCATAAACATATAATCAAAGTAACTATAACTGAGCATATAAATATCATCTGATGAACATATAATCCTCCATGAAAACATAAACATGAGTGCATAGTTCTAACCATCATAATAAAAAGTATCAAATCATAGTATCACTGTAGGAGAGGTATTACATGTAATGTGCATAAACATATACCAAATTTTGTATAAAAAGGGCTACCATGTGCATATTAGATGCTAATTTTTATGTAAAAAAATGGTAATGAGTTGTCCTATGCATGTCAGATGCCAATTTTTGTATATAAAAGGTGCAATGAGCTTCCATGTGCATATTAGATTCCAATTTTTATGTACAAAAAGGGTAATGATCTTTCATGTGCATGTTAGATGCCAAATTTTGTATATAAAAGGTGTAATGGACATGATTTGCAAATATATTACTAAAATACATGTATTCAATCCTCTTAATCCCCACCTTTGAGGAATCTGGCATTTAATTTTAAAATTTATCTTTTATTTTGTAAGTTCAACAATAAATAAGTGTGAAATCTATTTAAAAATTTCTTACTTAAATATTAATTAGGATTAAAAACATGTTCAAACATATCTTTAAAAACACTATTCTTTAAATGTCATAACATGGATGTGACTGCAAAAGCTCATGTCATATGAGAAACATTGGCTATCTTTTAATCCCTTTATCGTGGGATCGAATCATCCACTCTATTAGCTCCTTTTGTTTGGGTAAATGCTAGTGACAACCTCATCTCACACATGGAGTCCCTTGAACATTCACGAGCACACTGGACCAGAGTGTCCCTAAGGGTCACTAAGCAACATTGGGTGGAAATATTTTGCGGGTCTTATCTCAGAGCTCATGTGAGTTATTGATGAATCATAAGGTGTTACAGGATCATGTTATGGAGGCCCAAAACTACTTATCTCTATTTTCAGATATTCCCCTTCATTTTAATTTGGTATCCATATCTTAGTTTATGTGAAAAGTTGCAATGTTGCTCAATTGAAATGAGCAACATTATCTATCTTTCAATCCATTCACCATGGGATTGAATCATCTACTCCATTAGCTTTGTTTGGCTAGGTAAACACTAGTGACAACCCCATCTCACACACAGAGTCCCTCAAATGTTCATGAACACACAAGACCAAAGTATCCCTAAGGGTCACTAAGCAATGTTGGGAAGTGATCTTTCTTGCATCATATCTCAGAGGTCGTGCAAGGTATCAAAGAATTGTTAGGTGTTATAGGACCGCATTATGAAGGCCTACAATTTCCTATCTCATTTTTGGGAGATTCCCTTTCATTTTAATTTGGCATCCCTATCTCGGTTTATGCCAAGAGTTACAATGGTTCTCAATCGAAATATATATATACAATTTCCTATCTCAAACGTTGCATCCCTATATATATATGTGTGTATATCTATGTATATATATGTATATGTATATATGTATACATATGTGTGTGTGTGTGTCTATACACACACACACACACACACCCATATATATACATATATACACATATATATCGATATATATATATGTGTGTGTGTGTGTGTGTGTGTGTGTATCTATATATATATATGTGTGTGTGTGTGTGTGTGTGTGTGTGTGTATATGTGTATATATATATATATGTATATATATATATATATATGTATATGTATATATATATATATATGTATATATATATATATGTATATGTATATATATAAATATATATATATGTATGTATGTATGTATATATATATATATATATATATATATATATATATATGTATGTATGTATATGTATGTATATATATGTATATATATATATATATATATATATATATATATATATATATATATATATATATATATATATATATATATATTGTTATCATTAAGTAGAATTGCCACTAGTGACAACACTTATTTGCATTCTGAGTGCAAACCGAGCAGAATAGTGCAAACCGAGCAGAACAGTGCAAACTGAGCAGAACAGTGCAAATCGAGTAGAATAGTGCAAACCGAGAAGAACAGTGCAAACTGAGTAGAACAGTGCAAACCAAGCAGAATAGTGCAAACCGAGCAGAACAGTGCAAACCGAGCAGGACAGTGCAAACCGATCAAGATAATGCAAACCAAGCAGGACAATGCAAACCGAGTAACATTATGTCTACCGAGTCACCAATATTTACCGAGTTCAAAACCTACCGAGTGGTTAGTATGAACCGTGCCTTCACTTCTACCGAGTGCATGATGATGTCGAGTAATGCAGTGGACACCGAGTATCAGAAAGTCACCGAGTTAGTTTGCAAGAACCGTGTAACCATACTTGGGCTGACTTAGTGGCACTTATGTTTATTTGTCAAGCCGACTTTGTAATTGTAATTAATTGTTTAGACTTGTATATAAATAATGTTGTAAAAATGTCAAGAAGTAATTATATGAGTATGTATGTGAATAAAAAGAAAAGGCAGAGATAAGCGAATTACAAAGGGCTACAGCAGTATAGGGAACAACAAAGACAAATTCATCACAGAAGGTGATCAGTACATTCAGTGAATCTCAATCAGCAATCCAGTTGCAAAGCAAGAGATCTACTGTTTCATCCTAACAGGTGAATCAGTACTAAAATCCTTTAACCAAGTAGACTTAACAGTCTGTTGTAAAATCTCTTTACCGAGTGCATACTTCATTGTATGTTTGTAAATCCTTTTACAAGGTGGATTTAGCAATCCTTATTGCTCCTAACAGGGCAGATCATCAGAAGTGATCAAATTGTAAGCCTTAACCGGCCAACTTTATTCTGCAGTACTAAAGCTTTGTGGGTTTCATCCCCACCCCAGTTTTACTTTCTTTTTGGAAGGTTTCTGGGTAACCAAATCTATGTGTCATTGTTGTGAATGCTTTTAAGTTTCATGCTTTCTATATGCATAAAGAAAAAGTGAACTATATGTTAATACATCTGTAATTGTAAGAAAATTTGAAGTTACTGATTCACCCCTCCCCTCTCAGTAACTCGGTTAATCCCTGAATATTTCCAATAATTGGTATTAGAGCTTTGTTGGTTCTCAAGATAAAGCTTAACTAGCTTGAGCAAAGATCCAGGACAATGGAGGTATTCAAACTGAACAAGGTGATTGAAAATGAAAAGCTAGATCTGGAAATGGCCATAGCTAAACTTAAGGAAGCAAAAGAACATCTTTCCCAATCCCTAAGAAGAAGGAAGGAACTTGCAAATTAGATGAATGATCAGAATTACATTGAAGAAAAGGTTGAAGATCTTTTTCCCTCAAATAGCTCAGATGAAGCAAACAATGCTGTCAAAGAACTCCTAGAAAAGAATGGGTCTCTGCAGGAAGAAGTGAGAAAATTAAAAAGAGAACAAGAGCTACACTCAACAAGATTTTGTGAGATCTTAGAACAAAGAAACAAGTTGAAAGATGAATTAGATGGAAGGAACAATGAAGTCCAAAATAAAACCCTTCAGCTAGAAAACCTAATTGATCAGATCTCTCATACAAATGAGGAAATTCTGAATCTAAGATCAGAAATAGAAAACACAAGAGAAGAACTAAGATCTGAAAAGGAAATCAATCTAAGATTGGTGGATGACCTAAACGTCGAAAAACAAATCAATGAAGGAATACTAAAAAGCCAAGAAGACTTGAATCAGCTATATGAGCGAAATCTGCATAGGCAGAAAAGAAAAGTAGGACTTGGATACAAAGGAGAAGGTGAATCTTCTAAGCAAGGTACTCAAAGAAATCAAAAACCTACTTGTAATCATTGTGGTAAAATAGGACATACTTTAAATAAATGTTGGAACAATGAAAAAGCAGAATTCAATGGAAAATGCTACAACTGCAATCAACATGGTCACAAAGCAAATGAATGCAGGGAAAAACCAAGATTCAGAGGTAATTGTCACAAGTGCAACAAACAAGGTCACAAAGCATCCGAGTGCAAATCCAAGACATTCAATCCAGCAGAACAAATTATGAAAGCAATGTTTGGATGGGACTACAACACCTGGTGTAGATGTCATTACTGTGGAGAATATGGACACATTGGCATGAACTGCATAAAACATCATCTAAGGAAAAGAGATACTACCGTAAGATGCTTCAAATGCACTAAACTCGGTCACATAGCCAGAAACTGCATGAATGCTAGTGAAGTTGAAGATGGAAAGAAGAATGAAGCAACTAAGGTCAGGAAACAGGTGAGACAAAAGTGGATTCCTAAATCTACCGAGCAAACCAGTCCAAGTAATGGAATGGGTGGCTCTACCGACTCAAACTAAATTTCCAAGAAAGCACTGGAACTGTATTCTCCTAGACAAACTTCAAGCAGTTCCAGAACTGAATTAAAAGAAAGATCTAAATCAACATACAAGATGTAGTAAGATCACAGGAAGGTCGGTACCAGTCTTTACCAAACAAGGTCAGTATTAGTCTTTACCGAGCGAGGTCAGAGCAATATGAATTCTCGAGTTCACCGAGTTGCGAAGTCTTCACCGAGCAATTAATTCTTAGTGGGTGATAGTCTATCAGAATTCATACCCTAATTTGTACTGAGCATTAATGACAGAGTTGTAAACAAAAGGCAAGAAATCAAACTCATTCCTCACCGCGAATTTTAGCACTTTGAGAGCATAAAACTTCAAGAGCAATCCAACAACTCAAATACCTTTTGCGAAAAGAATTTTCTGTGAGCTACCATGGCATCATCCAACACTTCAATGAAGAAAGGATCTAAAATGTTAGTCCAAGGGGAATGGAGAGCACTAGATTTCAAGATCGTGCCCGCAATTGCAGCAACCCTAGACCCGAATGGAGCTCAATCTCAAATTCCTCCTAAGGTACTACTTATTAACGATATTCGCAATCATTTCAACTGTGCAATTCATGAAATGGGAAACCTAGAACTAGATATTGTGCGTGAAGAACTATGTGTGGATGGTATTCTAAAACCCGAGCACAAACATCTGGAAGATAAGGGATTAGTTCACATTGCACATTTACCTCGAAACTTTCAGGAGAAATGGGTTAGATACATTCTCAGCCGTATACATGATGGCAAGATTTGGCTTGAGCAACCCATAGAGATCACCAAGAAGATGATTCATCAAATCACCGGTCTTCCCATGTTGAACAAAGCAAAAAATACCAAAACCCTAGGTCAGTCGGAACTGGAAAAGAAAACCCTATCCAAGTGGGACGGTAGAGGCATGAAAGTTAGTAGCATTACCGATGTTGAACTAAAGTTTGGTACACACATAATTGCCCATAAAATATACAGTTCAAGTCGACAGAATAGTGTCTCCTATGAAGCTATTGACCTAGCATACAAAGTGGTCAAGAACAACTTATCATTTGACCTTGCAGATTTATTGTTAAAATAGTTTAACAAGAACATGGAAATCATTCAAACTTCCAAAAACAATCCATGTAAGTTTGGATCCCTACTGGTCTGTTTATTCTTCTATGTTCAAAAATTCTTCCCTTCCAAAGGAAAAGTTGTATGGAGAAAAGATGTGCCAGTACTTTATGAGATAAATGAATACATCTCAGAAATGGGTGAAAATTTTGAAAGCATCATGGATAGTTATTTTGAGTCTTTCAAAGAGAAAATGAATGACAGATTCTGGATTCCACAAAAGTTGGTGGAGGATTACAAGGATGACATTTGTTTCATGGTAGACTATGACAATGTATATATTCAAGCAGCTAAACTGAGGATTGTATATGTAAAACCTCTTCCTTATGAGGTAAATATTGATGAAACCAAGAATATCATTGAAGCCCTTCTTAATCAGCCTGTTAATCCCAAAGCTCCATATTTTGGAACATATGATGAAGCAAAGGTGAGAATTGAATTAAGCATAAAACTTCCACAGGCAGTAAACAAAGGAAAGAAGAGGATAGCCAAAATGCAAATGCTAACCGAGGACAAAGGAGATAACAATGAAGAAGAAGAGGAAAAGGATGAGAAAATAGAGGAACCAGAACCTGCAAAGAAGAAAGGAAAGGTTTTCATCATAAGGCACCTAAGCCTCCCACTGCTATATTTACAAGGAGAAGTGCAAGAGGTAAGGTAGATAAGGCAGACAAGGCAGACAAAGATATAGTATTCAAAAGGCCTCCTCTAAACTTTCAAGAGAGGATCAAACTTTTTAGAGACGGATCAGGATCTGGAGTAAGTAACATAAAATCTTTTAAATATGAAACCAGATCGGAAACAGAATAGAAGGAAATAGAAGATGCTGTTATTGAAAAGATGGGACAGTGGAAATACTCTCCTGATGAAATAGCCCCACAGGTTCCAGCAGTCTTATTAAATCCAATAAAAATGAGATGGAGCAATGCAAAGAAAACTGTAATAGACATATTTGATCAAACCCTGAGATAGTTAATGCCGAGCTTGAAAAATGATGAAGTAAAGAAGGCATTAAAGGAAAATGAAAGTAAGATGACACTAAAGTTCAATACTTGTTTGATTCTGATCAACAATATTGAATCGGTTGTGAAGGCTGCAAATGCCACGTGGAAGAACATATACCATCTTCACCAACTGAGTATTGAAACAGTAATAATAAAAGATATTGAAGATGACAGTGATGAACAAGAAGAAGCCACTGAGGTAGATGATACTGTGAGGATAGCAGCAGAAGTCATTGCATCACTTCCTACCTCTCCAGTAAAAGTTTCTACATCTAGCCCGGAGACACCTTCAAGCATGGTTGTGACAACTTCAACTTTTGTCCAATCACCTATAGCAACAACAGAAGCTACCACCATTTCTTCTACCGAGTTGCAGTCTCCCACTTCATCAAGTTTTCCAGTAGTAAGTATTCCAGTCTTTGATTCTACAAGTGTAAATATTTTAAGTTCTCCAGTAGATAGTGTGCTAGTCTCTATAGCCAGTCCTACTATGTCTATTGTCACTACTACTAAGGCATTAAGAACAGATAAGGCTAAGGCTCTACCAAGTATAAAATTTTTGGGTAAGAATATAGTAGAGGATATAGACCTAGATGAAGAAATAGAGATTCCAACATTAGATTTTGCAAATCTATCAGCGGACCAAATGCAAAATATAGGTGAAATCCTCCAAAGGAAAGAAAAGCAAAAGAAGCTTAAAGAGGAGAGAGACAAGGAATATCAAATCATTAAGGATGCTAAAGACATTTTGTCTGATGCATTAGGTATTAAAGTAGACTCCTCTCAACATGTTTTTCTATAATTAGCTGAAGCAGTAAATAAATACAATGAGGATTCATCTGGGACAGAAAAGTTAGTTGAAAGAGCCGAGAAGAGATTCAAAAATAAAGTGCTTAAGCACATTGCTCAGCACATAGCCATTAATCAAGTGGAATTGTCTTCAGATTTGTCAAATATTGAATCTACCTATTCGAATGTCACCTCTCTTTTGGCCAGACTGTGCAATATTTTCGAGTTCACAAAGGATGTTAAGGATAAAATGAATAAAATGGATGAGGATATGAAGATTAGCATACAGAAGCTGCAACTTGAACCAAGTTCAAGCTCTGCTCATCACATGAAAGTCTCATACCTATCAAATATGTAGTCAGATCTACTGAAAGAAGACACAAGGATTCGGTCCACACTACTAGACATCCAGAACATGATCCTTCCCATCATGAATACAATGTATAAGCACATTGAACATTCCAAAACATTGATTCATGACAATCAGTTCTCTATAGTAGATCACATGATTGAACTCTCTGCAGAAGTCCAAATTGCAATCCAAACATGCAAGATTCTGCAAGAAAATTGGGACAGAACCCTGGCACTAATCATGAAGGTACATTCTGATTTTCTATCAAATTTTGGATTCTCTTTGTAAATCACTTGTATATACACCTTTGGCATTATCGTCAAAAAGGGGCAGATATGTATAGAAGGAGATATGTATAGAAGGAGATTTGTATAGAAGAAAAAGTTAGCACATTGAAAGGGGGAGATAATGTATAAAGCCCTATGAAAAAAAAAATCAAAATAAATCTCAGTATGATTCATGTATATAAGTTTTGGGCAATAAGTGTTTTTGTCACTAATGCCAAAGGGGGAGATTGTTGGCATTAAGTAGAATTGCCACTAGTGAAAACACTTATTTGCATTCTGAGTGTAAACTGAGCAGAACAGTGCAAATCGAGCAGAACAGTGCAAACCGAGCAGAATAGTGCAAACCAAGCAGAACAGTGCAAACTGAGCAGAACAGTGCAAACCAAGTAGAATAGTGCAAACCGAGTAGAACAGTGCAAACCGACCAGAACAGTGCAAACCGAGCAGAACAATGCAAACCGAGCAGAATAGTGCAAACCGAGCAGAATAGTGCAAACTGACCAGAACAGTGCAAACTGAGTAGAACAGTGCAAACCAAGCAGAATAGTGCAAACCAAGCAGAATAGTGCAAACTAAGCAGAACAGTGCAAACTGAGCAGAACAGTGCAAACCGAGCAGAATAGTGCAAACCGAGCAGGACAGTGCAAACCAATCAAGATAATGCAAACCGAGCAGGACAATGCAAACCGAGTAACATTATGTCTATCGAGTCACCAGTATTTACCGAGTTCAAAACCTACCGAGTGGTTAGTATGAACTGTGCCGTCACTTCTACCGAGTGCATGACGATGCCGAGTAATGCAGTGGACGCCAAGTATCAGAAAGTCACCGAGTTAGTTTCCAGGAACCGTGTAACCATACTTGGGCCAACTTAGTGGCACTTATGTTTATTTGTCAAGCTGACTTTGTAATTGTAATTAATTGTTTAGACTTGTATATAAACAATGTTGTAAAAATGTCAAGAAGTAATTATATGAGTATGTATGTGAATAAAAAGAAAAGGCAGAGATAAGAGAATTACAAAGGGCTACAACAGTATAGGGAATAGCAAAGACAAATTCATCACAGAAGGTGATCAGTACATTCAGCAAATCTCAATCAGCAATCCAGTTGCAAAGCAAGAGATCTACTATTTCATCCTAACAGGTGAATCAGTACTAAAATCCTTTAACCAGGTAGACTTAACAGTCTATTGTAAAATCTCTTTACTGAGTGCATACTTCATTGTATGTTTGTAAATCCTTTAACAAGGTGGATTTAGCAATCCTTATTGCTCCTAACAGGGCAGATCATCAGAAGTGATCAAATTGTAAGCCTTAACCGGCCAACTTTATTTTGCAGTACTAAAGCTTTGTGGGTTTCATCCCCACCCCAGTTTTACTTTCTTTTTGGAAGGTTTCTGGGTAACCAAATCTATGTGTCATTGTTGTGAATGCTTTTAAGTTTCATGCTTTCTATATGCATAAAGAAAAAGTGAACTATATGTTAATACATCTGTAATTGTAAGAAAATTTGAAGTTACTGATTCACCCCTCCCCTCTCAGTAACTCGGTTAATCCCTGAATATTTCCAATAATTGGTATTAGAGCTTTGTTGGTTCTCAAGATAAAGCTTAACTAGCTTGAGCAAAGATCCAGGACAATGGAGGTATTCAAACTGAACAAGGTGATTGAAAATGAAAAGCTAGATCTGGAAATGGCCATAGCTAAACTTAAGGAAGCAAAAGAACATCTTTCCCAATCCCTAAGAAGAAGGAAGGAACTTGCAAATTAGATGAATGATCAGAATTACATTGAAGAAAAGGTTGAAGATCTTTTTCCCTCAAATAGCTCAGATGAAGCAAACAATGCTGTCAAAGAACTCCTAGAAAAGAATGGGTCTCTGCAGGAAGAAGTGAGAAAATTAAAAAGAGAACAAGAGCTACACTCAACAAGATTTTGTGAGATCTTAGAACAAAGAAACAAGTTGAAAGATGAATTAGATGGAAGGAACAATGAAGTCCAAAATAAAACCCTTCAGCTAGAAAACCTAATTGATCAGATCTCTCATACAAATGAGGAAATTCTGAATCTAAGATCAGAAATAGAAAACACAAGAGAAGAACTAAGATCTGAAAAGGAAATCAATCTAAGATTGGTGGATGACCTAAACGTCGAAAAACAAATCAATGAAGGAATACTAAAAAGCCAAGAAGACTTGAATCAGCTATATGAGCGAAATCTGCATAGGCAGAAAAGAAAAGTAGGACTTGGATACAAAGGAGAAGGTGAATCTTCTAAGCAAGGTACTCAAAGAAATCAAAAACCTACTTGTAATCATTGTGGTAAAATAGGACATACTTTAAATAAATGTTGGAACAATGAAAAAGCAGAATTCAATGGAAAATGCTACAACTGCAATCAACATGGTCACAAAGCAAATGAATGCAGGGAAAAACCAAGATTCAGAGGTAATTGTCACAAGTGCAACAAACAAGGTCACAAAGCATCCGAGTGCAAATCCAAGACATTCAATCCAGCAGAACAAATTATGAAAGCAATGTTTGGATGGGACTACAACACCTGGTGTAGATGTCATTACTGTGGAGAATATGGACACATTGGCATGAACTGCATAAAACATCATCTAAGGAAAAGAGATACTACCGTAAGATGCTTCAAATGCACTAAACTCGGTCACATAGCCAGAAACTGCATGAATGCTAGTGAAGTTGAAGATGGAAAGAAGAATGAAGCAACTAAGGTCAGGAAACAGGTGAGACAAAAGTGGATTCCTAAATCTACCGAGCAAACCAGTCCAAGTAATGGAATGGGTGGCTCTACCGACTCAAACTAAATTTCCAAGAAAGCACTGGAACTGTATTCTCCTAGACAAACTTCAAGCAGTTCCAGAACTGAATTAAAAGAAAGATCTAAATCAACATACAAGATGTAGTAAGATCACAGGAAGGTCGGTACCAGTCTTTACCAAACAAGGTCAGTATTAGTCTTTACCGAGCGAGGTCAGAGCAATATGAATTCTCAAGTTCACCGAGTTGCGAAGTCTTCACCGAGCAATTAATTCTTAGTGGGTGATAGTCTATCAGAATTCATACCCTAATTTGTACTGAGCATTAATGACAGAGTTGTAAACAAAAGGCAAGAAATCGAACTCATTCCTCACCGCGAATTTTAGCACTTTGAGAGCATAAAACTTCAAGAGCAATCCAACGACTCAAATACCTTTTGCGAAAAGAATTTTCTGTGAGCTACCATGGCATCATCCAACACTTCAATGAAGAAAGGATCTAAAATGTTAGTCCAAGGGGAATGGAGAGCACTAGATTTCAAGATCGTGCCCGCAATTGCAGCAGCCCTAGACCCGAATGGAGCTCAATCTCAAATTCCTCCTAAGGTACTACTTATTAACGATATTCGCAATCATTTCAACTGTGCAATTCATGAAATGGGAAACCTAGAACTAGATATTGTGCGTGAAGAACTATGTGTGGATGGTATTCTAAAACCCGAGCACAAACATCTGGAAGATAAGGGATTAGTTCACATTGCACATTTACCTCGAAACTTTCAGGAGAAATGGGTTAGATACATTCTCAGCCGTATACATGATGGCAAGATTTGGCTTGAGCAACCCATAGAGATCACCAAGAAGATGATTCATCAAATCACCGGTCTTCCCATGTTGAACAAAGCAAAAACTACCAAAACCCTAGGTCAGTCGGAACTGGAAAAGAAAACCCTATCCAAGTGGGATGGTAGAGGCATGAAAGTTAGTAGCATTACCGATGTTGAACTAAAGTTTGGTACACACATAATTGCCCATAAAATATACAGTTCAAGTCGACAGAATAGTGTCTCCTATGAAGCTATTGACCTAGCATACAAAGTGGTCAAGAACAACTTATCATTTGACCTTGCAGATTTATTGTTAAAATAGTTTAACAAGAACATGGAAATCATTCAAACTTCCAAAAACAATCCATGTAAGTTTGGATCCCTACTGGTCTGTTTATTCTTCTATGTTCAAAAATTCTTCCCTTCCAAAGGAAAAGTTGTATGGAGAAAAGATGTGCCAGTACTTTATGAGATAAATGAATACATCTCAGAAATGGGTGAAAATTTTGAAAGCATCATGGATAGTTATTTTGAGTCTTTCAAAGAGAAAATGAATGACAGATTCTGGATTCCACAAAAGTTGGTGGAGGATTACAAGGATGACATTTGTTTCATGGTAGACTATGACAATGTATATATTCAAGCAGCTAAACTGAGGATTGTATATGTAAAACCTCTTCCTTATGAGGTAAATATTGATGAAACCAAGAATATCATTGAAGCCCTTCTTAATCAGCCTGTTAATCCCAAAGCTCCATATTTTGGAACATATGATGAAGCAAAGGTGAGAATTGAATTAAGCATAAAACTTCCACAGGCAGTAAACAAAGGAAAGAAGAGGATAGCCAAAATGCAAATGCTAACCGAGGACAAAGGAGATAACAATGAAGAAGAAGAGGAAAAGGATGAGAAAATAGAGGAACCAGAACCTGCAAAGAAGAAAGGAAAGGCTTTCATCATAAGGCACCTAAGCCTCCCACTGCTGTATTTACAAGGAGAAGTGCAAGAGGTAAGGTAGATAAGGCAGACAAGGCAGACAAAGATATAGTATTCAAAAGGCCTCCTCTAAACTTTCAAGAGAGGATCAAACTTTTTAGAGACGGATCAGGATCTGGAGTAAGTAACATAAAATCTTTTAAATATGAAACCAGATCGGAAACAGAATAGAAGGAAATAGAAGATGCTGTTATTGAAAAGATGGGACAGTGGAAATACTCTCCTGATGAAATAGCCCCACAGGTTCCAGCAGTCTTATTAAATCCAATAAAAATGAGATGGAGCAATGCAAAGAAAACTGTAATAGACATATTTGATCAAACCCTGAGATAGTTAATGCCGAGCTTGAAAAATGATGAAGTAAAGAAGGCATTAAAGGAAAATGAAAGTAAGATGACACTAAAGTTCAATACTTGTTTGATTCTGATCAACAATATTGAATCGGTTGTGAAGGCTGCAAATGCCACGTGGAAGAACATATACCATCTTCACCAACTGAGTATTGAAACAGTAATAATAAAAGATATTGAAGATGACAGTGATGAACAAGAAGAAGCCACTGAGGTAGATGATACTGTGAGGATAGCAGCAGAAGTCATTGCATCACTTCCTACCTCTCCAGTAAAAGTTTCTACATCTAGCCCGGAGACACCTTCAAGCATGGTTGTGACAACTTCAACTTTTGTCCAATCACCTATAGCAACAACAGAAGCTACCACCATTTCTTCTACCGAGTTGCAGTCTCCCACTTCATCAAGTTTTCCAGTAGTAAGTATTCCAGTCTTTGATTCTACAAGTGTAAATATTTTAAGTTCTCCAGTAGATAGTGTGCTAGTCTCTATAGCCAGTCCTACTATGTCTATTGTCACTACTACTAAGGCATTAAGAACAGATAAGGCTAAGGCTCTACCAAGTATAAAATTTTTGGGTAAGAATATAGTAGAGGATATAGACCTAGATGAAGAAATAGAGATTCCAACATTAGATTTTGCAAATCTATCAGCGGACCAAATGCAAAATATAGGTGAAATCCTCCAAAGGAAAGAAAAGCAAAAGAAGCTTAAAGAGGAGAGAGACAAGGAATATCAAATCATTAAGGATGCTAAAGACATTTTGTCTGATGCATTAGGTATTAAAGTAGACTCCTCTCAACATGTTTTTCTACAATTAGCTGAAGCAGTAAATAAATACAATGAGGATTCATCTGGGACAGAAAAGTTAGTTGAAAGAGCCGAGAAGAGATTCAAAAATAAAGTTCTTAAGCACATTGCTCAGCACATAGCCATTAATCAAGTGGAATTGTCTTCAGATTTGTCAAATATTGAATCTACCTATTCGAATGTCACCTCTCTTTTGGCCAGACTGTGCAATATTTTCGAGTTCACAAAGGATGTTAAGGATAAAATGAATAAAATGGATGAGGATATGAAGATTAGCATACAGAAGCTGCAACTTGAACCAAGTTCAAGCTCTGCTCATCACATGAAAGTCTCATACCTATCAAATATGTAGTCAGATCTACTGAAAGAAGACACAAGGATCCGGTCCACACTACTAGACATCCAGAACATGATCCTTCCCATCATGAATACAATGTATAAGCACATTGAACATTCCAAAACATTTATTCATGACAATCAGTTCTCTATAGTAGATCACATGATTGAACTCTCTGCAGAAGTCCAAATTGCAATCCAAACATGCAAGATTCTGCAAGAAAATTGGGACAGAACCCTGGCACTAATCATGAAGGTACATTCTGATTTTCTATCAAATTTTGGATTCTCTTTGTAAATCACTTGTATATACACCTTTGGCATTATCGTCAAAAAGGGGCAGATATGTATAGAAGGAGATATGTATAGAAGGAGATTTGTATAGAAGAAAAAGTTAGCACATTGAAAGGGGGAGATAATGTATAAAGCCCTATGAAAAAAAAAATCAAAATAAATCTCAGTATGATTCATGTATATAAGTTTTGGGCAATAAGTGTTTTTGTCACTAATGCCAAAGGGGGAGATTGTTGGCATTAAGTAGAATTGCCACTAGTGAAAACACTTATTTGCATTCTAAGTGTAAACCGAGCAGAACAGTGCAAATCGAGCAGAACAGTGCAAACCGAGCAGAATAGTGCAAACCAAGCAGAACAGTGCAAACCGAGCAGAACAGTGCAAACCAAGTAGAATAGTGCAAACCGAGTAGAACAGTGCAAACCGACCAGAACAGTGCAAACCGAGCAGAACAATGCAAACCGAGCAGAATAGTGCAAACCGAGCAGAATAGTGCAAACTGACCAGAACAGTGCAAACTGAGTAGAACAGTGCAAACCAAGCAGAATAGTGCAAACCAAGCAGAATAGTGCAAACTAAGCAGAACAGTGCAAACTGAGCAGAACAGTGCAAACCGAGCAGAATAGTGCAAACCGAGCAGGACAGTGCAAACCAATCAAGATAATGCAAACCGAGCAGGACAATGCAAACCGAGTAACATTATGTCTATCGAGTCACCAGTATTTACCGAGTTCAAAACCTACCGAGTGGTTAGTATGAACCGTGCCGTCACTTCTACCGAGTGCATGACGATGCCGAGTAATGCAGTGGACGCCAAGTATCAGAAAGTCACCGAGTTAGTTTCCAGGAACCGTGTAACCATACTTGGGCCAACTTAGTGGCACTTATGTTTATTTGTCAAGCTGACTTTGTAATTGTAATTAATTGTTTAGACTTGTATATAAACAATGTTGTAAAAATGTCAAGAAGTAATTATATGAGTATGTATGTGAATAAAAAGAAAAGGCAGAGATAAGAGAATTACAAAGGGCTACAACAGTATAGGGAATAGCAAAGACAAATTCATCACAGAAGGTGATCAGTACATTCAGCAAATCTCAATCAGCAATCCAGTTGCAAAGCAAGAGATCTACTATTTCATCCTAACAGGTGAATCAGTACTAAAATCCTTTAACCAGGTAGACTTAACAGTCTATTGTAAAATCTCTTTACTGAGTGCATACTTCATTGTATGTTTGTAAATCCTTTAACAAGGTGGATTTAGCAATCCTTATTGCTCCTAACAGGGCAGATCATCAGAAGTGATCAAATTGTAAGCCTTAACCGGCCAACTTTATTTTGCAGTACTAAAGCTTTGTGGGTTTCATCCCCACCCCAGTTTTACTTTCTTTTTGGAAGGTTTCTGGGTAACCAAATCTATGTGTCATTGTTGTGAATGCTTTTAAGTTTCATGCTTTCTATATGCATAAAGAAAAAGTGAACTATATGTTAATACATCTGTAATTGTAAGAAAATTTGAAGTTACTGATTCACCCCTCCCCTCTCAGTAACTCGGTTAATCCCTGAATATTTCCAACAATATATATGTATGTATGTATGTATGTATGTATGTATATATATATATATATATATATATATATATATATATATATATATATATATATATATATATATATATATATATATATATGTATGTATGTATGTATGTATGTATGTATGTATGTATGTATGTATGTATGTATACATATATGTATATATATGTATATATGTATACATATACATATGTGTGTGTGTGTGTGTGTGTGTGTGTGTGTATATATATAATGCATACCAGAGCCTTAGATATCTCTCTTGTACTCGTAGGAGGGATCGTCCCTAGTGAGGCTTCTATGAGCATTTCTTGTATGAAAATAATAACATATATCATAGTCATAGAGGAAGGATTTCTAAGAGATTTTGAAAAAACAAGAATGCAATAAAAAAAAATATAAAAATGTTACCTCTTCCCACTACTGAATATTAGCAACATACAGTGCATTCATTAATTCTATAAAACCCAATTATTTATGTATATAGAACAAATAAGACATGTGCATTGATTATTATACATGTACATATTTAATCATAATACATTTCAACAAAAAAATAGAAATTGTACTAAATTACCTTTTGTACTTTGGGTGTCCTCGAGGATTTCTTTTTCATCTTGGTGTCTTGGAGCTAGGTGGGGTAACCTAGCAGAAATAAAATTAACATAAGAGAAACAAATATGATAACACATAGGCTCAATTTAAATTATAAACAAGAGATGTGAAAAATACGATAGTGCAAAGATCTCTAGGCCAAAGTCAATTGTAGAAAGTGTCACGTCATCAACTTTGGACATCTCAACCCTGGACAAGCCCTATAAAACATCAAATAAATATATGTATATTAAGAAAATATATCTTGACACCAAGAAATTATTCTATTTTTATGAATATTTAAGAACTATACCTCAGGTGTCGAAGCTATACATGAATGTCTATTCGAATGGTCACTTTGTGGTCTACTTTTTGTATCACCTGCTACACCCTGTAATGCATATTATACATATATCAATTTAATTTTCTCTAAATAAACATTTATTTAATTTTATAAAATTTAGGTGATTAAAATTAATAACATGTCAAAACAAAAAACATGCACGCGCCTGTCTCATAGAAAACACCATTGTTAATAGGTCATTTGTGAGGGCCACATCCTCAGTGGAAAATGTCTGGCATCTACTCCCACAATGTGTACATGAATGGGATGTTGAACTGGTGCAGGAGCACCTTAGGGTCTTCATTTGATCCTAGTCAATTTTGGCTTGTAGGTGGTTCTAGCCAACCACTAGGGTAATAAGGATTGATGATAAAGTCCCATGTGATGTGTGTTTGTAGGTAAGAGTCTGTTGACACATAATTTTGCAAAACCAAAATTTAATAGGAAGTATTTCAATACCCAAATATTTTATGCTCCTATATCCTGAATTATTATAAACCTTAATATTTACCACACTTTTACATAAATATGAGGAATATTTAGGATAAAATATTTTAATAATTATTTTTATTATAAATAAATTCTTTCAAACAACATAGTTCTAGAATTTATTTATATTTTAATGCTATGTTGAAAATTTGAAATTGTAAAATAATTATTCTTGCTTGATTATCCTAAATAGATGAAATAGGATTGTAATAATATTTTTATTTAAATAGTTTGGGAAATTTTCTATAAAATATTGTTATAGTGAATCAAAATAAAATGTTTTAATAAAAGGGACGATTTAAAGTAAAATATTTCTTTTTTGAGAAAAAAGAGTGGCAAGAGGGAGTTGAACACTCGACCTCTCATGCCTACCCTCTTTTCCTATTTACCTACCCATTCCCTCCCTCACCAATTAGTCTAATGTTATTCCTTGAGAGGTTTTGGGATGGAATTAATTTTGTTCACTTTTCATGTGCAGGTAAGAAAATCAAGCAATTTTCACACACAGAGTATATCTTACCCAAAAATATTTTTAATTCGTAATATGATTGTTTTTGCATAAAAACATTATTTTCAAAATCATTACCAAGAAAAAAAAGTGGGGAGAAGGAGTTGAACACTCAACCTCTCGACCCACCCCTTTTTATATCCTAACTACCCATCCTACCCACACCAATTGTTCTATTGTATTCCTTGGGAATATGGGTGAAAGAGAAAAGATATATTTAGAACGTTTTCTACCCTATAGTAATTTTGGAAATCAATTATTAGGGTAAATAAGTATAGTTGAATTTCCTTTTCTCTTATTATTTTTTGAAGTGTATATTTCACCTTATATGTTTATTGAAAATATTTACTATGGTGATTTTTGTCCTTTCTTTTAGGATTTTAAAGAAGCATGTTCTTTTTTCACTATGCATGTAATTTATTTTATAAAAATGCATAATTAATTAGAATTCTTATTTTAAAATATAAAATTCTTAAGGTGCCCTAAATATATCTTAAAAAAATACATAAATACACTTTGATTAATGTACTCTTAAAATCTTGATTCATTAAGGTGTTTTTTCAATATTACTACTCTATATTAATGTTTGAAAATAATATAAAAACATTTGTGAGGGAATAAGTGTTTATGTTCTAAAACTATTTATTTTTAGAAAAGGAAATAATAGGCTCTACTTAATGTATTTTTTTTTTTAAGGTAATTAATTTATCCTAAAAATCAAGATATATTTATATTTCCATAGAATGAAATTGTAAAGGCATATTTTTATGTTAAAATATATCCTTTTTACTAAGTGGTTATTTTGGAAAATATTTATTAGGGAAAATTGCATAAATTTAAGGTTACTTTACCCTATAGTAAAAATTATTGATTATGTGGATATATTTTTTTGGGCTAAAATTTACTTTATATTTGGTTGTAATGTTTTTGGTTTATATTATAGATTGATTTGTAAAGAGCATTATGACCAATTTTTATTTCTACATAATAAATATCCAAATAATTAAATTCCTTTTTTTAATAGAATCAAATTTGGATTTATATTAACATTTTATAATATAATGCTTTTACCCTAATGTTAAAATTGAATCATTTGTTTAAAGGAAAATAATGTGGAAAATGCATTAAATCATTCTCAAGATAAAAATATAAATTACCCTAGTTGCTAAATAAAATATCTTATTAGGCTAATTTATTCCTTAAAATAATATTATCATGTTGATTAACTCAAATGATAAATATGTTGTAAAGGATTATTTTGGAAAACCCTAATGAAGACTAAGATTAGATATCTAATTAATTTACCTTATGTCCATGAAGTCTTCACATCAAATAATATTTCAAAGAGGATTATTTTACGGGATGAAGGAAGAGAGATATTCTAAACAAAGGAATTAGTAAAGACCTTATAAATTAAATATATTAACCTTAAAAATGGTTAATATTTTACATTGTAATTATACTTTTGCTACAGATAGTGATTAGGTTTTTGTTTTGAACCGACACCTCAGTCCGAAGCTTGTTTGCATCCATTCAAAAACATATTAATATGGATACTAGGACTGAGATAGGAGAGACCATCATTAGATTAGAAATTACTTCTGAAACTCTTGAGAAGGATTCAACTCGCAACTGAAACTATGAGCTTTTATGTACCATTTTTTAGCATCTATAAAGATAGTTCCATTTCTCTTATTTGTGGTTATAAGTTATCTGGATTCTTTCGATTAGTCTTTCAGATATTCTATTAAATAGAGTGTTTCACTGTGTTAAATTCCCTAAGTGTTATCATTCAAAATCATTATACTGTTTGAATATCAGTAGAAAGGTCTATGTAAGTCTTTCTTCCGCTTCTATTGGTCTCTTGAATAGAGCTAAATTCAATAGAACTAGTTGTACAATCTAATTTGAATTATACTTTAAGTGGAAGCCTCTGAAATGATGGTCTTGTCTAATTAAAGTAAGTTTTTTAAATCATCTCTGATTGTACATAGGATTGAAAGTTTTCTAACTCTATAGGCCAAGTATTTAGAATGCACTGATCTAATCATTAATTGGAAAATGTTATATTAGTTCATTTGTAGTTTGTAGATCATTGAAACATTATTTCAAAAGCATTACTTTTTATTCCTTAGTGTAATCTATTTTAGTCAAGTTTTATAGAGTAGATATTATTAGAAGATTTGTTGCTTTCCTCAAAGGATCACTCACCACCTTTGGATGAACTTTGTTTTGTGTACACAGTTGAGCAACATAGCGAATTTGGTTGTTTAAAGTTAATTTAGGCCTACCAGCCTTAGCTTGATTAAGCCACAATTGCAGAGGTATCAATTTGTACCTATTAGTTGGCCAAATCTGATCCATCATTTTTGGTCACCAATAGAGTCTTTAAGGTCATGTCTTTCATTTGATCCAATAGGTTCGAGTGCTTAAGTCCTAGAAGAGTCAACGTGGGTCAAAATTTGGCCAAGATCCCAAATCGATGAAAATTTTTTTATTTAGTGGTTTTTAAGTGTTTTAGGATCCCAGGAATTGATTTTGGGTTGAGTTGAGAAAGTTAGAATAGAAGAAAGTCAATTTTGAAAAAGTTGTAAAAGTTGCTCATGACAACTTTGCAACTTTGCAAAGTTGTCATGACAACATTTCCTAGAATATTGGAAAAGGCTTTAATGAGGTCCAAATGCTGACCTTAGGGTTTGAGCACATGGGCATGGCCTATATAAGGTTAGACAAACCCTAATCTAAGGGTTGGTTGTCAGAGTGTACGGATTGAGTAGCAAGGAGCACTGAATTATGTGTGAGAGAACTACTTTTGAGCCATCATCCAATATTAATGGATTGAATGTGCTACTATAATGCATTTAATTTTTAGTGTTTGTTATGTAATTAAATTTTGTGGAGTCATTTTGGGATTTTGAAGCATTTCTTTGTCATTTTGTAAATTCTTTAAGTTTTCCTGGTTCATTATCCTGAACAATGTCAACCATGTAAATATGGCTCCTTCCTTATTTCCCATGGTTGAATCTCCATGGACACTTGGAATCAAGGAGGGAACATTGTAATTAGTGTAAATATGGCTTTAGGGTTCATTTTATGTAGAGGAGCTATTAATGAAAGCAGGCCCTAGGTGAGTACAGGGGTACCTAGTTACGAGACTGCACTATTGTAGAGGCGAGATGAGTTGCTTAATGGGTTGGTTGAAGCTAATCTCAAAGGTCTGTGTGTAGGGGAATGTGAAAAAATCATGTGTATGCAAGTAGAAGAGAAAAGGAATCCATTAGGGCACATTTTGAAAGAAAAGGAGACAAACTAGTCTGCATGTCCTAGAAACCCTTAAAAATAGGGGTTTGTTGAAAGTCCTATGTACAGACACTTTAGAGACCTAAGACCTAGAACATCTTGAAGCCTAGGAGCTCCTTATGAAGAATCCACAACCATTTTGGAGGATAGTTAAGGGAATTTTAGAGTAATTCCAAGATTCCAAGTTTTAGGAGGCCTAATTGGGTTAAAAATGCTACAAGTCCTAGAAACTAGGAAAGCATAAACCTGATGGGAAATATTTGAAATAATCCATCAAAATGGGTTAGAAGGTATTGAAAGGGAAGGGGGAATAGTGGGAACACCTATTCTTATTGCCAAGAATAATTTGGATCATCCTTGCTTTGGTTGAGCCTATGATGTCTCAGTGGAGTTGAGAAGGACTTGAAGAGTGATTTGAAGTTGGTGGAGAGATTTTGAGGAAGAAGGGAACCTTAAGACTATTCTCTAAATAGGGTAGAGATAATTACCCTAGGAATACCAAAGAGAATGTCTTCAGAAGAGAAATAAAGCTCTAGAAAAGGAGATCTCCCCATCAAAGTGGTATCTGAGCCATTGAAAGGCTTGGGAAGTGCATTATGTATGTCAGAGGTTAGTGAGTCCATTGGAGACAACCCCATGGTGACAAATGCGGAGTTGGAAAGAGATTTTCCATAGTAGAAAGAGAAGAATAGAGTTCTAGAGGAAGCTATGGAGGAAATGAAATACAAATTAGAAGAAGTTGCAGAGACTATGACCAAAGTTAAGGAACAACTAGTAGGGGAAAAAGAAAAGAGAAAGGCACCAAAGGAAGAAGATTTAGTGCCAAAACCAAATCCTCCTTTACTAGAGGAACCATTTCTCAAAGCCCTGAAAGCATTAAGTGGAAAGGCACTTGAAGGTGTCCCTATATTCACCTATAGGATGGATCCAGAATTGGTAATGGAGTGGATTGAAGGAATGAAGAATCACTTCAAGTGTGATGGGGTTACAGAGGCCCAAAAACTAAAGATGGGTAAATCTAGGTTGAAGGTACAAGCACTAACTTGGTGGAAGTCTCTACAAGAAGAAAAGGAGAATGAAGGTAAGAAGCCAATAGCCAATTGGAAGGCTATGGTGGCCAAGGTGAAATAATACTACCTACCAAAGGACCATGATATTCAATTGCACAAAAAGAAGCATAATCTTAGACAAAGAGACTTAGATGTGGCTGCCTACACTGAAGAGTTCCAAAAAATATGCCTTAGGTTCAAAGTAAAAGAGATGGAGAGCATTAAAGTAGCTAGGTATCTCAATGGACTTAGGTGGAACATTCAAGAGGAACTAAGCCTATTTACCCTCACTACCATCCATGGTTGCTTCCAAATGGCCCTTAAGGTGGAACAAAAACTCAAAAACAAGCAATACTCAAGCTCTAGGGGAAGAGGAAGAGGTAGAGACTCTAGAGGAGGACATAGAGGAGGTTCTAGTGGTAGGAGTAATAAATCTAGGGGTCAAGGAGACCCCAAATTGATTGAGAAAACTAGTCAAAACAATGAACCAAGCAATAGGGGTAGCTATGGTACAGGAAGAAGTTTTCACAGTAGTGGTAGAGTTAGATCAAGTGATTTTGGGAGAAGCTCACATTTTGCTTCAATGAAATTTTATAACTATGGATAGTTGGGTCACCTTGCTTATAGGTGTCCTAGAAAACCATCATCTTCACAAGGAGATAAGAAGATTGTATAAGTGCAAGAGGAAGACAGCCTGGTGTAGGAGCACCTAATCCTAGAGGTGACTATGAGATATATAAGGTTTCTGAGTCATTTAAAGTCAATTATATGATGTATTTATTCATTTTGAATCCATTTGTAAATGTATTGACAAGAAATGTAAGCATGTGCACAATATTGCTCAAGTTGTCAAATAGGTCATGTTCAGGTCTACATGGTCAAATTTGTGTAAAAGACCCAAGGAAGGGTAAAAGAATTATAAAAGGTCTTAAATATTCTAATTGGATATGTATAAAGGGATTTGACAAAGTTTTAAAGTCATTTTGTCAAAAATGTAAAAGTTGCATAAAAAGTTGTAAAATGCAACATTGAGAAAGTTGCAAACATTGCAAAAAAGATGTAAAAAGGTAGATGGTTGGTCTAGGAGTTGGTTATGAAGTTAAAAACTACCAAATACCTTATAAATATTATTTTATGATCGAACAAAATCAAATTGAGAGGAGGAATTAATTTGATACATTTTTGGTGCATTCTATTGTTGTTATTTTGATTGGGTTTTCAGTTTTAGTGTTGGTTCGAGGCCTTGTACGGCCATGTACGACATGGAAACCCTATAATATAGTAATGGATAGATAGAGGGATGAATCATATTTCTCATTGTTTTGGTTTTGTTCAATTTTATAAAGTGAATAAGTTATGCACATTTTGGTGGAAGTTGTTGTTTGCAGATTCAAGATTCCCTGAATATAGTCATGTTTCAGTATGTGGTATGAATGCATATGAAAGATTTAAGACCTCTAATCATATTAATTGGAAATATATATTAATTAAATTTCATTTCCTTTTGGTTTGAGTCATATTTATTCAAATTAGTGAAAGTTATGTGCATTTGAGTGGAAACTAGTTTTTAAAGATCTGCATTGGAGTTACAGGCAGTGATTTATTCTTGTAGAATGATCTATGAATGGAAAAAATAAATAGATTAAATATTATGAAACTAAATTCATAAATTATTCAGATTGAATTGGTTTGGTTTTATTTGGATTTGTTTTGAGAAAGATATGAGATGCCCTAGGTAGGGTTTTGTGTTTTAATTCTAAATTATGACAGGGATATGGACCAGAATTTGTAGTCTAAAACAATAATTGTTTGAGGAATCAAATCGAGTCTTCAGACCTTAATATTTTGTGAGGAGATATATATTATAGTTATCTACAAACTCTGTTGTTTCCATAAATTTTTCTTTGGAGTTTTAGTTGGCCAAATAACTCAATCTTTGAAAACTATACAACTTGGGACAGTATTGAAGTTGTTTGTTAATGGAAGAAAAGAAGTATTTTGTTGTTGATTAATCTTGTGAAAGAAGATAGTATTTGCCTCTTTTCAATTATTTAAATTATTAAATGAAGATTGGATCATCAAGATCCTAGATTTTGAGTAGTTTTTATGATGCTCTGCATCAAATTGGTATCAGAGCTTTAAGATCTTGAGTGTGTGGGTAGAGCACCAAGGGAGACAATCCACACCAGGACCTTGGAGATTTGATATTTATTTTGTTGATGAGTTTTGGTTGTAGGTTCTCATCCATCTTTCTGCATATGAAGGTTGGGTTATGTGTAAAGACAATGGAAGTCTTTAAAGGGCCAAGAGAAGGTCCAGGGCCAAGGAGTGGTCTAGTTGATTGCCAAGAGACTAGGGAGAGAGGCAAAGAGGACTCCTAGGTGAGGCATATGGGAGAGTTTTTTGTGGTGAGTTAGAATCAGCAATGGTAAAGGTGGATCTCTAACTGATAAGGCACCGTGGAGTTGCAGCCCTTAATGCTCCATTGATAGGAGTATTTGAGAACATGATTTTGAGGACTGTCCTGTGTCCTTAAGGGAAAAGATTATGGTAATAAAGGAATGAAGAGGCAAAGACAAATGAAGGTTAAGATGAAGATTTTGTTGTGATTTTTTGCAGGTTATGGCACACCTTTCCAAGAGACTTGGAAAATTTTCAAGGTCGGTAGTATGGTGCAGGAGCACCTAATCCTAGAGGTCACTATGAGATATATAAATTTTTTGAGTCATTTAATTTCAATTATATGATGTATTGATTCATTTTGAATTCATTTGTAAATTTATTGACAAGAAATGTAAGCATGTGCACAATATTGCTCAAGTTGTCAAATAGGTCATGTTCAGGTCTACATGGTCAAATTTGTGTAAAAGACCCAAGGAAGGGTAAAAGAATTATAAAAGGTCTTAAATATTCTATTTGGATATGTATAGAGAGATTTGAAAAATTTTTAAAGTCATTTTGTCAAAAATGTAAAAGTTGCATAAAAAGTTGTAAAATGCAACATTGCGAAAGTTGCAAACATTGCAAAAAAGATGTAAAAGGTAGATGGTTGGTCTAGGAGTTGGTTATGAAGTTAAAAAATAAAAAATACCTTATAAATATGATTTTATTATTTAACCAAATCATATCTGAGAGGAGGAATTAATTTGATGCATTTTTGGTGCATTCTATTGTTGTTATTTTGATTGGGTTTTCAGTTTTAGTGTTGGTTCCAGGCCTTGTACAGCCATGTACGGCATGGAAACCCTATAATATAGTAATGGATAGATAGAGGGATGAATAATATTTCTCATTATTTTGGTTTTGTTTAATTTTATAAATAAATGAATAAGTTATGCACATTTTGGTGGAAGTTGTTGTTTGTAGATTCAAGATTCCCTGAATACAGTCATGTTTTAGCATGTGGTACGAATGCATATAAAATATTTAAGACCTATAATTATATTAATTAGAAATATATATGAATTAAATTTCATTTCCTTTTTGTTTAAGTCATTTTTATTCAAATTTGTGAAAGTTATGTGCATTTGAGTGGAAACTGGTTTTTAAAGATCTGCATTGGAGTTACAGGCAATGATTTGTTCTTGTAGAATGATCTATGAATGGGAAAAATAAATAGATTACATATTATGAAACTATATTTATAAATTATCCAGATTGAATTATTTTAGTTTCATTTGGATTTGTTTTGAGAAAGATATGAGATGCCCTAGGCAGGGTTTTGTGTTTTAATTCTAAATTATGACAGGGATATGGACCAGAATTTGCAGTCTAAAACAATAATTGTTTGAGGAATCAAATCGGGTCCTAAGACCTTAATATTTTTTGAGGAGATATATATTATAGTTATCTACAAACTTTTTTCTTTCCAGAAATTTTTTTTTGGAGTTTTAGTTGGCCAAATAACTCAATCTTTGAAAACTGTATAACTTGGGACAGTATCGAAGTTGTTTGTTAATGGAAGCAAAGAAGTATTTTGTTGTTGATTAATCTTGTGAAAGAAGATATTATTTTCCTCTTTTCAATTATTTAAATGATTAAATGAAGATTGGATCATCAAGATCCTAGATGTTGAGTGGTTTGTATGATGCTCTGCATCACAGCCCTAAATGCCCTGAGGTGAGTCTTGATTTAGAGAAGGGAGAAAGCCTAATGCTTAGGAGGATCTTGATCAAAGAACCTAACAAGGATAAACACAAAAAAAAGGAGACAACTCTTTAGAATCAAATGTGAAATTCATGGAAAGGTGTGTAGGGTCATAATAGACTCAAGGTCCAGTGATAATGTGATCTTAAAGGAGGCAGTGCAAAAGTTGAAACTGAACAAGATACCCCATGCTTACCCTTACAAAGTGACTTGGTTGGGGAAGAATATATTGGTCAATGAACAAGTGTTGGTTGAATTCACTACTGGCAAGTATTAGGACAAGATAATTTTTGATGTGCTACCAATGGATGCTTTCCATCTGGTGCTTGGAAGACCATGGTAGTATGAAAGAGAAGCAGTCCACCATGGCAAGGATAACAAGTACTCATTCAAGAAGGATGGAGTCACATATAAGATATAGTCATTGACAGAGAAATATTTGGGGAAGGATATGGACTCCAAAACACTCCTTATGAGTGGGAAAGAGTTCTTACATGAGATTAAACAAGAAGAAGGGGTTAGCTATGCAGTCTTGGTGAAACCAAAGGAAGAAGAGTCACCTAAACAAGCCTCTATGCTTGTAGAAATTAGCCAACTTTTAGACCAGTTTAAAGACAATATTTGTGATGGGACACTAGCCACCTTACCTCCACAAAGATCCATCAGTCATCAAATTGATTTTTTTCCAAGGGCATCTTTTCCTAATAAGGCTGCCTACAAAATGATACCATAGCAAAACAAGGATATTGCAAGGAAAGTGTAGGAACTACTAGATCAAGGCTTGATCAGAAAAAGTATAAGCCCATATTTTGTACTAGTTGTCCTAGCACCCAAGAAAGGGGGTACATGGATGATGTGCACTGACTCAAGGGAAATAAATAGGATAACCATTAGGTATAGGCTCCCTATCCCTAGGATAGAAGACCTAATGGATTGTCTAAGGGGTGCCAAATACTACTCCAAGATTGACCTTAAAAGTGGGTACTATCAAATCAAAATGAAAGAGGGGGATGAGTGTAAATATGCCTTAAAAACCATAGAGGGTCTCTATGAGTGGCTAGTAATGCCATTTGGCCTCACAAATGCACCTAAAACCTTCATGAGGGTTATGAATGAGGTCTTAAAAGACTACATAGGTGTGTTTGTAGTAGTGTACCTAGATGAAATCTTAGTCTTTAGAAAGTCAAAAGAAGAACATATGAAGCACTTAGTGATTGTGCTAAGGAGACTACAAGAAGAGAAGTTAACCATTAACCTTGAGAAGAGTGAGTTCATGAAAAAAGAGCCTATCTAATTAGGTTTTGTAGTTTCACAAGGAGATTTCAAAATGGAAAAAAGCAAATTGGAATCAATCCTAAGTTGGCCTACTCCTAGGATGAGAACTGACGTAAGAACTTTCCATAGGTTAGCACATTTCTATAGAAATTTTGTGAGGAGATTCAATGAGATATGTGCACCCATCTTAGATACTATAAAAGGTGGAGTCAAGACCAAGTTCATATGGACAAAGGAAGCCAATGAAGCATTTGAGAGATTGAAGAAGGAGCTAGATACACAACCCATTCTTGTGCTATCTAGTTTTGATAGATTTTTTGTTGTGGAGTGTGATGCCAGCAATGTAGCTATGGGAGCAGTCCTAAGACAAGAAGGAAAACCAGTAGCCTTCTTTAGTGAGAGATTAAATGAGGCAAAGTCAAGGTACTCATCCTATGACATAGAGCTTTATGCATGGGTTCAAGCCCTCAAGAAGTGGAGTCACTATCTATTGCCAAGGGAATTTGTTATTTATACAGATAAACAATCTCTCATCTATATCAAAAAACAAGAAAAACTTAGTATGAGACACATAAAGTGGATGGAATTTTTATAGTCATACACCTTTACAATCAAGCACAAAAAGGGAGTAAACAACAAAGTTGCAGATGCCCTTAGTAGAAGGTTTCTCACTATCCAAGAGATACAGTTCTAGAGCATAGGAGTTGAAGGATTAAAGCATCTATATGAAGGGGATGCAAATTTTTCAGAGATTTACAAGGTATGCATTGAGTTTGATAACCATTTTCATAGTGAGTATGATGACTATACATTGTAGAATGGCTTACTGTTGAAAGGAAAACAATTATGTTTTCCAAGGGGCTCCATGAGAGAAAACCTCATCCAAGAGAAGCATAATGGCAACTTGAGTGGGCACTTTGGGGTAAACAAGACCCTAGACCTAGTAGAAAGGTTTTACCACTGGCTTAAAATGCAGAGGGATGTAAGAAGATATGTTGAGAAGTGTGGAGTATGTCAAAACGCAAAGGGAACATCTTCAAATGTAGGGCTCTATCAACCATTACCCATTCCTAATAGGCCTTGGGAATGTATAAGCATGGACTTTATAGTGGGAATCCCTAGAACACCAACTGGTTTGGATAGTGTGTTTTTGGTAGTAGACGGATTTAGTAAAATGAGCCATTTTATCCCTTGTAAAATAACTCATGATGGTAGTCATATTGCCCATCATTTATTTAAGGAAATAGTAAGGATATATGGGTTTCCAACTAGTATTGTCTCAGAAAGGGATGTAAAATTTATGGGGCACTTTTGGAAGACACTGTGGAGGAGACTAGGAACTGGGTAAAAGTACAAAGTTGCATCACACTTTTATAAAGGAAAAGGTCAACAACACACAAAATTTTTAACTTTAACGACATAAAAATGACATTTATGTTTAAAATTTGGAGATAATGTAAACTAATGAAATGTGTAAAATTGGATGAAGTTTATGCCTATAATTTTTTTAATTTTTTTTGAAGAAGAATTCACATAGTTTTTAAATTTTTTAAGTCCATTTTTTACTTGTTGAAAAATGATGAAAAACAAGGGTCTTGTTCGCACCAAAAAAGTATATACAAATAATCTTTTTTTCCTTTGATTTCAAAACATGTCATAGATAAAATGTATAGCTAGTGCAGAAAAGAAGAAAAATTAGTTTTCAATTTATATTTTCTCTATTATAACTACTCCAAGTCGAACATAGCTGAAATCGACAATTTTCATCTCGCGTCAAATTTCCCCTATCAAATCTACACCATTCAGAAAATAAATTACACACTCTTGAAGATAACTCACTCCTCTAGTGTTAAATATAAATTTTTAATTTTTTTGATAAGCTTTACTATTTTTTTCTATTTTTGAAGCACCTTGTTCTCGAATGTTAAAATACCTACTTGTAGTATTTTAAAATTATAATATATTAGATCTACTTAAAATACTATAAAAATTATATGATGGTAATCTTGACTCTGTGCTCTAAAAAAGGGTATTTTTATATTTGTAAAAAAATATCATTAAAAATAGTAAGAGTTATTGAAACATCACTTTTCTGAAATAATTTTATTTCTTTAGTAATTGTTATAAAACATGCATTTAATAGATATTTCCAATTGGAAAAGGTGAAGAACTTATCTAACTTAGCTAGAATGAGTCTAGCTAGACCATATGTTTGACAAAAAATAATTTTTGTTAGAAATACTCAAATTCAGTTGTGTTGATAAGTTGTCTAGAAACGTGACACAGCTTTTTGCTTTTACCCAACCAATTTGGCACATAACTATGCCTATCATCCACAAACAAATGGCCAAACAGAGGTAATCAATAGGGTTCTTGGAAACTTGTTAAGATGTTTGACTAAGGAATATGGGAAAGGATGGGAACAATTCATTCCTCAAGTAGATTTTTCTTATAATGACATCACCAATAAGACTACAGGAAAGAGTCCATTTGAAATTTTATATGGACTTCATCCTAGAGGCATTTGTGAACTTAGAGAGTTGAAAGACCATGAAAGATTCAGTAAACATGCTGATGATTTTTCTCATTCTATGAGAGAGGTCCATGACCAAGTGAAAAGAACACTAAGGGAGGCCAATCAGAAGCTTAAAGCTAAGGTGGATAAAGGAAGAAGAGGCGTACAGTTTGAAGTATGAGACTTGGTAATGGTGTATTTGAATAAAGCCAAGCTATAAAAGGGCATTCCCAGCAAACTACAAATGAAGAGGATTGGCCCACGCAAGGTGTTGGCTAAGTATGGATTAAATGAATATAAGTTATACTTACCCAAGGAGATGTCCATTTATCCTATCTTCAATGTAAAATATTTGATTAAGTACAAGGGTCTAGAGATGGATGAGGAAAAGTACAGTTAAAAGTGACTAAGGATGTGGAAGAACTCAAAGTCCCTAATCAGATCAAACCTCAAGCTAAGAAGATTATAGATACTAGAGTGAAGAAGAAGATTAGGAAAAAGATATACATAGAGTACCTAGTAAATAGAAGCACCAACCTAACTCAGAGGCTACTCAGATAACAGAGGGTGACTTCAAGAAACATGGCATCAATTTGAAGTTCATCATGCCTTAGGTACCCTAACTTTCTTGTTGCAGGGGGAGGATGGTGTAGGAGCACCTTAGGGTCTTCATTTGATCCTAGTAAATTTTGGCTTCTAAATGGTTCTATCCAACCACCAGGGTAATAAGGACTGATGATAAAGTCCCAAGTGTGGTGTGATGTGTGTTTGTATGTAAGATTCTTTAAGGTCATGTCTTTGGTTTGATCGAGTAGGTTTGAGTGCTTAAGTCCGAGAAGAGTGAACATTGGTCAAACTTTGTCCAAGATCCCAAATTGAAGGAAACATTTTTATTTAGTGGTTTTTAAGTTTTTTAAGAACCAAGGAATTGATTTTGGGTTGAGTTGAGAAAGTTAGAATAGAAGAAAGTCAATTTTGAAAAAGTTGTGAAAGTTGCCCATGACAACATTTCCTAGAATGTTGGAAAAGGATTTAATGAGGTAAAAATCCCAACCTTAGGGTTTGATCATGTGGGTTTGACCTATATAAGGATAGAAAAAACCTAATCTAAGGGTTGGTTGTCAGATTATACGAATTGAGTAGCAAGGAGCATTGAATTCTGTGTGAGAGAAATACTTTTGAGCCATCATCCAATCTTAATGGATTGAATGTGCTACTGTAATGCATTCAATTTTTAGTGTTTGTTATGTAATTAAATTTTATGGAGTCATTTTGGAATTTTGAAGCATTTCTTTGTCATTTTGTAAATTCTTTAAGGTTTCCTAGTTTGTTGTCGTGAACAATGTCGACCATGTAAATATGGCTCCCTATTGAGTTCCCATGGTTGAATCACCATGGATACTTGGAATCAATGAGGGCACATTATAAATAGTGTAAATATGGTTTTAGTGTTCATTTTATGCAGGGGAGCTATTAATACAAGAAGGCCCTAGGCAAGTATAAGTGTATCTGACTAGGAGACTGCATTGTTGTAGAAGCAATAAGACTTGCTTAATGGGTTGGTTGAAGCCAATCTCAAAGGTGTGTGTGTAGGGTCATGTGAAAAAATCATGTGTATGCAAGGAGAAGAGCTGAGGAATCCATTAGAGCACATGTTGAGAGAAAAGGAGATAGACTGGTTTGCATGCCTTATAAACCCTTTAAAATAGGGGTTTGTTGAAAGTCCTATGTCCGAACACTTTAGAGACCTAAGACCTAGAAAATATTGAAGCCTACGATGTCCTTAGGAAGAATCCACAACCATTTTGGAGGATTTTTAAGGGAAGTTTACATTAATTCCAAGATTCCAAGTTTTAGAAGGCCTAATTGGGCTAAAAAGGCTACAAGGCCTAGAAACTAGGAAGGCATGAACCCGATGGGAAATCTTTGAAATCATTCATCAAAATTGGTCAGAATGGATTTAAATTGAAGTGGGGATAGAGGGAACACCTATTGCTATTTCCAAGAACAATTTGGAGCATTGTTTCTTTGTTTCAATTCAAATTTCCATTAACATGCCCGGCTGTAAGGCCTTCCTGGTTAGGGCCAATTACAATCAAAAAAAATTCTACAAGATCAACAAGATCCAATACAACTCTAGCTAGTTCAATCCTGAAAATTATCAGAAACTGATGGAAACCCTAAGGCAGATCTAAACTTGTGTTCACAAGCCACCAAGAAATCTCCTTGTCTCCAAGCCTCAACCACTAGCTCTGCTATTAAAAACTATTAGATAACAATCTGATCTGCAAGATCTCAAAGGATCTTTTCCCAACTTCACTTATCTACTATCCTCAAATTTTCTTTCATCATCTCCCAAGTCATGTCCTCAAACATCTACCCAAACACCCCTTAAATACTAATCATCAACCACAAGTCGGTTGGATGACACCCTTAACTCCTACAAATAGATATTAAATGCCATACAAGCCGACTCTCAAATAGCCTTACAATAATTAAATTATCCATGTTGGCCTCCAAATCCACATAGGAGAATATGACATTAGCTACCAATAATAAATGCACCAAGTTGGCCTCCCAAATCTCCAAGAACACCTATCGGTAAGTCAAACTATTGAGTGCTAGGAAATATACTGAGAAAACATACCAACCGAGCTCCACAAGCATTACCAAGCACCAAAAATGTTGATTCTCCCTCCCTAACTGAGCTTCCTTTAGTGACCAATTCCTCCAGTGACTGAGCCACTTTAGCAACTGAGCAACAGACATGAACATCGAGACCCAATCAGTAACCGAGCACCAAGCAACAAAACACCAAGTCACTAAGTGACCATCATCCACTGAGATCCACTAGAACTTCCAACTAAGAATCACCACCAAGATCACTAAGCTCCATCGGTGAAGAAAAACATACTTCGACTGAGAACCATCACCCAAATAACTGAGTAAAAGAAGGTATTTACCGAGCTCATCCACCTTCTTGACCAAGTGCCAGATAATCATAAGGAACCAAACAAGAAGCCAAGATGTCACTGCATCAAGTTGAAACATTTTCTTGTGTTGTGTTATTTTGTTGTGGTACTAATTGGTTGCAATGTTGCACTGTCCTTCATTGGATCCACCATCCTTGACTATGTCAAAATTGCATACAATCAAGGGGTATATCTGATTTGAGAGACATTGTTGATGAAAGAAAGAGAAGTGCTGAAGGAGTTAAATTTGCCGAGTACATGAAGACATTGCATGAAGATGTGAAGCTGAAGCTGGAAAAGAGTAATCAGAAATACAAAGATAGAGCTGATAGATCAAGAAGACATAAGACTTTTGATGTTGGTGATGAAGTGATGGTTCATTTGAAGAAAGGCAGATTTCCTGTTGGAACATATGGAAAGCTGAAAATGAAGAAGTTTGGACTTTGCAAGATTTTGAGGAAATTTGATAGTGGAAATACATCTGAGATTGAGTTACCTGATAGCATGGACATATCATCTATTTTTAACATTATTGATTTGTGTGAGTATCATGAACCTGATGAAGACATGATAGTACTGATGGAATATCCTAAGAAACAGATAGAAGAAGTTGAGCATATCTTGGAATAATGAATTGGAAAAAGTACAAGAGGAAAATAGTATATGGAGTATCTAGTAAAATGGAAGAATAGACCGATTGAAGATAGTTCATGGATTTCAAAGTCTGAGTTGGATGCAGCTCAGATCGTACCTATTCAATGATTCAGAGAATCATTTTCAAATAACCCCAAGTGTCTGATGCAAGAGCATCTCTGGTCCTTAGCAATCCTGTGTCACCCAAAACATATTTGAGTTTGTTTGTATTGCTCCGTTCCTTCTTTAACAGAGTTGGTTCGGTGTTGCTCGGTTTCCTTTATTTGCCGATGTTGGTCGGTTATCTCTCTGGCACTTGTTTATTTGCCTGGTAATCGGTGATGCTTGTTTGGCGCTCAGTTGGCTTTTCTTACCAATGAGTTTATTTTGATTTTTTGTTGAGGCTGACTTGTGCATTTAATTTGGGTCACGGATTTAATGTTGGTATTCATCATTGGGAAGCATGTGGACCTACATCTGCTTGTTCCTTTCATTAATTATGGATTTGAAGGCTGACTTAGTTTGGTAGCCTATTGTATAAATGTAGTTGTTTGGTTGTAGTTTAGGGGTCAGTGAAGTTTAGTTAGAAGATAGAAGATAGAAGATTATAGATATTTGGCAGATCCTCGCATGTTTTAGCACTTCTATACTTCATTGTAATATCTAGCCAAAACTAAGAAAGGCCTTAGACCCCGACATGTATGAATCAATTTGAAGATAATATATGAAAAGTGTCTGCATTCTCTCTCACACTACTGTGTGTTTTTGCTTCCACATTTTTTTTGAGCAAGGTGGATCTGGTTAGGGTGTACCACTTCTAGCCCCTCCTGTTCTCTCTTGCATCATTTTTCCTTCGTTACTCCCTCATTTTGGGAATTCAACCTAACCTTTGACCAACTAGAATATTAAGGTAGCAACTATACAAATAAAAAAAATACTAACCAAGCCTAGAGAAGACTTTTCCTAACTCTTAACCAACTGATAGGGAGGTTGGGAAGGAGCTTATCACAAGCCCTTGCTCTCAGGTTCACCTACTGACCCCCAAGTGTATCCACCAACACCAATGACTTATAGGATGCCTTGGATGGCTCAATCCCCTAGTCTTAGGCCCAACCAAACTATCAAAAGTGATTCAACAACTCAAACTCAACTTCATGCTTCTAGGATTCTTCATGTGCCTAGTGACACTCTAGCTAGACTAAGGGTATTACACCTCCAAATGAAGTATGAAGTTTGCAGAGACAAGGAGGTATGGTAAAATGTCTTAAAATGTGCCAACACACATGCTCCAATCTTTACTTCACCCATTCTTCTTACTAATTTGGTAGTTCCTTTGTAAAATAGGGCTATAAGGAAATGACCTAATTAGGCCTCCTCTCTAAGAAAATAGGGCTTTAACCTTGATCTGTCCCAAAGAACCCTAAAAATCAATTATGGATCCTTGCTAGATGAGGTAACATGTTAATGATTTCAGAGGTTTTTGGTCCCTCCTAGGCCGTACAAACCCCTTACTAAAAATAGGTCTTTTTAGTGGAGTTTAGGCTTTCTCTGATCCAGTGAAGTAAAAGATGGCTTTTCTTGATCAACTAGATTGATCAACTCCTATCCTTACATACAATTCTTTTTAATAACCATACAAAATACCTCCAACTCCTACCATTCAACTCCCATCACTCCTCTACAAGCCATACTCCTGCTTCAATCAATCCTTCCTAGTCGGGCTCAACATGGCTCGCCTAGGGCTGGATTGTAAAAATGCTTAGTATTCATTCTAGGGCCCCTCCTTCCATGTATGATACATATATGGGTTCTACTCACTATCCCAAAAATTCCATATAGATTGAATGGTGAGATAGTGAGTTAGACCCTCATTTGTTCAAGCTCCTTGGTAGAAACCAGAGAACCAGGAGTTTAGAAAAGATTTAAACTAAGCAAAGAAAAGATGAATAAAACCTAAACTAATTACAGAAATAGAAACTAGATCCTCACAAGAATGCTACACATCAATCAAGAGATGCCATTCAGATCAACATTCTCTTCATTAACTCATTGTTCCATAAAAATCAATACAAACTAGATTGTGCACACACACTCAGAATAGAAACTCCATACAATATCCCTTCCAACATCGGGATATGAGCCCAAATATCCATAAATATTCTTAGTTCATGCTTAGGAAAGGTTTAGGACCCTTAAACACTGATTAAGGTCTTGAGGTAAGTTAGACCAAGAAACTTTTCAAAAGTTGCAAAAGTTGCTAAGCAACTTTTACAACTATGATGACAACTTTTAAAACTTGCTTCCCCGAAGAGCTTAGGAAGCTAACAAGGGGTCCTAGGCTCTACCTAGGCCCTAAAATCCATATCCATGCTTAAAACCTCTAGAATAATACCTGGCATCACATCCTATCTGATTATCCCATAGTAGACTAGTGAGACACATCACTCTACCTAAGACCTTTAGGACTTCATACCCCTCATGGATCTCACAAACATGGTCAACCTGACCTTAGGGAAATCCCACACACAAAAGACTTACAAACAATAACTACAAGAAGGTGCTCCTACACCATACTCCCCCCTCTACACAAAGAGACTTAAGGCTTAATGGAGGAGAGGACAGAGGTGTCTATGCCATGCTTCTTGAAGACAGATTCTTGTATCCATGTTGCTTCTGATTTAGGACATCTCTTCCACTTGATGAGAAGTTCCATATATCCCTTATTCCATTCACCCTTAGGTGCTAGAGTTGCAGGTGTTTCATCACTCACAATATCCTTTTATTTTCCAAGCATCTCCTAAATTTTAGTAGGTAGAGGTGCTTGAATAGGCTTCTCCTCCTTTGGTTTTACCATTATAGCATACCCTACACTATCCTCTTCTTGGAGTGTACTTATCATCTCCTTCCCACTACTCAATAGTACATCAGGGGTCTTGGATTTCTCTCCTTCTTCCTCTAGTAAAGATTGACATTTGAAGGCCTTCCCATCCTTCTTGAAGGTAATAGCATTGTCCTTGCCATTGTAGATGGCCTCTGTGTCAAACTACGAGGGCCTTCCAAGAAATAAGTGGCATGCATCCATAGGGAGTACATCACACAATAGTTTATCCTTATAACCACCAATGGAGAATTCAATTTATGCTTTCTCATTGACCAATACACTCTGGCCTTTGTTTAGCCATGTCACCTTATAGGGATTAGTGTGAGGTACTTTGGGAAGGTTGAGCTTCATTACTACTTCCTCTGCTACAATATTATCATTTGAACATGAGTAAACAATCACCTTGAAGACCTTACCCATGATCTTGCATTTCACTCTAAAGAGTGCTCTCCTTTTCCTTGGTTCTTCCTTAGTTTCTTGTCTAATTAGGACCCTTCTAAACATGATATTTTCACCCATCTCTAATTCTATTTGGTTAACTTCCGATGACTTGACACTTGAAGTGTCCTCTTGGGTGTATGCTACCCTCTTTTTTGAATTAGAAGAAGATGGCTTTTCTGGGCACCTATATGTTGGATGTCCTAACTATCCACAATAATAACACTTCATGTTAGCAAAATATGAGCTACCCCTGCTTGAACTTCTTCCTCTGTTTGAGCTACCTTGGTGTCCTCTTCCTCTGCCAAAACTTCCTCTAGCTAATGTTTTACTTCCATGCTCTACTAGCTTGGAATCCACTTGACTCCTATGGTCATTTACTCTACCTTGGTAGCCTCCCCTATGCCCCCTTTGATCTCTTCCTCTACCTCTATTCTTGGAGGTTTGATCTTGTTTCCTCTTTCCTTTTTCTTCAATCTTGATAGCCAATTGATAACATTGGTGTACAGTCTTGGGACTAACAAGAACCATTTCTTCTTGAATGCTCCACTTCAAGCCATTCAAATACCTATCCACCTTAATACTCTCATCCTCTGCTACATTGGATCTCATGGAAAGCTTTTGGAATTCCTTAGTATAGGAGCTCACATCTAGATCCTTTTGTCTCGAGCTTTGTCATTTCTTATGTAACTGAATCTCATAATCCTCAGAGATATAGGCTTCCTTGATTTTGTTTACCATTCCCTTCCTAGAAAAGATTGGGTTCATGCCCTCCGTTTCCCTCTCTGTTTGTATAAATTTCCACCATGTTGAGGCAGAGTCTCTAAGTCTAGACTTGGCTATTCTGACCTTTTGTGCTTCACTGATTCCATCACATTTAAAGTAATTTTCCATGCCATCTATACATTCCATGACTTGGTTAGGTTCCATCTTACCACTAAACAATGGTATTCCCTCTAGAGCCTTTCCATTCATGGCTTTCAATCCCTTTATAAGTGGCTCTTCAAGCAATACAAGGTCTGGCTCTAGAGTCTTATCTTCCTTAGGTATTTCCTTCTCCTTGGCTTCTTGCCAATCCAACTTGTCATTGACTTCTTCTCCTTTCAATTGCACTTCACTCAATGTTTGTTCCAATTGAACTAACTTCTCCCTCAATACCCTGTTATCTACTTCTTGGTCCTCAAACTTCTTGGCTAACTCCACATTGGTCACCATGATTGAAGACCCATTGCATTCACAATCTAACATGCACTCTGCAATCCCAAAAACTTTTGTGGCTCTAATACCAATCTAATACGAATGGTGGGAAGGAGCTTATCACAAACCCTTGCTCTCAGGTTCACCTAGTGACCCCCAAGTGTATCTGCCTACACCAATGACCTATAGGATTCCTTGGATGGATCAATCCCCTGGTCTTAGGACCAACCAAACTATCAAAAGTGATTCAACAACTCAAACTCAACTTCATGCTTCTAGGCTTCTTCATGTGCCTAGTGAACCACAAGCTAGACTAAGGGTATTACACCTCCAAATGAACTAGGAAGCTTGCAAAGACAAGGAGGTGTGGGAAAATGTCTTAAAATGTGCCAACACATATGCTCCAACCTTTACTTCACCCATTCTTCTTACTGATTAGTAGTTCCTTTGTAAAATAGGGCTACAAGGAAATAGCCTAATTAGGCCCCCTCTGCGAGAAAATATGGCTTTAGCCTTGATCTGTCCCAAAGGACCCTACAAAAAAATTGTGGATCCTTTCTAGATGAGGTAACACCTCAAGGATTTTAGAGGTTTTGAGTCCCTCCTAGGCCATACAACCCGCTTACTAAAAATAGGTCTTTTTAGTGGAGTGTAGACTTTCTCTGATCCAGTGAAGTAAAAGATGGCTTTGCTTGATCAAATGGATTGATAAAATCCTTTCCTTACATCTAGGTCTTGGTAATGACCATACACAAGACCTCCAACTCCTACCATTCAGCTCACATCACTCCTCTGCAAGCTATACTCCTGCTTCAATCAATCCTTCCTAGTCAAGCCCAACATGGCTCGCCTAGGGCTGGATTGTAAAAATGCTTAGCATCCATTCTAGGGCCCCTCCTTCCATTTATGATACATAAATGGGGTCTACTCACTATCCCAAAAAGGTCATACAGATTGAAGGGTGGGATAGTGAGTTAGACCCTCATTTGTTCAAGCTCCTCAGTAGAAACCAGAGAACCAGAAGTTTAGAAAAGATTTAAACTAAGAAAAGAAAAGATGGATAAAACCCTAAAATAATTATAGAAATAGAAACTAGATCCACACAAGAACACTACACATCAATCAAGAGATCTGATTTAGACCAACATTCTCTTCATTAACTCATTGTTCCATCAAAATCAATACAAACTAAACTGTGCACACACACTCAGAATAGAAACTCCAAACAATATCCATTCCAACCTCAAGATATGAGACCCAACATCCATAAATAGTCTTAGGTCATGCTTAGGAAAGGTTTAGGACCCTTAAACACTGATTAAGGTCTTGAGGTAAGTTAGACCGAGAAACTTTTCAAAAGTTGCAAAAGTTGCTAAGCAGCTTTTCCAACTATGATGACAACTTTTAAAACTTGCTTCCCCAAAGAGCTTAGGAAGCTAACAAGGGGTCTTAGGATCTACCTAGGCCCTAAAATCCATATCCATTCTTAAAACCTCTAGAATAAGACCTGGCATTACATCCTATCTGATTATCCCATAGTAGACCAGTGAGACACATCACTCTACCTAAGACCTTTAGGACTTCATATCTCTCATGGATCTCACAAACATGGTGAACATGACCTTAGGGAAATCCCACACACAAAATACTTACAAAAAATAACTAAAAGAAGGTGCTCCTACACCATACTCCCTTCTTTACACAAAGAGACTTAAGCCTTAATACAGGAGAGGACATAGGTGTCTATGCCATGCTTCTTGAAATCAGATTCCTCTATCCATGTTGCTTCTAATTCAGGACATCCCTTCCACTTGGTGAGATGTTCTAAATATGTCTTATTCCACTCACCCTTGATTCATGAATCTTCTTAGCTAGTGGCTCCTCTTTACGAGGTAGGACTGTGTCCCTGAGATCCTCAAGTATATCTCCACTACCCTGATTGACCTATGATATAGATCCCTTAAATTTGATTAGGTCTGCCACATTGAACACTGGTGAGATGTCTAGGTTTGTTGGGAGTTCTACCTTGTAGGAATTGTTTCCATGCTTGGCTAGCACTTTACAAGGCCCCACTCTTTTCATTTTCAGCTTGGTTGGTATCCCCTTCTTCAATCTTGACTTGTTGAGATGGACCATGACATAGTTTCCCACTGAAAATTGTATATCCTTCCTTGTCATGTCCACCTTGGTCTTGTGCTTGTTGGTGGCTTCCATAATTATCTTCATAACCTGCTCCTGCACTTCCTTCATGGTCTAATAAAAATCTTCAGCATGGCCACTCCTATGCTCCATGGCTCCTAGATCCCTGAGTTTGCATACCCCTCTTGGATGCATTCCATAAACTATTTAAAATGGACTCCTTCCTGTGGTCCTTTTTATGCTATCATTGTAGGCATATTCTTCTTGGGAATGATCATGTCCCATGTTTGTCCATATTCCTTAGTGAGGCATCTCAATAGGTTTCCTAGTAGCATGTTTATTACCTATGTTTTTCCATCCATTTGGAGATGGTATGCTGACCCAAAGGATATATTTGTACCTAGCCTCCTCCGTAGAGTCTTCCAAAAGTGACTCATGAACTTCACATCCCTATTAGACAAAATGCTTAAAGGAAAACCATGAATCCTAACAATCTCCTTGAAAAGAAAATGAGCTATGTAGCTTTCATCATGAGTGGTTGTACAAGGGATAAAGTGACTCATTTTATTGAATCTATCCACCACTACATACACACTATCAAATCCTGATTTAGTTTTAGGAGACCTACCACAAAGTCCATGCTTATGCATTCCCATGGCCTATTTGAAATGGGCAAGGGTTGATACAAACCTTCATTGCTAGATCCTCCTTTTTCTTTCATACATACTACACACTGCTCCACATATCTTCTAACATCCTTTGGCATCTTGGGCCAATAGTAGAATCTCTACACCAATTCTAGTGTCTTATTGATACCAAAATGTCCACTTAAACTGGGCCATTGTGCTTCTCTTGAATGAGGTCCTCTCTCATTGAACTCTTAGGAACATATAGTCTATTTCCTTTGAAAAATAGCCCACTTTGTAAGGTGTATTCAGAGAATGGACTATGGAAATGATTCTCAAATTCAGATAATACCTTGTATGCCTCACATAAATCTTCATCTTCACCATAGAGTCCCTTAAAACTTTCAATGCCAATGCTCAGAAAATGAACCTCTTGGACTGTCAACAACCTCCTACTCAATGCATCTGCTACCTTGTTTAGGTGTCCCTTCTTGTGCTTGATGGTGAAGGTGAAGGCTTGTAAGTATTCCATCCATTTCAAGTGTCTATTGCTCAACTTTTATAGAGTATTTATATAGCTAAGTGCCTGATTATCAATGAACACTACAAACTCTTTAGGTAGGAGGTAGTGTCTCCATTTCCTAAGTGACTGAACCAATGCATATAGTTCCAAGTCATATGTTGAATACTTCTTCTTAGCTTCACTAAGCTTCTCATTGAAAAATGCTATGGATCTACCTTCTTGGCTTATCACTCTTCCCACTGCTATACCACTTGCATCACATTCCAAAGTGAATAGCTTGTCAAAAATAGGTAATAGGAGGATGGGTTGTGTTTCCACTTGTTGCTTTAACTCTTCAAATGCTTTGTTAGCTTCTATTGTCCATCTAAACTTGGTCTTCACTCCACCATTTATGGTGTCTAGGAATGGTGCACATATGCCACTAAAGTTCCTTATGAACTTCCTATAAAATTATGCAAGCCCATGAAAACTCCTTATTGTTGTCCCTGTTGTTGGTGTAGGCCAACTTGTGATTGCTTCCACCTTGTCTGGATCCATTTTTAGTAGACCCTTGGATACCACAAAAATCAAATAAACTAGCTCCTACTTGAGAAATTCACACTTCTCTAGGTTGATTGCTAACTATTCTTTATCCAGCCTCTTGAGTACTATCTCCACATGTGCCAAGTTCTCTCCTTTAGTCTTGCTAAAGATGAGTATATCATCAAGATATACCACCACAAATCTTCCTATGTGATCCTTGAGCACTTCATTCATTAACCTCATGAATGTGCTAGGGGCATTGGTAAGCCCAAATGGCATTACAAGCCATTCATATAGACCCTCAGTTGTCTTAAATGCTATCTTCCACTCATCTCCATCGTTGATCCTGATCTGATGGTAGCCACTATTAAGGTCTAGCTTGGTGACTTATTGTCCTCCTCCCAAACAATCCATCAAATCCTCTATTCTAGGTATGGGGAACCTATACCTTATTGTGATCTGGTTAATTTCCCTTGAATCAGTGAAAAGCCTCCATTTTCAACCCTTTTTAGATGCCAACACAACTGGCACAACACATGGGATGATACTCTTCTTAATGTGCCCTTGATCCAATAGTTCTTGAACTTGTCTAGCCACCTCTTGATTCTTCTCTAGTGTAAGCTTGTATGCTGCTTGTTTGGAAATGAGGCCCCTAGAATGAAGTCAATTTGATGACTTATGGAACTCTTAGGTGGTAGCGTTGTAGGTGTTTCATCACTCACAATATCCTTGTATTTTCCAAGCATCTCCTGAATGTCAATAGGTAGGAGTACTTGAATAGGCTTCTCCTCCTTTGGTTTTACCATTATAGCATACCCTACACTATCCTCTTCTTGGAGTGTACTTATCATCTCCTTCCCACTATTCAATAGTACATTAGGGGTCTTGGATTTCTCTCCTTCTTCCTCTAGTAAAGAATGAAGTTTGAAGGCCTTCCCATCCTTCTTGAAGGTAATAGCATTTTCCTTGCCATTGTAGATGGCCTCTCTATCAAACTGTCAGGGCCTTCCAAGCAATAATTTGCATGCATCCATAGGGAGTACATCACACAATAGTTTATCCTTATAACCACCAATGGAGAATTCAATCCATGCTTTCTCATTGACCAATACACTCTGGCCTTTGTTTAGCCATCTCACCTTATAGGGATTAGTGTGAGGTACTTTGGGAAGGTTGAGCTTCATTACTGCTTCCTCTGCTACAATATTATCATTTGAACTTGAGTCAACAATCACCTTGCAGACCTTACCCATGATCTTGCATTTCACTCTAAAGAGTGCTCTCCTCTTCCTTGGTTCTTCCTTAGTTTCTTGTCTGATTAGGACCCTTCTAAACATCATATTTTCACGCATCTCTGATTCTATTTGGTTAACTTTCGGTGACTTGACACTTGAAGTGTCCTCTTGGGTGTATGCTACCCTCTTTTCTGAATTAGAAGAAGATGGCTTGTTCAGGCAACTATATGCTGGATGTCCTAACTATCCACAATAATAACACTTCATGGTAGCAAAATATGAGCTACCCCTACCTGAACTTATTCCTCTATTTGAGCTGCCTTCGTGTCCTCTTCCTCTACCAAAAATTCCTCTACATGATGTTTCACTTCCATGCTCTAATGGTTTAGAATACCCTTGACTCCTATGTTCATTTACTCTATCTTGGTAGCCTCCCCTATGTCCCCTTTGATCTCTTCCTCTACCTCTATTCTTGGAGGTTTGATCTTGTTTCCTCTTGCCTTTTTCTTCAATCTTGATAGCCAATTGATAACATTGGTGTATAGTCTTGGGACTGAGAAGAACCATTTCTTCTTGAATGCTCCACTTCAAGCCATTCAAATACCTAGCCACCTTAATACTCTCATCCTCTACTACATTGGATCTCATGCAAAGCTATTGGATTTCCTCAGTATAGGAACTCACATCTAGATCCTTTTGTCTCAAGCTCTGTCCTTTCTTATGTAATTGAATCTCATAATCCTCAGGCATGTAAGATTCCTCAATTTTTTTTACCATGCCCTTCCAAGAAAAGATTGGGTTCTTTCCCTCCTTTTCCCTCTCTGTTTGTATAAATTTCCATCATGTTAAGGTAGAGCCTCTAAGTCTAGACTTGGCAATTCTGACCTTTTCTGCTTCACCCATTCCATCACATTCAAATTGATTTTCCATGCCATCTATCCATTCCATGACTAGGTCAAGTTCCATCTTACCACTGAACAATGGTATTCCCTCTAGAGCCTTTCCAGTCATGGATTTTAATGCCTTTAGAAGTGGCTCTTCAAGCAATATAGGGTCTGGCTCTAGAGTCTTATCCTCCTCAGGTATTTCCTTCTCCTTGGATTCTTGTCAATCTAACTTGTCACTGACTTCTTTTGCTTTCAATTGCACTTCACTCAACGTTTGTTCCAATTGATCTAACTTCTCCCTCAATACCCTGTTATCTACTTCTTGGTCCTCAACCTTCTTGGCTAACTGCACATTGGTCACCATGATTGAAGACCAATTGGATTCAAAATCTGACATGCACTATGCAATACCAAAAACTTTTGTGGCTCTGATACCAATCTGATAGGGAGGTTGGGAAGGAGCTTATCACAAGCCCTTGCTCTCAAGTTCACCTAGTGACCCCCAAGTGTATCCACCTACACCAATGACCTATAGGATACCTTGGATGGCTCAATCCCCTGGTCTTATGCCCAACCAAACTATCAAAAGTGATTCAACAACTCAAACTCAACTGCATGCTTCTAGGCTTCTTCATGTGCCTAGTGACCCTCAAGCTAGACTAAGGGTATTACACCTCCAAATGAACTAGGAAACTTGCACAGACAAGGAGGTGTGGGAAAATGTCTTAAAATGTGCCAACACACATGCTCCAACCTTTACTTCACCCATTCTTCTTACTGATTGGGTAGTTCCTTTGTAAAATAGGGCTACAAGGAAATTGGCTAATTAAGCCTCGTCTCTGAGAAAATAGGTCTTTAGCCTTGATCTATCCCAAAGGACCCTACAAATAAATTATGGATCCTTTCTAGATGAGGTAAAACCTCAAGGATTTTAGAGGTTTTGGGTCCCTCCTAGGTCGTACAACCCCCTTACTAAAAATGGGTCTTTTTAGTGGAGTTTAGGCTTTCTCTGATCCAACGAAGTAAAAGATGGTTTTGCTTGATGCAAAGGATTGATCAACTCTTGTACTTACATCTAGGTCTTGGTAATGACCATACACAAGACCTCCAACTCCTACCATTCATCTCCCATCACTCCTCTATATGCTATACTCCTGCTTCAATCAATGCTTCCTAACCGGGCTCAACATGGCTTGCCTAGGGCTGGATTGTAAAAATATTTAGAATGCATTCCAGGGCCCCTCCTTCCATGTATGATACATACATGGGGTCTACTCACTATTCCCAAAAGGTTGTATAGATTGAACGATGGGATAGTGAGTTAGACCCTCATTTGTTCGAGCTCCTCGATAGAAACCAGAGAACCAGGAGTTTAGAAAAGATTTAAACTAAGAAAAGCAAAGATGAATAAAACCCTAAACTAATTACAGAAATAGAAAGTAGATCCACACAAAAACACTACACATCAGTCAAGAGATCTGATTTAGACCAACATTTTCTTCATTAACTCACTGTTCCATCAAAATCAATACAAACTAGACTGTGCACACACACTCAGAATAGAAACTCCATACAGTATCCCTTCCAACCTTGGGATATGAGACAAAACATCAATAAATAGTCTTAGGTCATGCTTAGGAAAGGTTTAGGACCCTTAAACACCAATTAAGGTCTTGAGGTAAGTTAGACTGAGCAGCTTTTCAAAAGTTACAAAAGTTGCTAAGCAACTTTTACAACTATGATGAAAACTTTTTAAACTCGCTTCCCCAAAGAGCTTAGGAAGCTAACAAGGGGTCCTCGGCTCTACCTAGGCCCTAAATCCATATCCATGCTTAAACCCTCCAAAATAAGACTTGGCATTACATCCTATCTGATTATCCCATAATAGACCAGTGAGACACATCACTCTACCTAAGACCTTTAGTACTTCATATCCCTCATGGATCTCATAAACATGGTCAACATGACCTTAGGGAAATCCCACACACAAAATACTTACAAATAATAACTAAAAGAAGGTGCTCCTGCACCACCAACCTTCCTAAGACTTGTTAGACTCACACACTCACTTGGGACTCTTCATAGTCCTTATTGAATAGTGACTTGGCTAAGGTCACAACAAGACAAAATGTTTAGACTAGGGTAGCCCAAAAACCCTAGGTGCTCCCGCAGCAGTAATCCAATTTTCATACTTCATGAGTATGAAATCCATCAACATATGATTTTAATCTCTATTATGACAACCTTCACAAATGTGAATCCAAGTATGGAAATACATATCAATGGAAGAAATCCATATTGACACACCAATTGAAATGAAGATAGCAGGAGGTATAGATGACATACTTCAATTATTGAGAAGAATAAGAAAGTCATTTAGGCATGGAATTTTAATGTGCTTAATGAGGAAATATGGGAGGAGGAGAAAGATACTCCAACCTAATCGTAAACTTTGGGTGCAAATATAAGATGGATGGATATTTGATATTGAAAAATATATTAGCAAATATTCAATTTTAGGTCATGGTTTTCATTTTCTTTATTGCACCGAGAAATGTGACTAGGTTGTTTGATTCTCTAGAAATATTATATGGAGACTTTACAAGTGTATTGTAGTCTTATTCTTGGAGATAATCCATTGAGTTGTGTGAGTTCTTTTGTGTTTCTTTTTTCCTTTGAGAGGGTTTTCCTAGGGTACACATATTATTCTTGATTATGAAATCTAAATATTTTTATATATTTTTCTCTTAAAGTTTATGTGGAAATGATATATTTTTCTACAAATTTCCTTTCAAATGTGCTTTCTTAACATAATTCATCATTTTACTCTAACTTCTTGGGAAACTATGGCCCATCCTTTCATTTTCATTTTCTTTATCACACTGAGGAATGTGACTAGGTTGTTTGATTCTGTTGAAATATTATATGGAGACTTTATAAGTATATTGTAATCTTATTCTTGGAGATAATCCATTGAGTTGTGTGAGTGCTTCCGTGTTTCTTTTTTCCTTTGAGAGGGTTTTCCTAGGGTACACCTATTATTCTTGATAGTATGCTTTATTTATGTTTGTATTGTGAAATCTAAATATTTTTACATATTTTTATCTTAAGAATTATGTGGAAATGATATATTTTTCTACAAATTTTCTTTCAAATGTGTTTTCTTAACATAATTCATCATTTTACTTTGACTTCTTGGGAGTCTATGGCCCATCCTTTCCTTGACCTATTTTTACCATCTTTCTCCTTAGTCCTTTCCCTAACATCAAGAGAGGCTTCATACATGGACTCTTTTCTTATCTCTCCACTTAACAAAGTGCTGATAACATTTCCTACTTTTGGTGAAGCAATATTATTGTTGATATTTCCATGAATCAAATGGAGAAAAAATAACAAAAATCATTTATCCTCTTCATCTATTTTGATTCTACACAAGCTAATTGAGAATAAAATTGTGTGTATTTAGATAAACAATTATTAAATATCCTCTTTTCATTTTAGAGAATTTAACTTATATTTGAAGACATTTTACTAACAAAAATCTTGTATCAATACAATATACTTATCTTACACCACAATAAATAACTGATCTATATTTGTTACATATATTTATCAATGTAGAATCTAAAAAATATAAATGAATATTGCTTATAACCTTCTAATCTAAGTTTACCCAATCCTTATCAAATATACATGTGAATCCAGCCAAAGAAAACAATGTAGTCCACTAAACAATTTTCATTTAAAGTTCTCCATATTAATGTTCCATAGTTTAAAGTTCTATTGATTAAAATATTGAATCTTAAATCTTAAAGTACTAGAGCCATGAATTTAAGACTAATGAATAACTAATCTATTTTTAATGTATATTTATCATCATATAGACCAAAAAATGTAATTTAATAATACTTCTAACTTTCTTATCCAATTTCATCTAATCTTCATCAAATATACATATTTCTTGTGGGAGAAAACCTAACTGTGCTACAAATGAAGCGTACATACCTTACCCCAGTAAAATTTGAACTTGTAGCCTTTCTTCCAAAAACTCAAATTCTCCACCACAAACAAAACAATATAATCCACTAATCTATTTCCAATAAAAGATCTTCCATATTTATGTTCCACAATTTAAAGTCCTATAATTAAAATATTGAATCTTAAACCTTAAAGACCACACACTCTTTTCACAAAATATTTCAAAAGCTTTTATTTGTCATCAATTATACATGAACTGTAATTCCACCATTCTGCTGAGGTTTTCAGGACCATGACAAGAAAATGAAAGCCTATTCTTGGACGCAAAAACATCTGGTGAAAGAAATAAATATTGCTTGCACCAGCAATTTTGCATTTTCTACCAGTACACTGTACATATATTTTTCATTGCACCAGCATGTTTGAACAGAGCAAACACTAAATTTCTGCAAATTGTTATTAGAGCATTTTAGGGGATTTTCTGTAAATTTCTGTGATCCTTCATTCCCTGCCATTGATCTTGTGAAGAAGGGCTTATCATCAAGCATTTGTTTTATTGCAATATCTTTTGAAAATAAAAAATTGCCGGTTGCTAAGTCGACTGCTACATTTTTTAAGCATTGAAACAAAAATAATTTGCACAGATGCCATTGCAAAAAGGAAAACGTCAGCAGCTGGAATGACTTGACAAGCGGCATCTTGACTTTGGGTGGGATCAATGAGCGTTGGATAGAATGTCACCTGTAAAGGAATGACCCTTTTCAACCCCTGATATTCTATGCTTTTTTATCTGATTCGATGTGTCATCAGTTTTTATAGTTGAGTTTATTTAATTCCTCATATACAGCTCACCTCAACTGCTGGTTTACTCACATATCCCTTCTGTTACTCATGCTGATCCTTAAATATTCGATTTGGAACAAAATGTTACCATTTTTCTTCATTTACACTCACAAGTTTAAGTTTGACTCTGTCGCGCAGTCTACATAAAAGTAACCTAATCGTTGCCACCTCACTGCAAGTACTATTGCCATTTGTTTCGTTCCTTGAAGAACACCTGTTCTTACTTGGGAGCGTTATCATTTCTATGAACCACTCTTTCAGAGATTAAAATTAATTTTTTTGGAGGATTTTATGTAATGTAATCTTAAAGATTAATTGGAGGATCTTGATCTTATCACTTTAGCAACTTTCTATGTTCTGTATCATTCAACGTGAGCTAAAATACTGCTAAATTCAGAAATCTCAATCAATAAATTTGATGACCTGAAAAAATTTGATAAATTTAATTTTGTTTTATTCTTTGCAAAATATGGATCTTAAAGTGAAACCTGATCTAAAAATGTAAGTCTGAGATTCAAACTTCTTCGAGTGAAAGTCAAGAATTTGCAGAACAATTAAGAACTGATGAATTCCAATAGAGATTAGAGATAATCAGAAATTGATTCGAATGAGGCGGCTGTAGAATCCAGTATATCACTACATAGAAATTGACAAAGAAAAGCAACCATGAACTTTAAGATCCTCACAAATAGAAAAATGAGATATGTTACAGTCAAAGCATAACTTAGAAACAGACGGGACCATAACATATGCATAAAAAGCAGCTAACCGTATTACGAGTCGATGCCCAAAATGTTGAAATAATGCAAGAATTTTTCTTTCCCCATTGTTCTTCAGTTAAAAAGATGATTGATTAATTATCATATAACGTGATGTTAAGTAAACTAATTGCATCATAACCAACCTGTCTTGCACAGTTACCTTTTTTCTTTTGCACCGAGATATCCATTGGCGATAGAATGGCGGCCTTTGGAAAAAAGAGAATTAGCCTTAACAGGATGGAAAAAGAACATTTAAGGTTAACAAGGAAAATGAACTGGTAGCAGAGAATTTGTATAGAAAATAATACATCACTGACAAAAGCCATTTCTTACTGCTTACACTGCAAATAAATCTGAAAGCTAGATCGAAATTTACCCGAAAAAGTACCTGAATTCAAGAATATGGTGCAGATGTTGGCAGTAAAAAATGGCATTTTTGGATGCCTTCAAAAACAGTAAAAAGAGGCTATTTTGGGGTGACCTAAAAAGCAATTAAATTCGAGAGAAGTATACTCCCAATCCACGGGAGACAATTCTTTGGGATCTCTTACATGGTTGTGGGCATAATGTTTTTTCAATCTGGGTTTTGGTTATTATTGACAGAATCTACTAAAGATTTGAGGACTTCTACCTGTGTTGTAAGAGATGTGATATAATGTGCTGTTTCTTCAAGCAATGAATCAGTGTTCATTGATGTCCCACCTGGAACCAGGCTTTGCAGCTTCCTCTCACGTTTCTTAACAAGACTTGCTTCAGACGAGGTCGCAGGATCCAATCTCTTAGAGCAGAAAACTCTATACAAAGACAAGCCATCTCCCCTTCTCTGTCCACGAGAAGCCCGTTTCATCTTATACTGCAACTTCAAACGAGATCGGTTTCTGGCCTTCTGAGAAATTATCAATGCTTGGAAATGCTTGGGCCCCAGGATTTTTCTCAGAGCAGGTCTGCTTCTCCCATCGCTGGAAATTCTTTTGAGGAGGGCACGGCTCCAGGCGGCGCGGTTTGCAGTGAGCGCAAGGGATACATCAGCTGCAATCTTTACGTTGCGACTCGAACCTGCGACCTCATCTTCATCACCTGGATTTCTGGCGCCAGGCCTTCTCAGGGCATTCAGGGCTCCAGCAAGGCGTTGCAGATAAAGCTGCCGAAAGGCCGAATCTCCACTCGAACTCATTTCTCACAAAGCTCCAGAAGGTCCCAAGCTCGAATCTTACCACCTCAAATAGGAGACAATTCCCCCAATCCTTCACAAAACCACCTCACTTTTTCCCTTTTCTTTCCTACATTCGTTTCAACAAAAGAGAACCCAGTCCGTGACTCGAACCCGTGACATCCTCACTCAACTGCCGTGCCATTTGTCGCTGCCGACGGCCCACAATAAGGGAAAGATTCAGATTACTCAACATGCAGTCAGAGAAGATTAAACCTCTGTTACAGAAAACGTCCCTTAAAGCTCAAGATTCAGATTATTCCCCAAAAAAACGCCTCTTACAGCTAAAGAAAGATTCAGATTATTCCACAAGAAACGTCCCTTACAGCTTAACATTCAAATTATTGACATTCAAATTATTCAACATGCAGTACTGAATAGAAAATTTCTATTCAGAACTGAGAACGATAGCTACAAACAGTTAAATCGCATATAAAAATGATCAAAAATCTGGCATACAATCTATAAGATCTGTGAATGGGAAGCTAACTATCAGCATTAATGGTGGTCTCCAATCTAAAGAGCCAAAAAACTATACACAGAATCAAGCAGGAGTCCTATAAACCCCCTGGTATGATGAGCAGGGGCGGCTCTGACAGGAAGAATCTGTGTGTCAGAAGATCTTTCCTGGCAATTGTGAAAGGCGCAAAAAGCTTAAGGTAGGTAAGAGAGGGGAGGGGAGGGGAAGAGAAGGGAAGGGAATATGGAAAAGGAAGGGTATGATCAATGATGGATGAGGGGCACATGGGGGCACATGGCCATGCACCCATCACCTTAATGTGTATTGTTTGGATTACTCACAATCTCACACCTACTCTACGCAAAGACAACGACTGCTTAACTAAAAGCAGTTAGGCATCCATTACAATTCCTCACTAATAAATATATGGTATATTAGAGGCAAAGCGTGCCCTTTGGGGGCATTGAATGTCTCTTTGTCCTTGGTTTATATCACGACCCTGGCCCACCACTACGCCAAATTTTACGCGTGGCCCCCACGTGCCCGTCCCAAACATGATGCCCAGCTGGACTGGCAAATTATTATTACTCCTACTCTTTTTCTAAATTATTAAAAAAATTTAGAATTAGTTGTACTTTTCGTAATCTCTTTGAATTTTTCGTCGGCTTGGCTGTGGTTTCAGTGAAACTTTAGTTTAGATTATAGTTTATTTAATTTTCAGAGCCCATACGGATTACCTATAACTGGTTCCTTGCTCTCTCGTTAAAGACTTGTTAATTAAAATTTGGTTACCTATTCTTTGTAGTTTGTCAACTTCAACTATTTTGGAAGGCGGCAAGACCATTGCTGGTTTGTTGGATTAGATTTATGATGATCTGGACCGACATGTGTCTTTTTGGTACTGGGAAACTTTAAATTTGTATGGGTAAGGTATGTACATTTTGTATTCATGTGTGATAATTTTATCTATTATTAAATATTTGAGCTAAGATGTGCATCATCATATAGTTTCAAAAAGAAAATTCTTCCTTTTCACAAGTAAGTGGTACTTATTGTCTAGTTAAATTGTATATTTCTAATTTTAGTTTTGATTACTATTTTGTTGTATTATATTTTGTTGGATTAAATTTAAGATGATGTGTACTTACATGTGCCTCCTTAAGTGCATAGAAACTTTAAATCTTTATGGGAAAGTTATGTACATTTTGTATTGAACGATACTTCAAGCTTTTTATATGATGGGGGTGCAAAATAATTGTATCGATTATATATATATATATATATATATATATATATATATATATATATATATATATATATATATATATATATATATATCCCTTTCATAATCAAGTGGTATCTAATTAAATTGTATGTTTCTAATTTAATTTTGATCATTATTTTTATATACTTTTAAAGTGACTGGAGATAAGTATGTAACAATACTAACCACTAGTTCTTAAATATATTTTAATTTTGATGCATACATACATACATAAAATTAATTGTTGGATGTTATCTACACAAAATTAAATGTCTATATAAGATTATATAAATAATCATATAAGTTATGAGTAAGGTATGTGCATTTAGGTGTTTTTATATGTTGAGAGTATAAGATAACCTTATCATATATATCTTGTGAATACCATCCAAGCCTAATTAATAGCTTTGACTAGATGAATAATCATATAAAGTATGGGTAAAGTATAGACAATTTGTATTGAAGTACATTTAGGAAGTTATATATGTTTAGAGTACGAGAAAAGATTATCGATTATAAAACATTTATGAGCTAGGTTGTCCATCATCACCGACTTAAAATATATATTTCTTTCCTTTCAAAAGCAAGTGGTACCTAGTTAAATTGCATGTTTCTGATTTGAAATTTGATCACTATATTTATATACCTATTTTAAGTTTCTAGAAATAAGGTAATAACTACAATTAGCTATATCATGTCTTTAGAAAAGATCATTCATTAATGTTACAGGCACATGTTACTTTAGAGTAAATTGTTCGAAAGATGAAAATTATATTATATATTGGAATAAGTTACACAAGAAGGATATAATAGGAAATATGTTGCCAATGCTTGATAATAATAATACATTTCAAGATATGAACTTCTACTAGCCTTTAACAATGACTAACCACTACCTCCTATATACGTCATAAGTATGTTGTGGATACCATCCATACCAAATTAACTACCTATATAAGACTATAAATAAGTATATAAAATAAATAAGGGTTATGCTAGCCACAAGTGCATGCCTAATATCATAATAAAATCAATGGGTTAAGGGAATATAATTGCCTCACACTTTCGAGAAGCATTATCTTCAACATATATCAATCATGGATGATTTTATGCATTAATTCATTGACTTGATCAAATAATTTGTAGCTTCACTCAATAGAAACCTCTTAGTGCATGTTTGAAGGATGATGATTGGTTCCAAAATGATTTTTTTTTTCCTTAGCATGTTTTGGTAACTTTTTATGGATTAAAGTGTTGTTTTGACTAACATATTACTTAACTTTTCTTTATAAAATTGTAATTTGTCTTCTTCAAGCTAGTGACTACCATTAGTTGATGTTGAATGTGTTCTTCTACTACTTTAATTTATTGGTGTGCATTCCACAAGAAGATTTGATGGATGTGGCATGTTATTTTGTATTAGCTAAGTGATAATCATGATTTCTTTTGGGATGTTATATTCTTGACAGATTTCTTCCAAAATCACTTACCAATCTAGTAATGTGAGGATATTTTACTAAAGCACTTCCAATGACAATAATTGAGACACACCTTTATCTACCCCCTTGTTAAGTATTTTTTTTATTTGGGAGGAACTAATAAATACTACTTTTCATGTAAACCATTAGTTCAAAATTTATACTCTCTAATTGAAAACACATGAAAAACTCTTGGAAATTTATCTCAATTGTTCCTAGAGCAGTGATCCATTAGAGTCCCAAATTAATAAATGCTCCAAGCATGGGTATCAAAAATATAGATAAATCAACTATTTGTAGTTTCCATTAATGGGTTTACAATTATGGCATTTCTGTAAATGACTAATTATGCTTCTATCTGACGCAAGGCAGGTCGGGAAGAGGGGCCAAGGGCACACCCTAATCCAAATCTATCTTGTAAAGATCACACACGGAAGAAATTACACAACAAGTGAGAGAGAGAATGCAGAACAGATCTTTTTATTCATCAAATTGATTCATACATACTGGGCTATAAGGCCTTCCCAGTTAGGGCCAGATATAGCAATTCAATTACAACAGTCCTCCAACATGAGAGGATTCAAAAACTATCTTCAACTCCTAATTTGATACCATTCATCTTCTAGCTCTAAGCTTTTGTCCTAAAACTACAACCAACAACTACATTATATACAAGAGGCTACCGAAACAAGTCATCCTTCAGATCCACCATTAGAAAAAGGAATGACCAAATCTAGGTCCACATGCTTCCTAATGATCGATACTAACATTAAATCTATGACCACAATTAAATGCACAAGTCAGCCTCAACAGAAAACTAAAACAAACAACTCGGTAAGCAAGGTTAACCGAGTGCGAGGGAATTAATTGACCAACTCAGTTAAAGAAGAAACCTGAGCAGCTACTGAGCCAACTCGGCCAAAGAAGGAACCGAGAATACAAAAAACTCAAACTTGTTTTTGGTGATATAGGATTGCCAAGGACCCAAAATGATCCTGCATTAGACACCTGGGGTTGTTTGAAATGATTCTCTGAATCATGCAGTAGGTACAATCTACGCTGAATCCAACTCAGATTGTGAAATCTATGAGCTATCTTCAATTGGTCTATTCTTCCACTTTACTAGATATTCCATATGTTGTTTTCCTCTTGTGCTTCTGCCAACTCTATGTTCCAAAATCTACTCAACTTCTTATGTCTGTCTCTTAGGATAATCATTTTGTACTGTCATTTCTTCATCTAATTTATGGTACTCATAAAATCCTACAATGTTGAATATAGGTGATATATCCATGTCATCAGGTAATTTAATCATATAAGTATTTCCACTGTCAAATCTCCTAAATATCCTGCAAGGACCAAATTTCTTCATTTTTATCTTCCCATATGTTCCAACAGGAAATCTTCCTTTCTTCAAGTGTACCATTACTTCATCTCCAATTGTAAAAGTCTTATGTCTTGTTGATCTATCTTCTTTGTCTTTGTATTCTGATTACTTTTCTCCAACTTATGTTTCACATCTTCATGCAATGTCTTCATGAACTCAACAAATTTTACTTCTTCAACACTTCTCTTTTCTTCACTAGCAATATTCTTTAAATTTGATATACCTCTCAGTTGTATGCCATTTACAATCTCAAAAGGTGTTTTTCCAGTACTCCTATTCACTAAATTATTGTCTGTAAATTTTGCTTGTGCCAACATAGAATCCCAATTACTAGGTGTATCTTCAACTAAACATCTCAAAAGATTACCCAAGCTTCTATTCACAACCTCTATTTGTCCATCATTCTATGGGTGAAATGTAGAACTATACCTCAACTTGGTACCCAACTTTTTCCAAAGAGTCTTCCAAAAATATCCAACAAATTTACTGTCTCAGTCAGAGATGTTACTCCTCGTTAATCCATGCAATCTAACAATTTCCTTAAAGAAAAGATATTCTATATGCACTGCATTTGATGTCTTTCTATAGGGTATAAAATATCCCATCTTAGAAAATCTATCCACAACAACAATTATATAATCATTACCTCTTACTGTCTTCGGTAAGCCAAGAACAAAATCCATACTGATATCAATCCAAGGTTTCTCAGGAACAGAAATCGGTATATATAATCTAGTATTATGACTTACTCCTTTTGCAACTTGACAAATTCCACAACTTTTCACAAATTTCTGAACATCCTTATACAACTATAGCCAAAACTATTTCTCCTTGAGCAAATTCAATGTTTTGTCAATGCCAAAATGTCCAGCCAAACCACTACTATGTTTCTCCTTTATCAAATTAGTTTGCATTGATCCTCTCGGTATACACAACTAAATACCTTTAAACAACATACCTTCTTGAATAAAATAGTCTTCCCATTTAGTACTCAGTTGATCTTGAATAGGTGCTCTACACTTTCTCCATGGCTCAAAAAAATCAGGATCAATTTCATACAAATCTTTCATACCATCAAAATCAAGAACTTCAATTCTCATCTCGGACATCAAAGAGCTTCTTCTACTCAATGCATTAGCAACTCAGTTAGTGACTCCACTCTTATGTTTTATCACAAATGAATAACTCTGCAAATATTCAACCCATTTCATATGTCTTTGATTCAACTTATTCTGACTACCCAAATATTCTAAAACCTTATGATCAATATACAACATAAATTCACTTGGTATCAAATAATGTCTCCATTTCTTCAGGGCTTGAACAATAGCATAGAATTCTTGATCATACACAAAATATTTCCTTTTTACATCATTCAATTTCTCACTAAAGAAAACAACAGTTTTACCTTCTTAACTCAACATAGCTCCTATTGCACTACGACTTGCATCACATTCAACTTGAAATACCTTATTGAAATCAGGCAATTCTAACACAAGAAATTCAACGACCTTCTTCTTTAGAGTCTCAAAACTTTTATCAGCTCCATTTGTCGACTTGAATTCTCTTTTATCTCCTCTCATAGCATTAGTTAGAACATTACAAATTGAACTAAAATTTCTAATGAAATTTCGGTAAAAACTTGCCAAACCATGAAATAATTTTACCTCACTAGAATTGTCAGGTGTAGACCAATTCAAAATAGATTCAACCTTTTCAGGATCCATTTTCAAACCATCTCCTGAAATCACAAATGCCAAATACACAATCTCCTCTTTCATGAAAGAACACTTTTTCAGGTTAATCAACAACTTTTCTTCTTTCAATCTTTACAATACTTGTTTAACATGCAACAAATGCTCTTCTCTAGTCTTACTGAATATCAGAATATCATCTAGGTATACAATCACAAATTTACCCAAAAAATTTCTTTGAAACTTCATTCATCAATCTCATAAAAGTACTCGGTGCATTAATTAAACCAAAACGCATAACCAACCACACATACAAACCTTCTCTTGTCTTAAAAGAATTCTTCCACTCATCACCTTCTCTGATTCTGATCTGATGATATCCACTTTTCAAATCAATTTTGGTAAAATAATTTGCTCTAGTCAAACTATCCATTATGTCATCCATTCTCGGTATAGGAAACCTATATTTCATTGTTATCTTATTGATTTCTCTGGAATCCGTACACATTCGCCATTCTCCATTCTTCTTATGTGACAATACAGCTGGTACTGTATAGGGACTCAAACTTTCTCAGATCAAACCTTTCTGCAATAATTCTTGAATATGTCAGTTCAATTCCTGATTCTCGGTAGGTGTCAACCGATGTGGTGCCTTATTCAGTAAACTAGCTCCAGGGATAAGATCCATACAATGATCAATGCTTCTCTTTGGTGGAAAACCATCAGGTACATTATCAGAAATGATCTCCTTATATGCGGTCAGTATCTTATCAATCTCTTTACGGATGCTATCCTCCATTTTCTTAGTTTTTTAGGAATCAAAGCAAAACATACATCATTCTTCTTCAAATCCTTAAAAAACTCTCTTCCTTCCATCAAGAAAAATTTCATAGATGTACAAACACTACTAACAGGTTCTTCAATCAAAGGTAACAAGATTTGTCTTCTCTCATCAGCCCAAATAGTATATTTATGCAATCTTCTATCATATATAACATGTCTATCATATTTCCAAGGTCTACCAAATAAAATATCAATCCATATGCATGATATCACATAACACCTTATCATAGTACTTTTTAATTTTCAAATTCACATAACATTGTTCACTTACCAAGAGTGTGTGCTCATCTTTGATCCATGAAAATTGATAGGGATTCAAGTGTTCCAACCTTTCCAACTGCAACTTTGTAACCATTTCCTCAGATGCCAAGTTCTCCAAGCTTCCACTATCAATATTACCTTCCACACTTCATCAAACACTCTACATCTGGTCTTAAACAAACTTTTCCTTACCAGATCTTCCTTATTACTTTTTCTCCAAAGTGCTCTCCTTACCATCAAGTTCTTTTCCTTCTCAGGTTCAATCGGTGAGTCTTCTTGAGCTAAAGCATTTTTACTACTACTGACCTTCTTATTTGCATGTGTACACTAAAATGATCTATGTCCTTCTTCTCCATAATTATAACAAGTTCCTCTAAATCCACCTCTGTTATAACCACCTCGGTAGTTATTGCCTCGTCCTCTAGCTGAACTTTCACCTTTCCACTCTGTAATGCCCCTCCAACCCTATCAAGTCTTGATTATGTTCACTTGAAATTAGGAAGGACTATATGTGAGAATGATCCTTCTTGAGATGGTTTCTTCCTAATCATTATAACTTGACATGTAAATGTGGGAAATAATAATATTGTGTAAGTATGTTCCTTTATATCTTCATGTGTGTGTTAGTGATAGGATCACCTGATAGACTTATATGTTTCTTTTAGAAATGCTCATGGTTACCTTAGGTTAATTGATTATAATCACTTAAGGGTTAGATCTGTTATCTTCTCTAATAATGTTACTTGGGATTAGAGATTATTAATGCATTTAGGGTTATACAATTTGTTTATCTTGATTTGATAATGGGACATCTTGAGTACATGTCTGATGGTTAAATGGGTTTGCAAAAGATAATAGATGGTTTATATTTACATGATTATGTTATGACTCATTATTGTTATACAATATAAAAAAAGAGATCATTTTTTATACTAACCACACTAATCCAATCATGCCTTGTTAATGTGACTGTCTGATGTGACTGTCGGAAGAGGGGAGGCAGTCGTAGTTACTCCTACAGGAGGTCCACACAATGTCGTACTCTCCCTCCTTGTTTGTAATTGCTTGTACATATGTACATATATATTGGTGTACTCGGTTGGTGTTGCAGGATGCAGGTACCAGGCATCGACTCCACCTGGCTACACAGATCTGAGCGTGCCTTTAAAATCCTCAAACTGTTGTTGCGTGGAGATATTACCAAGATTACTCTCAAGGTTACCTATGGATTTAGATTTCTATTAAGGAGGTTATCCTAGTTGGGGGATTTGAATACCGTTCATGTTATGGTCATGTGAATTTTGATGTGATGTTGTTCTGTGATTTTGGATGTGAGTTAGAATTATCCCTGTTAGTACATGTATATATGTTTATTTTATGAGTTATATTGATTGTATGGTATATAGGTATGTGTATATGTGGGTGCACACGCATATACCCATGCTTATATAAATAATAATATTTGTATGGATTTATCGATTGTTTTAGTGGTATGTTATTTAAAGTGAATTCAATGAAGTGTATTAAATAAATGTATTAAAAAGTGAAAATAATATTAATAATAGTAATAATAAAATAAATGCTCTTTGTAGTAAAACTAGCTATCTAGGAGGGAGTTGAACTCAAGACCTCCTAGAAGTTAGGCTAGCTAGTTTTCGTGTGTGCTATGTGTTTTCCTTGATAGTTAATTGTTGAGTTTTCTTGTTATGGTTTTATTTTGAGACTATTTTTAATTAAATTTATTAAAACCTTGATTAAGTATTTTACAGGAATAATTTATTGGTTATTCAACCAAATACGGAAGTTGGAGAAGTTGCTTCCCGTAAAGAAACTCCTCCAACCACATAGTGGGAGGATAAGTAATTGAAGATTTTGTGTGCAGTGGGGGATAATTTTTGGAAGATGGATTTTCTTTTGAGATTGTCTGTGATTGATTACTCCAAAAAAATTTGGTGAATGTTTATGTGAGGTTGAGAGTTTCTGGTTGGTGAAGTCATCTGTGTGAGGATTGCCTGGAGTTGATTGCCAGAGGAGTATTTTAGGAGGATATCTGCTCAAGGCTGGAAATTTTGCAAAGAGTCTCCAACCAAGGGATAGATGATTCTCCATAGGACCCCAAGTAGGGTCTAACCTGGGAAGAATCTCCATTCTTCCCATGAGTATGACTGTGTATATAATGATCTATTACTCAATGAGATTATGATTGTTTAATTTTTGTTTGGAATCAGGAACTATATATATATGTTTTATTTTCTGTGTATTTGAGATGTGTTTGTGGAAAGTTATTTTATGAATGTTTGTATGTTCACTATTGTGAAACCTCCCTGGGAGGGTAGAAGTGGTTTTGATCATGTAGGATAGTGTGTTATGTTGTTATTGAATGTATTATGAATGCTTCCAGAATTTAGAACTGTTATATCAACCTTACTGGTCCATGTCAGTTTATGCACCACCTTTTCTTGTCCAGACCTAGAATAGTTTTGTTAGATAGATAAGATAGATTGATGAGCCATTTCTGAAGGGAAACTGGGAGATCTCAAATGGGTCATGCTCAGATTAGGCAACCACAGTCCCCATAATGCCTAGTTTTACCTGCAAGACATAGTTGACTGTCACATTTTGCAGTTTCTGTCGGTCTAGTATTAACTAAGCAAGTCGGTTCAGTGTTGACTGAGCCAGGTTGGTTCAATGTTGACCGAGCCAGGTCAATTCAGTGTTAACTGAGGGAGGTCGGTGTAGTGTTAACTGAGGGTGGTCGGTGTAGTGTTAACCGAGGGAGGTTGGTGTTGTATTAACCGAGGGTGGTCGGTGTAGTGTTAACCGAGCAAGAGAGGAATGCTAGTGTGAACTGAGCTAGACAGGAAAAATAGGCTTTATACAATTATAACATTGAAGTATAAGTTTTATTATACTTTAAGTTATACTTGTATAAAGGGTTTAGGTACCTTCTGAGATGATTGAGATAGGTTCTAGATTCATAGGAGTTAAGATGCAATTTCTAATTTTGAGTTTTCTTAAAAATCAAACTTAGTTATTTTCAAGCATGTGAGATTTTGCAGAGCATTGTGTTTTGGTATATGAAATTTTGTGTAAACTTTAAATATGTTCATTGCTTGTTTTTGTTGGGATTATATGGTGCATTTAGATGCTTGAATAAGGTTAGGATGTGTTTTAGGGTTCAGGTTGTCCAATGGACTAGGACTACTCTAAGGCCTCCTAAATGTTGCCCAAACATTCCTAAGCTTTCCTATTCTTTTCTATGCTTTGATTCTAGTTCTTGAAAGTGTTTATGATGTGTTTTATTTCATGTATGATATATTTGTGATGGGTGAAGTTTGTATCACCTATGTACATTTGTTACTTGTTTTGTTGAGGTTGTATGGTTTACTTATGATGATTTTGGCATCGACTTGAGTTTAAGTTTATGAGGCTAGGACTTATCTCAATGGCCTATGTGCACGGGAGGGTTTTTTAGACCTATAAATGAGCCTTGGCAAGTTTTACTTGTGCATGTGAAAGGTTTTTCCTTGAGATGTCTTGTGATCAACATTCTTCCAATGGTTCCTGTTATGAATATGGCTAAGGTTAGGACTCGTTCTAAGGGCCTGAGTGCACAGGGGAGTTTCCTAAACCTATGAATCAGGACTTGGAAGTGTTATCTGGTTTTGTCACTTGTGATGGGGTAAGGGAATAGGAACCTTAAGTGAGTGGCTCACCATAGGTGCTAGAACCCTAAAGTGGTTGCCGGAGGATCCTACGGGTGGGTTTGTAAAAAGTGATAACCAAAAAAAATTAACCTGGGAAGGGGGGATTCAAAAGATAATGAAAGAAAACATAATAATGGCCACACAGATCTGATTGGAGTACTAGGACCAAGGATAACTGCCAGGGTGGATCCCTATTCATAAAGGGGGGACCGGGGTTACATGGTTGCCAGGGTGGATCCCAATATACAGGTTGTGTGATGACACTCACTTAGGTGGTCTCCTAGAACCTTAACCTCAGTGTTATAGTATGATGATATTTTATGTGATTTATTCTTGTTCTTTTGAGTCTTGGATTTATTGGTATTTGAGATTTAGATTGCCTTAAGGTCTTGAGAGTACCTTGGTTCTATCTCCTAGCACAGGGGGTGGAGCTTTATCAGTTTCACATGGTTGGGTAGAAAATCTCTTTCGAGGTATTGTTCATGGTTCGTGTCATGGCTGAGATTCTGAGTTGTTCAGTGGTGAAGATTATGTTCTCGTATCATGTATCTCTATCTTTTTTTATCAAGATGTAAAGATGTATTATAAGCCCTTGGGAAACTTGATGTAATTATTTTTCTATATGCCTTCGGGCAATGTGCAGTAACTATAATTATGTTTGTAAAAGAAAATTGTAAGGAATAAGTTATGTATATGTGAAGGGTAGAATCGTGAATCTAAAGAAGGGATTGAATATGATTAAATCAATGAGTAATTTCTTACCTTATAATTCTTGTGAATTTTAAATGAAATTGAAAGTAATGGTTCTATACAAACCTTTGTAATGAAAGTACTTATGGATGTAAACTTCTTTAGAAGGGAACCTTTTTTTTATACTTGGTTAGTGAAAAGATGTGCTAAGGGTTCAAGGGTATCTCTAGGTGAAATAATAAGGGAAAAAGGAACATGTATGTTATCAAAAGAAGTAATGGGATGCGATTTCTTAAATGTATATTTCAATGTGATTGATGTCGAGTTATTCAACTAGGTTTAATATAAATCCTTTACTAGATGTTTACAAGGTTATGGTTGATAATTTGTGGAAGTTAAACTTATGGAAAAAATGATTCATTTAATGATTTATGTTGGTTGCCAATATATGATTAAGGACTCTTAATGGAAAAGCTTAAATGAGTTTGATGGTGCCTTTGAGTTGAGCATAGTTATGGTTAAGGGGTAAATAAATATGAAAGAATAAATGTGCTTAGTGGATGTGATAAGTAACGTGTGCTTGTTTCACTTCTGAAGGTAAATTACATGTTAGTCGGTAAGGGAAATTAATTTCCACTAGTTCATTAATGTAATTGGTTATGATGTGAAATGGAATTAATGTTAATTAAAGTTCTAATGAAAATAGAATTTGTTAGATTAAGTAATTAAATGAAATACTTGTTAATGGTAATTGAACTCATTAAGGGAACCATAAGGAATGTACTTGTGGATGGTAATGATGATATGTTAGAGTGTTAAAAAAAATTTAGTCGTAATTTTAGGTCATAGACCTAATTCCTTATGGGTTCCCTGGTGGGGACATTACACACTCAGTCTTTCCTTTATCCAGATTTTCTTTATCTTGATTAGATCTATTATTTTCAACATAAGATCTCAATTTTCCTCTAGGGAATCTACCACCTCTTCCTCTTTGTCTTTTCTCATGTCTTTTTTTCAATTTCTCATTAGCTTTCAACACAAAATGATAAGCTTCCTCAATGTTTTCCAACTTGACCAAATTGATTTCTTCTTGGATGGAAACTCTCAATCCATTTAGGTACCTAGAAATTCTTTCCACTTCATCTTCATCATGTCCAGATCTGATATCTAATCTATAGAATTCCTCAGTATAATCTTTTACCGAGCTATCTTTAAACCTCAAACTTTGTATTTGCCTAACTAGGTTAACCTGATAATCACAAGGTAAAAAATTTCCTTTCAACTTATTTACCATCTTATTACATGCCTTGATTTTCTCTTTACCTTTCCTTTTTCTATCCAATTGTAGATGCTCCACCATAAGGATGCATGACTCTTCAAATTTGTGCTTGCAATCTTCACCTTCTTTTCTTGAGGGACATTTACATACTCAAAATATTGTTCCATCTCAATGATCCAATCTACCAACTCATCTGAATCGATCTTTCCAATGTACTCAGGAGGATTGAAATGTGGTGTAGACTTCAGATTTCTCAAAACCTTTGACAATAATTCTATTGGCAAGTTGTCTATGCTGAGATATATGACTAGATATAGTGTTGTCATTATGGAAAAAAATTCATATAGTAGTTTGGAGTCAATGCACTAAGTCTAAAGATCAGAAATTAGTTAAGTGTTGAAGATTGGACAACATACAGAGCACCAGAGACTCAGAGCATCAGCACACATGTGTACAGATGAATTAAAATATGCGCCATAGAAGTTAAGGTTGTTAGACTATACTTATGCTTACTCTAAGAGCACATAAGTAGATATGCAAAGATGCGAAAGTTACAGTCAGTTGAAGTTGCACAACCAGTGTGTGCCAGCAGAGAACAGAGCATAGAGCCGATAGTAACTATTTTGGTTTGCGATTATAAATTAATGTTGTAGAGGCTATGTGCCCATTATATTTAGGTTTCCAACATGTGTACATGTATAATTGTAAGCATGCTTAAGCCAATTCATTGGAAGTGTTATTTGTAATTAGTTATAGGGTCGACCTAATTGTATATTTGGTATGAGTGCATAAATATAAGGTGCGCCCATTGTATTCGGTATGGAAGTTGGAAGAGAGTTGTGTTAAGCAGAGAAGAGGTATGAGAAGTGAGCATAAGATGTATTAGAGCTTTTCTAGAGGTCAAAGCATCAGTGCATCAAAGGAACTAATTTGACAAGCAGTGTAACAATAAACAGTTCACCTATAGATATAGTGTGTATCTGATTCAGAAGGTTGTAGCCTTCATCATTTGAGTAGTGAGCTCTAGGAGAGTGAGTCCACTTCCCTAACAGGGATCATTGTAAAAGCCTCCTAACAAGGTCTGACCCTTATCCAGGTCTATTGTACTAAAAGCATTATAAAGCCACTCCTAACAGGGTAAAGTATCTTCTAACAAGGATCACAAAACACTAGTGCAGATTATTAGTGGGTATCAAGTCCCACCAGGGTTTTTACCTATTTGGGTTTCCCTATAATCATATTGGTGTCATGTGTTGATTTCATGTTTCATGTTTATGTGAATGTTTTCAATACTTAAGCATTTATAATTCAATATTCAGATTAAAGTAAAAAGTTAAAATACAGTGAACACTGATTCACCCCCCCCCCCCCTCTCAATGTTCCCATTCCTAACAATTGGTATTAGATCTCTGGTCCTCAGCACAAAATTTTAACCACTTGAGGAGATCATGGACAAAGTAGATATGAAACATTTGAAGAAGAATCTTGAAGTAGCTCTTGAAGACCTGGACAATTCAGAAAGAGAAATTGAAGAACTGAAGGAAAAAGTTAGTGATGCTCAATTAGTTATCAAAAGACTAAGAAAAGATTTGAAAGGATGCTCTAATAGTGAACTTGAAGAAAAAGTCAAGAAGTTGAGTGAAGAAAATGCATCCTTGTTAAGTCATCTTGAAGAACTAGATGACAAACTGATGAACAATCAAGATGTCTACAATGAACAAGTCAAGGAGAACCTTCAATTGAATAAAGAACTAAGGGAAGCTAACTTAGAAATCTTGGAGCTAAAGAATGTCAAAGAGAGCTGGGAATCTGAATTAAAGAAGTCAAAGGATCATATTGACAAATTACACACCAGTGCTGAATTAGTAGAATCACAGTTGTATGCAAGAAGAATCAAAGGAGACACTAGCTGTATTGGATACAATGAAGCACATAATTAGATTGATAGTATGTGAGCAAGAAAGAAATCACAAAATGACTCTATTGACAATGAGAAGACTAAAGATCAAACCAAAGATAATGGTGGTCCTCCTAGGAATGAGCGCAAGCCTATAGAACGCACCTGTTTTGCATGTAACAAGCATGGACACATTGCAAGGAACTGTACAGAGGTAAAACCTTTTAATGATTATTTTTATACATGTAATAGATTTGGTCATAGAGAAATAAATTGCAAGACTAGTAAGAAGAACATGATTCAGCAAGATCAAAGAAATTAGAATCAAACAAATGTTAGAAGTTCTCAGAATGTTACATGTCACATATGTAACAATAATGGTCACTCAGCTAGAACATGTAGTATGGTGACTCATGTCAATGCACAAAGCGATAATAGACCTCCAGTGATTTGTCACACCTGTAACAAGGCTGGACATATCTCAAAGTTTTGTAGATCAAGGACGCAAGGTCAAGAAAGCCTTAAAAAGGCTAAAAAACCAGTTTTGGATCTTGAAGCAAAAGTCAAGTTTGTGAAAGCCTCAAAGGATGTGAGCTTGATTTGGTCAGAAGGAAAGAAGGAAAATGCTTTTGAGAATGTATTGGATGCATCCCAAGTGGACACACCCTCTACATCTACTTGAATGGCCCTCAAGGTCATAGGGGGAGCTAATTTAGCTCTAGACCCCTGCGTGGCTGGTATACTCATCCTTAGAGTATGCACCTTTGGAATTAAGCTATGGGAATGTATAGGAACCTTTTTGCAAGAGTGCACATGTTTATTGTTAGTAAAACTTGAGTTTGAAAATTTGAAGTGACAACCCAGTTTACGCGAGTTGCATTAATGGCAAATTTCTTACTTTAAGTACACTAAAAGTTGTTTGTTCACTCATTGCATTCATATTCAGAGCGATTGGAGAGAAGATTGAGCCTTGGAAGTTGTTGTGAAGATTTGGAGATTGAGCTATCAGTAATTGCAGTGCATTTGATTATTTGCAAGAAACCCTAGATCGTTGCGCCATTTCAGAAGTCGTCAGAACATCTCAAAGATCATTTGGAAAGCAAATATCAAGTAAGTCATGGCCACTCCTATTGTTTTTGATGTTGCTAAGAAGAAGATGTATGTTTTCAAGAGGCACCTATTTAAATCAACCCTAGATGATTTAGAGGGAGCATTTTCTTGCATGTCGATGGGCGTCATGCATGTAGACGACATAAGGGCTTACATTTATTGTAAGAAGGAACCTGTTGGACTGGATAGGTTAAGGGCGCACATGGACACAATGTCGAAACCTAATAAAACATTCATGAATGAATACACAAAATGGAATGATCACCCCATTATTGAATATGCCACGGCATATGAATTCTATGAAACTGAATGGATTAAGATATTGTTGAGCAAAATCCATGATGACTTGTTTTGGATTGGAGATTTACCAGTAAGAATAATAGGAGACCTAATTCATGAGATGACAGGCCTTTCTAAGATAGGCACAATCCTTCTTGTGGGTAAGGATGTCAGGAAAATGGTGGAGCAAGTGTGTAAATCCATAAGTGATAAGCGCGACATGACCATTGAACCTATAGAGAAACTAGACATCAAGTTGATATCAATGATATTGGGTTATAGATTTCATCATACCAGTAGGGTGAATAGTGTGTCTGTGGGCACTATTCTAGCAGCCATCCATCTTGTGCAAGAAGATGGAGACTTCAACTTGTGTGAGATCTTGCATGCATAGTTGATAGACAATATCAAAGCTATAAAACATGATAAGACTAAGGTATTTAGGTTTGGGTCCCTAATCATCTATATGTACCTTCATATAGTTGGTAAAGTGTCAGACTTGCATCTAGACAAGTCCATTCCTACCATGCCACAGATATCAAACAAGGCATCCACATAAAGCACACTTAGAGATTACATCACTTTAAAATTGAAGACTTTCAGAGCAAGAATACAGATGAGGTACAGGATTCCTGAGAGTATTGTAGAGAAGTATAAGGATACAATATGCTTCATGGTGGAGATTGATAATACATGTATGGAAGTTGTGGAACCTAGAACTAAGTGGATTCATCCACTTGGATATGAGGTTGAAGAACAAGTTCTTGAAGCTTATGCACAGGTACTGCTATCAGCCCCTAAGCATGACAATGAACCTAGGTGGGGAACCTATGAAGAGAGGACTAGAGAATTTGATGCTAAGATCAACAGTGCTTCAACAAAAAGAAAGGTTACGAAGGTCACATCAAAGATCCTAAGAATACATGGTGTATCACAAGTAGACCTTGATAAAGTAAGGGATGAGAAGATTTCCCTAGAATTGAAGAGTGCAGCAGAAGAACAAGAAGATCCCAAGTTGAAAAAGATAAAAATTGAGAAAGATGACAGTCAGAAGGATAAAGTAGACAGTACTCCTACGCCCAAAGATACTCCTCTAGAGTATAAGCCTTTATTCAAAAGGAAGAAAGAAGCTAGCACCATTCATCCATCCTTGCGAACATTAAGGAGCAAGAAAAACACTCAAGCACCTCCTCAGGCAGGATTTAGACCTAGTCTTAAAGTTCTAAATGCAAGACTTGTTGATGAGGGAAGAATTGATCAAGTAGGAAAGTTCTATGAATCTTATAGTGAGATTGACAAATCAAAAATTCATAGTATGATTGTCAAACACATGATCAAGTTCAAGAAAATAGTCCTTGAGTTGAAAACAGAAATCCATGATAAAGTATGGGATATTTTGAAAAATTTGAAGAGACAAGCAAATGAAGAAGATCAAAGAATAAGAGAAAAAGTATCAGAAGATACTCTGCCAGTATGTTCTAAAGAAGAAGTGGAACTGATATTGAATTTGGTGAAGTCAAACCTTAGAACAAAAATGAGAACTCTGCACATCATGAATAAAGATTATGAGTTGATTACAAAGGAAATAGAGAAGGCCTTTGAAAAGGTGTTATTGGAGCAATAGATCAAACCACCTACTGCGCCCATCACTCATGCACCCATCAAGGAAGATAAAGTGGCACAGCCCACCAATGTACCAATGACAGGTCCTCATGACTCAATGCCCATAGCAGAAACTCAAACAGAAGTAGATCAGTCTATGCCCATGACAAAATCACCCAAAGACAGCATAATTATTATAGATAATGTGGAAATAGCCATGGCAGCTACTGATAAAGAGTTGGACAAGTTTGAGGAAGAATTTTTCAGCACTAAGGAAGCAAAAATTCTATGCAGCAATACCCCTCCCTCCTCAGCTTTGTTGTCAAGTTTCACACCTAACACTAGCAGTTTGGACTCCTGGAAGGAAGAAGGCCTAATTAAGTTCAGTGTCCTAGCTATGGAGAAGGCCAAGGAGAAGCAAGTAATGAGGAATCCTCTCCTAGTAGAATCAGTAAATATTTTGAACAGTTTGTTGCCAAAGGATAAGAAGATGGAAAATGTACATTTAGTTGATGATGTGAGCATAGTCATCTCATAGTTCAAAGTAAATTTCTCAAGTCTAGAAGAATCTACAGCCTTAGTGGCCGAGGAGAAATACTTAAAGAAGAGACTAAATGAACTAATGAGTAATTTTGCACTAGACTTGACCTCTCTTAAGTCTAGTCAGGCATCATTGAAGGAATTTGCAGATCAAGGAATGAAAGTCATTGCAGAATCCATGGATCAGGATAAGTTCATTGATGCCTATCTTAAGAAGATCAAAGATGCAGAGGCAATGATTGAGAAGGTGAAGATTTCAGTGCAAGACACATCCGCTGATGTAAACATGTGTAACAATGTCTATCAATGATAGTTGGATATAATTGAGAAGGCACATAAAGAAATGGAGAAGATAAGGTCTAGATAGACGCAATTGAGGAACGCTCTTGTGCCCTCACTAGACATTCTCAGTCAAAACATAAAGGACATTGATGCAACCATGATAACCTACGATCAAAGTTCAAGAATAGAATTGGAGAAGATGGAGAAGCTACAATATACATTATGTGCCCATCTACAGATAGTCAATTCTCTGATAACCTTTTGGAAAAAGGAGATCCAGAAACTCAAGATTGCATATCCGGATGTTTTCCCTTAGTAAGTGTATGTAGATTTAAAGTCTTTTATGCACCTATTGGAATTAGGAGAGATAGGTACTAAGAGGGGAGGGGTGAATCAGTGCCTTCAAAAAAATTCACTTGTAAACCTTTCAGATCTATAACTATAAACAGTGATAATCGACGAAAACAACTTGAATCTAATTGCATGAATCGATCATCCATTAACTTAAGTAAGTAAGAAACATGAAATAAATATCACAATCACATGACACAATTATTTTGGTAATGCAGAAACCCTTGTTAGAAGGTAAAAACTACGGTGGGGATGACACCCACAAATTCTTCACTACTACAGATAGAAAAGGTTTGCATGTTAGGGCTACAAGTTTTGATCACTTCTGGTGATCTCACCCTATTAGGAGTGACATGTTAGATTGGCTAGATCTACCTAGTTATAGGATTTTAACAACACTAATGAAGTGTGCACTCAGTTAAGAGATTTACATAAGACTATTAAGTCTACTCTATTAAGAGATTTTATCCAAAAACTCTATTACAATTGTCAGAAAGAAATAGGTAATTATCTGCTATTTGACAACTCAATTGTCTGATATAGATCTATAAGCTCTGATAAAATATCACCTTACTTGTGATGAATCTCTGCTCTAAACTGCTCGGTAGCCTCTGTTGATTCTACTCAATCTGGATTCCTCTGTACTCAGTGCTGCTCTGTTAACTAATAGACTTGAAGATAGGCAATTGCTTCAAGTGCTATGTGATTCATATATTAGCTCACACCAAAAATGATACAAACACACAAATATATAGTGTTCTATTTTTTTTGCTTTAACAAAATTAGGTTACACAATATAGTCATAACCCTAAGATCTACGGTGTACAATACTAACCTAGATCAACTATTACAAAAGATGTACATTACATTTAATGAATATCATTACATTAAATGTTCCTCGATGTTGGTAAAACATTTTATAAACCATTGTAATCATTTGCATAGAAGAATGTGTCATTTCTGATTATTATGCCATTTCTTGTAATCCTCGGTAAACACTGTGTAAACTGATCGATGTATACTACGATTCTTGATGTTTACTGTCTATCGGTGTCGGTGTCTGCAGGTGTCTAGTAAATTATCTGTTGCTCGGTATATAAGCTTTACCGACTAGTCTGTTCTGGTTTATGTTACCGATTAGCTCAATGTAAGTGACCAACCGATATCTTTACAAACCTTTGGTACTAATGACAACCTTAAAAGCTCAATAGAGATAACAATCTCCCCCTTTGGCATTAGTATCAAAACTCTAAATGTATATAGACAAAATTTTCTATATAACTTATATCTCGACCATATACATCAAAAATTTTCTAAGTACTAAGTACTCCCTCTCGGTGCATGCTCCTAGTAATATGTAGTATACATAGCATCTATGTACATATTTTCCATAACAGTTGATACATTGTTTTCCCCCTTTTTTGATAGTAATGCCAAATACAAAAATTAAGTAGTATACTCACATCTTGTCAAAAATAGGTTGATGGGTTTTCTTCACTGAATCCAAGAGGTTGTCCCATTCCTCTTTCAAGTTGGTGAGAGTGATGTGCTCAAGACCAACTTGGGCATGCATGTCAAAGATGTTATCTAACACCAAAATTTCTAGTGTTGCAACTAGTAGCTCAGCTTTGACAATATGTGCTTCAAAAATTTTCAGGTATGGAATGAGTTCAGTTTGCAACTCAGTAACCTGATCTATTATGTGCTCTTCTTGTTTCTTCAAATCTTCTATCAACCACCGGAGTTCCTAAACTTGATGAATGTGCTTTAAGAAAGTATGAGGCTCAGTTATAGCTACATTTGTACTCAACTGTATTTCTGCTTCCAATCCTTTGATCTTTTCACTGACTTCAATAGTGAAGGTGTCTGTAGTACAAAGTTTCAATAAATATTGACAAATTATATGGGTGATGGATTTTATTTCAGTAATTACCTCAGATAATTTAACCTTCTATAATGCCACTTCTAGGATGATTTTCTCTGCTAATTTGTGTTATATTCTGGATTCTTCCCTTTCTTCAATTTGTTTATCTATATCAGTGTCTCGGGCGTTGATCTTCTTGGCAAGTGTAGCAATTTGATCTATTATAGGCGTATCCTCATCAATATTTCTCTTAGGTACTACATGTTGGAGGATATCCCGCACATCGGTTAATACTTCTTTTTGTTTGTGTTCTTGCTTCAATTTCTCTTGTGTTTCCTTCCTTGTACATAATTCCCCATATTTACTCAAGTCTTTGGGGCTTAGGGTCCTTGGGTCACACTTAGGGATAATGATCACTTCATCTAGGGTGACTGGCTCTTTTCCTTTATTCTTGTTCTTCAGTGCTAAAGGTGATTTCTTCTCAATAATAGCAATAGTTTTATCTCCAGTCTTCAGAGTATCCTTCCTAGTTAACACATGTTCTTCCTTCTTCTACTCCTTGGTAGTTGTAGTCTTGGTTGATATAGTAGGAGTTTCAGTTGTGGTGTCAAGTGGGATCACCTATGTTTCCTTTGTTTCTTTTGTTTCCTTTGCTTCAGTGGAAGGTGCCTCTGTATTTATAGGCTTATCTATTTTTGTAGGTTTCTCTTTGTTTTGATCCCCTATAATGTCTTTGTTTTTCTCAGGATTTGAGCCATCAGGTTGTACTTGGGAAAGAATTTTAGCTACTTCTATAAGTATAGGAAGTTTACCCGGTAGTGATGTAAATAGACATTCAGTGTCTAGTGCTTCATCTTTATTTGGTGTAATATTTACATCTTCATCATCTTGGTCACCAGGATCACCATTTGTGATGTCTTCAATGAGTACATCATCATCAGTTTTCTTCTCTAGTTGAATTTCAACTTTATTTGGTGCATCTTGTGAGATACTTATTTCTTCCTTGTCTTCGGTGATAGCAATTGCCTTGGTAACTGATATACCAGTATTCATTGATTTCTTTGTAGTTCCCTCATCAATGCAAATACCCTTATCTTTGGAATTATGTCTCTTCTTAGACAAGTTCAAGATTGCTTCTTGCTTAGCTTTTTCTTCTGCCTTCAAAATTGATGTCCATATAGAATCTGTTGTGATATCCATATCTGCTACATTGTCATCCATGATCATCAAGGCTCTATTCTTGATCATAAAATTTTCTTGGTATTTGGTCAAGTATTCACTAACTTCTCCAAAGCTTAAATGTGTGGCTACCCAAACTAGAGAGTGTTCTCTCTTTCTCTTCTCGATGTTTAGTGCAATAGCCCATTTTTCAGTAATTGTATCATCTAATTTCTTCAGTAATGCACAAGAAAATTCCATTGCAACTTTCTTGAATTTTATCATCATTTGGATGACAGCCTCTTCAATCTCGGTTTGATCTTCTTTTGACATTTTGTCAAATCTATCTAGTAAGGGATCAGTGAGATCTCCATGTTCAATGATTTCATCTATTGTTTTTGCCTTGTGACTAACCACTTTGAATTGATTGACATCATCTTCTATCTCAGTATCCTCAAGATCTTCCTTATTTCTTGTGAATTTTCTCCTTTTCTTTGGTGCCTCAGCTATAGCCTTGTTATTTCTCTTAATGTATTTCTTTGTTGATGTAGCTACTCTCCTTTTTGTTACTTTCTTTGCTTCTTCCTTATCAGTAGGTGGTGCTACAGTTGACGATCATGTCTTCATACCTTCATGTACAGGTGACTACTTCTTTATAGGAATTTCAGGTGGAGGAATTGGTGTAGGATCTACTTCTTTGTCAGATTCAGTCTCCTCACTATCATATGGTTTGTCAGCTAGCTATAATTGACCTTCAGTTTCCTGTTCAATCGATGCCTCTCTAGATGTTTCAGACCCATCTCCATATCTAGTAGTGATATTTTTATTCATCTTTTTTACCTTTCTAGTTATTTTAATGATCTCAATATTTGTTGAAATTCTAGATTTGGCCTCTTCATATACTCTGAACCTAGTGGCAATGGGATCTTTGGGTAATGCAAGCAGTGCATTAATAGATTTCAGTGCAAAATCATGGTTTATTTGATATCCCATCGGTGCCAACCATTTTATCCTAGGTTTAGCTGCTTTTATCAAAGTATAATCGGTGTTGACTACAAAATATATATCATCTTCAAATTTCTGAACTAATTCCCTCAAAATTCTGCTTCTTTTATGCATTTTAGACTAAAACTCTTTGAAGTATGCATTAAACTCTACATTCAACTTATCTCCTAACTTATTCATCATTTCACTAATCTATTTTGTTATCAGTACATCCGATATCCAATTTACTTTACTGGTGCTAGGTACATACTTTTGTAGATAGAAAAATATGCATGCAAGTAGAGATCTGAACTTACATGTGTTAGACTTATTTTTCCTTATGGTCTTCATATTTTCCTGAAGTTGATGAAATAGTATCTTGGCAAGATCAACCTGGTGACCTTTTACTACAATTTTGTGCACCATGTCTACTGCGTTGCAGGGTATGCTATTGAGTCTGCTTGATTGGAATAACTTGTACCTGATCACATGTGCTACAAATTTGATTGTTGGGTCCTTGATTGTCAAAATCTTCAATGTTTGACCGTCCCATTGTGCTCCAGTATATTTCTCAACATCCGGTCATCATGAACTACGGAAAGCCTTACCCTTGTCAATTGTAGGGAGCTCAGTAACCCTATTGATCATTTTCTTGTTGACCTCAATCAGTTTATCCAGCCAAAATTTGTTGTCGTGATACTTGCTCAAAATGATTCTAATCCAATCTGATTTAAATGATTGTGGAAAGTGTATAAAACATGATAACCTTGATTCCTCAATCTTCTTGTAATCTAATTTCATTTTTCCATCAGGGCCATAGAGTTGTTGATATGCTGCAATAGTTTCAAAATCACCAACTTCTTCGATTTTGTAATGAATATAAGACCTTATGTCTTCTGTCAATAAAACCCTTTCTAGTATGCTCAAAAAAGTACCCATTGTATTTATTTGTGCTGTGACCTTGGGATGTGGCTTAAACTTTAGTTCATCAAAATTTTCCCTAACAATTAGATTAACTTCCTCCTCAACACTTTGAGTTTTTCTCGCAGACGATGTAGATGGCATAAATTGATTCTAGGGTTTCGGCAAGCAACAAGATAAGAAGTGTTTGATCGCAAATGAACTTACTCGGTACCATGAAGAGTGATGTTAGTTTGATCTAACATAGCCTTGAATTCTTTTGAAAATCTTTTAGCTCGAACTCTACTTTTTGAATTCTCCACTCTTCGAAATCGCATTGTAAAAATGAACTCTATTCCCGTGTACTTATAGACTTTTTGATGTTCCTGCTCAAACTTTCATGCAATAAATGCTTGATCTAACTTTTGGTACAAAAAAACTATCAGCTTGGTGACAACTAAAATTTTCATCCACTCAGTTAACATAGAATTTCTTCATCGTTTAATTCATGTGCTTGATTAACCTTAGATAGTGATTACCGATGGGTAACCAACTCTCGGTCTCTCTTTTACCGACTGTATATTATTGTTAACTCATGACAACTAAACCATAGTGCATCTTTATTCATGCTGATTTGGTATAAGAACATTATGCATAAGGAACTGTATGTAAAATGTGATCTTTTGAAATGTGAGTCCCATACATACCTATTTCACCTTAAGTGGAGGTACCGATGTCACCCAATCCAGTGGATGAGGTTTCACTGACAACATTACTTGACTCAACATTCTCATTAGATGCCTTCTTCCACATAGTGTTCCTTAACTTCATGATATTTGCAATAGTATATCCATTTTCAAATATATGGTTTTCATCTAGTGCTCGGTCTCTACAGTTCTTGCTTAAATGATTGACCTTATGGAAATGCATACATGCCATCCTAGTGTTTGTCTAGCTTCTTGATTGTCCAATTCGATTCTTTCTATAACAATTTGCTACAATGTGTCCATATCTACCACATACAACATAGTTAGTCCATGTATTATAATCCCAAACATAAGAATTACCTTGTCTCTTCAGTTGATATGGCCTGCGTTGTGATTTCTCCTTAGGTGTCCAAACTTGTTTCATTTTTGCCTTACAGTCTCGTGCAGTGTGTCCATGCTTGTTACAAGTATAGCATATTTTCTCCATAGTGGTATTATTAGCAAGATCATTTTGCTTAGCTCTACACTCATAAGTAGGATGTCCAAACTTACCATAGTAGTAACAATATCCATTAAACTTAGGAGTGACAGGAGGTTTACCTTGTGCTTTGCTTCTACACACATTAGATGTATGTCCTGGTTTGCCACATTGATAACATGCCAACACTTTAGGTTTTTGATTTTGACTTATGCTGACTTGTTCAGCTTGTTGTGATGATTCTCCTTCACCAGTGTAGCCTATACCGGCTTTACTTCCAAATCTTCTCTAATTAGTCAAAAAGTCATCAATCTTCTTAGAGCTATCCTCATCAAGTTTCTTCATTTCATTTTGCTGTTGTTGATTTTTCACTTCATTTCTCAGCTTCTCATTCTCTTCTCTGAGTCTTCCAACATCTTCCAGTTTTCTTGACAATTCTATGTTTACTCAGTTTACCTCTTGATTCATAGTCATCACTTGATTAGTTACTTGGAAATGTTAATCAGTGATTCTTTGTATCTCACTCTCTTTAGTTTGAAGTTGTTCACTCCTCTATCTTCGGTCATTGATTGCTAGATTTTTTTCTTGCTTGGCTTTCTTTTCTTATTCATTGTTTCTACCATTCTCACCATCTGAGATTCTTGACCGATTTTTAGTGCTTTCACTTGATCAGTTAAATATTGATTCTTTTCAGATAGATCAATGATTATGCTTTCAGATCCATCGAAGATGCTTCTAGAGTTGGATCCCACATGCTTGAATATTTCATCAATAGGTTCTTTATGGTAACCAATCTCATTCTGTAGTATAGCTAGGTTCTTCCTTTCAACTAGTAATTTCTTCAATCCTTCCTTGGCTTTCTTATACTGTTTGGAACAAACATTTGCATTTGTATCTTCTGATTCTCAATAGTCTTGTCAAGCTTGTATCTCTCCATGACTTAGATCTTTACCCTTTAGTGGTTAAACTGTTCAATAAGAGAACTGTGCTCTGATACCAATTGTTGGAAATAGGAGAGATAGGTATAAGAGGGGAGGGGTGAATTAGTGCCTTCAAAAAACTTCACTTGTAAACCTTTCAGATCTATAACTATAAATAGTGATAACCGACCAAAACAACTTGAATCTAATTGCATGAATGGATCATCCATTAACTTAAGTAAGAAACATGAAATCAATATCACAATCACATGACACAAGTATTTTGGTAACTCAGAAACCCTTGTTAGAAGGTAAAAACTACGGTGGGGATGACACCCATGAATTCTTCACTACTGTAGATAGAAAAGGTTTGCCTCTTGGGGCTACAAGTTTTGATCACTTCTGGTGATCTCACCCTATAAGGAGTGACATGTTAGATTAGCTAGATCTACCTAGTTATAGGATTTTAACAACACTAATGAAGTGTGCACTCAGCTAAGAGATTTACATAAGACTGTTAAGTCTACTCTGTTAAGAGATTTTATCCAAAAACTCTATTGCAATTTTCAGAAAGCAATAGGTAATTATCTAATATTTGACAACTCAATTGTCTGATACAGAACTATAAGCTCTAATAAAATATCACCTTACTTGTGATGAATCTCTACTCTGAACTACTTGATAGCCTATACTAATTCTACTCAATCTGAATTCCTCTGTCCTTGGTTTTGCTCTGTTAACTTATAGACTTGAAGATAGACAATTGCTTCAAGTTCTCTGTGATTCATATATCAGCTCACACCAAAAATGATGTGAAGACACAAATATATAGTGTTCTATTTTTTTCGCTTTAACAAAATTAGGTTACACAATATAGTCATAACCCTAAGATCTATGGTGTACAATAATAACCTAGATCAACTATTACAAAAGATATACATTGCAATGAGATGATATTTCTGGATTCGATTGTGTGTGTATTTTTAGCATCAACGTTTCAGATCACACTCTGTGATCCATCATCAGGATAGAGAAAGTGCCAAGAAGAATAGTAAAAATACACAGAGTGTGATCTCTTCTTGGCACTTTCTCTATCCTGATGATGGATCACAGAGTGTGATCTGAAACATTGATGCTAAAAATACACACACAATCGAATCCAAAAATATCATCTCATTACTAATGGATTGTGGAAATCTCATGTTGTTAATATACATTGCATTTAATGAATATCATTACATTAAATGTTCCTCGATCTTGGTAAAATATTTTATAAACTATTGTAACCATTTACGTAGAAGAATGTACCATTTCTGATTACTATGCCATTTCCTATGATCCTCGGTAAACACTGTGTAAACTGATCGGTGTATACTATCTGTCAGTGTCAGTGTCTACTGGTGTTTGGTAAATTGTCTGTTGCTCGATTTATAAGCTTTACCAACTAGTCTATTCTGCTTTATGTTACCAATTAGCTCAATGTAAGTGACTAACCGATATCTTTAAAAACCTTTGGTACTAATGACAACCTTAAAAGCTCAATAGAGATAACAACACCTTTGTCATTAATGTTAAAGGGGGATTTGTGTAGAATATGGAGTACATATATGTATAGGGAGATATAAGAGTTTGTATAAAATGTATAGAAGACAAAAAATTTTGTGTAAAGGGATAGTTAGAGACTTGGCCATATTCCTTTGTTGCCATCAATGACAAAGGGGGAGATTGTTGGCAAGTTGTCTATACTGAGATATATGGCTAGATATAGTGTTGTCATTATGGAAACAAAGTCATATAGCAGTTTGGAGTCAGCGCACTAAGTGTAAAGATCAAAAATTAGTTAAGTGTTGAAGACTGGACAGTATACAAAGCACCAGAGACCCAGACCATCAATGCACATGTATACGGATGAATTAAGGCATGCACCCTAGAAGTTAAGTTTGTTAGACTATACTTATGCTTAGTCTAAGAGTGCATAAGTAGATATGAAAAGATGTGAAAGTTACAGTCAGTTGAAGTTGCACAACTAGTGTGTGCCAGCAGAGAATAGAGCATAGAGCCGACAATGACTATTTTGGTTTGTGATTATAAATTAATGTTGTAGAGGCTATCCACCCATTGTATTTAGGTTGCCAACATATGTATATATATAATTTTAAGCACGCTTAAGCCAATTCATTTGGAAGCGTTATTTGTAATTAGTTATAGGGCTGACCTAATTGTATATTTGGTATGAGCACATAAATATAAGGTGTGCCCATTGTATTTGGTATGGAAGTTGGAAGAGAGTTGTGTTAAGAAGAGTAGAGGTATGTGAAGTGAGCATAAGATGTATTAGAGCTTTGCTAGAGGTCAAAGCATCAGCGCATCAAAGGAACTGATCTGACAAGTAGTGTCACATAAACAGTTCACCTGCAAATAGTGTGTATCTAATTCAGAAGGATGTAGCCTTCATCATTTGAGCAGTGAGTGTTAGAGTAGTCATACTATAGCTAATAATTTATTTATTTAATTATTAGTCTATTATTCTCTACACTTAAGTTAGACTTAGGCATCTTATTATTCTTTAGGGTTTTCTCCTTTAGGGTTTTGGTATCCTTTTATAAGGATTCCCTCTTTGTATTTTTTAGTAACTCAATGCATTGTTCATAATAGATATTATTCTTTTGAATGTGCATATGATGTCTCTATCTTTTTGGCCTCCATAGATTTTTCTTGCTTTCTTTGCTTCTTCCATGTGATAGGGTTATGCATGCAAATGTTCTTGGGAGATTAGTTTTTCACCTAATCTAACATGGTATCAGAGTTGGGGGTGGAGCTGGGCTGGGGCTTAAACACCCATGGGTTTCGGGTTTAGACCCCTGCGTGTGCCATGCGCCTAGGGGCTCTTTTTTTTTCCAGCCCCAGGGGCTTAAAAATCTATGTTGAAGCTTTTTAAGGGTACCTGGGCCTTTTTTGCTCTATCTGGAGCATATGGAGGTTTTTTTCAAACTTCTTTATATCATCAGAAAGCTCTTTCTGAGCTCTTTCTGATTATGGAGGTTAGAGTTTTTGGCTCTACTATTTTGATAGTGTTTTTTTCTATCAAAGTCTGATGTCATTTTTTGCCTTTCGGGAGCCATATCTCGCTCATCCGGACTCATTTTTGGGCTCACTAGATATCATTGGAAAGCTGGTTCAGTGAGTTTTTTAGTGGCAGGGGTCTTTTATCTAGATTCTTCTCTAGGTTCTCTCTCCTCTGAGTTTTTCACTTTCACACTGGTGGATTACTTGGGTTCTATAGGTCCTGGGATCTCTTCTTCTATTCTTCTGGCTCACTCTTCTTTCTAACTTATGAGCATTGTATGCTTCTCTTCTATAGCATTTTTGTTTCTATAAACACACTAAGATAAAGTGCCTACTTTTGCATATCTGGGATCTTGTACACCTTGTGTTTGTTTGTACTCGCACTTTGTTATAAAGTGTCATGGGGGGTTATGATATTTTTACTTTTGTGCTCATCCACCTTTGTCAAGTGAGCATACCTTCCATGACATTAGCCCATGTTGTGTGTCTATGACACCACCCTTTATCCTATGGTTGTACTTCTATTGCACTATTGGTGTTCTTGATTCTTCTTCTTACAAATGTTTCTGGCATTGCATTTCAGTGTTCCTGTCACCCCTCTCCCTATTCAGCATTATGGGGGGGTTCACCTATTGTCTCTATTGCTTCCTTGGTTTGGTTGAGTGATCTACGTATTCAATTTTTGTTCCTATCTACTAGGTGGATGCAGTGGCTAGGCACCTATGTATTTTGGTGAGATGGTTCATCTACTATATAGACACTCATTCATTCCTACTCTTGGAGGTCACCTCTTCGATTGATCAACTCTTTAGACTTTGTCTTCTCTACCTGGTCATGCACTATTTCAATGGGGGTTCTAGCAGTTACTTCTGACAGTGTTTACAGCTTCATGCTTTGGAGATGCTTTACATACTCTTTCTTTTTTCTTGTATTTGGGTACCTGATCAGGCCTAGTTGCCGGGACCCATTTCTCTTTCATGCATTTTGTTTTCATGCATCTTTTAGTCCTTAGTTGTTTAGCTTCTCCCTAAGTTACACTTAAGGGGGGGTGTTAGAGTAGTCATACTATAGCTAATAATTAATTAATATTATTAGTCTATTATTCTCTACACTTAAGTTAGACTTAGGCATCTTATTATTCTTTAGGGTTTTCTCCTTTAGGGTTTCAGAATCCTTTTATAAGGATTCCCTCTTTGTATTTTTTAGTAACTCAATGCATTGTTCATAATAGATATTGTTCTTTTGAATGTGCATATGATGTCTCTGACTTTTTTGCCTCCATAGATTTTTCTTGCTTTGTTTACTTCTTCCATGTGATAGGGTTATGCATGCAAGTGTTCTTGGGAGATTAGTTTTTCACCTAATCTCTAGGACAATGAGTCCACTCTTCTAATAAGGATCATTGTAAAAGACTCCTAATAGGGTCTGACCCTTAACCAGGTCTACTGTAGTAAAAGCATTGTAAAGCTACTCCTAACAGGGTAAAGGATCTTCTAACAAGGATCGCAAAACACTAGTGTAGATTATTAGCAGGTATCAAGTCCCACCAGGGTTTTTACCTATTTGGGTTTCCCCGTAACCATATTGGTGTCATGTGTTGATTTCATGTTTCCTGTTTATGTGAATATTTAATTTACTACTTAAGCATTTATAATTTAGTATTCAGATTAAAGTAAAAAGTTAAAATACAGTGAACACTGATTCACCCCTCCCCTCTCAGTGTTCCCATTCCTAACACTTTCCTCACCTTGATCCATCACTGGTGCAGGTTCTACATCACCTTGTTCCTCTTCAATTTCCTCATCACTAACATCTTCAAGATGTCTTCCTCTACACTGGGTTGTCTCAATAGCTTCAAACCTAGAAACAAGTTGTCTCAACATGTCTGCCAATCTTGGATCTTCATCTTACCTCCCACGAACCATCTTGAAACCCTCGACAATTACAGGCTAGATCATAATCTGCAACCCCACAACAATATCAACTAGGGTTTGACAAGAAGGAACCTTCAAACCTAGATTCATAAATCTAGATCCAAATCTCAACCTTCACTTTGATACCACCTAATGCAAGGTAGGGGTGGATGAGGGGCCAAAGGCACACCCTAATCCAAATCTACTTTGCAGAGATCACACATGGAAACAATTACACAACAAGTGAGAGAGAGAATGCAGAACAAATCCTTTTATTCATCAAATTGATTCATACATGTCAGGTTGTAAGGCCTTCCTAGTTAGGGCCATATATAACAATTCAATTACAATAGTCCTCCAACATGAGAGGATTCAAAAACTATCTTCAACTCCTAATATGATACCATTCATCATCTAGCTCTAAGCTCCTATCCTAAAACTACAACCAATGACTATATTATATACAAGAGGCTATTGAAATAAGTAGGCCTTCAGATCCACCATTAGAGGAAGGAATGACCAGATCTAGGTCCACACACTTCCCAATGATCAATACCAACATTAAATTCATGATCACAATTAAATGCACAAGTCGGCCTCAATAGAAAACCAAAACAAACAACTCAGTAAGAAACGTTAACTGAGCACGAGGGAATTAACCAACCAATTTGATTAAAGAAGGAACCCAGGCAATTATAGAGCCAACTCGGTCAAAGAAGGAACCGAGCAACACAGAAAACTTAAAATTGTTTTTGGTGATACAGGATTGCCAAGGACCTGAGATGATCATGCATCACTATCTATAATGATAAAATATAACTTCTTTGGGGTTGGGTAAGTAAAATAGGTCAACTATATTGCCAAATTATTTTTAATTCATTTATTGGTACAATCTATCATTCAAGATTATCTCCTTTTGTCTTTAATAAAATCTAGTTCCTTAAGGTTTTATAGGGTGTTGATTGCTAATGGTGCATTGAAATAGTGTAGATGAGGAAAATTGAGTCATTGCAAAGGATATTCAGAGCCATTAAGAACTCAATAAAGTTCATTGAACCATATTTCATGAGTAGTGGTTCACAAGAACCCATCTCTCACGAGAATGAATGGTTTACAAGGCTCAACACTAGTTGAAGATTTTTCAAATGGTGTTGCAAGAAAATATGGTTTAACCTTGGATGAAACTCTGTAGTTAAGCGCACTTGATTTGTACTAATACTAGGATGGGTGACCTCCCAAGAAGCCCTAGTGCTTCACCCCTGTGAGCATCACCTAGATGCAATGAGTGTTAAGTGTCCTATTTATTCTCATGAGAGATGGGTTCTTATGATCCACTACTCATGAAATATGGTTTAATGAGTCTGACTCAAAAACTACACAATTGAATCCTAATGGAAATATCACAAGGTACTATTATTGCTTCTACAATTTACACTGCTTACAAGATGGTGAAAGAAAGGGGAAAAAATTACTTGTGCAAATCATTGTGACAACAACTATTTGAAAACTTGAAATGGACAAAGGAATCAAATTATCCCTTATAGTACGGTTCTCTCATTGTCTCTATGTTTTTTTGACATTCTAAAGGGACTACTTATTAAGAAAGATATTGTATGGGATATGAATAGTTTAAAATTGGATCTCAAATCAAGAAACATGACCGTGATTATAAAAATACAAAAGAATGTGACACAACCTTTAGGGGTTTTATTGAAAATATTCAAAATGAATTATGTAATAGATTCAAAATTCCTAAATAATTAATAGATTTATACAAGATAGATATTACATTTATGGTAGAGAAAGATAATTTTTACATTAAGCCACCATACCTAGAACTTTCTAGGTTCCTAAGTTAACTAATAAAGTATCCAAAGTTCTCATGACTAAATATGGAAAAAATTTATTGCTAAAAATTGTTAATCCAAATGAAAATAGGCTTGGAATGTATGAAGAATTTTTTGCTAAAAGATATCATAAGAAATAGGATGACCAAATAGAAATGATTGGAGAGAAGTTTCCTCATAGGATGACCAAATATAAATGACTCCTCCTCCTCTACGAGAAGAAGACTCGGGATAATTTTCAATGGGCCTTCTTTAATTGGAAAGAAAAGGGTTAGAGTAGAACTATCTAGTGCTTCAATAAAGAAGACAAAATATGTGAATATTGATTATGAGAGTGAAGAGGAGGTGGTGAAGAAAGAATCCAAGGAAGCAGTCACAAAGAAAAAAGGAACTAGAAAGACAAAGAAAATTCATTCTGATTCTCATTTTGAAGAAGAGCCTTACAATGTTATGAATGTCTTGAATTAAATAATTCAATAAGATAATTTGTATAAATTTGTTGTAGCATGTCCATGTTGCCCACATACAATCAGGAAGCTATTGAACAAGCTACTATAACTACATCCTAAGACACAAATTTTCACTAGATGACATCATAACTGAGCTTGCAGAAAATATTACACAAATAATGACTAACATGATGATTGATTTTCTTAAGCTATAAAAGAAACTAAGGAAAGATGTCATTAATAACACTAAAAATGTATTGTTAGAGGAAGAAGAGATTACAGTAATAATGAAATTATCTCAGGATTTGAAAATTAATCAAACAATCAATATTCTTATAAAGGAAATCAAAGAAGGGAAAGAACGAGTGTTAAAGGAAGCCAAATAATTTCTTGTTTGAATCATTAAGGAATTAAAGGAAGTTTCCTCTAATGCACTTTTGAAAGAGTCTTCTCATCTAGAGATTACTAACAAGAACAAAATGATTAATTCAATTGATGTTAACAAAAGTGGATTAGTAAAAGAAGGTAAAGAATTTAATAATTATCTCAAATTGAATTTGGAGTTTTCTTGTAATGACTATGATTTATTAAAAGAATGGTTGGATTCTGTATAGTCCGAGTCATATAATGAATATTTACCAAGCAGTAGTCACTGCCGAGTAAACCTATGGTCTCCGAGCACTTTTGTATTAGCCAAGTAATTTTTGCCGAGTTATGAAAAGAAGACAATGTTGAGCACCAGAGTATAAGGAACAGTGAATGCTGAGTATAAGAGATATTGATTGCCGAGCAAGCCACAATTGACATATGTGTTTGTTAAGGAACAATCACCTAGGTAAAACATTTTGGCTAACATTCATATTTTGTTTACTGTTTGTTGAGGAAATCAAGGAGTTGATTACGCTTCTATTTTGTAATCATTAATCCCTGTGCAATACTTGGAGCCAATCAAAATTAAGGAAAGGTTAAGTGGCAAAATGAGTTAATCTGGATCGTAGATCTCAAATCTTGAATGAACTTAGTTGTGTATATAAGGTAAAATTTGAACCCTAATATGTGTGTGGATGTGAAGGAGAAGAGGGAATATCTTCATACCAGTGAAGTATTCTGAGAGAGTTCAGTGACCGAGTGAAACAGAGTAAGGCAGTGAAGGACATAACAGAGATAAACTTGATAGATAAGACCAAATCAATACTGGAAGGAGAAGATCTATAATCAGCATACAGTGTAGACCAAAGGATCAGGTACTGAGACATTCTAATAAGTGTATCAAGGTAAATCTCTTAACAGAGTGGTTTTAATAGACCTTATGCAATCTCTTAACCGAGTGCTTACTTAGTTGTAAGTTCTAAATCCTTTTGCAAGGTAGATTGTATAAGTCTTTTAGCTCTTAACAGGGTAGACCCTTCACAGGGTAGATCATATTTTGTGATCAAATTTTGCAGCCCTAACAAGAAAACTTTATACTATAGTAGTGAAGATTTGTGGGTGTCATCCCCACCCTAGTTTTACCTTTCAAGGATTTCTAGGTAACCAAAATTACTATGTTATGAGTATTTTCATGAATGATGTTTAGTTTATCAGTTTCATTTCAATGATAAAGTTTGTGATAATGAAATGCAAGTTTTCAATAATGTAAAATGGATTAATAGATGATATATGATTCAACCCCCCTCTCAGTATCACATTTCCCAATAGATTTCCAACAGTAACATGTCTTCTTCTCAACTTATCTTCTTCCTTCTAATCATAGCGATAAGCATCTTCAATTGTACTAAGCCTCAACATACTTAACTCATCCTTAATATTAAGTCTCAAACCATTAACATACCTACAACCTTTTCCATAGATGCCTCCAGGTGTCCACAGATCTAATAGACATTTTTTAGAACTCTTCATATACTCCTTCACGGTCAAGTCCTTTCTTAAAAAAATCCAATTCATAATTCTCCGATATGAACTTGGATTTAAGTCTAGATACCATAATTCTCCACCTAGTGTTAGAATAACTGAGAGGGGGGTGAATTAGTTATCCAGTGTCCCAAAAAAAAATGTATAATTCAAAACATCTTCTTTGATTTCTGCTCGTCAGTAAGCAATAATAAGTCTCACTGTCTGTGCTTTTACCGATTACCAGTCTAATACTTATAACAGTTTACCGATCAAATCTAACATGTAACATGCAAAGTATGATAACAAACAAATATCACAATTAACACATAACACAAGAGATTTAATGTGGAAACCCTATAAAGGGAAAAACCACCTAGGACCGGCAACCCAAAATCGTTCACTCTTCTGAAGTGAGGTCGGTTAAGACCCAACCCTGTTAAAGGTTACAAACACACTGTCAAGTGTGACCTTGTTAGAGGATTTTAGACTAGAAGTTATCGTCCAACCAGCATTCACTATGGGGTTGACAAGATAACAATGTTCATTCTATGAATGATACATCATAAGACTTTCAAAGTCCACTCGGTTAAGAGATTTAGACTGTATACAATGGTTAAATATGTAATAGTAAAATGACCTGCCTTAATACAACTTCAATTGCAGATTACAGATCAATATTCAGTCCATACAAATCCTTCTGATCAATAATTCACTTCAAATTCAATACTGTATCAACTTACTGTCCGTCGGTACTAGCTCTTTGTAGCTTAGTAATTGTTCTGTAGCTCGGTTCTTACTAACCAATATGATCAGAATGCATGAAAGCTTGTTCACGCGAAATTCCTGCAGCTTCTTCTTCTACTGGCTCCTTCATAAAGAAATTATGTTCTCTTATATAGACAATTAAATCATTTTCTTCTCCACCATCAAATTTTTTCTCTTAATCACATTCATAGATTTTGCCGCTTAAAACTTTCTCGGTAATTGTATCAATAACACGTTTCAATTTGCTCCGTTATATCTTCTTTGAATTTTGTCAGCCATTGATCTATGTAACAAACTTTATCTGTTACCTTGATGTTATACTCTTGCCAGCTCATCAATCTTATTGGTTAAACTAATCATTTAATTCATTATGTTCCACTCGGTTAACAAAGAATGTGTCAGTGAACACTGCTCAGTTAATACTATAGTCGGTATACACTACACTCCATCGGTGTATACTAGAAATGCTTCATTTACTGACAACACTGCTTTGTGTCTTTCAGCTCTATACTTCATCATAGATGAATGCAACATAATGAAGTTAATATCATCAAGTCATAGACTCATCAACAAGTTACTCAATGTGTTCCTTATCCTGACCTGTTATGTACATCTTTCCTCATGTAGATTTCTCTGTTCTTCATTTCTTTTCCACTTTTCTTCAGATGTCTTGGTGTAGTAACTTACAAGATAAGTGTTGTCAAGCTAGTTGACATCAATGACAACATAATACTGATTTAATCATATTACATATCCAATCAGCAACTTCTCAATGATCTTTAATCACATATTCTTCAATCAGATTCCAAATCAGTTGTAGTTCAACACCTAGTGATCTTAGGTTCTCCATTATCTTCTCTATATTTCTGCAATTCTTTCCACAAAAAGGTAGCATGACCTTTTAACTTAGTTTATACTAACCTAACCCTTTGCATATCGTTAACATATTCAAGCTCAAAGTAATCCTCTAGTTCTTTAATCCAATCTATGCTTATTTTCACTATGGACGACTCCAAAGAACTCTCCCATTACTTCTAAAAATGCTCCATTTCATGAATATTCTCATGTAGATAAGCTAAGCCCTCCATAGATTCAAGTACACTCATGTCTGGTAACCCAAGAGATACCTTAGATTCTCTGACCTTTTGTTGCATTACATCTATTGTAGGTATCAAATAGATCTACAACTCCAACAATGTAGTTATCCTTTTCTCTTGCTCTACTTGAATAGTCTTCAACTTGTGATTAACCATTTTCACTTGTGATCCATAAGTGGTTTTTGATTGTGTAATAGGATCAAAACTAGTAAGCAATGAAGGAAGGTCATGTTGAGCTTCATTCCTTTTCTTCTCTAAATATTTAGTAAAAAAATAAAAATTAGAAACTTTGGCAAGTAAATTACCAACTTCCTTCAAAGTTTCCTTCATCTAGTTCACATGAATTGAAAGTATCCCTTTATCTGATGCAATAGATTCCATTAACTTATCATTCCTCTTCTTTTCATAATTCATCTATGCTCTATACTCAATAGGTTTCTCCAAACTTGTAATTTCCTTAGTGATAGCATTGATCAAAGTATCTATTTTATCAATCAGTGTAGCATTAGGATCATAGACAACTTTAGATCGAAGATCTACAAGAATGTCTCTAGTAGATAGAAGTACATATTCATGTTTCTTCTTATCTCTAAGCTTATCCCTTTTAGATTTCAACTTTAGTATTTTAGGAATTCTCATTAGTTCGCTAGGACTCATCTTGGCAACATCAATAGGTCCTTGAATGGCATTAACATCCTCATCCTCAAGCTCATCTTCAATTTCTTCCTCAAGAATAGATATTGATCTTCTTTCCTTCTTCTGACTTGAACTTGCTAGATCTACTTTCCTCTTTATTGAATGTGTTGCAACGTCATCTTCATGGGTCTCATCTATCTTAATATGTTCACTAGGTGTAACCTCTATAGCAACTTCATCCTTCTTCTATTCAACTATAGTAGTTATAATAGGTACCTCAACTTCTATTGTCTAATCCCTATGTGCACATTCTTCTCTTTGCACATCTTCAACTTCAAAAGTAGGAACTTATCAAGGAGTATTATAAGGTATATCACTAATAATTACTTCAATCACTTGTTCAACAATAAAAAACTCATCTATTGTTACCTCTTCAATGATAGGCTCATGTGTGTGTTTATCCTCTTCAACATCATCCACCAGTTCATCTTATTTCTCCAATTCCTTCTTCAGGATGTCAAGAGTCTCATCATAAACTATCTAAGATTCACCAATAATTATTCTGTATGTTGTGCTCCTTGTTCTAAATTTTGGCCTTAGGGATGCAATTGTACTCTAAACAACTTCAACTGGTAATTCAGTTTCCCGTTCCACCAAATCTTGTTCCAACATTTGTCTATCATTTTTCAGAGAATACCTCCACCTAGCATCAATCTTATTGAATAATTTATTAGGTATCATTTTATGTAGCTTACTAGGTCCTCTGAATTTTTTTTGCATGTTGTATATAACAACTTCTTCAATTTTTTTCTTATCCTTATCATTAGATTTATCAAACCATCCTCTTACCTTTGTGATACTTCTATATTCACTGCCTTCTTTAGCTATGTTGTCTATCATATTAGATCTCCTAGTCACTGATTTGACTAATTTCTCATTTGTCATGTGTATTACCTTTTATTTTTTCCATTGGCTCTCAATTTGTCTTGCTCTTTATCAGATTCAGTCTTAGCTTCTTCTTCCTCTACTATATCCTTCTTATTTCTCTCTCTTTTTTACTCTTTGTAGCCATGAGTTACACCCTTATTTCTCTTACTGCTCAATTTCAAGTGTCTTCTCCTTTTCCTTAACCACTGTTGCTTCAGTCTGAATGGTTATTCTCCTCCTTGATTGTGTTTTGGTAACAAGGGAAGGTTTCTCCTTTTTCACTGTAGAACTTCTAGGATCTCTTCTTGTGGATTTACTAGTTGTAGAAGATACAACCTCTACCTTTTCTTCTTCTGTGGTAGTACCAAAAGTACCAGATTCTTCACTACAAACTTTATTTCATCCTTCTTTATGATCCAAAGAGTAATTCCTCCCCATTATCAGTCTACATAATAGATATCAATCTACACAACGAATCACCAAATAGCTACAATGACCAAAGTAAATCTCACCTCCTACCCACAAGTTATAAAAATAATCACCTTCAAGCTAGGAGGTATCCACTAGAGTTGGGTACATTCACGCATACACACAAAGACATAAAGAATAACTTGAAGCCAGTCACACACAAAATAGACTCTTACCCAAGGATTGACTCACATACATGAACCTTTACAAAAAGTTTCTGACAGGTAGGGACAAGGGAACAAGTCAAATAATGAGGTGAAACAATGATTATATCATCTTCTATATTCACTACGAATAATAAATATCATCACTTCCACCTTCACTTGACAACTCCTTTCATAACTACCTTATAACACACTCACAATTGATCAATGCAAAATGAAACCTCTCACCATAACGAACTCCCATGGAGTGAATAAGACCCCATTGAAGATTCATCGTATCTCAGTCCCTCACTTCGAGTTGAGTACAAAAACAAATATAAAATAGGTTGTCAGACAGATTGCTTCAAACTTTAATGTAGTGTGGTTTTAGGGTATGTTATGTTTATAGTACTCTAGAAGCCATAGATGCAAAATACTGAAATATAAACAAGACACATTTAACTGTTTTAGAATATGCCTCGCAAAATTGTGGCCTAATGGCACTCTATGCTAGAGAGGATTGTGAATCTTTTTTGAAAGGTTAATGATTTCGAGAAAGGACACATTTGTATAAAATAAGACATTAAAATGTGGTTTAACTCAAAATTTTCTCTTCGCCCCTCAATATATTGCCCAAGTATATCTTCCTATCAGCATAACCATTGCACTTTGTTAGAGTGCAATTGCTAATATAATCTTGATTTCACAAATAATTTTTTTTAAAGCATAAATCAAGAGTACTTGATCTCATTAAAGAGATGATTAATTTATGCTCTTTTTCTAAAGAGATGCTATGGTGACAAAGAAGAATTGTACTAAAAAAATTATTCATGATGATTGATATGAGTTGGATGAAAAGAATTACTTTCAAAGTTTGGAGTATTAGGAACTGACTAATTTGTAAACAGAATAATCAACGTTGAAATGTGTGCCCTTCTCATTTATTTAAAACAAACTTATGCTTATACGGTTATTTGCTTTCAATCACCTTCAACATGCCGTGCTAAGTGTTCCATTTTTAAGGCACAAAACATGAAATGGCCACGTCTCCTTTTACCATATTTTGTCATAATTGTGGCTCCTAGGATTTCATTTATTGTTTTTTGACTTTTATTTTCACCCTTCCTTTAGCTTTCGCGTGAAGGGTATTCTATATTCTATATTGTTTTTGAATGTTTTTTTGGCAGTTTTAAAGGGGTCCTACCCTCTCATAAATGGATAAAAATATGATAAAGGTTAGTGTATTAGAATAAATGTACGAGATACCAGAGTTTTTGTAGATGATTGAAGACATAGTAGTAATATAAATTATTTTGAGAATAAGTTTGAATCGGTTAATACATTGAAGTGGATGTATGGAATCTAAATAAATAAATATATTTAGCTTTTAGTTTGATGTTAATTTAATTTCATTAGATGTATCTAAATCAATTTGTTCATTTATTAGCAAAACAATTCTTGTTAGATGATTAGAGACAAAATCGTAAAATAATTGTTTGACTATTTGGTTACTTTTATGAATGTGACAATGGTTAGCATATTTATCATAATCTATAATAGAATATGTTTATCTTACCCAATTTCTTAAATGTGAATTCTGATAATCTCTTTCTACATAACAGTTTAATCTTGACTTATGTGATGTGTAAATGATGGTTATGTATATTTCTTATTTTTCTATGCCAAGATTGTTCTTCCTTAGTCAAACCCCTAGGATGCTAATTTAGATTTAAAAGTAGCAATTGAAGGTAGTATGGAATCGTGTAGTATGTTAATGCAAACATTGAATAATAATTTAATGGTCCTTGATGTGTGCAAGATATCAAATATGTCTTAGATTGTCTAATTTAGACTTAGCTCTAAATATAGGTCCAAGAATGTCAAGTCAAATATTTTACCCTTTTAATTGGTACATAATGACTAAACAAAGAGGACGAAGTTGAGAAAAAATTGAATTTGGTTATTAAAAGTTTTGGCATTCATTTCTATATTTTATGAAACTAACCTAGGTTAATTTCATAAATTTAAATCTAAACCTAGGTAGGAATGTTCAATATTAGTTGGAATTGTTGTTGTTGCTATTCATGTTTTGTCATTGATGTCAACATATGACATATACTTCAATTTTGAGTTGGTTATATCAGACAGACTGTGTTTCTGGTTGCTATAGACAGTTGGACAAAGATGTAAGGACATTGTACGAAAGTTCAGAGTATGAGTTTGGTTTTATCATTGTGAATATGTATTGACCTTATGTCTAAGGTTGCATGACTTAATATGATGATTTGAGAGAATTACAATTGTTTTGGTGAAGACTGATTACATAATAGAGACAGGGAATTTGAGAGAGTTAGTTGTTGAGTTTTGAGCATAAGTTGGTTGGGAGCTCGAATCATGTTATGTGAGCTTTAGGCACAGAAGATGACATAGGATGGAGTACACTTTGGGATTTGTGACTTGATTGGGTCATGTTGATGATGATGCTAGTGTATGAACTTGGATAATTGTTTTTGGGAGGCGACTAGGTGGTATAACATGTTCCGTGGATTGATGATCATTAATTGTGGATCTTGGTGCATAAATTAATATTTTTATTATTTTATATTTGTATCAGGTACCATGTGTGCCTTAGCATTATGTAATGTAATTATTTTTGCATTGGGGAAGCCCTAACGTGTGGACATAATTGAGACTTGTAACTTGTATAAAGGAGAGTAAATTCTCGAATGTAATGTAAGGAATGTGTATGGGAGGTATGCATGATTGAGCATGTGAGAAGAGCTGAAGAGAAGAGATATGAGTGGAATATATGATCATTGCTTGTGCACTTTGTTGGTTCCCCTTCTCTTTCTACTTACAGGTTTACACTATGATTGACAAACTAATGTCACTAACTCTATCACCACTCCAAAGTCTGCAAGGAAAAGGGCCAATTAATAAGGATCAACAAGGATCCTCCTACACTTTGAGCCTAGATACTCAGGCGGGTGTACCCTTGATTCACTTCTTGAAAGGAATCACTAAATATTATACATTTATACCCTTTACTAACCGATTTAAAGATTTTATCATTTATATTTGTGTGATTGATGATGATGAACTGCTTCCAGAGAATGGATCAGTGCCTTAACCTAGGGCGTAGAGTCACTCAATAACATATATCAACTGAAAATCCTAACTCAAACACTCTTGACTTTAGAATAAGTGCTTTGCCTATTATCCCTCCCACTCCCAAACCTAATCATCAAATTCCTATCCAACCATGAACTCACTGAAACTACCTTAAAGACTTTAATCCTAACTTTGTTAGGAACTCAAAGATAATTCCACAATACTCTTTGTTTACCATATGCTAACTCACTTTGTGACATTAACATTTATGAGCCCAAGATCAAAACAAGAAGACAATCATAAATTTTAAATTGGAATTCAAGTGTATTCTCATTAAAATCTACAGAATTAATACATTATCAAAACAACAAGATGCTAGGAAACAGACCCAAGATCCAGGCTTTCCTTGTTTAGTCTTTTACATTGACTATCAATATAACATCAACAACCTTTGGGACCAAAAAAAAACTTGGAACCCTTACAAAATTAAAACTGCATCAATATATACCATCAGTCATCTTGGAATCCCAAAAGGTTAGGATGCAACAAGCTACAGATGACTAAGGTAAGGGTTAGGGTTTTCACCCACCACACCAACCAAATTTAATCGGAATTTATTTCATGGGAGGAAAACCAAGCAACCTGGAGAAAATAGATCCAAGAATGATCTCCATTCATGATAAATCTCTTAATTTGTACCAAGCACCATGAATCTACCATGCCAAGCAATCAGATCAACCACCTGCAACATGCCTCGAGCAACTTTTACCCATTCCTTATGGTACAAACCCTCTGCAATCAATCATCGTGCCTCTGGACCACACTGCAACAGGAAACAAAATCAAATCCACCTGATCCAGCCACTCCAACATTAAAAACCAGTCCTCTAGTGGTTGAAAAACCCTTAAAATATTCAAATCTGGAATAAAATAGCTACATCATGGCATGAGACAGCATATCGACGGTCAGAAATCAAATCTAGACTATCTTTATATCACAACCGTTAGATCTATTCATTTTACCTGGGCTCAGAGTTTAACTCTATAGGAATCCTGGTTTACATTTTGCCCTTTAGTCGCGGGATCGCCAGACATTCTTCTTTAACCTTAGTTACCTTAGCGATTACGCGACTGCAGGAAACCCCTTAACTTTCTGTCATCTAGCGATTGCACGACTAAAGGCTGCCTTCAAGTCACGAAACATTTTTCTTAACCACAGTCTGGCTCGGAGAACACACGAACAAAGGTTTTCACCAAGTCATCAAAACTTTCTTTAACCCTTGGTCTCATTGTGAGAATAGCTGAACACAAGCTTTCGCTAAGTCACTTGATAATTTTTTAACCCTGTAGTAAATTTGGAGAATTAGCGACCATCGACGATCCTTCCTTCATCCTATGGTCCTTGCTAAGTCGTTGGATTTTCACAACTTTAACCACTACATTATGTGATTAGGAGATAACCATGCTCGCCAGTTCACTGAATGTTAAGGCACAGACCACCAAGACATGGAGAATACATGAACACTGCAGTCACCCAATCACTGAATCAAGGATTAAACCGTTGTGCATTAACCATATTTGACTTTGACCTAACCCACATCCATCTGGAGATCACGTGACTAAAGGAATTCGCTAAGTCTCTTAATCATTTTCCTAACTGAGGTCAAATCCTGAGATGACGCGACTGAGGCAATCTCTAAGTCGTGAGGACATTTCTTTACTCTGGGTTACTTTCACAGATTACACACCGACCATTGATCTTGCATGCATCGTGTGGCCATCGCTGAATCTCAGAACCTTCACATTGACCTTGACTTTGTCTTGAGAATGTGCGATTAAGGAGACATGAAACCACCTGCTAGGTCACCAGATGCCAATCCTAACTGCTAAGATCACGCAAAAAACCACCCGCCAGGTCACTAGGTGTTAACATGAGACCGCTAGATATTAAGCGAATAGGAGACAACACAGTCGTTGAATTGCCAAAAGCTTAGATTAACCGTGACATGAGTTAGGAGATTCAGCGACCTAAGGAAGACTTTACCAAAGGACCACCACAGTCACCGATTCACTGAATAACTCGGGATAAAGGAAATACATTGTGCGATTCAGCAAACACATGATGGAAATAATCATGTGCAATAAGGGAGACTTAAGTGATCCAAAAGGTAATGACGAAATAGAACCTGGCCAAGACAAATAAGGGTTTTTTCCTCCAACGACTAGAAATATGAATTTAGAGCTAGGGTTTCAAGCCAGAGATAGAGAAAACATCTTTGCAGGGACAAGAGAAAATTATAGAGCCATGAAAAATATTTCAGGTGCTAACACACTTCAATGGAACTATAAAGACAAGTAAGTTTTTATCAGTCAGTTCAGTGATTTGAACAATAAGTTCATTGTATTTGGACAATGAGTCTTGAAGGTGGGTTTAACCTTGTCCTTGGAGCAGTGTGCTCGAGAAGTGATGCAGGAGCATCCTGAGTGTAAGAGCAATCTTGCATCACCCAAAAATATTCTATTTTTGTATTCAATAAGGGCTATTTTGTGCAGAGCTACTATTTATGGAAAGTTACTATTTTTGGTAATTTTCGTATGGGCTCAGAATGATCTGGTTTCTTTCTTGGAGGTTCATTTTGGTCATATAAGTCTGCCAGTAAAGTTTCATTGCCAGATCAAGTGTATATTGGAAGATATTGAAGATTTTCGGTATTGGCAGCAGGGTACAGAAACTTTGAACTCAGTTTTGAAGGCTTTAGAGGCCCCGGATGAGGTCAAAAATTTGGGTGATAGGTGCTTGCGCCAATCAAGCCTGTAGAGCGCTTCGTGGCATTTCTGAAATGGGGTTATAATAGCCGATCGGGTCAACTGGTGATGACTTATGGTCTTCGGAAGTTGGGCCACCTGAAATGGCGAAAAATAATTTTCTTCAAAATTTTTGTTTGGGTTTCAAAGGTTATCTTGAGCCGACTATGATGTAATGAAATGTAAAATAAAATAATTCTAAGTTTGGTCGGCCTTATTGGCTAAAATTCTAGAACCTTCCCAGGCGGTGGAAAATTGCCTATATAAGGAAGGCTGTATTATTGTCTTAGGCAGTTTAGAATAGTTTTGGGTAATAGTTCGAGGCTTTGTCCTACAGAATATTGTAAGGGAATGCCCATGTGGCTTTGCATATTGTAATTCTGAAAGTTTGTAATTCCACATTTGTGGAGATAATAAGAAGCCAATTTTTCGTTCTTGCATATTACTGTTGTTGTTTCTCTATTTCTGTTATGTGTTTGTGGTATTAAGGGGAGCACCCTTCATCAAGTGGTATTAGAGCAAGTTTTCTTGAGTGTGTAAACAGATCGCCGACTGTGAGGCAGTTTGCACCAGGACCGTGGTTAGGGTTTCAGCGCGCATCGTGAAAATGCCTCCACGAAGGGAACGTGGCGGAAGAGCTGGTGTTGTGACACGTGAGGTTAGAGAGCTGCAGAGACAAGTGCGAGCATTGCAAGAAGAGATTCGCAGAGGAATGAATCTTAATGTCAGAGATGAAAGTGAGGATGAAGCCGAAGAAGAATATCAAGAAGGAGAAGTTGAAATTGTGAACCAGGAGGAAGAAAGAATTTTTCGGGCGATTTCCAAGATTGGGAAAAGACCTAAGATTGAGGTTCCTACATTTTCTGGAAATCTTAACCCAAAGGAATTGATCGACTGGATCAATGAATGTGAGGAGTATTTTGAGTATGAAGATGTTGAGGATCCTGATAGGGTCAAATTTGCGAAGGCCAGACTGAAGGTCATGCGAAGATCTGGTGGCAAGAAATTCAATTGGAGCGAAATAGAAGAGGAAAAGATAAAATCACAAGATGGGATCGGATGGTAGAAAAATTGAAGCGACAGTTCATTCCTATTGATTATGAGCTTGACCTACTGAAGAAAATGCAAAGGTTGAAGCAAGCGGGAAAATCTGTTCAAGAGTATACAGAGGAGTTCTATCGACTTCTCATCAGAACAGGCCATGCAGAAGCTGATAAAGAGAAAGTTGCCCGATACCTTAATGGGTTAAGGCCAAGCATTCAGGAGGAGCTGAATCTAGTTCGAATGAACAGTATTGAAGAGGCATACCAGTTTGCCCTAAAAGTAGAGGAAAATCTAAACAAAAAGTTTGAGAGCAGACAAAATGGAAGAGATCGCAGTGGACGATCTAATGGACGGTCATATGGTGGCCGAAATGAAGATCCGAAAAAAGAAGGATGAGGCCAATAGCAGTCAGAATCAGCGTGGAAATAATTCCAATCGCTTCCAGGATCAGAATAATAGAGATCAGAGAGGGAGAGGAAGAGGACAAGGATCTGGAAGAGGTGGCTTTCGTGGAACATGTTTTCACTGTGGAGAAGAAGGTCATAGGGCATTTGAATGTCCTCAGTGCCAAGGCAGAACGGACAGGAGAAATAAAGGCCAGGCCAGAGTTGCACATATAGATGAAGATGGCAGATCATCAAATTCTGAAGATGCTGAGAGAGGAGAAACGTTGATTAACAGAAGAGTCCTATTGAGTGGTGAGAATGAACCTGAGCAAAGGAGGAGCTTGTTTCGCACCAGGTGCAAGTGTGAAGGTAAATGTTGTGATGTGATCATTGATAGTGGAAGCACTGACAATTTGGTGTTAGAAAAGATGGTGACAAAGTTGAAGCTCAAGAGACAGAAACACCCACATCCATATCGGATTGCCTGGGTACAGGATGACCACAAGGTCATGGTCAATGAACAATTCCTGGTGAAGTTCAAGATTGGCGGGTACCAAGATGAGGTATTGTGTGATATCATATCTATGGATGCATGTCATATGTTGTTGGGTAGACCATGGCAGTTTGACAGATGTGCTGTACATGATGGTCGTGCGAATACCTATTCCCTGACAAAGGATGGAGTGCGGCATAAGCTGAAACCATTGAAGGAGACTGAAGAAAAGGTATGTGGTAATGCAAGAATAACATTTGTTGATGGAAGAAAATTCCTAGATGGTATGAGGCATGAGCATGTGTGTTTTGCTTTAATTCCAAAAGTTGGTAAAGAAGAAGCAGAGGATGTACCTGTAGAGGTTGCAGATTTGTTGAATGAGTTTCGGGATATTGTATCTGATAATGTACCTGATGGATTACCACTGGTAAGGAAGATCAGGCATCAGATGGATTTGATTCCAGGAGCCAGTTTTCCAAACAAGGCAGCACACAGAATGACACCTGCAGAAAGTGAGGAGTTGAACAGACAAGTATATGAACTGTTACAGAAAGGATTGATCTGTGAGAGTCTGAGTCCCTGTGATGTATCAGCGGTATTAGCACCAAAGAAGAATGGAGAGTGGAGGATGTGTACAGATTCCAGAACAATAAACAAGATCACAATCAAGTACAGGTTTCCATTGCCACGAATGGATGATATTATGGACTGTTTGAGTGGAGCTGTGTATTTTTCAAAGATAGATCTGAAGAGTGGATATCATCAGATTTGGATTAGAGAAGGAGATGAATGGAAGACTACCTTCAAGACAAAGGAAGGACTGTATGAGTGGTTAGTCATGCCTTTTGGGCTAACCAATGCACCGAGCACTTTCATGCGGCTCATGAATGAGGTTCTGAAAGAATTTATGGGTAAGTTTGTCATTGTTTACCTAGATGATATTTTGATCTTTAGTAAGACATTGGATGAGCATATGATGCATATTCGTATGGTATTTGAGAAGTTGAGAGAAGAGAAATTGTTGATTAATTTGAAGAAGTGCAGTTTTGTGAAGAAAGAGTTAGTGTATTTGGGGTTTGTAGTTTCAGCAGAAGGTCTAAAAATGGACCCAGAGAAGGTACAGGCTATCCTTGAATGGCCTACTCCAAGGAGTGCTACTGAGGTAAGATATTTTCACGGTCTAGCTAGCTTTTATAGAAAGTTTATCAAAAAATTTAGCAGTATTTGTGGACCCTTGACTGAGACAATGAGAGGGGATAGAAAAGAGTTTAAGTGGACTAAAAGGGCAGAAAAGAGTTTTCAATTGTTGAAACAAAAAGTTACAGAACAACCCATTTTAGCACTTCCAGATTTTAATAAGGTGTTTCAAGTAGATTGTGATGCTAGTGGTACTGCAATAGGAGCTGTTATGAGCCAAGAAGGTAAACCTGTTGCTTATTTCAGTGAAAAGTTAAATGATGCCAAGAGAAAATATTCTGTTTATGATCAGGAATTTTATAGTTCAGGCATTAAAGAAGTGGAGACATTGTCTACTTCCTAAGGAGTTTGTTTTGTATACCGATCATCAAGCTTTGCAATATTTGAATAGTCAAGGAAAATTGAATCAAAGGCATTTGAAATGGGTTGAGTTTTTGCAGAGTTATACATTTGTTTTAAAACACAGGAGTGGAAAGTCTAATAGGGTTGCAGATGCTCTTAGCAGAAGGCAACTATTGCTGACAGAAATACAGATTGAAGTGGTTGGGTTCAAGGAACTCAAGAATTTATATCTAGAGGATCCTGATTTTGGTGAAGCTTGGAAAGCTTGTACAGAACCTGTTACTCTAGACAGGACGAAATGGTTGGATTTCATCATCCAGGATGATATGCTATTCAAAGGGAGTCAGTTGTGCATTCCACGAAGTTCTATGAGGGAGAATCTCATCAAGGAGAAGCATAGCGGAGGATTGGCTGGACATTTTGGTCGTGATAAAACCCTTGGTTTGGTTAGTGAGAATTATTATTGGCCACAATTGCAGCAAGATGTGAAGAAGTTTGTACAGAGTTGCAGAGTATGTCAGATGGAAAAAGGAGTGAAGAAGAATACAGGATTGTATCAGCCATTACCTATACCAGAGAAGCCTTGGGAGGATATCAGCATGGACTTTGTTCTTGGTTTACCGAGGACACAGCGGGGACATGATTCAATTTTTGTGGTGGTTGACAGATTTTCAAAGATGGCACATTTCATTCCCTGCAAGAAGACTAATGATGCTGTTCATGTAGCAGAATTGTTTTTCAGAGAAGTAGTGAGACTTCATGGTTTGCCAAAGACCATAGTTTCAGATCGGGACACTAAGTTTGTTGGATATTTCTGGCGTACATTGTGGAAGAAGTTGAAGACAGATTTGAAGTTTAGTTCATCACATCATCCATAGACTGATGGACAGACAGAGGTGGTGAATAGAAGTTTGGAAAATTTGCTGAGATATTTGGTTGGAGATAAGCCAACAGGATGGGATTTGATTTTACCACAGGCAGAATTTGCATACAATAATTCTGTCAATAGAAGCACTGGTAAATCACCATTCCAGATTGTATATGGAAGTAGTCCAAGAAATGCATCTAAATTGAGGAAGATAGATAAAGGAGAAATAAGTAGTACTGAAGCTGAGAATTTTACAGAACACTTGAAGAACATCCATGGAGAGGTGAGGAAGCATATTACCAAGATGAATGCACAGTATAAGGCTAAGGCAGATGAGAAAAGGAGGTATAAAGAATTTCAAGTTGGTGATGAAGTCATGGTTCATTTGCGAAAGGAGCGGTTTCCAGTTGGTACATATAACAAGCTGAAAATGAAGAAGTTTGGACCATGTAGGATATTGAAGAAACATGATTCAGGAAATGCATATGAGGTAGAATTGCCTACCGATCTAAATATTTCACCAGTGTTTAACATTTCAGATCTGACAGAGTATCATGAGGGAGGTGTTGAAGATGAGATCACAGCGGCACAGTGGAGTATTCAAGCAACTAGTTCAGACAATAAGGAGATTGAAGATATACTGGATAGTCGTGTTGGCAGAAGCACAAGGAACAGGACATATGAAGAATATCTGGTCAAGTGGAAAGGACGACCTGTTGAAGATTCATCATGGCTAACAAAGGAGGAGGTTAACCGTCTTGGTTTTCCTCTGCACACCTGAGTTGTGACAGGGTCACTTCTCAAATTACCCTAGGTGTCTGATGCAGGAGCATCCTGGGTGTAAGAGCAATCTTGCATCACCCAAAAATATTCTATTTTTGTATTCAATAAGGGCTATTTTGTGCAGAGCTGCTATTTATGGAAAGTTACTATTTTTGGTAATTTTCGTATGGGCTCAGAATGATCTGGTTTCTTTCTTGGAGGTTCATTTTGGTCATATAAGTCTGCCAGTAAAGTTTCATTGCCAGATCAAGTGTATATTGGAAGATATTGAAGATTTTCGGTATTGGCAACAGGGTACAGAAACTTTGAACTCAGTTTTGAAGGCTTTAGAGACCCCAGATGAGGTCAAAAATTTGGGTGATGGGCGCTTGTGCCAATCAAGCTTGTAGAGCGCTTCGTGGCATTTCCGAAATGGGGTTATAATAGCCGATCGGGTCAACTGGTGATGACTTATGGTCTTCGGAAGTTGGGCCACCTGAAATGGCAAAAAATAATTTTCTTCAAAATTTTTGTTCGGGTTTCAAAGGTTATCTTGAGCCGACTATGATGTAATGAAATGTAAAATAAAATAATTCTAAGTTTGGTCGGCCTTATTGGCTAAAATTCTGGAACCTTCCCAGGCGGTGGAAAATTGCCTATATAAGGAAGGCTGTATTATTGTCTTAGGCAGTTCAGAATAGTTCTGGGTAATAGTTCGAGGCTTTGTCCTACAGAATATTGTAAGGGAATGCCCATGTGGCTTTGCATATTGTAATTCTAAAAGTTTGTAATTCCACATTTGTGGAGATAATAAGAAGCCAATTTTCCGTTCTTGCATATTACTGTTGTTGTTTCTCTATTTCTGTTATGTGTTTGTGGTATTAAGGGGAGCACCCTTCATCAAGAAGTGTTCATTTTATTCTCATAAAATCCTAATAGGGTTGAAGGATCTTTTAATAGGGGTTATGTCCTTTAACAAGGACTTTTATACTGGATGTATTGTATTAGCTCCTCATAGGGCTAGGTCTCCTAACATGGAAATTTTGTTAGCTTTTGGTGACTGATTAGGAAAGTACTATCCAAGAAAGTACTGTACATATTTTTTGGTAATTTTTTGGGCCGACATGTTGTAACTCATTCTAACCCTAAAGTGGAAAAAATATTGTATAATATGGCTTAGGGTTAGGGATTTCATTATGATGTATGATTTTAGTACTTGCGATAGATTTGAGTTGTAAGGGATTACAGATTGTAATCAGGTTGAAATCACTGGCTAATAAAATATTGGACTTGCTGTTGGTGGACGTAGCCCAAGGATTAGGTGAACCACATTAAATCTTTGTGTCTTGTGTTCTCTTCTGTGTGGTTTATTATTTTATGATATTGGTTATATTTGCATGTAATTTTTATTTCTACCTTGTTAATCCTAACAAATTTTTATACTAGTGCACTATATAGTGGGTTCCATTCCCACTAGGGTTTTTCCCTTAACACTTGGTTTTCCTCGAAAATACAAATTTTATATTTTATGGTGTTTCTGTCTATCTTGTTCATCTTGTTTAGAAATGTTATATTCTTAATTAATGTTCTGGTTCAAAAGTTTAAAGTATACAATTATTATACACAACTGATTCAGCCCCCCTTAGTTGTGTGGTGTGACTTTCTATTGCTAACAATAGGTATCAAAGTTGTTGGTTTGATGTAAGGAGGGTATGATAAGTGGGTCCAAAGGCTCACCCAATTACCATACCACCTTGTAGAATCAAAATACAAAAGTAATAACATAGAAAATGGGAGAAAGAACATAGACCATATATTAATTCATTCAAATTTGATACATGTCAGGCTGTGAGGCCTTCCCGATTGTGACCAATACAAATAGGAATCAATTACAAAATATAACATTCCTCCTACATCATGCAAGATCCTTGATCTCTCACTTCCTTTTTCCTCCTAAAACTTAGGGCAAATCATTACATTTATACACGACGCTATCAGACAAGTCAGCCCAAAAGAACCTTCAAGACTTAGCATTGGAGAAAGTAATGACCCAAATTTAGGTCCACACATTTCCAAATGAGTGATACCAAGATTAAGATCATGAAAAAATATAATGCATAAGTCAGCCTAGAAAAAATATCCAAAAGAAAATCCACCAGTGAACTAGGCCACTGAGCAACACAAAACACACCGAACCCACTCAGTGAAGAACACCATCGAGTAGAATAAAACACAACAAAGCCACTCAGTGAAATGAACCTCCAAGCATAGACAACACACCACCAAGAAGTAATCAATCTCGTCGGTGAAAAAAAAGTAACACTCCACCAAGAGCTCCAAAGCAGTTATCAAGAACATCTAACAAGCTACTAAGATACAGGACTGCCATGAACCCAAGATGCTCCTACATCAGACACTTGGGGTTGAAATGAAAATGATTCTTCAAATCACGATTGTGTTACAACTTAAGTTGAATCTAACTCAAATTGAGAAATCCATGTAGAGTCTTCAATTTTTCTTCTCTTCCACTTTACCAAGTATGCCATGTAATCATTTCCTCTTATGCTTCTGCCAACTCTTCATTCCAAAATATGTTCAACTTCTTCTATCTACTTCTTAGAATAATCACTCAGTACTATCACTTCTTCATTAGGCTCATGATACTCATACAAATCAGAAATGTTGAATATTGGTGATATGTCCATGTCATCAGGTAACTCTACTTCATAAGCATTTCCATTGTCAAACTTCTTCAGTACCTTGCAGGGATCAAATTTATTCATCTTCAACTTACTATAGGTTCCAACAGGGAATATTGCTTTCTTCAAATGAACCATTACCTCATCACCAACCTCAACAATCTTATGTCTTCTCGACCTATCTGCACTATCCTTGTATTTTTGATAATTACTCTGCTCCAACTAATGTTTAAATTCCACATGTAATGACTTCATAAATTCAAAAAATTATTCCCTTCAACACTTATCTTCTCTTCTCTAGCAATATAATTCAAGTCTGATAGATGGCTATGTGCAAGATCATAATATGCTAAAAAGTGGTGATATGATAAAGAAGTCCTGATTTATAGACTCTTTGAAAAACAACTATAACTTTCAAACAATATAACATTTTTGAAATCTGAAATATACATCACATTCTATGCTTCACCTAATACAATAATAATAAACAATTATTTCAATTTGATGAAGTTTAGACTAAGTTAAGGTGGTTAGACATGAGAGTTTTTATATTCAAGAAAATTTGTAGTAAAAAAATCATAATTAATTATTTAATTGGAAAAAAAATACAAAAAATATACATCACATCTGGACATGAGTCCACTACTATTATCTATAATCTTATAAAAATAATATTATCATTTTAATTTTTTTAATGTGGTCAGACATACACCTACATGTTATCTTTCTAGTCCTAATCAATAAATTTATTGAAAGATAGCTATAAATTTCAAACTGTATAACATTTTTGAAATACAAAATATGTGTCACATTCTATGATTTTCCTACTACAATTTTTTTTTTCAATTTGATAAAGTTTAGACTAAGTTAAGGTGGTCAGACATGAGAGTTTTTGTATTCTGGAAAAGTTCTAGAAGAAAATTCATAATTAATTATTTACTTGGAAATAAATTACAAAATAATATGTGTCAAATCTGAACATGAGTCTACTACTTATATCTAGAATCTTGTAAAAAAAATTATCATTTGATTGTGTTTAAGGTGGTTAGACATACACCTACTTATTTTTTCCTGAAATTTTTACACCACTACATTGAAATTTGAAATTTTCAACATATACAATATTTTTTTTGAAAAAAAGCCTAGTATCTTATAAATTAAATTCAATTTTCTATAGATTCTCTTCCTACATATTTTTGATATAATATTTATAGCTTGTTCAATTATTTATGTCAACTTGCCTAAACTTGATTTTTTGAATTTTCATTGCCACTTAAGGGCCTAATTTTACATACCATGATCTTGCACATACCCATACCCCTCAGTTGTATGCCAGTAATAATTTAAAAATTTGTCTTTCTAGTACTCATATTCACTGAATTATTGTATGCAAAATCTTGTTGTGCTAACATTAAATTTCAATTACTTAGTTTGTCTCCAACTAAGCATCTCAATAGGTTACCCAAAATTTTATTTACACCTCTGTTTATCCATCAATCTGTGGAAGAAATTTTGAGCTATACTTCAACTCGATGTCCATCTTATTCCATAAAGTCTTCCAAAAATAGCCAACAAACTTACCATTTCAGTCAGATATGATACTCCTCAGTAATCCATACAATCTAACAATCTCCTTGAAGAAAAGATCTTCTATATGTATTGCATCCGATGTTTTCCTACATGGTATGAAATGTGCCATCTTGGAAAATCTATCCACAATAACAAATATGGAATCATTACCTCTTTGTATCCTCGGTAAGCCAAGAAAAAAATCCATGTTGATATCACCCCAAGGTTTCTCAAGAACATAAATTGATGTATACAATCTAGTATTTAGACTTACTCCTTTTACAATTTGACAAACTTCACAACTCTTCACAAATTTTTTAACATCCTTATACAATTGTAGACAAAAATACCTTTCCTTAAGCAAAATCAATGTCTTATCAATGCCAAAGTGTCTCGCCAAACCACTACTATGTTTCTCCTTTATCAAATTAGTTCTCATTGATCATCTCAATATACATAATTGAATTCCTTTGAACAACATACCCTCTTGAATGAAATAGTCTTCCAACTTACTAGGTTGATCTAGGATAGGTGCTCTGCACATTCTCCATGACTTAGAAAAATTAGGGTCAGTTTCATACAAATTCTTCATATCATCAAAACCAAGAACCTCAATTCTCATTTCAGTCAGCAAAGATCTTCTTCTGCTCAATGCATCAACAACTCGGTTTGATACTCCACTCTTATGTTTTATCACAAATGTAAAATTCTTCAAATACTCAACCCATTTTAAATGTCATTGATTCAACTTATTCTGACTACCCAAATATTGTAAAGCCTTATGATCAATATACAACACAAATTCCTTCAAAATTAAATAGTGTCTCCATTTATTCAAGGCTTGAACAATAACATAGAATTCTTGATCATAGACAAAATATTTCCTTTTAGCATCATTCAACTTCTCACTGAAGAAAGCAACATGTTTACCTTCTTGACTCAACATAACTCCTATTGCACTACCACTTGCATCACATTCAACTTGGAATACCTTATTGAAATCAAGTAAAGCTAACATAGACAATTCAACAACCTTCTATTTCAAAGTCTCAAAATTCTTATTAGCTCCATGTGTAGATCTCTATAGTTTTTTTTACCATTAGTGTTTCACACTTAATCATATATCTAGGAAATGATGGTCGATCATCATTGTGACTGAGTCATTTTGTAAAGGCCAAGTTTTGTATTGTATATTTACTGAGTAGTAGTACTATCAAGTAAAGTCATGGTCACTATATGTTTGTAATATGCCGAGAGTATAGTTATTGCCGAGTTACATATATCAATGATTACCAAGTGACAAAGAAGTTCAACTGATGCCGAGTATAGTTAATACCGAGTGCTAGGATTAACTTTTGCTAAGTTAGCCAGAATTGACATACAAGTTTGGAATGGCACAATTATCGAGGTAAACCATTTTTGGTGATAATGATGTTTTTTGTTTTGTCTAATTAGGTAATTATGGAGATAATTACACATCCATATTATTATCATTGATCCCTATGTAAAACCTAGAGCCAATCATAAAATTGTATAGTTTAGGCGGCAATAGAAATAAATTTGAACCGTAGATCTTGAAATGGTAAAATGTTTTTTTTATTATATAAGAGAAAGATCTAGATCAGAGAAAAGTGTGTGTGTGTGTGTGTGTGAATTAGAGAGATAAGATTGAATTAGTATAAGAAGATGATCAGAGAAGTATATTCAGAATAGAAAAGTATTCAGATGGAGTTTAGTGATTGAGCTAAGCAGTGAAAGGATAGAATCAAGAAAGATCAGATATAAGAGATCAAAATATGAAGTAAAGAGGAGATCTATAATCTGCATACTAGTGCAAACTAAAAGATCAGGTACTGAGACATTTTGACCAATGTATCAGGGTAAATCTCTTAACCGAGTAGTCTTAGCAGACTTTTTGTCAATCTCTTTACCGAGTGCTTACTTCGTTGTAAGTTTACAAATCCTTTAACAAGGTAGACTATACAAGTCTTTTAGCTTTTAACAGAGAAGACATTTCATAGGGTAGATCATGATTTGATCACTTTTTTGTAAGCCTTAATAGGCAAAACTTATTACTATAGTAGTGAAGATTTGTGGGTGTCATCCCCACCCCAGTTTTACCTTTCAAGGGTTTTTGGGTTACCAAAATCATGGTGTTATGAGTGATTTCATGTATGCTGGTTTATATGTTTTATTTCTTACAATGATCAAGTTTTGTTTTATTATGCATAAAGTTGTATCAAATCAAAAGGATGAAAAATAGGTAATATCTGATTCACCCCCCCCCCCTCTCAGTATTACTTTCCCACTTATACTTCCAACAATTGGTATCAGAGTGGGAAGGTTTCTCTTAAGGAAGTCTAACCACTTGAGGAAAAAGATCTTAAAATAGAAGCTTATAAATTGGGGAAGATCATAGAGAATCAAAAGATTGAAGTACAACTGGAAGCAGCCAGAGGAGAATTGAAGAAATCCTTGAGCAAGAGAAGAGAGATTGCAATTCAACAAAATGAGCCACAATACAAAGAGGAAGACATCTCTGGACTATTTGACAATAGAAACTTTGCCGAGAGTGATAAAGCTATACAAGAACTACTAGAGAAAAATACCATACTAAATGATGACATCATAAATTTAAGGAGAGAACAAGAAATTCAATCTATCAGACTTTGTGAATTAGTGGAACAAAAAAAGAAAGTTGAAGATGATAAGACAATGGCCGAGGAAGACAAAAGACAAATTGCAATTAGGCTAGATGAAAGAACAAGTGACATGTAAAGGTTGACTAATAATCAAATAGACATGGTAAATCAACTACTGATGGTTAATCAGGAATTGGGCAGAAAAGATATGGAAATCAATCAACTAAGGTCTGAGAATGATCAATTGAAACATGATTTGAGAACTGAAAAGGAAATCAATGAAAGGATGAACAAACCCAACGAAGCTGCTAAATATTTTGAAGAGCTGTTAAGATCACCTAGAAGATCCGGTGATAGATCTGGACTTGGACTGAATGAATTTTCATCTACTGAAGAAGGAGAATCATCAATGAATGGAGAATAGAAGATTTCTAAACCAAAGAACACCAAGCCCACTTGTCATCACCGTGGAAAGCCAGGACATACAACCAACATATGCAAAAGCAAACATGGTAAGTCTGATTCTAAGCCTAAGTTTAATGGACATTGTTTTAATTGTAAAAAGCATGGACATCAAGCACATGAATGTAGATCTAAGGCTAGCAATTCATCCACCTCACCCAAGTTTCAAGGAAGTTGTTTCAATTGTCAGAAATATGGGCACAAAGTATTTGAATGCAGATCTAGACCAAGGTGGTCATCAAATGAGCAAACCAAGCCAGTCACAAAGAACAACTATTACAATTGGGATTACAACACTTGGTATAATTTCCATTATTATGGTAAATATGGACACATCGGAGCAAATTGCATGAAGACTCACTTTAGAGGCAAATCTAAAAGTTGGATGAATGGAAGCATGGTCTGTTACAAGTGTAACAAGGTCGGCCACTTAAAGAAAGATTGTAGATCACCTATGCTGAGCAATGATAATAATCAGAATGAAGGTATCCATGAGAAACTGAAGAGTCAAATGGAAAAGACATGGAGGAAGAAAGAAGAAGAAAACTCAAGCGAAGCTAGTGTTAGTGCTCAGATCTGCAGATGATTTAAAATTCATAAACTCTTGTAATCCCAATAGATGCATCTAACAAAATAAAAGCACTAAGGTATTAAGGCTTTAAGCCCTCTTCACTTTGAGCATGAAACTCAGGCGGGTTTACCTATATGAATGAGCCTTGGATTATGAATCAACTTCTTCAATTGCTGTGCCATTTTTCTCAGGATTAATTCAATAAAACATCATAACTTTTCCTACTGCCCAAATTATCTCGATACATGACATTATGATGAAAATTATGAATGAAAAATCACATGACAGTGGCATAAGGATATTCATCCTTCTTCTTTTTCTGAGTTAAACTCAAGGAAGGATAACCTCTTTTAAGGGCTTCTTTAAAGCATTACATTAAACATCCATGAACTTGTCATAGAATGATTTAGATAAATATTATGCAATAAAATTAAAATTAATCAGTTATTTGTACTTTCTAGTGGCAACAAATGCAAATATATCTTAAACTAGTGCCTTATTTATTTGGGCATCAGAGTCAAACCCTACCTCCACAAAAATCTATCAAGACAACTATACTAGAACCCAAATGAAATGCCAGACATCCCATTCTTTTAATTCCTACACATGCTATCAGATTCATACATGGACAAATAATTCATAGAGACCTCCCTCAAGACTTTACTCTTTCCTTGAAAGAACTTAAGTTCAACCCCTATATTCACCTTGTGAACAATGCATTGAAAAACCCTTACAATTTAAATGCATAAGAAAACTAAAAAAGTCCATACACAAAGACAAAAAATAGAAGCAATAGAGTTCTGGTATCCTTGTATTAATATTCAAAATGTGTCAATACAATATCACCATGACCTCAAAGAAATAAGGTTCTATATCTCAGAACTTTCTTTACAAAATGTATTAACCACCCTCAAAAAGAGTAAAAACTTTCTATATATACCCACAGCCATCTTGGAATCCTTGAAAGGATGCAACAAGCTTCAGATGGATGGGAAAAGATCTTGTACTAAAAACAAAAGTACAAACTGAAAGATATTAATTAAGATAATAGACTGTAGTTCTCAACTACTTAACAATTTTACAAGTGGCACCTTTGTCTAAAGATATTTCAGAGCAGTTGCTAAATTTGTTGCATGAATGATGACCGCCATCGAGCTAACCTACATCATCCCTTGTTTGAAACATGCTCTCCCTCAACTTTTGGATCAGGTACCATTTGTACTCTATTCTTCTTCTTCTTCTTCTTCTTCTTCTTCTGTCACTTGGGCAGCTGGCTTCTTCTTCTTCTTCTTTGTTAGTTTGTCCCATGCTGCCACATCATCATCAGATGGCCAATTGTAAGCTTGCAACTCATGTAGTTTTTTGATCTGCTGATCCCACATGGAATCAGTTACACTTCTAGCATCTGCTACAAACCGTATGCAATCACTTTCAACTTTAAATAAGTTGTCAATTATACTATTGCATCTTCCTAAATCCAAAGCATTGTCACTGTTTAGGAAAGCATCCTGCTTAATTATCATTTGATCCATTGATACTTTCCACTCATCTATATAGACAATACCCCCACCATCATCATATAGTGGAGGCAAGTACTTATTTCTACTCCCATCAAACATAGCTAGCTTGGCTGCTATTTGGTTAGACTTACCTTTAAAGAACTTTGACACATCACTTACTAAACCAATCTTTTCAAAAACCTCAGTCACTACCTTAGGAATATCAGACCTATATTCCTGCAAATCATCAAGCTTATCAAATAGTGAGCTCCTCCCTGACCATGTACTAAAAAGTGGCTCCAAGGTAGTCAAAAAATCATTCACCTTTCCACTGGCCTGGTGTAATAGACTGACTAATTGATGGACTGATTCTATACTATCCTTTATCTTGTCCTACCTATATTGTACAATCCTTGCTACAGTATCCAGGGATGCATCTAATCTTGTTTTTTCTAGGTCCTTAGTAGGCTTATCAAGAACCCCTGTATCTGTCTGAATAGGGACCTCAATCTACAAAGGAGGGGGAATAACTACCTTTGAGGCTTCTTCAAACCCAGCCTTCAATTCAACCAACTCATCTTCCAACTGCTTGATCTTTACCATTTTTAAATCCCTATCTTTGGCCACTATACTTGCATTCTCAAACAATTTTGCATACCTTTCAAACAACCGAGCTGTCTTTGCTTCATTCAAATTAGAAAAATGGGTCACTGCCTTGGAAACCTCAAGATCGGTTGTATTTTGTACAGTCCATATGATTTTATTCCCTTCCATCTGATCCTCAATACTTAGTAGAGATAGCTTTTGATTCTTTAGGGCAATAGACCACATTGCAATAGCCTGCGACCTTGGGTCATATCCACTTCCTCTTATCATTTCACTAATATGAATCTCATAGGATAAACTACCCTCTAGTTACTTTCTTATCTAATCAATGATAAAAGAAGAGGTCAAATCCCATCCCAGAGTTAGCAGCATTCCACTTGATCTAACCATTTCTCTGGCTTCATCTACAATTATAACGTGAAGGCTAGGATCATAAGAGGCTAATGCTCTCATGGTTTCTTCACTTGGATCTACTCCCTCAGGCATAGCCTTAGCCACATCTGGTTGCTTTTTCCAAATAAGAAAATTCTTAAATTCATTAGTCTTGATGAATTGGCCATCACTTAAAAACTCCACTTGATACACCTCTTTGATATCTTGTCCTGACCACAAGGACTATTCTTCATTTCCTTCATTAGTGGCCACCATCTTGTTGGTCCTCATTGTTTTCCTTAATTGGTGATGGTAAGCCCTATCACCTAACACTGTGTGTGTGAAAATTGTACCTGATCTGTAGACACAACACTCAGTAAAACATTAGAGGTTAGCAAAAATCAAAATCGTGCAAAATTGAAATCTAATCTAACCAAGCGATTTACTGCCTTCTAGTAGGTGCGAGATTAATGTTCTCAGATTATTATCGAGATCAGTGACCTAGACGACACCTAAATGAAGGATTTGAATGCAATTGATCTAGATATGAGATTGAATGCAATTATTCTATTTTTTTGGATTTTTCTATGCAATAAGAATGATAAAAACTTGATATGAATCTATGCTATTGAAAACTGATATTGTATGCTAATCTAGAAATGATATGAAATATGAATCTAAATGAATGCAAAAAAAATAAGATTGATCTCACAAAGATGTCGATTCGCAAGAGCTTTGATTCTTCAATTCTAATTCTCCAGCGTGATTGTGCAAAATATGAGATGAATTATGAAGAGCTGAGCCTTGTTTTTATAGAAATCCAAGGCTTTGGAGGTGCATGGGAAAAAGCCATAAATCACTCAAATAACTCAACTTGATTTTTGAGTTATTTTTAAATAAAAGATAATTAACTCACAAAAACATGCAAAAGCTAAGTTTTAACTCAAAATAGAGTTTAGCTTTAATTGATAATTGATAGGTGTTTGCTTTTATGATTGTGCATGTTTTATTTATGAATTAATTTAATAATAAAGTGATTTATGCTCAACTCAACTGATTTTTGAAATAAAATAATTAATTTATGGGTTAATTAACTATTTTACCAAACTTTTATTAAAAATTATATTATTAAATAATGACAACATGCTTTAATTAATTAAATAAGAATTTAATCAATTAAAGATAGGAATTTTGATTTATTGTCAAAATTAAATAATATAATTAATAATAGATAGAATTAAATTTAATTACACAATTAAGTGGCAAATATTAAATCTAATTAATTAAATATGCAAAATATTTAATTAATCAAATTTTAGGATAAATGTGATTTATTGCCAAATAATTATAAAATTAAAGATAATTACGATGATTAGGAATATTAGTAGGAATATTCCTCGATGTAGAATTTAAGATAATCAATTAAGATTCGATGATGTTTAGATGTGCCTTAGATTAGGACTTTGATGTCGATTTCGTTCGAATTATCGATGTAGGAGATTAATGAACTTATAGCCCATTTTTGGGGTATTACATTTTGCCCCTCTTTGAATTACTGTGCGAAGCGCAGTGGTTCAAAGATAGTCTGTGTTTGATAAAGATATGAAACTGATTCAAAAGATAAACTGATCTCAAGATAGAAACCAATTGAGAGATATTGAGATAGGAGGTCCTGAATGACCAGAGATAATGTTCACTGTAGCAGAAAATAAACCTATGATTGTGAAAAAGTGTCAAAACACCTGATTCTGAACCTTAGGATTGATAAGAAGTGAGTGACCCGTTCTAGACTCGATTGTCTTAGTAGAACTAGCAGGTATCACATCCGAATCCTTTAGTTGCTGAAGAACCAAGGAAAGAACACTATGATCTGATGGTTGTAAAAACTGATACAGTTTACAAGATTGAGAGAATACCAGATTGATATGGATCAATGAATCTGATATGCCCCAAGTGATGATAGATTTGCCCCGAGTGATGAGGAATTTTGATGAATCAGCGACTAGACGTGATTGTTTGTCTTGATCAGTGATGAAAGATATGATTTCCATAAAGATATGATTTCAAATTTGATTACAGACTTTGAATGATATGCAATACCATGCCCCCTTCGGGATTAAAATTAAAATTTGACAAGAAAAGTCAACGTTGAGAGTTTAGAAGCATGTTAATTGATTTGAGAAGTGGTTATATACGTCCGAGAACGCATTCTGCATCGTTTGGAGGTCCTGGAGACCGAATTTGACTAGGTTTGACCATGAGTTGACCATGGTTGACCAAGTTGAAATTTTGATAGTGTGATGTAAGATAATCAGTTAAGTTGAATACTAGATTTCTGTGATGATTGAAGGTTGATTATGCAAGCAATTAATAATATGAATGATCTCAGATTTGAATTTTGATCCCGAAAAAGGATTCTACTTGCTATTTCATTGGAGGAACCTTCGTGTGAGATTCAGCTCTTGTTAGACTGGAAGATGCGATTTGAAGAATCGTTTAAGCATTGGAGTTCGTTTAATCAATGTGAGATCATGCAACATGCAAAATGAAATGTAACCTAAGACTGAGGACCTAGTCACTGATCATATGTCAATTTGTTATCATCATTGAACTTTTAGGTAACTGGATAAATCAATACAATGCCCACATGCAACCTAAGACTGAGGACCTAGTCACTGATCATATGTCAATTTGTTATCATCATTGAACTTTTAGGTAACTGGATAAATCAATACAATGCCCACTAGCCATGAAACCATAGACATATGAATATCGATTTGTATGCGCAAGAATCAATACAACACCCACTGGTCAACAACCATGGATATATGAATATTGATTTTGTTTTCGAAATGTCGGATTAGATATAATCACCAAGGCACAAGCGCCAGGATGACCTGAATATCATGTCCATTTTGATATAGCAATTTGTACAAGCATCAAAACATAAATGTTGAGATGACCTGAGTACACCTTGCCTTACAAACATACAAACAGTCAAGAGATCATTCTAAATCCAATGTGAATTACCCGTAGTGACCCTTTATCGTTCACATCCTTAGGCAAGATTGCGTTCCACAGTAGGAGAAAGAACTTACTCAAAAAGATAATAGTTAGATCAAACTTCCTTGAATTGTCTGGGTATCAATGGTCGAGGTACGCATGGCCATCCAATTCGAGATAGAGGCTCTTATAGTCGGACACCATTTCAATCCAGAAGTTCCAAAGATGTTAGATTTTCACATACAAGCAGAAGACAAAGAAAAGATTATGCCCCCAGTCATCACTCTCTAAATCCTATAAAGGACATCATCGAAGAGCTCGAAGGGACACAATATGCAAAAATCTCAATGCGAATCAGTAAGCATACAAGGAGATAAAAGCATGTAAAATGCATAGATTGTTTTCAGTTGAGTTTGATTGCGTTGTTATAGATGCAAAATCCTTTCTGGAGACAAGACTGACTGACTGACTCACATGAAGCTTCAAAGGACTCTGGCTTGATATGACATGTCTAAGATACATGGGAGACCATAGGATATGACATTGATTGCCCCCAAATTTGAACATTGATAGGATACAGACGCTTAAGCTGATTGGTGTACAGACCAACTTATTGAAACCAGGATATGTAGAAACAAACCGGGAGATATGTACAAACTAAAGCAAGACTGAAAGATGGGAAAGACCAAGATTGTGTTGATAGATGGAGCATTTTGGAACAAGTGGTGCCTATTTGCTAGGTTTTCACCATCTTGGTAGAGATTCTATTTTTGCTACCAAGGCGCCTGTTTCTAGGTTTTCACCAAGGCACTTTTTCTTCTTTTTCATTTTTTTGTATTTTTTCATTTTTTCAATTTTTTTGAATTTTTGATATTTTTTGATTTTTTTGTGAATCATCAAGGTGCCTATTGCTAGGTTTTCACCAAGATGTTCATTTTTTCAGGACTTTTTCTGATTTTTAAGATTTTTTCAGGACATTTACCAAGCACTGAATGCCTTAGGTGTAGAATTTCTTCAGATGGAGAACGTTGATTGGTTCTTGGATCTGTTCTCCTTCAGTCATTGAGAGTTGATAAGCACCAGAGCCAAAAGTAGTAGTGATAACAAAGGGACCCAACCAATTGGGTTCGAACTTCCCCTTGCGTTCTCGATGTGATTGATTTTTAGGATTTTCTCTCAACACTAGATTGCCAACCTGAAATTCTCTATGTCTGACTTTCTTGTTGTAGCCTCTAGACATTCTTTTCTGATATACTCTGAGATGATCATACGCTGCTTGCCTGTGCTCATCTAGTAATTCTAGTTCTTGTAACCTAGACACTCTGTAGTCTTCATTAGTGACAAGTCCATGCATTCTGATTCTGAGTGATGGGATTTCAACCTCAATAGGCAGCACCGCTTCAGACCCATAAACTAAAGTGAAAGGTGTAGCCCCAATAGGTGTTCTGATACTTGTTTTGTAGGCCCATTCTGATACTTGTTCTGATACTGGTTCTGATACTGGTTCTGATACTAATTCTGATACTAATTCTGATAATTGTTCTGATACTAGTTCTGATACTGATTCTGATACTGATTCTGATAATTGTTCTGATACTGGTTCTGATGCTTGTTTTGATACTAGTTTTGATACTTGTTCTGATAATTATTCTGATACTGGTTCTGATACTTGGTTCTGATACTGATTCTGATAATTGTTTTGATACTTGGTATACTTGATAGCATCTTTTTCCATTGCAAACTCCCAAGCAAGATTATATCGTGCAGTCCCAATGTCTAGCAAGGTGGAGAACAAGAGGGATTGACAAGCTGGTGGAAGAGATGGAAGACAAGAGAATGAAGGAGAATGAAGGGAAGAAATCCTCAAGGGAAAACTCCTCAAGAATACCCAAGCTAGGGAAAAATTGTCATGTAAAGCGCATTTGGACAAGCAATGAAAGGCCAGCATAGGATATAAGTCACAAAAGTGTACTGCCAAAGAAGGACGGGATGTAGTCCAAAGGAGTAGACATGTCAAGAGGCTTCATAGCACTGTGTTTTACTCTTTCTTTTTTAGATCAAGACCAAAGGGGAAAAGGATAGCGACAGGTGAAAATGAAGGAAAATAAATATGAAGGCTAAATAGGAAGGGATTGAAAGCAAGATCATCATCAGACAACTCACAAAATAGCCAAATGGTCGTGTATAGATCAACATTGCCAAAATCAAAGAGAGAAGATGAAATGGATGAAATATGTAGAAGAACTACGCATGATGCCTGATTGCTAGGTTTTCATCATGGTACTTATCCAAGATGCCACAAGGGAGTGGTTTTCACCATAGGATGAATTTATTTCTCTTTACTTTTGCTACCAAGGCACCTATTTCCAGGTTTTCACCAAGGCACATTTTCAATTTTTTTTTCATTTTTACTTTTTTGAATTTTTGGAAGAAGGCAAGCTTTTTAGATAATGCTCCTTGAAAGGATAAACCATGATATGTCAAGGATTCAAAATGATATGCTCAAAGATGCTGATAGGGAAAGGAACATGGAAGAGAAAAATGGAGGATAGGGTTTTATGTAAAGCGAGTGAGGTTGGAAGATAGGAGGAATAGGCAAATGAGGAAAAATGATAGAAGGTAGAAGGTTAATGAATGGAAGGATTGTGAAAGGGTAGATGGGAAGGAAGACAAGATCAACGTAAACACACACCTTGAAGAGTGGCAAGAGGGTGGAGGAAATGTGAATGAAGGAATACGTGAAGGAATATGGCGAATGGATAGCAGAGGTTGAGATTTGGGCGCATGAAATGGAGGAATATTTTTGGAAGGAGATGTAGTGGAAGCCTTTGGAAGCTTGAATGTTAATTTCACTTTTTTCTCAACACTAGACTCTTTCAAGAGAGACTTTGGAATCCATATAGCTGTAGGCTTTTTATTTCCTTTTGATGATCTAGAGATAATATCTTCAATGATGGATTTTGGAACCCATACTTGTCTTGTAATTTTTTTCTTAGATATCTCTTTTGACTTTATGTTTCCATGTCTATTAGAGGAGACATGGTGATCTTCTTTTTTTGATGGATTCTTGTATTGCTTCTTTTTCTTGTATTGAAAATTCAAGTTACTTCCAAAAGACTTGGGATTTGTGGAAGAGGGAGGATATGACTGGTTTAGATGGGTGGGTGGATGAAAAGGATTCAAGGGTATGCATCTATGTTGATCTTGAGGAAAGATGGGAGATGGAGGTATGTAAGGACCTAAGATGGATGGAAAATTAGGAGAGTTAGGAGGGGAAAGTGAAGGGACATAAGGACCCAAGATGGAAGGAAGGCGTGAAGATCTTTGTAGTGGTGGAAGAGGTCCGAGGATGGAAGTGGAAGACGCAAAAGGATAATCAATAAGTTCATCAGCATCTATATGACAACCAAGGATATCAACATCTTTAGAGTGAGCATTAGGATTTTCAATAGAATCATGGACATCTTGAATATGAGCACCTTCTTTGATAGGATTGTTCAAAGCTTGTGAAGACTTAGGAAGAGTAGAAAGTGGAAGTGAACATGGAGTGGTAGAACAAGAAGATGAAAGACTTTGATCTTGACAAGGATCTTTGGATAGCACAAGTGTATAATTTTTCTCTTGATTTTCAATAGGCTTAACATTGGAAGGAACAACACTATTTTTACCAACCTTAATGGAAGTATCATCTTTGGAAATTGCAAGCGTAGTAAGGTCATTTTGATTGTCAATAAGCTCATTACTGTAAGTAGTAGCTTGATCTTGCTTAAGAGAAGACTTAAGACATGGTGGAATGCATGAAAAAGGGTGTATAGGATCAAAAGAACCATGAAGCGGATAAGAGACATCGGGAAAAGGAGTGGATGACATGGAGGGTTCTTGATCTTGATCTTTCTTTATGTTCTTTTCTTCATCATTTTTAGAGTCCTCTTGACATGGAGCCACTTCTAAGGACAAGGAAACATGTTGAGATTGTATGGATGACTTTGGAAGAGATGGTGGAGGACTAGCTGAAGTAGGGATTATAGCATATGAAGGCTTAGGCTCTTTAGGTTTATCATTATTGAAAGTATTTGCAGCCAAGTGAAGGTTAGCTTGAGTTTCTTTAAGAGGTAGCCCTGGGGGATAACTATAGGGAACCACATGCAAAGTATCAGGGCTTGTGTCAGATGAAGGTTCTGTGAAAGATTTGAAAGACTCGGAAGCTTTAGGAAATGTATGGGTATTGGAGGAAGTAGGGGATGGAAGGGAACCATCACAAGACAAAGGTCCAACATTAACATGATCTTGCTTGAGAGTGTAATCGTTATTTTCAGCCTGAGAGTTCTTAGAGGAGAGATCCTTATAGTATGCATGTTTATAATCAGCGTGGTAAACTTTCTCTTCCTCAAGTGAAATAGATGGATCATCTAGGTATTGTGCATAGAAATCATCAAAGTCTCTTTCATAATCAGAATCATATGGATCACCCTCACGATCTATCCAATGTGACGGCCCATTTGTAGTAAGCAAGAATGAACAATGAGGAGGACTCTTAGGAACAGAGGTGTCATAGGTATCATTACATTTTCTGTCATCATAGTCATCATAGTCTTCAAAGCTAGATGTGTCACTCTCCATGGAAGAGGTATCATATTGCTCAATTTTTTTTCGGGGGCATGGTGACATGTACAAGTCTTTATCAAATGGAAAAGAGTATAGAGGTTCCTTTTCTTTCCCAAGTTTGTCAAGCTGGACTTGCATAGCATGTATCTGTTTCATTATAGCGGTGATAAGAATTTCTTCCTCATGTGTACTGATTCTTTGAGACATGTGTACTAATTCTCAATAGCTACTGATGTATTCTTGACACAATGATATTTTTGATAGATTCTGGAACTAGGCTGGAAACATTGGATATCTTGCAATTTGACAATTTTTGACAACTCTCCCAAATTTTTCCAAACGACACTCTGTAGACCCGTACGACACTGGGTAGTCTATGAAATGACATTTGCTAAACTCATATGACAATTGGGTAATACTGAAATGACACTTGACAAAACTCGTACGACTTTTGACTTCCTGAAATGACTTTTGACTCCAGAAAAGATTTTACGTCAATTTTTGCAAAATGTAAGGTCTTCAATTTTGGATTGTTTGCAAATTGTACTATCCAGATTTTGAAGGTTATACCAGATTTGATCATTTTTAAGAGCCAAGTACATAAACAAGCATGTAGAATAGCAAGCAAGTGATTCCAAGCATGTCTGAAAACAATGAACAAGGGCAAAAGCAACCTTGCGCATGAACAATCAAGTGACCAAATTGTGCTAATCCCTAAGAGTACTAATTGTGTATGTTCTGAAAAGTTTTGCAATAACGCAATATACCTGAAAGTGAAAAATTGGCCTCTCTAGGGTTTTTAGTAATGGTTTGACTCTGCAACTTTTATGATTCAAAGGGGTGAACTCCAATCCCGGCGCACCAGGGTTTTGACACAGTCTGAGAACTTAATCTTCAAGAGCTGCTAGGGAGATCTAACAACCCAACAATGAACCATACCCATGGAGATTTCTTCCACAAGGACATTTATATAGCGGCTGTCACTACCATGGCGAAAATGGCTATTACCGCTTGAGGTTCCGTCAATGCAGTTTTCCCTGTGAAGGGATTATCCGCTACGGTTAACCCTCTCTAAAGATGACTCACAATAGTATACCACAAGGGGACTTGGCTCCAGATTCAAGGTTTTGACATCTCTTCACTTTTAACCCAAACAAAGCAAGCAGATTAATCCGACACGCTAAGACAAAGTTTTGTTCCACCAAGGTCTGTGATATCAACTCCACGTGATCTATCAACCTCTCCGGGGAGAGAATGTATCAATCAATAAGAGAAGACACACTAACCAATTTTGATTCACCAAAGCTCGTGATATCAACCCTACGTGATCTATCAACCTCTCCAGAGAGAGAATGTGTCGATCAATAAGAGAAGACTCACTAACCAGGTTGAATGTGAAACGCACTAAGTATCCCCCCTACCTACAAGGATTCCATCGTCAAGAAAGATTTCACTAGGAATCCAATCTCTCAAGAATCACGAATAGTGTTCATAGGGCCTAATTACTATGTGAGCACAGATATATGTTCCGAAAGTAAATCTACCAAAAGCATTCAAAAAGTAGAAAGAGGAACACTTAACGCTTAAAACAAATATGAGATGAGTCCACAAGGTGGAACACTTAACACCTCACACAAGCTAAAAATGAGTCCCCAACTTAGAAAACAAGTGAGTTCCTAAAAGCACAAAAGGGTTGCCAAGTGGAACATTTAACGCTTCTGTCCTGTTGACCCCTCCCCTTTATGGCGCTAAGATTGCAACCACGAGGCGGAAATGAGGGGCCGGTGGATTAGCGAGTCCAATAACCCAAGATAGCAATCAAGATCAATCAAAAGTATTCTAAGACTACTTAATGAATCCTTAAGGGTTCACAACCTAGTATCAATTATGCAAGTGTGTAGAAATAGATCAAAAGCATGAAAAGATGCACACAAGCTTGACACATAAGAGATTTATTTTAAGTCCCAAATCAAAATATTATTAGATGAAGGAGAATACCTGGGATCCTTGCAACGCGCTTAGTAGATTTTACTTGATTTTTAGCAATTTTTGTTGAGCTTTTCCATGCAAGCAAGTGACGAACTCTCCAACAAGCAAACAAGCAAACAAGATATGCAAAATATATTCAACTTATGAAAACCATAGGGTTAGCTCTAAAAATCAATTATTATCAGTAATAATAACCAGCAATCAACCCAAATGACAACTCATATCATTCATTGAACCATGTAAAAAAAATAAGTGCATACCCATCACAAAACTTTATTTTTTTTGCTGCATTTGACCTAGTCAACAAGATCTAATATTTTTTTATATGATTTTGGCCACAAAAATAGAAATTCAGAATAGAGACCCCTGCTAAAAAATAGAGAGCTTTCCAAAAAGGAAAAATTTTTAGAAAAATCTCTTCATTTGTGCCCTAGAGACCCATTTTATCAAAACAGACCAGTTTTTGTAAATTGACTATTTAAGCTATGATATCATGTCCAAATTTAAAACACAAAGAATGGACCCCCTGTATAATTTAAAGAGCTTTCCAAAAATATAAAAATATTTAAAAAATATGCTGATTTGTGTTAGATATTAATTTTTTTGGAATTTCAAGAAAAAATTATTAAAAATTCAAAACATCATAAAAAATTCTAATTTTTTTAATGTAACTTCCATGACATGTCACCAACCTGCAAAAAAAATTTCAGACCAAAATTCCAAGCCATTTGGGAGATAAAATTAAATCTTTGAAACTTTGGGGTTTTAGCTCCCAAAAAAATCAAAACCAGCATGCAAAGGTGGGTTGCCCCACGGTGGGCGCCATAAATGTCTGTGTGAAAATTGTACCTGATCTGTAGACACAACACTCAGTAAAATATTAGAGGTTAGCAAAAATCAAAATCGTGCAAAATTGAAATCTAATCTAACCAAGCGATTTACTGCCTTCTAGTAGGTGCGAGATTAATGTTCTCAGATTATTATCGAGATCAGTGACCTAGACGACACCTAAATGAAGGATTTGAATGCAATTGATCTAGATATGAGATTGAATGCAATTATTTTATTTTTTTGGATTTTTCTATGCAATAAGAATGATAAAAACTTGATATGAATCTATGCTATTGAAAACTGATATTGTATGCTAATCTAGAAATGATATGAAATATGAATCTAAATGAATGCAAAAAAAATAAGATTGATCTCACAAAGATGTCGATTCGCAAGAGCTTTGATTCTTCAATTCCAATTCTCCAGCGTGATTGTGCAAAATATGAGATGAATTATGAAGAGCTGAGCCTTGTTTTTATAGAAATCCAAAGCTTTGGAGGTGCATGGGAAAAAGCCATAAATCACTCAAATAACTCAACTTGATTTTTGAGTTATTTTTAAATAAAAGATAATTAACTCACAAAACCATGCAAAAGCTATGTTTTAACTCAAAATAGAGTTTAGCTTTAATTGATAATTGATAGTTGTTTGCTTTTATGATTGTGCATGTTTTATTTATGAATTAATTTAATAATAAAGTGATTTATGCTCAACTCAACTGATTTTTGAAATAAAATAATTAATTTATGGGTTAATTAACTATTTTACCAAACTTTTATTAAAAATTATATTATTAAATAATGACAACATGCTTTAATTAATTAAATAAGAATTTAATAAATTAAAGATAGGAATTTTGATTTATTGTCAAAATTAAATAATATAATTAATAATAGATAGAATTAAATTTAATTACATAATTAAGTGGCAAATATTAAATCTAATTAATTAAATATGCAAAATATTTAATTAATCAAATTTTAGGATAAATGTGATTTATTGCCAAATAATTATAAAATTAAAGATAATTACGATGATTAGGAATATTAGTAGGAATATTCCCCGATGTAGAATTTAAGATAATCAATTAAGATTCGATGATGTTTAGATGTGCCTTAGATTAGGACTTTGATGTCGATTTCATTCGAATTGTCGATGTAGGAGATTAATGAACTTATAGCCCATTTTTGGGGTATTACAAGTACAAGAGCAGATGCACTATCAATCCATCCTTTCTATTTTCTCTTCTTAGAAGGTTCTCCCTCTTAAAACTTCAGCTTCTTCAATGGTGGCTCTGGAAGGTCCTCTACCTCTGATTGGTATCTAGTAAGATCAATAACTGGCAAGTCTCCAACTTGTGGTGGGCTATCCCCTTCTTGGGATCCATCAGAGAAATCCTCATGATCAGAAGATGAGTAATCCTTCTTTTTCTTTGGTTCCTTCTGATCAATCAACCTTTCCAATTGATTTGATAGAGTGTAACGCATCTCTATCATCTTGTTAATTCTTTCTAAATAAGGAAGGTCAAGGAAGAAATCATGAAAAGGAATTTGGGTTGCCTTCAACTGAGCTTAAAAATCCTTTAGGTCAAAAAACCTGTTCCATCTAGTAGTGACCTCATCTTTCTCCATAATATTCCTAATCACATCCTCCTCATCAAGGCCTTCATGTTCTTTGTTGACACCAATACTAGGTATTAGTGTCAACCTTGTAGTTTTAATGAAGCCCTCAATGTCCACATGTCTACTAAAACTAGATACCATCTTAAATTGATTCAGCCAGGTTGTGATTTGTGGGAAAGCCCTCTTACCAATCAAGAAATCACTGATGTTGAACTACCTAGGTGTGAAAGTACCTTTCTTATGTGGGGCCAAAATTTATTTGTCTGTCCACATCAACTGCCACACAAATTCTAAAGAAGCAACCCTTGGTGGCACAAATTTCGATAACAAATGTGGTGGTTCGGGGCAACCGTAAACTCTTATGATTGTAGAATTTTCCCCTAAATAGAAATCACCCCAATTATGGTTTCCCTCCCAATTGTCCTCCCAATGCATATGTCTTAGCAACCTTAGAACCTTAGGTGGTAATCTTGTAACATTGATGCCCAACAATCTTAGAATAGGAAAAATAATGTAGTTCTCAAAAACACAAAAGTCACACCTATTTGCAGTACTATTCCATACCTTTACCCATAATTGCACTAGATTATGTTGATCTTGGAAAGTGAATTCTGGTTTCAACATATTCTAATCAAAACTGTTGATATTGAAAAATAAGATTAAGTGCATCAACATAGAGTAATGCAAGAACTTGATGGGATTCCTACTCTCTTTGATAGACATTAACCCTTCATGCATGTTGTCGATTACATACTGGATGTAATCATAATCTATGTTTACTAGGGAATTCTGGCTATCTAAAATCATCATCAAAAGATCAGTTGGCAAGAATTCTTCATCCCCATCTATTCCCAATACTCTACACAACCCATAACAAGTCTGCTTCATATAGTAATGGAGAGATTTAAACTGGTAGGGGGCATTCATGTTATCAGGGAGGGGAGCTATATATGTGCCCTACTTTGGGATATGCTTCACCATTTGCTCTTTTACTAACCCTATATTTTTTGTATACTTCTCTCCCTGTTGGCTCAGATTAATTTCAGTAGAGGAAGATGTGAAAAAACTAAAAGCTTTCATGAAAGAACCCCTGTTAAGTGTAACCAAAGGTGACTGGTCTGCCTTCCTAATTATTTTGGAGATAGGATCATACAACCTAGCCAATGCAATAACTAGCTCTACATCTAGAAACACATCAAGGACAATCAATTTCCCTAGACCCAAAGCCCAAACATTACATACAGGAACTGGCCCACCCCTATTTTGATAAAAATAACTAAAAATAGTATAACCTGAATAGGATGGTGTGACAGGATCTCAGCAATGACCTAGAAAATCTTCAAAGACATCATCACAAGCTCTCTTATTCTGACTAGAACTAGGAAACAATTTTAGAAACTCATCTGAATAATTAGGTTTGTTCTTATCTTCACCACCTTTGGCTTTGGTTTCACCACTGGAAGAAATCATGCTCAGCTCTGGTTGAATCATTCTTTCTGCACAATTGCTCTTAGCTTTGCAAACTTGATTTGCTTGGCACTCAAAGATTGCTTTAGGAAAAACAACTCTCTTCAAATGATCTCGAACAAAGAAAACAATAAGTTTAGCTTATTTATCAATGCAAATTAGATGCGTACAACTACCAAAATTGTTGCAAACCTATCCTTAATTACTCCCGCATTCAATTTCACATATCACTAGTTTTCAAATCAGAGCTAGCTGATGCCGGGATGCTGACAGATATATTTAAAAATTCAAAAACAAGACAAAAAGGAAATGATTACAGCTTTGTACTTTAAAACCCTGTTTACGTCATAAAACCCTCCTTTAAAATTGATTGGATAGCTAGTTTCTTTTTCTCCAGCTTGACAGTGTACTTTATCCATGTAGCAATGGTCTCTAACTTTCTTTTATTATTTTCTCCAACAGAGCTTATTCAGCGAACCAGCAACTGAAGGTTCTCATGATCACTGAATGAAAATTTAACCCTAGCTCACATTTAGAGAAATAGCGATCAATGAATTTGCTCATTTGTGAAATGAATCTCTTAACTCAAACTCCATTTGGCAAACCAGTGAAAAAACATACCATAGCCTAAGCAACTGACCATAGTCACTATTCATAGAATTAGCAACAAAGGCTATCTCTTATTCGCTGAATGTCCTAGTTAACTTTTAATTTATTATGAGACTTGGTGACTGAAAGCTTCACTCATTCACTGAAAGGGAGACTTAACTGCATGTTTAATGTGAGAACTAGCAAATAAGCTTTCCTATGAGTTGCTAAATTCTTTCCTAACTACCTGTTTTAAATTGTGACTTTGATTCAACCGTTGATTCACTGAGTCAATAAGACAATCACCTTTTGATTACGAGACTCAGAGAACAAAGGGTTCACTGAATCTCCCAATTCTTTAGACATTGACCATTCCATCATGGGATTAAGTGAATAAAGGTTTTTTAACCTCCATGTCCACTTGTTTCAGCCATTTGCTAAATGACTGTAGTCACAACCAACCTTTTAAGAGAACTCGTGACTACTTCATTCGCCTAGAGACCATAAAACTTAGAACTTTACTAACTTACTTTGAGAATAAGAGAACACAAGATGAAACCCTTTCCGCCAGATCCATTGAGCAATACTGTCAAAGTCACCAACTTTAGAGGACATTGATACTTATAGCCCAGTCGCCAGATCGCCAAATCACTTTATGTAGGATGCAAACATTTTGAGATTAAAACACAACCATTGATCTTTTAGATAATCAATAGTGTTCACCAGATCTCTGGGTGATACAAACCTCAACTGCCCAATTCTAAGAATAAGCGATCACCACCACACTAGGTCGCTAAAAGCTTGTAGGAAACTGCCAAAGAATAAGCGAATAGGAGACAATAGTCTTGCTAATTCACGCAAAGGTTGAGATATCGTTGAAAGACTTGGAGACTTACCGACTAAGGTGATATTTAACATAGGTTTTAACACATTCGCAAGTTAGCCAAATAGCTTAGAGCTATGAAACAACATTACACAATTCAACCAATTCCTAATAGAAATAATCGTGTTCACACTCCAAACACTTAAGTTGCAAAAAAGTAACAATAAAATATAAAAACTAGGGCTAACTTAAGGGTTTCATGCAAATTTGAACCTACCAAAAGCTAGAAAACCTAAGGCAAGGGTTTTTCAAACTTGGTCATGACAAACATGATGAATTTCAAAACCCTAAACCAGAAAAAGGCACTTGCAGGGAAAATAAACTGGAATTCGAACAAAAACCTTAGAAACCTAAAAATGTGACCAACAGTGGCTCTATCTGAGGATTCTTGAGTGCAAGATCAAAGCAAGAACTTATGAATATCTGTGAGGCAGACTAGAAAAAAACCCTAACCTGAAGTAGGACAAGAACACACAACAAAACAAACACACCTATACATATATACATGCCTAATGTGCATGGAAAAGGAGAAAGAACTAATTGAAGAAAAAATTTAGGAACTGTCCATGCACTGGCAATTCCTATTCTTCACCATCCAAATTTTGCAAAAAATATGAATCCTTGCCATGAGTTTGATGAACAACAAAAGGTCCCATCCACAAAGACTCAATTTTTTTGTGTTTCCCTTTGTCTTCAGCCCTGGCATTCCATTGAAGAACCATGTCACCAGGCTGGAGCTTTCTCACAGTTGCTCTTTTATCAAAAAGATATTTCATTTTTTGTTGCAACTTCACATTTTCCTTTTGTCCTTCCCTTCTGACCTCATCCAGTTCAACCAACTGAATCATTTTGTCTTGCAATGGATCACTGATTTCCATGCCTTCTTCCTATATAAACTTTTATATTGGTAAGAAGTTATTTACTGGTAATCTAGATTTCAAACCATATACCATTTCAAAAGGGGATTTCCCTATAGCTCTTTTTTCAACAATCCTATCAGCCCACAATGCTAATTTCAATTTTACATGCCAACTCCTTTTTTTCTTTTCTAAAGTTTTCTTCAAAATTTGCAAGATACTCTTATTACTGGATTTTGCCTGCGCATTTTCTCGTGGATGGTAAGGAGATGAATAAGACAAAATGATTCCCATTTCTGAACAAAAATTAGTAATCTCTTGAGATCTAAAACTCATGGCATTATCTACAACCAATTTAACAGGAACACCAAATCTAGTGATTAGATTACTAATTAAGAACTCAATTACAACAGCACTGGTTCCCTTTTTAGTTGGAATTGCTTCAATCCATTTAGTAAAGTAATCTGTAGCAACCAAAATCCAACTATGCCCCCCACTAGATTTCTCTGAAAATTCCCCAATAAAATCCATACCCCACATAGCAAAAGGGGCTTATGCAACCACAGGGTTCAACAATAGAGCACCTAAAAATTTTAGTTTATTGGAAAATCTTTGACATGGCTCACACTTTCTAAAAAAAGACTGAGTATCTTTAAACAATACGGGCCAATAGTATCTTGCCCTTAAAATCTTATGAGCTGTGGACTAAGCAGAATGATGTTCTCCACACAACCCGAAGTGCATTTCTTTCAATACCTTTTCTGATTAGTGTTTGTCCAAACAAAATAATAGAATCCCATCATTATCTTTCTATTACAAATCACCCTGTATGATTACATACCTCTGGGCCTACAATCTCAAACTTCTCCTCTGATTATCATTCAACTCTTGTGGACATTTAGCATGTTTGATAAAATAAACAATATCTTTGTACCATGGTTGCATTTCAATGCTAGTGACTGTATCTTCATTAATAGCAATACTATTCACTTGTACAAGGTCCATGTCTTCCTCTGTCATTAGTTTTGCAAGTCCCAAGCCTCTCACCAATTTGGTAATGTGGAGGTCAAGATCAAACACTTGAATCCTATTTATCCACTTGCATTTTTTTCCCTGTGACCTCACTTTGAACCAAAATATCTTTCACTGCCACATGAGGTACATATGCATTAACCTTGCAAAAAACAAGATAGGGTCTAAAAGCTTCTACCTTTACTAGCGTGTATGCCTGCTTTTCCATTAACTCATAATTCAATTTAGCAAACTACAATGACTTACTAAAAAAGGCTATAGGGTGCTCAAAACCTTCTTGATCCTTTTGTACAAGGACAGCTGCAATAGTGTGAAAAGAGGCAAAAGAGAATAGAGAAAATGGCTTTGAATAATTAGGTGAGATTAAGATAGGGGCCTCTTGAATTGCTTTATTAATCTTCTCAAAAGCTTGCTGAGCCTCTTTGTCCCAATTAAACTTTACATCTTTCTTCAAGAGTTTGACTATAGGCTTGACCATTTCTACAAAATTAGCAATGAATCTCCTAAAAAAATTAATCTGTCCTCAGAAAGATTGCACACCCTTTATATTCTTGGGTGAAGGTACCTTCTTAGTTGCCTCTACTCTTTCAGGGTCAATCCTGGCCCCTTCTTTTGACACTATATGTCAAAGCAGCTTCCCTTCTGTTATAGAAAATTGACATGTTTTAGGATTTAAGGAAACACCAAATTCTAAAGCTTTAATAATGACCTTTTCCAAATGATTGCAGTGGTCTTCAGCCTTTCTAGAATAAGCAGTAAGATCATCATGGTACACAACCATAAGAACATCAATCAATTCCTTAAAGGAAACATCCATTTCCCTTTGAAATGTAGCTCCAACATTTTTTAAACCAAAAGGCATGTGTACATACACAAATGTTCCCCATGGGGTAGTAAACGTTGTTTTAAACTGCTTTGATTCTTTGACCAGCACTTGATTGTAACCTAAGAAACCATCCATCATTGATAAGAGTTCACAACCAGTTACCCTATGTAGCATGGCTTCCATGTTAGGCAATCCATATTTATCTTTTAATGAAGCCACATTCAAATTTATGGAATCAACACAAAGTCTTATGTCACCATTCTTTTTCCTTACTGGCACAATATTTGAGACCCACGTGGAATGCCTAATAGGCTCAGTGATACCAGCATCCCTCAATTTTGTCAATTCATCTTGCATCTTTGTGGATAGTAGGGGATTGATGGGTCTTTGTTTTTGTCTAAAAGGCTTAGTATCCTCTTTGAGTGGAATTTCATGTTGAAACAAGTCTTCTTTATAAGCCTTAAGATCATCATATGACCAAGAAAATACATGCTTGTATTTTTTCAACAATCTTACCAGATTTCCTCTAACCTCCTTACTCAATCTCTTCCCAATATAAACTGTTTGAGGGGATATTTCTTAACCTAAATTTATTTCCTCTAGGTCCTCCATTTTAGTGTTAGATTTTTGAGACAAACAACCATCATTTATTTTGAACATTACCTCCAACTCCACTAATCCTTTTGGTATGTGATGTGAGGGTAATTGTACTATTTCATTTCCTATGATGCACTTGTTTCCCTCAACACACTATTGTGCTTCACTAAAATCTATTTGTTGGCCATCATATTGATCAAGGCCCTGAAGAAACCTAAGGATATCAAGGTCATCCTTAAAAACTTGCAAATTATATACATTGTGAGGCATTGCAGGCCTACTTTTGATTTCTAGCATAGAAACACCAGTGAGGGTAATATCATTGTTTTTGATGGAAACATTAGCAAGAAAATCTCCCATATTATTATTGGATCTTTCTATCCAAATCAAATTAAAAGCTATGAAAAACTCTAGTCTATCCCAAATAGTATGTTTATATAATTTGAGTTTCTCATCCTTAGCAGCATACTGAGATCTCACTTAGGCTATAATTAATTGGGAATCACCATGGACTTTTAAATATTTGATACCATTCTTTATGGCTACATATAATCCCACTATCAGAGCCTCATACTCAGCAGTATTATTGGTACACTCAAAAGTCAGCAAAAAAGAGTACTTAAATGTAATACCTGATGGGGAAATGAAAACAACACTAGCTCCTGATCCTTCCTTGGAGCATCCACCATCAAAGAACATTTTCCAAAGCCCATCTTGCTATAGTATCAACTCATCCACAATTGGATATGTGTTTTTCATCTGGGGTACTATCTCCTCAATCATGAAATTGTTCATGTCAATATCTACAAAGCAGTTCACATCTTTTGGTGCAACTGTTTCAATCATGACTAAGGAACAAGGCTCCCTATACAATTTTACCTCAGTCCCATTGACTGGGATAATAGTATATGACAAGTCTAATTGCAATTTTCCACCAACTACTACAGCCCATTGTCTTGACAGTAGCATACCATAATGAGGTTTTGTATCAACAACAACCACATCCATTTTGTATCTGGCCTTTGGGAATACAACAATTTTTACTTCAATTCCAATTAGAGTTCCTACAATAGGACTTGCACTATTATCCATAGCATAGCACCATCCATTAGACATGTCAACTTGTAATCCTAACTCTTTCATTACATGATAAGGCATTATAGTTGTAGCAGCACTAGAGTCAATCATACAACTCTTCAGCAGAAAATTATTTGCAATTAGTGTCACATAGAAAGGGTCAATAGAGGAAGGCTCTTGTGTCACAATAGTTCCAAAACATACATCAGAGATGTTATCAATTAAAATAGGCCCTTCTACTGAAATCCCTTTCTCTTGCATGGGAGGATCTATCCCTTGTTCACTTATGAGAGCTAGGGCTGCTATTTTATGTTCCTCAATCTTCAACATTTCAAGCAAGGGGATAGAAACCTTCATTTGGGACAAGGCATGACTCATGTGAAAGGTAGGGGGATCAATAGAAATATCAAGATAATCCTTTTGTCTACTGACTTTCCTTTTATTCTTGTTAGCAATAATGTCCTCTCCTTTTTTCTTCTCAAATACAAGACCCTCCTCCTTATTATTTACAACATTAGGCTTTGGAGAGTCCTTATTTTGAAGGTTATCCTTAACAAATACTGACCTAGGGAATCCTTGATCAGTATCCACCTTTCTCTTCCTCAAATTATATGAGGACTTGGCTTGAGTTATAGTAGCCACAGTTAGAGTTTTGATCTTTTCTTCACTGGGCTTTCTCCATTGTTTTACATCTGATCCTGATTCTACCATATGGGTTTTATAATTATCATTATCAGGATCATCATGATTAGAGTGAGTAAATATTTTTTCTTCATAATCAGAGAAAATCCTTCTCTTATGATCAACATCAGGACAAATCTCTTCATCATCTGAAGATAAGATATCCCCCATTACTTCAGTAGTGAACATGTTAATAGCAGGCTTTTCAGATCCTTCATAATCTCCTGCATATGAATCATTGGCCTCTTCTCCCAAGGCCTGAGCCACAACACATTGGAATGGTGAATGAGGCATATTACAAGCCACACACCAAGGGGTATTTTCCACATTATGTGTTGTTCTTTTCTTCAAGGGATCTGGCGTATCCCTTCCCTTTTGGGGTTCATTATTGTCAGGGACAGGCTTCCCATCTTTCCAATTTGTCTTGTAGGGCATATCTCGCAAGTTAGGGGTTCTATCTTGCCTCTAATAAGGTGGTCTGGTATCTTGAAAATTTCTACCACCCTTGTGAAACCTTATTGTGAAGTCCATGTTGATACTAGCTCCTTTGTCCATTTTATCATCATCTTTCGATGGCCTTGTAGGTTGTGGCCTGGTTTCCTTCCACAATCTACCCTCATCTCTTTTGTACATTTGGCTAGATGCCTTTTGGTTTCTTTCAATATTTATGGCCAATTTAAATGCATCCCTAAGGGTACGAGGATTCTTATCTCTTAGTAGATAAGATATTTTACCATCCATAGAATTGAAATATGTGGTTAGGCAAACTACATCATCTAATCTAAAAAATTGGAACAATTTATACATATCCTTTTGGAACCTACTATTAAACTCTGACATGCTCTCATTATAATGTTTTTTGGTATTATTAAACTCATTGAGCATGTAGCTTGAATTCACATGTTCTGCGTATTGTTCCTTAAAACAACTGACAAACTCCTACCATGATGCAATATTGTTCTCTGGCAAACCCCTATACCAATCCTGGGCATCTTCAATTAATGACTAGACAAAAAGCTTCATTATAACATCTTCATGCTCAATTTCATAATCATTAACTTTATCTGTGACAAATTTCAAGAGCTCTTCACAAGTAATCACATTGTTTCTATTAAATAATGGGATCTTCTTTCTAATCTCATTAGGGACAGTATTGTGTTGACCAGGAATACCATCAAAGAATAAAGGCCTATACCTATCTAGATGAACTGGTCTCCTTTGGACATTTGGTTGGATCAGAGGGGTTGCTGCAATCTTCTAACAAGGTACAGTCCCCATTGTACCACTAACTATAGGGGGAACATGACTAGTATTCAAATTTGATCCAGGTATACTTTGTCCAAAATGAAGGGCTTGAGGATTTGGAAATGAAGTATTAGGTTGGTTGGGTGGGATCATTCCTGAGATAATAGGGATAGAGCTACTAGAGGATGTGTTTATATTGGCATGCAAGAAAGCAATCTTTCTCTTCATCTCAACTGCAACAGCTTCCAATTCTAGTTTCTCAAGTTGAATAGCTAAATCCTCTTTGGATTTTCTAGCCTTTTCCAAATCTACACTTGTTTGGGAAGGTACACTAGGAACAAGAACAATTTTCTTAGACTCATTGATATTCACACTCACCATTTTTTGTTTTCCCTTATCAGGGATCTCTTTGGTGGCATTTTTAATATCCTCATTTCTCTGGATTTCGGAGGGGTGCAATTGCCTGAGAACACGGCCTGTTATTTAAAATTCACTTTGGTTAAATTTAGTATCCTAAGCCTATTTCCTCAAAACCTCCATATCACCAAACAATTCTTTGTCAAAACCCTGAACATTTTGGCTTAGATACCTAGCCTAGGCCTCATTTCTCTTGGTTTTGATGATAAGTTCTTGCCTCTCCATGAGAAATTCATAAATTTTTTTTTCTCTCACTTTCACCCTATTAGAAATCTCTTCTAGTTTTTCATGCTCCATCTTTCTTAAAGAAATCACCTCTTCCCTCAATTTTTCAGAATCATGGGTAAAGTGTACACTAGGCATGACATTCTTAACATGTTTGGGGTCATCTAAAGAGGAAGAAGCTTCATGCAGAACTAGTGTAGGTACTCTATCTCTTGAAGGTCCTGTGGAGTTAGCAGTAATGTGACTTCTCCTAGACCATTGTTTTCTACCAGTTGTATGAAGCTCTTCACCCATATTATTCTCTAGGTGGTCCTTGAAATAAGATCTAGTAAACCTATGCTGACTCATAGTATATCACAAAAAGATATAGAAAAAATTTACAAATACCAGGGACTGCTAAACATAGATTATTAGAGTCGCCACCCACTAACAAGTGGGAATCAAATTATTTTATTGGATTGCAAACACACAATGAATAGTATTCAACCTACCTATAGTACATTTGCATTCAGAGTAGTTCCCCATTAGAGTCACCAATTTTGTTAGTGCTCAAATCTACAGATGATTTAAAATTCATAAAATCTTGTAATCCCAATAGATGCATCTAACAAAATGCAAGCACTAAGGTATTAAGGCTTTAAGCCCTCTTCACTTTGAGAATGAAACTCAGGTGGGTTTACCTATATGAATGAGCCTTGGATTATGAATCAACTCCTTCACTACTATGCCATTTTTCTTAGGATTAATTGAATAAAACACCACAACTTTTACTGCTCCCCAAATTATCCTGATACATAAAACTATGATGAAAATTATGAATGAAATAACATATGACAGTGGCATAAGGATATTCATCCTTCTTCTTTTTCTAAGTTAAACTCAAGGAAGGATAACCTCTTTTAAGGGCTTCTTTAAAGCATTACAATATACATCCTCGAACTTGTCATAGAATGATTCAGATAAATATTATGCAATAAAAGTAAAATTAATCAGTTATTTGTACTTTTTGGTGGCAACAGATGTAAATATATCTTAAACCAGTGCCTTATTTATTTGGGCATCAAAGTCAAACCCTACCTCCACAAAAATCTATCAAGACAACTATACTAGAACCTAAATGAAATGCCTGACATCGCATTCTTTTAATTCCTACACCTGCTATCAGATTCATACATGGAAAAATAATTCACAGAGACCTCCCTCAAGACTTTACTCTTTCCTTAAAAGAACTTAAGTTCAACCCCTATATTCACCTTGTGAATAATGCATTGAAAAAACCTTACAATTTAAATGCATAAGAAAACTAAAAAATTCCATACACAAAGACAACAAATAGTAGAAATAGAGTTTCGGTATCCTTGTATTAATATTCAAAATGTGTCAATACAGTATCACCATGACCTCAAAGAAATAAGGTTCTATATCTTAGAACTTTCTTTACAAAATGTATTAACCACCCTCGAAAAGAGTAAAAGCTTTCTATATATACCCACAACCATCTTGGAATCCTTGAAAAGATGCAACAAGCTTCAGATGGCTAGGAAAAGATCTTGTACTAAAAACAAAAGTACAAACTGAAAGATATTAATTAAGATAATAGACTGTAGTTCTCAACTACTTAACAATTTTACAACCAGAGCAGTTTCTAAATTTGTTGCATGAATGATGACCACCATCTGGCTAACCTACATGATCCCTTATTTGAAACACACTCTCCCTCAAATTTTAGATCAGGTGTCATTTGTACTCTATTCTTCTTCTTCTTCTGTCACTTGGGCAGCTGGCTTCTTCTTCTTTTTCTTTGTCAATTTGTCCCATGCTACCACATCATCATCAGATGACCAATTGTAAGGTTGCAAATCCTATAGTGTTTTCATCTCCTGATCCCACATGGAATTAGTTACACTTCTAGCATCTGCTACAAACCATATGCAATCACTTTCAACTTTAAATAAGTTGTCAATTATATTGTTGCAGCTTCCTAAATCCAAAGCACTATCACTTTTTAGGAAAGCATCCTGCTTAATTATCATTTGATCCATTGATACTTCCCACTCATCTATACTGACAATACCCCCACCATCATAATATATTGGAGGCAAGTACTTATTTCTACTCCCATCAAACATAGCCAGCTTGGCTACTATCTGGTTAAACTTACCTTTAAAGAACTTTGATACAACACTTACTAAACCAATCTTTTCAAAAACCTGAGTCACTACCTTAGGAATATCAGACCTATATTCTTGCAAATCATCAATCTTATCAAATAGTGAGCTCCTTCCTGACCATGTACTAAAAAGTGGCTCCAAGGTAGTCAAAAACTCATTCACCTTTCCACCGGCCTGGTGTAAAAGACTGACTTATTGATGGACTGATTCCGTCCTGTCCTTTATATTCTCCTGCTTATATTGTACAATCCTTGCTACAGTATCCAGGGATGCATCTAATCTTATTTTTTCTAGGTCCTCAATAGGATTATCAAGAACCTCTATATCTATCTGAATAGGGACCTCAATCTACAAATGAGGGGGAAGAAATACCTTTGGGGCTTCTTCAAACCTAGCCTTCAATTCAACCAACTCATCTTCCAACTGCTTGATCTTTACCATTTTCAAATCCCTATCTTTGGCCACTATACTTGCATTCTCAAAAAAATTTGCATACCTTTCAAACAACTGAGCTATCTTTGCTTCTTTCAAATTAGCAAAATGGGTCACTACCTTGAAAACCTCAAGATTGGTTGTATTTTGTACAATCTATATGATTTTATTCCCTTTCATCCGATCCTCTATACTTAGTAGAGATGGTTTTTGAGTCTTTGGGGAAATAGACCACATTGCAGTAGCAAGGGACCTTGGGTCATATCCACTTCCTCTTATCATTGCACCAATATGAACCTCATAAGATAAAGTGCACTCTGGTTGCTTCCTTATCTAATCAATGATAAAAGTAGAGGTCAAATCCCATCCCGAAGTTAGCAGCATTCCACTTGATCTAACCATTTCTCTGGCTTCATCTACATTTATAGCATCAAGGCTAGGATCATAAGATGCTAATGCTCTCATGGTTTCTTCACTTGGATCTACTCCCTTAGGCATAGCCTTAGTGACATGTTGTTGCTTTTTCCAGATAAGAAAATTCTTAAATTCATCAGTCTTGATGAATTGGTCATCACTTAAAAACTCCTCTTGATACACCTCTCTGATATCTTGTCCTGACCACAAGGACTATTCTTCATTTCCTTCATTAGTGGCCACCATCTTTTTGGCCCTTATTGTTTTCCTTAATTGCTAATGGTAAGCCCTATCACCTGGTACAAGAGCAGATGCGCTATCAATCCTTCCTTTCTATTTCCTCTTCTTAGAAGGCTCTCCCTCTTCAAACTTCTGCTTCTTCAATGGTGGCTTTGGAAGGTCCTCTACCTCTAATTGGTATCTAGTAAGATCAATAACTGGTAAGTCTCCAACTTGTGGTGGGCTATGCCCTTCTTGGGATCTATCAGAGAAATCCTCATGATCAAAAGATGAGTAATCCTTCTTTTTCTTTGGGTGCTTCTGTTCAATCAACCTTTACAATTGATTTGATAGAGTGTCACACATCTCTATCATCTTGTTAATTCTTTCTAAATAAGGAAGGTCAGGGAAGAAATCGTCAAAAGGAATTTGGGTTGCCTTCAACTGAGCTTCCAAATCCTTTAGGTCAAAAAACCTATTCCATCTAGTAGTGACCTCATCTTTCTCCATAATATTCCTAATCACATCCTCCTCATCAAGGCCTTCATGTTCTCTGTTAACACCAATACCAGGTATTAGTGTCAACCTTGCAGTTTTAATGAAGCCCACAGGGTCCACATGTCTACAAAAACTAGATACCATCTTAAATTGATTCAGCCAGGTGGTAATTTGTGGGAAAGCCATCTTACCAATCGAGAAATCATTGATTCTGAACTACCTAGGTGTGAAAGTACCTTTCTTATGTGGGGCCAAAAGTTCTTTGTCTGTCCACATCAACTGCCACACAAATTCTAAAGAAGCAACCCTTGGTGGCACAAATTTCAGTAACAAATGTGGGGGTTTGGGGCAACCTGTTAGTTCCCAAAATGGACTTTATGCTTTCAGAAGCAACCAATACATCTACAGATTTTAAGGATGGGTTAGATCCAAATATGGGGCTCTAACGATGACTGGACCAACTATATGGATAAGACTTCCCTCTGCACTTCTGGCTCTGGAAAACCAAGGCAGGTGTACCTAATCCAGTAAAACAAAACTTACTTTACTAATCACTAGCTGGATTTAAATGTAACAGATAAATGATAAGAGAAATCTAACTGATAACCATTCATTTATAGATCTTTCACTATCACTAGGTAGTAAACTGCCCTGCAAATCATTGTATTTCAAAGAATTTCAATAATTTTATAATCAAAGATGGAAATATCAAGAGAACCTTTTCAGACACTAATCTCTATAAGAAAACTCCACTGCTAGCCAGTGTCTTATTCATTGGGCAACACTTCCACTACAAGATTGTAATACATGAAAAAACATATTGAAATTTGAATTATCTTTACCTTTTGAAAATACTAATCACCCTGCGGTGGATTTTATCAAAGGTTCCTAGATTCACACTACTTACTAATGCATCCTTAAGAAAAACTTCAAAGGATTTATGTCATATTCAAAGCTTATTTAATCTGATCTTGGATCAGAGTTGAGAAATATAAACATACACACAGAGATTATCTATGAAATGAATTGGAACAATTCATAACTCAAACAAAGATACTCAAGGAGAGATATAAATCCTAGATTTCATTCAAATGCTATATTAATATCATGCTTACAGAATGCTTTACAGTATAACCTTTTGAAATTAACTTGAACTAGAAATATTGTTCTTCTATAGAAATATGCCTAAAAATAGTCTATGATATCCCAAACACAAGAAACTTATCAGTCAAATTGATCAAGTTCTCGGTCCTTTTTCACTGATCCTGGTAATCCTTTTATAGAAAATAAGGATTGCAAATAAGCTTTGGATCTTTCTAGAAAAGACAAGAAAGGAGTTCTCATATAGGACAAAAATTTTAAAATAGAAACTTTCTTGTTACAAATTCTCAAAATGAATTGTTAAGATGAGCGCCAAAATCTTGTAACAATTCCCAAGGGCAATTCAACTTCTACCAGGTGTTAGATCCGTGCTTGCTTCTTTTGTGGAGTTGGGGCATTACCATCTATTGCCTCCTCAGAAGATGTTTCTTCTTCTTAATTTACCTTTGACAAGGACGCTGCTTCCCAGGCTGCAAAAGTATCTTCATCAGGCCGATTAAATGCCAAAATCTCATCCCTTTTCTGTAGAATCTTGTTCCAGCTAGTGACCAATTGATGCACTTTAGTTATTACTTTATTAAAATGCATCTTGGCATCCTGTAAAATTTCAATTATTTGTATGAAGGGAAGAGTATCCTTAGTGCCTAAAGCAACATCTATCTTGGCTGAGACCTCATATTCTATTTGTTCCAACCAATTTTCCCTCTCTTTTATAGTTCCATCTACTTTGACAAGACCCGAGAATATTTGAAAATCATTCTGAAGATATCTCACTCTTAAGAGTTGCTTTTCTTTTTATTTCCTCCCTAGTTACTTCAAAATCAAGAAAGGATTGACAATTTTATAAGTACTTTCCAATTGGGGGCACACAGTACTACAATCTTTAATTGATTTAAGAAATGACTTCAAAATATTCTCCCTAGGCACCCACACATCCAAAAATTTTCCTACAGTGTCTTCTTCTTTTCTAAACGAAAGCAAAATGTCAGATAATTTCTCTGCATGTTTATAAACCTCCCTAGGCTTTACATTTCTAACAAAATGTTGAATGGTGTCCTTTACTTTCTTTTCAAATTTCTATTTTTCTCTCGATTCTACATCCTCACTGCTCAGGGAAGGGGGAAGAGGAGACATGGGAAACTCAATAATGGGGCTTGAGGAAGAAGGACCAACAGTAGAAGAAGGAAGTTGCAACTGTTGTGGTGCTTGGATTGAGCTTTCCTTCCCCAACCTTTTCTTCAAGTCTGTAATTATTTTATCCTTCTTAAACAATCCTTGTTTCAATTCTCCATACACCCTCAGCATTTCCTCAAATTTTCTTGTGAGTTCCTCCTCTTTTGCTTTCCTTTCTACCACCTTCTCTACAAGGTGAGTTGTGGCTACCACCATACTTGATGCTTCTATTGCTGAGGTGTTAAGAACCCTCTTGACTATGAGACCACCAGAGAGACTATCCTTAATTATTTGATTTCCTTTGTTTTTCTCATTCTTCTTTAGTGACCACATGACCAATGCTTGGTGGTCATTACTAAAAGAAACTCCTTTGATGACTTGTTCTACCTCTTCCTTGGTCTTGTAAATAGGTGTAATTTGTTTTCTAATTGTATCAAGGACCATTGCATTAGCTATGTCCCATTTAGGGAGGATAAGTACTCTTGCATTCTTTACCAATTCTCTCCCCTATTTTGGAGTAGTCCTTTCAAAGCTCTTTGTCATCTCTTTTCTTATTTCATCTTCAATAGTTTTAAAATCCTTATGAAGATTCTCCTTGTGCTTCTTCTCATAGGCTTCCTCAAATTTCCTCATCTTCATTTTCCATAAAAACTATAAAAAGGTCCAAGTCTTCACAAAGGCATCATCAGCCAAAAATTCATCACATGCTTGTTTGACTATAGGATCCAACTCTATTCCTACAATTTGTCCCTTTGTTAAGCCTAACTCAGGCTCCTTTGGTTGCTCTAGAATCCCTTCATTTATTTCTTCTTGAGTCATGAAAATTTGACCCTGAGATCCCATTTGTTGGACCTGTTCTTTGATCTCCTAATCATCTCTAACATTCAGGGGTGATTGTGAAGGAGAGTATTCTTCCTCTAGATCATGAGGCCTCTCTTCTATTCTTTGTTTCTTGGTGGGAGGTGAAAAATCAAGGATGTCTTCACCTAGCTGGTCTTGTGGTATATCTGTAATTTCTTCAACCTCCTTTTGCTTCCCCACCTACTTTGATGAAGAAGGGAGATCTTTCCTTTTCTTTTGCTTCTTCATGATGTCATATTCTGGGATTATTACACTACAACTAGTCTTTTCTTGCAACATATATTTTCTAGGAGGAAATATCTTTGCAAATGCTCCTTTGCCCAATAATGATTTAGCCTTCTCTGGGTTTTCCTCCATGGCTTTCTTCTTCTTCTCTTCCAGAGCCTTGTAAATTTCTTGAAAACATTTCATAAGAGTATCTATCCTCTTTCCCATAGGATTTATACTGCCTATGGGGTCATATTTGGGATCAAATTGCTTGACAAAATCAAAATTTTTCTTGTACACCAACCAATTCTCCTTCTTGACTACTTGCTCCTATAATCCTAGGGTATTTATGATAATGTCCTTAGGGAAATTGAAAATGTGGTTTATTATTGAGCATCTGACTCTCTTTTTGAACAATTCATTGTAGAAACCCTCTGGGTCTATTGTCTGGGCAATTGTGGTTTTCAAATGATATGGTTCCAAGATTTTTTTGCATGTGAAGCCACCCACCTTTTGTGATTATAAACTGGCGAGCAATGGTAATATTTGGGAACAAAGTTCCTCTACCCTTAGCAATACTATTCTTCTCAATATCCCCTAATTGTCTAAAAAATTCTACAATGCCAATCTTGATGGGAACTTGGAAAGGAAAAATAAAAGGAGTCCCCTTGAAACCATACAATCTAATGACAGTTGAATAAGGATATAAAATAAAATCACCCTAATTGTGCATTATGTTGAGGTCCTTTGCAAATTGTTGTGGTCTAACAATTTCAGCCAAGGCAACCGGGACTCTAGGGTTATCATGAACAAAGAATAGTCTCAATCTTGCTACAAAACACTTCTTAAACCTTATATAACTACTATCCTTTCTGTCCCATGTCATATTGGAGTTCCATAGTTGAACAGGCATGTCCTCTCCATCTCTCTATTTGGATAATTCCATTTCTTTTGCAAAATAATCAACACCTTTGAACAAAAACATGTACATCATAAAGGAATACCAACAGAATGGTTTATCAACTTTATTCTTTTGAATCCCCACTAGTCAATCATGAATTAAATCAGCAATGAAGGAGGCATAATAAAAAATAATTGACAGATGAGGATGTAATATCTTGATCACCATATACATCAGGTGCTATGGCATTTTCTTATTAGCATCTTCCACAAAAACTTGACATAATGACCAATAGGCACCTCTTGCCTATACATCAAAATATTTTGTTTTGAATGGCTCCTATGCACCTAGTCCTGTAACAATCATCTTTCCAATTTGAGTACAAAATTCTTTTACAAGACCAATTCTAAGGAGATGTCTATGTGCATCATATATCTCTCTCAATTCTTTAAAATCAATTGGTTCTAGGCTATTTGAAAGGTCACTCAATCTAAAAACCATTCTGATCTCCTCAGCAAAAATTGTTAATAGCTTTTGGCCCCTAACACCCCTAATCTCCCTAGTAATAGGGTCATAGTTTTTTGCAACTTCAATCATCAAGTCTACATCTAAGAAGACACCAAGTACCACAAGCTTGCCTAAGTCATTTTCCCATACATTACAGGTGGGAACATGGGTATTTCTTTGGCTAAATCCTATTGTAAATAATGTCAGCCCAGTGAAGTCAAAAGTACCACTTGCATTAGGAATACCAATCTTAGCATCCCTGATATAATTTCTTGTATCATATAATCCATCTGCTACTTTTACCCTAGGCTCCTTTGGTGTTAGTTTTTTTTTTACCTCTGCTAAATTTACTGTTGAGGTAGGAAAAAATTGTAATAAGTCTTCATGCAGACCCCTCTTAAGATAATCGGTTTCACCAAATAGCTCCTTCCTAGGTGGCATTTCTAGGGCTTATAGCTTCGTATAATTGGTGCAAAAAGAGAATAGCAGTAGAATAATACCTCTCAACAGAAAAAGTATGTGCAAAAAAAGAAACCAACCTTTCCTCCAAAATCTCTAGAAAACAGCAATCGGTCTTTGCAACTCTTTTTGCCCAATCCTTTGCAAATTTTTATCTCCTTATGGCTTTCAAAGGAGCATAGATTTTAGGTATATTAGCAATCATCTCAGAAATTATTTCAGCAATTTACTTCACATGATTTTTCCATTAATTTTCTAGGAGATTGAACTGTCACTTGTCCGAACTTTTCACCCACTTCACCTCTAGTTTAAATTTTGATCGTTGATTTTCACTTAGCAAATAATCCAACCATTTTTTGCATGATCACATTGCTTGAAAGGAACTCATGTGAACATATGACAAGTTGTCATGTCAGTCCCTTCATTGGCGACAATCCCTTATAACTTTCATTGTTACAATAAAACGTTAGTCGCATGATCGCATAGCTTGAAAGAAGCTCATGCGAACATGCGACAAACCGTTAGCATTCAATCATTGTCATTTATTCTTTAAGTTACTGGTCCCACTTTACCTTTGTTAACAATGAAAATCCATGCTTGCAACACCTGGCAAGTTCTCATTGAAATTTTTTCTTTCCGAGCACCAGTGTTACTGACATCCTCCACATCAGCAAGTATTATCGACCAATCAAAAACCATATGCAAAAACTGACATTGGTCCCACTATTTTAAACCAATGAGAAATCACCAGTCATGTACACCTATCAATGGTCCCACCTGAGAATCACACTAAGCTTTATGCAAGATCGATGATTAGTCGCATGATCGTATAGGCCTCTAAGATTCTATGTGATTATGTGACAACCATCGGATCTTCCCTTCATTACTTTCAGCTCCGAAGATCCCTTTGACACTGGTCCCTCTGAGAACTACCATATCACTATCCATATCAACCAATTAGAGACAATCATTTGTGCATACATGGTAGTGGACCCGCTTCGCTTGAAACACTGTGCTATAAAGTAAGATCGACGGCTAGTCGCATGATCACATAGAGCTAAAAGATTCTACGTGAACATACTACAATCATCGATCAACTAAGGATTCCAAGATTCAAAGTACACTGAGACATTAGAAAGATAAGGCATTTAGGACTTATGACATATTATTTATATCACCGGGCCTTTAGACTTAGGAAAAATAAAAACATGACCTTCGCAAGGTGATAAAATAAACACACGTGCTTTTATATGAACTTAAGTGATTCAAAAAGGTAACACTCAAATAGAAATGAAGAGAGTGACCTAGGGTTTTTGGACATGGCATACATTTAGGGTTTTTCTTAGGTTTAACTCTTAGTTAGGGCTCATTGGATACTGAGGAAAAATAGATAATTTTGCAGGATTTTTTATGGGTTTTTGGTAGCAAAATTATCACACTTTTTTTATATTTTATGCACACTTCAAATTTATAAAAATTTCACAAGGTTTATATACTAAAAAATTGAAGTGCCAACACAACCGTAAACTCTTATGATTGTAGAATTTTCCCCTAAATAGAAATCACCCCAATTATGGCTTCCCTCCCAATTGTCCTCCCAATGCATAGGTCTTAGCAACCTTAGAACCTTAGGTGGTAGTCTTGTAACATTGATGCCCAGCCATCTCAGAATAGGAAAAACAATGTAGTTCTTGAAAACACAAAAGTCACACCTATTTGCAATACTATTCCATACCTTTACCCATAATTGCACTAGATTATGTTGATCTTGGAAAGTGAATTCTAGTTTCAACATATTCAAATCAAAACTATTGATATTGAAAAACAAGATTAAGTGCATCAACATAGAGTAATGCAAGAACTTGATGGGCTTCCTACTCTCTTTGACAGACATTAACCCTTCATGCATCCTGTCGATTACATACTGGATGTAATCATAATCTATGTTTACTAGGGAATTTTGGATATCTAAAATCATCATCAAAAGATTAGCTGGAAAGAATTCTTCATCCCCATCTATTCCCAATACTCTACACAACCCATAACAAGTCTGCTTCATATAGTAATGGAGAGATTTAAACTGGTAGGGGGAATTCATGTTATCAGGGAGGGAAGCTATATATGTGCCCTACTTTGGGATATGCTTCACCATTTGCTCTTTTACTAACCCTATATTTTTTGTATACTTCTCTCTCTCTTGGCTCAGATTAATTTCAGTAGAGGAAGATGTGAAAAAACTAAAAGCTTTCATGAAAGAACCCCTGTCAAGTGTAACCAAAGGTGACTAGTCTACCTTCCTAATTGTTTTGGATAAAGGATCATACAACCTAGCCAATGCAACAATTAGGTCTACGTCTAAAAACACATAAGGGACAATCAATTTCCCTAGACCCAAAGCCCAAACATTACATACAAGAACTGGCCCACCCCTATTTCAATAAAAATAACTAAAAACAATATAACCTGAGCAGGATGGTGTGACAGGATCTCTACAATGCCCTAGAACATCTTCAAAGATATCATCACGAGCTCTCTTATTCTGACTGGAACTAGGCAACAATTTTAAAAACTCATCTAAATAATTAGGCTTGTTCTTATCTTCTCCACCTTTGGCTTGGCTTCACCACTGGAAGAAATCATGCTCGGCTCTAGTTGAATCATTCTTTTTGCACAATTGTTGTTAGCTCTGCAAAATTCATTTGCTTGGCACTCAAAGATTACTTTAGGAAACAAAACTCTCTTCAAATGATCTTGACCATAGAAAATAATGAGTTTATCTTATTTATTGATGAAAATTGGATGCATACAACTACCAGAATCATTGCAAATCTATCCTTAATTACTCCCGCATTTAATTTCACATATCACCAATTTTCAAATCAGAGCTAGCCGATGTCGAGATGCTGATAGATGTATTTAAAAATTCAAAAACAAGGCAAAAAGGCAATGATTACAACTTTGTACTTTAAAACCCTGTTTACATCATAAAACCCTCCTTTAAAACTGATTGGATAGCTAGTTTCTTTTTCTCCAGCTTGACAGTGTACTTTATCCACGTAGCAACGGTCTCTAACTTTCTTTTATTATTTTCTCCAACTAAGCTTATTCAGCGAACCAGCTACTTAAGGTTCTTGTGATCGCTGAATGAAAAGTTAACCCTAGCTCACATTCAGAGAACTAGCAATCAATGACTTCTCTCATTTGCAAAATGAATCTCTTAACTCAAACTCCATTCAGCGAACCAACGAACAAACATACCATAGCATAAGCAACTGACCACAGTCACTATTGGGAGAATTAGCAACAAAGGCTATCTCTTATTCCCTGAATGTCCTAGTTAACTTTTAATTTATTATGAGACTTGGCGACTAAAAGCTTCACTCATTCACTGAAAGGGAGACTTAACTGCATGTTTAATGTGAGAACTAGAAAATAAGCTTTCTTATGAGTTGCTGAATTCTTTCCTAACCGCTTGTTTTGAATTGTGACTTTGATTCAACCATTGATTCCCTGAGTCAATAAGACAATCACCTTTTGATTACGAGACTCAGTGAACAAAGGGTTTGTTGAATCTCCCAATTCTTTAAACATTGACCATTCCATCATGCGATTAAGAAAATAAAGGTTTTTTAACTTCCCTAACCACTTGTTTCACCCATTTGCTGAACGCCTATAGTCACAACCAACCTTTTAAGAGAACTCATGACTACTTCATTCTCCCAGTGACCAGAAAATGTATAACTTTACTGTCAAAGTCACCAACTTTAGAGGACATTGATAATTATAGCCTAGTCGCCAGATCGCCAAATCACTTTGTGTAGGACCCAAACATTTTGAGATTAAAACACAGTCACCGATCTTTTAGATAATTAATGGTGTTCACCAAATCTCTGGGTGATACAAACCTCAACTGCCCGATTCTAAGAATAAGTGATCACTGCCACACTAGGTCGCTAAAAGCTTGCAGGAAACTACCAAAGAATAAGTGAATAGGAGACAACTGTCTTACTAATTCACACAAAGGTTGAGATAACCATTGAAAGACTTGGAGACTTAGTGACTAAGGTGATATTTAACATAGGTTTTAACACATTCGCAAGTTAGCCAAATAGCTTAGAGCTGTGAAACAACATTACACTATTCAACGAACGCCTAATATAAATAATTGTGTGCATGGTCCAAACACTTAAGTTGCAAAAAAGTAACAATAAAATATAAAAACTAGGGCTAACTTAAGGGTTTCATGCAAATTAGAACCTACCAAAAGCTAGAAAATGTAAGGCAAGGGTTTTTCAAACTTGGGCACAACAAACTTGACGAATTCCAAAACCCTAAACTAGACAAAGGCACTTGCAGGGAAAATAAACTAGAATTAGAACAAAAACCTTAGAAACCTAAAAATATGACCAACAGTGGCTCTATCTGAGGATGCTTGAGTGCAAGATCAAAGCAAGAACTTATGAATCTCTGTGAGGCAAACCAGAACAAAACCCTAACCTAAAGTAGGACAAGAACAAACAACAAAACAAACACACCTATACATATATACACGCCTAATGTGCATGGAAAAGGAGAAAGAACTAATTGAAGAAAAAATTTGGGAACTGTCCATCCACTGGCAATTCCTATTCTTCACCATCCAAATTTTGCAAAAAATATGAATCCTTTCCATGAGTTTGATGAACAACAAAAGGTCCCATCCACAAAGACTCAAACTTTTTGTGTTTCCCTTTGTCTTCAGCCCTGGCATTCCATTGAAGAACCATGTCACCAAGCTGGAACTTTCTCACAGTTGGTCTTTTATCAAAAATATATTTCATTTTTTGTTGCAACTTCACATTTTCCTTTTGTCCTTCCCTTCTGACCTCATCTAGTTCAACCAACTGAAGCATTCTGTCTTGCAATGGATCACTGATTTCCATGCCTTCTTCCTACATAAACTTGTATATTGGTAAGAAGTTATTTACTGGTAATCTAGATTTCAAACCATATACCATTTCAAAAGGGGATTTCCCTATAGCTCTTTTTTCAACAATCCTATCAGCCCACAATGCTAATTTCAATTTTACATGCCAACTCCTTTTGTTCTTTTCTAAAGTTTTCTTCAAAATTTGCAGGATACTCTTATTACTGGATTCTGCCTACCCATTTGCTCGTGGATGGTAAGGAGATGAATAAGAAAAAATGATTCCCATTTCTAAATAAAAATTAGTAATCTCCTGAGATCTAAAACTCATGGCATTATCTACAACCAATTTAACAGGAACACCAAATCTAGTGATTAGATTACTAATTAAGAACTCAATTACAACAGCACCGGTTGCCTTTTTAGTTGGAATTTCTTCAATCCATTTAGTAAAGTAATCTGTAGCAACCAGAATCCAACTATGCCACCCACTAGATTTCTTAGAAAATTCCCCAATAACATCCATACCCCACATAGAAAAAGGGACTTCTACAACCATAGGGTTCAACATCAGAGCACCTAAAAATTTTAGTTTATTGGAAAATCTTTGACATGGCTCACACTTTCTAAAAAAAGAGTGAGTATCTTTAAACAATACATGGCAATAGTATCGTGCCCTTAAAATATTATGAGCTATGGACCGAGCAGAATGATGTCCTCCACACAACTCGGAGTGCATTTCTTTCAATACCTTTTCTGATTGGTGTTTGTCTAGACAAAATAATAGAGTCCCATCATTATCTTTCTAGTACAAATCACCCTGTATCATTACATACCTCTGGGCCTACAATCTCAAACTTCTCCTTTGATTATCATTCAACTCTTGTGGACATTTAGCATGTTTGATAAAATAAACAATATGTTTGTACCATGGTTGCATTTCAATGCTAGTGACTATATCTTCATTAACAACAATACTATTCAATTGGACAAGGTCCATGTTTTCCTCTATCTTTAGTTTTGCAAGTCCCAAGCGTCTCAGCAAATTGGTAATGTGAAGGTCAAGATCAAACACTTGAATCCTATTGATCCACTTGCATCTTTTCCCTATGACCTCACTTTGAACCAAAATATCTTTCACTGCCGCATGAGGTACATATGCATTAACCTTGGCACAAACAAGATAGGGTCTAAAAGCTTTAACTGTCTTTACTAGCACGTATGCCTGCTTTTCCATTAACTCATAATTCAATTTAGCAGACTACAATGACTTACTGAAAAAGGCTATAGGATGCTCAAAACCTTCTTGATCCTTTTGTAAAGGGACAATTGCAATAGTGTGAAAGGAGGCAAAAGAGAATAGAGAAAATGGCTTTGAATAATCAGGTGAGATTACGATAGGGGCCTCTTGAATTTCTTGTTTAATCTTCTCAAAAGCTTGTTGAGCCTCTTTGTCCCAATTAAACTTTACATCTTTCTTCAAGAGTTTGACTATAGGCTTGACCATTTCTGCAAAATTAGCAATGAATCTCCTAAAAAAATTAATCTGTCCTAAGAAAGATTGCACAACCTTTATATTCTTGGGTGAAGGTACCTTCTTAGTTGCCTCTACTCTTTCAGGGTCAATCCTGACCCCTTCTTTTGACACTATATTTCCAAGCAGCTTCCCTTCTGTTACAGCAAATTGACATGTTTTAGGATTGAAGGAAACACCAAATTCTAAAGCTTTAACAATGACCTTTTTGAAATGACTACAGTGGTCTTCATCCTTTCTAGAATAAGTAGTAAGATCATCCTAGTACACAACCATAAGAACATCAATCAATTCCTTAAAGGCAACATCCATTTCCCTTTGAAATGTAGCTCCAACATTTTTTAAACCAAAAGGCATGCGTACATACACATATGTTCTCCATGGGGTAGTAAACATTGTTTTAAACTGCTCTGATTCTTTGACCAGCACTTGATTATAACTTGAGAAACCATCCATCATTGATAAGAGTTCACAACTAGTTACCCTATGTAGCATGGCTTCCATGTTAGGCAATCCATAATTATCTTTTAATGAAGCCACATTCAAATTTTTTAAATCAACATAAATTCCTATTATTTGAGACCCACGTGGAATGCCTAATAAGCTCAATGATACCAGCATCCCTCAATTTTGTCAATTCAGCTTGCATCTTTATGGATAGTAGGGGATTGATGGGTCTTTGTTTTTGTCTAAAAGGCTTAGTATCCTCTTTGAGTGGAATTTCATGTTGAAAGAGGTCTGCTTTATAAGCCTTAAGATCATCATATGACCAAGCAAATACATGCTTGTATTTTTTCAACAATCTTACTAGATTTCCTCTAACCTCCTTACTCAATCTTTTCCCAATATAAACTATTTGAGGGGATATTTCTTAACCTAAATTTATTTCCTCTAGGTCCTCCATTTTAGTATTAGATTTTTGGGACAAATAACCATCATTTATTTTGAACATTCCTTCCAACTCCACTAATCCTTTTGGTATGTGATTTGAGGGTAGTTGTACTATTTCATTTCCCATGATGCACTCTTTTCCCTCAAAACACCATTGTGCTTCACTTAAATCTATTTTTTGGCCATCATACTGATCAAGGCCCTGAAGAAACCTAAGGATATCAAGGTCATCCTCAAAAACTTGCCAATTATATACATTGTGAGGCACTGCATGCCTACTTTTGATTTCTAGCATAGAAACACCAGTGAGGGTAATATCATTGTTTTTGAGGGGAACATTAGCAAGAAAATATGCCATAATATTATTGGATCTTTCTATCCAAAGTAGATTGAAAGCTTCAAAAAACTCTAGTCTATCCCAGACAACATGTTTATATAATTTGAGCTTCTCATCCTTAGTAGCATACTGAGATCTCACTTGGGCTATAATTAATTGGGAATCACCATGGACTTTTACATATTTTATACCATTCTTTATGGCTACATATAATCCCAATATCATAGCCTCATACTCAGCAGTATTATTGGTACACTCAAAAGTCAACAAAAAAGAGTACTTAAATGTAATACCTAATGGGGAAATGAAAACACGACCAGCTCCTGATCCTTCCTTGGAGCATCCACCATCAAAGAACATTTTCCAAAGCCCATCTTGTTGTAGTATCAACTCATCCACAATTGGATCTATGTTTTTCATCTGGGGTACTATCTCCTCAATCATGAAATTGTTCGTGTCAATATCTACGAACTAGTTCAAATCTTCTGGTGCAACTTTTTCAATCATGACTGAGGAACGAGGCTCCCTATACAATTTTACCTCAGTCCCATTGACTGGGATAGTAGTATATGACAAGTCTAATTTCAATTTTCCACCAACTGCTACAGCCCATTATCTTGACAGTAGCATACCATAATGAGGTTTTGTATCAACAACAACCACAACCATTTTGTATGTGCCCTCTAGGAATACAACAATTTTTACTTCAATTCCAATTAGAGTTCCTACAATAGGAATTGCCCTATTATCCATAGCATAGCACCTTCCATTAGACGTGTCAACTTGTAATCCTAACTCTTTCATTACATGATAAGGCATTACAGTTGTAGCAACACTAGAGTCAATCATACAATTCTTTAGCAAAAAATTATTTACAATTAGTGTCACATAGAAAGGGTCAATAGAGGAAGGCTCTTGTGTCACAATAGTTCCAACACATACATCAGAGATGTTATCAATTGAAATAGGCCCTTCTACTAAAATCCCTTTCTCTTGCATGGGAGGAGCTATCCCTTGTTCACTTATGAGAGCCAGGGCTGCTGTTTTATGCTCCTCGATCTTCAACATTTCAAGCAGGGGGATAGAAACCTTCATTTGGGACAAGGCATGTCTCATGTCAAAGGTAGGGGGATCAATAGAAATATCAAGATAATCATTTTGCCTACTAACTTTCCTTTTATTCTTGTTAGCAATAATTTCCTCTCCTTTTTTCTTCTCAAATACAAGACCCTCCTCCTTATTATTTACAACATTAAGTTTTGGAGAGTCCTTATTTTGAAGGTTATCCTTAACAAATACTGAGTTAGGGAATCCTTGATCAGTATCCACCTTTCTATTCCTCAACTTATATGAGGACTTGGCTTGAGTTATAGCAGCCATAGTTAGAGTTCTGAACTCTTCTTCACTGGGCTTTCTCCATTGTTTTACATCTAATCCTAATTCTACCATATGGGTTTTACAATTATCATTATCAGGATCATCATGATCAGAGTGAGTAAATACTTGTTGTTCATAATTAGAGAAAATCCCTCTCCTATGATTAACATCAGGACAAATCTCTTCATCGTTCGAAGATAAGATATCCCCCATTACTTCAGTAGTGAACATGTTAATAGTAGGCTTTTCAGATAATTCATAATCTCCTCCATATGAATCATTGGCCTCTTCTCCCAAGGTTTGAGCCACAAAACATTGGAATGGTGAATGAGGCATATTATAAGCCACACACCAAGGGGTATTTTCCACATTATGTGTTTTTCTTTTCTTCAAGGGATCTGGCATATCCCTTCCCTTTTGGAGTTCATTATTGTTAGGAACAGGCCTCCCATCTTTCCAATTTGTCTTATAGGGCATATCTCACAAGTTACGGGTTCTATCCTACCTATGATAAGGTCATCTTGTATCTTGAAAATTTCTACCACCCTTGTCAAACCTTGTTGGGAAGTCCTTGTTGATATCGGCTCCTTTGTCCATTTTATCATCATCTTCGGATGGCCTTGCATGTTGTGGCCTGGTTTCCTTCCACAATCTACCCTCATCTCTTTTGTACATTTGGCTAGATGCCTTTCAGTTTCTTTCAATATTTATGGCCAATTTAAATGCATCCCTAAGGGTATGAGGATTCTTATCTCTTAGTAGATAAGACATTTTACCATCCATAGAATTGAAATATGTGGTTAGGCAAACTGCATCATCTAATCTAAAAAATTGGAACAATTTATACATAGCCTTTTGGAACCTGCTATTAAACTCTGACATGCTCTCATTGTAATGTTTTTTTATATTATTAAACTCATTGAGCATGTAGCTTGAATTCACATGTTCTACATATTGTTCCTTAAAACATCTGACAAAATCCTCCCATGATGCAATATTGTTCTCTGGCAAACCCTTATACCAATCTTGGGCATCTTCAATTAATGACTGGATAAAAAGCTTCATTATAACATCTTCATGCTCAATTTCATAATCATTAACTTTATCCGTGAAAAATTTCAAGTGCTCTTCACAAATAATCACATTGTTTCCAGTAAATAATGGGATCTTCTTTCTAATCTCATTAGGGATAGTATTGGGCTGACTAGGAATACCATCAAAGAATAAAGGCCTATACCTATCTAGATTAACTGGTCTCCTTTGGACATTTGGTTGGATCAGAGGGGTTGTTGCAATATTCTGATAAGGTAGAGTCCCCATTGTACCACTAACTATAGGGGGAACATGACTAGTAATCAAATTTGATCCAGGTATACTTTGTCCAAAATGAAGGGCTTGAGGATTTGGAAATGAAGTATTAGGCTGGTTGGGTGGGATCATTCCTGAGATAATAGGGACAAAGCTACTAGCAGATGTGTTTATATTGGCATGTAAGAAAGTAATCTTTCTCTTCATCTCATCTGTAACAGCTTCCAATTCTAGTTTCTCAAGTTGAATAGCTAAATCCTCTTTGGCTTTTCTACCCTTTTCCAAATCTATGCTTTTTTGGGAAGGTAGACAAGGAACAACAACAATTTTCTTAGGCTCATTGATATTCACACTCACCATTTTTTGTTTTCCCTTATCAGGGATCTCTTTGGTGGCATTTTTAATATCCTCATTTCTCTGGATTTTGGAGGGGTGCAATTTCCTAAGACCATGGCCTGTTCCTTCAAATTCACTTTGGTTAAGTTTAGTATCCTAAGCCTGTTTCCTCAAAACCTCCATATCACCAAACAATTCTTTGTTTAAACCCTGAACATTTTGGCTTAGATCCCTAGCCTAGGGCTCATTTCTCCTAGTTTTTATGATAAGTTCTTGCCTCTCCGTGAGAAATTCATAAATTTTTTTTTCTCTCGCTTTCATTCTATTAGCAATCTCTGCCAGTTTTTCACGCTCCTTCTTTCTTAAAGCAATCACCTCTTCCCTCAATTTTGTAGAATCATATGAAGCAGTTTCAGCAGCAGAAGTTTCTCCTGGTTGTTCTAGGGTTTCTCTCGCAGGGAAATAACCTACTTCTATGATTTCTTCTTCTTGGGTAAAGTGTACACTAGGTGTGACATTCCTAACATGTTCGGGGTCATCTAAAGAGGAAGAAGCTTCATGGGGAAGTGGTGTAGGTACTCTATCTCTTGAAGGTCTTGGGGAGTTCACAGTAATGTGACTTCTCCTAGACCATTATTTTCTACCAGGTGTATGAAGCTCTTCACCCATATTATTCTTAGGGTGGTCCTTGAAATAAGATCTAGAAAACCTAGGCTGACTCATAGTATATCACAAAAAGATATAGCAAAAATTTACAAATACTAGGGATTGGTAAACACAAATTATTAGAGTCGCCACCCACTAACAAGTGGGAATCAAATTATTTTATTGGATTGCAAACACACAATGAACAGTATTCAACTAGCCTATTGTACATTTGCATTCAAAGTAGTTCCTTAGTAGAGTCGCCAATTTTGTTAGTGCTCAGATCTGCAGATGATTTAAAATTCATAAACTCTTGTAATCCCAATAGATGCATCTAACAAAATGCAAGCACTAAGGTATTAAGGCTTTAAGCCCTCTTCACTTTGAGCATGAAACTTAGGTGGGTTTACCTATATGAATGAGCCTTGGATTATGAATCAGCTCCTTCACTGCTATGCCATTTTTCTCAGGTTTAATTGAATAAAACATCACAACTTTTACTGCTCCCCAAATTATCCTGATACATGACATTATGATGAAAATTATGAATAAAATAACATATGACAGTGGCATAAGGATATTCATCCTTCTTCTTTTTCTAAGTTAAACTCAAGGAAGGATAACCTCTTTTAATGGCTTCTTAAAAGCATTACAATATACATCCATGAACTTGTCATAGAATGATTTAGATAAATATTATGCAATAAAAGTAAAATTAATCAGTTATTTGTACTTTCTGGTGTTAACAGATGAAAATATATCCTAAACTAGTGCCTTATTTATTTGGGCATCAGAGTCAAACCCTACTTCCACAAAAATCTATCAAGACAACTATACTAGAACCCAAATGAAATGCCTGACATCCCATTCTTTTAATTCCTACACCTACTATCAGATTCATACATGGAAGAATAATTCACAGAGACCTCCCTCAAGACTTTACTCTTTCCTTGAAAGAACTTAAGCTCAACCCCTATATTCACCTTGTGAACAATGCATTGAAAAAACCTTACAATTTAAATGCATAAGAAAACTAAAAAAGTCCATACACAAAGACAACAAATAGTAGCAATAGAGTTATGGTATCGTTGCATTAATATTCAAAATGTGTCAATATAGTATCACCATGACCTCAAAGAAATAAGGTTGTATATCTCATAAATTCCTTTACAAAATGTATTAACCACCCTCAAAAAGAGTAAAAGCTTGCTATATATACCCACAGCCATCTTGGAATCCTTGAAAGGATACAACAAACTTCCGATGGCTTAGAAAAGATCTTGTACTAAAAACAAAAGTTCAAACTAAAAGATATTAATTAAGATAACAGACTGTAGTTCTCAACTACTTAACAATTTTACAACCAGAGCTGTTGCTAAATTTGTTGCATGAATGATGACCGCCATTCAGCTAACCTACATCATCCCTTGTTTGAAACATGCTCTCCCTCAAATTTTGGATCAGTTGCCATTTGTACTCTATTCTTCTTCTTCATCTTCTTTGTCAATTTGTCCCATGCTACCACATCATCATCAGATGGCCAATTGTAATGTTGCAACTCTTGTAGTGTTTTGATATGCTGATCCCAGATGGAATTAGTTACACTTCTAGCATCTGCTACAAACCGTATGCAATCACTTTCAACTTTAAATAAGTTGTCAATTATACTATTGCATCTTCCTAAATCCAAAGCACTATCACTGTTTAGGAAAGCATCCTGCTTAATTATCATTTGATCCATTGATACTTCGCACTCATCTATACTGACAATTACCCCACCATCATAATATATTGGAGGCAAGTACTTATTGCTACTCCCATCAAACATAGCCATCTTGGCTGCTATCTGGTTGGACTTACCTTTAAAGAACTTTCACACAACACTTACTAAACCAATCTTTTCAAAAACCTGAGTCACTACCTTAGGAATATCAGACCTATATTCCTACAAATCATCAAGCTTATCAAATAGTGAGCTCCTTCCTAACCATGTACTAAAAAGTTGCTCCAAGGTAGTTAAAAACTCATTCACCTTTGCACCGGCCTAGTGTAAAAGATTGACTGATTGATGGACTGATTCCATCCCGTCCATTATATTTTCCTACCTATATTGTACAATCCTTTCTACAGTATCCAGGGATGCATCTAAGCTTATTTTTTCTAGGTCCTCAGCATGCTTATCAAGAACCTCTATATCTGTCTCAACATGGACCTCAATCTACAAAGGAGGGGGAAGAACTACCTTTCAGTCTTCTTCAAACCTAGCCTTCAATTCAACCAACTCATCTTCCAACTGCTTGATCTTTACCATTTTCAAATCCCTATCTTTGGCCACTATACTTGCATTCTCAAACAATTTTGCATACCTTTCAAACAACTGAGTTGTCTTTTCTTCATTCAAATTAGCAAAATGGGTTACAACCTTGGAAACCTCAAGATTGGTTGTATTTTGTACAATCCATATGATTTTATTCCCTTCCATCTGATCCTCTATACTTAGTAGAGATGGCTTTTGAGTCTTTAGGGAAATAGACCACATTGCAGTAGCCTAGGACCTTGGGTCATATCCACTTCCTCTTATCATTGCACCAATATGAACCTCATAGGATAAACTGCACTCTGGTTTCTGTCTTATCTGATCGATGATAAAAGTAGAGGTCAAATCTAATTCTAGAGTTAGCAGCATTCCACTTCATCTAACCATTTCTCTGGCTTCATGTATAGTTATAGCATCAAGGCTAGGATCATAAGAGGCTAATGCTCTCATGGTTTCTTCACTTGGCTCTACTCCCTTAGGCATAGCCTTAGCCACATCTTGTTGCTTTTTCCAGATAAGAAAATTCTTAAATTCATCAGTCTTGATGAATTGGTCATCACTTAAAAATTCCTCTTGATACACCTCTCTGATATCATGTCCTAACCACAAGGACTGTTCTTCATTTCCTTCATTACTAGCCACCATCTTATTGGCCCTTATTGTTTTCCTTAATTGGTGATGGTAAGCCCTATCACCTGGTACAAGAGCAGATGCGCTATCAATCCTTCCTTTTTGTTTTCTCTTCTTAGAAGGCTCTCCCTCTTCAAAATTTTGCTTCTTCAATGGTGGCTCCAAAAGGTCCTCTACCTCTGATTGGTATCTAGTAAGATCAATAACTGGCAAGTCTCCAACTTTTGGTGGGCTATTCCCTTTGTTAGCTATTTTTCTTGCACAGGTAAATAACTAGACCATAACCTGATCTCTCCCTTTTGATGTTCTTTTCCTGGCAAGAGAAATGCTAATTGACAAGGATGGAATCCTTCTTCACTTCGGGCTCCAAAGACCCAGGTGAGTGTACCTTACTTCTCTGCTTATGCAAACTGATATGAACTAATACAAACACCTAATAAGTATATTCACTAATGGATTAAATAGAATAAATATTTCCTGCAACAGGATTCATAACTGAGATGAATCTCTATTATGGGAAGCCTACCCACATGCTCAATCTATCTTTCAAACTCATCAATAGAAAGGGAAAGTTTATTTAAAAGATTGGATTACAAGCTTAGTCCAACCATTGCCTAATCCTGGGCATGGAGTCATGAGATGCATATCAATAGGAAACTTCAAATCTTATACAACTGGAAATCAAACAATGCACCTTGCACACCATTCTTTCTTTCCCCTATCTGGACATCAAATCCTTATGAAACATCATACTATCAGTAACAATCTTCAAGATATTACACTCTCCTTGAAAGAAACTCAAAAATCATTACACCATTTACCTTGTAAACAGGTACACAGAGATGCCTTACAAATCAGTATACAACAATTTGACAAAAATACAAAGAAACATCAGACAAACATGAGAAAGGATTTTCATTGTACTTCATTGAATCATTCTAAAACTATACATTCAAATCACAGCAAACTCAAAATCAAAACTCTGAAATGAAACTAAAAACTTGCATTCATGGAACTCAAACTTGTAGAGCTCTGCTCATGCTAAAAGATTGGAACCTTTACAAAAAGATCAGAAATGGGAATAAGAAGAGAAGGGGGAAACACCAGAAAGCATCACAACTTGACACTTGTTGGACTCTGAACTACTCACTGAATGAATCACCATGTCTGGAACAACAAAAATGATCTACCCTCATCCACTAAAAACACCTATTCACCTACCCCAACATGAGTCACTGGATTGCAACAAACAAGATATCTCATAAAAAATCCCTTGACCCCTATTTCATTCAACTACAAACATCTTGAAACAAGCTAGACTTGCATCAAATCTGATTTTGAAAATGAAATCCTCATTCTCTCACCTTTCCAACGATATATAATACTTGATATTTGGCCCAAAAATGAAGCCCCCAGCCATTAAAATAGTCTCTCGGCTCTGTAATTTTAATACTTGCATTTTCCATATAGTTCAAACTATATGAAAACATGTTTTTAAATTTGATTTTTCAAGTTTGAATGCACAGAGAGAAATAAAATATTAATTTTATTGCCCCTGCTAGGACCCACCTGACACATGGCATGCCCGAATTGACCAGCCTGCCACCTCATTTGCCACATCATCTAGTGACCAGGTGATTATTCATATTATCCAATTTGCTAAGTTAATTTTTACATACTTGTTTAATCTTGCGAATTGGCGACTACCATTCTCCAAGTCGCCAAGTATTTCATGTTGACCACCAATTAATCTCGCGAACTGGCGACTGGGTTCTCCAAGTCGCTAAATTATTCAGGCTAACCGCCAACTAACTGGCGAACTGGCAGATGACGGTTTCGTTGAATCGCTAACATTTTTGGCTAACCGCTCCAGCATCTGGCAAATTCATGAACTCCTACCACGTGTCATCGTGTCACATGATTGCATGGGCCAGAAATGGCCCATGAGATCATGGGACCACCATTAGATGGTGGCACAAATCCCAAGGTCACCATTCCTGCACCGATCACAATTTGGTCAAAAATAACCATACCAGCGCATACGGCCCACCTAACATGTGGTAAGCCCAGATTGGCTGCATTGTCCACCAGCACCACTCAATGGACTGACACGTGTCAGCCTAGCGCATGATCGCAAGGGCCGAAAATGGCCCATGTGATCATGCGACCACTCTGCAAAATTTGATTTAATCGGGCCCACATCTAGCTGGCGCGCACCTCTAGGCGGATCCACATGGCTGAGGTGGAAACATAGCCTCTTCTTCCTTTTCTTTACATCCTTTCTGTGCGTCAGTATATAAAAAGACTAAAAACTACCCGAACACCATACATGTGGGATATATGCTTCTTAATGCATTTGACGCTCAGCCCATTTCGTGTTGAGACCTTTGCATACTCATGCTAGCTTCAGGAAAAGTAACAAATACAGGCCTTCTAAACGGTCAAGATTTTGAGCATTTTGTTGTAGCTTTCCTCTACGAGATGCTTTCAATTCTTTGGTCATTTCACAGCCTCCATCATTAACTATATTCTGTAAGAATTGTGCATATTCAATCTGCCATTTGAGTGCTTCCTTACACAAGCAGCTCATCCTCATCCAAATAAACAATTGCATCTTTATTTCAACCCTTAGTGCGTAGGCTTGTTCTCAAATTCATGTTGGTCTTTCATTTCAACACTGGTCCCTTCCAAATGCACTGATATTTTTGTTTGAACACTGCCTTATCTCTTTTACGCTGGTGTTCTTTCTCCATATACGCTGGCCCTTCCATCACTGGCATCTTCACTTTTTAAAACAAGAAACGGGCTGCCCCCAAAATTTGAGTTCAGCTCCTTATTAACTGTGTGAGATCTGCCTGCAAATTGGCAGCCTGTATACACCGCAATCAAACTCCACTTGTCTTTGAACAGGTCGTTCCCTTTAGTACTCATGTACTGGTAAATTTCATTGCTATACCCTTCATTATAGGAAAATGTTCTCACTGTTCTATTATAAGATTTAGTAATAAACTCTCAGCCACTTGGAGAAAAATCAAAATCAATCAGAGAGGAAACAAGATGTTGGTGAACACAAGTTGAAGTATTCATTCTCCTCATGATTTTAATTGTAGCCATTGCAATCTTCATTTTGATGTTATAGCATTTCAACAAGCATCCTTTTGTGAGTAGGTTCAAACTTTGAAAAAGGCACCAAACATTGTAGAATTATCATCTTTTAATCATGAGAAAACTCCAACACAACAACCTTTCTAAATTGATTCTCCCAGTAATGATTGCAATAAGATACTCGTTCATGCTTGCTTAACATATTTAATGCCGATGGCATTGAATCAAAATCTTTTCTACCAAAACACGAAGAGAAACCTCTACTGACTCTAGTGACTTCATAGATTAGAGAAAACCAATCACGGTTTATAGCCCATTCTAACTGTGTTATTACTTGAAGGAGTTCATCTAGATATGTTGCAGATTTCAAAGACAAACGCCATGACCTCCAATATCCCTCTTTCTAGAAAGTTTGAAGTACCTCTAGAAGAAAAGAAGCCTCATCACTTTTCAGACATACTTCTCCATTTGGTTGAGGAGCTTCTAGCCCTCTAATAACTTCTCTTTGCCCTCATGAGGACTCTCCAATGTCTGGTATGGCATGCCCTTTATCCAAACATAACGTGCACCCTCTAAAATTAAATGCACATAGCCAACAAACAAGGGTATATCGAAATTTCAATGTCACCATTTAGTTCATCCTTTTCAAACTTTGCAAACTTATCAAAACCATCAATTAGCCTCTAGAACTGGCTTAGAAAACTGACTGAATCACCTGACCCAGCCCCGCCACTGAACATGCATGAACTCTGATCTATAAACTGTCATTTCTCAAGATGGCATCTCATGACTGTACCCGAGGCAAAAGTTATTAACCTCTGAAGTTGCCTTTTTCATTCTATTTTCTGCAAACACATTGTCAGAAGTAATAAAATTGCCTTTGAAAACACCCTGGCAAAAATACTAAGCAGATTCCTGAGAAGCCACAAACTGGCATGCAAGTACGTTAAGATGTCTACGACCCAAATCTACCATTGATTCGATCTGGGCATCTTTCAGACAAAAGATATAGCTCATTGAAAATAGGTACTTGCAAAAGTAAACTCAAGACATGCAGAAAAGTATTGAAAATTGCAAATGGAATCAGCTTCAAAAACTAAGAAGGTGGATTGGCAGAGAGTCCCAACTGAAACTGGAAGTAGTATGTTATGTCTACAATGCAGGCCAACAAAATTTCAACATTAGGTTTGACCGGTCAAAAGTTATAACCTTGCAAAGTGGGCTCCTGGCAAACAAATAGTTCAGTGCAACTGGGAAATTCAATTTTTTGCAAATGGAAAGGGCTCACAAAACTGACCAAATGGATTCACCAAGACCCAAAATCCTGGAGCATTGAATTATTTTATGCATAGATCACAGGGACACAAACAGATTGAGATTAGGATCTCGACTGTGCAAATTACAAGCTGACAAAGTACCCCTTCCCAGTGACCTTCACACTTAGCAATTTCTGCATTTAGGATCTCCTAGAAACGAACTGATACAAACCCATTTCAATATGTGAAATGAAAGCTCAATTTGAAACAATGGGACATAAACAAGGTATCAAATCATTCTCCACTCATTACAGGACCCGAAGACACCCTTTTCACATGTGCATTTTGGACCAAAAGGAGCACTTTAGCAAGCGTTTTACATGGTACCTCAAAACTGCATTTTGAGTACCAACACCCTTCTTGGGATCTATCAGAGAAATCCTCATGATCAAATGATGAGTAATCCTTCTTTTTCTTTGGTTGCTTCTGATCAATCAACCTTTCCAATTGATTTGATAGAGTGTCATGCATCTCTACCATCTTGTTAATTCTTTCTAAATAAGGAAGGTCAGGGAAGAAACCGTCAAAAGGAATTTGGGCTGCCTTCAACTGAGCTTACAAATCCTTTAGGTCAAAAAACCTGTTCCATCTAGTAGTGACCTCATCTTTCTCCACAATATTCCTAATGACATCCTCCTCATCAAGGCCTTCATGTTCTTTGTTGACACCAATACGAGGTATTTGTCTCAACCTTGCAGTTTTAATGAAGCCCTCAGGGTCCACATGTCTACAAAAACCAAATACCATCTTAAATTGATTTAGCCAAGTGGTAATTTGTGGGAAAGCCCTCTTACCAATCAAGAAATCATTGATTCTGAATTGCCTAGGTGTGAAAGTACTTTTCTTATGTGGGGCCAAAAGTTCTTTTTCTGTCCACATCAACTGCCACACAAATTCTAGAGAAGCAACCCTTCGTGGCACAAATTTTGGTAACAAATGTGGGGGTTGGGGGCAACCGTAAACTCTTATGATTGTAGAATTTTCCCCTAAATAGAAATCACCCCAATTATGGTTTCCCTCCCAATTGTCCTCCCAATGCATAGGTCTTAGCAACCTTAGAACCTTAGGTGGTAATCTTGTAACATTGATGCCCAGCCATCTTAGAATAGGAAAAATAATTTAGTTCTTGAAAACACAAAAGTCACACCTATTTGTAGTACTATTCCATACCTTTACCCATAATTGCACTAGATTATGTTGATCTTGGAAAGTGAATTCTGGTTTGAACATATTCAAATCAAAATTGTTGATATTGAAAAACAAGATTAAGTGCATCAACATAGAGTAATGCAAGAACTTGATGGGCTTCCTACTCTCTTTGAAAAACATTAACCCTCCATGCACCCTATCGATTACATATTGGATGTAATCATAATCTATGTTTACTAGGGAATTTTGGATATCTAAAATCATCATCAACAGATCAGCTGGCAAGAATTCTTCATCCCCATCTATTCCCAATACTCTACACAACCCATAAAAAGTCTGCTTCATATAGTAATGGAAAGATTTAAACTAGTAGGGGGCATTCATGTTATTAGGGAGGGGAGCTATATATGTTCCCTGCTTTGGGATATGCTTCACCATTTGGTCTTTTACTAACCCTATATTTTTTGTATACTTCTCTCTCTCTTGGCTCAGATTAATTTCAGTAGAGGAAGATGTGAAAAAACTAAAAGCTTTCATGAAAGAACCCCTGTCAAGTGTAACCAAAGGTGACTGGTCTGCCTTCCTAATTGTTTTGGAGATAGAATCATACAACCTAGCCAATGCAACAATTAGGTCTATGTCTAAAAACACATCAGGGACAATCAATTTCCCTAGACCCAAAGCCCAAACATTACATACAGGAACTGGGCCACCCCTATTTCGATAAAAATAATTGAAAACAGTATAACCTGAGCAGGATGGTGTGACAGGATCTCTACAATGACGTAGAACATCTTCAAAGACATCATCACGAGCTCTCTTATTCTGACTGGAACCAGACAACAATTTTAGAAACTCGTTTGAATAATTAGGCTTGTTCTTATCTTCTCCACCTTTGGCTTGGCTTCACCACTAGAAGAAATCATGCTCAGCTCTGGTTGACTCATTCTTTCTACACAATTGTTGTTAGCTCTGCAAACTTGATTTTCTTGGCACTCAAAGATTACTTTAGGAAACACAACTCTTTTCAAATGATCTCGAACATAGAAAACAATGAGTTTAGTTTATTTATCAATGCAAATCAGATGCGTACAACTACCAGAATTATTGCAAATCTATCCTTAATTACTCCCACATTCAATTTCACATATCACTAGTTTAAAAATCGGAGCTAGCCAATGTTAGGATGCTGACAGATATATTTAAAATTCAAAAACAAGGCAAAAAGGCAATGATTACAGCTTTGTACTTTAAAACCTTGTTTACATCATAAAACCCTCCTTTAAAACTGATTGGATAGCTAGTTTCTTTTTCTCCAGCTTGACAGTGTACTTTATCCACATAGCAATGGTCTCTAACTTTCTTTTATTATTTTCTCCAACTGAGCTTATTCAGCGAACCAGCGACTGAAGGTTCTCATGATCACTGAATGAAAAGTTAACCCTAGCTCACATTCAGAGAACTAGCAATCAACGACTTCGCTCATTCACGAAATGAATCTCTTAACTCAAACTCCATTCAGCGAACCAGTGAAAAAACATACCATAGCCTAAGCAACTGACCACAGTCACTCTTCAAAGAATTAGTGACAAAGGCTATCTCTTATTCGCTGAATTTCCTAGTTAAATTTTAATTTATTCTAAGACTTGGGGACTGAAAGCTTCACTCATTCGCTAAAAGGGAGACTTAACTGCATGTTTAATGTGAGAACTAGTGAATAAGCTTTCCTCTAAGTCACTGAATTCTTTCCTAACCACCTATTTTAAACTGTGACTTTGATTCAACTATTGATTCGCTGAGTCAATAAGATGATCACCTTTTGATTACGAGACTCAGAAAACAAAGGGTTTGCTGAATCTCCCAATACTTTAGACATTGACCATTCCATCATGCGATTAAGCGAATAAAGGTTTTTTTAACTTCCCTGACCACTTGTTTCACCCATTCACTAAACACCTGTAGCCACAACCAACCTTTTAAGAGAACTTGTGACTACTTCATTCGCCCAGTCGCTAGAAAACTTAGAACTTTACTAACTTACTTTGAGAATAAGTGAACACAAGATGAAACCCTTTCTGCCAGATCCATTGAGCCAAACTGTCAAAGTAACCAACTTTAGAGGACATTTGTACTTATAGCCCAGTTGCCAGATCGCCAAATTACTTTATGTAGGGCCCAAACATTTTGAGATTATAGCCCAGTTGCCAGATCGCCAAATCACTTTATGTAGGACCCAAACATTTTGAGATTAAAACACAGCCGCCGATCTTTTAGATAATCAATGGTGTTCACCAGATCGCTAGGTGATACAAACCTCAACTGCTCACTTCTGAGAATAAGCGATCACCACCATGCTAGGTTGCTAAAAGCTTGCAGGAAACTCCCAAAGAATAAGCGAATAGGAGACAACACTCTCGCTAATTCGCGCAAAGGTTGAGATAACCGCTGAAAGACTTGGAGACTTAGTGACTAAGGTGATATTTAACATAGGTTTTAACACATTTGCAAGTTAGCCGAATAGCTTAGAGCTATGAAACAACATTACATGATTCAGTGAATGCCTAATGGAAATAATCACGTGCACAGTCCAAACACTTAAGTTGCCAAAAAGTAACAACAAAATATAAAAACTAGGGCTAACTTAAGGGTTTCACGCAAAGTAGAACCTACTAAAAGCTAGAAAACCTAAGGCAATGGTGTTTCAAACTTGGTCATGACAAACTTGATGAATTTCAAAACCCTAAACCAGACAAAGGCACTTGAAGGGAAAATAAACTGGAATTTGAACAAAAACCTCATAAACCTAAAAATATGACCAATATCTAGCACATCGGCGATCACCCAATCCAATGGATCAGATGATCACACTTCTTCTAATTAATCTTAACAGGTATGTTCAGAACTGAGTCTTGCAAAGTCTTATCTTTCATCAGTTCCTAACATAGAAGCGAGCAAAAGTCCACATCAACATAGATAAAGATGCATTAGGACATATGTGAGCAAAATAGAAAATTTCATTTTTGATGCCAAGCATCAGTGTCTTGACCGAGCTATCAATGTATGCCAAGCACCTACTATGGCCGAAATGCTATGTACATTGAGTTGTATCACAACGGTTATATTAACTGAGCTTGTGAGTTCTCTGAGACAGCTGTAATCTACCTAAATCTGTATGAAACATTTATGAGGCCCTAATCCTATTTTTTTGGATTCTATAAAATGGAAAGTTGTCATTAATTTCATTTCACCAGGCTATTCAAGATTTTAGAGAGCGATTTAGAGTTTTTGCAACCAGATTAAGCAAAGCAATTCTAAATTTTCTCAGCGTGCCATCAGCAAAATCCATCTATAGGGTTATTGACAAAAAGGTACTTTACCAAGAAAATATTTTCTTTTTGAAAATTACAATTTAAAATGGCATCATCTTCATCTCCACTAGTCAAGAAACAAGGGATGGAAGTTTTCAATGTCCAACTTGTAAGGAATGAAGTTTGCAAACTGAGGGGATTCAAGGCAATATCTGAAAGTGTTGTCAAAGGAGATTTGAATGGAGCCCTATCTTCTATTCTGAAAAATGTGTTATTAATGAATGACGTTAGGTCTTTCTATATGTGCAAAATTGGAGAAATTGGTGATTATGAGATTAGGGAAGCATATGACAAATTATGTGTCATTGGAGTGCTGAAGCGGGAACATAAGGTTGTTACCGATTAAGGGTTAGTGCATGCACTAAATTTCCCACAAAATTTCAAAGTGGAATGGATAAAGATCATTTTGGGTTGAGTACATGACATGCAGTTATGGCTAGAAGATGGACCGGTAAAGATCACAAAGGAAATGATACACAAAGTCACTGGTTACCCAACAATTGATGAAAAGAGAATGATGAAATGTGCAGGAAAAGAGGATATTCAAGAAAACACCTAGACAGTTTGGAACAAACGCGGCATGACAATTTCCACCATTACTGATTTGGAAATTGAATTCACTATTAGAGTCATCTCACACAAGTTTTATCAATCCAGTGGTTGGACAACGTCCCCTGTATGGCAGTGGACCAGGCATGGAAGATAATTAAGAAAGGGCACACATATGACCTTGCTGAGCTCCAACTGACTCAACTTGCTGAGAACTTGAACTCCATCCAGACAGGGAAGAACTCTATGTGTAAGTTCAATTCCCTACTAATCTGTATATTCTTTTATGTCAAGAAGTGTTTTCCTAAACATGGTGATGTAACATGGGATAAGAAGAAGCCCATCACTGTCCAAATAAATGATTTCATAAACCAGATAGGTGATGATTTTGAAGGGATAATGGATAATTATTTCATTGAGTTTAAGAAGAAGATGAGGAATAGGACTAGAGTCCCTGTGTCTTTGATTGAGAAATATATTAAAGATATATGTTTTCTGATAGACACAGACTTTACCTATGCACAGGTAGTCCTACCTAGGGTTTCATGGTTAATGCCATTACCCTATGAACTCAACATAGATGAAGCTATTGTAGCAATCACAACCCTCTTAGCTGAGGAAATTGATACTAAGGCACCTTACTTTGGCACATTTGAAGAATCCATATCCAAGATCTCTTTGGGATTATTGGCTACCACCACTGAGAGGAGAAGAAAGAAGATAGTGAAAAATTTGGAAGAGTATGTTAAAGAATCTAAGAAGGATGCACCACTAGAGTTGACCCAAGGATTGGGAGAAGATGAACCGAGTGCAACTAATAGTAGTGAGAAAGAAGAAGAAGAAGAGAAGAAACATGTAATTGTCGAGTCCCCACCAAAGAGAAGAGTGTTGAAACAAAAAGTGTCAGTGACACCATCACTAAGGCCTCGACCTAGAAGAACTACTACCAAGACTCCTAAGAAGACTCTTGCATCTGCAAAGTGAAAATCCACTCAACCCAAGGAAGTCTCGACCAAGGCCATGAAGAAGCCGACAAGGAAACTTGTTCTAACATAAGATGATGATGAAGAAACCAAAAGTGATGAAGCAATAAAGGGGAAGGCTACACAACAAGGTACACATCAACTCACTGTTGATGAATTATGTCTTAAGATTACTAGCACAGCTGCAGTAGATGAGGTATTAAAGTTTGGAAAAATGAGCATTGGAGATAAAGAGAAAGTTGAGGATGCTATTCTTGAAATGCTATGCATTTTCAAGATGCTGCCAATTAAGATTGAAAACATAATTCCAAAGGAATTATGCAACAGGGTTGCATAGAAATGGGAGTATGCTCTGCAAATAGAGAAGGAAATAAGGGAGAGTGCACTAGCACAAGTTGAATCCACTCTCACCCCTACAGAAATCAAACAAATAATTGAGAAATACAAAGGCAAGTTTGATCCTAAACTTAGAGCCTATCTAATTCTTCAACGCAAGGTTGAAAATGTTGTGCAAGAAAGTTTAAAAATTTGGAAGGTATTGTTTGGATTGTTACCCGCCAAGGATGAAGAAAAGGATGAAGAAAAGGATGAAGGAAAGAATGAAGGAAAATATGCTATCACTTCAATAGTTGTTGAACCTGACAAAAAGAAAAATAAAATGGAGACTGGTACTCCTAAGGAAGTGAAATCACAGGTTACTTTTGAGGTTCAAATTGTTGACATATTGGAGGAGAGCCCCATTAAGAATTCATTCTTAACAGAGGATGATTTAAAGAACATGAAAGCAACTGACACACCCCTGCCAAATAGCAACACTGTAATGTTGCAAGTCATGGATTATCCCACCATCACGAGCACACAATCTACTGATGATAATCCTACTCTACCTAGAGTTTCTACTACTGATAAGTTAGTCGGTACAAGTATTATTGAGGAACCCATCAAGTCAGTACCACTAACTCAATCTACCGAGGAAGAAGTCAAAACTGAAGACAAAATTCAAAGTCCTCCTCAAGAAGAACACAACACAAGAACAAGGAATCAAATTAGATGAACAAGTTGTTAGTCCTCATGCCGAGGAGAAGGAGAAAGGAGAAGAAAACATAAAAGTAAAATTCATTGAAGAACAAGAGCCAAAGGAACAAGAGATAATCAAAGCCCTTGTATAGATGTCGAGTGGAAGCACCCCACTGAGAGCACAAAAGGAGAAATATGAGGTAACAATTGATGAAGTAATTGTTATTCCTAAATGGGATACAGATAATCTTTCTTATGAACAACTGTAGATAATGAAAGATTTTCTAACAAGAAAGAGCAAGCAAGCAGAACTTCGAAGAGAGCATCAACAAAAATAGGTTCTTCATGAAATTAAAGATATATTTAATGAAGTATATAACTTATTAGATGTAAATAGTTCCATTCCCATATTGGAAAAACTTGTACACATTGTTCAGAAAGTCAATAATGAAGTTAGTTGTTCAAGTGATAAGTTATTTGAATGGTCAGAACAGCGGTTTGAGACAAAAATGCTAGAGAAGATATTTGTCGAGATAGCAGTGAAACAGGTTGAACTATCCAGATTGGTAAAGGAGACTGAGGGATTAGTTGTGAACGGACAATCTCTATTAGCCAAGATATGTAATGTTGAACTATTCACAGAGGAGAATCAACAATTACTTGATACTCTCAAGCAAGATACCAAAGCTACAAGTCAGTCCCTGACATTAGATGTAGAAACCAGTGCTACACATTATGTAAAAATCATGCAGACACAAGGTAAGTTAGCCGAGCTGATCGCTAATGATGGAAAGATTCTCTCTCACCTACTCTCTATTCAAACTATCTTGACACTGCATCTGGAGGCTATACAGAGAAAATTAGCAAAGGCTAAAGCATTGATCCAGAGTGATCGACATTTGTCCACAGTAGAAAGCCTTATTAGTTTAGCTATTGATTTAGAAGTGCAGACAGAAGTTTTGAACCTTGCTTCAACTGCTTGGACGGATGCACTCTACATGATCACGGTGCTACATAAACCTTTTTTGGAGAAAATTTGTGATCTACCTACTGATGAAGAGATTAGTCGCATCAAAAAAAAGGAGGAATCATCATGACATGAGTACGGACAAGGTCAGAACAGGGACAGGTAACAAAATTTTGAATGTGTATATATATCTCAGGGGGAGTATTAGGCTAGTACAAACATACTTTTATAATTGTAATTACGAATGTCATGACAAAGTGTTTTTGCCACTAATGTCAAAGAGGGAGATTGTAGATCTCTATAGTTTTTGTTGACCATTAGTGTTTCACACTAAGTCATATATCTAGGCAATGATGGTCGGTCATTACTGTGACTGAGTCATTTTGTAAAGACCAAGTTTTGTATTGTATATTTACCGAGTAGTAGTACTACCGAGTAAAGTCATGGTCACTATATGTTTGTAATATGCCGAGAGTATATTTATTGTCGAGTTACATATATCAATGATTACTGAGTGACAAAGAAGTTCAACCGATGCTGAGTACAGTTAATATCGAGTGCCAAGAATAACTTTTTTCGAGTTAGCCAGAATTGACATACAAGTTTGGAATGGCACAATGATCGAGGTAAACCATTTTTGGTGATAATGATATTTTTTATTTTGTCTAATGAGGAAATTATGGAGATAATTATGCATCCATGTTATTATCATTGATCCCTATGTAAAACCTAGAGCCAATTAGAAAATTGTATAGTTTAGGCGGCAATAGAAATAAATCTGAACCATAGATCTTGAAACGGTAAAACATTTTTGTTATTATATAAGGGCAAGATCTAGATTAGAGAAAAGTGTGTGTGTGTGTGTGTGTGTGTGTGTGTGTGAATCAGAGAGATAAGATTCAATTAGTATAAGAAGATGATCAGAGAAGTATATTTAGAATAGCGAAGTATTCAGACAGAGTTCAGTGACCGAGCTAAGCAGTGAAAGGACAGAATCAAGAAAGATCAGATAGAAGAGATCAAAATATAAAGTAAAGAGGATATCTATAATCTACATACTAGTGCAAATCGAAAGATCAGGTACTGAGACATTTTGACCAGTGTATTAGGGTAAATCTCTTAATCGAGTAGTCTTAGCAGACTTTTTATAAATCTCTTTATCGAGTGCTTACTTTGTTGTAAGTTTACAAATCTTTTAACAAGGTAGACTATACAAGTCTTTTAGCTTTTAACAGAGCAAACCTTTGATAGGGTAGATCACAATTTGATCACATTTTTGTAAGCCTTAACAGGCAAAACTTATTACTGCAGTAGTGAAGATTTGTGGGTGTCATCCCCACCCCAGTTTTACCTTTCAAGGGTTTCTGGGTTACCAAAATCATGGTGTTATGAGTGATTTCATGTATGCTACTTTATATGTTTTGTTGCTAACAATGATCAAGTTTTATTTTATTATGCATAAAGTTGTATCAGATCAAAAGGATGAAAAATAGGTAATATCTGATTCACCCCCCCCCCCCCTCTCAGTTTTACTTTCCCACTTATACTTCCAACACCATGTGTTCACTTGAATTCTCTTTTATCTCCTCTCATTGTCTCAATCATAGCATTGCAAATTGAACTGAAACTTTTGATGAAATTTTGGTAAAAAAATTCTAATCCATGGAATGATCTTACCTCACCAACATTCTTAGGTGTAGGCCACTCAAGTATGGCTTTAACCTTCTCAGGGTCCGTCTTCAAACCATCAGCTGAAATGAAAAATCCCAAATATATAATCTCCTCTTTTATGAAGGAACACTTTTTCAGATTAATCAATAACTTTTCCTCTTTCAATCTCTATAATATCTATCTAATGTGCAAAAAATGATCTTCTATTGTTTTGTTAAATATTAGAATGTCATATAAGTATAAAATCATGAATTTACCCAAGAATTTATTTAGAACCTCATTCATTAACCTCATAAAAGTAATGGGTGCATTAGTTAAACCAAAAGGCATAACCAACCATTCATACAAACCTTATTTTGTCTTGAAAGAAGTCTTCGATTCATCACCTTCTTTGATTTTGATATGATGATATCTACTCTTGAAATTAATTTTGTTAAAATATATTGCTCTACTCAAACAATCCATTATATCATCCATTCTCAGTATAGGAAACTGATACTTAACTGTTATCTTGTTGCTAGATCTAGAATCAGTACACATTTGTCATTCTCCATTCTTCTTTGGTGCCAAAACAATTGGTACTACACATGGACTCAAAGTTTATCCGATCAAACCTTTCTATAACAACTCTTGAACTTGTCGATTGAATTCCTCATTCTCGGTTGGTGTCAGTCAGTGTGGTGTCTTATTTGGAAAACTAGCTCTAGGAATCAAATCCATATAATGACTAATACTTCTCATCTGTGGAAAACCATCAGGTACATTATCTGAAATGATCCCCTTGCACTCGGTGAGTAACTTCTCAACCTCTTCAAGAAATTTATCTTCTATTTTCTCACTCAGTTTGTTAGAAACCACAACATAATAAATATAATTTCTCTTTAAATCCTTAACAAAATATCTACCTTCCATCAAACAAACTTTCATAGATGCACATATCTCACCAATAGATTCTTCAATCAAAGGTAACAAGATTTGTCTCTTTACATTGGCCCAAATAATATATTTGTGCAATCTTCCATCATTTATAGCATGCCTATCGTATTGCCAGGTTCTATCCAATAAAATATGGCAACAACCTGTTGGTGCCCAAAAATGATGGATTCACTTTTGGCCAACTAACAGGTACACACTGATACCTCTGTAATTCTGGCTTAATCTAGCCAAGGCTGGTAGGCCTAATTTCACTTTGAACTATTTAATTCTCTATGTCGCACAACTGCATACATAACAAACAAAGTTCCTCCAAAGGTGGTGAATGATCCTTTGAGGAAAGAAACTAATCTCCTAAAAATTTCTATTTTATAATACTTGACTAAATGGATTATACTAAATAATTAAAAGTAATGCATTTGAAATAATGATTATATAATCTACAAACCACAAAGTATGAACCAAATGACAATTTCCAAATTATAGTTAGATCAGTGCCTTCTAAATACTTGGGCTATAGAGTCATAAAACTTTCAATCCTACGTATAATCAGAGACGGTTTTAAGGTAACTCACTCCTGTAAAGCGAGACCATCACCCTACAAACTTCTATTGAAACAAAATTTAAAACAACTTATACAATAGGTCCTATGGTTTTTAACCCAACTTAAGAGCCCGAAAGGAAACAGTAACAGGTTCTCAGACCATACTACCATTATTCAAATTGTACAAATTAGTCATAAATGAATGCATCAAATAGAAAAATATAGTAGGATACCCTAGTTCATAGAGTAATCTAAAAGACTAATTGAAAACATATAACTTATAACCACAAATAAAAAAGAAGAGCACTTATCTTTATTAATGTTGAAAAAAAAAGTACATTAGAGTTCATATTGTTGTTGTGATCAAATTCTATTCTATGAAAATATATCTTGTATTGTATTATCTCTTTACATTTTACATTATGTATATATACATGTTTGAGTGGCTTTCACGCCTCTTTAGGGTGAAAAGACACACCCTTTTTACAAATTGTTTTGAAAAAATGATAAACTAACTTAAAAATAACTACCTAAGTTTTGGATTTGGGCTTGGTTGAAAAATCAAAACACCTCGTGGAAAGGTAAGATTTTTATTGGAGATAGGAAATTTGATTTTCCGAACTGGGTCTTTTTTAGATTTTTAAAATTTGACCATCTTCTACCTTTGTTGACATCATCTTTGCAGCAGGTTGAAATTCCAGCATTTTCTGAAGGCTTTGATCATAGAAATTTGATTGTTCTTGTCAAAGAGCTTCCTTCCATAATATCTCAACTTTTTAATTAAAAATTAATGTAATATTTTATCCCATTTCATTTACTTCATCATTAATTATTTGGCATGAAAATTAAGAGGCCATTTTTTAGGGTTTTATCACTATATAGGACTTCAAATTTTGCCCAAAATTTAGAGCTCCAACACAGCCCATATAGTGATAAAACATTGTTCACTTACCATAAGTGTATGTTCATCCTTGATCCATGAAATATGATAGGGCTTTGGGTGCTTCAATCTTTCCAACTATAACTTTGTAACTATTTCCTCTGATGCCAGATTCTCTGAACTTCCACTGTCAATGATCACTTTCCAATCTTTGTATGCAACTCTACATCTAGTCTTGAACAAACTCTTTCTTACTAGATCTTCCTTAGCCTTTTCACTCCACAATGCTCTTCTGACCATCGGGTTTCCTTCCTTCTCAGGTTCATTTGGTGAATCTTCATGCACCAAAGCATTTCTGTTGCTACCGACCTTCTTGATTGTATGTGTACACTCAAATGATCTATGTCCATCTTCTCCACAATTGTAACAAGTTCCTTAGAATCCTCCTATGCCATATCCACCTTGAGAGTAAATGTTGTATGGATCAAGACTGATTGTTCCACTAATTTACATTTCAATTGCCTCTAGAGCTACACATGTCAATTTGGAAAAACAATAATAACACCCTCATTTCCCTTATTTATGAAACTTGGATTCAACTTAAACTTATGAGAATGAGATTGAGGATAATTATTCAAGTTTCCATAGTGTAGGATATTACTATCTACAAATTTAATATAATAATTAGATATGTAAACAAATAAATCTAAAAATGAGTTATAATTATTAGAAACTATGTTTTTTGATGATTAGAAAAAAAAATGATCAATACATGAAATACGTCAAGGTCAAACATCTTTTTTATTGGGAGGAAGAAGACTATCAATAGATAAATCTTTTGAGCTCATTGTCTATTTGTTATTATATCATATCACTAATCATAGTTTCAAATCTAAACACAGTGTTGATGATATTCTCAGTCCTCCTTGTATCATGCCAATTTAGTAAATTTGATCTCAATGTATAAGAAAGTATAACATAAGCCAATGGCTTATATAGTTACTCATTTGATAGACCATTGCACGGAGAAAGTTTTAGAATTTGTACACATTTTGATGTCCTTCAATTCACTCAAAATATTGGCAAATTGATGTCAAATTTGAGTGGAATTCAAGAAATAATGATAATGTGGCTAGATAGAGGGTGAATGGGGGAAATTGTCAAAATATGTGTATGGCTAATAGAGGATTTGGTTAAAAGATATAGGTTGAGAGAGAAATAGAAATAGATGACATGGTTATGAATGTGGCAGGAAGGGATTGATTAATATGAGGGAGTGATGAGGATATGCATGAGAAAGAGATAGAGAATGCATGGAAGTTATGAATGTGGCAGGAAGGGATTGATTAATATGAGGGGTGATGAGGATATGCATGAGAAAGAGATAGAGAATGCATGGAAAGGGGTTGGTTAGAATCACATAGATGAACAATATAAAGGTGAATCTTGAAGAAAAGTTAAGGTTTGAGAGAAAGGTAAAGAAACATTGCCCATTATAAGAGGACAACCTGCATTTTCAACATAATTATATCCAAACCATATTGTGTAGTCAGAAGTATCTTAATAGAAACATCACCAACACATGAAGGTAACATATCTACACTTACGATAACAAATTGATTGGACTCCTATTTTCAACACTTTCAAAGATATTTAGAACTTTTTAGACATGCAAAGTTAGAGTATCATATTAATAATAAGAATAATAACGACGATGTAAGACAAATACAAAAGACAAAGAAATGTTAAAAGTAGATGGCGTGCAGTTTTATCCTTTACAGAAAGATAAATCCACTAATTATATGCTATGACATTAAAGTCCGCAGAGCTTGAAGTGATTGATCGGTACAAGTTTAAAGGAATTATTATCTCTTAAAATAAATTATTTATAAAGGGCACATTTTTCAACATTGATTCATTAAGGGTTTACTTAATTCGACCTTTCCCTTGAATTCATATCAATGATCATGAATAGCTTGAATGTACGTATCAAATGCTCATTTAATATATACTTACTACACCATTTAAAGCTATAATTTGTGGGCTTCATCATATTCATCATCATTTCAGCATCCTCATTTATTGAGTGCAACGACTTTATTCAACATGGGATACTTAGCTTACTATTGTTTTATCAAACAAAAACAACCACATAAGACGTTTGAGAAAGATAAGCTTAGAAACACAATTGTCAACCTAATCTTGGTGATAACTTTGTCAAATTAAGTGATAAGATTAATCTTTTTAAGTCATTTAAGTGATATGATTAATCTTTTTAAATTGAATTCAATTATTTAATAATCATTTCAATTTCTAAACTCATGATTAAGAAAATGCATTGTTAATCTTTGGGAGTTCCATGGATTCACGTAATGAAACTCTAACAAGGGCACAAATGATAGGTTTGAAGATATTCATAGGGTGATAGTGATTTTCTATTAGAATAGTGTATTCTTTTGTATTTATATTAGTAGAATGATTTTAATGTAATATGTGATATATTTTCATATTAAATTTAGTTTGTCTAATTTAATTTAATTTAATTTTTATTTTGTTTACTATTATTCTTACAAATTTATTATTTATTTTTTATGATTGTATTTAACATGTTTATTTTTATGTATCTATTTTATCTATGACTTATTGTTTTTCTATTTTAGTTTATTTTCTATCAATTAAACTTGTTTTCTGGTATGTAAGAATGAACACAATTGTGAGTGCAACTCATTATCACATTCAATGCAATCTATTGATGTACCTGAACAGATGTTTGAAGCTTTTCATTTGAATCAATGTATTCATTATTGAAAGCAAATATAAATCCTTTTTTGAAACATGCATCACTTTGAAATTTTATTGTTCTCAAGTCCTAAAAATTTGTGAAATGTCAAGTTTGAGTTCGTATGACTAAAACCCAAAACCCTTCTCTTTGGTTCTTTGTTCATTTTCATCGTTCACTTTCTATAGTAAGTCGTAGGTCACCTAAGTTATGTAACTTAAGTAACACCTTTCATTGAGGTGACCAACCATGTCCTTAGAAGATTACCCGTATACTTAAAAAAATGTTAAAATGAACTTGATTATATTGGATCAACTCTCAATTCATTAACTCCCATGTGTGATGTAAAGTCCTTTAAGTTACATCATTCCCTAAATCTCAGCTAAGAGCTAAGAGTCTTATGTATCATGGATTAGCTCACCACATCCCTGTACAAGCTATCATTATGTATCTTCTCAACTCCTATCTTCTTCAACAAATTGTTTTCTTTCTATCTTGATTCAAGACAACAAAATATTCCCATATTTAGTCTATTAAATTTTTCAGCAAGGCCTCATATGCTGACTTATAGAGGTCTGCACCATGTATTGATGACATTCATGTAAAGGATTTTTAATAGGATATCATTTGAGTTAGTGTTTAAGGATATTGTCAATCTACTTAGTTTCTTGACTACATGATGTTAAAGTCCCTACAAGGAAAAATATGGGTTTAGATGTAGTATAGGTCAATAGGATAAACTCCATATAGAATTTAAGCTTCTTTCACCTCAAGGATGGTCTACAAAAATAAAATGACATGTTTTCCTCAAGAACTTGAGTTGTGCCCTTGGTAAAATTTGATAAAAAGGAACACTTGAATTGCATCTTCATCAATATAGGCTAATGCATATTGATTTATTATGGATGGATCATAGTAGGCCATAGTTCAAATTCTTAGAAAGGAAAAGAATATGGACCATGACAGGGTCATATAAATTTGTTGAGGGGTGTTTTGATAGTGCATACTATGTCTATTGAACACACCAAAATATTGATAGGGGATTAAACAACATTCAGTCAAAACTTAAACCCTCTAGTACTATGATGGCATGTCAAAATTTGAGGACTATGATGGCATGTCAACTTAGTCCCAGTAGTTCCAAATCTGATGAGAATTTCTGAGGATTTGTGACTGTGTCTGAAACTCCTGCATCCATATCTGTAACTCTTGAAACTATCTGACACACAAGAAAAGAAGGGGAAAAGGTTGTGGAAAAGGGATTTTCCTTGGTCAAACCCCTGTTTAGGAATTAACCTTCACATAAAATTAAAATTCCATAAGGAAAGATGAAATGGAATTTAGATTTGAAACATAAATCACCTTATACCTTAATAATGTAATGACTCTTTGGAGGTGATCACAAGTGTTGATGCAATAGCTTGGATTCCACAAAAAACCCAATGTGATGTCATGAAACCAAACCCTTGAATGATGGATGTTGTAGTTTTCCACAATTCTTGATGATGATGAAGAAGAATTGAAAACTTGGATGTTTGATTGAAGGAGACATCTTGAACTCCAATTTCTTGATTGTTTGATGGATGTAGATGGATTGTTTCTTGATTGTAGATGTAGATGTCTCTTGATAATAGATTGTGAAAATGAGAGGAGTGGATGCTTCTTTATACACATTTTGCGGCTCAAATTTCATCAAGGGTGATTGTTATTAAAAACCTTGGAAGAAAATCCTACCATCGGGCTCGAAACCAAATTTAGGCTAAAACATCCAGGATTATGTTGGATATTTCTTGCATATATGTGATGGAATTAATATTTTATTATTTATGTCAACCTATTTCTTTATTCTTAATATTTTCTCGATTTGTTAAGTTGAAGATTTGGTTTAGTATGGAAATTGTATTTGATATTAATTATTGTGAAGCTAGATATGTGTTTTGGAATGTCTATACTTGATCTTTCTCAAGTTGCATAGGTTCGTTCTATGATTCGAGGATGTTATGAGTGATTTATCAAAGGAAATTTCTCTAGTTATTTCACTAATAAAGAATATTATTGTTAGCAATAGAAAGCCACACCACACAACTGAGAGGGGGGTGAATCAGTTGTGTGTACTAATTGTAAACTTTAAAATCTTGAATCAAATAATTAATTAAGAATATAATAGTGCTAAACAAGATGAACAAGATAAACATCAACACCATAACACATAGAGTTTTATTCTCGAGGAAAACCCTATTAAGGGAAAAACCTTGGTGGGGATGGAACCCACAAGATAGTGCAATAGTATTAAAATCTCCCAGTTAGGAGACCTAGCCCTGTTAGGAGTTGATACGATACATCTAGTTTAACAATCTTTGTTAAAGGACATAACCCTTGTTAAAAGGTCCTTTAACTCTATTAGAAGTTGAAGAGAACAAAAAGGCATGCTCTCGAAGACCATGATAGATCTGAAAAAGAAATTGAAGAATTAAAAGAAAAAGTCAGTGATTCTCAAGCAGTCATCAAAAGACTAAGAAAAGATTTGAAAGATTGTTCAAACAGTGATTTAGGGAAGATGGTCAAAAAGCTAAATGAAGAGAACACATCTTTGAAAGATTATATTGAAGAGTTGGATGAAAAGATAACTAAAAATTAAGATGTTTATGATGAATAGATCAAAGAGAACCTTCAAATGAATGAAGAATTGAGGCAAGAAAACATGGAAATCTTGGAGCTAAGAAACAACAAAGAAAATTTGGAATTTGAGTTAAAAGAAACAAAAAATCACATTGATAAATTACACACAAGAAAGGACCTGATAGAATCTCAGTTATATGCTCGGAAGCTTAAAGGAGATACTAGCGGCATTGGATTCAATGAATAAAAAAATCAGATTGATAACATGCGAGCAAGAATGAAAGCACCAGAAGACACCACAGATTCCAAGAGGACTAAAAATTAGATTAAAGATAATACTGAACCATCTAAAGATGATGCAAGCCAGTAGACCAAACTTGTTATGCATGTAACAAGCATGGACACATAGCAAGGAATTGTAAAGAGGTAAGACCTTTCAATGGTTACTGTTATTCATGTAATAAATTTGGTCATAAAGCTATGAATTGTAAAACAAGTCAGAAGAACAAGACTCAGCATAATCAAAGAAATCAAAATCAACCAAATGCAAGAAGTTCCAAGAGTATTACATGTCAGATATGTAACTATAATGGTCACTCAACTAGATAGTGTAAAATGGTAACCCATGTCAATGCACTGAGGAATTTGAGGCCTCTAGTTATTTTTCACTCATGTAACAAGGCTGGAAACATCTCAAAGTTCTATAGATCAAGAACACAAAGTCAAGAAATCCCTAGAAAGCCAGAAGAATCAATTTTGGATACTGAAGGAGAAGTCAAGTTTGTGAAAGCTTCAAAAGATGCGAGCTTGATTTGGACAAAGGAAAAGAAGGATAAGGTTAATGAGAATGTATTGGATGCATTCGTAGTAGACGCATCCTCTACATCCAAAAGAATGACCCTCATGATCATAGGGGGAGCTAATTTAGCTCTAGACCCCTGCACGGCTGGTATACTCACTCTCAGAGTATGCACCTTTGGATTTAACACCTTGGAGATGATATGATGCTATGTGCAAGAGTACACTACCTGATTGATTGCAGAATGAAAGTTGGAGATTTTCAATAAAAGTCTGGTTTATGCAGCAAGCATTAATGGTAGAATTTTTCACTTTAAAGTACTTAGAGACTTGCAGATCATTCATCGCATTCAATTTTGAGTCATTGGAGAGCACTAAATCCCTAGCAATTAATTGTGAAGGATTAAAGCTTGATTCACTAGTGAAGAAGTGTGTTTGATCGATTGCAGAAGCCCTAATCCGTCGCGATGATTCATAAGTTCTTGGAAACCTAATTAAAGTGATAAACAAGTAAGTTATGGCTACTCCTTTAGTGTTTGATGTTGCGGAGAATAAGAGATACATTTTCAAGAGGCATCCTTTCAAATCTACCCTAGATAATTTAGAAGAAGCATTCTCTTGAGCCCTTATGGGTGTTATGCATGTTGAAGACATCTGTGCAAACATCTACTACAAGAAGGAACCAATAGGTCTTGATAGAATTAGAGAGCACATTGAGACTATGATGAAACCAGATAAAACCTTCCTTGATGAGTTTGCATAGTTGGAAAATGATCCCATAGTTGAATATGCTACGACATATGAGTTTTATGAGTTTGAATGCATAAAGATTTTACTCAGTAGAATTCATGATGACCTATTCTGGATAGGTGAAGTACTAGTGAGAATTACAGGAGACCTAATTCATGAAATGACAAGCATCATTCTTCCAGTGGGTAAGGATGTAAGGAAGACAGTTGAGAAAACATGCAAGTCAAGAAGTGATAGGCGCGAAATGAAAATTAAGCCTATAGAGTAGAAAGACATCAAATTGATGTCCATGATATTGGGATATAGGTTTCAACACACCAGCAGGGTGAATAGTGTGTCAGCGGCAACTATTCTTGCAGAAATAAGACTTGTGAGAGAAAATGGTGAGTTCAATCTGTGCGAGATCTTGCATGCACAATTGTTAGATAATATTAGAGCCATTAAGCATGACAAGACCAAAATATTCAATTTTGGGTCTTTGATCATATACATGTACTTCCACATATTTGGAAATGTGTCAGATTTGTATTTAGACAAGATTATTCCTACAATGCCACATATATCCTTTAAGGCATCTACTGAGAGCACATTGAAGGATTACATAATGCTAGAATTGAAGACATTTAGGGCCAAAATGAAGATGAGATACAAAATACCAGAGAGCATTGCTGAGAAATACAAATACACCATTTACTTCATGGTAGAAACTGATGTAATTTGTATGCAAGTTGTTGAGCCAAGAACAAAGTGGATCCATCCACTTGGATATGAGGTTGATGAAAAAATCTTGGAAGCCTATGCTCAAGTACTACTATCAACACCTAAGGACCCTAATGAACCTAGGTGGGGTACTTATGAAGAGAAGACAAGAGAAGTTGATGCAGTTCTTAATAGTGTAGCAACAAAGAGGAAAGTAGCTAAGGTTACTTCCGAGATACTCATAATTCATGGAGTAACATAGACAAACTTTGACAAAGCAAGACAAGAAAAGATTTCTTTGGGAATTGAGAGTGCATCTGCAACAAAAGCTAAGGAAGATGATCCTAAGTTAAAGAAGATCAAAGTTGAAAAGTCAGATGATCCAAAGGATAAACAGGACAAAACAAATGTTACCCCTCCTGCGCCCACAAAAATAATTTATCTTATAACTCCTCCTGAGTATAAGGCAATGCTTGAGAGGAAGAAGAAATTAGCACTATTCACCCATCCTTGCGAGCAACCAGAAGTAAGAAGAATACTCAAGCACCCCCAGAGGTAAGTTTCAGACCTAGTCTTAAAGTGTTGAGTACAAGGATTGTTGATGAAGGAAGATTGGATCATATAGGAATGTTTTATAAGAAATACAACAAAATCAACAAATTAGAGATTCATGGCACGATCATAAAATATATGATCAAGTTCAAAAATACAGTCTTGGAATTGAAAATAGTCATTCTAGACAATGTTTGGAACATCTTAGAATCCTTGAAGAAACAAGCTATTGAAGAAGATCTAATGAAGGGTGCTCCCCTTAATACCACAAACACATAACAGAAATAGAGAAACAACAACGGTAATATGCAAGAACAGAAAATTGGCTTCTTATTATCTCCACAAATGTGGAATTACAAACTTTTAGAATTACAATATGCAAAGCCACATGGGCATTCCCTTACAATATTCTGTAGGACAAAGCCTCGAATCAATACCTAGATCTACTACCCAGAACTATTCCAAACTGCCTAAGACAACAATACAGCCTTCCTTATATAGGCAACTTTCCACCGCCTGGGAAGGTTCCAGAATTTTAGCCAATAAGGCCGACCAAACTTAGAATTATTTTATTTTACATTTTATTACATCATAGTCGGCTCAAGATAACCTTTGAAACCCGAACAAAAATTTTGAAGAAAATTATTTTTTGCCATTTCAGGTGGCCCAACTTCCGAAGACCATAAGTCATCACCAGTTGACCCGATCGGCTATTATAACCCCATTTTGGAAATGCCACGAAGCACTCTACAGGCTTGACCAGTGCAAGCGCCTGTCACGCAAATTTTTGACCTCATCCGGGGCCTCTAAAGCCTTCAAAACTGAGTTCAAAGTTTCTGTACCCTACTGCCAATACCGAAAATCTTCAATATCTTCCAATATACACTTGATCTGGCAATGAAACTTTACTAGCAGACTTATATGACCAACATGAACCTCCAAGAAAGAAATCAGATCATTCTGAGTGTAATACCTCTCCTATGGTGATACTTAGACTTTTCTGATTTGGACATTTTATGGTCAAGACTATACATTTACATTTATGTTTTGTGGATGATGACATGATGAATATGCTCATTTATGGTTAGTAATTACACGTCTATGAGATTAGAAGATTATCTATTTTTATATGGATCTAACCCAATTATTTGAATCTAACCACTATCATGATGTTTTATGTTTCATGGATGTGTCTGATGTGTTTTTCATGACTCCAGGATGAAGTCGTAGTTACTCACTGAGTTGAGGTCCACACGATGTATCGATCCTGGTCATCTGCTTGCATATATCTGATTTGTATCTCCATATGTATATATATGTATCTCTTCTTGGTGATGCAGGATTGCAGGTACCGGGTGTCGTCTCCACCTGGCTTCATAGGTCTAAGCGATCCCTCAAAATCCTCGATCATTGTTGTTATCACGGAGGTATCACCAGGTCCACAGGAAGAAACTTCACCTTTGATCCTTTTATCCTTAGGTGGGAAGTGTCGAGTCAGTCCCTTGTGTAAATGTCTTATGTGGTTTTGTAGTTGATGGAATTGTGGATCTTGTAGCTAGTTCTTGCCTTCGTGATATGTTCAATTCTGTTAGTAGATCATGGATGTAGATTATTGTTCATTTGAGGGTATGATTTAGTAGCGTATCTCATTAGGAGCGATTTTGAGTGCAATTAAATCATGTGGTTTTAATACCCATGATAAGGATTAGTTTTATGGTATTTTAATGTCTAAGGAAATATTAATAATAAAAGGTTTTAAATAATAGTGGTAAAATTCTAACCTATGTTAGTGGCTACTTAATATATGCATATATATTTTAGAATGGGGATTAAGGTATGAATAAACAATATAGTTTATAATAATGTTATTCTAATGTTTAACATTAATAATAATGTACCTTATTTATGGTATTATTTTATAATACTAATAACGACAAAGAGTCTATAGCAATAAAAAAAAAAAAATATGTTTTATAATAATAATATTATGCTTGTAATAATATTTATAATAATAATAATATATGTACACATAGGCATATGGGTGCACACATATGCATATGCATACATATATTTATATATAATTATTACCATGTAATCATTTATTATATTAATAAATAATTAGATCAATTAGCGGTATGGTAAATAGGATTATCCTATTACCATAGTTAAATAATTTAATAAATTGTTTTAAGATTATAATATTTATTTTAATATCCTTAAATTTAGGGACTTAGATTATAGTCTATTTATCCCTTTTCGGGAATGAGTTTTCAAAAAACCATCTCATTAACGGATGGATAGTTGAGATGGTTGCACCGGTTGGATTACCTGTGCAACCTCCTCCTCCATCCTATTTACAGGAAAGATTTCCTGTGTAAAGGGAGTTGGGAGAAGAGTTGATTGGGAGAAGAGAATTATTATTATTGTTGTAGGAAATTTATCCTGTGAGTTTTGCATTTGGATTGTTACGGGTAGAGGCTGGAAGATTGCAAGCAAAGGGATTCAAAGGAGTGTTGGAAACATTGGAGAGGGTTTGATCTTCCTTCTTCTCCAACTGGTCTTCGCAGGACTCTAGGTTGGAATCCATCCTGAGAAGTAGATTTATTTTGTAGCATGAATGTGAAATCTAGATTTCTTGAAAAGTTTCTGTATATCGTACTATGGTTGCAAAATATATATATGCATTATTGTAGTATTATTATCTTGTGTATATGAATGATCTATTACTCGATGAGATTATGATTGTTTACCTTTTTGTTTAGAATCGAAAACTATATATATATGTTTTATTTTCTATGTATTTGAAATGTGTTTGTGGAAAGTTATTTTATGAATGTTTGTATGTTCACTATGGTGAAACCTCCCTGGGAGGGTAGAAGTGGTTTTGATCGTGTAGGATAGTGTATTTTACTGTCATTGGATGTATTATGAATGCTTCCAGATTTTAAAACTTTTGTTGCAACCTTACTGTTTCATGTCTATTTATGTGCCACCTTTCTTTTCCTAGATCTAGAATATATTTGTTAGATAGATAGGGAGGATTGATGGGCTGTTTCTAAAGGGAAACTGGGAGATCTCAAATGGGTCGTGCTCATATTAGGCAACCTTAGTCCCCATAACACCCAGTTTTACCCACAAGACAAAGTTGACAGTCGTTCTCTGCAGTTCCAGTTGGCTCAGTGTGTCAACTGAGTTAGGTCGGCTCAGTGTGTCAACCGAGTTAGGTCGGTAATGTGTTAACCGAGTTAGGTCGGTAATGTGTCAACCGAGTTAGGTCGGTAATGTGTCAACTATGTTAGGTCGGTAATGTGTCAACCAAGCTAGGTCGGTAGTGTGTTAACCGAGCTAGGTTGGTAGTGTGATAACGGAGTCAGGTCGGTTTAGTGTTAACCGGGCCAGGTCAGTAGTGTTTCAACCGAGCAATACTGTGTCAACCGACCAGTCCAGTATAAATCGAGGAAAATAGGATTCAAACTTTATACAATTATTACATTTAAGTATAAGAAATAATTTAATTTCTTATACTTTAAGGTATACTTGTATAAAGGGATTAGGTACCCTTTGAATCCATTGGAATAGGTTTCAGGTTCCTAGGAGTTAAGTTGTAACTTTTAAATTTTAGATTTTTAATTAAATCAGACTTAGTCAATTTTCAGGATTAGCCAGGTTTTAGGTTTAGAAAGAAATTTTGTATAAACCTGAAGATTGTTCATTCCTTGTTTAGTGGAGATTATTTTTAGTACATTTAGATGCCTTTATTGAGATAGAATGTTTGTAAGGAGCAGTTTAGGGTTTAGAGTCAAGACTTTTTAAACATTCTTAAACGTACTTAATTTCTCTAAACATACATAACTATCCTATTATTTCCAATTTTTTGTAGCAGTTTTCAAATGTGTTTACAATGTGCTTCTACTATGTGTATGATGTAATTGTGATGTATGAGTTGAGGGTAGAAAACCTAATGACACCTAGTGAGTGGCTCTCAGTGCGGGGCCGGGGCCCTAAAGTGGTTAGAACCAAGATAACCGACTGAAGAGTTATTTAACAAGTGAAAATTTAATTAAACTGATGGGAATGGGTTAAAACATTAAAAAGATTAAATGTGCCTCGCCCATGCCATTAGTGCTAGTAAAGGCTATGGATGGGAGTGGGAGAAGGTACCTATGCGTAGGTACAATCGAATGGCACTTGTCTGTACAAAAGGCATTCGATCCCGCATGTGCCTACTTGGGGGCCGGGGCCCGAAGTGGCTAGTACCAGGACAACCCAAGGAGTGAGGGCTATGCGATGACACTCACTTAGGTTGTTGCTTAGAGTTTCTACCCAAGCCTTAGAACCTTTTGGGAAAGATCTATACTTTGACTCTCTTTTCATCTGCTATTTTGGGAAAGATTACCCAACCCTAGGTTTGGCCTAGCTATTCATTCTTTGTGGACCTTGGTGTTTATCTCCTAGCATGGGGGAGTGGGCCTTATAGGTATCCACGTGGTTGGGTGGTAAACATTTTTATCGAGGTATCTTTTGCAGATACAGTGCTTGAAGATTCATGCATGCTTATGTACCAGTTATGAAGAATGAAGGCCTTGTGATTATATTTCGTGATGCAAAATTTTGTTACCTCTTATGAGGAGTTGAATGCAATGTAATCAATAATGTATTTCAAAATGATTTAATTGGAATGGGTAGACTTAGGAAGAAGGGAAAAGGGAAATGTGAACTTTATGTTTAAGATGTATGTTGGAAAAGAAAAGGATTTTTGTAACATTCCAAATTATGTAACATGCTTTCATTATTGTTGTTTAAGTGAAGCTATTGAAAAACTAAATGTAGTATATTTTTAATGTATCAAATGAGTTGGATAAATTTTATAAGTTACATTGTTCATAAAGGATACTTAGGAATATAGATGATTTTTAAATGGAAAGTTGAAATGAAAATATTTTGTATTTCTTAAAGATATGATGCAGTTTGCTTTGAGAAATAAATCTTGTGGTTAGTTTACTTAATGGATTTGAATGAATCATGCATTTAAATGAAAAGGGAACCTTGGGAGGAATCTAAGTTTAAGTTTTGATTACATAACTCTTTTCAAAGTTCAAAATTTTTCATAAATTTTTACTTAGGTTTTCTTTTGTTAAGAGAATCTTTGTTCTCTTCCCTGGTTCCCTTATGGGGCATGACACTGAGCACATACGAAAATTACCAAAAATAGTAACTTTCCATAAATAGCAGCTCTGCACAAAATAGCCCTTATTGAATATAAAAATAGAAATATTTTTGGGTGATGCAAGATTGCTCTTACACCCAGGATGCTCCTGCATCAAGATCTTAGGATAAGGGAAAATATTCTAGATGAAAGTCTACCGATGTGTTCCTTAGAAGATAAAACACTATTGCTAGATTTGGTAAAGCCACATCTAAGAAAAAAGATAAGAACACTACACATAATAGACAAGAAGTTTGAGTTGATAGCCAAAGAGACCGAGAAAGCTTTTGAGAATGTTTTCTTGAATAGACACATGTATCCACCCACTGCGCCCTCAACACAAGTGGCCTATGTTGGAGATTTTCCAATAAGCCAGTGCTAACTGTATGTTTATCATTGATGACAATATATGGTAAGTAACATGTGTGGAAGACTTATATAGTAATATTTGAGTATATGAAGCATGGACATGTTATCAACATGATATCATGGATGCAGAGGTTAATTGTTAGAATAGATAGTTATGTAGCAACTTGTATTAGCAGTGTTCCTGGCAGAGTTACAAGCAGTGTTCTATGAGTGATTGTCTGTACAGTCATCATGGAGCCTTGCGCCTTTGGATATATGATGAAGACATGTTTATGATGTTACAATCATGGACACAGAGTCTAATGATCAGTAGAAATGAAGTTATGCAGTTGCTATTCACCAAGTAGCAGTTTCCTATGTTTATTCAGAAGAGACGACAAAGATTGTATTGGTTTAGTAATTGCACTTATCATTTTGGTATGTGCCCTTGGATTATAGATTTGACTTGAGAGTTAATAATGTTCAGTTAAGAGCACATGATGTAATTCATCTTGAGGAGAAACTTTTAGTTACTTTGGTAGAGCCAACAGTGTGTAGTGTGCGTCTACATTTATTAATATTGGATAGGTCCCAGATTGTGTTGCGTGCTTAGTAGAGCCAAAAAAATTATTATTGGAGTATGTTATAGTTTCTCTAACATGTTTTCAAGGTGGTTCTAATAGGACAACTTGATTATATCATTTAGAGGAAAGATATTTATAGGTAGTCATTTGTGATTGCTAAAGCATGGTTCAGAGTTGATTGTGAAGAGCAGAGCAGAGTGTGCGAAGTATTGAGCCATTAGTAGAAGGTCTATGTGACCAAGTGAAGATTTTTTGCTATACATTGGAACTGATCCAGATAGTGAGTCAAAGTGCAATTCACCAAGATCTACATATAGTGTATATATGTTACTCAAAAGGTTGTAGCCTTCACCCCTTTGAGTAGTGTGCTCTCAGATAGTGCATCCTCACCCCTAACAGGGTTAATTGTAAAAGAATCCTAACAGGGTCTGACCCTTGACCAAGTCACTGTACTAAATATATTGTAAAGCAACTCGTAATAGGGTTAAGGATCTTCTAACAAGGATCATAAAACACTAGTGTAGATTATTAGTGGGTGTCAATTCCCACCAGTGTTTATACCTATTTGTGTTTCCCCGTAACTAAAATATTGGTGTTGTGTTCAAGTGTTCTTTCATTGTGTTTATGCTTTATGTTTAAGTATACCTAATTGGATAAATAATTGAAACTTGTAGATAATTGATTCACCCCCCCCCCCCTCTCAGTTATCTCTTGGGACTATTCCTAACAATTGGTATCAGAGCCAAGTGCCTCAGAGAGAAAGTTTAGTAGCTTGAGGTTGATCAGATGGCATTCTTTAGAAAAGATAGTCCTAAGTTTGATGGAGAGAATTATCTTGATTGGAAGAACAAGATGATGACACATTTGCAGTGCATTGCTTTTGAAGTGGCTATTAAGGAATTCGAGATCCCCTCTCTAGCAGATCTTGCAAAGGATGATGCTACTAGCAAGCGAAAGGATTTGTTCCATCAGAATGCAATAGAAAATGAAGCCCTTATCAACACCCTATCTGAAAGTGATTTTTTAGAGATAAATAAAGTAGACACAACCTACAAGATATGGAAGTACCTAGAAGACATGTTTGAAGGAGATAAATAAGTAAAGAATGTGCACATAAAGACATGGAAGAAAAAGTACAATACATTGGAGATGCTACCTGAAGAAAATATAAGAGCCTATAATCAAAAGATCAATGAAGCAGGTGATGGAATCAGAAAAAATGGTGGAGAAATCTCAGAAGAAGACATCATGGATAAGGTAATGACTACCTTGACACCAGAATATGAGAAAAAGATAAACATCCTTGATGACACTATGCAATTTTCAGAAAACTTCAAAAGAGAAACCTTAATCAACAAGATTGTTGCATTTGAAGTATCAAGTTTGAAGACAAAGCCTAAATGTGAGACAACCTTCAAAGCTTTGGTCCATGGTAAGAAATCTTTGAACACCTCTGGTAATTTTGATGATGATGATAAAGAAAAAACTCTAGATGATTTCATTGCTATGATTGCTAAAAGAGAAAATAAAGGAAAAGGAAAAATATGAAGGACAATTACCATTCAAATGTTTTTCATGTAATAAGATTGGTCACTTTGCATCTAAGTGTCCTACAAGAGTTAAAAAGTTCAAGAATGACTACAAGCCTAAGAATACAAAGGAATGCTACTATGCTGGGGATGGAGTATTCGATGAAGAATTAGCAGAAGAAGAGATTGGATTCATTTCTCTTGAAGATGAAAATAATTCACAAGATTTAGAACTGATTTCACAAGCTGACATTAGGACAGATTGGATCATTGACAGTGGTTTCTCACATCACATGACGGGTGACAAAGATAGATTTATTCATTTGGATAGATACAAAGGAGGCATGGTTAGATTCAGAGATAACACTCCTAAACTCATCATTGGTAGAGGAGCCATCACCTTGGATGGAAAGAATAGCATTAATGATGTTCTTTATGTTGATGGTTTGAAACATAACCTACTAAGTGTTGGGTAGTTACTTGATCAAGGTTATGCTAGAATAACTGAGAGGGGGGTGAATCAGTTATCCAGTGTCCCAAAACAAAATGTATAATTCAAAACAATTTCTTCAATTTTTGCTCCTCGGTAAACATTAATTACTTTCACTGTTTGTGCTTTTAACAATTACCAGTCTAATACCATAATAGTTACCAATCAAATCTAACATGTAACATGCAAAGTATGATAACAAAAAAATATCACAATCAACACATAACACAAGAGATTTAACATGGAAAACCTGCAAAGGGAGAAACCACCTGGGACCGGCAACCCAAAATTGTTCACTCTTCTGAAGTGAGGTCGGTTAAGACCCAACCCTGTTAAAAGTTTACAAACACACTATCAGGTGTGACCTTGTTAGAGTATTTTAGACTAGAAGTTATCATCCAACCAACATTCACTATGGGGTTGAAAGGATAACAATGTTCATTCTATGAATGATACATCATAAGACTTTCATATTCCACTCAGTTAAGAGATTTTGACTATGTACAATGGTTAAATATGTAACAGTAAATGACCTGCCTTAATACAACTTCAATTGCAGATTATAGATCAATATTCAGTCCATACAAATCCTTCTGACCAATATTTCACTTCAGATTCAATACTATATCAACTTACTGTCCATTGGTAATTGCTCTCTATAGCTCAGTAATTGTTTTGCAGCTCAGTTCTTATTAACTAGTATGATCAGAATGCATGAAAACCTTATTCACGTGATATTCCTATAGCTTCTTCTTCTTCTGACATCATTGTAATGAAATTCTATTCTCTTATATAGATGGGTAAATCATTTTCTTCTCCACCATCAGATTTTGCCGCTTAACCACATTCATAGATTTTTCCGTTTCAAAATTTCTCGGCACTTGTGTCAATAACACGTTTGATTCTCATCCTTTAGATCTTTCTTGAATTTCATCAACCGTCGATCTATGTAATAAACATTATCCATTACCTCGATGTTATACTCTTGCCAGCTCATTGATTTTATTGGCTAAACTAATCATTTAATTCATTCTCTTTCACTTGGTTAACAAATAAATGCATCAGTGAACACTGCTCAGTTAATACTATGATCGGTATACACTACACTTCGTCGGTGTATACTAGAATTTCTTCATTTATTGACAACACTGCTTTGTGTCTTTCAGCTCTATACTTCATCATAAATGAATGCAACATAATGAAGTCAATATCATCAAGTCATGGACTCATCAACAAGTTACTCAATGTGTTTCTTATCCTCATCTATCATGTACATCTTTCCTCATGTAGATTTCTCTATTCTTCATCTCTTTCACCTTTCTTCAAATGTCTCGGTGTAGTAACTTACAAGATAAGTGTTGTCAAACTAGTTGACATCAATGACAACATAATATTGATTTAATCATATTACATATCTAATTAGAAACTCCTCAGTGATCTTTAATCACAAATTCTTCAATCAGATTCCAAATCAGTTGTAGTCCAACAATCTCTCCCTTTGGCATTGATGGCAACTCAAGTAATATGAAATGTACCATCCACATACCAAACATATATTCTACAACTTTGCGAACAAATGTTGTAATTCAAATAGAATTAATATGTTTAATCACTACATTACTAAACAACATTAAAAATATAGCTTTACCATTCTGTAGTTGTGATCTTTTCAGTTCTCTTGTTCCTGCTTTTGTTCTCTATAACTAATTTTCAATACTCTGCCTCATTCAGACTATCGCTCCCTTAGATACTTCTCATCAGTGCTTGTCCATTTTCATATTATTTATCTCTCCCTTTGACAACAATGCCAAAGAAATAAATAAATAATCAATTTTGTCATCCTTTGTATCTCTGAATACTAATATCCCAATTGGTTTTAGCTCTTCAAACTTAATCACAACCTTGAACATGATTCAAGGTGTGAACTATGCTGCATCAACATGAATGATCTTCTGATAAAAGTAGGCTGATGCAACATCCAGATCACCTTAGTGATTGATAGACAGGGGACGGACCCCAAGTCTAGTCCTCAAGTATTCAAATGTGTCCTTCGATAGAGGCTTTGTAAAAATATCAGAAAGTTTTTCTTTAGATGTGACAAATTCCAACTTCACTTGCTTCTCTTGCACTTGTTCTCTTAAGTAATGATACTTAATAGATATATGCTTTGTCTTAGAGTGCATCATAGGATTCTTTGAAATATTAATAGCACTAGTGTTGTCACAATATATAATCACTGGGTTAGTGATTACCTCATTCATTCCCTCCAACACTTGTTTGATATATGCAATGTTTGAACAATTAGTAGCAGCAGCAACATACTCTGCTTCAGCTATAGACTGAGAAATACAAGCCTACTTTTTACTTGTCTAGGTTACAAGTCTTTCACCAAAGAAAAATGCTCCTCCGGTGGTGCTTTTTCTATCATCCACATTTGTAGCCCAATCACAATCGGTGTAAACTTTCAGTTCAAACTTTCCTTCCTTAGGATGCCATAATCCATAATTCTCTATTTTCTTTAGGTATCTTAATATTATTTTTGTAGCTATCATGTGCGATTCTCCAGGATTAGATGAAAATCTTGCAACAATTCTCACAACATGTGCTATATCTAGTCTACTGTGAACTACATACATTAGCTTACCAATCATGGATCAGTAAAGTGTCTAGTTTACCTCTATAGTTTCATCCTCCTTTGTCAATTTGCATCTAGTAGCCATCGTTGTTCCCATAGGTTTAGCATCTTCCATGCCAAATGTCTTTAGTACTTCCTTTATGTATTTAGATTGTGTGATGAATATTCCATCACTCTGCTAAATCACTTGTAGTCCAAGAAAGAACTTAATCTCTTCGAACATGGACATTTCAAATTCCTTTTGAATTTCATCAGAAATGTCTTGCAAACAAGCTCTGAGCCTCCAAAAATAATATCATCAACAAATATTTCAGCAATGATAATAGTATCATCAGTATCACCTTTCATATATAGATTGTTGTTTTCACTTGTTCTAACAAATCCAATACTTAACAAGTAAGTATGTAGTCTTTCATACCGTGCTCTAGGTGCTTGCTTCAATCCATATAAAGCTTTATGTAATCTACATACCATGTCTTTATTATCGGGATCAACAAATCCTTCACATTGTTCAATGTAGACTTCTTCAAGTATACCATTCAGAAATGCTGACTTCACATCCATTTGATAGGCTTTGAATTTATTGTGTGCAGCATATGCAAGTAGCATTCTAACTCCTTCCAATCTAGCAATAGGTGCAAATGTTTCACCATAGTCAATGCCTTCTTCCTATGTGTATTCCTTGCATACCAATCTAGCTTTGTTTCTTGTGACTTCACCATTCTCATTTAGTTTATTCCTGAATATCCACTTAGTACCAATAACATTCTTATCTTTTGGTCGGGGTACTAAGGACTAGGTTTTGTTCTTTTCTATTTGTTCTATTTCCTCCTTCATTGCATTAACCCATTCTTCATTCTCTAATGCAACTTTCACATTTTTAGGTTCAAATTCACAAACTAGACATGTACCTTGTCTTGTTTTGCTTCTAGTTTGCATTCCAGCATGTCTGTCTGCAATGATTTGTGTCTCAGGATGATGTCTTTTGACAAAACTAGTAGTGCTTGATTTCTCCTTTCTTGCTCATCCTATTCAGGGTCATTTCCTTGCTCGGTAGCTCCATCTTGTTCATTGATTGGTGTTGCATATTGTCCTGTATTGTTTCCCTACTGACCGATTGTCACAGCTTGCGGCATCGGTAGATACTCTGGATATTCAATGTAACTGAATCTACCATAGTCTTTTGATTCCTTTGTAATTTCCTCTATGTTCTTGTTATCAAACTCATCAACATGAACATTAGTACTTTCAACTATCTTATTTCTAACCTTATTCAAACATTTATATGCTTTACTTGTAGTGGAATATCCCAAAAATATCCCTTCATCTCCTTTAGAATAAAATTTTCTATTTCTTTCATCTTTCAAAAGAAAGCATTTACTTCCAAAAATTCTACAATAACTTACAGTAGGTTTGTATCCAAACCATAGTTCATAAGGTGTTCAGTTGGTGTCCTTCTTCAGTTGTACTCAGTTAAGAACATACACAGCTATGCTGACAGCTTCCCTCCAATATGTCTGAGAAACATTCTTCTATATCATCAAAGTTCTAGCACAGTCAATTATAGACCTATTCCTCCTTTCAGCAATGCCATTTTGTTGAGGTGTCCTCAGCGTAGATGCATGTTCTTTAATTCCGTGCTCATTACATAAATTACTAAATTCATCAGAGATAAATTCACCTCCTCTATCAGATCTTAAGCATTTTATTTCCTTTCCAGTTTCTTTCTCTACCTTAGCTTTATACCACTTAAACATTTTAAAAGCTTCAGATTTCTCTTTTAGGAACATAACAATCATCAATCTAGTATAGTCATCAACAAAAAGAATAAAATATTTATCACTAGAACAACTCTGAGTTCTCATAGGACCACATAGATCGGTATGAACCAACTCAAGTATCTTCTTTGTTGAGTAGTCTTTACTTTTAAAGCTAGACTTAGTCATCTTACCTTTCTGACATTCATGGCACATGGCATGATCAGGTTTTGTCAAGTTAGGAAATCCTCTAACTCTTTTCTTTTTACTAATCTTGATCATGTTGTCAAAGTTCACATGGCATAACCTTCTGTGCCACAACCAAACATCTTCATCCTTTATTAACAAACAAGAAAACTGATCCATATCAAGATAGAATAAATTACCTTTGGATTGTGTACCAATTCTGATAAGTCTTCCTTCATCATCATATATCTTCACCTTTTTTCTCTCAAAAGATAGTCGGTGGCCTGAATTGTTTAGCTGAGCCACACTTAACAAATTATAGTTCAATCCATCTACCCAATATGCATTTTCACATTGTATTCTATCATTGATCATCAGTGAACCTTTACCTCTTACCATTCAAGGTGCATCATTTCCCATTCTCATAGATCCTCCATTATATTCAACAAGATGATCAAACTTCTCTACATCACCAGTCATATGATGTGTACAACCACTATCTATGATCCATGTATCATTTCTATTTACTTTAGAGATAAGTGATGTTTCTTTATGTTTCTCTTCTTCTTCTGAGTCATCTTTCATAGCAACAAATACAACTTCTATATCATCATCAGAATCAGATTCAATTTCAATATCTTCAGCTATGTAACATACCTTTTTGCCTTTTTCATCTCAGTTGTCTTTGTTGTTGTGTCAGTAGCCTCTATTGACTCTTCTCCCATAGCTTCCTTCAGATCGATCTTTGGATCTATCATCATCTTTCTTCTGAGGACATCTAACAGTGATGTGACTGACTTCTTTACAATTAAAGCATGCCAAAGGTATCTTACCTCTATATCTTCATTTTCCTTTGGGCAATCTTCTGGCCATAAGAGCTTCAAGCTCATCAAGTTCATCATTGGTATTGTCATCACTATCACAATTCTTATTATTCCTGCTAGAATTTCCAATCTTCAAAGAAGACATGAAAGTAGATTCAATAGAAGGAACAACACTATTATCAAAGTTGTTTAATTCAAAATTTGTAAGTTTACCAATCAGAGTGTCAAGAGTAAGGTTGGATGTAGCTCTTATTTCATGAATTGTAGAGATCCTGATTGCATAAACTAGTAGCAAAGTTCTGAGAATCTTGCTTATCACTGTTTCATCATCAATCACTCCATCAGATGATCTAATAGCATGTACCACCTCTTTGAGTCTATTTTAATATTGTACAATGTTCTCACCTTCTTTCATTCTCATATCATCAAATCTGCCTCTCAGACTTTCAGCTTAGGCTCTTTTGACATTCAGATCTCCACTATATATTAGTGTTAATTTATCCCATGTTGCTTTGGTAGTTGTGCATGTCTTAATATCTTCAAATTCAGCATCGGTATAGGTAGCAACAAGTTCAATCATAGTAACATTGTGTTCATGCTTGTCCTTCAATTGATCAAGAGTTAAGGGACCAGTGGGTGGTTGTATGTAGCCATTCTCCATCAGATCTAGTGCAAAATTCCCAATTCTAGATATGTGCAGCTTCATCCAGCTTTGCCATACTGTGAAGTTCTCTTTCTTCAACTTTGGCACTTCCCTCTTATACATGTTGAGACCTTTATGCTTAAGTCCTTAAAATTATGTTCTAAGAAACCAACGCTCTGATACCAATTGTTAGAATAACTGAGAGGGGGTGAATCAGTTGTCCACTATCCCAAAACAAAATGTATAATTCAAAACAATTTCTTCAATTTCTACTCCTCGGTAAATAGTAATTACTTTCACTACCTGTGCTTTTACTGATTACCAGTCTAATACCATAATAGTTACCGATCAAATCTAACATGTAACATGCAAAGTATGATAACAAAAAAAATCACAATCAACACATAACACAAGAGATTTAACATGGAAACACTGCAAAGGGAAAAACCACCCGGGACTGGCAACCCAAAATTGTTCACTCTTCTAAAGTGAGGTCGGTTAAGACCCAACCCTCTCAAAGGTTTACAAACACACTATCAGGTGTGACCTTGTTAGAGGGTTTTAGACTAGAAGTTATCATCCAACCAACATTCACTATGGGGTTGACATAATAACAATGTTCATTCTATGAATGATACATCATAAGACTTTCAGAGTCCACTCGATTAAGAGATTTTGACTATGTACAATGGTTAAATATGTAATAGTAAATGACCTATCTTAATACAACTTCAATTGTAGATTAAAGATCAATATTCAGTCCATACAAATCCTTCTGACCAATATTTCACTTTAGATTCAATACTATATCAACTTACTGTCCATCGGTAATTTCTCTTTGTAGCTTGGTAATTATTCTGCAGCTCGGTTCTTATTAACTAGTATGATCAGAATGCATGAAAACCTTATTCACACAATATTCCTGTAGCTTCTTCTTCTGACATCATTGTAATGAAATTCTATTCTCTTATATAGATGGGTAAATCATTTTCTTCTCCACCATCAGATTTTGCTACGTAACCACATTCATAGATTTTGCTGCTTCAAACTTTCTCCACACTTGTGTTAATAACATGTTTGATTCTCATCCTTTAGATCTTTTCTAAATTTTGTTAGTCGTTGATCTGTGTAACAAACATTATCCGTTACATCAATATTATACTCTTTCCATCTCATTGATCTTATCGGCTAAACTAATCATTTAATTCATTCTCTTTCGCTTAGTTAACAAAGAAATGCATCCGTGAACACTGCTTGGTTAATACCGCGATCAGTATACACTACACTCCGTCGGTGTATACTAGAATTTCTTCATTTATCGACAACACTGCTTTGTGTCTTTCATCTCTATACTTCATCATAGATGAATGCAACATAATAAAGTCAATATCATCAAGTCATGGACTCATAAAAAAATTACTCAATGTGTTCCTTATCCTCATCTGTCATGTACATCTTTCCTCATGTAGATTTCTCTGTTCTTCATCTATTTTACCTTTCTTCAGATGTCTTGGTGTAGTAACTTACAAGATAAGTGTTGTCAAACTAGTTGACATCAATGACAACATAATACTGATTTAATCATATTACATATCTAATCAGCAACTCCTCAGTGATCTTTAATCACAAATTATTCAATTAGATTCCAAATTTGTTGTAGTCCAATAGGTTATAGGTTGGAGTTCAATGGAAACAAGTGCATCATTAACAACAAAGAAGGAGAAATAATTGCATCAGGATCAAAGATTAAAGGTAATGTTTTTTAGCTTAATCCAGAACCAAGTTGTTTTGTTGCTAAAGTAGATGACAGTTGGCTATGGCATAAAAGACTATGTCATATCAATTTTGATAACATAGTAAAGATACGTAATGTAAAATTAGTTAGAGACCTACCTTGCATAGCAAAGCCAGTTGATACTATATGCAGGGAATGTGTGATGGGAAAGCATGTGAGGAAATCATTCAGGAGCAATCATAATTCAGCAGAGAATAAGTTGAATCTGATTCGTATAGACCTATGTGGACCAACTCAAACAAGATCATACTATGGAGAAAGGTATTTCATTTTGTTTGTAGATAATTATTCTAGAATGATGTGGGTTGCATTCTTAAAAGATAAGTCAGAAGCCTTTAAAAAGTTCAAAATATTCAAAGCTAAGGTTGAGAATGAATCTGGACTAAAGGTAAAATGTCTAAGGTTAGATAGAGGAGGGTAATTCACCTCTAACAGATTGTATGAGTACTATGAAGAACATTGCATAAAGAGATAGTTGAGTGCACCTAGAACCCCTCAGCAGAATGGGATTGCAGAGAGAAGGAATAGGATCATCCTTGATACAACACACACCATCATGATTGAAGGAAAAGTTGCACACACCTATGGGAGAGATACGGTTAATACAATAGTCTATACAATCAATTAAATACAATTAAGGCCTAGCACAAATAAGACACCTTATGAGATATGGCCTGGTAATGTTCCCATAGTGAAATACTTTAGAATTTTTTGAAGCAAGTGGCAGATCAAGAGGGATAAAGTAATAGGAAAGTTTTATGCAAGAAGTGATGAAGGTATTTTTCTTGGTTACTCTACTAAAAGTAAAGCTTATAGATGATTTAACTTGAGATTGAAGAAAATCATTGAAAGTGCTCATGTTAAGATTGATGAAAAGTTGAAGGTTCAAGAAAGATATCATGATTACTCACCTATGATTGAAGAAGAACCCAGACCTTCCACTAGTGAGATAGTTGTTGAAGAGATGTTTGACAATATTAATGTATTGTTCAATGACCCTGAAACAAGTGAACAAGAAACTCAGAAGGAAGATGAGATAGTATCACCCAAAGTTCTAAAGTTTACATATAGATACCATTCCAAGAATGACATCATTGGAGATCAGAGTGGCAAAGTCACAACAAGATCAAAAGCAAAGAATTCAGAAAGCAATGAGGTGGTATGTTTACTACCTCATATTGAACCTTTAAGTGTTGAAGATGCATGTTATGATTCAGATTGGCATGATGCTATGAAATAAGAACTAGATCAGATTATCAAGAATGATGCTTGGGAACTGGTACCAAGATCTAGTGATAAGAATGTGATTGGAACAAAGTGGATATTTAGAAACAAGATGAATGAAGATGGCACAGTAGTAAGGAATAAAGGCATTGATTATTCAGACACATTTGTACTTGTAATTAGATTAGAAGCTATTAAGTTGTTTCTAGCTTATGCAATAGTCAAAAACTTCAAATTCTATCAGATGGATGTCAAGTCAGCATTCTTGAATGGAGAGCTAAAAGAAGAAGTATACATTGAGTAGCCAGAAGAACTCACCCTATCAAACATATCTGATATTATATGTAGATTGAAGAAATCCCTCTATGGACTTAAGCAAGCCCCTAGAGCATGGTATGAGAGACTTGATGGATATCTAACTAGAATTGGATTCAAGAAAGGAGCAACAGATTGTAATCTATTCATAAGAGAGACATCTGAAGGACAACTACTTGTAGCTATATTTGTTGATGACATTATCTTTGGAGGTAATGATAAAATTAGTGCTGAATTTGCTAAGGAGATGCAGAGTGAGTTTGAGATGAGCATGATTGGACCTATCAAATACTTCTTGGGATTAAATGTGCAGCAGACAAAAAAAGGTATTTTCATTAATCATTCAAAATATGTGAAAGAGATATTAAAGAAATTCAAGATGGATGATTGCAAGCCAGTGGGTACACCTATGATAATAGGATGTAAGCTTATAAAATAAGATTATTCACAAGCAATAGATATAATATTGTACAAATCTATGATTGGAAAACTTATTTATCTTACTCAAACCAGACTAACTATTTCCAATGTAGTTGGCATAGTTGGAAGATTTGCAGCAGAGCCTAAACAAAGTCACCTCATGGAAGTAAAAAGAATATTTAGATACTTACAAGGCACTATAGATTATGGTCTATGGTATCCGAATTGAGAAAATGTTGAGCTTCATGTATATACTGATGTAGATTGGGCAGGATGTGTTGATGATCGAAAGATTACATCAAGAGGAGCAGTGTTTCTTGGTGACAGACTTGTCACTTGGACAAGCAAGAAGCAAAATTGTATCTCTCAGTCAACAAAAAAAGGGGAGTATGTTGCAATAGCCTTGAATTGTTCTACAATTGTTTGGATCAAGCAAATGATAAAGGATTTTGGAATTTAGATTGACTATCCTATTGTTATTCATTGTGATAACACTAGCACCATCAATATGTCAAAGAACCTTGTGATGCATGTAAAGACAAAACACATTGAGATCAAGTATCACTTCCTAAGAGAGAAAGTGGGAGAGAAAGAAGTCAAGTTGGACTTTGTGAGTACTAAAGATTAGTTAATAGGCATATTCAAAAATCCCTTGCCAAAGGATACTTTTAAGTATCTCAGGGAGAAGTTGGGAGTAATTCCCTTCCCCGATTCTACTTAGAAGAAAGAAGAAAAAGTATCAGTCCTCAGGGAATGATGGAAGGTTGAGTACTCTACCTCAGGAGTAGTACCAGTTCTTAAAAATAATGGCACCCTTTTCCATTGATGTCAAAGGTGAAGTAATATATAGTCATGAAAAATAGAAGTAAAGAAGGAGTAATATACTAAGGGGGAGCAATATTCAGTCATAAAAGCAGTTCGGTTGAGAAAATGGAGAATATTGAAGAATATTATAGCAGATGGATGATTCATCCTTGGGGGAGTTTTGATGAGGAAATGGAGAATGTTATAAATGAATTACTCATTTGGATTGGTGGTGTTTTTTATTCCATATGTCAACATCAATGCCAAAGGGGGAGATTGTTGGAGATTTTCCAGCAAGCCAGTGCTGACTGTATGTTTGTCATTAATGACAACATATGGTAAATAAAATGTGTGGAAGACTTATGCAATAATATTTGACTATATGAAGCATGGACATGTTATCATCATGATATCATAGATGTAGAGGTTAATTGTTGGAATATACAGTTATGTAGTAGCTAGTATTAGCAGTGTTCCTGATAGAGTTAGAAGCAATGATCTATGAGTGATTGTTTGTACAGTCATCATGGAGCCTTGTGCCTTTGGATATATGATGATGACATGTTGATGATGTTACAATCATGGACATAGAGTCTGATGATCAGTTGAAGTGAAGTTATGCAGTTGCTATTCACAATTAGCGGTTTTCTATGTTTATTCAAAAGAGCCGACAAAGATTGTATTGGTTCAAGAGTGGCGCTTATCACTTCGGTATGTACGCTTGGATTATAGATTGGAGAAGAGTTAAAAATGTTTAATTAAGAGTGCATGATCTAATTCATCTCGAGGAGAAAGTTTCAGCTACTTTGGTAGAGCCGACAGTGTGTAGTGTGTGTCTACATTTATTATCCCAGATTATGTTGCGTACTTAGTAGAGCCAACAAAATTATTATTGGAGTATTTTATGGTTTCTCTAATATGATTTCAACATGGTTCTAATAGGCCAACTTGATTATATCATTTAGAGGAAATATATTTATAGGCAGTCATTTGTGATTGCTAAAGCATGGTTCAGAGTTAATTGTGAAGAGTAGAGATGAGTGTGTGAAGTGTTGAGCCATCAGAAAAAGGTCTATGTGACCAAGTGAAGAGTTTATGCTATACATTTGAACTAATCCAGATAGAAAGTCAAAGCATAGTTCACCAAGATCAAGATATAGTGTATATCTGTTACTCAAAAGGTTGTAGCCTTCACCCCTTTGAGTAGTGTGCTCTCGGACAGTGTGTGCTCACCCCTAACATGGTTAATTGTAAAAGAATCCTAACAAGGTCTGAACCTTGACCAGATCACTATACTAAATATATTGTAAAGAAACTCCTAACAGGGTTAAGGATCTTCTAAGAAGGATCATAAAATACTAGTGTAGATTATTAGTGGGTGTTATTTCCCACCAGGGTTTATACCTATTTGGGTTTCCTTGTAAAAAAAATATTGGTGTTGTGTTCAAGTGTTCTTTCATTGTGTTTATGCTTTATGTTTAATATACTTGATTGGATAAAGAATTGAAACTTGTAGATAACTGATTCACCGCCCCCCCCTCTCAGTTATCTCTTGGGACTATTCCTAACACCCTATAAGGAACTCAAGGTGGCATAGCCCACTAGTAATAGGTCCTTAGGAATCAGTGCCTTCAGTTGTAACACATAAAGAGGAAGAAAAGTCTGTGCCCATGACAGAGACTCAAAAAGATGATACAATCTTCAGTGATAATGTAGAGATAGCCATGGCGGCCACAGATAATGACTTGGACAAGTTTGAGGAATCTTTTGTGAGTACACAAGAAGATGAAATTCTATGTAGTGACAATTCACCCAAGCTACAAGAAGAAGTACTAATAGAAGATCTAACTGGTGAAGAAGAAGAGTAGGAGAGAGAAAAAGAGGAAGAAAAGGTAGAAGAAAAGAAAGGAGAAGAAGAGGTAAAAGGAAGTGACTCAATAGATGATCCATATATTGAGATGCAAATCAGAGTAAAGAAAGAAGTGATGGATAGTACTCCTATCACTCCATTACCCTCATCATCATTGTTGTCAAGTTCGACACCTGACACCACTAGTTTGGACTCTTGGGGAGAAGAAGACCTAATGAAGATTAGTGTCTTAGCCATGGAGAAAGGAAAGGAGAAGTAGGTAATGAGGAAACCCTTATTTGTTGAATCAGTCAACATTTTAAATAGGAGGCTACCTTCAGACAAGAAAGTGTCTAAGGTCCATTCAGTTGATGATGTAAGCACAATTCTTTCAAACTTCAAGACTAAATTTTCTAGCATGGAAGAATCTGCATCCCTAGTTGCAGAAGAGAAATACTTGAAGAAGAGGCTAAGTGAATTAGTTAGAAACTTTACACTTGAACTAAGTTCACTAAATATTAGTCAAGCATCTTTGAAGGGGTTTGCAACAATGAGCAGGAAAATCATTACTACTTTTATGAACCAGGATAAGCTGTCTAGTGATCATTACAAGAAAATCCAAGAGGCAGAATAAATGATAGAAAATGTAAGGAAATTAGTAGAAGACCCCTCCATGGATGTGAAAATATGCAACAATGTATACCAGGGGCAATTAGATAAGGTAGAAAAGGCTAAAAAGGAGATGTCTAAGATAAGGGTAAGGCAAACATAGCTCAGGAATGCTCTTGCACCCTCGATAGATGTACTTAATTAGAACATCAAGGAGATTGATTCCACCATGGTGACATATGATCAAGGTTTGAGTATAGACTTGGAGAAAATGGAGAAGTTGCAATATGCCCTATGCGCCCATCTATAGATTGTCAATGCACTAATTGCAAACTAGAAGCAAGCAATCCAAAACTTAGAGATAGCATATCCAAATGTACTTTCATTGTAAGTACTTGTAGTTACATTTTTGGAGCACCTTTGTCATTAATGTCAAAGTAGGAGTATTTAGTATAGAATATGGAGTCTTATATGTAAAGAAGATGTATAATAAAGAGTCTAAGGGAGATATACGATAAAGTATGTTACAAAGCTTTTTGTAAGGGTACAGTTAGTAACTTTGCCATATTCCTTTGTTTCCATCAGTGAAAAAGGGGGAGATTGTTGGAAATTTGACTATACTATTGTATATGACTAAATATAGTGTTGTCATTATGACAAAAAATTCATATAGTATTTTGGAGTTAGCGCACATTATCAGAAGATCAAAATTTGGCTAAGCATAGAAGAATGGACAATTAACAGAGCACCAGTAGATCAGAGTGTCAACACACATGAGTACAATAGAGTTATGGTATGCGCCCTTGATGATAAGATGGTAAGAGTATATTTATGATTAGTCTAAGAGTGCATGATCATATGTGCAAGTATGTAGAAGATACAAATAGATGAAATGGTATAGCTAGTGAATGCTAGAATAGAACACAGTATGCAACCGACTATTGATAATTTAATTAGCGGTTATAATATAGTTTTGTAAAGGCTATGTTCCTATTGTAATCAATTTTTAGTAATGTAATTATGTTTTTTTGTAAACACGCTTGAGCCAGGTCACTTGGAAGTATTGTATGTAATCGGTTATAGGCCGACCTAGGTAATTGTTTTGGGTAGTGCATATAAATATAAGATGCACCATTGTAATATGATATGGAAGTTGATATAGAGTTGATATAAGAAGAGAAGAAGTGTGTAAAGAGGAGGTAAGATGTATTAGAGATTTGCAAGAGATCAAAGCATCAGCGCATCAAAAGAATTGATCAGATAAGCAATGTCATAGTTCTAGTTCATCCAACAAATATAGTGTGTATCTGAGATCAGAAGGTTGTAGCCTTCACCACTTGAGAAGTGAGCTCTAGAATAGTGTGTCCCCACCCCTAACAGGGTTATTGTAAAAGAATCCTAACAGTGTCCGACCCTTGACAAGGTCACTATACTAAAAGCATTGTAAAGACAACTCCTAGCAGGGTTACGAATCTTCTAACAAGGATCACAAGACACTAGTGTAGTTCTTAGTGGGTGTCAATTCCCACGGGGGTTTTTACCTATTTGTGTTTCCTCGTAACCATATTGGTGTTATGTTTTGTGTTTATACATCTTATTTATGTTGATATTCATTTTAGTACTTAAGCATTAAAGTTAAGTTTCAAGAGTAAAAGAAAAGATCAAATAAAGTGAATAGTGATTTAGCCCCCCCCCCTCTCAGTGTTCCCATTCCTAACATAAACAAAAAGTATATTTCATATGTTGACATCAATGAAAAAATCTAAACAACAACAACAACAAAAATTCCAACCAATATCCAACAATCTCTCCCTTTAAAATTGATGGAAACATATTTGTGAAAAACCATCAACCCAAAAGTATTCACCTTAGTACAACCTTCTCAATATCTTCAACAATGCTCTCCCTAAAAGAGTAGGAGGTTTTTCACCTAACTCTCTCCCCCTTTGTAAAGGGAACCAAAGTGCCAACTTTGATCATGCAAATGTCTCCCAGGCTATGATGTAGCTTTTTCAAATCTTCATGCCTGTAACATACTAGGTGTTTTGTTCATAAAAACTTCATCAATTTTATCTCTGTAACTACTCCCCTTGAAGACTAGGACCAAGTATCAAGTCTAAAAGAATAATAAAGCTTTGATAATTACCAAACTAATGGATTCTTGCATCATTTAGTTATCACAAGGTGGGGCCATCACCCCAATTATACCTTTGAGATACTCAAAGGTCTCTTTCGACAAAGCCTTTGTAAAAATATCTATAATTTGTTCCTTTGTGATAATGTATTCCAATCTAACTTGCTTCTCTACAAATTTCTCTCCTAGAAAGTGATATTTAATTGATATATGACTTGTCTTAGAGTGTAATACTAGATTCTTTGACATATTGATTGTACTTGTGTTATCACAGTGAATAAAAATAGGATCTTCAATGTTTTCCACAATATATTTCAACATCTATTTCATCCAAACAATCTGAGTATAATTAATAGAAGAAACAACCTATTACGATTCAATAGTAGATTGTGATATACAATCCTGCTTCTTTCTCAACCAAGAAACCAATCTCTTTCCAAGGAAGAAAGCTCCTCCACTTGTTCCTTTTCTATCTTCCACACTACCTGCCTAGTCTACATCACTAAAAACATGTAAAGTAAAATCATCATATCTTTCATACCACAAACCATAGTCCAAGCTCCCCTTTAGATATCTTAGTATTATTTTCATAGAAGAAAAATGAGTTTCCTTAGGGTTAGCTTGGAATCTATCAATAATTCCAAATGCATTGGATATATCTATCCTTATATGAGTCAAGCATTACAATCCTCCAATCATTGACCTATACTTTTTCTGAAAAAACATTTTGTGATTCATCATTAGCAGTTAGTTTGCAACCAAAAACCATAGGTGTTCCTATTAGCTTACAATCCTCCACTCCAAAAAATTTCAATAATTCCTTAAGATACTATTGAGGGGACTTTGTGAGAGCCTAGCCAATAGGGGGAGAGTTGTCAATGGGTACCAGAGTACCAACCAACTTTTCTTGAAGAGGTTTACCAAGGAGCATACTCTCCTATCCTCCAAGCACTTGGTAGTCGGGTCACGACGGTGCAAGAAAGGTTCAGTTGGACAAATGACTTTTTTTTTTTATGTTGAGGGGCCTAATAGTTTTATACTCATCAAATTCTGGAGATTTAGAATGGGTGAGGTTTCTTGCAAGTTATCTTCAATTTAAAAAATAAAAGTGAAAAAGATTATCCAAGGTTAATAATGAAGTCTATGTATAGTCATTTTATAAACCTTGAAACATCAACAATGCTCAAATAAAAGATCAGTAACCATACCAAACATATGTATAATCATCAAGTGAAACATACATTAACAATGAAAGTAAAAGCATTTCTATTAGCTACCAGAAAAATTTTGAGAAGGACAAAGAGAGGCATACAACATGAAAGAGATTCACTAAATCCAGAATGAAGAGCACCACAAAGTATAGTACCAAGAGTAGTCTTTATTCCTTCTTTAGATTAAAAGAGCTAACATGACACAGTGCAGCATGGAAAATCCAAGAATGGATAGTCCAAATCTACACTAGCAACAACAATACAATGGAAACAGAACAAAAAAATACTCAAATAGAATTTTCATTCAACATGCCTGGCTGTAAGGCCTTCCAGGTTATGACCAAGTAAAAACAATTACAATAGTAATTGTACAATCCTCTAGCTAGTCCAGCTCTATGACACATCAGCAATTGGTAGAAACACTAAGGTAGATCTAAACTTGAGCTCGCAAGCCACCAAGAAATCTCCTTGTCTCCAAGCATGCAAACCACTAGCTCTGCTATTACAAATATCAGACAAACAATCTGATTTGCAAGATCTTATAGGATCCAATTACTATCCTTCCCAAATGCGTGTCTTTAACAACTATCCAAACCCTTTCTTAAATACATTTCTTCAACTACAATTCAGCTGGAAGAAAGAAATAAATCCTAAAACCAAGTTGGCTCCTAAACAAACAACTATTAAATATAGTACAATTCAACTCTCAAATAGCCTTACAAATAATTAATTCTCCATGTCAGCTTCTAGATCTACTTAGGAGAATGTAACACCAACTACCCACATTAAATACATCAAGTCATCCCACTAAATCCACAAGAACTCCATTGGGTAAGCCAAAATACCGAGTTCCTATAAAAATAACTAAGAAAGATAGGCATCATTGAGAAAGCACATTGACTGAGCATCACAAGCATCATTGAGCATAGGTTCTACCGAGTGCCATAAGTTTTATTGAGTTCCTTCAGTGACTGAGCCCCTCAGTCAAATCTGCAACTGAGTAACATAGAAATACTCCAACATAACACACCAACATATAGGATTTCCAACTACCCTAGGATTCCCCTGCATCAGACATCCAAGGTGCGAAAATATGTTCTCAGTGGCTGGAATAAAATCTTATAGGATTCAATACATAAACCCCAAACTTGTTCTTCACATACATGTCCTTCAAGTCTTCAACTTGCACACTCTTCCACTTCTTCTTTCTCTACCTTTTCAAGTCCTTCCTTCACAATCGACATGTTTTTTTTCCATACTAATCTCCAATCCTTTCAGCATCCTTCAACTCAACTCAAATCCAAAAAATCAGGTTCCTCCTACTAAGTGTTGTATCTAGCAAAGGCATTAGGGAAAACTTCTTGGCACCCTTCTCAACAATAAACACATTCTCAACACAGTCATGCACAACTCTTCAATCATACTGCCAAGTTCTACCAAGTAATATGTGACAACTATTCATGTCTACAATATCACACAACACTTGAGCCTTATACTGGCCAATCTAAAATCCAACAAGACATTTCTCCCTCACTTCCAAAGCATAAACATCTTGCAACAAACCAATCCTATAAGGATAAGGATGTCTTTCTATCTTCAAACCAAGTTTTTGAACCATCTCCTCAGCTACAAGGTTATAAGTACTACCACTATCCATGATTAAATTATAGATTTTACCTCCTGACTTGCACCGAGTTCTAAAAAAATTACTCCTTTGACAAGGTTCTACCTTTGTACTGAGTAATGTTCTTCAGACTAGAAACTTGAATTCTAACTCTACTTTAGGTTCATTTAGTATGTTCTCATTTACCACAGTAATTCTTCAATCACCAACCTTTTGGGAAAATTCAAATGATCGATGTCCCTCTTTTCCACAATGAAAAAAAGTACCCTTAAATGAAACCTTACCTGTCCTCTTCCTCAGCTCAACAGGTTTCGGTTCATCTTTAGCAGTCAGCTTATCCTTCACCAAGTGATCCTGTTTCTCCTTCCCTTAGGAATTACCATGTTGTTTCCTCTTCAACTTATCCTCTGCCTTCAGGGCATACTGATAAACATCCTCAACCAAATCAATCTTCATCATACCAAGCTCATCTTGAATATTGAATCACAAACCATTCACATACTGAGATACCTTTTCCTTACCGAGTTCTCTATTTCCAGACCAAATATTCAACTTATAGAACTCCTTAGTATAGTCTTCAATAGTCAATTCTTTCTGCTTCAAATTTCACAACTTCTTAAACAACTCAGGTTCATAGTCAGCATGTGTGAACTTAGCTTTCAACTTAGCCACCATTAACCTCAATAGATTGATCTTCATTTCACCTTAATCTTCTCTATCTTTCTTTAATTGTTTCCACCAAAGAGAAACATGTCCTTTCAACTTTGTCTGTGCCAATCTCACTCTAAGAGGATCTTAAATTTCTTCAAGATCAAAGAAATCTTCTAACTCACTAATCCAATCAATCAAGTCCTTGGGTCTGAAAGTAGTAGAGAAGTTAGAAACTTCCATACGGTAGCTAGTACTTAACCAAGCTCCTAATCTCTACAAATGACCAATTATATCTTCACCAGATCTATTCCTCTGATTAGTTCTATCATCTCCACTAGATCCAACAGCTTCAAAGTCTTCAACAACTTCCTCATAGCCATTCTTAGTGCTAAGATTACTCGACATACTAGTAATAGCTCTCATGATCTTAGCAATCATGTCATTCTTCATCAATTCCATCTCAGATCTAAAATCTACCTTAATAGAGATTTGCAATCACCCTAGGTTCCAATCTTTTCAAAGGCATCCTCACGATCTTCGTAAACCCAAGGGAACAAATCAGACCAACCCAAACCAAGGTCTTGGTGAAAATTGCATCAACTTCGATGATCTATCTACACACTCAAGAACTTCAAGCTCTGATACCACCTGACGTAGTGCAACATGGAAAATCCAAGAATGGATAGTCCAAATTTACACTAGCAATAAAAATATAGCAGAAACACAACAAAATAATACTCAAATAGAATTTTTATTCAACATGCTTGGTTGTAAGGCCTTCTGAGTTACGACCAAGTACAAATAATTACAATAGTAATTCTATAATCCTTTAGGCTCTAGTCCAGCTTTGTGACACATCAACAACTGCTAAAAAAACTAAGGTAGATCTAAACTTGAGCTCACAAGCCTCTAAGCAATCTCCTTATCTCCAAGCATGAAAACCACTAGTTCTGCTATTATAAATATCAGACAAACAATCTGATCTGCAAGATCTCACAGGATCTAATTACTATCCTTCCCAAATCTATGTCTCTAACAACTAACCAAACCTCTGCTTAAATCCATTTCTTCAACCACAAGTTGGCTCCAAAATAAATAAATATTAAATGCAGTACAATTTGACTCTCAAATAGCCTTACAAATAATTAATTCTCCATGTCAGCCTCTAGATCTACGTAGGAGAATGTAACACTAGCTACCCACATTAAATACATCAAGTCAGCCCACTAAATCCATAAAAACTCTAGTTGGTAAACCAAAATACTGAGTGCCAATAAAAACAACTGAGCAAGCTAGATATCACCAAGAAAGCACATCGACTGAGCATCAAAAGTATCATTGAGCATAGGGTCCATCGAGTGCCATAATTTTTATCGAGTTCCTTCAGTGACTGAGCCCCTCAATGACCGAGCCCATCGGTCAAAGCTGCAACTGAGTAGCACATAAACACTCCAACATAATGAACCAACATACAAGGTTTCCAACTACCCTAGGATACTCCCCCATCAGAAACCCTAGGTGCAAAAAGACATTCTCAATGGATGGAAGAACATCTCATGGGATTCAATACATAAACCCTGAATTGGTTCTTCACATACATGTCCTTCAAGTCTTCAACTTGCACACTCTTCCACTTATTCTTTCTCTTCCTTTTGAAGTCCTTCCTCAACAATCCACAGGTCTATTCTCCATACTAATCTCCCATCCTTTCAAGATCCTTCAACTCAACTCACCTCCCAAAACTTAGGTTCCTCTTACTGAGTGTTGTATCCAACAAAGGCATCAAGGAAAACTTCTTGGCACCCTTCTCAATAGTAAACACATTTTTGACACAGTCATGCATAGTCGTGAAATCCTACTACCAAGGTTTACCAAGTAATATGTGATAACTACTCATGTCTACAATATCACACAACACTTGATCCTTATACTGGCCAATCTAAAAATCAACAAGACATTTCTCCCTCACTTCCAAAGCATGAACATCTTGCAACCAACCAATCCTATAAGGATAAGGATGTCTTATGCTCTTCAAACCAAGTTTCTGAACCATCTCCTCAGCTACAAGGTTATCAATACTACCACTATCCATGATTACATTACAGATTTTACCTCATGACTTGCACCAAGTTCTAAACAAATTACTCCTCTGACAAGGTTCCACCTTAGTACTGAGCAATGTTGTTAAAACTAGCAAGCTTTCTAACTCTACTTTAGGCTCATTCAATATGTTCTCATTTACCATAGTAGTTCTTCAATCACCAACCTTTTGGGAACATTTAAATAATCAATGTCCTTCTTCATCACAATAAGAACAAGTACCCTTAAAGGAAACCTTACCTTTCCTCTTCCTTGGATCAACGGGTTTCGGTTCATCTTCAGCAATCAACTTATCCTTCACCGAGTGATCTTGTTTCTCCTTCCCTTGGGAATTACCATGTTGTTTCCTCTTCAAATTATCCCCTACCTTCAAGGCATACTGATAAGCATCCTGAACTGAATCAATCTGCAACATACCAAGCTCATCTTGAATATTTAATCTCAAACCATTCACATACCGAGCTACCTTTTCCTTACCAAGTTCTCTTTGTCTAGACTGAAAAGTCAACTTATAGAACTCCTCAATATAGTCTTCAATAGTCAATTCTTTCTACTTCAAATTCTACAACTTCTTAAACAAATCAAATACATAGTCAACAAGTATGAGCTTATCTTTCAACTTAGCCACCACCAACCTCCACTAATTGATCTTCATTTCACCTTCATCTTCTCTGTCTTTCTGTAATTTTTTCCACCGAAGAGAAATATGTCCTTTCAAATTTGTCTGTTCCAATCTCACTCTAAAAGGATCTTAAATTTATTCAAGCTTAAAGAAGTCTTCTAACTCACCAATCCAATCAATAAAGTCTTGGAGTCTCAAAGTACCAGAGAAGTTAGAAAATTCCATTCGGTAACTAGCACTTAACTGAGCTCCAGATCTCTACAACTGACCATTTTTGTCTTCACCAAATCTATTCCTCTGATTGGTTCTATCATCTACACTAGATCCAATAGCTTCCTCATAGCCATCCTCAGTACTAATATTCCTTGGCATACTAACAATAGCCCTCATGATCTCAGCAATCATGTCATTCTTCATCAATTCCATCTCAAATTTGAAATATACTTTAAGCTTCTCTGTAATCTTTGACTCTACAACATCACAGAGATCTACAATCGATGTAGGGTCCAATCTTCTCAGAGGCATCCTCAAGATCTTCATAAATCCAAGGCAACAAATCATATCAACCCAAACCAAGGTCCTGGTGCAAACTACCTCAACTTTGGTGATCTGTCTACACACGCAAGAACTTCAAGCTCTGATACCACCTGACGTAGTGCAACATGGAAAATCCAAGAATGGATAGTCCAAATCTACACTAGCAACAAGAATACAACATAAACACAACAAAAGAATACTTAAATAGAATTTTCATTCAACATGCCCAGTTGTAAGTCCTTCTGGGTTATAGCCAAGTGCAAACAATTACAATAGTAATTTTGTAATCCTCTAGCTAGTCCAGCTTTGTGACACATCAACAATTGGTAGAAATACTAAGGCAGATCTAAACTTGAGCTTGAAAGCCACCAAGAAATCTCCCTGTCTCCAAGCATGCAAACCACTAGCTCTTTTATTACAAATATCAGACAAACAATCTAATCTACAAGATCTCACAGGATCCAACTACTATCCTTCCCAAATTCGTGTCTCTAACAACTATCCAAACCCCTTCTTAAATACATTTCTTCAACCATAAGTCATCTAGAAGAAAGAAAAAAATCCTAAAACCAAGTCAGCTCTTAAATAAACAAATATTAAATGTAGTACAAGTCAGTTCTCAAATAGCCTTACAAATAATTAATTCTCCATGTCGGCCTCTAAATCTACCTAGGAGAATGTAACACCAACTACCCACATTAAATACATCAAGTCAGCCCACTAAATCCACAATAACTCCATTCAATATGCCAAAATACAGAGTGCAAGTAAAAAAAACTAAGCAAGCTAGGCATCATCAAGCAAGCACGTTGACCGAGCATCACAAGCATCATTGAGCACAAGTTTTGCTGAGCACCAGAAGTTTTACCAAGTTCCTTCAGTGACCGAGCCGATCAATGACTGAGCCCCTTATTTAAAATTGCAACTGAGTAACACAGAGACACTCCAACATAACACACCAATATACAAGATTACCAACTACCCTAGGATGCTCCTACATCACAACATCACTGGTTGGTACATTCATGGCTCTTGAGGAACATTAATCTACTGCGAGCACTAAACAACTACACTTGAAGAAAAGTAGAACAACTATAGTATGTACAATAAAATAATCAATTCTACCAACCCTTGATTAGGCATCATACTTCTTATATATAGACATCCTACAATCTACCTTCAGATCTAGAGACCACTTGTTTCTATGAAATACAATATTTATAGCCAGTACTATGTGCATTGTCAGAACTATCTAGTCATATCACAATACCTGAAAAGGAAAGAAGAGGAGAGGGGAAGGAGGAAGAATGGAAGAATTAAGGAAATAATCATCATGAGACACCACCCAAGCATGTGGATGTGACTTGTCAAGCCTAGGTATCTCGAGTAGTGTGCTTCATAAATGTAATGTCTCCTTCTTGTGCATTCAGTTATAAATACTGGAGCAAATCCTTGGGAGTTGAGATGTGTGTATAGTCCTCTGCCCTCTATTTATCACTACTGACAATATTGTAACTTCTTAAATTCTAAGAAAACTTATATCAACCCAACTGGGATGGCATTTAGTCAGCTTCGAAGAAACCATCGATGTAGACCATCATAAAGAATACAAAATTGTGAAGACTATAATTCCAGACTCCGAGAGCTTATGCTCAAAGAATGATGAATGAAATAATATGTTACCAGGAGAAGAATCCTTGTAACCTAAAGAATTTACTTCTCATTATATTTATAGAAGGACTCCATTATCTCAGTTACACCTTCCTCATCTACCTCTTTGAGGTGATCTATATGGCCAATAGCTTCTTCTAGATGATCTATAACATCTTTAGTTTTTTCTTTCAATTCAAAGGATGCCTTGGTGGGATAATGGGCCTTAAGAATCAGTTGGGAGAGCCTTTCCAAAATTGAGCTATCAAAATTCCTCAAGGGCTAGAATTCTACATTGACCTACTCATCAAACTTAATCAATAAAGAATCCATGGGGCTGGCAATGCCCGAAAACACTAGATTTTTCAACGTCACCTCCTAGATGAATGCTAAAAATTGGTCCATCAAACCACAGACCTCGACCTTATGATCCTATATGACCTTAACTAGTTTCTTTCTTATCTTGACTTTGAATGAAAGTCTAGCATACTGGGTCTTCAAGAACTGACAAGGCTTATTTTCCAAAATACCTCTTTCAATCAAGTCATCCTATTTTAGGTTCAAAATTTCCCCTAGGCACTCTTTCCAATCCTCATACTTTTCTACCTAGGACTATCATTCAAAAGAAATATTATCAATTTTACAAAAAATATTATGAGCACTATATAATTCAAGGAGTTATGCAAAACAAAAGTTATTGATCTCCTCCAACTAGTTAGCTATCCATCCATCTACCACTAGTACTTTCTTTTTCATTATCTAGAGTGCTTCTATGTGTTGGAAATATTCAGGGATTAACCGAGTTACTGAGAGGGGAGGGGTGAATCAGTAACTTCAAATTTTCTTACAATTACAGATGTATTAGCATATAGTTCACTTTTTCATTATGCATATAGAAAGCATGAAACTTAAAAACATTCACAATAGTGACACATAGATTTGGTTACCCAGAAACCTTCCAAAAAGAAAGTAAAACTGGGGTGGGGATGAAACCCACAAAGCTTTAGTACTACAGAATAAAGTTGGCTGGTTAAGGCTTACAATTTGATCACTTCTGATGATCTGCCCTGTTAGGAGCAAAAAGGATTGCTAGATCCACCTTGTTAAAGGATTTACAAACATACAATGAAGTATGCACTCGGTAAAGAGATTTTACAACAGACTGTTAAGTCTACCTGGTTAAAGGATTTTAGTACTGATTCACTTGTTAGGATGAAACAGTAGATCTCTTGCTTTGCAACTGGATTGCTGATTGAGATTCGCTAAATGTACTGATCACCTTCTGTGATGAATTTGTCTTTACTGTTCCCTATACTGTTGTAGCCCTTTGTAATTCTCTTATCTCTGCCTTTTCTTTTTATTCACATTCATACTCATATAATTACATCTTGACATCTTTACAACATTGTTTATATACAAGTCTAAACAATTAATTACAATTACAAAGTTGGCTTGACAAATAAACATAAGTGCCACTAAGTCGGCCCAAGTATGGTTACACGGTTCTTGCAAACTAACTCGGTGACTTTCTGATACTCGGCATCCACTGCATTACTCGGCATCGTCATGCACTCGGTAGAAGTGAAGGCACGGTTCATACTAACCACTCGGTAGGTTTTGAACTCGGTAAATATTGGTGACTCGGTAGACACAATGTTACTCAGTTTATACTATCCTGCTCAGTTTGCACTGTCTTGCTCGGTTTGCACTGTTCTACTCGGTTTGCACTGTTCTTCTCAGTTTGCACTGTTCTGCTCGGTTTGCACTGTTCTGTTCGGTTTGCACTGTTCTGCTCGGTTTGCTCGATTTGCACTGTTCTTCTTGATTTGCTCAGTTCTACTCAGTTTGCTCAATTTGCACTGTTCTGCTCGGTTTGCTCAGTTCTGCTCGGTTTGCACTGTTATGCTCGGTTTTGCTTGGTTCTGCTCGGTTTGCACTAAGAATGCAAATAAGTGTTGTCACTAGTGGCAATTCTGCTTAATGCCAACAATCTCGCCCTTTGGCATTAGTACAAAAACACTTATTGCACAAAACTTATATACACTTATTGATTTTTTTTTTAATAGGGCTTTATACATTATCTCCCCCTTTCAATGTGCTAACTTTTTCTATATACAAATCTCCTTCTATACATATCTCCTTCTATACATATCTCCCCCTTTTTGACGATAATGCCAAAGGTGTATATACAAGTGATTTATAGAGAGAATCCAAAATTTGATAGAAAGTCAGAATGTACCTTCATGATTAGTGCCAGGGTTCTGTCCTAATTTTCTTGCAGAATCTTGCATGTTTGGATTGCAATTTGGACTTCTGCAGAGAGTTCAATCATGTGATCTGCTATAGAGAACTGATTGTCATGGATCAATGTTTTGGAATGTTCAATGTGCTTATACATTGTATTCATGATGGGAAGGATCATATTCTGGATGTCTAGCAGTGTGGACCGGATCCTTGTGTCTTCTTTTAGTAGATTTGACTGCATATTTGATAGATATGAGACTTTCATGTGATGAGCAGAGCTTGAACTTGGTTCAAGTTGCAGCTTCTGTATGCTAATCTTCATATCCTCATCCATTTTATTCATTTTATCCTTAACATCCTTTGTGAACTCGGCAATATTGCACAATCTGGCCAAAAGAGAGGTGATATTTGAATAGGTAGATTCAATATTTGACAAATCTGAAGACAATTCCACTTGATTAATAGCTATGTGCTGAGCAATGTGCTCAATCACTTTATTGTTGAATCTCTTCTTGGCTCTTTCAACTAACTTTTCTATCCCAGATGAGTCCTCATTGTATTTATTTACTGCTTCAGCTAATTGTAGTGAAACATGTTGAGAGGAGTCTACTTTAATGCCTAATGCATCAGACAAAATGTCTTTAGCATCTTTAATTATTTGATATTCCTTGTCTCTTTCCTCTTTAAGCTTCTTTTGCTTTGCTTTCCTTTGGAGGATTTCACCTATATTTTGCATTTGGTCCGCTGATAGATTTGCAAAATCTAATGTTGGAATCTCTATTTCTTCATCTAGGTCTATATCCTCTACTATATTCTTACCCAAAAATTTTATACTCGGTAGAACCTTAGGCTTATCTGTACTTAATGCCTTAGTAGTAGTGACAATAGACATAGTTGGACTGGCTATAGAGACTGGCACACTATCTACTGGAGAACTTAAAATATTTACACTTGTAGAATCAAAAACTAGAATACTTACTGCTGGAAAACTTGATGAAATGGGAGACTGCAACTCGGTAGAAGAAATGGTGGTTGCTTCTGTTGTTGCTATAGGTGATTGGACAAAAGTTGAAGTTGTCACAACCATGCTTGAAGGTGTCTCCGGGCTAGATGTAGAAACTTTTACTGGAGAGGTAGGAAGGGATGCAATGACTTCTGCTGCTATCCTCACAGTATCATCTACCTCAGTGGCTTCTTCTTGTTCATCACTGTCATCTTCAATATCTTTTATTATTACTGTTTCAATACTCGGTTGGTGAAGATGGTATATGTTCTTCCATGTAGCATTTGCATTTTGGCTATCCTCTTCTTTCCTTTGTTTACCGCCTATGGAAGTTTTATGCTTAATTCAATTCTTACCTTTTCTTCATCATATGTTCCAAAATATGGAGCTTTGGGATTAACAGGCTGATTAAGAAGGGCTTCAATGATATTCTTGGTTTCATCAATATTTACCTCATAAGGAAGAGGTTTTACATATACAATCCTTGGTTTAGCTGCTTGAATATATACATTGTCACAGTCTACCATGAAACAAATGTCATCCTTGTAATTCTCCACCAACTTCTATGGAATCCGGAACCTATCATTCATCTTTTCTTTGAAAGACTCAAAATAACTGTCCATTATACTTTCAAAATTTTCACCCATTTCTGAGATGTATTCATTTATTTCATAAAGTGCTGGCACATCTTTTCTCCATACAAATTTTCCTTTGGAAGGGAAGAACTTTTGAACATAGAAGAATAAACAGACTAGTAGGGATCCAAACTTACATGGATTGTTTTTGGAAGTTTGAATGCTTTCCATGTTTTTGTTAAACTGTTTTAACAATAAATCTGAGAGATCAAATGATAAGTTGTTCTTGACCACTTTGTATGCTAGGTCAATAGCTTCATAGGAGACACTATTTTGTCGACTTGAACTGTATATTTTATGGGCAATAATGTGTGTACCAAAATTTAGTTCAGCATCGGTAATGCTGCTAACTTTCATGCCTCTACCATCCAATTCGGCTAGGGTTTTCTTTTCCAGTTCCGACCGACCTAGGGTTTTGGTAGTTTTTGCTTTGTTCAACATGGGAAGACCGGTGATTTGATGAATCATCTTCTTGGTGATCTCTATGGGTTGCTCCAGCCAAATCTTGCCATCATGTATACGGCTGAGAATGTATCTAACCCATTTATCTTGAAAGTTTTGAGGCAAATGTGTAATGTGAACTAATCCCTTATCTTCCAGATGTTTGTGCTCGGGTTTCAGAATACCATCCACACATAGTTCTTCATGCACAGTATCTAGTTCTAGGTTTCCCATTTCATGAATTGTACAGTTGAAATGATTGTGAATATTGTTAATAAGTAGTACCTTAGGAGGAATCTGAGATTGAGCTCCGTTCGGGTCTAGGGCTGCTGCAATTGCGGGCATGATCTTGAAATCTGGTGCTTTCCATTCCCCTTGAACTAACATATCAGATCCTTTCTTCGCTGAGGTGCTAGATGATGCCATGGTAGCTCACAGAAAATTCTTTTCGCAAAAGTTATTTGAGTCGCTGGATTGCTCTTGAAGTTTTCTGCTCTCAAAGTGCTAAAATTCATGGTGAGAAATGAGTTCAATTTCTTGCCTTTTGTTTACAACTCTGTCATTAATGCTCAGTACAAATTAGGGTATGAATTCTGACAGACTGTCACCCACTAAGAATTAATTGCTCGGTGAAGAATTCGCAACTCGGTAAACTCAAGAATTCATATTGCTCCGACCTCGCTCGGTAAAGACTAATACCGACCTCGTTCGGTTAAGACTGGTACCAACCTCCCTATGATCTTACTACATCTTGTATGCTGATTTAGATCTTTCTTTTAATTCAGTTCTGGAATTGCTTGAAGTTTGTCTAGGAGAATATAGTTCTAGTGCTTTCTTGGAAATTTAGTTTGAGTCGGTAGAGCCACCCATTCCATTACTTGGACTGGTTTGCTCAGTAGATTTAGGAATCCACTTTTGTCTCACCTGTTTCCTGACCTTAGTTGCTTCATTCTTCTTTCCATCTTCAACTTCACTGGCATTCATGCAGTTTCTGGCTATGTGACCGAGTTTAGTGCATTTGAAGCATCTTACGGTAGTATCTCTTTTCCTTAGATGATGTTTTATGCAGTTCATGCCAATGTGTCCATATTCTCCACAATAATGACATCTACACCAGGTGTTGTAGTCCCATCCAAACATTGCTTTCATAATTTGTTCTACTGGATTGAATGTCTTGGATCTGTACTCGAATGCTTTGTGACCTTGTTTGTTGCACTTGTGACAATTACCTCTGAATCTAGGTTTTTTCCTGCATTCATTTGCTTTGTGACCATGTTGATTGCAGTTGTAACATTTTCCATTGAATTTTTCTTTTTCATTATTCCAACATTTATTTGAAGTATGTCCTATTTTACCACAATGATTACAAGTAGGTTTTTGATTTCTTTGAGTACCTTGCTTAGAGGATTCGCCTTCTCCTTTGTATCCAAGTCCTGCTTTTCATTTCTGCCTATGAAGATTTCGCTCATACAGCTGATTCAAGTCTTCTTGGCTTTTCAGCATTCCTTCATTGATTTGTTTTTTGGTGTTTAGGTCATCCACCAATCTTAGATTGATTTCCTTTTCAGATCTTAGTTCTTCTCTTGTGTTTTCTATCTCTGATCTTAGATTCAGAATTTCTTCATTTGTATGGGAGATCTGATCAATTAGGTTTTCTAGCTGAAGGGTTTTATTTTAAACTTCATTGTTCCTTCCATCTAATTCATCTTTCAACTTGTTTCTTTGTTCTAAGATCTCACAAAAGCTTGTTGAGTGTAGCTCTTGTTCTCTTTTAAATTTTCTCACTTCTTCCTGCAGAGACCCATTCTTTTCTAGGAGTTCTTTGACAGCATTGTTTGCTTCATCTGAGCTATTAGAGGGAAAAAGATCTTCAACCTTTTCTTCAATGTAATTCTGATCATTCATCTGATTTGCAAGTTCCTTCCTTCTTCTTAGGGATTGGGAAAGATGTTCTTTTGCTTCCTTGAGTTTAGCTATGGCCATTTCCAGATCTAGCTTTTCATTTTCAATCACCTTGTTCAGTTTGAATACCTCCATTGTCCTGGATCTTTGCTCAAGCTAGTTAAGCTTTATCTTGAGAACCAACAATGCTCTGATACCAATTGTTGGAAATATTCAGGGATTAACCGAGTTACTGAGAGGGGAGGGGTGAATCAGTAACTTCAAATTTTCTTACAATTACAGATGTATTAGCATATAGTTCACTTTTTCATTATGCGTATAGAAAGCATGAAACTTAAAAACATTCACAATAGTGACACATAGATTTGGTTACCCAGAAACCTTCCAAAAAGAAAGTAAAACTGGGGTGGGGATGAAACCCACAAAGCTTTAGTACTACAGAATAAAGTTGGCTGGTTAAGGCTTACAATTTGATCACTTCTGATGATCTGCCCTGTTAGGAGCAAAAAGGATTGCTAGATCCACCTTGTTAAAGGATTTACAAACATACAATGAAGTATGCACTCGGTAAAGAGATTTTACAATAGACTGTTAAGTCTACCTGGTTAAAGGATTTTAGTACTGATTCACCTGTTAGGATGAAACAGTAGATCTCTTGCTTTGCAATTGGATTGCTGATTGAGATTCACTGAATGTACTGATCACCTTCTGTGATAAATTTGTCTTTGCTATTCCCTATACTGCTGTAGCCCTTTGTAATTCGCTTATCTCTGCCTTTTCTTTTTATTCACATTCATACTCATATAATTACATCTTGACATCTTTACAACATTGTTTATATACAAGTCTAAACAATTAATTACAATTACAAAGTCGGCTTGACAAATAAACATAAGTGCCACTAAGTCGGCCCAAGTATGGTTACACGGTTCCTGCAAACTAACTCAGTGACTTTCTGATACTCGGCATCCACTGCATTACTCGGCATCGTCATGCACTCGGTAGAAGTGAAGGCACGGTTCATACTAACCACTCGGTAGGTTTTGAACTCGGTAAATACTGGTGACTCGGTAGATACAATGTTACTCAGTTTATACTGTCCTGCTCGGTTTGCACTGTCTTGCTTGGTTTGCACTGTTCTGCTCGGTTTGCACTGTTCTGGTCGGTTTGCACTGTTCTGCTTGGTTTGCACTATTCTGCTCAGTTTGCACTGTTCTGCTTGGTTTGCACTATTCTGCTCGATTTGCTTAGTTTGCACTATTCTGCTCAGTTTGCTCGGTTCTACTCGGTTTGCTCAGTTTGCACTGTTCTGCTCGGTTTGCACTGTTCTGCTTGGTTTGCACTGTTCTACTTGGTTTGCTCAGTTCTGCTTGGTTTGCACTAAGAATGCAAATAAGTTTTGTCACTAGTGGCAATTCTACTTAATGCCAACACTATGTTGCCATGTGGAAGTGACATTCTAGAGGTGGAGGCCTCTGGGATTGCAAAAGAAAGGGGGGATGCTAAATCCATTAAGAGCTTCCAGAGATTTGAATCAGATTACTAAATCTCTTTCTTCTTCTGGTACTCCTTTTTGTACCTTTCATGGATGATCCAACTTGTATCATCAAAGAGGTCTAGTAATCCTCTTCTATTTTTCTAGCCCAATGGAATAATGGTTATTGTGTAATATTCTACCGCTACCTCTTATTCTTACCTATTTTCTAGTGGGTATGCCACTATTTCCACCATGTTTCCATTTGGACCTTTTTGGGTTATGTGAAGGGTGTGAGCCTTCTTTATCTTTTTGGGTGCTTCATATTCTACTAACTGTCTATAGCTGAACGTGGACCTCTAATTGAGCCACATACACAACATAGTCATTGCTCGATCATCGAATCATGAAGAGAAGTATGGATTACCCAATTTGTAAGATTCTATCAATTTGATCTGTTGCCTCCTAATTAACTAGCATGTTTGAATTACTCTCAGAATGAGAGACAATAACCAAAAGACCAACCTAATACAAAGGATTTGAAATCTTGAAAGATGAGCAAAGTACAATTAATCTAAGATGAAAATGCAATTAATCTAAGAATGAAGATGCAATTTTAATCTAAGAACTTGAAAGAAATGTGCAAATTAAGCTAATAAAAATAAGCAAATTACTCTACTATGAAAGTCCAATTACAGTGAATGATAATTAAGCTAATTGTGCAATAAAAGCTTGAAAATATGAAGATAATTGAGACAAAATTTTTCTATAGTTTATGTGCTCCCAAATTGCCTTTTTTTGAATGAAGGAGAAGGTTCATAATATAGACAAGCCCAGAGAAGGAATGAAGTGTTTCTTGAAATGAAACGGTTGACTCTTCATTCCCAATTGAGACAAATATTTAGGAATTACTTAATTAAAAGAATGAATTATTGCCACATATGGGTGACCCTTCGAATATTTGAATTATTAAATCCAAATAAGATAATCCATTCAAATAACCAAGTAATATTAATTCCTTTTATGTGTATTAGCCAAATGGGGTGGGTTTAATTTAATTTAAAGCACTTAGGATGTTAGAATTAAATCAATTTATCATAGGGATTATTTAGCTAATAAAGCAGAATACTTAGGAATTAACTATAGTGTGTGATTAATACAATTTAGGGTTTTTGTAATTGACACCAAGTCAAATAAAGTCAGGTAGGAGAGAGAAAATTGCCTAGTAAAATAGGACTTTAATGATGTAAAATTGAAGAAATGCACCAAAATTGATAGAAATTATAAGGTGCCAATTTTGGGGTGTTACATTTGCCCCTCTTTGAATTGATGTGCGAGCAGTGTGTTGATTCAAAGAATATTCTGATGTGACAGATGAGGTTTTAGGATTATCCCCAGAATGGGGCTTAACCCTCAAAAGTCAAGGTTAGGATGCCAAGACACTAAAATAGATTGAATTGCAGAACCAACTCTAGGATGAGGCATGATTCTCTGAAGTCTAAGTTAGATTGCGAAGACAATGATCTAATGACAACTTGAGAAGAGACTGGAATCGGGGTTAGATTGCCCTAATGCCCTTTGATCAAATGATGACAGATGCAGATTTAGGACTAATCTCCAAAATTAGGGTTAGATTGCCCCAATACAAAGCTTAGCCCTCTGAGACCTAGGTTATATTGCCTGGATAATGGTCCAAAAGATATTTTGAGAGCCATCTCTAGAATGAATCTTGACTTTCAAGAATTAGGGTTAGATTTCGCCAATACCTAATGAGATTTCAAGAACCATCTCCAGAACAAAGCTTGATTCTTGAAGATCCGAGTTAGATTGCTCAGATACCTAAAAAGATATATTTCAAGATGACCAGATGTGAGGCATGAAGATGCCCCTAGAGATGAGATGCCCCAAGTGGTGAGGACTTTTGATTTAGATCAGATTGATATGAGACTAGTTCAACAAGATTCAAATGATGCAATCATCCTACCCCCTTAGGAGCAAAATTGAAAATGACATATCAAAAGGATGATTGACAACAAGAGGTTGCAGAATAGAAGCAATTAAACTAGATTTAAGAAGCTGCATAAGAAATTTGGAGAAAGTGGGAGGTCATGTTGACCAAGTTTGACCATGGTTGACTAGATTTGACTAGAGCTGACTTTGATGAAAATGTGAAGATCTCAAGAAAATGATGAGGAGATGAGAATCTGGTAGGAAAATAATGCTAGAAGGCTGACTGCACAAGCATCCAATCCCAAAGGATCCTAGAATTTAAAATGCAATTTTGAGTCATCTATAGATGTTAGATTTTTATTTTGATCCCAAAAATGGATTTAGAATGGTCGATTTAGCCAAGGGTGCAATTTTTATGCAAAATGGAGCACTTTGAAAATTAGGTCAAAAAGCTATATATGGCATGGAGGGGTCATTTTCAAATCATTATTCACTTTGTCTTCTAGCAATTCTGAGAGCTTTGTGAGAGAATGGATGGTGTTCCAGTGCATACACATCAATTTGAGTGCTCCCGATGCCATAGTCAACCACTGGAGTATGACCCACCTATGAGTAGTCGATAAACCATCCTGCATTTCAAGTTTTTAATGCTTGATTAGGTTATTTAGGTTAGATTTAGCATGTTTAGGGTCTAGTTCTTCAAATTTCACATGAGGAAACAATTTCCTCATGCCGGCCTTAGTCACCCCTCGCATGAGGAAATGGTTTCCTTGCATGGGTCAGGGATTCCTGACTTGGGGCTTCTCTGCAATCTCGCGTGAAGCACAAGATGACACCATGTGAACTTTCATCTTCTCGCACAAGAAGATTTCCTGTCTCACGTGAGGGAAGAATTTCCTCATGCAGGAAGCTACTGCAGTTCTTTGAGTCTTCATCTAGTTTTGTAGAAAAATCAGCCAATTAAAGTATGCTAGAGTCCTGTTCAGGATAGATGTGTAGCCTTATTTGCTTGTTGTTTCTTTGAAACCATCATGTTGAGATATTGATCCAATGTCATCACTTGCTTTGCAGGTTGACTTTCCTGATGTTGCTTTTTGATTGCACACCCTATCATCACCACACTAGTCCAAAGGTTGATAGAGGCTGAGTGCTCATATTGAGGGACTAGGATTGTCATACTTGCATGATATACCTGATATTTAGGTAAATCATGGTCTTCTAGGTGTACTAGTTGAGCATTTCCATTCGGAGATGAACACTTTTCACTTGTCGATGGAGGAGATGATAGTCACTCCCAAGGATATATACAAGATATTGCAAATACCCTTCCATGGTGCTTGAGTCAAGTACAATATACAACTAAGAGTAGGTACACTAGCACTGAGGGGCATATTTCAAGATGATTTAGTGATGGACTGATCCATCTCATGGGAGGACCTGATCAACAAATATGGTGGTACTCATAGATTAGCAGTTGTCTTGGCCAACTTCTTGAGCTACTACTTGGTTCTAGATAGGGGACAACATGGATTAGAGTGTGGCTGGGGTCGCATGCTACAGAGGATGCTGGATAGGCTAGCTACTAGATTCAGATGGGGCAAGTGCATGCTCGCACAGATGTATCATGAGATGCATGAGGTCATGTATCAGAGTGCCAATACCATTATGGCTAGTGTTTTTGTTTTACAGATCTGGGCCAAGGAGCATCTCCCTGTTTGCAAGCCGATATACCATGATACATGATAGGATCTCGAGCCTTACATCTATGGATATTCTGATCCTATGACTCAGCCAGTGTTGGGCAAGACCAAGAAGTGGCTGGGATAGCTAGATGATATGGCAGTGGTTGTTTGGAGACCTTGGGTTGCTACAAAGTTGTGGGATGACACTCGGAGGGAGCTAGCACACATGTTCATCTTGCGTCCACTGATTGGGTGCACTATTTATTTTATTGGGTGATTCTTTCTCACATGCATCATGAGGCAATTTGGGAGGCCACATGACCACTCATAGGAGTATGCCATATATGCTCACTTTGTCGATGAGATGAAGAAGGGCTGGTAGCCCAGACTAGACCAATGGAGGTGCACTATCAAGGAACGAGTGCCTCTAGCTTGATGGGATTACATGGTGGATGTCACCAATGTAGGGATGATGCCTGCATATAGAGATTATTTATTGGTGCACCCCTTCCCCAAATTTATAGATCCTACCAGGATGGGACAACCCACGCAACAGTAGCCTACACCATAGAAGCTTGTACAATAGCCATAGGGATAGTAGTAGTAGCATTAGTAGGTACCTTCCTAGTAGCAGGTACCATTATAGTGACCTGGGCAGAGAGTATTGGGGCCTAGGATAGCTCAGACAGACATCCCCTCAAGGACTATGGGGTCCAATGTAGGTGCAAGGAGCAATGGGACCCATCACAGGTCCACTAGATAGAGGATAGGAGATTCCTCTCAGTAGTCACCTCTTGATAAGGAGGAATAGGTACAGGATGACACTCATATGTTAGATTAGGCCACACAGGGGCCACCATAGCTAGCATAGGTTCAGGAGCCTCTTAGGAAGAGCTAAGAGAGGGTGAGATAGGTGCAGTGAGAGAGAGATGACTATCACACACAGGTCATCATCTAGGAGACATAGGTAGCTGAGAGGGAATGAGAGGTCAAAGAGCTCTGAGAGGAGTTGGTGAGGGCATGACTAGAGGCTAGATATGAGTCTTCTCAGGAAGCCTACTATTACGTGACATAAGTAGGCATTGTTCTAGATTTATCTGAGCAGGTGCCTCCATTTTTTGAGTATGTCGGAGCACGATAGGTGTAATACCCCTCTAACCCTAATATAAGTTTTGTATTTTTGAAAGAATTAAGATCCTTTGATGTTTTCTTACAGCTTAAGTTGTACATGATACTTGTTTGATCTATTCCTATAGTTGTTTATAATAATTTCATAAGCTAGTACTCAATGATTCTAATATCAGACATACTATCTAAAGGTATCATTTTTGTATGTATTTATCTCCATGTATGTATTGAGTACCTACAAGACCTTTATGAACATAGTTAGGATGTTATATGATATGTACTTGATAGATATATATAAGTGGTTATTTATATTTTCTTCTATTAAGGTTACCTTGGATGAATCTTGTATCTCACTTGATGATTTGATTATGTTGATTTATTATTAGTATTGATAAGAGACTAACACAATGCTTGAGATTCTAACCTTCATTATGATGATGCTACATGCTTTGAGTGTATATATATACATGATGTTTTTTCATGATTCAGGATGAAGTCGTAGTTACTCACATAGCTGAGGTCCACACGATGTATCGATCCTGGTCATCTATCTGCAATGTTTTCTTTTATATGTATATCCGTGCATATGTATTTCTTCTTTGTGATGCAGGCTTGCAGGTATCGGGCATCGACTTCACCTGGCTTCACAGGTCTGAGCATGCCCTCAAATCCTTGATGGTTGTTGTTATGGAGATAGTACTAAGGCCCTTACATGAGTCTTCCTTTGTCATTATTCCAATTTGAGAATATTAGGGTTCCTTCTTTGTCAGTCAACCTTTGGGTCAAAAACCCAGATCCAACGCACCCGGTTGGGCATGGTTGTAGTTAGTGCCGTGTGACCACTTGAATTCATTTGGTTGTATGATTTTTTACTCATTTTATTTATTTCTCCTTCTTGGTATGATTCTTAGTTAATCTTTCTATGTTGTGTTTCAGGAGTTTGGCTTGACTTTCCTTGTTGACTTTGGTTGACCTTGTTTGATCTTATGGTTTTCTTGATATGTTTCATAGATGATTTGTATGGCCTCTTTGGATGATTAGATTTATTTTGAGGCATGTGATTTTATTCTACCTCAGTGCGATATCCTATAGCAATTATAAATAGGTAATAATATTGTGATCTATTACTTCATAATCTTATAGATTATAGTGTTTGGTATTTGGCATGTATCTATATAAATATAAATATAAATATATATATATATGGAAATATATATATGGGTGCACACATATATGTATTTATATATATATATATATATATAATTTATATGTGATTATATGTTAATTATTGTAGATATTATTGATGGTGCATATTTTGGGATAAATGTAAAGTATAATATTATTAATAATTAAATATTAAATAATGCGAGGTATATTATTCTCAATTGTTAATTATTAATAATGAGGATAGGTTATATATATAGATATTGATGTAATTAATGATGGCATATGCATATATGTTAGGATAATATTACATGTGTGTATGAATGAATACAAATAATCTTTTATTGTATATTTGAGTAATATAGTTGTATGATATTAAGTTATTTTATAATACCCTTTAGTTAAGAGTTAGTTGGGAGTTGGTTACTTTTCCTCTCAACTTTTGGAAATCTATTTATATGCACTACTTTCTCATTTGAAGGGAGGAGATTTTGGAGCTGAAGCATTGAGGAGAGGATGGCCTTACTTTTCATGGAGATTTTGGAGAGAAAACTTGGAGATGTGAGGGAGATTTTGTAAGCATATGTCTTTAAGAATTTTTGGTTATCTTTGCTTTTGGGAGAGAGACATTTTTGTGAGAATTTCAATAGTTGAGAGAGGGATTCTTTTCTTTGGAATTATATTTTTCTTTCATGGAGATTTCTGAAAGTGGATAGGGTTTGAAGGATGCATCTCAAGTTTGGATTTGTCTTCTCTTTTGTTTCCTTCCTTCTTCGATTCAACCTTCGTAGGACATGAGGTATGGATTGAATATGTTAGTTACTTTATGTCTCTGATAGATTATGGATCTATTTATATATTATAATTATTTATTATATCTGTAATTTTAATTTCTATGGTTATTTTAAAGTTTTGAGTTTTTGTTTGTAAGAATTGGCATGTGTTTTCCTAGGGTTTTTAGCAACCCATTTTTGGAGATCTATTATTATAATAATTTAAATTGCATCTAGGGTTTTACTAAATTGATTTTCTGGAAGTAAAATTCATAGATCTAAAATGGGTATCTCTCTGATTTTATTTTTAGGGTCGAATTAATGCCTTATTTTTGACATTTTGGCAGACTATGTCTATCCATTCTCGATTCCAAATTTTCTGTCAAATGTATTCATATGCTACAGGCTGATATGATTATATAAAAGTCTAAATTTGATATAAAATATTTTCCTAAGTCTTATCTTTCATTTACAATTGGTTTTGAGAATTTTTATTATGTTTTGTGAAAATTACAACCGTTTTAGTGAAGGCAGGTCTGAACCCTAACCAGAATTTTCTGTTTTAAACCAGAAGTCATAACTTTCTTTCCCACCATTGGATCTTCCTAAAAATAAAATTGAGAGTCCATAATTATGTTATCTAAATCTCCAATGAAGTGATTGCCTTTATTATTTTTTTTGTGGAAGATATGGATGACTGTTCTATGATGACTATTCTTTGCATTTAATCCTTGCTTGAAATAATTCAGTTTAACAACATCATTAAGTTTTAAGGTTTCGTATGGTCACCAGAGGCTATTAGAATGTTTTTTTGGTTAATTAGATCTATATATACTCTGAATATGTTTATAATATCACTTGGATGTCTTCTTATATGTTTGGAACATTCTGTATGCCATATTGGGTTTAGGGTTGTCAAGTGGACTAGGGACAACATATGTTTTCCTAAACTCAATCAAATGTTGTTATGGAATTGATATGAATTCTTGATGCTCTTATAATTTTTATATATATGTTAGGGAACCTAAGTACACTAGGTGAGTGGCTCATAGTGAGGGACCGGGGCCCTAAGTGGCTAGTACCAGGATAACCTACTATGAGTTATTTAATCAAGTGATAACCTAAATAAATGAATTGGGAATGGAAGATTATTGGAATGGGAAATTACACACTAATCAAGATTAATTGTGCCTCACCCATGCCTTTAGTGCTAATAAAGACTAAGGATGGGAGTGGGAGAAGGTACCTATGCGTAGGTATGACTGGATGACCTTGTCTGTACGAGAGGCATTCGGTTCCGCATGTGCCTACTTGGGGGCCGGGGCCAAGAGTGGCTAGTACCAGGACAACCCAAGGGGTGAGGGCTATGCGATGACACTCACCTAGCTTGTAGCTTAGAGTCTCTACCAAATTTGATCATGCCTCTGGTAGTCCTTGTGGTCTTCTTGTCTTTTCTTTTGTGTTGTGACTATGGGTAAATTTTATCACCACTTTAGGAATTTCCTAGTTGTTACCTCTTGTATGGGCCTTTGGTTCTATCTCCTAGCTCGGGGGAGTGGGCCTATTGGTTCCACATGGTTGGGTGGTTAATATTTATATCAAGGTATTGATCGTGATTCTTTGGATGATCCTAGCACATATTCCTTTCCAGATCTACAGTTGATGATTTCTTATTGGATATTTTAATATGTTGAGATGTACTTATGTATTTTTATTCATGTAATTTTAATCTCCTAAAAGGAGTCTTGTAGTATTGATATAATCTCAATTCAAAGCAATGCATAAGGGAATGGGTAGTTCTAGGTAAAAGAAAGGGAAAAGAATGTGTAATATTGGACATGTTACTAGCATTAAAAGAAAGTGTTTATGTTATTTATCCTATCCTCTTATGTTGTCCATGTGTAAAGGAAATAATCTTAAATATAATTATATATAATGATGTATCACAACAATAATGTATTCTCTCTTGATGAAAGAATTCAAAGAGATTATTGAGAAATGATAGATTAGTGATTGGAATTATTAACAATGAATGGTTATGAAACAATGCAATAGAATAGTAATTTGATTTTAATGTTAATACTTGGTTCATGTTAATGAAGTACCTAGGATGATGCCTACCTTAATGAATATTAATCTCTTACCTAAATTATTAGAGAAAAGTGATATAAAGGATAGTAGATGTAGATGAAATCAATATGAATTTATGGAATGAGTTGATAAAAGGAATAATGATGTTGGATGATTAACCTATGTTTAATAAAAGAAATAAGTTAGGGACATTTAACTTGGTGCATTAAAATGAATGTAGATCTTTTAAGCTCATGATTCCGTGAATATCTTATGCATATAAATGGTTTATATGATGTTGCTTTAGTAGCGACGTTAGGGAACCCGGGAGGACTTAAGTTGTATAAATCTTACATTCAAGTAGTAGAAAATTATTTCTTCTTTTAGAAATATGAAGTGTAATGATGAATATTATTCTAGTTAAAATAAATAAATAAAATAAAATAAAAATTCACTACTTGCATTTTATAGAGGTTTTATGTCTTGTCCTCTTGGGTTGCCTGGCGGGGCATTACAATAGGGACCACCACCATAACCACCTCTATAGGCACCACCACAAGCACCTCCAAAACAACCAGCATAGGGACCACTGCCACCACCTCCTCCAAGTGGTAGTAGGCAGAGTTAGCTCATTTTGATACACATATTGTAGCCCATTTTTGATACCATGCTCGAGTAGCACTATTCTTTTGTACATGAAAATGATTTGACCAAGATATATATATGAGATCACCTATTTTGATATCATTGTACTTGTTTATACATTGCTTTAATACTAATTTTCATGTTTTATGAGATGTTTCCTATATGGTTAGATGTATGGATTAGATATGAATGAGATGCACATGTTTCTTTTATGATGTGACTATGCAATGTGAAATGCAATGATAGATGGTAGATAAATGAATGTGATGTATGATTTTATTTATGCTTGTAATGTATGCAAATAGAAATAAATATGTAAATGTGGAATGTATGCATATGGATTTATGGATGCAAATGGAAATGCAATGTATGTGATACTAACCATCTCATGTAGGATGTAGCAATATATGATAGGTACTAATCAAAAGAATGTTTTGAAGATTGAGAGCGAGGACCAAATGCTTATGAAGCCAAGATGAACCTAGGACAAAAGATGAGAACCTTTGATGAATAGATCTAGAAGAAGACAATGAAGAGAGCACCACAACACTATCTCAATAGAAAACCTAGAATGAAAATGCAAGCCTAAAGTCGACGCAACCCTAGGACTTGGTTTTTGGACTCATCGCATTATCATCATAGAGTTTTTAGCAATGGACATTCACAAGATGCCATACAATCCTCACTGACATGAGAATATGAATATGACATGAGTCTTAGATTTATCGGAATGAGGTGTAAGCATTAGGGCACAAGAAGCCAGAATGACCTGAACACCTATTTCTTTTGATTTAGCAAGTTAACATAAGCATCAAAGCATAACTGCTAGAATGACCTGAATGTTGCTTGCATACAAACATGCCAGACACATAAGAGTACCTTCCTTTACCAAAGAATGGTCACAGTGACCCTTATGTTCACTTAGCATGACAAGCATTAGCAATTGTACTTGTAGAAGAAAGAAGTTACTCAAAATAGACAAGGAGAAGAACCAACCTCACCAAAGTTTCCATATAAAAGGAGTCAAGGTACACATGACCATCCAATATGAGATGAAGGCTCTTAAAAATGGACAACCCTCTTATGTGAATTCTTTGGATCATTGGAACTAAACCAACAAATAGAAAGAAAAGGAAAAGACCATGCCCCTAGTTTTTGCTTCTCTCAGTCAAGAAGATGTCTTAGATTTGATCGAGGAGGAATGATAAAGCAAAAGACAAAAAAAAAAGCTTAGCATAATTCAAAGAGTCACAAATCCAATTTTTAGTTTCAGTTTCAGTGGATTGAAGTTGAATCAGAAATGTACAACATTCGAAGCCTTAATGGGACAGTGACATCAGGCAGACACAATGAGAACCACTAGTGACCATTGCGAGAAACAAAGTCTCAAAGAGATATCAGAGTGCTAACCAAGTATCTATGTGTTATAAATGTGTCACACTTCTATGGATCATTACATGCAAGGAAACTCAAGAATGAGCCCTCACAAATCGATCCATAGCTCCCTAGGCATGGAGTGCAAGGGTTTTAAGAATGCTCTCAGCTAGAACTATTTAGCCTATAACCTTGCTAGTAAACCATGCAATGGGAGATTCAATGAAGACAAGGGAAAGAATGCCAATATCCTCAAGAATCAAGAATGAAAATGCAATGCAATGCTATACTAGAAATGGAAATCCAAGCTAAGCTATGAAAGGAAATATGCAAGTGTTACAACCCAAGCTAATTAATCTATGTGAGCTAATCTAGAGCATAGAAATGAAGCTAATCTAAGAAAGCATAAATATGAAGCTAAGCTAAGAATGCAAGAATGAGATGTAGAATGCAAGAATGAGATGTAGATGCCAAGAATGCTCCAAATCTCTAAAAGCTCCAAAGTGACCTAGAAATCCTGCAGCATAAAGTTAGCATAAACAGTTGGGGATCTAGAATGAAGAAGAGAGCTGTTCTTTTATAGGAAATGAGAAGGAATGGACCATGGAGATTAAGAAGAAAAAGACTTAATCAATGGTGGAGCTTAAAAGAGGAGCAATCCATGTGCACAAATATCCTCCAATGAGAAAATAAGAGTTGACTTTTGTGTCCATATGAGACAAAAAGTGCTTTTTCCCTTTCTATAAAATAAGAATAATGCTTTATTTGTGCAACTTAGGATAAGAGGAAAAGTGGGGGATTTTTATTTATTAAAAGGGGAGGAAATATTACTTTTAAATAAATAAAGACTTAGGATAAAATGGTTAGCCCATAGAAAATAATCGAATAAATGATAGAACTAGGATTTGATCAAGAATAAGCAATTGATGATTTAGCAAATGGGGGCTAATAGTCTAGATGACCATTTTTAGGTGTATACAGTATCGACAGGTAGACATAGTGAGAACCACTAGTGACCGATAAAGGAATATTCTCAAAAGAGAGAACCAAGCATGAGCAAAAAATTAGTAGGCAGACGCAGTGAGAACCACTAGTGACTGATGTAAGGAAGAGATCCCGAAAGAGAGGGCTTTGAATGAGAGCTAGGTATTAGTAGGTAGGCACAGTGGGAACCATTGGAGACTGATACACAAGAGATCCTCAAGGAGAGAAAACTCGAAAGTAGCTAGGCATCAGCAGGAAAATGCAACGAGAATTGCTAGTGACTGATGCACAAACAAAACTTATGAAAGTGATAGGACAATGCCCCCAAGACTGGGAAGATGCCCCCAAGTGTGACCAGTTCCAATCCATGAAGAGTCAAGGAAAATCTAGAAGACAACTGAAAGCAAGTGCATGAGCTAGCAAACTAAAGCAAGAAACAGACTAAAGCAGGAAGAAAACTAAAGAGGGAAAGTGAGAAAGCAAACTAAAGCAGGAAAGCAAGAGCCAAGCGGTGCTGAGATGAGATATAGCTTCAAGAAACAAGAGGCACCTATTTACCAAGTTTTCACCATCTTGGCAGAGATTCTATTTTTGCTACCATGATGCCTGTTTGCCAAGTTTTCATCAATGGCACATTTTTTCTCTTTTTCATTTTTTTGTTCTTTTCTCTTTTTGATTTTTTTTGTATTTTTGAATATTTCAATTTTTTTTTGTATTTTTCATCTTTTGATTTTTTTTGTATTTTTTCAATTTTTCAATTTTTTTTAAATTATTATCAAGATGCTTGTTTACCAGGTTTTCACCAGGATAATATATACATCAAAGCACCTGTTTACCAGGTTTTCACTAAGATGATCATTTTTTTAGTTAATTTTGCAATTGTTTAGGATTTTTGACAATATACCATTACTTTTTATTTTTTCAGGATCAATAAGTATGTACATGAACATACAAGCAATGTCTCAGCTATAGAATTTCTTCAAGTGAAGAGCATTGATAGGCTCTTTGAGTTGTTCTCCTTCAGTGGTGGAGAGTTGGTATGTGCCAAACCCAAATGTTGTAGTGATAACATACGAACCAAGCCAGTTTGGTACAAATTTCCCTTTATGGACCCATTGCTACTGATTCTTGGGGTTTTCTCTCAGGACGAGATCATCCACTTGTAATTTTCTTTGTCTGAATTTCTTATTGTGGGCTTTAGAAATCCTCTTTTGGTATGCTCTTAAATGATCAAATGCCACCTTCCGATGTTCATCCAATAACTCAAGCTCTTGAAGCCAAGATATTCTATTTTCTTCATCAGTGATGAGGCCCCTCAGAGAGACTTGCAATGCAGGAATCTTGAACTCAATAGGAAATACTACATATGCTCCATAAACTAAGGAAAAGGGCATAGCCCCTATTGGTGTTCAGATACTTTTTCTATAGGCCCATAATACTGAATTAATTTGGAGGTGCCAATCTCTACCAGATTTATGAACTATTTTGTTCAAGATTTTGAGAATTGTCTTATTAGAAGCTTGTGCTTGTCCATTACCCCAGGGATAATAGATAGATGACCAATGCTGAATAATTTTGAGCTTGGTGCATAATGCTTTCAGGTCCTTGTTCTTGAATTGTCCCCCATTGTTAGTGATAATGGATGAGGGTACACCATATCTATAGATGATATAGTTGAGTATAAACATGGACATAGACTTGCCATCAGCTATAGCCATCGGCACTGCCTCAACCCACTTGGTAAAATAGTCAGTAGCTATGATGATAAACCTATGTCCTCTTGAAGAAGAAGGATGTATCTGACCCACCAAGTCAAAGGCCCATTACTGGAATGGCTAGAAACTGATGAAAGGAATAAGCTCTTCAGCAAGAGCATGGATCATATTTCCATGAAATTGGAACTGTTCACAAGTCTTGGCATATTGAATAGCTTCTTTCTCCATATCTGGCCAGTAGTAACCAGCTCTAATAAGTTTATGAGCTAACATCAAAAAACTCAAATGAGACCCACAAATACCTTCATGTACCTCAACTAGTGCACGTTTGGACTCATCAAGTTCTAAACACCTAAGGAGGGTACCATCTAGATCCTGTATATACAAGTCATTTGTTATGATGACATACCATGAAGCATTATGAATTAGGTGATGCTTTTTATTCTAGTATAAGTGTCTGGAATGATTTGGTCATAGAGGTAGGAATAGATATGGTGGTAGTGAGATGAGTCAAGTCCAATGATTGAACAAATCATCTTAGATTTAGGAATGTCATAGGCTAGGTAGTGTAATGCCTCCACCAAGAATTCATGTCTGAAGTCATTTTCTAGCATTTGTAACATTGAAGCAAGAGTGGCCATCGCATCGGCTATCTTATTGTCTACCCTTTGAATTTATTGGAAAGAAATGTGTGCAAAATACTATTTGAGATCATCCAGCATTCATTTGTAAGGCACTAGCTTGTCATCTTTTGTTTGATACATATCATTAACTTGGTTGATGACTAACTGAGAGTCTCCAAAGACCTTGACCTCATCCACACACCATTCAATGGCTATCTTCGTACCATTGATGAGAGCTTCATATTCAATGATGTTGTTTGTGCAGGGAAACAACATTTTATAAGCTTTTGGAAATGAGTATCTTTGATGTGTTATAAATAGAATGCCTGCACCTAGTCCTTGCTGAGTGAATGATCTATCAAAGGACATGCTCCAAGCTTGATGTGTGAGAAGCATGATGGATTCATCTGGGAATTCAATATTTAAAGGTTGATGACCTTTTAGAGGAGCTTCCACCAACTGATCAACAATTGCTTGTCCTTTAATAGCTTTTCTTTCCACATACTCAATGTCAAATTTGTTGAGTAACATAACCCATTTTGCTAGTCTACCCATTAGGGCAGCCTTGCTCAGTAAGTACTTCAGTGGATCAATTTTTGCAATAAGCCTTGTAGTGTAAGGTATCATATAATGCTGCAACTTATGAGAAGTGAATATTACTACTAGAAAAGCTTTCTTAATGACATAATAGTTTATTTCATAAGAAACCAATGTTCTACAGATATAATAAATGGCTCTCTCTTTGTTGTTCTAATCCTCTTGAGCTAGGAGAGCACCCAAAGATGTGTTTGTGGCTGAGATGTATAGTATGAGCAGCTTCCCATGAATAGGAGGCATCAATATAGGTGGATTAGCAAGATACTATTTAATTTGAGTGATTCCTCTGTCACATTCTTCATTCCATTTATAAGTCACACCCTTATGCAAAGTTTTAGTGAACGGTTGCAACTTCTTAGCCAATTGTGAAATGAAGCATCAGATAGATTTTAGCCTTCCCTGTAGTCCTCTCATTTGATTGATATTTTTAGGTGGAGGCATGCCCATAATAGCTTGCACTTTTTTAGGATCAACTTCTATGCCTTTAGCTAAAATGATGTAACCCAAGAGTTTCCCAGAAGTAAAACCAAATGCACATTTTTTGGGATTAAGTCTGAGACTAAATTGTTCCATGCGACCAAGTATGGGACCCAAATATGTAAGATGAGTTTTCCATTGCATGCTTTTGGCTAAAGTGTCATCCACATAATCTTCCATTGTTTTATGCATCATATCATGGAAAATGGTAGTGAAAACTCTTTGATATGTTGCTCCAACATTCTTAAACCCAAAAGGCATGATATTCCAGTAGAGGGTGCCCCAAGCACATGTGAAAGCAATCTTTTCATAATCTTCTAGAGAAATTTTTATTTTATTATAGCTAGAAAAGCCATCCATCAAGGAGTACATCTCATATCTTGTTGTCATATCTACTATCATGTCAATATTAGGTAGTGGAAAGTTGTCCTTTGGACATGCCTTATTTATATCCTTGAAGTCTATGCACACACGAATGGATTTATCATGTTTGGTGACTGGAACAATATTTGAAATCCAATCTGCATAGTGAATAGTCCTTATGAAACCAACCTTAAGAAGCTTTTCTAGCTCTACTTTGACTAAAAGTGCCATGTGTGGATGCATCTTTTGGAGCTTCTATTTAATAGGTTTAATACCTAGTGCAATGGAAAGATGGTGCATGATTAGATTGGGGTCTAATCTAGGCATGTTAGATTAAGTCCATGCAAAGTTTATTTTCTTTATTTGAAAGAAGCTAGTGAACTCTTCCTTTTCTTTTGTAGATAATGACTGTGCTAGATGAATAATTTGTGGAGCAACCTTTGTACCCAAATTCACTGGCTGTGTCGGCTCAATCAATACTGATGTTCTCTCCTAAAAATGACTTAGAAGCATATCATGTATCTCATCTTTGGGTGCTTCAGAGAGGTTTTCACCCTCAAATACATCTTTTAGTTTTACTATTTTTGTCTTTGATACTGCCACAATGTGGTTTTCACCATCAGAGCATCTATTTTTTCTTCTTTTAATTTTTTGACTAAGATACTTGATATCTCCCTCTGTCATGATGACACTGTCTTCACTGCTGGAGGACATTATAGGTTCAATAGAATGGAGGTAACATGCTAGTGTGTAATCATTCTGGAATATTAGGAGTTCATTGGATGAGGAAAAGGAGTTCCAATTTATCAGATCAAGATTTTTGAGTAAGAGAAGTAGTGACTAGTTCAATTGTGTTCACGGTATAACCATCAAAAACACATATGAGAAAGTCAAGACCTAGAGCGATCTCATCCAAAGGAGTGTTTGAATCCCTATGAGACCTCACATCAGAAGTAGAGAACAAGTTAGCACCGATGGTGTCTAATTCATGTGACCTAACACTAGACCCTTCACCTACTTCGAGAAGTCTTTCATAAGTATGTACTATGTCTATATCTTTATCATAAGTAGCATCAGACAAAGATTCAAACTCACACTCATGTGAGTCAGTAGTTGATGTGGGAATTTCATTAGCACTAGTTGTATCATCATCTTTACCCCTTGCAGTATTAATGGCTCACTAAAGTAGATATTTTTTGAACTGCTCTTGGAAATGTGGGGGTATGTACCATTCACACTGAAAGTTAGAATCAGCCATTTGTATTTCTTTCCATTGGTCATACATCAGTCGATGCACTAAAGTGGTCTCATCAGAATAACTATCAGTTTCTATTAGGTGGACTAGTATGACAGGCCCATCAGGTTCTACAAAGAGTGTAGAAAATTCTAGAGGAATTGGATATGGAAAAGTATCTTCATCAGAGATGGCCTCTGGATTTACCTCTGCAGTAGTATCTTCAAGTTCTGGTTCTGGCACATATCTATTTATCCCTAAATGAAAGGGGATCTTTTTGAAGCCTAAGCTAGTAGTATCCTTTGTGCGGTGACCTGTAGCTTCAATGGGTTTCAGTAGACCATTGTCATTCCTTCCTATAGGACCACTCCCCTTATAGCTAAAGCACTTCATGATCTTGAAGGCTTCACTGTATGGCTCTTGTTCTAAGTCTAGAGGTGTAGTTGTTGTTTTAGATGTTTCTTTTCCTTTATAGATCCAAGCTGTGAGAGCTCTTTCTTCATCCTCATCTTCTAAAGGTCTAGAGGCCCATACAAAGGTGCCATCCTAAACTATTTGAAGAGAGTCATTGGAAGGTTTGGTACTCTCAGAAGGTCTCCCATAAGATCGTAGAGACAAAGGAAGAGTAGCCAGTGATAGCATGGGTTCAATCTGATATTCTCCCATGCCTGTATCCTTAAGTTTCAAAGTCTTTTCCATTTCCTTTATCTTAGCATCATAAAACTCGGTGAACTCTCTATTAGTTGAAACAAAGCTATCTGCAGATTGCGCAAGGATATTGTAAGAGTAATTGGTATTAGCAGGCATAGTGACTTCCACTTCATGGAATAGAAACTTGATGCATTGATAGTATGTAGATGGAACAACCTGCATCTCATCAATCCATGTCCTACCCAACAAGATTTTTTAGGTAAGAGGAATGCCAAGAACTTGAAAAGTAACATCTCTCTCAATAGGTCCTATGCAGATAGGTAGCACAACTAAACCTTTGGATTTGCACTCTTCTTCATCATAAGCTTTGATGGTAATCTTTTTGTAGGAATCTATACAATTCTCATCATAACCTAGCTAGGTAAGCAACTTAGAAGAATAGATATTAAGACCAGCACCATTGTCTATGAGCACTTGACAGAAATGCTTAGGACCTATCATGACTTCTATGTGCAAGGGAGCATTATGTGAATGGCTCAGAGAGTGATCATCTTCTTTAGAGAAGGATAGATAGTAAGGCAAGGTCAAATGACCCACCATAGATTGGAACTAGTTGAGATAAAGATCTTTGGGTACATTTTCCTTTATGAGGGCTTTATCCAAAATCTACCTATGAGCAGGCAAGATCTTCAACAACTCAAAAATGGTAATCCTTGCGTTGGTTCGTTGGAGCTGATTTAAGATTCTATAACTAATTGAGCTAGCTTTAGGGACAGATTTCATGTTCTTGTTGGCAGGGCCAACAACAATCTTATCCATAGTTTGTTTCAGAGTAGACATGGTAGGATTGGGACCTTTTAGAACAACCCTTCCACATGATCAAGTGACAACATTGGCCCAATCTTGAGGTTGTTTAGGTTCAGATGAATGAGATGCAAAACTACACAAGATGAAAGGAGTCTTAGGTTTGGGAGCATCACCACTCCCCTTAATGGTAATCATGTCACAATACTCTACCTCAATAGGTTTGATCATACCAATGACATTGTCATCATTAGTGTATGTGTAATTGACTTTAGCATTGGTATTCTTAGTGTTTGAAGACTCACCCTTCTTGTGAGGAGGGAAGAGATCCTTAAATGCTTGATGGTCCAAATTCTTGTTATGAGCATCCACAACAATGTCATCACTATCAATGAAATCTTGGACCTTATGTTTCAGCTGAAGACAAGTAGAAGTCTTGTGACCCTTATTCTGGTGATATTCATAGTATGCATTGTCATTCCACCAATGAGGTCAGGGTTGTGGGTCATAGAGACACTTTTCCAAAGGAGAAAGTATCTGATTCTGCACAAGAGTTTTATAGACCATTTCAAGTGGTTCTCCCAAGGAAGTGAATTCACTCTTGGGTCGAGATGCCCAAGGTTTATTCCTAGAAAACCTTAAAGGTTGCTAATTTTCCATTGCAGGCTTTTTAGTAGCTTTGATTTCCTATATGCTAGAAGAGAGATTAAAAATAGACTTAGTAGGCTTCGGGGCTGCATTGTCAACCACTCCATCATTCATAATGTCTCTATTCTTGTTGAAAAACTTCCCTTTATCTTTATTTGAGGAAGAAGATCCTTGTTTGTTGTCTTTGCTCAAAGTCAATTCCCCTTTCTTGATCATAAAGGCCTCTATTCGCACTGCTTGTTTAATCATGCTATCAAAGGTTAAGGGACTTTGTAATTGCACTTGGTATCCAAAGTCTAGGACAAGATTGTCCAAAAAAATGTCAAGTCTCTCGGACTTTGGTAGCTTGTGAGGACACCTTGTACATAATTGTCTCCACCTTTGGAGAAATGCTAGAAAAGATTCCCCTTGTCATTGTTTTAAATTGAAAAGATCCTAGATGTTGACCAGATGCTAAAATTATGTGAGTAATGTTGGAGAAATAGATTAGCCATTTCATCAAAAGTCTTAATGCCAGTGGGAAATCAAGAAAACCACTCCATAGCTAGTCCACCCAAGCTACAAGGAAACAAGTGCATAAGATATGTTTGATCATGCATGAATTCCATGGATAACATGCCAAAATCCCTTAAGTGATCTTGGGGATCAGTAGCACCCAAGTAGTTGTCATATTTAGGGAGCTCTACACCTTTGGGAAAAGGTGGCATGTGAAGACTCCTATCAAAGGGAAAAGGACAAATACTCTCTATTGTGAATTATTGTGCAGGTTTGTCCTTATTCTTTGCAAGTTGGCTAATCTAATCTTGCATGTCTCGAACCATCTTTTGCAACTTAGCGGTCTCAATTTCTTCTTCCTTGGCCACAAGCATTTCAACTTGATATTCTAGGGGTAATTTGGCCCCTTGTTTGGATAGCTCAAGAAAGTACTTTTCCTTCTCCTCTAGGAGGATCTCCATCATCTTAATAAGACCTTTGTTTTCTTTCACAGTGTCTATATCATTCTAAGTTATTACGTCATCCCCATCATTGCCAATAATCTCATAAATTATTGGTACTTGATCAAAATTCTGATCATAAGGGGCATGACAATAGTGATACATTGGTTGATTTCCTTGAGCTTTGTTTTGAGCTTGGTGCTGATTCTAATCATTTTGGGTTTGATCATAATGCTGCTCATTTTGAGGTTGAGCATGATGTTGGTCATTGGAAGATTGACTAAAGTGCTATTTTTTTTGAGATTGATCAAAATTTTGACTATATTTTCTTGGTTGGAAGTTGAATGGCTCTCCCATCTTGTTGTAGGACTATGTAGAAAATGAAGAATCGGTAAAACAATATGCACAATGTTGAAAGGGTGCAACTAAGGAAACTCTTGGCACTCTAATAGGATCAAGAAGATCAATAGGTTCAGATGAGTCGATATCATCAACATGATTGATAAGTTCAATGATAGGACTAGTTTGAGGAAGTGGTCTTCCAAAGTTATGAAACAATGAGTTCTTGGGAAGAATGAGTTGTCAAGATCTTGAAATGAGAAACCAAGTTGTGCTTGAAACAATGGATTAAAACACTCTTGGAACACTAGAGGTGATTGAGACGGGCTATCTTTCAAAGTACTCAATGAAGGACTTGAGGATCCCTCACAATGTTTAGATTTCACAATAGGTTTGGGACAACTTGTTTCCTAATTATGAGGTTTACCTCTATCTTGACCAGTATTACAAATGGGGTAAGTATTGCCACTTCGAGTCGTGACACTCATAGATGAAGATGAAATGAGAGAAGACTTGGGATAATGCTAAAACTCTGTCTCTAGGAATAATGAAGAGGAGATAAAGGCTAGAATAGCCGAGATGTGAGATACACCTGGTACGAATTGTTAAGAGTATGGCTAGAATAGCTAAGATAAGACTATTGTAGTACGAGGTAAAAAAGCACAAAGAGATGAGTCAAATAACAAGGAGACAAAACAAGTCAAAGTAATAATTGATCATTTCTTAGCTTGAGACACTTAGTTTCTGACAGTGAATGACAGGAAAAAAGGTAAACAAACCTTACTAAAAAATTAGATCAGATAAAAAGTTCACCAGTCAATGGGAAATAAGTCATTGTTTTCAAAATTTGGGTATAGGTTCACATGAGAAAGTACTAGGCCACATGAGAAAACATGAAACTTCACGCGAGAGAATGAAAGCTTGCGTGAGAAAATGCTCTGAAAGGTGAAACTTCACATGGGAAAAGATAAAAGTTTGATAGTTTGACACAATTCTCAAGGTAAAAAGCCAAGTTTCGAGACACAACCTGAACTATTCTCTAACAAAATTTACAGTTTCTTGACGGTTTGAAGGATAGTTTAATCAACAATCTCAGTTTCAAGGTTTCAAGCATTCGTTTACAAGCATGAAGGTTTGATCAAGCAATGGTGACACAAGTAGTTGTAAATAGACCTACCAAGGACAAAGCAACACGGTAGTATCATGGGAGTCTTTGTTTAATCATGATGGACAAGTTTAAGACTCGATAACAAACACATAGTTATCCCTACAAAAAAAATGGTGAGAGGACAAAACCTTTGCCTCACTGCTTATGCGCATGTGTGTACCTCACACAGCCATATCACCCCCTAGAAGGTGCCTGTATTTTTGTTGTTTCCAAGGACCCAATAGTATATGTTCAAAGGTTAGCCTTGAAGTAGGGGCCAATGTTATATACCACCTTCAAACATCCAGGTGCATGACTATGGTGAGAATCTACAGGAGAGATTCTTCCCCCTCCCTGCACAAAGATTATGCCTCCTTTTAGAGGTGATCCAGGTAGGCAACTAACTAAGGAAAGTTTTTAGTGGGATTCCATTCACACTAACCTTTGGTTCCCTTGATATAGGGGTAGGGCCTCATAGCCACACCAACACCTGAAAATCATACATCCCCACAAGTAGGGCTAGGACCGGTGCTGCTCAGTACAATAGACAAAGCCTTCTCAAGATGATAGTCAAAATCAAGAGAAGGAAGTTAACATGGTTTTGGAGTCTTTAGACTCAACAAAACATTCTTTATTATAGTGAGATAGAATCACCGACAATAGGTGCATACTCACTTGGGTCATTTTCAGAGGTTCAACTTCCGGCAGGCCCTCTAAAGGTGACACAACTTGGCTTGGATCTGAGGGTTTGATTTTCTATTTCTCTCAAAGAGAGAAGAGCATACTTCTCTACCTCTTCACCTTACCCAAACACATCAAGCATATTCATCACCGAGTTAGTTTCACTCCACCAAATCCATAAGCTTTTGGGTTTTTGGTTCTCTCAAAGAGAGAAGAGCATAATCCCCTGGCAAGTAGAAGTGCCAAAGATTCACTACCTTTCATTGCTTTCCTAGGTATCCATCATTCTAGCAACTTCGGGGTGTCAGTTTCATCTGTGGGCATCACTTCCATGTAATGAAGAGCCTATTCCCCTACTTTGCTATCAGTACCCTTGAGAAATTTTAACAAAGCCCTAATTATACTATGTGAATGAAAGCAAGAAAAGAAACATAACATTTTAAAAGATCTTTGGCAATCACCCTGCAAGCAAACCGTTAGCAAGTTTTATGATCTTCGACAAAGTGACCTATAGACCACTATTATGCTATGATAGATAGATATATGAAATCAATAGCAGAAAGTAAATGTCAGAAAAAAAATAATAGTAAATTGAAAAATCTAGAAATTTTAAATGTCTGACAGTGAAACTTCATGTGACAAAGTGTAGCGCTGCGTGTGAAAAAGTACTATTTCATGTGAGTGAGTGCTACAAGGAGAAAAAATTCACATGGTGTGCTTAGAAATCTCGTTTGAACTTCCATACATAGAGAAGTATGGACGTACAATAGATTGCAGAATTCAAAAAAGATGTTTAAGATTGATGAGGCCATAAATCAATTTTTCGGCCGCACGGTGGGTGCCAAAATGTCTATAGTTAAACATGGACCTCTAATCCAGCCACATACACAACATAGTCATTTCTTGATCATTGAATCATGAAGAGGAGTATGGATTTCCCAATTCATAAGATTCTATCAATTCGACCTGTTGCCTCCTAATTAATCGGGGTGTTTGAACTACTCTCAGAATGAGAGCCAACAACCAAAAGAACAAGCTAATACGGAGGATTTGAAATCTTGAAAGGTGATCAAAGTAAAATTAATCTAAGATGAAAATGCAATTAATCTAAGAATGATGATGCAACTTTAATCTAAGAACTTGAAAGAAATGTGCAAATTAAGCTAATAACAATAAGCAAATTACTCTACTATGAAAGTGCAATTACAATAAATGAGAATTAAGCTAATTGTGCGATAAAAGCTTGAAAATATGAAGATAATTGAGACAAAAAATTTCTATAGTCTATGTGCTCCCAAATTGCCTTTTTTCAAATGAAGGAGAAGGTTCATAATATAGACAAGCCCAGAGAAGGAATGAAGAGTTTCTTGAAATGAAACGGTTGATTCTTCACTCCCAATTGAGACAAATAATTAGGAATTACTTAATTAAAAGAATGAATTATTGCCACATATGGGTGACCCTTCGAATATTTGAATTATTAAATCCAAATAAGATAATCCATTCAAATCACCAAGTAATATTAATTCCATTTATTCATATTAGCCAAATGTATAATCACTATTTCTTCAATTTCTACTCTCCCTTTTAGTGATGATCCTATGGAGAATCAAGATCTTACCTCATCTCCTCCTAGGATGTCATCTTTTCTTCCTTCTTCTAAATCTATTTTTAGTGTCGTGACAACTAAAATGGTTAATCCTAAACCCTTGTTGATTGTCAAAGGTTGTCCTTGCATTATTATCAAAGGTAAACCTATGGAGTCTTTCAATGATCAAGATTCTATAGCTCACACTTATCATGCAAGGAGTAACCCTCAACCTAATCCTATGGTTTCTACTTCTTTTCCACCTTCTCAACCTATTCTTCCTCCTCCACCTCATCTTCCTAGCAAGGAGTATGATTTGATTAACCAATTGAAAAATACTCCTGCCAAGATTTCTTTATGGGAGATTCTTCAAACTTCACCTACCTACTATGAAGCCTTGAAAAAAGCTCTATCAACTCTTCCTACTCCACCTCCTAATCAAGAGAACATTAATAACTTCTTACAATGCATGCATGCTACCCCGGGTCCTCCTAATATTGTATTTACTCAAAAGGATTTACCTTCTAAAGAAGTTCAAAATCGATATGATGCTCTTATGGTTTCTATAACTATCAATAAAAGTATCATTCATAGGACCTTGATTGATAATGGATCTGGGCTTAATGTTTGTAGCATGGACATTCTCAAAGTGATTAACACTGATCTTTCAACTATTCAACCTAATAATGTTCCTATATGTGGCTTTGATAACATTGCTAAGAACACTTTAGGAATCATTACCTTACCTATCAAAGTAGGTCTGGTCATCCTGATCACACCTATTCATGTTGTTCCTGGACCTCTCAATTATAACCTTCTTTTGGGTAGACCTTGGTTGCATGAGATGCATGCCATTCCTTCCACCCTTCACCATCAAGTCAAGTTTATACATAATAACAAGATGTATTAACTTCATGCAGATGATGCACCTAATCCTTGTTTGAATATTCAAACCCACACTACTCCTACTCCTAATAGTAATCCTTCTTCCTTTAATGCTCTTCTTGATGATGATTGGGAATGCTTGGATTTTACTCCTACCTTTATGGGAGAGTATAAGGTTAATGATCTTGATTTTATGAAGCAACAAAGAAAATTTGAACAATGAGTTTTTACTTCTAAAGCTCTTCGTAATAACTTTGTCACTACTTCTACCCATAATGAATCTATTAAATCTACTAATGATAACATAGTGACTACTGAATTTCCATTGAATCCTTCTGATATGGCTTCTCGTTATGGTCCCGGTTATCATTTCCTAGTTAAATAAGGATTTAATAGTCAAGGATGTGGTAAACAAAAACAAGGAATTCAAATGCCCTTACACACTAGGGGCATGAGAATTCTTATGGATTGGGATTTAATCCTCGACAACAAATCAATGTTAAGAACATCTCAAATAACACTTCAAAACATGATGAAACTATTAAGGACTTTGACCAAGAAGTTCTTTTGCCTAAACTCCTTTTTGCTAAGATGATTACTAGACCTAAATGAAAAAAGAAATGTAGTACACACTTGAAGACTCTTGCTTTTTTTTTTATATCATAGATTTCATGATCACGCTACTAATGAATGTTAGGCTTTACATTATAAGATTAGGAAGATCATTGATAGTAAGGTTATTTATATATCATGTGACAATGAGTTGTATTTCAATCCTATTTTCTCTAAATAATATTCATGTTCCTATTATGGAGCTCCACATTATCTAAACAATGCTAGCGTAATACTTGGGGGCTTGTTGTCTTGCATAGTGTTGCAAGAAATATAATAGGTTCCCCTTCCATTCTTGTTCCTAAACTTGGAGGGAAAGGATGTCATCTCCTTCTTTTTTGTCTTTCTGGGATTCACCTCTTTCCTTGGTTAAGTAGTATCTATCTATTATGTGAAATCCAATCATACATGAAAATTTTGGTTTGCATTGATGATCTTTGTCCTTGATCACAACCTATTTTGTTGTTTGACATTGGATTTCCATGGTTGATATATCTCTCACCTTGGAAACTAAATGGTGTACCATCCCTCACAAGGGTTACCTTTTTCACTTCTTGCATGATATCTCTTTGCATTCGTCCCTTCCATGACCTCATAGGAGCTGTGACCTTCTTGGCTTGGACTGGGTGTTGTCTGTGGATATTGTCTTGTTGTTGAAGAAGTATTTATCCTTGTTCTTTTCTTTCCTTAACATGCCAAAATAGTATGTTTTTGTCATATTAAGGAGGGGGGCATATATACGGCCTCCCTCGATCTATATTATGAATTTTTGTTCTAACCTTTTGTTTTACAACATGCTAAATCCTCTGAAGGTAACACACATAAGTTGTTAAATCCTGAAGGGACACACATTTCCAATTTCAAATATGGTAAATCTTCTGAAGGTAACACATATAAGTTGCTAAATCCCGAGGAGACAAACATTTTTCAAATTTTTCAATATGCTAACTCTTCCAAAGGTAATGCACATAAGTTGCTAAATCTTGAGGAGACACATTTTGTATTCCATGGATAATCAAGATTTAGCAACTTATGTGCGTTACCTTCAGAAGATTTAGCATATTGAAAATTTTGAAAATTGTGTGTCTCCTCTGGATTTAGCAACTTATGTGTGTTACCTTTGGAAGATTTAGCATATTTGAAATTGGAAATGTGTGTCCCTTTAGGATTTAGCAACTTATGTGTGTTACCTTCAAAGGATTTAGCATGCTGTAAAACAAAAGGTTAGAACAAAAATTCATAATATAGATCGAGGGAGGCCATATATATGCCCCCCTCCTTAATATGACAAAAACATACTATTTTGACATGTTAAGGAAATAAAAGAACAAGGATAAAGCCTTCTTCAACAAAAAGACAATATCTAGTGACAACACCCAGTCCAAGCCAAGAAGGTCACAACTCCTATGAGGTCATGGAAGGGATGAATGCAAAGAGATATCATGCAAGAAGTGAAAAAGGTAACCCTTGTGAGGGATAGCACAACATTTAGTTTCCAAGGTGAGAGATATATCAACCATGGAAATCCAATGTCAAACAACAAAATAGGTTGTGATCAAGGACAAAGATCGTTAATGCAAACCAAAATTTTCATGTATGATTGGATTTCACATAATAGATAGATACTGCTTAACCAAGGAAAGAGGTGAATCCCGGAAAGACAAAAAAGAAGGAGATGACATCCTTTCCCTCCAAGTGTAGGAACAATAATGGAAGGGGAACCTATTATATTGCTCGCAACACTATGCAAGACAACAATCCCCCAAGTATTAGGCTAGCATTGTTTAGAAAATGTGGAGGTCCATAATAGGAACATGAATATTATTTAGAGAAAACAAGATTGAAATACAACTCATTGTCACATGATATATAAATAACCTTACTATCAATGATCTTCCTAATCTTATAATGTAAACCTGACATTCATTAGTAGAGTGATCATGAAATCTAATATATAAACAAAAAGGAAGAGTCTTCAAGTGTGTACTATGTTTCTTTTTTCATTTAGGTCTAGTAATCATCTTAGCACGAAGGAGTTTAGGAAAAAGAAATTCTTGGTCAAAGTCCTTAATAGTTTCATCATGTTTTGAAGTGTTATTTGAGATGTTGTTAATGTTGATTTGTTATCGAGGATTAAATCCTAATCCATAAGAATTCTCATGCCCCTAGTGTGTAAGGGAATTTGAATTCCTTGTTTATGTTTACCACATCCTTGACTATTAAATCCTTATTTAACTAGGAAATGATAACCAGGACCATAACAAGAAGCCATATCAGAAGGAGTCAATGGAACTTTAGTAGTCACTATGTTATCATTAGTAATTTTGATAGATTCATTGTGAGTAGAAGCAGTGACAAATTTATTATGAAGAGCTTTAGAAGTAAAAAATCATTGTTCAAATTGTCTTTGTTGCTTCATAAAATCAAGATCATTAACCTTATACTCTCCCATAAAGGTAGGAGTAAAATCCAAGGATCCCCAATCATCATCAAGAAGAGCATTAGAGGAAGAAGGATTACTATAAGGATTAGGAGTAGTGTGGGTTTGAATATTCAAACAAGGATTAGGTGCATCATTTGCATGAAGTGTATACATTTTGTTATTATGTATAAACTTGACTTGACAGTGAAGGGTGGAAGGAATGGCATGCATCTCATGCAACCAAGGTCTACCCAAAAGAAGGTTATAATTGAGAGGTCTAGGCATAACATGAATAGGTGTGTTCAAGATGACCAGACCTACTTTGATAGGTAAGGTAATGATTCCTAAAGTGTTCTTAGCAATGTTATCAAAGCCACGTATAGGAACATTATCAAGTTGAAGAGTTGAAAGATCAACATTAATCGCTTTGAGAATGTCCATGCTACAAACATTAAGCCCAGATCCATTATCAATCAAGGTCCTATGAATGATACTTTTATTGATAGTTACAGAAACCATAAGAGCATCATATTGATTCTGAACTTCTTTAGAAGGTAAATCCTTTTGAGTAAATACAATATTCGGAGGACCCAGGTAGCATGCATGCATTGTAAGAAGTTATTAATGTTCTCTTGATTAGGAGGTGGAGTAGGAAGAGTTGATAGAGCTTTTTTCAAGGCTTCATAGTAGGTAGGTTAAGTTTGAAGAATCTCCCATAAAGAAATCTTGGCAGGAGTATTTTTCAATTGGCTAATCAAATCATACTCCTTCCTAGGAAGATGAGGTGGAGGAGGAAGAATAGGTTGAGAAGGTGGAAAAGAATCAGAAACCACTGGATTAGGTTGAGGGTTATTCCTTGTATGATAAGTGTGAGCTATAGAATCTTGATCAATGAAAGAATCCATAGGTTTACCTTTGATAGTAATGTGAGGACAACCTTTGACAGTCAACAAGGGTTTAGGATTAACCATTTTAGTTGTCTCAACACTACAAATAGATTCAGAAGAAGGAAGAAAAGAGGACATCCTAGGAGAAGATAAGGTAAGATCTTGATTCTCCATAAGATCATCACTAAAAGGGAGAGCATTAAGTATGTGCTTGTATGAGGTAAGATCTTGATTCTCCATAGGATAATCACTATTTCTTCAATTTCTACTCATTGGTAAACAATAAAACTTTCACTGTATGTTCTTTTACCGATTACCATTCTAATACTATAACAATTTACCAATCAAATCTAATATGTAACATGTAAAGAATGATAACAAACAAATATCACAAGCAACACATAACACAAGAGATTTAACGTGGAAACCCTGTAAAGGGAAAAACCACCTGGGACCGGCAACCCAAAATTGTTCACTCTTCTGAAGTGAGGTCGGTTAAGACCCAACCCTATTAAAGGTTTAGAAACACACTATCAGGTGTGACCTTGTTAGAGGATTTTAGACTAGAAATTATCATCCAACCAACATTCACTATGGGGTTGACAGGATAACAATGTTCATTCTATGAATGATACATCATAAGACTTTAAGAGTCCACTCAGTTGAGAGATTTTGTCTGTATACAATGGTTAAATATGTAACAGTAAATGACCTACCTTAATACAACTTCAATTGTAGATTACAGATCAATATTTAGTCCATACAAATCCTTCTGATCAATATTTCACTTTAGATTCAATACTGTATCAACTTACTGTCCATCGGTAATTTCTTTCTGTAGCTCGGTAATTGTTCTGCAGCTCAGTTCTCACTAACCAGTATGATCAGAATGCATCAAAATCTTGTTCATGCGATATTCCTGCAGTTTCTACTTCTTCTAGAATTTTTTCATAAAGAAATTATGTTCTCTTATATAGACAAGTAAATCATTTTCTTCTCCACCATCAGATTTTGCTGCTTAACCTCATTCATAGATTTTTCCACTTCAAACTTTCTCGGTACTTGTGTCATTGACACGTTTCAATCTTCTCCATTAGATCTTCCCTAAATTTTTTCAACCATCGATCTGTGTAACAAATGTTATCTGTTACCTCGATGTTATACATTTGGCAGCTCATCAATCTTATCGGCTAAACTAATCATTTAATTCATTTATGTTCCATTCAATTAAAAAAGAAATGTGTCAGTGAACACTGCTCAGTTAATACTGCGATTGGTATACACTACAATCCGTCAGTGTATACTAGAAATGCTTCATTTACCAACAACACTACTTTGTGTCCTTCAGCTCTATACTTCATTATAGATGAATGCAACATAATAAATTCAATATCATCAAGTCATAGACTCATCGACAAGTTACTCAATGTGTTCCTTATCCTCATCTATCATATACATCTTCCTCATGTGGATATTTTTGTTCTTCGTCTCTTTCACCTTTCTTCAGATGTCTTTGTATAGTAACTTACAAGATAAGTTTTGTCAAACTAGTTGACATCAATGACAACATAATACTAATTTAATCATATTACATATCTAATCAAAAACTCCTCAGTGATCTTTAATCATAGATTCTTCAATCAAATTCCAAATCAGTTGTAGTTCAACACAATCAAGATGTCTATGAAGAATAGATCAAGGAGAAACTTCAACTGAATGAAGAATTAAGCAAGCAAACATGGAAATCTTGGAGCTAAGAAACAACAAAGAAAGCTTAGAATCTGAATTGAAAGATGCCAAGAATCACATTGATAAATTACACACTAGCAAGGATCTGATTGAATCTCAACTGTATGCTTGGAAGCTTAAAGGAGATACCAGTGGCATTGGATTCAATGAAGCACAAACTAAGATTGACAACATGTGAGTAAGAATGAAAGCACCAAAAGACACCACAGATGCTAAGGAGACTAGAAGTTAGACTAAAGATCATGTTGAACCATCCAAGAATGAGTGCAAACTAGTAGATTGAACTTGTTATGCATGTAACAAGCATGGACATATAGCAAGGAATTGTACAGAGGTAAGAGCTTTCAATTGTTACTATTATTCCTACAATAAATTTGGTCTTAGAGCTATGAATTGTAAGACAAGTCAAAAAAACAAGACACAACATAATCAAAGAAATTAGAATCAGCCCAATGTAAGAAGTTCTTAGAATGTTACATGTCAGATATGTAACTATAATGGTCACTCAACTAGACAGTGTAAAATGGTAACCCATGTCAATTCATCAAGGAATATAAGGCCTCTAGTTATTTGTCACTAATGTAACAAGGCTGGACACATCTCAAAGTTCTATAGATCAAGAATGCAAAGTCAGGAAAGCCCTAAAAAGCCACAAGAATCAATACTGGATGCCGAAGGAGAAGTCAAGTTTGTGAAAGCTTCAGAAGATGCAAGCATGATTTGGTCAGAGGCAAAGGATAAGGTTGATGAGAATGTATTGGATGCATCCAAAGTGGATGCACCCTCTAAATCTGGATGAATGGCCCTCAGGGTCATAGGGGGAGCTAATTTAGCTCCAAACCTCTGTGCAGCTGGTATACTCAGCCTCTGATGTAGAGCTTGACAACAGAAGCTTGAATAAGGAAACCAAAGTTAATAAATTTGTTACTTCAACTCAATTCTCAAACAACTAAACTTAGTTCACTGTGCATACACCCATCTCGGTCTGTTTTGGTCCTAAGTTCCTTCACTACCTTTCAACATTTCACCAGTGCCAAATACAAAACATAAGATCTCAGATACTATTCAAATCATTCATTGTTGTAACCAAAATGTTCACGGGTCCTTCTGACTACCAAAATAGGTATCTCGGCCTCCACCCTTTCAATTTTCAAGTGTCAAGTACACACATAAGATCTTTGCTATAATTCGGCCATTCCTACCTACAAACTTGGTGCTCCAATTCTGGCTGACTATCACAGCACCCGATGCATATGTTGGCACTTCGTTCTCTATTAAATTGGTGTCAACTAATGTATCCATTTCCTTGATAGGTTGAGTCAAGAAAAACATGAATTGGGATGATCTTCGGTATCATCCGATTCACTCTTGTTGTAACCAAAATGCTCATGGGATGTTGACTGTCATAACACCCGGCATGGTTCAACCACCTTTTATCCCTGCAACACACATTTCTCCTATCGGTGCTCTCTCAACGTGACTATCAAAAGACCTATCTCACAGGTTCCTCACAGCATAAACAACTTAGTATTTTTTGCTAGCTTGGTTCACAATAAATCTAAATGCATAGAATGGTTTCTAGAAAACCAAATAGATTCTAATATTACAATCTCCATAAAAAAATCAAAAAATTCTTAGTGTGGAACAATTTGGTTCCAATACGTTCTCTTTGTCAAACAGAACATCTCCCAATTATCATTGCACATTGCCAACAAATACTATCAATTACAAACCTTACATAGTTAACATAATAGAGATAAATGAAAATAGAGAATTATGAATGTGAAAGTGAAGAACAATGAATTCACTGCTTCCTTTTATTATTTCCTTCCCATTACATTGTTCTTTCTTCTTCCCCAATTCTCCATTCCTTCATCCTATGCTACTCTACTCTCTCTCGGTTCTTTTTCAATTGTAGAGATAAAAGATCCCTTTTCACACCCAATAACTAATTTCTAAAACTAAATTTTAACTACCCTTCGATGCCAAATGACTAATGACCAAGTTGTGTGAGTATTTGGCATACAAATTAAACTAGTAATTTATCATGGAGTTGACAATGAAGTTGTCAACTTCATGATTATACAACCCTTTATTTATTATCTCTATGACACTTATGTCTATCCCACCAATTACATCATTAAAACAACCATTTAAAACTAAGACATACCCCATGTTCAATTACATTATTAAAATGACCTATGCCAAAATGCATGTAGAATATTGAAATAATTGCTAGTCTCATGATGCCCTTGCATCATACTCCCGAGGACACAAAAATTCAAGTCCCATTGAATTTTCATGATCTTCTTCTGAGTCTTCCAATTGCATGGAGGCAATTTTGTCATCATAAGAATGATTGAATTGATGTCGTTCACCATAACATGCTGATTCCAATCTTCATGGTAAATATCCTTCTTGACATGTGTAGTGCTACCTTCTTTGAATCCTGGAAAAAATACATTAGACACCATCATATCACTAGTATAAAAATACCTATCAACTTGATCCATAATCTAATCTTCTTCTCATTGGTATATCTCTAGAGCATCACAGTGATCATCAAATATTCCATCTGTTACATCAATAGTCCTCTCCTTGGCAAGTAATTCTTGTGCTATGTCCTTTTCTTCTTGATCATTTTTGTCCACATTTCCATCATTCGGGCAATTGATATTTTCCTCAACCATACCTATCACCAACTCTCCTTCATCTGCAAGAACCTTCTCCTCCCAAGGTTCAACAACAACATCCTGTTGTTCACTCTCCCTCTCAACACCAGCTTTCATCTACTGTCCGTGCCCTTAAAATGGAATGTGTACATCTTGATCTTCATCCACTGCTTGCTTTAAGAGCAATGCTATCCTCTCCCACTTTGCAATACTCTTATCCAACTCTTCTTTAAGATTCTTTAACCTTTCCTCTTCTTTCTTCCTAGCTTCCTCTTCCTTCTTCTTTCTTTCCCTCTCTTCTCTCTCCTTCTTATCACCATATAAGTACTCCTTCAATGCCTTAGCAATTTCTCTTTCAATCCTAATCAAAGCCATCTTCTCAAACCAATCTAAGATTCATTAAATATCCATCCACCAATTTGGAACACTCAAGGAGGATAGTTCAACTCCAAGCATCAACAAAGGGATTTCAATCCTCCAAATCTTAGATCTTCTTCACCCAAAACCCAAACTTTTTTATGTGCTTTGATACCACTTGATGCGGAGCTTGGCAATAGAAGCTTGAATAAGGAAACCAAAGTCAATAAATTTGTTACTTCAACTCAATTCTTAGACAACTAAACTTAGTTCACTGTGCATACACCCATCTCAGTTTGTTTTGGTCCTAAGTTCCTTCACCACCTTTCAACATTTCACCAATTCCAAATACAAAACATAAGATCTTAGATACTATTTGAATCATTCATTGCTATAACCAAAATGTTTGTGTGTCCTTTTGACTACCAAAATAGGTATCTCAGCCTCCACCCTTTCAATTTTCAAGTGTCGAGTACACACATAAGATCTTTGCTATCATTCAGCCATTCCTACCTACAAACCTGGTGCTCCAGTTTTGGCTGACTCTCATGACACCCATCACATATGTTGGTACTTCATTTTCCATTCAATTGGCATCAACTAATGTGTCCTTTTCCTTGACAGGCTGAGTCAAGACAAATATGAATTGGGATGATCTTCAATATCATCCGGTTCACTCTTGTTGTAACCACAATGCTCATGGGATGTTGACTATCATAACACCTGGCACAGTTCAACCAACTTTTATCCCTGCAACACACATTTCTCCTATCGGCACTCTCTCAACATGACTATCAAAGGACCTATCTCATGGGTTCCTCACAGTATAAACAACTTAGTATTTTCCACTACCTTGGTTCACGATCAATCTAAATGCATAGAATGGTTTCTAGACAACCAGATAGATTCCAATATTACAATCTCAATAAAAAGATCAAAAAAATGTTAGCATGGAACAATTTGGTTCCAATACATTCTCTTTGTCAAATAGAACATCTCCCGATTATCATAGCACACTACCAGCAAATACTATCAATTACGAACCTTACATAGTTAACATAACAGAGATAAATGAAAATAGAGAATTACGAATGTGAAAGTGAAGAACAATAAATTCACTGCTTCCTTTTATTATTTCCTTCCCATTACATTATTCTTTCTTCTTCCCCGATTCTCCATTCCTTCATCCTATGCTACTCTACTCTCTCTCGGTACTTTTTCAATTATAGAGATAAAAGATCCCTTTTCACACCCGATAACTAATTTCTAAAATGAACTTTTAACTATCCTTCAATGCCAAATGACTAATGACCGAGTTGTGTGAGTATTTGGCATACAAATTAAACTAGTAATTTATCATGGAGTTGACAATGAAGTTGTCAACTTCATGGTTATACAACCCTTTATTTATTATCTCTATGACACTCATGTCTATCCCACCAATTACATCATTAAAACAACCATTTAAAACTAAGACATACCCCATGTTCAATTACATTATTAAAATGATCTATGCCAAAATGCATGTAGAATATTGAAATAATTGCTAGTCTCGTGATGCCCCTGCATCATACTCCCGGGGACACAAAAATTCAAGTCCCATTGAATTGTCATGATCTTCTTTCGAGTCTTCCAATTTCATGTAGGCAATTTTGTCATTGTAAGAATGACTGAATTGGTGCCATTCGCCATAACATGCTGATTCCAATCTTCATGGTAAATATCCTTCTTGACATGTGTAGTACTACCTTCTTTGAATCCTGGAACAAATAGATTAGACACCATCATAACACTAGTATAAAAATACCTATCAACTTGATCCATAATCTGATCTTCTTCTCATTGGCATATCTCTAGAGCATCATAATGATCATCAAATATTCCATCTGTTACATCAATAGTCTTCTCCTCGGCCAGTAATTCTTGTGCTATGTCCTTGTCTTCTTGATCATTTTTATCCACATTTCCATCATTCGGGCAATTGATATTTTCCTCAACCATACCTGTCACCAACTCTCCTTCATCTGCAAGAGCCTTCTCCTCTGAAGGTTCAACAACAACATCCTGTTGTTCACTCTCCCTCTCAACACCAGCTTTCATCTACTGTCCATGCCCTTCAAATGGAATGTGTACATCTTCTTGATCTTCATCCGCTACTTTCTCCAAGAGCAATGCTATCCTCTCCCACTTTGCAATACTCTTATCCAACTCTTCTTTAAGATTCTTTAACCTTTCCTCTTCTTGCTTCCTAGCTTCCTCTTCCTTCTTCTTTCTTTCCCTCTCTTCTCTCTCTTTCTTATCACCATATAAGTACTCCTTCAATGCCTTAGCAATTTCTCTTTCACTCCTCATCAAAGCCATCTTCTCAAACCAATCTAAGATTCATTAAATATCGATCTACAACTTTGGAATGCTTAAGGAGGATAGTTCAACTCCAAGCATCAACAAAGGGATTTCAATCCTCCAAATCTTAGATCTTCTTCACCCAAAACCTAGACCTTTTTATGTGCTCTGATACCACTTGATGCAGAGGTTGGCAATAGAAGCTTGAATAAGGAAACCAAAGTCAATAAATTTTTTACTTCAACTCAATTCTTAGAAAACTAAACTTAGTTCATTGTGCATACACCCATCTCGGTCTATTTTGGTCCTAAGTTCCTTCACTGCCTTTCAACATTTCACCAATGCCAAATACAAAACATAAGATCTCAGATACTATTAGAATCATTCATTGCTATAACCAAAATGTTCGTGGGTCCTTCTGACTAACAAAATAGGTATCTCAGCCTCCACCCTTTCAATTTTCAAGTGTCGAGTACACACATAAGATCTTTGCTATCATTCGACCATTCCTACCTACAAATCTGGTTCTCTGATTCTGGCTGACTATCATGGCACATGATGCATATGTTGGCACTTCATTCTCCATTTAATTGGCATCAACTAATGTATCCATTTCCTTGACAGGCTGAGTCAAGAAAAATATGAATTGGGATGATCTTTAGTATCCTTGGGTTCACTCTTGCTGTAACCACAATGCTCACGGGATGTTGACTGTCATAACACCTGGCATGGTTCAACCACCTTTTATCCCTACAAAACACATTTCTCCTATTAGTGCTCTCTCAACATGAATGTCAAAAGACCTATCTCACAGGTTCCTAATGGGATAAAAAACTTAGTATTTTCCACTACCTTAGTTCGCAATCAATCTAAATGCATAGAATGGTTTCTAGACAACCAGATAGATTCCAATATTACAATCTCCATAAAAAGATCAAAAAACTATTAGCATGGAACAATTTGGTTCCAATACATTCTCTTTGTCAAATAGAATGTCTCCCTATTATCATTGCACACTGCCTACAAATACTATCAATTACGAACCTTACACAGTTAACATAACAGAGAGAAATGAAAATAGATAATTACGAATGCGAAAGTGAAGAACAATGAACTCACTGCTTCCTTTTATTATTTCCTTCCCATTACATTGTTCTTTCTTCTTCCCCGATTCTCCATTCCTTCATCCTATGCTACTCTACTCTCTCTCATTTCTTTTTCAATTGCAAAGATAAAAGATCCCTTTTCACACCCGATAACTAATTTCTAAACCTAACTTTTAACTACCCTTCAATGCCAAATAACTAATGACCGAGTTGTGTGAGTATTTGGCATATAAATTAAAATAGTAATTTATCATGGAGTTGACAACGAAGCTATCAACTTCATGATTATAAAACCCTTTATTTATTATCTCTATGACACTCATGTCTATCCCACCAATTACATCATTAAAACAACCATTTAAAACTAAGACATGGCCCATGTTCAATTACATTGTTAAAATGACCTATGCCAAAATGCATGTAGAATATTGAAATAATTGCTAGTCTCCTGATGCCCCTCCATCACCCTCAGAGTATGTGCCTTTGGACTTAACCTTTTGGAGAATAATAGAGGTTGTGTGCAAGAGCACACTTCCTGATTCACAGTAGAATAAAATTTAGAAATTTGCAATGGAAGTCCGGTTTACGTGACAAGCATTAATGGTGGAATTTCTACTTTAAAGTACACAAATTTTTTTAGATCTCTCATTGCATTTGAATTCATAGTGATTGGAGAGTAGAGGAGCCCAAACATTTGTTTTTGAAGGATTGAAGATTGATTCACTAGTGTTTAGCAAGAACATTTGATCAGTTGTGGAAGCCCTAATCCATTGTGCCAATTCAGAAGTCTTTGAGTTCATTTGGAAAGTGATATACAAGTAATGGCTACTCCCATTGTATTTGATGTGTCAAAGAAGAAGAGATATGTGTTTAAGAAGAATCCATTCAAATCCACACTAGATGACCTAGAAGGTTCATTCTCCCACACTCCCATGGGTGTTGTGCATGTGGAAGATATTAGGGCATACATATATTGCAAGAAGGAACCAGTAGGTTTGGATAGAATAAAAATGTACATGGAAACAATTATGAAACTTGATAAAACCTTCATGGATGAGTATGCGTAGTTGGAAAATCATCCTATAGTGGAATATGCTATGAAATATGAGTTCTATGTGTTGGAATGGATCAAGATCCTACTCAGCAAGATCCATGATGACCTATTTTGGATAGGTGAAGTACTGGTTAGGATAACAGGAGATCTAATTCATGAGATGATAGGACTCTTAAGATCAAGCGCCATTCTTCCTGTAGGAAAGGATGTCAGAAAACTTGTAGAATAGGCTTGCAAATCAACAAGTGATAGGTGTGGAATGAAAATAGAGCCCATAGAGGAGAAATACATCAAATTGATGTCCATGATACTAGGATAGAGGTTCCAACACACCAGCAGAGTAAACAGTGTGTCGGTGGCTACCATTCTAGCAACAATAAGGTTGGTAAAAGAGAATGGAGAGTTTAATCTACGTGAGATCTTGTGCGCATAGCTAATAGACAACATAAGAGCCATCAAGCATGACAAGACCAAGATATTCAGGTTTGGGTCTTTAATAATCTATATGTACTTCCATATTCTTGGAAAGGTGTCTAATTTGTATCTTGACAAATCTATTCCCACTATGCCACAAATATCCTTTAAGGCATCCACAGAAAGTACCCTTAAGGATTACATGGAATTGGAATTGAAAACATTCAGAGTGAGAATGCAGATGAGGTATAGGATACATTAAAAGATAGTTGAAAAATATAATGATAGTATTTGTTTCATGGTAGAGATTGATACAACATGCATGGAGGTTGTTGAACCAAGAACAAAGTGGATTCATCCACTAGGATATGAAGTTGAAGAGCCTATTCTAGAGGCTTATGCTCAAGTTATGTTATCAACACCTAAGGACCTCAATGAACCTAGATGGGGGACTTATGAAGAGAGAAAAAGAGAAGTAGATGCTGTATTGAACAATGCAACAACAAAAAGAAAAGTTGCCAAGGTTACTTCAGAGATTTTGAAAATTCATGGAGTATCTCAAGAACACCTATACAAAGCAAGGAAAGAGAAGATTTCTTTGGAAATAGAGAGCACAACTACAACAAAGACAAAATCTAATGATCCAAAAATGAAGAAGGTAAAAATTGATAAATCAAATGATTAGAAGGGTAAATTTGATGTTGCCCCTCCTATGCCCATAGTAAAAATTGACCTTACTACTCTAGAGTATAAGGCAATGCCTAAGAGAAAGAAAGAAATTATCACAAGCCATGCATCCTAGTGGCAAACAAGAAGCAGGAAGAATACTTAAGCACCTCCAAAAGTAAGTTTCAAACCCAATCTTAGTGTGTTGAGTACAAGGATTATTCATGAAGGCATGATAGATCAAGTAGGGAAGTTCTATGAGAAGGATAGTGAAATTGACAAATCATGAATTCATGGAATGATTGTCAAACATATACTAAAGTTCAAAAAGATAGTCCTAGAACTGAAGACTATGATTCTAGATAATGTGTGGAACATCTTAGAATTCCTAAAGAGATAGGCTATTGAAGAGGATCAAAGGATAAGAGAAAATACTTTAGATGAAACCATCCTAGTATGTTCTCTAGAGGAGAAATATTTATTGTTAGATTTGGTGAAACCACACCTTCGGACTAAGACAAGAACACTACACGTCATGGACAAGAATTATGAATTGGTTGCTAAGGAAATAGAAAAAGCATTGGAGAAGGTTTTCATGAACAGGCACATGTACCCAGCTACTGCACCAAAAACTCAGGTGCCCACAAATGAAGTCAAGGTGGCATATCCCACTAATGTACCTATGATAGGTCCTCGGGACTCAGCGCCTATATTCGAGACAAATACAAAGGGAGATAAGTCTACACCCATGGAAGAGTCACTAAAGGATAGCAACATCATTATTGATAATGTTGAGATTACAATGGTGACCACAAATAAGGACTTGGACAAGTTCAAAGAAGCATTTGTAAGCACACAAGAGGCTAAAACACTATGTGGTGGTAACTCACCTGAGATATAAAAAGAAAAAGAGATAGAAAAAGAAGAAGGAAAAGACACACAAATAGAAAAAGGAGAAGAAGAGGGAAAAGAAAATGAACCAATAGATGAACCATCAGTTGAAATTTTAATCAAAGTAAAGAAAGAAGTAGTTCATAGCACTCCTATCACTCCTTCTATACCATTGTTGTCAAGATTGACACTAGACACCACTAGTTTGGATTCATGGGGAGAAGAAGACCTGATCAAGATCAGTGTCTTAGCTATGGAGAAGGCCAAGGAGAAATAGGTAATGAGGAATCTCCTCTTTGTAGAATCAGTAAATATCCTAAACAACTTGTTCCCAGCAAATAAGAAAGTGTCCAAGGTACACTCTGTTGATGATGTAAATGCAATTCTTTCATAGTTCAAGAGTAATTTCTCTAACTTGGAAGAATCAACATCATTAGTTACAGAGGAAAAGTATATGAAGAAAAGACTAAATGAGTTGGTTAGTAACTTCTCACTAGACCTTAGTTCACTCAAAGTTGGACAAGCAACTTTGAAAGAGTTTTCAACAAAAGGAATGAAAACTATTGCTGACTGTATGAATCAAGATAAGTTGACAACCAATCACTACAAGAAGATTCAAGAAGTAGAGGCCATGATTGAAAAGGTGAGGAAGTTAGTAGAAGATCCCTCTACTAATGTAAAAATGTGTAACAATGTATATTAGGGAAAGATTGTCAAAATTGAGAAGGCAGAAAAGGAGATGTCAAAGATAAGGGCTAGGCAGACTCAGCTTAGAAATGCTCTTGCGCCCTCCCTAGATGTGGTGAATTAGAATATCAAGGAGATCGATGCCACCATGGTGACATGATCAAGGTCCTAGTTCAGATTTGGAGAAGATGGAGAAACTAAAATATGCCTTATGTGCCCATCTCCAAACAATCAATGCATTGATTGCATTTTGGAAGCAGGAGATCCAAAATCTACAGAATGCATATCCAAATGTACTTTCAGTATAAGTACTTGTATAGATTCAATTTTGTAATACCTTTGTCATTAATGTCAAAGGGGGAGTATGTATAGAATATGGTGCTATAGCTATGTTAAGAAAATGTATAGTAAGAAGATATAAGGGAGATATAAGATAGAGTATGATTAAGTGTTTTTTGTATTAAGGGATAGTTAGTAACTTTGCCATATTCCTTTGTTGCAATCAATCAAAAAGGGGGAGATTGTTGGAAAGTTTACTATACTATTGTATATGACTTAATATAGTGTTTTCACTATGGAAACAAAGTCATATAGTGTTTTGGAGTCAGTGCACATGATAAGAAAATTAGAAATTGGCTAATTGTTGAAGACTACAAAGTACCTGAAGGTCAGAGCATCAGCGCATGTGCATATGACTGAACTATGGTATGTGCCCTAGAAGTTAAGTTGGTAAGACCATATTAATGCTAAGTTTAAGAGAACATGATCAAAATTAGTATGAGGAAGATACAAAGAGTTTAAGTTGCACAGATAGTGAAAGCCATAGAAGAACAGAGCAAGCATCCGACTGTTGGTATTTTGGTTAGCGATTATATTATTGTTGTTGGTGCAGGAGCACTTCTACAAACACCTAGGTCCACCTTGGAACCAAATGGAGGTAGTGGATCTAAAGAATTACTAAAATTAAATTGGGATATATTGAGGCCAATAATGACAATATCTAATAAACAATTTAATTTAAATATTATAAGTCCTAGAAGTCCTGGCAAAGGACTTAGGACCAAAACAATGTAAGGGTGGCCAATAGTGCCAAATGGGATCTAAAGTTGTTTAGGGGAGTCAATTAGGTCCTAGAAGAAATAATAAATTAATTGAGATAGAAGTTAATAGGTTTTTAATATTAATATGCAATCAAATGTAAGTTGGAAATTCAAATATTTGAATTCCAACGGTTATGAGCATTTAGGAGGGAAAATGGTGTTTTAATGTTTTTAGAATTAACTAAGCCTTCCAAACAACTAAGATTGGTTGAGGAAGTTGATAGGAATTTTATTTAATGCTTGGAAGAGAGAATGGTATGGATTGAAGATGAAATGTACAGATTTCTACTCAAAATGCCAATAAAATTTAGAATTTCATAACTTTCCATTGCATGTTTTGATTTCTATTTCATTCCATTCATTTTTTTGATGCTTGGAAGATATATTAGGGTTTTATAAGACATGTTTTGATGCTTTGAAGTATTATTGTTTCCATTTCAATCAATTTGGATTGACTGTACTCACTAAATCTCTATTTTTCTTAAGTAGTTTTGATAAATTCTTCAATGTGAAAGTATCATTCTATGAATGTGATTTATATTTTTAATGATGCATATTTAACATGTAAAACATTGTATTAACATTATATGTTGCAGAAGAGTTGATTTGATATGGTGATCACCAAGAATAGTGAAGAAAACCTCATGAAATTGCTTGCTAGAGTGTAGCAGGAAGAGATCCAACTTAAGGAAGGCATGTTTTTGTTTGAGATAGGAAAATTATATTTTAAATAAGTGGTGAATCCTAAAGGAGGGGTTCTAGAAGTGAGTATTGGGTCATTTTCTAGAAGGCCCTAGTTTTTGGAGCCATTTGGTGAGGGATTTTGAGTTTGACCATATGGGAAGTTTCTGGGTGAAAAATAATACCATAATCCTTTGTTTTGGGGTATAAATAGGGATTGATGAAAGTTATAGTGTCTGGGGATAAGTATTTTTGGCAGTTCCTTTGTAAAGTGGCCCAATTACGCCTAGTGGCAATACTTGAGTCAACAATTTTATGCACAGTTGGTCCAAAAGAGTAATAATCTATTTTAACATATGTTGTGTAGCTTCCAAATGGGTATCTGAATCCATAATTTAATTTTCATTTTTTTTTAAGTCTGGTGCAAAAGTCCAAAAATCAGGAAACACAGGGCTACTAGGCAAGATTGCTTGGGGTTAGTAACTCATTTTGAGATATCTGATCAAGTGGCTTAAAGGGAACTTGTAACCAGTCAAGACAAGTTGTTTTGGGTTTTTTGGGACCCTAGGAATTATTTTGGTTGGCCTTGTGTAATTTGGAAGTCATTTGACCTCTTGGAGCAAGTGGATTCCCTTGGGTACACAGTGAGACCTTGGGATTGTTTTATAAGGTGTAGATCTTTGTTGTCGATGTGTGGAGTTCTTCAAGCCTCTACATCAATTGGTATCAAAGCCTAGGAGAATCTTAGGTGAAGGTTTGGGGAGTTTCTTTTGAGATCTTTGCTTCAGAGATGTTAGGAGGAGAAGAAGAGGAGATTCCACAGAGGGTCACTAATGCTGAACTTGCTAAGTTGGTAAGAGAGCAGATGGCTGAAAATAGAATGTTAAGAGTAGAAGTCAAGAGGTTGACAGACCTTGTGGACAAACAAGGAAATGAAGAAGACCATGAAGATGAGGAAAGATTTGCAGCAGCAAGAGATGAACATGTTGATTTTGAGGATGCAAGATTGGAAAGAATCTTGAAAGTAGTAAAGCTTGGAGACTAAAAGGTAAAATTTGAACTTCCTATGTATGATGGAAGGATGGATGATGAAATTTTATTGGATTGGTTTAGTGCTCTTGAAATTTTTTTTGATTGTGATGATGTTGAAGATAGAATGAAAGTTAAGATTGCTAAGTCTAGAATGAAAGGACATGCATTATTATGGTGGGATAACTTGCAAGCTGATAGGATGAAGAAGGGTTGGTCTAAGATCTCATAATGGCCAAGAATGATGGAGAAGATGAAGGAAAATTTCCTTCCTAAAGACTACAAAGTTTAGTTATATAAGAGGATGCAAGGACTGAGACAAAAGGACATGGATGTCTCAAAGTATACAGAGAAATTCCACAAGCTTGACATCAGGGCATCTCATGATGAAGATGTGGAAGAGAAGGTGGCTAGATATCTTGGAGGATTGAAATACAATATCTAGGATGAGATGAGCATGGCTACACCTAGAACCTTGGAGGAGTGCTTCAAATTGGCTATGAAAGCTGAGGATAAGCTTAGGAGAAGGCAAGAGAGGCAAGGTAATCCAAGAGGATAAAAAAGTAAGGGCAAGGAAGTGAATCCAAGCCAAGGGTAGAATGAGAAAGAAAAAGAGAAAATCTCAAATCAAAGAGGAAAACAAAAGGATGGTAGAGGAAATAATTTTCCTGGGAAGCGCTACAAGTGTGGTGAACAAGGGCATCTATTCTACAAATGTCCTAAAAGAGAGGCTAGGAAGAATGAAAGGAGAGTCAATAAAGCTCAAGAAGAGGAAGATACCAAAGACAAAGAAGAAAATGTTATTCTAGAACCTTATACAGAGGGAGATTTTCTCATGGTGAGGAAGGCAGCATACATGCAACAACAAAAGAAATTAGAGGTATCAATTTTCAGAACCAATTGCCAAAGTTATTGTAAGATTTGCAAGATGATAGTTGATTATGGTTCTTTTGATAATTTTGTGTCTTATGAGATGGTGAATAAACTAAATTTGCACACATTTCCAATTGATAGACCATATAGAGCATCATGGGTCAGTAATGATCCAAACATTGTCATAAAGGAACAAGCATATGTTGATTTCTCTATTGGGATATATAATGATAGGGTCTTGTGTGATGTGGTCCCTATGACTTGCTGTAATGTCATTTTGGGAAGACCATGGCAAGCCTCAAGGTAGACCATTCATTATGGATTGGAAAATGTTTATGTTGTGCAGAAGGATGGAAAGACTTATACTCTCACACCCCTACCCAACCATGTTGTTGATGAAAGTAGGAACATAATTGTGTTTGGTTCTGTTAGCTCTTTTTCATGTAGAATCGCCAATATAGTTTTCAGACTTGACTCTCAGGTTCTCAACTCCAGATTCTTATAGGGAAAAGGCTAATTGATAAGGACCAAGTCCTTCTTCTAATTTGGGCTCCATAGACCCAGGTAGGTGTACCTATCTTCAGAATCACTGCTTCACAATGATATTAATGGAAGTAAACACTTATTGTAGAAAAAATGGCAAGTGTGACAAGGATAAACTCCTTCTTTTCAAGCTTTGAACTTGGGCAGGTTAACCCATGTCAGATCTACTTCTTGAAAGGATCACAACACTAGTTTATATCCTTGATAAAAAATTTATATTCTCAATCATTCAAACATACACGAAAGTAAATTATTATTTAAGTTTTGTTGAGGGTGAGATCTCTGCAAATCGAGGATAGACTAGTGCCTTATCTTCGGGTATAGAGTCAAACAGTGAAACATATACTTACATAAATCTTCTAAATGAAACACAAACAAATCCCAAATGAAATGCCTTACAATTCATCCTCTCTTAAACACATTTGATCATCAAATTCTTGCCAAATTCCTAAGCTCTCAGAAATTAACCTAAAGACTCTCATAAATTAACCTAAAGACATTACCCTTTCTTTGAAAGGAGCTAAAGATTAAAATCATAGATACCTTGTAAATGGTATATCAAAACTACCTTATAGATTCAATATACAAAAGCCACATAATTCAAATAAGAAGACAATTGAAATCATTCAAGGGAATTCTATTGTATTCCAATAAAATTTCACTGTATCAATACATTTCAAAATCTGATAAAATATTCTAAGATTTCAACAATGGAGCCAAGCCTCTACAGTATATTTTTCAACCTCTCTTGAAATGAACAAAGACTTACTACTTATACCAATCAGCCATCTTGGAATCCTTGAAACGATGCAACAAGCTTCAGATGGTTGTTAAAAGATCTTGGACTAAAAACAAGATTACAAACAAAGAAAGTTGTTTCCAACAATAGATTACAAATATCTATTTCCAACAATCCCGCATGTGGCATCTTTGTCTAAAGATATTTCAGAGCAGTTGCTAAATTTGTTGCATGAATGATGACTGCCATCTGGCTAATTTACATCATCCTTTGTTTGAAACTACTCTTCCTCCAATTTTGTATCAGGTTCCATGCATGATTCAAATTTGGCCAGGTGTCACATTTGTGTCTATGATAACTTGCTTGACATCTTTGTCCCTTTTTACCTTGACCTTCAAAGGTTTGGAGTACTAACACCTGCCGCTTCTTCACCTGATTGCGCTTTCTTCTAAATCTTCTGATAGATATGTGGATTCCCAAGTCATGTAGGTTTCTTCACTTGGCCAATGAAAGGCAAGGACCTCATCTTTCTTTGGGGACAACTTTTCCCACTCACCAACCAACTGATGAACCTCTATTCTCACATTAGCAAAGTATATCCTAGCATCCTGAAGGAGTTCAATAAAGTGTACGAATGGGGTATTATCATCTATACATAGAATGGCATTTACTTTAGTCAGTACTTGTCTATTTATTTGCTCCATCCATTGACCTTTATCCTTGATTACCCCATCGACCTTAATAAGACCAGCGAAAATTTGGAAATCATCCTGGAAATATCTTGTCCTTAAGATTTCTGACCTTCTTCTTATACTCTCCCTATTTACGTCAAAGTCAAAAAGATCCTTGATAACCCTATAAGTACTTGCTAGCTCAATATTTACAACACATTTATCCTTATTTTGATCAAACCATGACCTCAGATTTTCTTTTCTTGCAGACCATCTTTGCAAAATTTTGTCCACAGTAGCCACCTCTTTCTAAAAAATTGCTAAGACATCTGCCAATTGTTTTGTAGATTTGTATATTTCTTTAGGCCTCACCTTTGCAACAAAATGTGACACAACATCTTTTATCTTCTCACCTAACCTCTCCTTTACTTTTTGATCGATATCCTCTTCATCTATGGAAGGAGGAAAAGGGGAAGGGGGAAGTTCAATAATAGGGCTTGATGAGGAAGGCCCTACAAAGGAGGAAGCTATCTGAATTTTCTCTGATAATTTTATTGGGCCCTGTTCTCCCAATTTCTCTCTTAAATCTGTAATCAGAATATCTCTCTCAAGAATCCCTTGTTTCATCTCACCATAAACCTTCAAAACTGTTTCCAGTTTTGGAGTGAGCTCTTCCTTCTCTTAAGCTTCCTTTTCTACCACCTTTTTTAATTGTGCCGTGGCCATTACCATACCTGATGCTTCCACCAAAGAAGTATCAGTAACTCTTCTTACAATTAAACACCTTGAGAGGTCATCTTTGACAATTTGCTTTCCTTTATCACTTTCATTCTTCCTTAAAGACCAAATTACCAATGCTTGATGATTATCACTGAAAGTGACTCCCTTAACAGCTTGTTCTACTTCCTCTAGAGTTCTATGGAGAGGAGTGGTCTATTTTCTAACTACATCAAACACTACTACATCAGCTATATCCCATTCTGGGAGGATCAGTACTCCTAACATCTTTACCATATCTCTTCACTGTTCTAGAGTGATTTGTTTAAACTTTGTAGTCATCTCTATTTTCACTTCTTCCTCTATGACTTGTAAATCCTTCTCCGAATTCTCTTCATGTCTCTTCTCATAGATTTCTTGAAATTGTTTGATGTTTAATTTCTAAAGAAATTGCATAAAGGCCCTAGTTTGAACAAAAGTGTCATCAACCAAAAATGCTTTACAAGCTTGCTTGATTACAGGGTCCAGTTAAGTACCTGCTAACTCCCCTACTATTAAATCCAACTTAGGTTCTTCTGGTAACTCTGGCACTCCCTCATTTACTTCTTCATAAGTCATAAAGATTTGACCCATATCATCTACTTGCTGTACTTGTTCTGCAATCTCTTGGTCATCAAAAATTCTTATAGGAGACTGTGATGGGGAGTACTCCTTTTCCACATGAGTAGGTCTCTCTTCCCATCTTTTCCTTTTTGATGGGGGTGGAGAATCAATTATATCCTCAGAAGTTTGAGGACAAGGAGAATCGAGGATCTCCACAATCTCCTTTTGTTTTCCAACCTATTGTGAGGTTGATGGGATATCCCTTTTATCCATTTTCTTTTTCTGGCTCTGTTCTGGTATCACCACATTGTAACTAGTAGCTCCCCAGGGGTAACCCTTTTGCAAACACAGGCTTGCTCAATAATTGTCTAGCCTTTTCTAGATCATCCTTCATAACCTTTTCCTTCTTCTCATTTAAGGTCTGAAAAATATCTTGAAAACAATTCATAAGAGTGTCTATTTTCTTCCCCATTGGAGTTATGCTTTTCAGGGGATCCCATCCAGAATCAAATTGCCGCATAAAATCTAGTGTCTTCCTATATACCAACCATTTTTCTTTCATAATCTCTTGTTCCTGTATCTTTGCTACATTCTTAATAATATCTTTAGGGAAATTAAAAATATGGTTGATCATGGCACACATGGCTCTCTTTTTAAACATTTCATTATAGAAACCTTCTGGATCTATTGTTCTAGCAATTGTAGTAGCCATATGGTATGGAGCCAGAATTTTATCCATGTAAACCCATCCACCCTTGGTACTTATGAATTGATGGGAAATGGTAACATTCGGGAATAAAGTCCCCTTGCCTTTTCTAGTGAGGGCACACTCTTTAATATCTCCTAATTGCCTCAAGAATTCTGCAATTCCAATCCTAAGGGGTACCTAATAGGGCAATATAAAAGGGGTTCCCCTGAAACCAAACAACCTAATAACAGTTGAAACATTGTAAAAAATAACATCTCCCCAATTGTCTACGATGTTCAGGTTCTTAGCAAACTGGTTTGGCCTAACAAGTTGTGCCAACATTGTCAGGATTCTTGGGTTGTCTAAGACAAATAGCTTCCTGAGTCTAGCTACAAAATGTTTATCAAAATTGATGAAACTATGATCCTTGTTATCCCAGGTCATTGTGAGGCTCCATAGTTGGACTGGCATGTCTTCACCATCCTTCTTTCTCACCAATTCCATTTCTTGTTCAAAATAGCTTTCTCCTTTGAACAAAAACATGTACATTACGAAAGAGTACCAGCAAAAGGGCCTATCACCTTCATTCTTTTGAATCTTTACTAATCCATTATGGATTAATTCAGCAATAAAAGGAGCAAAATCAAAAGTGATAGACACGTGTGCATGTAAAATTTGGATCATCATGCACATCAAGTGTATTGGCATCCTTTCACTAACATCCTCTCCAAAAACCTGACATAATGACCAATATGCACCCCTAGCTCTGAGATCAAAATATTCTATTTTAAAAGGCTCCGGAGTGTTCTGCCCCACAACAACCATTTTTCCAATTTTGGTGTAGAAATCCTTCAACAACTTGCCTCTAAAATAGTTCCTTTGTGCATTATACACTTGCCTTAGTTCTTCAAAGTTAATGGTCTCCAAACTTTCTGAGGGTTCACTTAACCCGAACACCTTCCTAATTTCTTCAGCAGAAACTTTAAACAATAACACTCCCTTTGCATCCCTAATTTCTTTAATGATTGGATCATAACTCTTTGCAACCTGGGTCATCAAATCTACATCTAAAAAGACACCAGGCATGACAAGTTTTCCTAGGTCAGACTGCCATATATTGCTCGCAGGGTGAGGGGCATTTCTTTGACTAAAACCTACTTTGAATAATTCCAATCCTGTGGTATCAGAGTCACCTCTTGCGTTGATAGTACCAATTTTGGCCTCTTTAATAAAACTTTCCATGTCATATAAACCTTCTACTATTTTTACCCTAGGATCTTTGGGAATCAAACTCTTGTTTTTCACTGGGGTAGTGGAAGAGTCAGGAAGTAACTGCAATAAATCTTCATGCAAACCTCTTTCACTATACTCTATTTTACCTGACAATTCTTTCCTTGGTGCCATTTTAAGGTTTGTCTTTAAAAGAAACCTTTGCAAGATAGACAAAATATAGAACTGTGACTCTTTTAGTAAGGAAGCAAATCGTACAAGAATTTCACCAACCTTTTTTCTCAAAAACCACCCGGGAATAGCAGCCAAACCTCAGAATTCTTCACGCCTGAGTCTCTACAAATTTTTGATCTCTTTGTGCTTCTGAAAGTGCATCAAATTCTAATATATGAGCCACTAGAGTAGTCATGTCAACAATTAATTTAGCACGATTGAAACAATTACTCCTCCAGAAGAGCAAACTGTCACTTCTTCAATGGGAAGCTTCAACTTTGCACCATTTTATCTTTAGTTTGAAAGAGAACTGTCGATCCTCATTAGCAGATGATCTAACAGCCTATCGCATGATCTCATGGTGTGAAAAACACTCATGTGAACATGTGACTAACCATCACATTACCTTTCTATTTTTGGCGGTCTCTTGTAACTGCCTCTGTTAACACAAAATGCTATTCGCATGATCGCATAGCTTGAAAGAAGCTTATGTGAACATGCGAAAACCCATTAGCATTCACCATCACTATCTTCTTCTACATCACCGGTCCCACCTCACCTTTGTCAACAAAGAAATTCCATGCTTGCAACACCTGGCAAAATGTTAGGTACTTTCTTTCTTTCTAAGCACCGGTGTTTGCTGACACTAACCAATGAGAAAACATTATTTATGCACATCTGTCAAAGGTTTCACCGGAGAATCACACTTGATCAATGCAAGATCAATGGCCTGTCGCATGATCACATAGGCTTAAAAGATCCCATGTGATTATATGATAGCCGTTCAATCTTGCGTTTACTGCTTTAAACCCTTGGAAATTCTTCTATTACCAGCCCTACTATTCTTGGCAAATAGAAGGCCACCACTTGTGAGATACTTGTCAGTGGTCCCACCTTGTTTCTGCATCAGGCTTTATTATAAAATCAATGGTTATTTCGCATGTTTGCATGGCTTGGAAATATTCCATGTGAACATGTGACCACCGTTGGATCTTCTTTGAAGATTCATGGTTGGATGAAACTTGAAACATTAGAATACAAGGTAATTAGGTCATAGGAAATGTTATTTATATCACTGGGTTTCTAGACTTAGGAAGAAATATAACCCCCATGTAAAAAATAAATGCATGTGCTCTTTAATGGACCTAAGTGACTTAAAAAGTAAGGCTCGAAAAGAAATGAAGTAATTGACTTAGGATTTATTTTGAAAATGGCAAACATTTTGGGGTTTTTGACATGAATTCAAAATTCTTCAAGGACAAGACCTAGGGTAAGGATTTTTGAAATATGGTTATGATAATTTTGAAGAAATTCAGGCACCTGTACCTAGGACAACTTCACAGACCAGAGGACTAAACCAACGTTTGGACAAAAACCTCAGAAATGTTTGAATTCTCCCAACAGTGGCTCTATCTAAGGATGCTTGATCGCAAAATCATAGCAAGAACTTACGAATCTCTAGGAGGTAGACCACAAGACCTTAAGCTAAAATAGGAAACAAACACACAATAGAAACAAACACACCTGGGTAAAAGTACAAAGTTATGTCACACTTTTATAAAGGAAAAGGTCAACAACACACAAAATTTTTAACTTTAATGACATAAAAATGGCATTTATGTTTAAAATTTGGAGATGATGTAAACTAATGAAATGTCTAAAAGTGGATGAAGTTTATGGCTATAATTTTTTTTATTTTTTTTGAACAAGAATTCACATGGTTTTTAAATTTCTTAAGTCCATTTTTTACTTGCTGAAAAATGCTGAAAAATGAGGGTCTTGTCCGCACCAAAAAAGTATATGCAAATAATCTCTTTTTTCTTTGATTTCAAAATATGTCATAGATAAAATGTATAGCTAGTGTAGAAAAGAAGAAAAATTAGTTTTCAATGTATATTTTTTCTGTTATAACTACTCAAAGTCAAACATACCTGAAATCAATAGTTTTCATCTCGCATCAAATTTCCCCTATCAAATCTACACCATTCAGAAAATAAATTACACACTCTTGAAGATAACTCTCTCCGCTAGTGTTAAATGTAAATTTTCAATTTTTTTGATAAGCTTTACTATTTTTTTCTATTTTTGAAGCATCTTGTTCTCGAATGTTAAAATACCTACTTGTAGTATTTTGAAATTATAATATATTAGATCTAATTAAAATACTATAAAAATTATATGATGATAATCTTGACTCTGTGCTCTAAAAAAGGGTATTTTTATATTTGTAAAAAAATATCATTAAAAAGAGTAAGAGTTATTGAAACGTCACTTTTCTGAAATAATTTTATTTCTTTAGTAATTGTTATAAAACATGCATTTAATAGATATTTCCAATTGGAAAAGGTGAAGAACTTATCTAACTTAGCTAGAATGAATCTAGCTAGACCATATGTTTGACAAAAAATAATTTTAGTTAGAAATACTCAAATTTAGTTGTGCTGATACGTTGTCCTGAAACGTGACACAGCTTTGTGCTTTTACCCACCTATACATATATACAAGCCTACTGTGCATGGAAAAAGAAATAACTGAAGAAAAGTTTTAGGAATTGTCCATGCACTAGCAATTCTTGCTCTTCACCATCCAAATTTTGCAAGAAATATGAGTCCTTACCATTGGTCTAATGAACAATATAAGGTCCCATCCATAAAGACTCAAATTTTTTGTGTTTCCCTTTATCTTTAGCCCTGACATTCCATTGGAGAACCATATCACCAGGCTAGAATTTTCTCACAGTTGCTCTCTTATCAAAAAAATATTTCATCTTCTGCTGCAACTTCATATTTTCCTTTTGTCCCTCCCTCCTAATCTCATCTAATTCAATCAGCTGAACCATTCTCTCCTGTAGTGGATCACTGATTTCCATGTCCACTTCTTGCATAAACTTATAGATCGGAAGGAGGTTATTTATTGGCAATCTTGATTTAGCACCATGTACCATTTCAAAAGGGGACTTACCAGTAGACCTCTTCTTAGAAATCCTATCAGCCCATAGTGCTAACTTTAATTTTACATGCCAACTTCTCTTATTCTTTTCCAGGGTTTTCTTTAGAATCTGCAAAATACTCTTGTTGCTGGATTCAGCTTGTCCATTAGCTTATGGATGATAAGGGGATGAGTAAGACAATTCTATGCCCATTTCTGAGCAAAAATCAGTGATCTCCTATGACATGAAGCTCATAGCATTGTCAACAACCAATTTAATAGGGACACCAAATCTAGTAATTATGTTGTTCATCAGAAATTCAATCACAATAGCACTGGTTGCCCTTTTGGTTGGGATGGCTTCAATCCATTTGGTGAAATAATCAGTAGCCACCAAAATGTGACTATGTCCCCCACTAGACTTCTCAGAGAATTCTCCAATAAAATCCATACCCCACATTGCAAAAGGAGATTCTGCAACAACAGGGTTCAATAATAATGCACCTAAAAACTTCAATTTTTTAGAGAACCTTTGACAATGTTCAAATTTCCTCACATAAGAATGAGTGTCTTTGAACAACACAGGCCAATAGTATCTTGCTCTTAATATTTTATGAGCTGTTGATCGAGCAGAATGATGTCCTCCACACATTCCAGAGTGCATTTCCTTTAACATTTTCTCTGATTGATGCTTATCCAGACAAAAGAGTCAAATACCATCATTATCCTTCTAGTACAAGTCACCCTGGATCAACACATATCTTTGAGCTTGCAATCTTAGACTGCTTTGATTATCATTTAAATCAGGTGGACATTTAGCATTTTTAATAAAATAAATAACATCCTTGTACCAGGGTTGCGTTTCAGTACTAGTAATCATATCAATGTTAGCAGCAACATTACTTACCTGAACAAGGTCCATGTTTTCCTCAGTCATTAACTTAGCAAGTCCCAATCCTCTTACTAATTTTGTAATATGAATTTCCAAGTCAAACTCTTGAATCCTGTTTATCCATTTGCACCTCTTTCCTGTGACTTCACTCCGTGTTAAGATATCCTTTACTGCATCATGAGGCACATAAGCACTAACCTTTGCATAGACCAGATATGGTCTGAAAGCTTTGACTACCTTCACAAGTGCATAGGCTTTCTTTTCCATTAGTTCATAATTTATTTAAGTAGATTGTAATGACTTGCTGAAAAAGGCTATAGGATGCTCATACCCTTCTTGATCCTTTTGCAAAAGGATAGCTGCAATAGTATGAAAAGATGCAAAAGAAAATAGAGAAAATGGTTTCAAGTAATTAGGGGATACCAAAATTGGGGCCTCCTAAATTGCTTGTTTGATTTTTGCAAAAGCTTGCTGAGCTTCAAGGTTCCAATCAAACTTCACATCCTTCTTTAGGAACTTCACTATGGGCTTGACCAATTCTGCAAAGTTAGAATTAAATCTTCTTACAAAATTAATTTGTCCCAAAAATCACTGCACACCTTTTATGTTCTTTGGTGGAGGGACCTTTTGAATTGCTTCTACTCTTTCAGGATCAATCTTGACTCCTTTTGACACTATGTGTCCAAGTAACTTCCTCTCTGTCACAACAAATTGACACTTTTTGGGATTCAAGGACACACCAAATTCTAAGGCCTTAAGAATGACCTTCTCCAAATGGGAACAATGATCCTTAGATTTCTTGGAATAAGTAGTGAGATCATCTTGATAAACAACCATTAAAACATTTATCAATTCCTCAAATGCAACATCCATGGCTCTCTAAAATGTTGCTCTAGCATTTTTTAGACCAAAAGGCATGCGAACATATACATATGTTCCCCATGGGGTTGTAAAGGATGTCTTAAATTGTTTTGATTCTTTGACCAGCACTTGATTATACCCAGAGAAACCATCCATCATTGACAAGAGTTCACATCCAGTCACCCTATGCAGCATAGCCTCCATATTGGGAAATCCATAGTTATCCTTAAGTGAAGCTACATTCAGGTTCCTGAAATCAACATAGAGCCTAATATCACCGTTCTTTTTCCTTACTGGCACAAGATTCAAGACCCAAGTTGAGTGCCTAATTGGTTCAATAATACCAGCATCTCTCAATTTTGTCAACTCAACTTGCATCTTGGTAGCCAATAAAGGGTTAATGGGTCTCTGCTTCTATCTAAAAGGCCTAGTTTCCTCTTTTAGAGAAATTTCATGCTAAAATAGGTCAACCCTATAAGCTTTGAGGTCATCATAGGACCAAGAAAATACATGCTTGTACTTTTTCAGAAGTCTTATCAAATTTCCTCTAATCTCTTTGCTCAGTTTCTTGCCAATGTATACCATTTGTGGGGAGTTTTCTGAACCCAAGTTTATTTCCTCTAAGTCCTCCATTTTAGTGTTAGACTTCTGAGACAAAAAACCATCATTTATTTTGAACATTCCTTCCAATTCTACTAACCCTTTAGGTATGTGGTTGGATGGCAACTGCACTATCTCATTCCCCATGATGCATTCTTTTCCCTCAACACACTGTTGTATCTCATTGAGATCTATTTGCTGACCATCATATTGATCAAGGCCTTGAAGGAACCTAAGGATATCTAAGTCATCCTCAAAGACTTGCCAATTATATACATTGTCAGGCACTGTAGGCCTAGATTTGACTTCTAACATAGACACACCAGTGAGGGTTATATCTTCACTCTTAAGGGAAACATTTGCAAGAAAATATGCCATGATATTATTGGATCTTTCTACCCAAAGCAGATTGAAAGCATCAAAAAACTCTAGCCTATCCCAAACAACATGTTTATACAGTTTCAACTTTTCATCTTTAGAAGCATATTGAGATCTCACTTGAGCTATAATCAACTGGGAATCACCATGAACTTTTAAAGATTTAATACCATGTTTTATGGCCACATCTAACCCCAGTATCAAAGCCTCATACTTGGCAGTGTTATTTGTACACTCAAAAGTTAACAAGAAAGAGTATTTAAATGTAATACCTGATGGGGAAATGAACACCACACCAGCTCCTGATCCTTCCTTAGAGCATCCACCATCAAAGAACATTTTCTAAAGCCCATCTTGCTGCAAAATAAACTCATCCACAATTGGGTCTGTGTTTTTTAATTGAGGTACTATTTCTTCAATCACAAAATTGCTCATGTCAATATCTACAAAACAATTTAGATCCTTTGGAGCAACCACTTCAATCATGACTGAAGAATGGGGCTCTTTGTACAACTTTACCTCAGTTCCATTTATTGGATGGTAGCATATGATAAATCTAGTTGCAACTTTCCACCCACTGCTGCAGCCCATTGTCTTGATAATAACATGCCATAGTGAGGTTTTGTATCAACAACAACCACATCCATTTTATATGTGGCTTTTGGGAATGTATCAATTTTCACTTCAATTCCAATCAGGCTCCCTACAATAGGTACTACCTTGTTGTCCATGGCATAACACCTTCCACTGGATGTATTAACTTGCAACCCTAACTCCTTCATCACTTGGTAAGGCATTACAGTTGTAGCAGCACCAGAGTCAATCATATAATTTTTCAGCAAAAAATTATTTACAAGGAAAGTAACATAGAAGGGATTGATAGAAGAGGGTTCCTGTGTCACAATTGTCCCAACACATACATCAAAGATGTCATTAATTGCAATTGGCTTGTCCAGGGATTTCCCTTCATCTTGTAAAGCAGGAGTAGTTCTCTGCTCACTTATGAGAGCCAGGGCTGCTGCTTTGTGCTCTTCTATTTTCAACATTTCAAGCAGAGGAATGGAAACCTTCATTTGGGACAAAGCATGTCTCATATCAAAAGTAGAGGAGTCAGTACAAAAATCAGGGTGATCCTTTGACCTACCAAATTTCTTTTTCACCTTGTCGGCAGTAACTTCTTATTTTCCTTTCTTTTCAGCTTCAAACCCTTCATCTTTACTATTTACAATATTGGGCTTTGGGGAGTCCTTATTCTGAGGATTACTTTTGAAAAACACTGATCTAGGGACTCCCTGATCATTACCTACCTTTCTGTTCCTCAAATTGTATGAGGATTTTGCTTGTGTAATAGCAGCCACAATTAAACTCTTAATTTCTTCTTCACTGGGCTTTCTCCATTGTCTTTCATCTGACCTGGATTATACCATGTGAGTCTTATAGTCATCATTATCAAACTCTTCCTGATCAGACTGAGTAAATATTTTTTGTTCATAATCAGAGAAAATCTTCCTCTTATGATCAACATCAGGGCAAATAAATTCATCATCTGAAGACTCAAGATCCTCCATTAGTTCAGTAGTAAACATGTTAATAGTAGGCTTTTTAGATCCTTCATAATCTCCTGCATATGAATCACTAGCCTCTTCTCCCCGAGCCTGAGCAATAGCACACTGGAATGGTGAGTGGGGCATACTATAGGCCACACACCAAGGGGTGCTTTCCACATTATGTGCTATATTTTTCTTCAAGGGATCTGGTGTATCTCTTCCCTTTTGAGGTTCATTATTATTAGGAACAGGCCTCCCATCTTTCTAGCTTATTTTGTAAGGCATATCTCTCAGATTAGGGGCTTTGTCCTGCCTTTGATAAGGAGGTCTCACATCTTGAAAGTTTCTACCACCTTTATCAAACCTTGCTAGGAAATATTTAGTGTTACCAGGCCCTTTGTCCATTCTATCCTCCTCCTTGGATGGCCTTGCAGGTTGTGGCCTAGTTTCTTTCCACAATCTATCTTCATCCCTTTTGTACATTTGGCTAGATGCCTTTCAGTTACTCTCAATATTTATAGCCAACTTAAAAGAATCTCTAAGGGTATGGGGATTCTTGTCTCTTAAAAGGTAAGACATCTTACAATCCATAGAATTAAAATAAGTTGTCATGCAGACTGCATCATCTAGCCTCAATACTTGGAACAGTTTATACATAGCCTTTTGGAATCAGCTATTAAACTCTGACATGCTCTCATTGTAATTTTTCTTGATATTATTGAACTCATTGAGCATGTAGCTAGAGTTCACATGTTCTGCATATTGCTCTTTAAAGCATTTGACAAATTCTTCCCAAGATGCAATACTGTTCTCAGGTAACCCCCTATACCAATCCCTTGCATCCTCAATCAATGATTAAACAAAGAGCTTCATTATGACATCTTCATGTTCAATTTAATAATCATTGACCTTATCTGTAAAAAACTTCAGATACTCTTCACAGGTAATAACATTATTCCCAGTAAATAATGGGATCTTCTTTCTGATTTCATTGGGGACAGCATTAGGTTGGCCAGGAATACCATCAAAAAATAGAGGCCTATATCTATCCAAATGAACTGGTCTTCTTTGGATATTTGGTTGATTCAGAGGGGTATTTGCAACGTTTTGATAGGGTATAGTTCCCACTGTACCGCTAGCTATAATGGGAACTTGATTGGGAACTAGTCCAGGTAAAGTTTGTCCAGGGTGAAAGGCTTGAGCATTTGGAAGTGAAGTATTGGGCTGACTGAAAGGAGTTGTTCCTATGGTGATAGGGATAGAGGTACTAGCGGATGTGTTCATGTTAGCATGTAGGAAGGAAATCTTCCTCTTCATTTCATCAACAGCAGCCTCCAACTCAAGTTTCTCCAGTTGAATAGCCAATTCTTCTTACGCTTTCCTAGTCTTCTCCAAGTCTATACTTGTTTGAGAATGTACATTAGGAGGAACCACATTTTTCTTGGGCTCATTAATATTTATACCCACCAATTTCTATTTTCCCTTAACAAGGATTTATTTGGGAGCAGTTATAATCTCCTTATTCCTCTGGATTTTTGAGGGATTCAATTGCCTTAAGACATGGCCTGTTCCCTCAAATTCACCTTGCTTAGGTTTATTATCCTGGGCCTGCTTTCTCAAATCTTCCATGTCACCAAATAAGTCCTTATTTAAACCTTGAACATCTTGGTTTAAATCACTAACTTGGGTCTCATTTTTCTTGGTTCTTTTGAGAAGTTCCTGCCTCTCTATGAGTAAATCACAGATTTGATGTTCCCTTGCTTTCAACCTATTGGAAATCTCAGCCAGTTGTTCACTCTCCTTTTTTCTTAAAGCAATCACCTCTTCTCTCAACTTCTCAGAATCATAGGAGGTGGTCTCAGTAGTAGAGGTTTCTTCTGGTTGTTCCAGAGTTTCTCTTGCAGGGAAATAACTTACTTCTATGACCTCTGTGATTACTTATTTCTGAATGTGCACACTTGGTGTAACCCTCTTGACATGTTCGGGATCATCAAAAGAGGATGAAGACTCATGAGGGAGTGGGACATGAGATCTTTCTCGAGAAGGGCCTTGGGAACTAACAGTATGCTAACCTCTTCTAGACCATTGTTTCCTACTTGGTGTATGGAGCTCATCACCCATATTATCTTCGGGGTGATCATTGTAATAAGACCTAGTGTACCTTGGTCGACTCATGGTATAGCATGACAATATTAGCAAAGTTTAAAATAATTAGCAACTGGTAGCACAGAGTTTAGAGTCACCACCCACTTTTACGTGGGAATGAAATTATTCTATACTAGTCTAAAAATGCACAATAGATAGGGTTTACACTAACCTATTGCATGCTATTCAGAAGGTTTGATCCCTAGTAGAGTCACCAATTTGTTAGCTCTTTTTCATGTAGAATCACCAATATAGTTTTCAGACTTGACTCTCGGGTTCTCAACTCTGGATTCTTATAGGGAAAAGGCTAATTGATAAGGACCAAGTCCTTCTACTTCGGGCTCTACAGACCCAGACAGGTGTACCTATCTTCAGACTCACTACTTCACAATGATATTAATGGAAGTAAACACTTATTGCAGAAAAAATGGCAAGTGTGACAAGGATAAACTCCTTCTTTTCAAGCTTTGAACTCAGGCATGTTAACCCATGTCAGATCTACATCTTGAAAGGATCACAACACTAGTATATATCCTTGATACAAACCTTATATTCTCAGTCATTTAAACATACACAAAATTAAATTATTATTTAAGTTTTGTTGAGGGTGAGATCTCTGCAAATCGAGGATAGACCAGTGCCTTATCTTCGGGTATAGAGTCAAATAGTGAAACATATAATTACAGAAATCTTCTAAATGAAACACAAACAAATCTCAGATGAAATGCCTTACTATTCATCCTCTCTTAAACACATTTGATCATCAAATTCTTGCCAAATTCCTAAGCTCTCAGAAATTAACCTAAAGACATTACCCTTTCCTTGAAAGGAGCTAGAGATTAAAACCACAGATACCTTGTAAATGGTATATCAAAAATACCTTATAGATTCAATATACAAAAGCCACATAATTTAAACAAGAAGACAATTGAAATCATGCAAGGGAATTCTATTGTATTCCAATAAAATTTCACCATATCAATACATTTAAAAATCTGATAAAATATTCTAAGATCTCAACAATGGAGCCAAGCCTCTACAGTATATTTTTCAACCTCTCTTGAAATGAACAAAGACTTACTACTTATACCAATCAGCCATCTTGGAATCCTTGAAAGGATGCAACAAGATTCAGATGGTTGTTAAAAGATCTTGCACTAAAAACAAGATTACAAATAGAGAAAGTTGTTTGCAACAACAGATTGCAAATATCTATTTCCAACAATCCTGTAGGTGGCATCTATGTCTAAAGATATTTCAGAGCAATTGCTAAATTTGTTGCATGAATGATGACTGCCATCCGGCTAATTTACATCATCCTTTGTTTGAAACCACTCTTCCTCCAATTCTGTATCAGGTTCCATGCGTAATTCAAATTTGGCCAGGTGTCACATTCGTGTCTATGATAACTTGCTTGATATCTTTGTCCCTTTTTACCTTGACCTTCAAAGGTTTGGAGTACTAACACCTACCGCTTCTTCACCTAATTTCCCTTTCTTCTAAATATTCTAATAGATATGTGGATTCTCAATTCATGTAGGTTTCTTCACTTGGCCAATGAAAGGCAAGGACCTAATCTTTCTTTGGGGGCAACTTTTCCCACTCAGCAACCAACTGATGAACCTCTATTCTCACATTAGCAAAGTATATCCTAGCATCCTGAAGGAGTTCAATAAAGTGTACGAATGGGGTATTATCATCTGTACATAGAATGGAATTTACTTTAGTCAGTACTTGTCTATCTATTTGCTCCATCCATTGACCTTTATCCTTGATTACCCCATTTGCCTTAATAAGACCAGGGAAAATTTGGAAATCATCCTGGAAATATCTTGTCCTTAAGATTTTTGACCTTCTTCTTATACTCTCCCTATTTACCTCAAAGTCAAAAAGATCCTTGATAACCCTGTAAGTACTTGCTAGCTCAATATTTACAACACATTTATCCTTATTTTGATCAAACCATGACCTCGGATTATCTTTTCTTGCAGATCATCTTTCCAAAATTTTGTCCACAGTAGCCACCTCTTTCTAAAAAATTGCTAAGACATCTGCCAATTGTTTTGCAGATTTGTATATTTCTTTAGGCCTCACCTTTGCAACAAAATGTGACACAACATCTTTTATCTTCTCACCTAACCTATCCTTTACTTTTTCATCAATATCCTCTTCATCTATGGAAGGAGGAAAAGGGGAAGGGGGAAGTTCAATAATAGGGCTTGATGAGGAAGGCCCTGCAGAGGAGGAAGCTATTTGAATTTGCTCTAATAATTGTATTGGGCCATGTTCTCCCAATTTCTTTCTTAAATCTACAATTAGAATATCTCTCTCAAGAATCCCCTATTTCATCTCACCATAAACCTTCAAAACTGTTTCCAGTTTTGTAGTGAGCTCTTCCTTCTCTTTAGCTTCCTTTTCTGCCACCTTTGCTGTTAATTATGCCATGGCCATTACCATACTTTATGCTTCCACCAAAGAAGTATTAGTAACTCTTCTTACAATTAAACTCCCTTAGAGGTCATCTTTGACAATTTGTTTTCCTTTATTACTTTCATTCTTCCTTAAAGACCACATTACCAACGCTTGATGATTATCACTGAAAGTGACTCCCTTAACAGCTTGTTCTACTTCCTCTAGAGTTCTCTAGAGAGGAGTGGTCTATTTTTTGACTACATCAAACACTATTACATCAGCTATATCCCATTCTGGGAGGATCAATACTCCTGACATCTTTACCATAGCTCTTCCTTGTTCTAGAGTGATTTGTTTAAACTTTGCAGTCATCTCTATTTTCACTTCTTCCTCTATGACTTGTAAATCCTTCTCCGGATTCTCTTATTGTCTCTTCTCACAAATTTCTTGAAACTGTTTGATGTTTAATTTCCAAAGAAATTGCATAAAGGCCCTAGTTTTAACAAAAGTGTCATCAACCAAAAATGCTTCACGAGCTTGCTTGAATACAGGGTCTAGTTCAGTACTTGCTAACTCCCCTACTGTTAAATCCAACTTAGGTTCTTCTGGTAACTTTGGCACTCCCTCATTTACTTCTTCATAAGTCATAAAGATTTGACCTAGAGCATCTACTTGCTGTACTTGTTCTACAATCTCTTGGTCATCAAAAATTCTTATAGGAGCCTGTGATGGGGAGTACTCCTTTTCCACATGAGCAGGTCTCTCTTCCAATCTTTTCCTTTTTGATGGGGGTGGAGAATCAATTATATCCTTAGAAGTTTGAGGACGAGGAGAATCAGGGATCTCCATAATCTCCTTTTGTTTTCCAACCTGTTGTGAGGTTGATGGGATATCCCTTTTATCCATTTGCTTTTGCTGGCTCTATTCTGGTATCACCACATTGTAACCAGTCTTCTTTTGCACCATGTACCTCCCCGGGGGTAACCCTTTTGCAAACACAGGCTTGCTTAATAATTGTCTAGCCTTTTTTGGATCATCCTTCATAACCTTTTCCTTCTTCTCATTTAAGGTCTAAAAAATAACCTGAAAACAATTCATAAGAGTGTCTATTTTCTTCCCCATTGGAGTTATGCTTTTTAGGGGATCCCATCCCGAATGAAATTGCCAGATAAAATCTAGTGTCTTCCTATATACCAACCATTTTTCTTTCATAACCTCTTGTTCCTGTATCTTTGCTACATTCCTGATAATATCTTTAGGAAAATTAAAAATATGGTTGATCATGGCACACTTGGCTCTCTTTTTAAACATTTCATTATAGAAACCTTCTAGATCTGTTGTTCTAGCAATTGCAGTAGCTATATGGTATGGAGCCAGAATTTTATCCATGTAAACCCATCCACCCTTGGTAATTATGAATTGATGGGAAATAGTAAGATTTGGTAATAAAGTCCCCTTGCCTTTTCCAGTGAGGGCACACTCTTCAATATCTCCTAATTGCCTCAAGAATTGTGCAATTCCAATCCTAAGGGGTACCTGATAGGGAAATATAAAAGGGGTTCCCCTAAAACCATACAACCTGATAACAGTTGATACATTGTAAAAAATAACATCTCCCCAATTGTGTACGATGTTCAGGTTCTTAGCAAACTGGTTTGTCCTAACAAGCTGTGCCAACATTGTCGGGATTCTTGGGTTGTCTAAGACAAACAACTTCCTGAGTGAAGCTGCAAAACATTTATCAAAATTGATGAAACTATGATCCTTCTTATCGCAGGTCATTGTGAGGCTCCATAGTTGGACTGGCATGTCTTCACCATCCTTCTTTCTCACCAATTCCATTTCTTGTTCAAAATAGCTTCCTCCTTTGAATAGAAACATGTACATTACGAAAGAGTACCAGCAAAAGGGCCTGTCACCTTCATTCTTTTGAATCTTTACTAATCCATTGTGGATTAATTCAGCAATAAAAGGAGCAAAATCAAAAGTGATAGACACGTGTGCATGTAAAATTTGGATCATCATGCACATCAAGTGTATTGGCATCCTTTCACTAACATCCTCTCCAAAAACCTGACATAATGACCAATATGCACCCCTAGCTCTGAGATCAAAATATTCTATTTTAAAAGGCTCCGGAGTGTTCTGCCCCACAACAACCATTTTTCCAATTTTGGTGCAGAAATCCTTCAACAACTTGCATCTAAAATAGTTCCTTTGTGCATTATACACTTGCCTTAGTTCTTCAAAGTTAATGCTCTCCAAAATTTCTGAGGGTTCACTTAACCCGAACACCTTCCTGATTTCTTCAGCAGAAACTTTAAACAATAACACTCCCTTTGCATCCCTAATTTCTTTAGTGATTGGATCATAATTCTTTGCAACCTGGGTCATCAAATCTACATCTAAAAAGACACTAGGCACGACAAGTTTTCCTAGGTCAGACTACCATATATTACTCGCAGCGTGAGGGGCATTTCTCTGACTAAAACCTACTATGAATAATTCCAGTCCTGTGGTATCAGAGTCACCTCTTGCGTTGATAGTACCAATTTTGGCCTCTCTAATAAAACTTGCCATGTCATATAAACCTTCTGCTATTTTTACCCTAGGATCTTTGGGAATCAAACTCTTGTTTTTCACCGGGGTAGTGGAAGAGTCAGGAAGTAACTGCAATAAATCTTCATGCAAACCTCTTTCACTATACTCTATTTTACCTGACATTTCTTTCCTTGGTGCCATTTTAAGGTTTATCTTTAAAAGAAACCTTTGCGAGATAGACAAAATATAGAACTGTGACTCTTTTAGTAAGGAAGCAAATCGCACAATAATTTCACCAACCTTTTTTCTCAGAAACCACCTGGGAATAGCAGCCAAACCTCAAAATTCTTCACGTCTGAGTCTCTACAAATTTTTGATCTCTTTGTGCTTCTGAAAGTGCACAAAATTCTGATATATGAGCCACTAGAGTAGTCATTTCAACAATTAATTTAGCATGATTGAAACAATTGCTCCTCCAGAAGAGCGAACTATCACTTCTTCAATGGGAAGATTCAACTTTGCACCATTTTATCTTTAGTTTGAAAGAGAACCATCGATCCTCATTAGCGGATGATCTAACGGCCTATCGCATGATTGCATGGTGTGAAAAACACTCATGCGAACATGCGACTAACTGTCACGTTACCTTTATGTTTTTGGCGGTCTCTTGTAACTTCCTCTGCTAACACAAAATGCTATTCGCATGATCACATAGCTTAAAAGAAGCTTATGTGAACATGCGAAAACCTGTTAGCATTCACCATCACTGTCTTCTTCTACATCATCGGTCCCACCTCACCTTTGTCAACAAAGAAATTCCATGCTTGCAACACATGGCAGAATGTCAGGTACTTTCTTTCTTTCTAAGCACCGGTGTTTGCTGACACTAACCAATGAGAAAACATTATTTATGCACATCTATCAAAGGTTTCACCGGAGAATCGCACTTGATTCAATGCAAGATCAACGGCTTGTCACATGATCGCATAGGCTTACAAGATCCCATGGGATTATATGACAATCGTTCGATCTTGCATTTACTGCTTTAAACCCTTGGAGATTCTTCTGTTACTAGCCCTACTGTTCTTGGCAAATAGGAGGCCGCCACTTGTGAGATACTTGTCATTGGTCCCATGTTGTTTCCGCATCAGGCTTTGTTATAAAATCAATTTGTTATTTCACATGTTCGCATGGCTTGGAAATATTCCATGTGAACATGTGACCACCGTTGGATCTTCTTTGAAGATTCACATTTGGATGAAACTTGAAACATTAGAATATAAGGTAATTAGGTCATAGGAAATGTTATTTATATCACCAGGTTTCTAGACTTAGGAAGAAATATAACCCCCACGTAAAAAATAAATGCATGTGCTCTTTAATGGACCTAAGTGACTTATAAAGTAATGCTCGAAAAGAAATGAAGTAATTGACTTAGGATTTATTTTGAAAATGGAAAACATTTTGGGGTTTTTGACATGAATTCAAAATTCTTCAAGGACAAGACCTAGGGTAAGGATTTTTGAAATAGGGTTATGACAATTTTGAAGAAATTCTGGCACCTATACCTAGGACAACTTCACAGACCAGAGGACTAAACCAACGTTTGGACAAAAACCTTAGAAATGTTTGAATACTCCCAACAGGTTCTAAGACTTATGTTGATTTGTAGAGGAAAGAAGTGTAGGGATCTGTAGCATCAAATCAGAAGACAAGGACCACTTTTCTAGTCATGAAATTAGAAATTTGTGACAGTCACAATGCATTGACTGTTAATTATAAAATAGGGAAGAATAAAGGAGTTATGATGGGGACTATGTGCTGTCCTATGGTATCACCAGGGAATGGTGATAGTGCCATTACCATTGAGAACAATAGCAGGGGTCTAATTGATCCTAAGATAAAGATGAAGGGGCAGTTTGTGTAGCCACAAGTTGACTATCCTCAATCAGCAATAAACAAAGTTGCCTTGGGTGGTGACAAGAAAAAGGATTTTTCTTTTGTTTCTAATGCTTTGAATGCAGGTACTACTCATATGAAGGGTGCTAGGTTGCAGATGAAGAGTTGCAGACATCCATCTAGGAGAATGGGTGGCAAAAATACATCTTTCCTTCACTCTTGGGACAAGAGTCATTTTGGAGGTGGGGTGTATGGTGCAGGAGCACCTCTCCAAACACCTAAGTCCACCTTGGAACCAAATGGAGGTAGTGGATCTAAAGAATTTCTAAAAGTAAATTGGGATATATTGAGGCCAATAATGGCAATATCTAATAAACAATTTAATATAAATATTATAAGTCCTAGAAGTCTTCGCAAAGGACTTAGGACCAAAACAATGTAAGGGTGGCCAATAGTGCCAAATGTGATCTAAAGTTATTTAGGGGAGTCAATTAGGTCCTAGAAGAAATAATAAATTAATTTTGATAGATGTTAATAGGTTTTTAATATTAATATGCAATCAAATGTAAGTTGGAAATTCAAATATTTGAATTCCAATGGTTATGAGCATTTAGGAGGGATAATGGTGTTTTAATGTTTTTAGACTTAACTAAGCCTTCCAACCAATTGAGATTGGTTGAGGAAGTTGATAGGAAGTTTATTTAATGCTTGGAAGAGAGAATGGTACGGACCGAAGATGAAATGTACATATTTCTACTCAAAATGGCAATAAAATTTAGAATTTCATAACTTTCCATTTCATGTTTTGATCTCTATTTCATTCCGTTCATTTTTGTGATGCTTGGAAGATATATTCAGGTTGTATAAGACATTTTTTGATGCTTTGAAGTATTATTGTTTCCATTTCAATCAATTTGGATTGATTGTACTCACTAAATCTCTATTTTTCTTAAGTAGTTTTGATAAATTCTTCAATGTGAAAGCATCATTCCATGAATGTGATTTTTGTTTCTCATGGAATGATGCATATTTAACATTTAAAACATTTTATTAACATTATATGTTGCAGAAGAGTTGATTTGATATGGTGATCACCAAGAATAGTGAAGAAAACCTCATGAAATTGTTTGCTAGAGTGTGGCAGCAAGATATCCGACTTAAGGAGGACATGTTTTTGTTTGAGATAGAAAAATTATATGTCAAATAAGTGGTGAATCCTAAAGGAGGGGTTCTAGAAGTGAGTTTTGGGTCATTTTCTAGAAGGCCCTAGTTTTTGGAGCCATTTGGTGAGGGATTTTGAGTTTGACCATATGGGAAGTTTCTGGGTGAAAACCAATACCACAATCCTTTTTCTTGGGGTATAAATAGGGACTAATAAAATTTATAGTGTCTGAGGATAAGTATTTTTGGTAGTTCCTTTGTAAAGTGGCCCAATTAGGCCTTGTGGCAATATTGGAGTCAGAAATTTTATGCATAGTTGGTATAAAAGTGTAATAATCTATTTTAACATATGTTGTGTAAATTCCAAATGGGTATCTTAATCCATAATTTAATTTTCAAGTGTTTTGTGAAGTCTTGTCCAAAAGTCCAAAAATTAGGAAACACAGGGCTTCTAGGCAGGATTGCTTGGGGTTAGTAACTCATTTTGAGATATCTGATCAAGTTGCTTAAAGGGAACTTGTAACCAGTCAAGAAAAGTTTTTTTGGGTTTTTTGGGACCCTAGGAAGTCTTGTGGTTGGCCTTGTGTCATTTGGAAGTCATTTGACCTATTGGAGCAAGTGGATTCCCTTGGGTACACGGTGAGACCTTGGGATTGTTTTACAAGGTGTAGAGTCTTGTTGTCCAAGTGTGGAGTTCTTCAAGCCTCTGCATCAATTGTGTAAGGGATATTCACCTATTGTAATTAGGTTGTAGACATATAATTATGTTTTTTTGTAAACACACTTGATCCAATTGAATTGGAAACATTGTATGTAATCGGTTAAAGGGCCGACCTAGTTAATTGTTTTATATGGGCATATAAATATTAGATGCACCTTTGTAATTAAAAAAGGATGTGAATATAGAGTCAAGATAAGATGAGAAGAGGTATGCTAAGATTTTTTAAGATGTATTAGATCTTTGCAAGAGGTCAAAGAATCAACGCATCAAAGGAACTGATCATACAAGCAGTGTCACAGTGCTAGTTCATCTAGTAGATATAGTTTGTATCTAAGATCAGATGGTCATAGCCTTCACCACTTGAGCAGTGAGCTCTAGGAAAATGTGTCCACACCCCTAATAGGGTCTGACCCTTGACCAGGTCACTATACTAAATACATTGTAAAGAAACTCCTAACAGGGTTAAGGATCTTCTAACAAGGATCATAAAACACTAGTACAGATTATTAGTGGGTGTCAATTCCCACCAAGGTTTTTACCTATTTGAGTTTCCCTGTAACCATATTGGTGTTATGTGTTGAGTTCACATTTTTTATTTATGTTGATGTTCATTTCAGTACTTAAGCATTCAAGTTAAGTTTAAGAAGTAAAGAAAAAGATTAAATTAAGTGAACGTTGATTCACCCCGCCCCCCCCCCACCCTCCCCCCCTTAGTGTTCCCATTCCTAAAAACAACTTCTCACAACTAATACACAATGGTGTTAATTTGTAGAGGGATGAAGCATGTGAACACTCACTCAACCAGATAAAGAATTATTTTGAAAATCCTCCTAGCTTGATATCTCCTATTCATGGGTGCAAACCATTGTTACTATATATTTCAACAGCTAAAAAAACATTGGGAGAATTATTAGCACATTAAGATGACATAGGGAATGAAAGAGCCATATACTACATAAATAAGACATTGGTACCTTCTGAACTCAATTACATATTTATAGAAAAATAATGTTTGGAAGTAGCCTTTGTATCACACAACTTAACAAACTACATGATTTATCACTCATTTAAACTCATTTCTAAAATTAACGTACTCAAATATCTTCTAAACAAAGCAACACTAATTGGAAAATTAGAAAAATGGGTAATGATACTGAGTGAGTTTGATATTAAATATGTGGATCAAAAGGATATCAAGGGAAAATTTATTATAGACCATTTAGCTAAATCACCTTTACAAGATGAGAGACCACTAAAGATAGAATTTCTTGATCAAGCTATCCTCACAATAACTGACTATATATGGAAGCTATACTTTGATGGCTCATTCACACAACAAGGATTTAGAGAAGGAATACTATATACCAAAACTCAAGGTTATACTATCCCAAATGCATACAAAATGATGTTCCCATACACCAATAATATTGATCAATGATAAGCCTTGGTTAATAGTTTGAAGATGGCACTAAAATGGAAACTTATTCAATTGCATATATATGGTGACTCATAGCTAATAGTCAACCAAATAAATGATGAATATTAGATGAAACATAAAAATTTGATGCCGTATAATAAAATAGTGGATGAACTCAAGAAATAATTTATATATATCACATTTGAACAGATCCCTAGAAAAGACAACAAATAAGTTGATGTAAGGGCAACTTTGGATTCTTTCCTGCAAATTATAGATCAAAAAATCTGCTACGACTTCTGTTAGAAAGTAAAGTTCACCAAGATAACTAAGAGGGGGGGGGGGGTGGATTGATTATTAGATAATTATAACTTTTATCAACTTCAACAACATTTAACCATGTAAGAAATATAGTTACCAACCATAGAAAGATATTCATACACAATAACACAATGACACAAGATATGTTGACTAGGGAGCCTCTTGATCAAAGAGTAAACCCCAGTGGGAATGATGCCCACAAAAGATGCACTAATATGAATATTCCTTGTGAAAGGATGGACTCTGTTAGGAGTCTTATGAAATACATTCAATACATATGAATCCCTGTTAGGAGATTTTGAATCCCTACTAAAAGATTCTAACCCTGTTAAGAGTTGTGGAAGACAAAAGGACCCACTACCCAAATAGCTTTAGGGTAAGATCACTGAAAACACTATCCAACTGATCTTTGTATTACTCAATAGAATAATACCAAAAGATTACTGATCTCAACAATATGTTACCTTTTCTCTAACTGTGCAAACCGCATTCACTGCTACACCAGATCTCAATTTTAGATCTTTGTACCTCGCATGTCTTCCTTCACAAATTCACTTTCACAACTGCATTAGCTCTTTTCTTCACTTCATGCATACATCAACATTCAACCATATTCCAACAAGGAAAAACATTCCTTCCTTTATACCACACTCAAGTAATTAGAAATGAGTTGGCATCCAATTACAAAATAAAAGTTTCCACACGCTACATCAAAATTACACAAAACTGTCAGCTTCCAAATACAATAATTCTCCATCCGTACGACCTCAAAGTTTTCATTTTCATCCACATCACTATCAATGTTTCTTCAACTTCCCTTTAACTATGCAAAACTAGATTCCATCGCGATTAGGAGATATCTGTTAGAAATAGGGAATACTGAGAGGGGGGTGGGGTGAATCAGTATTCTACAGACTTTAACTTTTGCCCAATTATGGATATAATAGATTATCTTAACACATGCATAACATAAGAAGTTAAATAACATGCATAGCAATAATACTAAAGAACTCATAACACATTATTTGTTCTCGAGGAAACCTTGGCCAAGGGAAAACCCCAGTGGGGATGGTAACCACAAAGATCCACTAATCAAAAGTATCCTGTTAATGATGTTGACCCTGTTCAGAGTCTATTACATGCATATAGTGTCTCAGTCCTAATTAAGGGACTATAGGCCTTGTTAGAAGCCTCAACCCTGTTAGGAGTTGGCAGTACAAAATGTGATTACCAGATGAGCCCACTGCCCAAACAAGTAATATATAATATTTACTCATTACAAAAATAGGTCAAGGTACATAACCTTATACTACTTGCATCAATATCTCTTCACTTCTCTTCACTTTCTCTATTACATTCACATATACATTATACCGCATTGCTCTCTTTTACAATTACAATCTTTACATATCTTTATACAAGTTATTAAGAATAATAACTTTCCAGTCAGCTATTATATTAAAAAATATCTTTATCCAAGGGTTAACATCTAAGATGTCATCCCTTTATATTGTTAAGTCATTATTTTTATAAAAAAAATAATCCCTTAACTCTTTATCAATTCTATCTTCATATTCTGTCTTGTCGGCTTAACACTATCTTTAGTAAAAATTTCATAACTTCTTCCATACATGATGTATTTCACTCTGAGATGAGTCTTCAATAGTAACCATAGAGTCTATGTTCAAGTGCACAAGCACTGAACTTACTCCAATCAACATCACAAACCAAAACTGTCATCAGGTTCACTAGTAAAAACACACTATCTCATACTTAGACAATTTCGCATTGTGCTCTAACATAATAGCTCTTTGACTTGTGTGATCTTCATGTAGATCATATGTTTCCATAATGAAAACATCTATGTAACCAACTCATCCAAATTTCCAACACAAGAGTGATATCAATAACCTTGATATTTGTATAAAGGACTTGGGGTCTTTCGGTAATGCTAGTAGTGCTTGTATTAATTTCAATATGAAATTATAATCCATTTCATAGCCCATAGGTGCTAACCATTTGATTCTTGGTTCAAATGGTTTTATCATGGTATGGTTGGTGTCTACTAGAAAACAAATGTCCATTTCATATTTATTGACCAATTCATCAAGAATTCTACTTCTCAAATTCATCTTCACTTTAAAATCTTCAAAATAACTATTTATTACATTCTCAACATTATCTCCCATACCTTTCATAATATCAAATATTTGTGCAGTGATCGGTCTCTCATCTACCCATTTAGTGTGACTGATAGTGTAACGCCCCGCCAGGAAACCCAAGAGGACAAGACATAAACCTCTATAAAATGTAAGTAGTAAATTTCTTTTTTTTTAAATTTTAACTAGAATAATATTCATCATTACACTTCATATTTCTAAAATAAGAAATAATTTTCTACTACTTGAATGTAATATTTATACAACTTAAGTCCTCACGGGTTCCCTAACGTCGCTACTAAAGCAACATCATATAAACCATTTACATGCATAAGATATTCATGGAATCATGAGCTTAAAAGATCTACGTTCATTTTAATGCATCAAGTTAAATGTCCCTAACTTATTTCTTTTATTAAACATAATTTAATCATCCAACATCATTATTCCTTTTACCAACTCATTCCATAAATTCATATTGATTTCATCTACATCTACTATCCTTTATATCACTTTTCTCTAATAATTTAGGTAAGAGATTAATATTCATTAAGGTAGGCATCATCCTAGGTACTTCATTAACATGAACCAAGTATTAACATTAAAATCAAATTACTATTCTATTGCATTATTTCATAACCATTCATTGTTAATAATTCCAATCACTAATCTATCATTTCTCAATAATTTCCTTGAATCTTTTCATCAAGAGAGAATACATTATTTTTGTGATACATCATTATATATAACTATATTTAAGATTATTTCCTTTACATATGGACAACATAAGAGGATAGGAGAAATAACATAAATACTTTCTTTTAATGCTAGTACATGTCCAATATTCCACATTCTTTTCCCTTTCTTTTACCTAGAACTACCCATTCCCTTAGCATTGCCTTGAATTGAGATTAAATCAATACTACAAGACTCCTTTTAAGAGATTAAAATTACATGAATACAGATACATAAGTACATCTCAACATATTAAAATATCCAATAAGAAATCTTCAACTGCAGATTTGGAAAGGAATATGTGCTAGGATCATCCAAAGAATCACGATCAATACCTCGATATAAATATTAACCACCCAACCACGTGGAACCAATAGGCCCACTCCGCTGAGCTAGGAGATAGAACCAAAGGCCCATACAAGAGGTAACAACTAGGAAATTCCTAAGGTGGTGATAAAATTTCCCCAAAGTCACAACACAAAAGAAAAGACAAGAAGACCACAAGGACTACCAGAGGCATGATCAAATTTGGTAGAGACTCTAAGCTACAAGTTAGGTGAGTGTCATCGCATAGCCCTCACCCCTTGGGTTGTCTTGGTACTAGCCACTCTTGGCCCCGGCCCCCAAGTAGGCACATGCGGAACCGAATGCCTCTCGTACAGACAAGGTCATTCAGTCATACCTACACATAGGTACCTTCTCCCACTCCCATCCTTAGTTTTTACTAGCACTAAAGGCATGGGTGAGGCACAATTAATCTTTATTAGTGTGTAATTTCCCATTCCAATAATCTCCCATTCCCAATTTATTTATTTAGGTTATCACTTGATTAAATAACTCATAGTAGGTTATCCTGGTACTAGCCACTTAGGGCCCCGACCCCTCACTATGAGCCACTCACCTATTGTACTTAGGTTCCCTAACATACATATAAAAATCATAAGAAAATAATAAATTCATCATCAAGAATTCATATCAATTCCATAACAACATTTGATTGAGTTTAGGAAAACATATGTTGTCCCTAGTCCACTTGACAACCCTAAACCCAATATGACATTCAGAATGTTTCAAACATATAAGAAGACATCCAAGTGATATTATAAACATATTAAGAGTATACATAGATCCAATTAACCAAAAAAAAAAAAAAATTCTAATAGCCTCTGGTGACCATACGAAACCTTAAAACTTAATGATGTTCTTAAAATGAATTATTTCAAGCAAGGATTAAATGCAAAGAATAGTCATCATAGAACAGTCATCCATATCTTCCACAAAAAAATAAATAAAGGAAATCTCTTTAGTGAAGATTTATATAACATAATTATGGACTCTCAATTTTATTTTTAGGAAGATCCAATGGTGGGAAAGAAAGTTATGACTTCTGGTTTAAAACAGAAAATTCTGGTTAGGGTTCAGACCTGCCTTCACTAAAACGGTTGTAATTTTCACAAAACATAATAAAAATTCTCCAAACCAATTGGAAATGAAAGATAAGACTTAGGAAAATCTTTAATAACAAATTTAGACTTTTATATAATCATATCAGCCTGTAGCATACGAATACATTTGACAGAAAATTCAGAATCGAGAATGGACATGCATAGTCTGCCAAAATGTCAAAAATAAAGCATTAATTCGACCCTAAAAATAAAATCAGAGAGATACCCATTTGAGATCTATGAATTTTACTTCCATAAAATCAATTTAGTAAAACCATAGATGAAATTTAAATTATTATAATAATAGATCTCCAAAAATGGGTTGCTAAAAACCCTAGGAAAACACATGCCAATTCTTACAAACAAAAACTCAAAACTTTAAAATAAGCATAGAAATTAAAAGTAAAAATATAATAAATAATGATAATATATAAATAGATCCATAATCTATCAGAGACATAAAGTAACTAAAATATTCACTCCATACCTCATGACCTACAAAAGTTGAATCGAAGAAGGAAGGAAACAAAAGAGAAGACAAATCCAAACTTGAGATGCATCCTTCAAACCCTATCCACTTTCAGAAATCTCCATGAAAGAAAGAAATAATTTCACAGAAAAGAATCCCTCTCTCAACTACTGAAATTCTCACAAAAATGTCTCTCTCCCAAAAGCAAAGATAACCAAAAGTTCTTAAAGATATATGCTTACAAAATCTCCCTCACATCTCCAAGTTTTCTCTCCAAAATCACCATGAAAATTAAGGCCATCCTCTCCTCAATGCTTCAGCCCCAAAATCCCCTCTCTTCAAATGAGAAAGTAGTGCATATAAATAGATTTCCAAAGGTTGAGAGGAAAAGTAACCAACTCCCAACTAACTCTTAAATAAAGGGTATTATAAAATAACTTAATATCATAAAACTATATTACTCACATATACAATAAAAGATTATTTGTATTCATTCATACACACATGTAATATTATCCTAACATATATGCATATGCCATCATTAATTACATCAATATCTATTTATATAACCTATCCACATTATTAATAGTTAACAATTGAGAATAAATATACCTCGCATTATTTAATATTTAATTATTAATAATATTATACTTTACATTAATCCCAAAATATACACCATCAACAATATCTACATTAATTAACATATAATCACATATAAATTATATATATATAAATACATATATGTGTGCACCCATATATATATTTCTATATATATATATATATATACATATATATTTATATTTATATAGATACATGCCAAATACCAAACACTATAAGATTATGAAGTAATAGATCACAATATTATTACCTATTTATAATTACTATAGGATATAACACTGAGGTAGAATAAAATCACATGCCTCAAAATAAATCTAATCATCCAAAGAGGCCATTACAAATCATCTATGAAACATATCGAGAAAACCATAAGATCAAACAAGGTCAACCAAAGTCAACAAGGAAAGTCAAGCCAAACTCCTGAAACACAACATAGAAAGATTAACTAAGAATCATACCAAGAAGGAGAAATAAATAAAATGAGTAAACAAATCATACAACCAAATGAATTCAAGTGGCCACAAGGCACTAACTACAACCATGCCCAATCGGGTGCGTTGGATCTGGGTTTTTGACCCAAAGGTTGACTGACAAAGAAGGAACCCTAATATTCTCAAATTGGAATAATGACAAAGGAAGACTCATGTAGGGGCCTTAGTACTATCTCCATAACAACAACCATCGAGGATTTGAGGACATGCTCAGACCTGTGAAGCCAGGTGAAGTCGATGCCCGGTACCTGCAAGCCTGCATCACAAAGAAGAAATACATATGCACGGATATACATATAAAAGAAAACATTGTAGACAGATGACCAGGATCAATACATCATGTGGACCTCAGCTATGTGAGTAACTATGACTTCATCCTGAATCATGAAAACACATCATGTATATATATACACTCAAAGCATGTAGCATCATCATAACGAAGGTTAGAATCTCAAGCATTGTGTTAGTCTCTTATCAATACTAATAATAAATCAACATAATCAAATCATCAAGTGAGATACAAGATTCATCCAAGGTAACCTTAATAGAAGAAAATATAAATAACCACTTATATATATCTATCAAGTACATATCATATAACATCCTAACTATGTTCATAAAGGTCTTGTAGGTACTCAATACATACATGGAGATAAATACATACAAAAATGATACCTTTAGATAGTATGTCTGATATTAGAATCATTGAGTACTAGCTTATGAAATTATTATAAACAACTATAGGAATAGATCAAACAAGTATCATGTACAACTTAAGCTGTAAGAAAACATCGAAGGATCTCAATTCTTTCAAAAACACAAAACTTATATTAGGGTTAGAGGGGTATTACAGATAGAGGGAAAGAATTTTTGGAGATAGAAAAATAGGCATACAAATAGTGAACCAAACTTATAGGTATTGGACTTATGTGCCTTTATTGTCTTCATGTTATCCTCAACCTATCTCAGTAGTAGCTCAACTAGGTCTATCTGATGACCTTTCTTTATCAGTTTGTAAGCCATGTCTACTACACTACATGGTACACTATCTGACCTTCTCAATTGAAAGATTTTATAACCAATAACATGTGCGATGAACTTCACTTCAGGATCCACAATTGTTGAAATATTTAATGCTCTTCCATCCCATGTTGTGCTAGTGTTCTTCTCAACTTCAGTTCGTGAAATGCTTCGAAATGCTTTGACCTTGTCAGCAATCGAGTAACTAGTAACCCTACAAATCATCCTCTTAGTTACTTTGATCAGTTTCTCTAACCAAAATGTACCTTCATGATATCTGCTTAACACAATCCCAATCCATTCATTCTTGAAATTCTTCAAAAAATCTAGGGCATGAGTGAGACCAAGTGTCTCAACCAATTTGTGTTCTAGTTTTAGTTCCATTTTCTCATTACAAAGTACTTGAAATGCAACATACATATCAAAATATCTAATTTCCCCAATTTTACAGTGTATGTTTGATCTTATATCTTTCGTCAACAAAACCCTAGGTTGGATGCTTGAAAAAGTGCCCGCTATATCTATTTTGCTTACAACTTCCAGGTGTAACTTATAAGGAGGTTCCTTATAACTTGCTGACATAATTAAATTTACTTCTTCATCCACAACTTTAGATGAACTCGCAGTAGATGCCATTTCTAAAAACTAGGTTTTCTGATAAATACGAGAAATATACCCAGTAGGGTTTCAACTTACTTGGAATGTATCAAAGAGTGCATTTGATTTGATTTGCAATGACTTGAATTTTCATGAAGGATTATTTGTCAAACTCGCTATGTGAAATCTTAGCTCTCTGATATCCAAAATGTAAAAAATGAACTATTGCATTCGTGTATTTATAGAATTTTTGATATTCCCGCTCAAGACTTTATGAATAAATGCTTGACCTACTTTTTGGTTTATGACAACTGTCAGCTTGGTGACAATTATAAAATTTTATCCATTCAATTAATACAAGAGTACCTTTCTCAATTCATACTGATATTTAGTTAACCTTGAATAGTGATTACCGATGGGTAACCAATGCTTAGTCTTACTTAATTAACTATATAACTTTGTTAGCTCAAAACATATAAACCATAATGCATCTTCGTTAATGTAGATTTGGTATGTGCACAACATATATAGGGAATTGTATGTAAAATGTGATCATTTTGAAATGTCAGTCCCATACATACCTATATCACCTTAAGTGAAGGTGTCGATATCACCCAATCCATTGGATGAGGTTTCACCAACAACATTACTTGACTCAACATTCTCATTAGATGCCTTCCTCCACATGGTGTTCCTTATCTTCATGATGTTTGTAATAGTGTTTCCACTCTCAAATACATGATTTTCCTCTGGTGCTCAGTCTCTGTAGTCCTTGCTTAAATGACCGACCTTGTGACAATACATATATGCCATTCCAATGCTTGTCCAACTTCTTGATTGTCCAATCCATCTTTTCCTATTACAGTTCACTACAATGTGCCCATATCTACCACATGTAACACAGTTAGCCCATGTGTTATAATCCCAAACATAGGAGTTACCTTGTTTCTTCGATTGATATGGCTTGTTTTGTGTCTTTTTCTTAGGAGTCCATACTGGTTTCATCTTAGACTTACAATCTCGTGCAGTGTATTCATGTTTATTAAAAGTACAACATATCTTCTCCATAGTATTATTGTTAGCGATATCATTATGTTTAGCTCTACACTCATAAGCTTGGTGACCAAGCTTACCGCAATAATAACAATATCCATTGAATTTAGGAGTGATAGGAGGTTTACCTTGTGCTTTGCTTCTACAGACATTAAATGTATGTCTTGATTTTCCACAGTGATAACATGTCAACACTTTAGGTCTTTGATTTTGATTATTGTTGACTTTTTTAGCTTGATGTGATGATTCTCCTTCACTAGTATAGCCTAGACCAGCTCTATTCCCAAATATTCTTTGATTAATCAGAAAGTCATCAATCTTCTTAGAACTGTCCTCAGCAAATTTCTTCATTTCATTGTGTTGTTGTTGAGTTTTCACTTTATTTCTCAGCTTCTCATTCTCCTCTCTGAGTCTTGCAACTTCTTCAAGATTTCTTGACAATTCTCCATTTACTTGGTTTACTTCTTGTTTCACAATCATCATCTGATTAGATACTTGAAAATGGTGATCAACAAGTCTCTATATTTCACTTTATTTTTCTTGAAGTTGATCAGTCATTTGTCTTTGGTCATCAATAGCCAGATTCCTTTCTTGCTCAGCTTGTCTAGCATTGTTCATTGTCTCTACCATTCTCACCATCTGAGATTCTTGACCAATTTGTAGTGCTTTCACTTGTTTAGTTAAATGTTGATTCTTTTCAGATAAATCAGAGATTATGCTTTAGGTCCATAAAAAATACTTCATTAACTAGATCCAACATGATCAAATATATCGTCAATTGCTTCTTCATGGTAACCAATCTCATTTTGCAGAATAGCTAGGTTCTTCCATTCAACCAGTAATTTCTTCAGTCCTTCCTTAGCTTGCTTATACTATTCAACAAACATCTGCATCTGAATCTTCTGATTCTCAATAGTCTTTTCTAGCTTATACCTCTCCATGTCTTAAGATCTTTACCCTTCAGTGGTTAAACTATCCAATAAGAGAACTGAGCTCTCATACCAATTGTTGGAATTAGGAGGGATAGGGTACTAAGAGGGGAGGGGTGAATCAGTGCCCACAAAAACTTTAACACATTAACCTTTTATATCTACAACTGCAAACAGTGATAACCTTCCAAAATAACTTGTATCCAATACATGTATCATTCATCCATTCAACTTGTGAAAGTAAATAACATGAAATCAACAATATAACAGTCACATAACACAAGTATTTTGGTAATGTTGAATGTTAGAAGGTTAAAACTGCAGTGGGGATGACACCCACAAATTCTTCACTACTATAGATAGAAAAGGTTTTCCTATTAAGGCTACAAGTTTTGATCACTTTTGGTGATCTTACTTTGTTAGGAGTAACATATTAGATCAACTAGATCTACCTAGTTATAGGATTTCAACAACACTACTTGAGTGTGCACTCGGTTGAGAGATTTACAAAAAGACTGTCAAGTCTACTCTCTTAAGAGATTTAACCAAAACACTATTACAATGATTAGAAAGAAATAGGTAACTATTTGCTAATGACAACTTGATTGTCTAATACAAATCAATAAAATATTGATAAAATATCACCTTTACTATGATGAATCTCTACTCTGAACTGCTCGGTTAGCCTACTCTCATTTGCTTAATTTGATAACCTTTGAATACTGATCTGATCTATATGTCAATTGATAGTCTTGATGGTTAGCTAGAAATTTAAGTCCTTCTTCGCTCATACATCAATCCACTCACTCAAAATGATGTAACATACAAAATATATAGCATACAACATTATGCTGCTTAAACAAAATTAGGTTTACAAATCTTAGACAAAACCCTAAGATCTACAGTGTGCAAAAATAACCTAGATCAAGCTATTACATAGGATCTTCATCATATATTAACAATAAATTGTTCTCGATCTTGGTGATACATTTTTTGATTTGTTGTAACCGTTTGCATAGAAGAATGTGCCATTCTTGATTACTATGCTATTTCTTGTGATCCTCAGTAAACACTGTATAAACTACTCAGTTTTTATTTTGACACTCAGTGTTTACCGACTCTTAGTATTAGTGTCTATTGATGCTCTATAAACTTTCTAATGCTCAGTGCATATACTTAACTAACTAGCCTATTTTTTTTATAGTTACCGATTAGCTTCATATATGTAACCGACCGATATCTTAGATGACCTTAGATACTAATGACAACCTTTAATGCTCAATAGAGATAACAGTCATCAAGTGGAAAAATGATGTTATTAATGTTTTTAGGGTCCTTTGATGCCCTAGGAGGTTTAATGAAGATTAGATAGGTTAGATTTGGGTTAAATCACCTAAAAGGTGAAAAGATGTAAAAGATGTAAAATGTTGCTTGTGCAACATTTGTAACTTTTCAAAAGTTACTGAAAACAAGGGTTTGTCTTAATGATTTTGGTGTTAGGAAGGATTATGGTTATCTAAGGAGTTAGAAACATGATATAAGACTATATATGTAAAGAAAATTCTAATTTATAGGGTTGGAGGTCATTTTTGTACGGCCTGACATACTAAGAAATAATGGTTTTTCTGAAAATAGTGTAGAAGCTTTGATCAAACATTGATAGTTTTGGCCTTGCATGGATTAGTTTTAGGACTGTAACATTTGGAATTCAATTTTTAGCATGTGTTAATGTAGTTCATCTTTTGGTTTTCTTGTTAGATTAGTTTTCAAGGCATTTTGTAAATTCTTCTTATTTGAACAGTTTCCTGTCCAGTTTTGATACTATTGAAAAGATGTGGACCTAGCTCCATTTCCCATAATAGGTTTTGTACGGCTATTTGGGAATGGAGACTAGGGTCATTATGCTGCAAGATGCCACAAGATTAGGCCCTATAATTGCATGCAAATATTTTTAGGGTCTTTCCCTAGGTGAGCTGTGAATGAAGCCCGGTTAGGAAGACTAAGAAAAAGAGTTTAGAAATTACAGGAGGGATGAGTTCATGAGACAAGAGGGCCATGGATGTGTTGAAATATGATGTGTAGGTACTCAAGAACTAGGAGGAGTTCCCAAGAAGTTATTTTTCCAAGTTTTGAATCCAAACTCCAAAGAGTGGTCTAAAACCAAGCAAAAGGCCCTAAATCTGAAACAGGGTGTACGGACATAGTTGAGGGTTAAGACCAAGAAAATCTTGGAGGTTTGAAGTCATATAAATGAATTACCAAATCTTATTTGGGGGTCTTTTGAGGATATTTTCCTAGGATTGCACTTCCTTAAATCTAGGAGGGCTAATTAGGGCAAAAAGGCTACAAGGCCTAAAACATAGGAATCTAGAGAGCGATGGAGAAATGATTGAGCTTGTTGAGCTAAGACCCAATTTAGGAGTCTAAAATGGAGTTAATATAATCCCTTGACCTCCTACAAAAGAAACCAATGGTTAGGGCTTGGGGACCATGGATTAGTGGTGTTCTTTTTGAGGAAAGAGTAGGAACTTGACAAGATAGGAAGATTCTTGAAGCAAGAAAGAATAGGTTCTTTCTTTTGTGGGGGTGGATTGAGGAATCCCTAAGAGGTCCTAAGAGAGACCTAAGATGATTTTAAGGAAACTAAAGCGGAATCTAGAAGTCTCCCTATCACTACTATTGGCCCAAGATGCCAAGAGATGTGAGGAGCTATGTAGAACAATGTATTGTTTGTCATAAGGCTAAGGGCACATCTTCAAATGTAGGGTTATACCAGCCTTTACCAATCCCTAGGAGGCCATGGAAGTGTCTAAGTATGGAATTTATAGTTGGTTTGCCAAAGACAACTATAGGTTTTGATAGTATCTATGTGGTGGTAGATAGATTTATAAAAATGAGCCACTTCATACCATGCAAGACCACACATGATGACAACTATATAGCACACATATTCTTTAAGGAGGTGGTAAGGATTCATGGCCTACCAATTGGCATAGTCTCAGATAGGGATGTAGAATTCATGGGGCATTTTTGGAAGACTTTGTGGAAGAGATTGGGAACCAACCTTTCTTTTGGTTCAGCCTATCATCATCAAATAGATGGCCAAATAAAGGTTATCAATAGAGTGTTGGGGAACCTCTTATGATGTCTTACCAATGAGTATGGACAAGTGTGGGACTAGGTATTACCACAAGCTCAATTTTCCTATAATGATAGCATAAATAGGTCTACCAAAAAGAGTCCATTTGAATTGGTGTATGGCATGTAACCAAGAGGTTTGTGTGAGTTAAGAGAACTTGGTAATCAAGGTGGAGTGAGTGGACATTCTGAGGATTTTTCCCAATCCATGCAAGAAGTTCATGAGCAGGTTAGAAGGACATTGGTGGAAGCTAGTCAAAAGGTGAAGGTTAGAGTTGATGAAAGGAAGAAAGATCTTCAGTTTGAAGTGGGAGATTGGGTGTGTTAGCATTAGTAAAATTTTTCATGGCTTCATCTCCTTTTTCCTAGCCTTTTCATCCTTTTTCCTATTTTCTGGCAAAGCCCTAAGCAAAAAATTCAAAAAAACTAGCCATTGGTGTGAGAACCCTTTGTATTGTCATGGCCCTATTCTATTCTAAGGTCACCTTTATCGGGTCACTTAAAATATCAATAACCCATGTGCTTGAATGTTATGTCCCCTTTCTCACTATGTGGTTAGGTTTTAAATTGGGGTCCCCCTTTAATATTTCCCTAAGTTCCTAAGTCTCTCGGCATTTTATTTTCCTAAGTCTTCAACCGCAAAATTTCTTTCCTTTGTTTCACCATGCAGAAATTATGTGGTTGTTGTTATTTCGCAAGACTGTTTGGTGTTAGAGGTCTCTGACATGCAAATTTGTGACCATGTGCCACCTATCTTGGCGGGCCCATCCTTAGGGTTTGAAGCAAGTTAACACATGAATAGATCTCGTGGCTATCATTGCACCGCTAGGCTAAGTGCTAGATGTTTAATATGGCGGTATAGAGACAACCGTTCAATGTGATGGTAGACAAACTATGGGTCCAAAATGACACATATGCATAGTTGGTAGGCTTTGATTGGTCCATGTATTAATGAGGTGGAGGTTTTCAGTGGGACCTGACCTTGTTGGAGAATCAAAAAACAACATAAGTTCTTATCGAATTTGTCAGAGGCTTCAGATCTTGCGCCGGCCATTGATTTCATATCCTATCAAAGGGTTGTCAGGGTAGGGAGAAATTCTCCATTTGATGGTTGTCTTAAGTTCTGATAGAATTTTCATGGTCTATGCAAAGTTGAGATGACCATTGATCTTATTGATGTGGGCCTAGTTAGTTTGTTAGTCTTTTTGGCAGTTCCAATAAATGCTTGCTTTGTTCACTGCTTCACATGATATTTTGGTGAAAAGGTGAAACATTCAGCAAATAGGCACTAACCTTTTGTCACTAGTTCACTAAATATGGGATCGAGGTTAAACGCTTTCCTTTTATCACCAGGTCATGGAGTTAGAGATGGGTTAAGGTTTTCTTTCCATGAACATAAAAAAGCATTGTCATGTGGTCACTGAGAGTTAACCTACGGGTGGCGGTTGAGTTAAGACTTAAAGCCTGCAAAACATGATGATCGAATAGTCATGATATAATGTTGATCTAGATTCAAATATCAATTGCCAATTTGCTACTAGTGCTTTGATATGACCATTGAATTTCAAATTCAAAATTTTTGAGGGTTTCTCAGCGACAGAAAGGACTAAAATTCAATGCAGAAGCGACTAGAGCTGGTAAGAGATATTTTGTTTTCCGTTGTAGTGTGGTCCAGGGTGTGATGATTGATTGCAGATATCTATACCATGCCAAGAATGAGATGTAAGGCTCGAGGTGTGTTGCAGGTGGTTGAATAGACTAGTTTTCATGGTGGATTTATGATCTTCTGTACACTATTTTGAGAATTATCATAATTGGAGATCAAATTTTGGTCTGTTCTTCACCAGGTTGCTTGGTTTTCCATCCAACGTATTGAATTCTGATCTTTTGAATTATTTTGGTGGGTGGAAACCCTAACCCTTACCATGGTTATCTGTAGCTTATTGCATCCAAACTTGTGTAGGATTCCAAGATAACCAGGGGTATATATGGTTGCAATTTTGACTTTGTAAGGGTTCTGAAATCCTGGTTCCTGAGTGTTCCTTTTGGGTTACATGAAGGGTCCTTTTCCTATAGATTTTCTCTACTTCTCTACATATAGAGTGTTCTTTTCTCCTTTTTTGGCTCAGAGAATATGATATGTATTGTAATTGATTTGTCTTATGTATGAGATTTAATATATTTCTACTGTTAGCAGATTGTCTCCATTTGAGTTTTAGACTTATTGATTGAAGCATCAAGGGTGTTTCAACCTTTCTATTTGCATTTCCTTTCTGTCTACAATAGAGTTTCTTTCGCAGAAGCAACTAGGTTTGGGATTGGTTTTCAGGTGTGTATGAACTGGGGTATCAAGGGTATCTTATGTTTTTCTTCCAGTGGATGCTGGTTAATGTATTACTTTTTTATAGGTCTTTTCCAAGGGGAGAGTTAATATCCTTTAAATAGGTGATAGCACATTTTGGGTACACAAGTGGATTGTTGAAGTATGACTTGATTAATGGTTTATGTTTGGTGTAAGGCATCAGCATATTTGAATGTATTGCTTTCTTGTTTCATAGCTATCTATTGCAATAGGGTATTTGACTCTGTGGCCCATTGGACAAGGCACTGGTCTATGAGAGACTTAGTGTATCTCAGGGGTCTCTTAAACCCAACACTAAAATCATTCAAATCAAATACCTTTCCCTTTCATGTTGGTAGTAGTAGTAGGAGATCCATTCTAGTGTTCAAACTCAATTCTATGCAAGTAGGGCTATTGCATATGAATTAGCTTCGTTGGGGTACAAGTTACTTGAAGGGGTTTGGAGACTATTCCACACTAATCTATCTATAAGCCTATTATGTATCATGAGGTGTTTTCAGTGTGTAGATAAGGCAATACCCACCTAAGTGATGTGGATCTCAAAGAAGAAGGAGGATTCCTTGTTATCCTCATCATTTGGACTATTTTCTTGTCAAACTTGAGTGCCTATCCTAAGTTCCAACCCATTTATTTATTCAAGTTTGGTCCTGCAAGGAAAAGCACCAATAGGGTGATGGCACATGTGAATAAAGAAATGCTTAAAAAATGCATACCTAGAAAGCTACAAATGAGGAGAGTTGGACCCTGTAAGGTTCTAGCCAAGTATGGCTCAAATGCTTATAAGATAGGCCTACCTAGTGACCTATCTATCTCTCTAGTTTTTAATGTTCAAGACTTGGTGAAATACAAAGGACCTGATGTCAAGGATGAAGAACCTAGGCTTGATGTTCATATAGATGTGAAATATCTCAAAATACCAGTCTAAAAGAAGCCTCATGCTGAGAAGATCCTAGAAGCAAACTAGACATGGAGTGTACATAGAGCACCTTGTGAAGTGGAAGTCTCTCCCTGAATCAGAGGCTCGATGGACTAAAGAGAACAACTTCAAGAAGTTAGCATTGATGTGGAACTCTTATCTCCTAATGGGACTTAGGTTCTTTTTGTAGGGGAGTATGGTGCAAGAGCAACTAGGTTCTTGGCCAACCTAGCTCCTAGACACGTAGTTTTGGCTTGTAGTGACTCTAGCCTAGTCATCCTCCTATAAGGATTTTTGATTTTGTGTCTTAGTTAGTAAGTATGTTAGTAGTCCTATAAATTTCTTAGGTAGTTGGTTTAAGTCCTAGTGGCGGTCTCTTTAGATGAGGTGAAGACCCAAAGCATATGGCTTGTATGCCATTGGGAGTTGCTAATCACTCAAAGGTGTATCTTGACTATGAAAAGGAATTAAATGAGCGTGATTAAGTGGAACAAGGGTCTTAGAAGGCTTTTAATAGTTGAGAGAGTCTATTTATACCTCATGGCTCAATCTTGACAAAGTTGTCAAGAAAAATGTAAAAGTTGTCATGACAACATTGAAAGTTGTCATGACAACATTTGGTCTAAGGTCTATTTGAGCCTAGGAGTTAGTGATAGGTAAACTACCAACAAGGATAGGTTGTCTAAGCCTATTTATGGCTTGATTTTGTTGAGACCAAAGGTTGGAAATAAGTTTTCTCTGAGTAATTGTATTAGTTTTGTGACTATCGGGACTATACCCGTGAATGATATGAATTGAGAACACGGTCATCCTTAGCCATGGATTGAACCAGAGTAGGAGTTTTAATGTTTTCATTCTTTATGTTTTGAGCATTATAATAGACCTTTGTTTAAGTTGTTTAATTTAATTTTAAGCATTGAAAGTTAAAATCTCCTCTAAGACCATCTTGTTGGATTGTTCAGAGTGGATGCTCTTAAAATGGCTCTAACTTAAGATTCTATGGTTGGTTTTGCACAGACACCTAGAACCTGTTAGAGAAATGAATTTTTAAAGAAAGGCCTAGGTGAGCCAAAGCTAGCCCGGGTAGGGAACTTGCTTTGATCCAGCAAATGGGAGAGAGCTTGGTGATTGGGGAAGCCAACCTTACTCCAAGAAAGTGTTATATGGTGATCAAAGACTCTATCCTATGAAGGAGAGCTCTTGATGAAATCGGCAAGGGGTGGAAAGATCAAACCCTCACTGAGAACTAGTGAGGCCTACTTAGGCCAAAAAACAAGGCTAGAAGTTAGGAAAGGCCTGTACAGAGGATTTGGAGGTATAAGGGTTTTTGAATATTTTGTATCTTCAAAAAGGGTGTCTGAAAAGGTGATTCTTTTGACCACTTATGTGGACAATTGCAGAGATAAGCCCTAATTTGGGTGTTGGAAGACCTACAAGGCCTAGTAGCCCTTTTAGGCTAAACGTTGGAGATTGGGTAGCACAAGGAAGATACTACAAGGTAGAGCACCCAAAATTGAGATAAATAAAGACTAAAATATTCCTCTCCCATTTATATAAACTAGAAACAAGAAGTTGGAGTAAAGGAAGAATTCCTTAGTTGAATTCATTGAAGGAGTTGTGGGAACTAGAGTGAGTTTGAGACCTTAGTAGTGAGATCTTGTGGAGTAGAGGAGATTAGGAAGAATCCCTTAGTTGGAAGGGTATAAGGAACCATAACATAGGTCAAGATAATACCTAGAGAAGTCCTAGAGGAAGTAGGGCTATTGGAAGGAGGATCTCCCTATCAAAGTGTTATCTTGGTAAAAACTTGGAAAATAGGCACCTTGATTATAGAAAAAAAATAAAAGAGATAAAAAAAGAAAATTGAAAAAGAATAAAAAGTACCTTTGTGAAAACCTAGCAATTAGGTGTCTTGGTAGCAATAAAACCAAATAATATAAAAAAAATTATAATAAATACTAGTGAAAATGTGGAAACATGCGCTACTTGTAAAATAGCTATTCCATCTACCAATACATTGCTTGGCCATATCACTTGGATCTACATCCACCCTTATCACTTATACATATCCATCATAACTTTCACATCTTGTAGATATATATAATAATATTTTGCATCCATATACATATCGATTGTATTTGCATCCTATCAGTATGGATTGGATTTGGTCTACATATTCTCTTAAGATAATTGCCTATAATTGGGGGTAACTTCCTAGTTGTCTCATGGAGACAACATCCATTCAAAAACATACATATTTTCAAGAATAGTGAAAAAAATTATCTATCTAAAGTCAAGAGTTCTTCCACTCAAATGATCAAAACCAAATAATGATTTTTTTTCAACACCACCCATCAAATGGATGAATCCTTTTGAAATAGTGATAAATAAAAGCATACAAGAGTGACCTTGTCCTGAATTTATTTGGTGGTCATGTATTTTGAGTGACTTAAGGATGTCTTTATAAAAGAGAAGAAAATATGGGGACATGATGTTTCCTTTATTGTATATTTTTTATTATGAATTTTTCATTATCATGTCTCTTGAGTGACTCAAGGATGTCTTCAAACTAGAGGAATAAGGGTAGGGGGCATGCTATTTTTTCTTTGATTACTTATTGTGGAATGTGTTATGATGAAGTATAATGGGACATGTATTCTAGGTTTTTATGATAAGTACCTCCATATATCTAATAATCATCATAGTGCACAATATAGTTGATGCAAGAGCATCTCAAGCTTTCAGCAATCTTGCATCAACCAAAAACATTTCCAATTTTTTGTTGTTTGCATTATAATTGTTTCATTTATTGGTTTCATGTTATGTGAATCTTACATGATGTTGAGGACCTATTTTTTAACATTCTCCTATCATCGTATAAGGATTGGATGGATCATTTGAAAGTTAGAGCTATTTTCCTTGCCGTTGGAGCCGTATTTTCCTGCTTTCTAGGTGCTGATTGTGCATCATGTATCCATTGATCCTTAATGAATCAGACTTTTATCTCTTAGGGAATTTAAGATGAAATAAATTAATATCTTCTCCTAAGACCCTAATTCCTAATTCATTGAAAGTTAAAATCTCCTCTAAGACCAGCTTGTTGGATTGTTCAGAGTGGATGCTCTTAAAATGGCTCTAACTTAAGATTCTATGGTTGGTTTTGCACAGACACCTAAAACCTATTACAGAAATGTATATAAATTGTAAATATGTGTATTTTTTCTTTATGTTTATGAGGAATGAATTTTGAAAGAAAGGCGTAGGCAAGCCAGAGCCAGCTTGGGTAGGGAACTTGCTTTGATCCAGCAAATGGGAGAGAGCTTGGTGATTGGGGAAGCAAACCTTACTCCAAGAAAGTGTTCTATGGAGATGAAAGGCTCTATCCTATGAAGTAGAGCTCTTGATGAAATCGGAAAGGAGTGGAAAGATCAAACCCTCACTGAGAACTAGTAAGGCCTACTTAGGCCTAAAAACAAGGCTAGAGGTTAGGAAAGGCGTGTATGGAGGATCTGGAGGTATAAGGGTTTTTGAATCCTTTTTATCTTTGAAAAGGGTGTCTAAAAAGGTGATTCTTTTGACCACTTGTGTGGACAATTGCAGAGATAAGCCCTGATTTGGGTGTTAGAAGACCTACAAGGCATATAAGCCCTTTTAGGCTAAACGTTGGAGATTGGGTATTAGAAGGAATATACTATAAGGTAGAGCACCCAAAATTGAGATAAATAAAGACTAAAATATTCCTCTCCCATTTCTATAAACTAGAAACAAGAAGTTGGAGTAAAGGAAGAATTCCTTAGTTGAATTCATTGAAGGAGTTGTGGAAACTAGAGTGAGTTTGAGACCTTAGTAGTGAGATCTTGTGGAGTAGAAAAGATTAGGAAGAATCCCTTAGTTGGAAGGGTATAAGGAACCCAAAGATAGGTCAAGAGAATACCTAGAGAAGTCCTAGAGGAAGTAGGGCTATTGGAAGGAGGATCTCCCTATCAAAATGTTATCTTGGTAAAAACTTGGAAAACAAGCACCTTGATTATAGAAAAAATATAAAAGAGAAAAAAAAAGAAAATTGAAAAAGAAGAAAAAGTACACTTGTGAAAGCCTAGCAATTAGGTGTCTTGGTAGCAATAAAACCAAATAATATAAAACAAATTACAATAAATACTAGTGAAAATGTGGAAACATGCACTACTCCTAAACTAGCTATTCCATCTACCAATACATTGCTTGGCCATGTCACTTGGATCTACATCCACCCTTATCACTTATACATATCCATCATAACTTTCACATCTTGTAGATATATATAATAATATTTGGAATCCATATACATATTGGTTGGATTTGCATCCTATTAGTATGGATTGGATTTAGTCTGCATATTCTCTTAAGATAGTTGCCTATAATTGGGGGTAACTTCCTAGTTGTCTCCTAGAGACAACATCCATTCAAAAACATACATATTTTCAAGAATAGTGAAAAACATTATCTATCGAAAGTCAAGAGTTCTTCCAGTCAAATGATCAAAACCAAATAATGATGTTTTTTCAACACCACGCATCAAATGGATGAATCATTTTGAAATAGTGATAAAAAAAAGCATACAAGAGTGACCTTGTCCTGAATTTATTTGGTGGTCATGTATTTTGAGTGACTTAAGGATGTCTCTATAAAAGAGAAGAAAATATGGGGAAATGATTTTTTGTTTATTTTCTATTTTTTATTATGAATTTTTCATTATCATGTCTCTTGAGTGACTCAAGGATGTCTTCAAACTAGAGGAATAAGGATAGGGGGCATGATATTTTTTCTTTCATTACTTGTTGTGGGATGTGTTATGATGAAGTATAATGGGACATGTATTCTAGGTTTTTATGATAAGTACCTCCATATATCTAATAATCATCATAGTGCACAATATTGTTGATGCAGGAGCATCTCAAGCTTTCAGCAATCTTGCATCAACCAAAAACATTTCCAATTTTCTGTTGTTTGCATTATAATTGTTTCATTTATTGGTTTCATGTTATGTGAAGCTTACATGATGTTGAGTACCTATTTTTTAACATTCTCCTATCATCGCATAAGGATTGGATGGATCGTTTGAAAGTTGGAGCTATTTTCCTTACTGTTGGAGCCGTATTTTCCTGCTTTCTAGGTGCTGATTGTGCATCGTGTAACCATTGATACTTAATGAATCAGACTTTTATCTCTTAGGGAATTTAAGATGACATAAATTAATATCTTCTCCTGAGACCCTAATTCTTAATTCATTGAAAGTTAAAATCTCCTCTAAGACCAGCTTGTTGGATCGTTCAGAGTGGATGCTCTTAAAATGGCTCTAACTTAAGATTCTATGGTTGGTTTTGCACAAACACCTAGAACCTCTTAGAGAAATGTATATACATTGTAAATATTTTTTTTTTTTCTTTATGTTTCTAAGGAATGAATTTTGAAATAAAGGCCTAGGCGAGCCAGAGCTAGCCCGGGTAGGGAACTTGCTTTGATCCAGCAAATGGGAGAGAGCTTGGTGATTGGGGAAGCCAACCTTACTCCAAGAAAGTGTTCTATGGTGATCAAAGACTCTATCCTATGAAGGATATCTCTTGATGAAATCGTCAAGGGGTGGAAAGATCAAACCCTCACTGAGAACCAGTGACGCCTACTTAGGCCTAAAAACAAGGCTAGAAGTTAGGAAAGGCCTATACGGAGGATCTGGTGGTATAAAGGTTTTTGAATCCTTTGTATCCTCAAAAAGGATGTTTGAAAAGTTGATTATGTTGACCACTTGTGTGGACAATTGCAGAGATAAGCACTGATTTGGGTGTTGGAAGACCTACAAGGCCTAGTAGCCATTTTAGGCTAGAAGTTGGAGATTGGGTAGTAGAAGGAAGATACTACAAGGTAGAGCACCCCAAATTGAGATAAATAAAGAATAAAATATTCCTCTCCCATTTATATAAACTAGAAACAAGAAGTTGGAGTAAAGGATGAATTCCTTAGTTGAATTCATTGAAGGAATTGTGGGAAATAGAGTGAGTTTGAGACCTTGGTAGTGAGATCTTGTGGAGTAGAGGAGATTAGGAAGAATCCCTTAGTTGGAAGGGTATAAGGAACCCTAAGATAGGTCAAGAGAATACTGATAGAAGTCCTAGAGGAAGTAGGGCTATTGGAAGGAGGATCTCCCTATCAAAATGTTATCTTGGTAAAAACTTGGAAAATAGGCACCTTGATTATAGAAAAAACATAATAGAGATAAAAAAAGAAAATTGAAAAAGAAGAAAAAGTACCTTTGTGAAAACCTAACAAATAGGTGTCTTGGTAGCAATAAAACCAAACAATATGAAAAAAATTACAATAAATACTAGTGAAAATGTGGAAACATGCGCTACTCATAAACTAGCTATTCCCTCTACCAATTTATTGCATGGCCATATCACTTGGAGCTACATCCACCCTTATCACTTATACATATCCATCATAACTTTCACATCTTGTAGATATATATAATAATATTTTGCATGCATATACATATCAGTTGGATTTGCATCCTATTAGTATGGATTGGATTCGGTCTGCATATTCTCTTAAGATAGTTGCCTATAATTGGGGGTAACTTCCTAGTTGTCTCATGGAGACAACATCCATTCAAAAACATACATATTTTCAAGAATAGTGAAAAACATTATCTATCAAAAGTCAAGAGTTCTTCCACTTAGATGATCGAAACCAAATAATGATGTTTTTTCAACACCACCCATCAAATGGATGAATCCTTTTGAAATAGTGATAAAAAAAATCATACAAGAGTGACCTTGTCCTGAATTTATTTGGTGGTCATGTATTTTGAGTGACTTAAGGATGTCTGTATAAAAGAGAATAAAATATGGGGAAATGATTTTTTCTTTATTTTCTATTTTTTATTATGAATTTTTCATTATCATGTCTCTTGAGTGACTCAAGGATGTCTTCAAACTAGAGGAATAAGGATAGGGGGCATGATATTTTTTCTTTCATTACTTGTTGTGGGATGTGCTACGATGAAGTATAATGGGACATGTATTCTAGGTTTTTATGATAAGTACCTCCATATATCTAATAATCATCATAGTGCACAATATAGTTGATACAGGAGCATCTCAAGCTTTCAGCAATCTTGCATCAACAAAAAACATTTCCAATTTTGTGTTGTTTCCATTATAATTGTTTCATTTATTGGTTTCATGTTATGTGTAGCTTACATTATTTTTAGGACCTATTTTTTAACATTCTCCTATCATCGCATAAGGATTGGATGGATCGTTTGAAAGTTAGAGCTGTTTTCCTTGCCGTTTGAGGCATATTTTCCTACTTTCTAGGTGCTGATTGTGAATCGTGTATCCATTGATTCTTAATGAATCAAAATTTTATCTCTTACAGAATTTAAGATGAAATAAATTAATATCTTCTCCTAAGACCCTAATTCCTAATTCATTGAAAGTTAAAATCTCCTCTAAGACCAGCTTGTTGGATCGTTTAGAGTGGATGCTCTTAAAATGGCTCTAACTTAAGATTCTATGGTTGGTTTTGCATAGACACATGGAACCTGTAAGAGAAATGTATATACATTGTAAATATGTTTTTTTTTTCTTATGTTTCTGAGGAATGAATTTTGAAAGAAAGGCCTAGGCGAGCCAGAGCTAGCCCGGGTAGGGAACTTGCTTTGATCTAGCAAATGGGAGAGAGCTTGGTGATTGGGGAAGCCAACCTTACTCCAAGAAAGTGTTATATGATGATCAAAGACTCTATCCTATGAAGGAGACCTCTTGATGAAATTAGAAAGGGGTGGAAAGATCAAACCCTCACTGAGAACCAGTGAGGCCTACTTAGGCCTAAAAACAAGGCTAGAAGTTAGGAAAGGCTTGTACGGAGGATCTGGAGGTATAAGGGTTTTTGAATCCTTTGTATCTTTAAAAAGGATGTTTAAAAAGGTGATTCTGTTGACCACTTGTGTGGACAATTGCAGAGATAAGCCCTGATTTGGGTGTTGGAAGACCTACAAGGCCTAGTAGCCCTTTTAGGCTAAAAGTTGGAGATTGGGTAGTATAAGGAAGATACTACAAGGTAGAGCACCCAAAATTGAGATAAATAAAGACTAAAATATTCCTCTCCCATTTCTATAAACTAGAAACAAGAATTTGTAGTAAAGGATGAATTCATTAAAGGAGTTGTGGGAACTAGAGTGAGTTTGAGACCTTGGTAGTGAGATCTTGTGGAGTAGAGGAGATTAGGAAGAATCCCTTAGTTGGAAGGGTATAAGGAACCATAAGATAGGTCAAGAGAATACCTAGAGAAGTTCTAGAGGAATTAGGGCTATTGGAAGGAGGATTTCCCTATCAAAATGTTATCTTGGTAAAAACTTGGAAAACAGGCACCTTGATTATAGCAAAAAAATAAAAGAGATAAAAAAAGAAAATTGAAAAAGAAGAAAAAGTACCTTTGTGAAAACCTAGCAAATAGGTGTCTTGGTAGCAATAAAACCAAACAATATAAAAAAAATTATAATAAATACTAGTGAAAATGTGGAAACATGCACTACTCGTAAACTAGCTATTCCATATACCAATACATTGTTTGGCCATATCACTTGGATCTACATCCACCCTTATCACTTATACATATCCATCATAACTTTCACATCTTGTAGATATATATAATAATATTTTGCATGCATATACATATCGGTGGGATTTGCATCCTATTAGTATAGATTGGATTGGGTCTGCATATTCTCTTAAGATAGTTGCCTATAATTGGGGGTAACTTCCTAGTTGTCTCATGGAGACAACATCCATTCAAAAACATACATATTTTCAAGAATAGTGAAAAAAATTATCTATCGAAAGTCAAGAGTTCTTCCACTCAAATGATCAAAACCAAATAATGATTTTTTTTCAACACCACCCATCAAATGGATGAATCGTTTTGAAATAGTGATAAAAAAAAGCGTACAAGAGTGACCTTGTCCTGAATTTATTTGGTGGTCATGTATTTTGAGTGACTTAAGGATGTCTCTATAAAAGAGAAGAAAATATGGGGACATGATTTTTTCTTTATTTTCTATTTTTTATTATGAATTTTTTATTATCATGTCTCTTGAGTGACTCAAGGATGTCTTCAAACTAGAGGAATAAGGATAGGGGGCATGATATTTTTTCTTTCATTACTTGCTGTGGGATGTGCTACAATGAAGTATAATGCGACATGTATTCTAGGTTTTTATGATAAGTACCTCCATATTTCTAATAATCATCATAGTGCACAATATAGTTGACACGGGAGCATCTCAAGCTTTCAGCAATCTTGCATCAACAAAAAACATTTCCAATTTTTTGTTGCTTGCATTATAATTGTTTCATTTATTGGTTTCATGTTATGTGACACCTACATTATTTTTAGGACCTATTTTTTAACATTCGCCTATCATCGCATAAGGATTGGATGGATCATTTGAAACTTAGAGCTATTTTCCTTACTGTTGGAGCCGTATTTTCCTACTTTCTAGGTGCTGATTGTGCATCATGCATCCATTGATCCTTAATGAATCAGAATTTTATCTCTTAGAGAATTTAAGATGACATAAATTAATATCTTCTCCTAAGACCCTAATTCCTAATTCATTGAAAGTTAAAATCTCCTCTAAGACTAGCTTGTTGGATTGTTCAGAGTGGATGCTCTTAAAATGGCTCTAACTTAAGATTCTATGGTTGGTTTTGCACAGACACCTAGAACCTATTAGAGAAATGTATATACATTTTAAATATGTTTTTTTTTTGCTTTATGTTTTTGTGGAATGAATTTTGAAAGAAAGGCCTAGGCAAGCCAGAGCTAGCCCGGGTAGGGAACTTGCTTTGATCCAGCAAATGGGAGAGAGCTTGGTGATTGGGGAAGCCAACCTTACTCCAAGAAAGTTTTATATGGTGATCATAGACTCTATCCTATGAAGGAGAGCTCTTGATGAAATCAGAAAGGGGTGGAAAGATCAAACCCTCACTGAGAACCAGTGAGGCCTACTTAGGCCTAAAAATAAGGCTAGAAGTTAGGAAAGGCCCGTACGGAGGATATAGAGGTATAAGGGTTTTTGAATCCTTCGTATCTTCAAAAAGGGTGTCTGAAAAGGTGATTCTTTTGACCACTTGTGTTGACAATTGCAGAGATAAGCCCTGATTTGGGTGTTAGAAGACCTACAAGGCCTAGTAGCCCTTTTAGGCTAAAATTTGGAGATTGGGTAGTATAAGGAGATACTACAAGGTAGAGCACCCAAAATTGAGATAAATAAAGACTAAAATATTCCTCTCCCATTTCTATAAACTAGAAACAAGAAGTTGGAGTAAAGGATGGATTCCTTAGTTGAATTCATTGAAGGAGTTGTAGGAACTAGAGTGAGTTTGAGACCTTGGTAGTGAGATCTTGTGGAGTAGAGGAGATTAGGAAGAATCCCTTAGTTGTAAGGGTATAAGGAAATATAAGATAGGTTAATAGAATACCTAGAGAAGTCCTAGAGGAAGTAGGGCTATTGGAAGGAGGATCTCCCTATCAAAATGTTATCTTGGTAAAAACTTGGAAAACAGGCACCTTGATTATAAAAAAAAAATAAAAGAGATAAAAAAAAGAAAATTGAAAAAGAAGAAAAAGTACCTTTGTGAAAACCTAGAAATTAGGTGTCTTGGTAGCAATAAAACCAAACAATATGAAAAAAATTACAATAAATACTAGTGAAAATGTGGAAACATGCGCTACTCGTAAACTAGCTATTCCATCTACTAATACATTGCTTGGCCATATCACTTGGATATACATCCACCCTTATCACTTATACATATCCATCATAAATTTAACATCTTGTAGATATATATAATAATATTTTTCATCCATATACATATCGGTTGGATTTGCATCCTATTAGTATGGATTTGATTTGGTCTGCATATTCTCTTAAGATAGTTGCCTATAATTGGGGGTAACTTCCTAGTTGTCTCATGGAGACAACATCTATTCAAAAACATACATATTTTCAAGAATAGTGAAAAACATTATCTATCAAAAGTCAAGGGTTCTTCCACTCAAATGATCAAAACCAAATAATGATGTTTTTTCAACACCACCCATCAAATGGATGAATCCTTTTGAAATAGTGATAAAAAAAAGCATACAAGAGTGACCTTGTCCTGAATTTATTTGGTGGTCATGTATTTTGAGTGACTTAAGGATGTCTCTATAAAAGAGAAGAAAATATGGGGAAATGATTTTTTGTTTATTTTCTATTTTTTATTATGAATTTTTCATTATCATGTCTCTTGAGTGACTCAAGGATGTCTTCAAACTAGAGGAATAAGGATAGGGGGCATGATATTTTTTCTTTGATTAATTGTTGTGGGATGTGTTACAATGAAGTCTAAAGGGACATGTATTCTAGGTTTTTATGATAATTACCTCCATATATCTAATAATCATCATAGTCCACAATATAGTTGATGCAGGAGCATCTCAAGCTTTGAGCAATCTTGCATCAACCAAAAACATTTCCAATTTTCTGTTGTTTGCATTATAATTGTTTCATTTATTGGTTTCATGTTATGTGAAGATTACATGATGTTGAGTACCTATTTTTTAACATTCTCCTATCATCACATAAGGATTGGATGGATCGTTTGAAAGTTAGAGCTGTTTTCCTTACCATTGGAGCCGTATTTTCCTGCTTTTTAGGTGCTGATTGTACATCGTGTATCCATTGATCCTTAATGAATCAGAATTTTATCTCTTAGGGAATTTAAGATGGCATAAATTAATATCTTCTCCTGAGACCGTAATTCCTAATTCATTATGAGTCAAAATTTATGACCATTTTTCTTGGGTATCAATTTTTAGCTTGTTTCACCCGAAATGTGGAGTTTTTCATCTTGCACAGTTCTGTATGATGGAATTGGATCTTGCTAAGCTAGGGAAATGTTTTTGGATCATGTGTGGACCTAAATATAAAGGAGCATCATGTTTTTTTGTTTCTTTCTTTAGTTTGGGTTTACTCTTCTAGGCTGGACCTATAATGTAATTAAATGTCTGACTGGCTGACTTGTGGCTTAGCTGGCTATATATTGAGAGCTTGGGTAGATGTTTAGGGGTATATTGGTAGTAACATGAGAGTAGAATCATATTTGGATCTTGTGAGATCTTGAAGATCATATTTTTATTTGATAGTTGTAATAGCAGAGCTAGTGGTTTGCATGTTGGAGACAAGGAGATTTATTGGAGATTTGTGAGCTCAAGTTCAGATCTGCCTTAGGGTTTCCCCCAGTTGCTGATTTGTTTCAAAGCTAGAATAGCTAAAAGGATAGAAGATATAATTTGATTGATTTTGGCCCTAACCTAGAAGGCCTCACATTCGGGCATGTTAATTAAAATTTGGTTGAAAACTTATTCTTGTTGTGTTATTTCGCATTGTGGTGTTTTTCTGCTTGTTTGGACTGTCCTTAATTGGATCCTCCTTACATGACCCGTGTCAAGTGGTATCAGAGCTTGAAGATCTTGAGAGTGTAAACCAGTTGAGGTTTTTTGCACTAGGACCTTGTTGGTGACTTGTTGTTGTATACTAATAAAAGTATTTTCATAGAATTAAGGTTAATCAACAATAATTGAAATAGTAACTAAATTAAACCATAGAGCAATAGAGAAAAACTATAGAAAATTAATGATCAATTGAGCATCCTATGGATCTCTAACTAATATGTTAATGAATAAGCTCTCAAAAAGCTCTCATTAATGACAGTCCTAGAATGAGAATGATAAAGATAAACAATGCTATTGCTAACAATTATCAAAGTAAATACTAATTAATATCTCAAATGCCTTTCTAAACTCAAATTGCAAGAGGTTCAATGAAATTCTCAAATGTGTGGTTGATAATAATGAAGGATTTTAGTCTTCCTTTTATAGATTTTCCAATGGGGGGTGTAGTTGTGTTTGATCATGATTAAGCCTTGGTTGAGTCCTTGGTTCCACCCTTTGAAGACAATGCAAAGTTTGTGTCCTCAAAGCTTGGGACAAGTAGAAAAGATCAATGGACAAGATTCTCTTTCACTTTGAGTGATTGAGATTGAATTTGGCTTGATCCATGTGAATGCCTTTCCTCAAATCTCATCAGTTGCCCGGATTTCCTCTCCTTTTGGGGTGTTGAGAGTAATTGAGATTTATTAATTGATTTAATTGATTTATTTTAGCCATGTACCCCTTGAATGGGTTGAATTTGATTTAATCCAAGACTATACAATTAATTGATTTAATTGTATTTTGATTTCATTGCACTTGATTAAAATGCTCTCAATTTTGATTGATCTCGAATTAAGACTTGATTTTAATTTTGATTGGCTAATTATGCATTGTGATTCAATTGATTCAATTTTGTCCTTGATTTGATTTGATTTAACTTGATTTTATTTGAATTGATCCTTGTCCAATTTTAGGTGATTACAAATGCCCCTCTTTGAGTTGACGTTTGAAGCATTTTGATTCAAAGAGTACTCTGATCTTGCTCGCTAATAGGTCCTGATTCAATGATGGTCTATCCTTGATGTTCATTTGATGTCTTTTGATGGTCAATCCTTTGATTTTTGATACTATATTGCTGTAGATATGATCGATATGAAACTCTCAATTGATGTGGTTCTGATGATCATTCTGATATGATGTTTGATTCGATGATTGCTTTCGATGTGATGCCCCATTCGTTTGATTACAAAAAATTTCTTGATAAAAGCTTTCACTTTGATTTGATGATAGGTGTCTAGTTTTGATGATGATATGATTGCATGCCCCCTCAGGAAATGAATCAAAATTATTTTGGAGGATTTGGTTAAGAATGGGAAATTTTGATTTGTTCCCTGATATAGAATTTGAAAATGCCCCGATCATGAGAAAATTTGATGAGAAAAGATTTGATTGATAAGATGTTGTTGATTCTCTAGATAAGTTGATGATGGTTTGGTATCGTTTGATGTCAGTCACAATCACTTGGTTGATGTTGATGTCAATCTGATAGGATAAGTTGATGGGTTGATATTTCACTCTCAAGATCTAGAGAGACAAAACAATGATTTTCCTTCCTCAAGATCTAGAGTTAGGAGATTTGATGCACTCAAGATGAGCGAATGGATGATAGGATAACCTAATCAATGTTAGATGATCACTTGGATGATTTGACTGATTGATATTTGATAAATGATATGATTAGATGTTTTCATGATACAGAGTTGATTGGATGCTTTCATGATGGAAAATAGGGATTGGTAGAAGAGAAGGTGATGAACAAGATTAGGCTGCCCCTAGTTGATCAACATGATTGATTGTTGATGATATCCTTGATGAAGCATGAATCATTTGATGGATCAAACATTTGAAGATGTATCTTGATGACATTGATGTACCTTTGATGATTAGATTTAGAAGGATTTTTGATGATGGATATTTCAGACATTGATGATGTTGATCAAGACTTTGATTATATATTGATGGAGCTTTTATAATGTATATTTCCTTGATTTATTTTGCTATAGACATTAATGATGTTGATTAGGACTTTGATGATATCAATAGACATTTGATGATTTTGATCAGGATGTTGATTATACATTGATGGACATTTGATGATGATAACTCCACCCCCTTTTTGTTTCCTCTTGCAATTTAAGCTAAGAAAGGAAAATATATTAAATGCATTTAATCTAAGATGTATGTGACTAATTGTAATTATTCAAAATTAGGAGCTTTTGGAACATGAAATTGGTACAACCCTCACTGGTTCAACCATGATGATATGAATACCTCTTTCCTCGGATTTTAATATTGCAAGTAAATAATCAAAGAACTAATCCCTTTCATATACAAATGTCCTTGATGATTCTTTGATGATCATGTCATTAGACGGATTCTATAAAATATCATGTCTTTATCATCACTCATCTAGTCAAAGACTTCATCGATTTGCTAAAAAGACATGATTCCAAAAAATTTAGTAACACTTTGAACATTTTTTCTTTTGTTTGTAGATCGATATTTCAAAAGCTTCATCCACTTTGGTCCTTAGTTATGTTTAAGCTTTTTAGATTTTGATCTGATTTTATTAAATGTTTTTGGATTTTGATTTGATTTGTAAAATGTTGTTGTTTAGATCAAATATTTGGATGTTTGAAATGTGATATTGATCAATAAGTTCAAGTGTAGCCATTTTTCAATTTTGATGCAATGATTTTGAGCCAATTGATGTTTTCTTTGCTAAGCTCATTGAATTTGGATTGGTGCCCCTGGTTTGATTTAGCAAAGATCATGCTTTGTTGGGCAATGCAACTTTTGAGAGTTTACTTTCAATTTTTAGATTTTTAAAAAGATTTTCAAATTTTTAGAGATATTTGATGTTTTTGAATTTTTATATCTTTAGAGATTACTAGTTCTCAAGCAAGATCACATTGAATTTCCCCGATGTCTAGCAAGGTATAGGATTTGCAAACTGATGGATGATGGATGAAGCAAGTATGTTACCCATAGGACCATCTCCTCAAGATTATGCAAGCTAAGGAAAAATAATATCTCAATATAGGCCAATGATGTGGTGTTGGATAACATATGGAATAATGACTTGGTGTCATGATAATCATCCAAAGGAGTGGACATGAAAGAGACTTTCTATAACATTTTTTTTCTTTATTCTTCTAGATCAAGATCAAGGGATAAATGTGTATAGGTTCACACAATCATGATAAAGGGATGGTGAAGGCTATGAGTGAATGGTTTGGGATAACGGGAAGGATTCTTAGGAATAATGAAGGTGGCTTTAGGATAATCAAGATCATGATAAGGTGGCATGAATGCAATAAGTGAATAGGCTGATGGATAGGATAACTCATGTCAAGATACTTAATGCTAATGGCTATGTTCAACCTTGTCAAGATCAAAGGTGGAAGATGGAGTATGGATGCAAGTGAGATCAATGGTAGAAAGATGGAGGATATGATGGATGAAACTTGCCCACAAGTGTAGAGTGCAAGAGAGAGGAATTACGCATGATGCCTGTTTGCTTGGTTTTCATCATGGTACTTGTCCAAGATGCCACAAGAAGTGGTTTTCACCATAGGATGGATTTATTTTATTTTCTTTTTCTTCTTTTTTTTTCAATCATATTTTTTTTCTTTTTTCTCTTTTTTGGATGGACTCAAGCCTCATGCTCTTTGCATACTCCTTGAAAAGGTATGATATGATGTGCCAAGGCCGCTGAAAGGTATGCTCAAAGATGTTGATAGGGTGATGGAAAGGTGATATGATGGATAAGGTAGAGGATGGCTAAAGCTTTATGCGATGGATTGGATAAGGTAAATGGAAGGATAATGAATGAGAGGATAATAAGTCTTTCCATGGGTGTGAAAAAGGGAATGAAATAATAATGAATAGGAGGATAAGAAGTATTATCAAGATCAACATTGATACACACCTTGAAGGGAATTGGAATAATGGAGGAAAAATGGGTGAGATAGCTTGGGAATTTGATGTAAGAGATGATATGGATCTTGGGACACAAGGACTCAAAATGGATGGATAAGATGGAATATGTTTGGGAGAATGTGGAATGAAAGCCTTTGGAATCTTGAATGTCAACTTTGATTTCTCTTTTGTGTGTAAGTCCTTCAAAAGTGACATGGGAATCCACACTTTCTTTGATTTTTCTTTCTTTTTGGATTCTTTAGAATGCATTTCTTCAATGAGGGATTTAGGAACCCACATTTTCTTTGATTTTTCTTTTTTCTTGATGGACCTTTGTGGTCTCTTGAATATTTCTTTTTTTCTTGCATTCACATGTTGATTAGATGGGACATGGTGCTCTTCATACATAAGTAGATTCTTGGATTTCTGATTTTTATGTTGTGCATTCAAATTTCTTCCAAAGGACTTGGGATTGGTGGATGAATAAGGTAGATATGGATTGTTCATATGGATGGTTCATATGGATGAGTTCATATGGAGGATTCATATGGATGGGTGTTTGGTTTCTCAAGTATGTATGTCTTTGTTGATCTTGATAGGATAGAGGGTAAGTGGATTGTGGGATAGGGATGGTAGGAAAGGTTGATGGAGGAATATAAGGGCCCAACATGGATTTGGAGAATGCATAAGGTTTCAAGTTTGGGATATAAGAACCAAGGATGGATTTGGAGGCTGTAGAAGGAATATGCTTATGCAAAAATGGAGGTAAATAGGATGTGGGAGGGATATCGACATCTTTATTTTGAGTTGCATGGTCAAGACTTTCATCTTTCATATTTATCTTTGTACCAATTATAGGCTTATATGTAGCTTTGATATGAGTGACTTTGATATGAGCAGTTGAAGCTTGAGATAAATAAGGAGGCTTATGAAAAGTGGATGTTGGGGTACTTTGATCTTGACAAGGATCTTTTGATAGCTTAGGAAGAATAATTTTCTTTTCATTTTCAATAAGTTCATTAGAGATGGAAGGAATACTTTGATCTTGCTTAGGAAATGGATATGATATAGGAAGTGAAAGAATATGGGGTGTTTGAGATGGAAGGATATCTTCTTGATATAAATGGAAGGGTATGAAGGGTTCATCATGAGATTCTTGGGATATGGGACTTTGGTCAACTATAGGATAAGGAGGGATATTATCTTGATCTTGATCCTTCATAAGACTTGTTTCTTTGCAATTTTGATTAGTCTCTTGACATGGAGCCACTTCTAAGGACAATGTAGGATTTTGAATGTTCACATGGGATTCTTGAAAGGATGATGGATGTTCATTTGAAATAGGAATGACAGCAATTGTAGCACATGAAGGCTTGAGGTATATAACCTTTGAAGCATGGAAGAAGTTTGTAGCAAGATGTAGGTTAGCTTGGATCTCTTTTAGAGGTAGCCATTAAGGGTATACATAGTCATTATGAAAAATATTTGGATCTTTGTTTGATGGAGGAATATTGGATAGCTTTGCTTCTATATGAAATGGAGGAATGGTGGAATAGGTGAAAGCTATAAGAGGACCACTACTACTAGACATGTGTTCATAAGTTTGATCTTTCTTGAGAGTAGTATCTTCATTGGATGAGTCATTAGGATTTTCAATTTCAATTATGGCATCATCAATAAGATTTTGAATTTTATGTTTCAACTCCATGTAATCTAAAGTTTCATGCTCATTATGTCTATGATATGCACAATAGTTGTTCAAAAAGGTAAAACCACATGAAGTGATTTGAGGCAACGTGATGAGATCATTTTCAAGGAGTTTTTCCAAAACTAATTCATATTAAATTCCCAAAGGAGTAAATGATCTATCCCAAGGATATTTGGATGTATTTGTGTTTCCCAAAGAGTTTTCATATGATGAATATTGTTGAGATGGGACTAATTCCTCTTGATTTCCTTGATCAAAGATGAGATTCTCTTGATATTTTGAAATCGGTTCTTCATCAAATATTGGTTTATCATTAGGATATTCTTGATCAAATATAAGGTCTTCATGATATTCTTTTTGATCAAATTTTGAATTATAAAATATATGATGTTCATAATGTTTTATTTGATCATAGAGGTAAGGAAACAATGTTCTTAATGTGAATTGGTTGGATAATGTTTCCATTTCTTTTTTCATTTGTGAATAGAATATTCTCTTGAATTTTTATTGTTAATTGATTTTTGGATCTTAATGAATGTTTTCTTTTTGTAATCAAAGATCTTCAAGCACAACACAATGATTTTATAAATTATCACAAGAAATTCTTCCAAAAAATCTACCTTAGGTCAAATTTGGCTTTTAAATGGCTCTAATGAGGTAGGCTTGCTAATTGATCAAGGATTTAGTGTAGATTCCATTCAAAATGGACTTTACACTTTCATCCCCCAAGTATGTTAAGGGGCTTCCCACATGCACTGAGGTACAATTTTGCGTAATTCATGAGGATTACTAGAGGAAGTTCAAAATATTTAAAATCCTTTTGTCACACACCCCATTAAGGATGCATGCATTTCATTTTATAGTGGGTTGGATTCCTGTAGAAAAGTGAGCATATCCCACTTTGGCCTGTCCCTCACATCGGCCTCGTTAAGGCACAACTCGGGAGGTGAGCCCACTAATTCTCTAGCATGTTCATTCAAAGCGAGGAAAATAGAATTAAGGTCAAGCTTTTGGGAATTTGGCTTACCAAAAAGGTGACGAGCATATCCCTAACTTTTCCTTTGGTTTCCAAACACAATAGACAATTTTGTTCAATTGATTTCACCCACTAACTATAGGGATTTGAGTATTTCTACTCTCTTCCAGAAAAAAGGGGTTTTGATTTAGTGTTTGATTTATAATTTTAGCTATCCAAATTACTAGATTATGAAATGCACCAATGCCACAAGCTAAGGGAAAATATTGACTAGTTGAGGCTTACCTTATTCTTTGTAGCTAACTGAAGTTAGGGGTATTTTTGATTGATTCCATTATTTTTACCTTACCTTGGCAATAGCTCTTCCCAAGTGTGTTTTTCAACTAGCAAGTTAGTCAACACCAACAATCACAATGAGGGGAAACCAAATCAAAATTGATGAAGAAAAGAATTATGTAATGAACTTTAAGCACCTTATTTGCAAATTTTCAAGGAAAAACTTGCGCTAAGGAGTAAAAATCCAATTAAGAGAAAAAAATTTCATTTTGTAAGCTTCAATAATTGCAAGATAATTTTGGTATACCTAGTTTTCTTCCTCTTGTGATGTCTCAAGAATAGCCTTAATGTGTTCAAAGTTTTCCTTGATCCTTTTAGCTAGTGCCTTTTCTTCTAGATTAAACCTACTTTCTGGCTTCTGGACCTTTCTGTGCCTACTCATTTGCAGTCAAAATGTACAAACAAAAAGTTAGATAAATGAATTGATCAATCTGATAGCAAATTAAGACAACAAACAGAAAGTGACATTGTCTAGCTAATATGCCTGATCAAATTATTTGCAGGCGTAACATTAATGATACCAAACGACACTTTCATGTGACATAGGCAACACCGAAAGTTAATCAAGTGTAAATAGTTTATTGTTAGGCACAAAGAGTATTGAAAATTGTGTACACTAATCTACTCAAAGTGACACTTTAACAATACTAAGTGTAAGATAGTTGACTAGGCATGACTTTGCTTGTAAAGTGGTTCGCAAAGGTCTATCACAAGCAATGACATATAATCAATAGGTGAAACTTCTTAACTCATAGGTGTCACTTTATGAGAAAAAGGTAGGATAACTTTATCTCATAGGCATGAGCATCAAGATTGCAGGTGACAAGAAAGAATTTAAGACATAATAGAATTTATTGACCAGGCATAAATATTTAGCTAATAGGTGTCAAAACAGACATTGTAAATGTCATTAGAATGACTATAGGTATGAATGAATTGATTGTAAGCATGACTTCACCTATTTTCTGCAAAATATTCATGAAAAATTGAAAATACAAGCATACAAAATATGATCCAAATGATGAAATTAATAAAAAGAGGCTTAGAGCCCCACGGTGGGTACCATTTTGTATGCTAATAAAAGTATCTTCATAGAATTAAGGTTAATCATCAATAATTGAAATAGTAACTAAATTAAACCACAAAGAAATAGATCAAAACTATAGAAAATTAATGATCAATTGAGCATCCTATGGCTCTGTAACTAAGATGTTAATGAATAAGCTCTCAGCAAGCTCTCATTAATGATAGTCCTAGAATGAAAATGATAAAGATAAACAATGCTATTGCTAATAATTATCAAAGTAAATGTTAATAAAGCTCTCAAATGCCTTTCTAAACTCAAATTGCAAGAGGTTCAATGCAATTCTCAGATGTGTGGTTGATAATAATGAAGGGTTTTAGTCTTCCTTTTATAGATTTTCCAATGGTAGGGGGGTGTAGTTGTGTTTGATCATGATTAAGCCTTGGTTGAGTCCTTGGTTCCACCCTTTGAAGACAATGCAAAGTTTGTGTCCTCAAAGCTTGGAACAAGTAGACAAGATCAATGGACAATATTCTATTTCACTTTGAGTGATTGAGATTGAATTTGGCTTGATCCATGTGAATGCCTTTCCTCAAATCTCATCGGTTGCCCGGATGTCCTCTCCTTTTGGGTTGTTGAGAGTAATTGAGATTTATTAATTGATTTAATTGATTTATTTTAGCCATGTACCCCTTGAATGGGTTGAATTTGATTTAATCCAAGACTATACAATTAATTGATTTAATTATATTTTGATTTGATTGCACTTGATTTTGATTGATCTCAAATTAAGACTTGATTTTAATTTTGATTGGGTAATTATGCATTGTGATTCAATTGATTCAGTTTTGTCCATGATTTGCTTTGATTTAACTTGATTTGCTTTGATTTGATCTTTGTCCATTTTTAGGTGATTACAGTTGCTTTGGATTTGAATCTTTGAGGATGGCTCTAAGAAGATTGGATCCTAGAGAAATTGCAGATCTTGGTGATGCTGTAGAATCAAAGATTATAGAGAAGGTGAAATCAAATTTTAGATCTAAGATGGAATTAATGAAGAATGACATGATTTCTAAGATTGTGAGGATGGTTGCTGGTATGCCAAGGAATCTTGGCACTAATGATGGGTATGATGAAGCTACTGAAGACTTTGAAGTTTCTGGATCTAGTGGTGATGACCCTAGGGATAGACCTGGTGAAGATAGAGCTAGTCGGTTACATAGATCTGGAGCTTGGTTAACTAATAACTACCGAATGGAATTTTATAACTTCTCTAGTACTTTGAGACTTGAGACTCTAATTAATCGGATTGGTCAGTTAGAAGACTTCTTTGAGCTTAAAGAAATTGAAGATCCTGTTAGAGTGAGGCTGGCACAAACTAAGTTGAAAGGCCATGCTGCTCAATGGTGGAAAAAATTACAAAGAGATAGAGAAGCTGAAGATGAAATGAAGATCAATCGATGGAGGTTGATGGTGACTAAGTTGAAGGCTAAGTTCATACCTGGTGACTATAAGTTTGACTTGTTTAAGAAGTTACATAATCTGAAGAAAAAATATTTGACTATTGAAGACTATACTGAGGAGTTATACAAACTTACTATTAGGTCTGGGTATAGAGAACTTGGTAAGGAAAAGGTAGCTTGGTATGTAAATAGTCTAAGATTCAATATTCAGGATGAGATTGGTATCATGAAGATTGATACGGTTGAGGATGCTTATCAGTATGCTATGAAGGCAAAAGATAAGTTGAAAAGGAGAAAACATGGTAATCCTTGAGGGAAGGAGAAGATTGATCACTTGGTGAAGGATAAAATGACTGCAAAAGATGAATAGAAATTTTTGGAATTGAAAAAGAAGGTAGGGAGGGTTATATTTAAGGGTACTTGTTATAGTTGTGGTGAAGAAGGACACAGATTTTGAGTGTACACAAAAGAAGTTTGGTGATCATAGGAATGCTATGGTGAATGAAAGCATATTGAATGAGCCTGAGATAGGATTTGAGAACTTGCTGGTTTGGAGAACATTACTTGGTACTAAGGTGGATCCTTGTTAGAGGAGTAACTTGTTTAGGACTCGGTGCAAGATAGGAGGTAAACTTTGTGATATTATTATGGATAGTGGTAGTACTGATAACCTTCTAGATGAGGACATGGTTTATAAACTTGGTTTGAAGAGAATGAAGAATCCTTATCCTTATAGGATTGGTTGGTTGCAAGATGTTCATTCTCTGGAAGTAAGGGATTAATGTCTTGTTGATTTTAAGATTGACCAGTATAAGGATCAAGTGTTGTGTGATATTGTGAACATGAGTAGTTGTCATATATTTCTTGGTAGACCTTGGTAGTATGATTGCAAGGCTATGTATGACTGTGTCAAGAATGTGTTTATTTTTTAGAAGGATGACATGAAGTTGTCCCTAATGTTTTTGCTCAATACAACATTTGGTAGCAAGAACCTAAGTTTTGGTAGTCATGTTGGATTATCAAATCTAGAAAGGATTGGATATCAGTATGGAGAACAAGACCATGTGTTGTCCAGGAAAGACTTGAAAAGGAAAAGGAACCAGAAGTGGAAGAGTGTGCAAAGTGAAGACTTGGAGGACATGTATGTGAAGAACTAGTTAAGGGTTTATGTGCTGAATCCTAGAAGATGTTCTTCTAGCCATTGAGAACATATTTTTGAACTGATGCGGGAGCATCTCGGGTCCTTGGCACTCCTATGTCACCAAATTTTTTTTGAACTTTATCTATATTTCTCAATTCCTTCTTTCACTGAGTTGGTCGGTAGTTGGTCGATCTCCTTTGGTTATCGAGTATGTTCAGTTATCTCCTAGGTGGTCAGTTGTTTCATTAGTGCTTGACGATGCTTGTCTGTTGCTTGGTCATCCTTGCTTACCGAGTAGTTTATTTTGAGTTTCTGTTGAGGCCAAATTATGCATTGATTTTTGGTCATAGATTTATTGCTAGTATCCATCATTGGGAAGTGTGTGGTCCCAGATGTGACTGTTCCTTCCATTGATTGTGGATCTGAAGGCTGACTTAGTTTGGTAGCCTCTTGTATAAGTATAGTTGTTTGGTTAGAGTTCAAAAGGCAATTTTTAGTAGAAGATAGGAGATAGAAGAATCAAGATTGTTGGTAGATCCTTGCATGTTTGAGGAATTCTATGTTTCATTGTAATATATGGCCATAACTAGGAAGGCCTTGCAATGTGAAATGTATGAATCAATTGAATGAAAGAATATATTGATGCAAGAGCATCTCGGGTCCTTGGAAATCCTGTGTCACCAAAAAGATTTGAATTTTGTCTGCGTTGCTTGGTCCCTGCTTTGGCCGAGTTGGTCAGTTTCCTTTGGTTACTGAGTGTAGTCAGTTATCACTTGGGTGGTCGATTGTTTCACTGGCGCTCGACAATGCTTGTCTATTGCTCGGTCATCCTTTCTTATCGAGTAGTTTCTTTTGAGTTTCTGTTGGGATGACTTGTGAATTTATTATGGGTTGTAGATTTAATGTTGGTATCCATCATTAGGAAGTGTGTGGTCCCAAATCTGACCATTTCCTTCATTGATTGTGGATCTCAAGGCAGACTTAGTTTGACACTCTTGTATAAATGTAGTTGTTTGGTTTTATTTTAGGAGATAGTTTTAGATAGAAGTAAGAAGATAATAGATTGGAGATTGTGGACATATCCTCACATTTTTTAGGACTTCTATAATTCATTATAATATATGGCCCTAACCGGGAAGGCCTTATAGGTCAGCATGTATGATTCTATTTGATGAAAATTTATGAAAGATCCTACATTCTCCCTCTCAATGTGTTGTTATTTTCTTCTGTGTGTTGTTGAGTAGGTTGGATCATTAGGGTGTACCATCATTTGATCCCTCTTGACCTAACCCTTGATTCAAGTGGTATTAGAGTGAGGTGAGATCTTGGTCTAGGTCTATGGATCTAGGTTTGTAGGTTCCTTCTTGAGAATCCCTAGTTGAATTGTTGTGGGGTAGCAGATTGTGATCTGACCTAGAATTACATAGGGTTCCAAGATGGTTCGTGAGAGGTGAGATGTGGATCCAGGATTGGAAGGCATGTTGAGACAACTTGCTACTAGGTTAGAAGCTATTTAAAGAGCCCAAAGAAGAGGTAGACATCTTGAAGATGTTAGTGATGATGAAGTTGAAGTGGGAGAAGGGGAAGCAGAACCTACACCTGTGATGGATCAGGGTGAGGAAAGATTATTGAAAGCATTGACAAGCTTGCAATCAACACCACATTTCAATCCTATTGAATATAGTGGGAAATTGGATTCTGATGAATTGATAGACTAGATCACCAAGATGGAAAAGTATTTTGAGTATGAAAATGTATCTAAGGAAAAGAAGGTGAAAATTGCAGGCACAAATTTGAAAGGTCATGCATCCTTGTGGTGGGAGCATCTACAATTGGATCAGAAGAAAAAAGGAAAATACAAAATAAAGGTATGGAATAAAATGGTGAATAAATTGAAAGGAAAGTTCTTACCTTGTGATTATCAGATTAACCTAGTCAAGTGAATGCAAAGTATGAAGCAAAAAGATAGCTCTATAAAAGAGTATACTGAGGAATTCTATATATTGGATATTAGATTTGAACATGATAAGGATGATGTGGAAAGAATTGCTAGATACCTGAAGGGTTTGAGAGTTTCCATCAAAGAGGAAATCATTTTGGTCAAGTTGGAGAACATTAAAGAGGATTATCAATTTGCATTGAAGGCTGGGGAGAAATTGAACAAGAGACATGAACAGAGACAAAGAGGTCGAGGTGATAGATTCCCTAGAGGAAGAGGTAGATCCTATGGTGAAAATAGTAGATCTAAACCTGAAAAGACAAATCTAGACAAAGGCAAGACAGAGTGGAAAGGTGAAAGTTCATCTAGAGGTAGAGGTAGTAACTACCAAGGTGGTTATAATAGAGGTAATTTATGAGGAACTTGTTACAATTGTGGAGAAGAAGGACATAGATCTTTTGAATGTACACATGCTAGTAAGAAGGATGGTAGCAGTAGAAATGATTTGGTGTAAGAAGAATCACCGAACGAGCTTGAAAAGGAAAATAACTTTATGGTAAAGAGAGCACTATGGAATGAAAGTAAAAAGGAATATCTGTAAGGAAAAGTTTGTTCAAGACCAGATGTAGAGTTTCTGACAAAGTTTGGAAGGTAATCATTGATAGTGGTAGCTCAGAGAATCTGGCATCCAAAGAGATGGTCACAAAGCTACAGCTGGAAAGGTTGGAAGATCTGAAGCCCTATCAGATTTCATGGATCAAAGATGAGCATACACTCCTAGTAATTGAACAATGTTATGTGAATTTGAAGATTGGAAAGTACTATGATAAGGTGTTATGTGATATCATGCCTATGGATTGTTGTCATATTTTGTTGGGTAGACCTTGGAAATATGATAGACATGTTATATATGATGGGAGATTGCATAAGTATACTATTTTAGCTGATGAAAGAAAATAAATTTTCTTACTTGGTTTGTTACCTTTGATGGAAGAACATGTTGCTATGATTCCTAACAAACTAAGTAAGGAAATAGAGGATAATGTCCCTGAGGAGATTGATAAGTAACTCACTGAGTATAGTAATATCGTTTCTAATAATGTACCTGATGGTTTTCTACTGAAGAGAAGTATTGATCATTGCATGGATCTAATCCCTAGAGCTAGTTTACTAAACAATTCACCTCACCGATTGACACTTACCAAGAATCGGGAATTGAACTGAGAGATTCAAGAGTTGCTGGATAAAGGTTTGATCAGAGAAAGTTTGAGTCCTTATGTAGTACCTATAGTATTGGCACCTACAAAGAATGGAGAATGATGAATGTGTACTGATTCCAGAGAAATTAATAAGATAATAGTGAAGTATAGGTTTCCTATACTGAGAATGGATGACATAATGGACAGTTTGACTGGAGCAATGTATTTCACAAAGATTAATTTGAAAAGTGGATATCCTTGTATCAGAATTAGAGAAGGTGATCAATGGAGGACTGCTTTCAAGACAAAAGAGGTTTTGTATGAGTGGTTGGTTATGCCCTTTGGTTTAAATAATGCACCGAGTACTTTTATGAGGCTAATGAATGAAATTTTGAAGAAATTCTTGGGTAAGTTTGTGATTGCATATCTTGATGATATTTTGATATTCAGTAAGACCAGAGAAGAACATTTGTTGCATGCTAGAAAAGTTTTGCAGAGATTGAAAGAGGAAAAGTTGCTGATAAATCTAAAAAAGTGTTCATTCATTAAATAGGAGATTGTGTATTTGGGATTTGTGATTTCAGCTAATGGTTGGAAGATGGATCTTGAAAAGGTTGAAGCTATTCTCAATTGCCCTACACCTATGAATGCTAGTGAGGTGAGATCATTTCATGGTTTGGCAAGTTTTTACTGAAAGTTCATAAGTAATTTCAGTTCTATTTGTAATGCTATGATTGAGACTATGAGAGGAGATAAAAGATAATTCAAGTGGACACATGGAGTTGATAAAATTTTTGAGACTCTGAAGCAAAAGGTTACTGAATTTCCTATTTTGGCATTGCCTATTTTCAATAAGGTATTTCAAGTGGAATGTGGTGCAAGTGGTAGTGCAATTAGAGCTGTGTTGAGTCAAGAAGGTAAACCTATTGCTTTCTTTAGTGAAAATTTGAATGATGCTAGAAGAAAGTAATCTATGTATGATCAAGAATTCTATGCTATTGTTCAAGAACTAAAGAAATGGAGACATTATTTTATATTGAGTGAATTTGTGTTGTATTCTGATCATAAGGATTTACAATATTTGGGTACTCAGAATAAGTTGAATCGGAGACATATGAAATCAGTTGAGTACTTGTAGAGTTATACATTTGTGATAAAACATAAAAGTGGAGTCACTAACTGAGTTGCCGATGCATTGAGTAGAAGAAGATCTTTAATGATTGAGATGACAATTGAAGTTCTTGGTTTTGATGAGATGAGAGATTTGTATGAAACTGATCCTAATTTTTCTAAGCTGTGGAGAAAGTGCAGAGAACCTATTCAAGATCAACTAAGTAAAAAATGGGAAGAGTATTTAATTCAAGAAGGTATGTTGTTCAAAGGTATTCAGTTGTGTATACCAAGAGGACAAATGAGAACTAATTTTATAAAGGAGACATAGTAGTGGTTTGGCTGGACATTTTGGTATTGATAAAACATGGAATTTTCTTAAGGAGAAATAATATTGGTTGTAGTTGTATATAGATGTTCAGAAATTTGTGAAAAGTCATGGAATTTGTCAAGTTGTAAAAGGAGTAAGTCAAAATACTAAATTATATACACCTATTTTTGTACCTATGAAACCTTGAACTGACATCATTATGGATTTTATTCTTGGCTTACCAAAGACAGTAAGAGGTAATGACTTTATATTTGTTGTGGTAGATAGATTTTCTAAGATGGCATATTTTATACCTTGTAGAAAGACATCAGATGCAGTACATGTAACAGATCTTTTCTTTAAGGAAATTGTCAGATTACACGGATTACTAAGGAGTATTATCTCTGACCAAAACAGTAAAGTTGTTGGACACTTTTGGAAGACTCTTTGGAGAAAGTTTGACACTGAGTTGAAATATAGTTATATATTTCACCCACAAACTGATGGACAGACTAAAGTTGTGAACAAAATTTTGGGAAATCTTTTGAGATGTTTAGTTGGAGACACACCTAGTAATTGGGATTCTGTGTTGGCACAAGAAGAGTTTGAATACAATAATTCAATGAATAGGAGTACTGGAAAAACACCATTTGAGATTCTAAATGGCATACAGTCGAGAGGTATCTCTAATTTGAGAGACATTGCTATGAAAGTAAGAGAATTGCTAAAGGAGTGAAATTTGTTGAGTACATGAAGACATTGCATGAAGATGTGAAAATCAAGCTTGAAGAGAGTAATCAGAAATACAAAGATAGAGCTGATAGATTAAGGAGACATAAATTTTTTGATGTTGGTGATGAGGTGATGGTTCATTTGAAGAAAGGTCAGTTTCCTGTTGGAACATATGGGAACCTAAAGATGAAGAAGTTTGGACCTTGCAAAATTTTAAAGAAATTTGATAGTGGAAATGCATATGAGATTGAGTTACTTGATGACATGGACATATCACTGATTTTCAACATTGTTGATTTGTATGAGTATCATTAACCTGATGAAGACATCACAATATCAATGGAGTATCCTAAGAAACAGAATGAAGAAGTTGAACAGATTTTGGAACAAAGAATTGGAAAGAGTACAAGAGGTAAACATTATATGGAATATCTAGTAAAGTGGAAGAATAGGCCAATTGAAGATAGTTCATGGATTTTGCAGTCTGAGTTGGATGTAGCTCAAACTAGACCTACTAAATGATTTGGAGAATCATTTCTAAATAACCCCAGGTGTCTGATGCAGGAGAATCTTAGGTCCTTGGCAATCCCATGTCACCAAAAAGATTTGAAGTTTGTCTGTGGTTCTTGGTTCCTGCTTTGGCTGAGTTGGTCAATAGTTGGTCAGTTTCCTTTGGTTATCAAGTGTGGTCAGTTATCTCCTGGGCGGTCAGTTGTTTCACTGGCCCTCAATGATGCTTTTCTGTTTCTCAGTCATCATTTCTTACCAAGTAGTTTCTTTTGGGCCGACTCATGCCTTTATTATGGGTCACATATTTAATGTTGGTATCTTTCATTAGGAAGTGTGTGGTCCCAAATCTGACCATTTCCTCCATTGATTGTGGATTTGAAGGCTGACTCAGTTCGGTAGACTTTTGTATAAATGTAGTTGTTGTTGGAAATTTGGCTGAGTTGATTGCATAGATGTTGTCATTATGGCAACATATGATCCACATGAAGATCACACAAGTTAGAGAGCAAGTATGATAGAGTGCATTGCATATTTGTCTAAGTATGAGACACTATTTTTACTAGTGTACCTGGACATAGTTTTTGTTTGTGACATTGACTGGAGTGAGTTCAATGCTTGGGAACTTGAACATAGACTCTATGGTGACTAATGATGACCCATCTCAGAGTGAAAGTTAGTATGACATGTATGAAAGAAGTCATGATAGTTTTACTAAAGGCAGTGTGAAGCCGACAAGACAGTATTTGAAGGCAGAATTGGTAAAGAGTTAAGGAATTATTTTGTTTATCAAAATAATGTCTTAACAATATAAAGGGATGACATATTAGATGTTTACTCTTGGTTAAAGCTATTGGTATATATGTAAATGTATTTGTAATTGTAAAGAGTAAGAAGTAAGAAATTGTAATAAGCAGCAAGCATTTGTAATAGTATGATGCAAAGTATATGAAGCATATGTAATAGTGATAGTGAAAGATTAGTGAAGAGATATTGATGCAAGTAGAATAAGGTTATGTACCTTGACCTATTTTGTAATCAGTATATATTGTACTTTACCTGTTTGGGCAGTGGGCTCAGCTAGTGATCACATTTTGTACTACCAACTCCTAACAGGGTTGAGGCTTCTAACAAGGCCTATAGTCCCTTAATCAGGACTGATACACTATATGTTTGTAATAGACTCCTAATAGGGTCAACATCCTTAACATGATACTTTTGATTAGTGGATCTTTGTGGGTACCATCCCCATCAGGGTTTTCCCTTGGCTAGGGTTCCCTCAAGAACATATCATGTGTTATGAGTTCTTTAGTTTTATTGCTATGCATGTTGTTTAGCTTTTTATGTAATGCATGTATAAAGATAATCTATTATATCCATAATTGGGCAAAAGATAAAGTTTTTAGAATATTGATTCACCCCCCCCTCTTAGTATTCCCTATTTCTAACAATTGATATCAGAGCTTAGTTACTCAGAAAAGAATCATTCAAGGAAAGCCTAGCAGCTTGAGTAAAATCTCTATGGATATGGATCAACTACAGAAGAATCTTGAAGAAGCTCTTAAATAGATTGATATGCTTACTAATGAAAGAGACACTTTGAAAGGAAAATATGATGATGCAAAGAACCTCATTGAGAAATTGAAAAACAAATGAGAAGATCTGAGATCTGAAAAGAAATCCGAAGTTTTTATTGAAGATTGTGATGACAATTTGGAAAAAGAAAATGAGATCCTTAAGCATGAATTGAAGATAGAAAATTTGAAGCTTAGTTTGAAAGATGGAAATGGAAAGATTGAAGAAAATTTGAAATCTGAGAATGAAAATCTAAAAATTGAAAATGAAGGACTGAAATCTAAACTTGGAAATGTAACATCTAAACTTGAGAAAGTCAATGTGTAGTATGCTGAACTTGAGAAATACAACAAGATTGTAAAAGGCAAACAGACTCAATCCAAGCAACAACTTGAAAGGCTATATTCAATTAATGAGAAGATTGATACACAAGCATCTTTTCAAAAACCATTCTATGATAAGATTGGTCTTGGATTTAACACTCTTAAAGAAAATAATGAAAGCAAGGAACCAAATCTGAAAGTATCTGAAAGCTTAGATGAGAAGAAGTTTGATGAGATCAACAAATATAAAGATACACCTAAAGAAGAAGAATCACCGAAGCAAGATGAATTATCCAAAGGTATGCAAAGAGAATTCAAACGTAGATGTTTTTCTTATAATACTATTGGTCATATGAAGAGAGATTGCACAGGTAAGCAATTTAAACCTCTTAATGCTTATTGTTATAACTGTCATGGATCTGGACATAGAGCTATTAAATGTAGGAAACCTAAATTTGTTGAGAATAATAGTAATACTAGAATGTTTAGGAATACTAACAATGCAGATAAGAAACCTACTGAAGACATGAACAAAAGAAATGGAGTAATATGTTATAGATGCAACATGGTTGGACACATTGCTAGAAATTGCAGATCATAGATTAATCCACCTGGACCAAGATATGGAAGCAATGGAATTGTTTGTCAGATATGCAAAAATATTGGACATACAAAAAGGTTTTGTAGAATGAACAATGGAGTTTTTCATCCTAACCCTAACCCTAGAAATCATGAAAGAAGAAATGAAGATGCAGGTAACAGACAAAAAGGTTGTTGTAGCAATACAGATGAAGTGAAGTTTGTTAAAAGCACAGATCAAGGAGACATATTCAAAATTGAAGACAATTAGAAAGGTGAAGTATCAAGTGGTAAGAATGAATCCTTACCTGACCTATCTCAAAGCACTTAATTTATGAAAATTATAGTAGATTAGGAACTTAGATTAGTGTAGAAGTAGATTTTTGATGAATTAGGTCTTGCATAGTTAATGGAAGGTAGTTTATGATATTATAATTCTATGGTTAAGAGCACAAAGAAAAATATTATGTTTTTCAAGATCGCAAGAAGTTTTAAGTTTTGCAGGATAGTAGAAACAACTTTTTGGAAAGAACCGGCAAAAGAATTGAATGTGATGTCAGAACTAAGTGAGATTGAAGTAATAAAAGATTATGATTGGTGTTATTTGATCATCAAAGGGACCACAAGTGTTAAAGAGATCAGAGAGTAGTGATTAGAAGTGTTTTTCAATGATTTGGTGAAGGATTTGAGAGTCGAATCTACCCAAGCCCTAAAATCATGAATTTGAGGTATTTTACTTGATAGATCTATGAATCGGTAAAATGAATTTGAAGTAATCATGGATGTATCTTTTATTCACAATATTAGAGATAAAAATAGACCTAGAATGAAGAGGAAACTAGTTGAACCTCTGGAAGAAGACCCTAAGTTAGCTTTATCATCCATACCAGATGAAGTTTTGCATTTAGAGAATGTAAGAAGTTATCTGGGATGCAAGTTAGAAACCATCAATGATAGTGATTTTGCAAGTGAGTATGAGAAGATTTACAACCAGGACATGTCATTGGAACAAGGTTATGAACATTTGAAAGACAATGAGATTGTTAAGTATGCATTGTAGTATGAGTTTGATAATGAAGAATGCACTAAGATAATCCTTAGCAGAATTCATAATGGGAAGTTTTGGCTAGAAGATAGAGTAATAGACATTACAACTGATTTGATTCATGAAGTCACTAGAATATCTAAATCTAGAGCTATTCCTTTAAATGAGAAGAACATGAGAAAGATAGTCATTGATAACACTAATTCATCCTATAATGGTAGAGGAATTGTAATTAGTAAGGTCAAACAACCTGATGTTAGATACCTATGCAAGATCCTAACAACCAAATTTTGTGCAAATTCAAGAGAGGATGACATGGCAGCTGGAATGGTACACATAGCTTATTTGATGTGTGTTGACAAAGTCCCAGTTGATATGTGTGAAATTATGAGAATTCAATTGTTTGAGAACTTGGAGAAGATTAAGAAGACAAAGTATGCACAATTCAAATTTTCATCTTTGATCACTTACATGTTTTTTCATATTTTGAGGAGATTTCCTTACACCATAGGAAATGATTGGAATGATGGACAAAATACAGTGGAAAGGATTAATGTAGTATACAAAAAGCCTATTATTGATAGTGTTAATGAGAGTGCAGTACTTTTTATTAAGACATTTTAGAATATTGTGTCTAGCAGATCAAGGATTCCACACTCTCTTATGGAGAAATACAAGAATAAAATATGTTTTATAGTTGACACTGACTTTACATACATTGAAGCAGTTGAACCTAGAATTGAGTTCATAGACCCTCTTGGCTATGAAATATCTGAAACAAAGATAGAAGAATATGTGAACAGGCTACTTAAATGCAAGATTGACACCCATAGTAATAGATTTGGAACTTTTGAAGAAAACTTCAACTCCACAAAGGCTATACTTGAGGAGAAATAGTCTAAGAAAAGAGTTGAGAGCACTATTAAGAAAATATTGAAGGATAGAAGAATTACAGAGAGAGAATTCTTAGTGGAAAAGTAGACAGTAGCAGCAATCAGAGATATTGGATAGAAAGAGATTGTATCTATACCTCCCTTATCATCTAGTGTAGCACTAGTCAAGGTAAAAGTAGAGGAACCTGAGAAGGAACAAGTAGCAAGAAAGCCTACTAGATCTACTTCCTCCACACCGAGCAAGAGAGTGAAAGAAATAGCTACTGGACCTGGTAAGAGGCAAAAAAATTTGGTGTCAGTAGTACCTAGGAAAATTATATAAATTAAAGATGATGAAACTACTGTGAAGAAGAAAGCATGGAAACCTATAGTTGAGAGAGTGAATGAAGAAATTATAAAAGATGGAGATTTCACAAAAATGAATAAGTACTATGACCTTTATAACTATTCTAATAAATTAAATCTTGAAAATGTAGTGGTCAAGCATTTGATTCTGGCTAATAAGAGTTTTGACTCTATTCAAGGAAAGATACTTGATTAATTATTGCAGAAACTTGCTAACAGGAAGATGAGAGCACAAGAAGAAGACAAATCTATCAGAGAGAATCTTGTGAAGAGACTATGTGATGTAAGAGATGATGAACATCTTAAACAAATTTTGAAGCCCCTTAGCACCCATTTAAGGACAAGAACCATTCAGATTAAGGTAGCACAATATGAAAAAGTAAATGTAGAGACTAAACAAGCAATAGCTAAGATTATGGCAAAAATTGTTGGAGAGACATCAGTTGCAGTAGAGCAAGTAGTAGAAGCAGAACAAGAGGATATTACTTCTTCACCGGCTATTAATATTGAAGAAGAATCCATGAATGTTGAAGGTACAAGGATAACCTTGGATACTTATGAGAATGTATTCAGGAATCTAGAGAACATTGTTGACAATTTGTCTCTTGATGAACCGGATAGAACTGTAGAAGTAGAGCAGACCCAATTTACTATTAAAGAACCCAAAGGATCAAAAGTACAAGCATCTATACACTCTAAAGAAGAAATTAGTCTTACTCCTGAGACTAGAAAGAAGAAACAAACTGGATCTTTGTTTGAGGGTTTTGGAAAAGAAGTGGATGATGATGATTAGATGGAATTGATCACATCTTTGAAAAAAATCATTGGGAAGAATAAGAAAGTTAAAAGTCTAGAAGGATGTTTGAAGGACCTAACTGAAAACCTATAGAGTATTATGACCACATAGATTGTAGAAGCAGACCCTATGGACAAGGCAAAGAAATTGATGAGCACTTTTGAGGATGAGTTCACTAACCTAGCTGATATTGCAAAAGTAAAAGCATAGGTAGACTATAAGGCTAAAATGTTGTTAAACATCAATCAGTACATCAACAATGATATCAGTACTCTTGATATCTATATCAAAGATTTGAGGAAACATTTGGAGATAGGAAAAGCTTTGTACATACAATGTACAAAATTAGAAACTTTGACAGCTGAGGAAGATCAGAAGATAAAATTGAAGGAAGCTGAGATTCTGAATGAAACAAACCTTCTATCTAACCCTAATATGAAGGTCAGTGATATTGAAAAGAAATTTAGGAAACTTTTTGACGAAATCAAAATTTTACAAGATGAGAAAGACAGGAAGTTGAGGAGATATACTCTTTTGAGAGAGCATGTTTCTATGAAATTAAGTGTTATTGAAGAGTAGTTAGAAGATTGTCTTACAGCTAAGACATCTTTTTAGAAATTCAACTTTGAAAACCTCCAAGCTTTTCAGATAGCATCTTATGGAATGAGCGCACTACTCAATGTGGCTAATTCCATTAAGAAGTCATGGGAAAAGGAGATAGAAAACATGAAGATAGATTTTGCAGATTGTGTTGCAAGCCTACTGGCTTTGCAATAAATAGATTGAGGTATAACGCTTTTTTGATACAATTTTGTAGTCTGTCCTACTATTATTTTGTCATTGTTGTCAAAGGGGGACAAATACTTAGCAGAAAATTGATAATATATGGTAAGAGTTGATACTCTTAGGGGGAGTATTTTATTATAGATAGGATTTTTTGAGGAGTTATAAGGATAGTATATATATGTTATACTATGGCCACAATTTTGTAAATTTTGAGATTTTGGAGTTGCACACTTAGCCAATTTTCTCATATGTTGCCACCAATGAAAAAGGGGGAGATTGTTGGAAATTTGGCTGAGTTGATTGCATAGATATTGTCATTATGGAAACATATGATCCACATGAAGATTGCACAAGTCAGAGAGCAAGTATGATAGAGTGCATTGCATATTTGTCTAAGTATGAGATAGTATTTTTACTAGTGTACCCGAACATAGTTTTTGTTTGCGACATTGAACAAAGTGAGTTTAGTGCTTGCACACTTGAAAATAGACTCTATGGTGACTAATCATGACCCATCTCAGAGTGCAAGTTGGTACAGCATGTGAAGAAGTTATGATAGTTTTACCGAAGACAGTGTGAAGCCGATAGGACAGTATTTGAAGGCATAATTGGTAAAGAGTTAAGGAATTATTTTGTTTATAAAAATAATGTCTTAAAAATATAAAGGGACAACATCTTAGATTTTTACTCTTGGTTAAAGCTATTGGTATATATGTAAATGTATTTTTAATTGTAAAGAGTAAGAAGAAGTAAGAAATTGTAATAAGCAACAAGCATTTGTAATAGTATGATGCAAAGTATATGAAGCATATGTAATAGTGATAGTGAAAGATCAATGAAGAGATATTGATGCAAGTAGAATAAGGTTATGTACCTTGACCTATTTTGTAATTAGTATATATTGTACATTACTTGTTTGGGCAGTGGGCTCAGCTGGTGAACACATTTTGTACTACCAACTCCTAATAGGGTTGAGGCTTCTAACAAGGGCTATAGTCCCTTAATCAGGACTGATACACTATATTTTTGTAATAAACTCCTAATAGGGTCAACATCCTTAACAACATACTTTTTATTAGTGGATCTTTGTGGGTACCATCCCCATCAGGGTTTTCCCTTGGGCAGGGTTTCCTCGAGAACATATCATGTGTTATGAGTTCTTTAGTTTTATTGCTATGCATGTTGTTTAGCTTCTTATATTATGCAACTATAAAGATAATATATTATATCCATAATTGGGCAAAAGATAAAGTTTGTAGAATACTGATTCACCCCCCCCTCTCAGTATTCTCTATTTCTAATAGTTGTTTGGTTTTAGTTTAGGAGTTTGTTTTAGATAGAAGTAAGAAGATAATAGATTGGAGATTGTGGACAGATCCTCACATGTTTGAGGACTTTTGTAATTTATTGTAATATATGACTATAACTAGGAAGGCCTTATAGCCTAACATGTATGATTCTAGTTGATGAAAATTAATGAAAGATCCTGTATTCTCTCTCTCACTGTGTTGTCATTTGCTTCCGCATGGTGTTGAGCAGGCTGGATCATTAGGGTGTTCCATCATTTGGCCCCTCTTAACCTTGCCCTTGCATCATATATCAATGACGCAGTCAAGATTGGTGGATCTAATTAAGGACTGACCAACCTTGTAGCCAAACCAATATGTAGTGGAAATACATAATAACAACAAAAAATCTACAATGAAACATAAGTCTTTACTCATCAAATCATTGATTACATGCAATGGGCTAGGCTGTAAGGCCTTCTCAGTTATGGCCAATACAAAATAGGTAATAGTCTACAAGATCTCACAAGATCCAAATCTTTTCCCCAACATCAACATCCAACTAGTCTAGGTCTACAATAGGCAGCACACTGGTAGGCACCCAAGAAAGATGTAAACTTGTACTCAAACTTCCAAGCAATCTTCCTGCTCCTAAGATCACAAGATACTAACCTTCTTTTTTACCCTCTGATGCCCCTAAACAACTACCCAAGCATCCTATAAATATTGATTCCTAGCCACAAGCCAGTTGATGAAACAGTAAATCTTTACAAACAAATATTAAATGCTAAAAAAATCAATTGGCTCTCACATAGCCTTACAAAATAAATAAAATCTCAAAGATGGCCCCAAAAAGTCATTAGATCCACATAGAAGAATGTAGAATGCTAGATCTAGGTCCCCACATGCCCAATGGTTAATCCATAATAAGAGGAGTGTGATCCAAATTAAATATACCATTTGGCCAAGCTAATCTATACAAAAAATCTAGTCAGTGAGAAAGAACACGGAGCAGTAGAAGAAATAACTGAGCACCAGTCGATCGACCATGCCAAGCATGACCAAGCAATGCAGTTATCACCGAGTGCAAGTGAACCGATGCCTTTAATCACTGAGCATTCTTCAGAGACCGAGCACCCTGGTAACCACATAAATTGAGCAACCAGTCTCCCAACCAAGCAAGAACTCCACCAAAAAAGGATCAAAACTAACAATCTACCTTCAAAGACAAACATATTTTTGGTTGATACAAGATTGCCAAGAATCCTAGGATGCTCTTGCATTAGACACCCCAGGTAAGAAATATTTTCTCATAAGGAAATCAAGAACACCCTAAAAGAATCAGAACATGTATACCAAATATTTTCTTTACTCACATCTCTTCTTGTCCTTCATCCCAAGTAGTGTTCACTTCATTCACTGTCTCATGTAGAAAGTTCTTCCACTTTCCACTTTGTTTACCCCTCTGATCAGCAATTGATAGCAACCAATTCTGACTAATAATGATCACCTCAGTGCCTCGATAAGGTTCATCCTCCCTAGACTCCTCAATCAACTCAGTATCATCTGTATCTCTTTGTGTCACAAATGTCACCATCTACTATACCATCTCTACCAACAAAACCATCTATCTCTTAATCTTAAAAAACTCTTTAGAGATATCATTCTCCTTCTCCTTCAAACTAGACTTAACAGGAATAGGTTCATCAACCTTCTGCTCCTGAGGTTTTTAATAAGGAAAACACCTCATAACTACACATCCCTTATCCCCTATTTCCCATAAAGGTATCATCTTATGCTGAGTTCCTTCATGCCTAACTACATAGGTATTATCACGACCATCAAACAAAACATTTCTGTCAAATTGCCAAGGTCTATTGAGCAATAGATGACAAGCATCCATAGGCAATATATCACACAATATCTCATCATGGTAAGATCCAATTTGAAACTTAACCAAGCATTGTTCTTCAATTCTAACCTTAGAAACATGTGATATCCAACTAATCTGATAAGGATTAGGATGTTTTCTTCTTTCCAAATTCAACTTAGTAACCATTAGATTTGAAACAAAATTCTTAGAACTACCACCATCAACTATGACATTACATACCTTATCCTTGCACTTACATTTGGTTCTAAAGAAATTCCTTTGTTGCATCAGTTCAGGAACACATTCAGCCAATCTCCTAGTGACAAAACATTCACCTTTCTCTGGAACATTCTTAATGTCTTCTTCAACAGCTAATGCAACTCTTTTCTTAGGACACTGCCAACTTCTATGACCAACTTCACCACAGTTATAACAAGTGCCAGTGAACTCATTCTTCCATCTTCCTATTGTCTAGCATTCTTAGTAACTTGACCACTTCCAGATCCCACATCAGGCTTAGGATTCTCTATCGCATTACTCTCACCAACTGTCTCACCAGTTTTACCACCTTGATTCCTACTATTCTATTTTCCTTCATACTTCCTATTCAACTTCTCTTCAATCTTCAATGCCATCTGATAAGCATCACTAATTTTTTTCATCCACATAGTAAGTAACTCTTCTTGAATACTAGGTCTCAAACCATAGACATACCTAGCAACCTTTTCTTTATCAGCTTCTGAATGACCAGTCCTAATCATGAATCTATAAAACTCCTTGGTATACTCCTGAACTGATATATTAGTCTTCTTCAAAGCTTGTATCTTCTTAAACATGTCCAATTCATAATCCACTTGAATGAATTGTGATGCAGGAGGATCCTACGATTCTTGGAAATCTTGTATCAACCAAAAATATGTTTGTCTTTGAAGGTAGATTGTTAGTTTTGATCTTGGTTTGGTGGAGTTCTTTCTTGGTTTGGGAGACTAGTTGCTCAGTTTCTATGGTTACCGGGATGCTCAGTCTTTGAAGAACACTCAGTAACTGAAGGCATCAGTTCACCAGCACTTGGCAATAACTGCATTTCTTATTCATTCTTTGCATGGTTAGTCAACTAGTGCTCGATTATTTCCCCTTGTTGCTCAGTGTTCTTTCTTACCAATTGGATTGTTTTGTTAGATCGGCTTGGCTGACTGGTGCATTTGATTTGGGTCACACTCATGTTATGGATTAACCATTGGATGTGTGGGGACCTAGATCTAGCATGTTGCATTCTTCTATGTGGATCTGATGATTGTTTGGGGCCATCTTTGAGAGTTTATTTATTTTGTAAGGCTATGTGAGATCCTAATGATGTTTTAGCATTTAATATATGTTTGTAGAGATTTATTGTTTTATCAACCAACTTGTGTCTAGAAAGAAATATTTATAGGATGGTTGGGTAGTTGTTTAGGTAGGAGATTGTGGGAAGAAGGTTAGTAGCCTATGAGCTTAGGAACATGAAGATTTCTTGGAAGTTGGAGTACAAGTTTAGATCTCTCCTGGGTGCCTACCAGTGTGTTGTGTGTTCCAAACCTAGACTAGTTGAATCCTGATGTTGGGGAAAATATTTGGATCTTGTGAGATCTTGTAGACTGTTACTTCCTTTGTAATTGGCCATAACCAGGAAGGCCTTATAGCTTGACACATTTCATGTAATTGGTTTTTTCATGAATATAGACTTCTATTTCATTTTAGATCTATTTCTGTTAGTGTGTATTTCCATTACATATTAGTTTGGCTACAAGGTCAATCAGTCCTTAATTGGATCCACTAAGCTTGACTACATTAAGTGGTATCAGAGAGAATTTTTTTCCTATTTGAGAAAAGTCTATTCCTATTGGAGCCGAGTGGATCTTGTGTATCTAGATCTTTATTTGAAGATGCCTCCAAGGAGAAATTGAGAGATCCCTAAAGAAGAAGAAGCTACTGGTGAATTCTATCTTGATGATTTTAGGGCTTTGCAGAACCAAGTGCAATACCTACAAGAGGAATTAAGAAAGAAGAAGCCTACCTTGAAGGAGGATAGTGATGATGAATCTAAGGAAGATCATTTTGAAGAAACTATCAAAGAAGCTAGAGATTTTGAGGAGAATCAAATTCTAAAAGTTATGTCTAAGATTGGGAAAAGACCTAAGGTTGAAGTTTCCACATTTATTGGAAGCCTTAGGCCTATAGAATTGATTGATTGGATCAATGAGATTGATGAATACTTTGAGTATGAAGAAATAGAGGATCCTGATAGGGTTAGATTTGTAAAGACTAAGTTGAAAGGTCATGCAAATATCTGGTGGAGAGAAGTTCGGTTGGAAAGAGGTAGAAGAGGAAAAGAGAAGATCACTAAGTGGAACTGAATGGTTGACAAGTTGAAGAAGAAATTCATTCTGGTGGATTATGAATTGGACATGCTTAAGAAGATGTAAGCTTTGAAGCAGACTAACAAATTGGTACAGGAGTATACCGAGGAGTTTTATAGAATCCTGATTAGGACTGGTCATTCTAAAGCTGATAAAGAGAAGGTTACTAGGTATGTCTATAGTTTGAGACCTAGTATTCAAGAATAGTTAGTTACTATGTGGATGAAAACAATTGGTGATACTTATCAGATGGCATTAAAGATTGAAGAGAAGTTGAATAGGAAATATGAAGGAAAATAGAACAATAGGAACCGAGGTGGTAAAAATGTTGAGACAATTGCTGAGAGTAATGTGACAGAGAATCCTAAGACTGATGTGGGATCTGGCAGTGGTCAAGTTACTAAGAATGCTGGATAGAGAGGAAGGTGGAAGAATGAGATCATCAACACTTGTTATAACTATGGTGAAGCTAGTCATAGTAGTTGGCAGTGTCCTAAGAAAAGAGTTTCATTACCTACTTAAGAAGACATTGAGAATGTTCCAGAGAAAGGTGAATGTCTTGTCACTAGGAGATTGGATGCATGTGTTCCTGAACCAGTGCAAATAAGGAATTTGTTTAGAACCAGATGTAAGTGCAAGGATAAGGTATGTAATATCATAGTTGATGGTGGCAGTTCTGAGAATTTATTTTCAGATGAAATGGTTAGTAAGTTGAATTTGGAATGAAGGAAGCATCCTAATCCTTGTCAGATTAGTTGGATACAAGATGTTTCTAAGGTTAGAGTTGAAGAAAAATGCTTGGTTAAGTTTCAGATTGGATCTTATCATGATGAGATATTGTGTGATATATTTCCTATGGATGGTTGTATTTGTTGCTTGGTAGACCCTAGCATTTTGACATAAATGTTTTGTTTGATGGTTCTGCTAACACCTATGTGGTTAGGCATGAAGGAACTAGGCATAAGATGATACCTTTATAGGAGATAGGGGTTAAGGGATGTGGATTTATTAGGTGTTGTCCTTATGACAAACCTTAGGAGTAGAAGGTTGATGAACCTATTCCTGTTAAGTCTAGTTTGAAGGAGAAGGAGAATGATATCTCTAAAGAGTTTTTTGAGATTAAGAGACAGATGGTTTTGCTAGCAAAGATGGTTCAGTAGATGGTGACATTTGTGACATAGAGAGATACAGATGATACTGAGTTGATTGAGGAGTCTAGGGAGGATGAACCTTACCAAGGCACTGAGGTGATCGATAGTAGTCAGAATTGGTTGCTATGAGTTGCTAACAGAAAGGATAAGCATAGTGAAAAGTAGAAGGACTTTCTGCATGAGGTATTAAATGAGGTCAAGACTACTTGGGATGAAGGACAAGAATAGATATGGGTGAAGAATAGATTCGGCATACCTATTCTGATTCCTTTGAGGCATTCCTAATTTCCTTATAAGAAAATATTTCTTACCTAGGGTGTTTGATGCAGGAGCATCCTAGGATTCCTAGAAATCATGTATGAACCAAAAATATGTTTGTCTTTGAAGGTAGATTGTTAGTTTTGATCTTGGTTTGGTGGAGTTCTTGCTTGGTTTGGGAGACTAGTTGCTCAGTTTCTATGGTTATCAGGATGCTCGATCTGTAAAGAACGCTGGGTAATTGAAGGTTTCAGTTCACTAGTGCTTGGTGATAAATGCATTGCTTGGTCATGCTTTGCATGGCTAGTCGAGTGGTGCTTGGTTATTTCCCTTATTGCTTGGTGTTCTTTCCTACCAACTGGATTGTTTTGTTAGATCAGCTTGGCCGACTGGTGCATTTAATTTGGATCGCGCTCCTCATGTTATGGATTGAGCATTGGATGTGTGGGGACCTAGATCTAGCATGTTGCATTCTTCTATGTGGATCTGATGACCATTTGGGGCCATCTTTGAGAGTTTATTTATTTTGTAAGGCTATGTGAGAGTCGATTGATGTTTTAGCATTTAATATTTGTTTATAAAGATTTATTGTTTCGTTAGCCGACTTGTGGCTGGGAATCAATATTTATAGGATGCATGGGTATTTTTTAGGTGGGAGATTGTTGGAAGAAGGTTAGTAGCTTGCGAGGTTAGGAACAAGAAGATTGCTTGGAAGTTGGAGTACTAGTTTAAATCTCTCCTAGGTGCCTACAAGTGTGCTATGTGTACTAGACCTGGACTAGCTGAATGCTAATGTTGGGGAAAAGATTTGGATCCTGTGAGATCTTGTAGACTATTAATTTCTTTCTAATTGGTTGTAATCGAGAAGGCCTTACAACCTAACACATTGCATGTAATTGGTGTTTTCATGAATATAGACTTCTTTTTCATTTTAGATCTATTGTTGTTAGTGTGTATTTCTGCTTCATATTGGTTTGACTACAAGGTCGATCAGTCCTTAATTGGATCCACCAAGCTTGACTACATTAAATTGCTTCTTCAGCTTGTCCACCATTCAGTTCCACTTAGTGATCTTTTCTTTTCCTCTTCTACCTCTTTCTAACTAAACTTATCTCCACCAGATATTTGCATGACCTTTCAACTTAGTCTTTGCAAATCTAACCCTATCAGGATCTTTTATTTTTTCATACTCAAAGTATTCATCAATCTCATTGATCCAATCAATCAATTCTTCTAGCCTAAGGCTTCCAGTAAATGCAAAAACTTCAATCTTAGTTCTTTTTCCAATTTTAGACATAGCTTTCAGAATTCAATTCTCCTCAGAATCTCTAGCTTCTTCCACAGCTTCTTCAAAATGATCTTCCTCAGATTCATCATCACTATTCTCTTTCAAGACAGGCTTCTTCTTTCTTAATTCCTCTTTTAGATCTTGCACTTGATTCTCCAAAGCCCTAAAATCATCAAGACAAAATTCACCAGTAGCTTCTTCTTGTTTAGAGATCTCATGGTTTCTCCTTGGAGGCATCTTCAGATCAAGATCTAGACACAAACACACAAGATCCACTTGGCTCCAAAAAAAATAGAATTTTCTCAAACAAGAACAAACTTTTCTCTGATACCACTTGATATAGTCAAGCTTGGTGGATCTAATTAAGGACTGACCGACCTTGCAGCCAAACCAATATGCAATGGAAATACACAATAACAACAACATATCTTCAATGAAACATAAGTGTTTATTCATCAAATCACCAATTATATGCAATGTATCAGGCTATAAGGCCTTCCTGGTTACAACCAATACAAAATAGGTAATAGTATACAAGATCTCATAGGATCCAAATCTTTTCCCCAACATCAGCATCTAGCTAGTCTAGTTCTGCAATAGGCAGCACACTGGTAGGCACCATGGAAAGATCTAAAATTGTACTCAAACTTCCAAGAAATCTTCCTACACCTAATCTCATAGGCTACTAATCTTCTTTTTCACCCTTTGATGCCCCTAAACAACTACCCAAGCATCCTATAAAGACTGATTCCTAGCCACAAGTTGGTTGATGAAACAATAAATCTTTACAAACAAATATTAAATGCTAAAAACATCAGTCGGCACTCACATAGCCTTAAAAAATAAATAAACTCTCAAAGGTGGCCCTAAACAGTCATCAGATCCACATAAAAGAATGCAACACACCAGATCTAGGTCCCCACAAGCCCAACAGTCAATCCATAACATGAGGAGTGCTACCCAAATTAAATGCACCAGTCGGCCAAGCTGATCTATCCAAACAATCTAGCCAGTGAGAAAGAACACTGAGCAATAGAAGAAATAACCAAGCACTAGTCGACTAACCATGTCAGGCATGACTGAGAAATGCAGTTATCACCAAGCGCCAGTGAACTGATGCCTTCAGTCACCGAGCATTCTTCAGAGACTGAGCACCCTGGTAACCACATAAACTGAGCAACCAGTCTCCAAACTAAGCAAGAACTCCACCAAACCAAGATCAAAACTAACAATCTACCTTCAAAGACAAACATAGTTTTGGTTGATACAGGTTTGCCAAGAATCCTCATATGCTCATGCATCAATCAATGATCATGATTTCTCTCTCTCACTCTATTCTTGTTTCTTCTACATGTTGTTGAGTAGGATAGATCTGTAAGGTGTACCATCATTTGGCCCCTAAGGTCCATGCCCTTGTGTCAGGTGGTATCAGAGTGAGGTGACATCTAGATCTAGGTCTATGGATCTAGGTTTGTAGGTTCCTTCTTTTGAAGCCCTAGTTAAATTGTTGTGGTGTAGTAGATTATGATCTGACCTATAATTACAGAGGATTTTCAAGATGGTTCATGGGAGGTGAGAAGCAGATCCAGGATTGGCAGGCATGTTGAGACAACTTTCTATTTGATTAGAAGCTATTGAAACAGCCCAAAGAAGAGACATACATCTTGAAGATGTTAGGGAAGATGAATTTGAAGTGGAACAAGGTGAAGCAGAACCTACACCTATGATGAATCAAGGTGGGGAAATATTCCTAAAGGCCTTGACAAGTTTGAAGTCAACACCACATTTCAATCCTCTTGAATATAGTGGAAAATTGGATTCTCATGAATTGATAGACTGGATCACTAAAATGGAAAATTATTTTGAGTTTTAAAATGTATCTGAAGAGAAGAAGGTGAAAAATATAGGCACAAAGTTGAAAGGTCATGCATCCTTGTGGTGGGAACATCTGTAGAAAAAGAAAGGTAAAGACAAAATCAAGGTATGGAATAAAATGGTGAATAAATTGAAAGGAAAATTCTTACCTTGTGATTATCAAATTAACCTAGTTAGGAAAATGCAAAGTCAAAGGCAAGAAGATAGCTTGGTAAAAGAGTACACTAAGGAATTCTATAGATTACATATCAGATCTAGACATGATGAGGATGATGTGGAAAGAAATGATAGCTACCTAAATGGTTTGAGAGTTTCCATCCAAGAGGAAATTAGTTTGGTCAAGCTAGAGAACATTGAAGAGGCTTATAAATTTGCATTGAAAGCCAAGGAGAAATTGAAGAAGAGACATGAATAGAGACAAAGAGGTTGAGGTGGTAGATCCCCTAGAGGAAGAGGTAGATCTTATAGTGAAAGTGGTAGATCTGAGCCTAAAAAGACAAATCTAGACAAAGGCAAGACCAAGTGGAAAGGGGAATGTTCATCTAGAGGTAGAGGTAGTAACTACCGAGGTGGTTATAGTAGAGGTAATTTCCATGGAACTTGTTACAATTGTGGAGAAGAAGGACATAGATATTTTGAATGTACACATGCTAGTACGAAGGCTGGCAATAGTAGAAATACTTTGGTGCAAGAAGAGTCACTGAATGAACCTGAGAAGGAAAATAAATTTATGGTAAGGAGAGCATTGTGGAATGAAAGGAAAAAGGAAGATCAAGTAAGGAAAATTTTGTTCAAGACCAGATGTAGAGCTTCTGACAAAGTTTGGAAGGTAACCATTGATAGTGGTAGCTCAAAGAATCTAGCATCTGAGGACATGATCATAAAGTTGCAGTTGGAAAGGTTGGAACATCTGAAGCCCTATCAGATTTAATGGATCAAAGATGAGCATACACTCTTGGTAAGTGAACAATGTTATGTGAATTTGAAAATTGGAAAGTACTATGATATGGTGTTGTGTGATATCATGCCTATGGACTATTGTCATATTTTGTTGGGTAGACCTTGGCAATATGATAGACATGCTATATATGATGGGAGATTGCATAAGTATACTATTGTGGCTGATGGAAGAATTTTTTTTTTGTTACCTTTGATGGAAGAACCTGTTAGTAATGTTTGCACATTTATGAAAGTTTTTTTGATGGAAGGAAGAAAGTTTGTTAAGGATTTAAAGAAGAATGATCTATGTTTTGCTGTGATTCCTAACAAACCGAGTAAGAAAATAGAGGATAATGTTCCTGGGGAGATTGATAAGTTACTCACTGAGTATAGTGATATCATTTCTAATAATGTACCTGATGGTTTTCTACCAAAGAGAAGTATTGATCATTGCATGGATCTAATCCCTAGAGCTATTTTACTGAATAAGGAACCTCATCGGTTGACACCTACTGAGAATCAGGAATTGAACCGAAAAATTCAAGAGTTATTGGATAAAGTTTTGATTAGAGAAAGTTTGAGTCCTTGTGAAGTATCTATAGTATTGGCACCTAGGAAGAATGGAGAATGGTGAATGTGTATTCATTCCAGAGAAATCAATCAGATAATAGTGAAGTATAGGTTTCCTATACCAAGAATGGATGAAATAGTGGGTAGTTTGACTAGAGAAAAGTATTTCACAAAGATTGATTTGAAAAGAGGGTATCACCAGATCAGAATTATAGAAGGTGATGACTAGAAGACTACTTTCAAGAAAAAAGAAGGTTTGTAGGAGTGGTTGGTTATACCTTTTGGTTTAACTAATGCACCGAGTACTTTTATAAGGTTGATGAATGAAGTTCTAAAGAAATTGTGGGCAAGTTTGTGATTGTATATCTTGGTGATATTCTAATATTCAGTAAGACCAGGGAACAAAATTTGTTGCATGTTAGATAGTTTTACAAAGATTGAAAGAAGAAAAGTTTCTGATAAATCTGAAAAAGTGTTCATTCATGAAAGAGGAGATTGTATATTTGGGATTTGTAATTTCAGCTGATCGTTTGAAGATTGATCCTGAAAAGGTTAAAGCTATTTTGAATTGGTCTGCACCTGTGAATGCTAGTGAGGTAAGATCATTTCATGGTTTGGCAAGTTTTTACCAAAATTTCATAAGGAATTTTAGCTCAATTTGTAATGTTGTGACTGAGACTATGAGAGGGATAAAAGAGAATTCAAGTGGACACATGGAGATGATAAAAGTTTTGAGACTCTGAAGTAGAAGGTTGTTGAATTGCCTATTTTGGCATTGCTTGATTTCAATAAGGTATATCAAGTGGAATGTGATGCAAGTGGAAGTGCAATTGGAGCTATGTTGAGTCAAGAAGGTAAACCTATTTCTTTCTTTAGTGAAAATTTGAATGATTCTAGAAGGAAATATTTTGTGAATGATCAAGAATTCTATGCTATTGTTCAAGCACTGAATAAATGGAGACATTATTTGATACTGAGTGAATTTGTGTTGTATACTGATCATAAGGCTTTACAATACTTGGGTAGTCAAAATTAGTTGAGTCAGAGACATTTGAAATGGGGTGAGTACTTGTAGAATTATATATTTGTGATAAAACATGAAAGTGGAGTCACTAACTGAGTTGCTGATGCATTGAGTAGAAGAAGATCTTTGATGATCGAGATGAAAATTGAAGTTCTTGGTTTTGATGAGATGAGAGATTTGTATGAAATTGATCCTAATTTTTCTGATCCATGGAGAAATTGTAGACCACCTATTCTAGATCAACTGAGTACAAAATCAGAAGAGTATTTCATTCAAGAAGGTATGTTGTTTAAAGGTATTCAATTATGTATATCGAGAGGACAAATGAGAACTAATTTGATGAAGGAGAAATATAGTAGTGGTTTGGCTAGACATTTTTGTACTGATAAAACTTTAAATTTTCTTAAGGAGAAATACTTTTGGCCATAGTTGTATAAAGATGTTCAAAAATTTGTGAAAAGTTGTGGAATTTGTCAAGTTACAAAAGGAGTAAGTCAGAATATTGGATTATACACACTGATTATTGTACCTAAGAAACCTTGGACTAACATCAGTATGGATTTTGTTCTTGGCTTACCGAAGATAGTAAGAGGTAATAATTCTATATTTGTTGTGGTAGATAGATTTTCAAAGATGGCACATTTTATACCTTGTAGAAAGACATCACATGCAGTACATGTAGCAGATCTTTTCTTTAAGGAAATTGTCAAATTGCGTGGATTACCGAGGAGTATTATCTTTGACTGAGACAGTAAATTTGTTGGATACTTTTGGAAGACTCTTCAGAGAAAGTTTGGCACTGAGTTGAAATATAGTTCTACATTTCACCCACAAACTGATGGACAAATAGAGGTTGTAAACAAAAGTTTGGGAAATCTTTTGAGATGTTTAGTTGGAGACACACCTAGTAATTGGGATTCTGTGTTGGCACAAGCAGAGTTTGCATACAATAATTCAATGAATAGGAGTACTAGAAAAACACCCTTTGAGATTGTGAATGACATACAACTAAGAGGTATATATGATTTGAGGTACATTGCTGATGAAAGTAAGAAGAGTGCTGAAGGAGTGAAATTTGCTGAGTACATGAAGACATTGCATGAAGATGTGAAAATCAAGCTGAAAGAGAGTAATCAGAAATATAAAGACAAAGCTGATAAATCAAGGAGACATAAAAATTTTGATGTTTATGATGAAGTGATGGTTCATTTGAAGAAAGGTTGATTTCCTATTGGAACATATGGCAAGTTGAAGATGAAAAAGTTTGGACCTTGCAAGATATTGAATAAATTTGATAGTGGAAATGCATATGAGATTGAGTTACCTAATGACATGGATATATCATTGATTTTCAACATTTTTTATTTGTATGAGTATCATGAACCTGATGAAGACATGATAGTACCAATGGAATAGGCTAAGAAGAAAAATGAAGAAGTTGAAGAGATTTTGGAGAAAAAAATTGGTGAGAGTACAAGAGGTAAATAGTATATGGAATCTCTGGTAAAGTTGAAGAATAGACCGATTGAAGATAGTTCATAGATTTCACAGTTTGAGTTGGATGCAACTCAGACTAGACTTGCTAAATGATTTGGAGAATCATTTCTAAATAATCCTCGGTGTCTGATGCAGGAGCATCGTGGGTCCTTGGCAATCTTGTGTCACCAAAAATATTTTGAACTTTGTCTGTGTTGTTATGTTTCTTCTTTAATCAAGTTGGTTGGGAGTTGGTCGGTTTCCTTTGGTTACAGATTATGCTCAATTATCTCCTGGGTAGTCAGTTGTTTCACTAGTGCTCGGTGATGCTTGTCTGTTGCTTGGTCATCCTTGCTTACCGAGTAGTTTATTTTGAGTTTTTGTTGAGGCCAACTTGTGCATTAATTTTGGTTAATAGATTTATTGCTTGTATCCATCATTGGGAAGCATGTTGTCCCAGATCTGATTGTTCCTTCCATTTATTGTGGATTTGAAGGATGACTTAGTTTGGTAGCCTCTTGTATAAGTATAGTTATTTGGTTAGAGTTTAGGGGGCAATGTTTAGTAGAAGATAGGAGATAGTAGAATCAATATTGTTGGTAGATCCTCACATGTTTGAGGAGTTTTGTATTTCATTGTAATATTTGGCCATAACCAGGAAGGCCTTATAGCCTGACATGTATGAATCAATTGAATGAAATAATATATCAATGATCCTTCTTTCTCTCTCTCTCACTATGTTGTTGTTACTTCCGTGTGTTGTTGAATAGGATGGATCTATAGGGTGTGCCATCATTAGGCCCCTAAGGTCCTTTACCTAGCTAAATCCTAGAATATTTTCTTCCAGCCATTGAGAACATATTTTTGAACCTGGGGTGTCTGATGCAGGAGCATCTCGAGCTTTGAGCAATCTTGCATCAACCAAAAACATTTCCTATTTTCTATTGTTTGCATTATAATTGTTTCATTTATTGGTTTTATATTGTGAAAATATTGCATTATGTTGAGGACCTATTTTGTAACCTTCTACTATAATCACATAAGGATTGGATGGATCGTTTCAATGTTAGAGTTATTTTCCTTGCCATCGGAGTTGTATTTCCCTTCTTTTTGGGTGTTGATTGCACATCGTGTAGCCATTGATCCTTAGTGAATCATCCTTTGTGCTCTTAGATAATTTAAGAGAACCTAAATTAATATATTCTCCTAAGACCGCAAGTCCTAATTAATTATGAGTTAAAATTTATGACCATTTTTCTCAGGTATCAATTTTCAGCCCGTTTCATGCGAAACATGGAATTTTTCATCTTGCGCAGTTCTGTATGATGGAATTGGATCTAAGTTAGGGACATGTTCTTGGATCATGTGTGGACCTAAATCTAAAGGTGCATCATGTTTTTATTTTCTTTCTCTATTTTGGCTTTACTCTTCTAGGTTGGACCTATAATGTAATAAAATGCTTGACTGGCTGACTTGTGGCTAAGCTGGCTATATATTGAGAGCTTAGGTAGATGTTTAGGGGTAGATTGGGTAGTAATTTGAGAGTAGAATCATATTTGGATCCTACAAGATCTTGAAGATTATATTTTTATCTGATGGTTGTAATAGCAGAGCTATTGGTTTTCATGCTTGGAGAGAAGGAGATTGCTTGGAGGCTTGCGAGCTTAAGTTCAGATCTTCCTTAGGGTTTCCATTAGTTGCTGATTTATTTCAGACCTGGACTAGCTAAGGGGATAGCATAAATACTTTGATTTTATTTTTCCCTAACCTGGAAGGCCTTACAACTAGGCATGTTAATCAAAATTCAGTTGAAAACTTATTCTTGTTGTGTTATTCCACATTGAGGTGTTTTTCTTCTTGTTTGAGCTGTCCTTAATTGGATCCTCCTTACCTAACATGTGTCAATAGTGATATTAAAATTCTTGGATTATAGTACGTTTCACATACATTGACTCTAAATATATGCACTTTAGATGGAGGGTATAATTCATTCGTTCTCTTTAAAAAAATTATCAATTATTGATTTTCATATTTTCTAAGGAATTCGAGGATGTCTCTAAACTAGCAAACCAAAGATAAATCATGACATTTTCTTAGATTTTTTATTGTGGGAATTTTTCTAATGATCTTTGAATGTCAAATACTCTAGGGTGTCTATGATAAGAGAATTCACATTTTTTTTATGCCACACATAACTCAAATCCAAATATTTGTATGCCAAAGGGAGGGTGGAACTTTTTCCTTGTCTATTTTCATAAAGTGACTTCTTAGTATCATGCAATCAATAAAGATCTACCCAAGGATATGAATCAAAGGTTCATTATGGACAAAAAATTTATTAAACAAGAACAGAATGAAATGTTGTTTATCACACAAGCAACATAGGGAATCTTGGCTCTACATTCCCTGATGATTGTGTTAACTTGCAACATCAATATATGTGGTACTTTGGTTCATCATTAGCTTTAAAAGCCATTGATCTTTGTAATCATGTGCAAAAAAATATCAATGATGAGATCTAACACAAAAAATATCAAAAGAATGATAACTCATGAAACTTTCATATCATTGTGTATTCACTTAGATATTTCATTCATTTGACATGACCAAAAAGGACTCAACAATATTATCTCAAGGTAGAAAAGAGGAATGATTATATATGTTAATATGATTTAGAACAATAGAGTAGGGTGGGGGGTGAATCAGTTGTTCTTAGGTCCAGATGTACAAATCAACTTTTAATCTTTTCAACAAATCAGATCTAACAACCAGCAACTACTCGGTCATTACTGAATATAGAACATAAACATATAATAGTGTAGTCTACTATCCAATAGTATTTAACTTGCAAAACATAGAAATGTTCAAACCAAAATATTCACACAAGTATTGACACCAGGATTCATAGTGGAAACCCAATTTGGGAAAAACCACTTTGTAACATGTTACTAATATTTTCACTCTTCTGAAGTGAGCTCTGTGAAAAGCCAACCCTGTCAAAGGTTACAAACACACTATTAGGTGTGACATGGTTAAAGGATTTAAATCACTCTGTTAAAAGTGCACCTTGTTATAAGACTTACATACATTCCATTAGAATGCAACCTTGTTCAAAGGATTTATACAAATGGTTGTTAGGTCAACCTTGGTTAAAAGGATTTTGCCTTATACAATGGTTAGAAAGTAATAGTAATATTGATCTAAAAACATACAACTCACTTTGAAAATATTAGATCCAATTCCATACACATATGTTGGCTTACATACTATGATTCATTTCCATCTCCATCACTAATCTTCTTGGAAATCCCTTCAAGAAATCACAACACTTCTCCTTTAGCCTTTTCTGCTTATACAGTCAATAACATCAACAACTCTAGCATTCTCTCTCTTCTCAACCTCATGCTTAGGTTTCCTTAATACTTTCTCAATTAGGTCAATACAACTTTTGCCACTTAATCTCCTCCATAGATCTTAGGGTTAGGTCAGATTCATCGAAGCCTTCCAACTTTATGTTCTTCATCTATCCTTCTAGAAATATCTCAAATCTATTAATAGATTTATAATAAAACATTTTACAGTGCATTAAATGCTTCCATACAATCAATAAATAAAGTCAACATGATTTACATAATCCAAGAATTCAACTATGTCGGCTAGGAATTTGAATTCTTCATCAAATGTAAATTACTGACAGTTGGTAAATATTGTGTTCAACTCCTTGGTGTTCACTGGAAAGTTCAGTCACCACTAAAACTATTTCCTTGGCAATTAACTGATGTTCAGTCAACACTGAATTTACTTGGCATATACTATCTCGGTTGACGCTAACATCACTTGGCTTAAACTAGATTTCTTCACTTTTTCTTAGATAAACAATACATTATCTTATCATTGTGCCACATAATAAAGTACCCATTGAAGTATCGAGATAACTCAACCTTTCCTTAGCTTCTATTATTATCAACCTTGCCCACATCCTTCTCAACAATCAAATTGATATAGTACTTTCTTAAATAGCAACAGTCTTACTAGTTAAGATTTGACATCAATGACAATACAAAAATTGCTTCAATTGTAGTTTCCAACAATCTCCCTCTTTGGCATTGATGGAAACACTATATGAATAACACATGAAACACCAACCAATCCAAAATTTATCTATCCATTAGAAAAATATTTATAATATCCTTAGCTTCATTTTGATGTAGAATCAATTATCCTGCTTATATGACCATTCACACAGTCACATTCTTTCCTCTGAATCTCTTCTTCTTACTTGATCTTCCATGAAATCTCACCATGTGTTTTCATCTTATTCATCTCCCTCTTTGATGATAATGCCAAAGAAATAGCTAAAACATACATCCTTCAAATGTAGATGTCATCTTTGTAGTTTAGTAATAGTATTTGTCCCTCTATCATCTTTTCTTATGACTGATTATTAGCTTTGTTGTACTTTTCACAACTCTAGGCTGCTCCTAAAGTGTGACCTTTCTTTGCATCAATTTGTCAGATATTATTTGCAGCACATTTGATGTAGTGGTCATAGATTGACTAGACAATCTTAGTTAGGAAAAGAACCCCTGACTGTCCTCTTAGATATTCATGATCTTCTTTAGGTAAAGATTTAGTGAATATGTCTATTAGTTGTTCCTTTGTATTCACATATTCCTGTTAGAAAGTAAAGTCCACCAAGATAACTGAGGGGGGGGGGGGGGTGGGTAAATCAGTTATCAGACAATTATAACTTTTAACATCTTCAACAACATTTAACCATGTATGCAATGCAATTACTAACCATACAAAGATATTCATACACAATGACACAATAACACAAGATATGTTGACTAGGGAACCTCTTGATCAAAGAGTAAACCCCGGTGGGAATGATTCCCACAAAAGATGCACTAATATGAATATTCCTTGTGAGATGATGGAATCTATTAAGAGTCTTATGAAATACATTCAGTACATAAAAATCCCTATTAGGAGATTTTGAATCCCCGGTAAAAGATTCTAACCCTGTTAAGAGTTGTGGAAGATAGAAGGACCCACTGCCCAAAGAGCTTCAGGGTAACATCACTAAACACACTATCCAAATAACCTCAATATTATTCAATAGAATAATATGAAATATGTTACCTCCTTACTATGCTAAACCACACTCACTACTACACCAGATCTCAATTCCAGATCTTTGTACTTCGCATGTCTTCCTTCACAATTTCACTTTCACAATCTCTTAGGCTCTTTTCTTCACTTCATGCTTACATTCGCATACAACCAAACCATGTTCACAATTATTTCAAATTTAAACTTCATACAATAAGGAAAAACATTCCTTCATTTATACCACACTCACATAATTACAAATGAGTTGGCACACAATTACAAAATAAAAGTTTCCATATGCTAGATCAAAATTACACAAAATTGTCAGCTTCCAAATGTAATATCTCTTCACTCATGTGACCTTGAAGTTTTTTCTATGAACCAAATCACCATCAATGTGTCTCAAACTTCCCTTTAACTACACAAAACTAGATTCCATCTTGATTAGGAGATATCATCCGATTTCCACAAACCGCTACTCAGGAACACTGCCTAAATACTGCTTTTACCAAAATGCTCATAACTTTCATGAATCAATGAATTACTATCTACACTCTTAACCATAGACATATAACATATCAAAGAGTATAACCTCAACATCACATATCACCAACTGCAATATCCCATGTGCGCTAATCAAAACATTTTCTACTTCTTTGCAAGTCTCCAGGAGATCACTGTGTTGACATCAATGACAATCATAGTCATGAATGCAACAACAAAAACTATAGAATGACTACCAACATCTAGCATTCATTCCTAACAATCTCCTCCATTGGCATTGATGGCAACATAGATGAAAAACATCCAATGTTCCAAAAATCCAATACTCCAACACTGTTGTACTGATGCTCTGAAAATTCTTCAAATCCTCTTCATTAATCAAATCTTTCTTCGTTATCCTATTCAGTTCTCTCATATTGTTTTTCTCATATTGTTTTTCATACATACTTCTCCCCCATTGACATCAATGATAGAAGTTTCATCACTATGTCAACAACAACTCAATGTGAAAAGACACTATTCATAAAATACATTCACAAGAGTCCTCATGACTCAGCTTAGATACACATTCTCCCCCATAGAGGAAGTACCAACATCCAATCCAAAAAAAGATAGGGCTCATATACCACTGGACGGATGCAATCAACTGCATCATTACTCAAAAGTAGGTTGGGGCATAACCCCAAGCATACCTCTTAGATAATCAAATGTATTTTTAGGCAAAGGCTTTGTAAATATGTCTACTATCTATTCCTTTGTGCTTATGTACTCTAGTCTAACTTCTTTCTCTGCAGCTTTTTCTCTTACAACATGATACTTGATCTCTATATGCTTAGTTTTAGAATGTAATACATGATTCTTAGACATATTGACTATGCTGGTGTTGTCACAATGTATGACAACAGGCTCAAAAAATTTAATTCCAATATCCTTTGGCATCTGGATCATCCAAATTATCTAGTTACAATTGTTTGCTACTGCTACATATTCTACTTCTATTGTACTCTGTGAAATACAATTCTGCTCCTTGCTCAACTAGGAAACCAATCTTCCTCCAAGAAAAAAGGCTCCACCATTGGTGCTTTTCTTATCATCAACACTACCTCCCCAATCAGCATCTGTATATGCACATAGGGTAAAATCATCATATTTTTCATATCATAATCCATAGTCCATTGTGCCTCTTAAATATCTCAATATCCTCTTTACTGCTGCATAATGTGACTCTCTAGGTTTAGCTTGAAATCTTGCTACCATTCCAACTAAGTCTTGTATATCAAGTCTAGTGTGTGTTAAGTACTGTAATCCTCCAATCATGGATCTATATTTCTTCTACTCAACTATTGGTGTTTCATCTTTGCTTGATAGTTTGTGTCCTATAACCATAGGTGTTCCAACTGGTTTACAATTCTCCATTCCAAATCTTTTCAGCAAATCATTCAAGTACTTTGTTTGGCTAACAAAGATACCATCATTGTTCTGTGTTATCATATCTCCATCTTGAGTCAAAGGAAAACCTTCATGCTGCTCAATGTAGACATCTTCTTCCAATTCACCATTCAGAAATGTGGACTTCACATCCATTTGATACATTTTGAATTTCTTAAAAGCTGCATAAGACAAAAACATTCTTACTACTTCAAGTCTTGCTACTGGTGCAAAGGTTTCTTCATAGTCAATTCCTTCTTGCTATGAGTATCCCTTACATACTAATCTTGCTTTGTTTCTTACTACTTCTTGTTCATTCATCTTGTTTCTGAATACCCATTTAGTGCCAATCACATTCTTATCTTTAGGTCTAGGAACCAATTCCCATGTCTTGTTCTTTTCAATTTGATCTAGTTCTTCTTCCATAGCATTAATCCAATGTTCATCTTCACAAGCTTCATTAGTAGATTTAGGTTCAATTTGAGAAATCAAACATAAATGTACCTTATTTCTAGTCATAACTCCTCTGTACAAACTTCCAATAACTTGTTCAACAGGATGATGTCTAGATAGATACCTGTTCAGTGTCATAGTCATAGATCTTGCTTCAACTATAGATTCTTCTTTAGATCCTTCTCTGGTTTCTTTTCTCATTTCTTTTGCAGTATGATTCTCATTCAACAATTCACTGTTAGTATCATAGAATAATTTAGTAGTTTCAATGTTAGGCTAAGGATTATCTTCTTCGTCAGATTCATAATCAAGCATTCTTTCCTGAATTTTAAAATTCTCATCAAATTTCACATTTGCACTCTTAACAATAGTTTTAGTTCTCTTATTGTAACATCTATATGCTTTTCTCTTCAAAGAATATCCAAGAAAAATACCTTCATCACTTCTAGGATCAAACTTTTCAATATCATCATCTCTCTTTATATAACATTTTCTTCCAAAAATTCTAAAATACTTAACTGAGGGTGCATGTCCAAACCATGATTCATAAGGTGTCTTATTTGTGTCTTCTTTGATTTGTACTCTATTTATTGTATATACTATTGTATTCACTACTTCTCTCCAAAATGTCTTTGCCGAGTCATTCTCAAATAACATAGCTCTTGCTACTTCAGTCACTGACCTGGTTCTTCTTTCTGCAATACCATTTTGTTCAGGTGTTCTAGGGGCTAAAAATTGTCTCTTAATACCATTCACTTCACAAAAAGTGTTAAACTCTCTAGAAGTAAATTCTCCACCTCTATCAAATCTCAAACATTTAATCTTCATTCCAGATTCATTCTCAACTTTATTCTTAATGATCTTAAACTTATCAAATGCTTTAGATTTTTCTTTTAGAAATGCAATCCACATCATTCTTGTAAAATCATCAACAATAATCATAAAATACCTTTCTCCATAGAATCCTCTAGTCCTGGTAGGACCGCTCAAGTCTGTATGAACAATCTCCAACTTCTCTGCCGATGTGAACTTCTTACTAGGAAATGAACTTCTCTTCTGCTTAGCCATCACACATTCTTTGCAAATCATGTTAGTAGGCTTCATAATTTTAGGCAAATCCATTAATGCAAGTGTAGTACTCACTTTCAAAATGTTATCAAAGTTTATATGACAAAACCTTCTATGCCATAACCAACTATCATCAATTTTAGTAATCAAGGATGTCATCTCAGTAGGATTCAACTAAAATGCATTGCCTCTGGTTCTAGATCTAGTTCCAATTAGATTTCCATCTTTATCCTTTATCACACAAGTTTTCTTAGTAAACCAAACTTGATATCCCTTATCCACTAATTGTCCAACACTCAAAAGATTATGTTTCAATCCATCAACAAAGTAAACATCATCAGTATTAGTCTTTCCATCAAGAGTAATAGATCCTATACCTTTAATCAAACAAGGTGCATTGTTGCCAACTCTAACAACTCCTCCATCATAATTGTTAAACTTTATGAACTTCTTCATATCTCTAGTCATATGATGTGAACAACCACTGTCTATAATCTAATCAGCTTTCTTTTCAACTTGGAAAACTAATGTTTTTTCTTCTTTAACATCAGATTTAGAATTTTCTTCTTTAATTGCTACAAATCATATTTCATCATTATTCTCAATATCACTTTCACTCAAAGTTCTTTCTATACTAGCTTCAAGATCTTCATCATTAGCATAATAAAATTCCTTAGACCTTCTAGGCTTAAAATTATTTATGTACTTCTTAACTCTCTCAGGACATTTAGATGCAAAATGACCATGTTCTTGACAAGTCCAACATTTAAAAATTTGTACTAAGAACATATTTTTAGCAAGCACCTAGAGCATGGTATGAAAGGTTGTACAACTACTTGATATAGATTGGATGTTCAAGAACAAATGACACAAGAAATCTATACATGAAGGATGAAGAAGGTAAAGGTATCCTGTTGGCAAAAAATTTTGTTGATGACATTATTTTTGGTGGACAAGATGCATTATGTAAAAGTTTCTCAAATGAAATGTAAACTGAATTTGAAATGAGTATGTTTGGTGAGATCAAATTCTTTGTTGGTTTACAAGTATATTAGAAGAATAATGGAATTTTCATTATACAGTCTAAATATGTTAATGAAATACTGAAAACTTTTGGGATGGAAGATGCTAAACTAGTGGGAATTCCCATGGTTATTGGACAAAAGTTATCTAAGAATGATGATACTGCAGAAGTGAATCAAACTCTGTACAGATCCATGATTGGAAAATTGCAGTATGTTATACACATCAGACTAGATATTGCATTAGCTATTGGGATTGTGGCAAGATTTTTTGCCAATCCTAGGGAAACACATATGATGGCCATGAAAATAATTATGAGATACTTGAAAGGAACTGCTGACTATGGTCTATATTATAAGAAGGATGACAAATTTGAACTCTGAGTTTATATAGATGTTGATTGGACATGAAATATAGATGATAGAAAGAGTACAAGTGGTGGAGCTTTCTTTCTTGGATAGAGATTAGTCTCCTGGACAAGTAAGAAACAAAATTGCATTTTCCAATCTACTATCAAGGCTAAGTATGTTGCTACTGCAATGAACTGTTCAAACTTGGTATGGATAAAACAATTGTTGATAGGCATGAAAGAAGAAATCACTAAACCTTTTGTTATTTTTTGTGACAACACAAGTGCTATCAATATTTCTAAGAATCCAGTGATGCACACTAAGACCAAGCACATTGAAATCAAGTATAACTACTTGACATAATTAGTACAAGACAAAGAAATCTGAATGGAATATGTGAATACAAAAGAACAACTAGTAGACATATTCACTAAAACTTTACCTAGAGAAGCTCATGAGTATTTGACAAGTCAATTAGGGGTTCTTCCCCTAACTGAGGCTTCCTAGACAAGCTAGGAGCACTACATCAAGTATGCTACAATAGAACATTTGAAAAATTGATGCAGAAGATTGTCATACTTTAGGGCTGCCCTAGAGTTGTGAAGAGAAGAAAAGACAAGGAATCAGTCATAAGCAAGATGACAGAGGGAGAAAAATTGAGCTGCACAGATATTATCTACATTTGATGGGTGTATGTTTTAGTTGTTGCTTTGGAATTTTTGTCAAAGAGGGAGAATGTAGAGATATGATAACACATACTAAAAAAATGATAACACATGATACTGAAAAACAAGAGTTGATGAGCTGATGGAACTAAAAGGAAAGAGGATGATGAATTGAAATGAAATGAAGAATCAGGATAGAGGGAGATCTGAATACTTCTGACGGTCATAGAAGTGAGGCTTATAGGATTCTGAATCAGAATGAAGCTAAGGATATTATAAATAATTTTCTGATGGACATATAAGTTTTTGGATTGGTTGGTAATCCATGTGTTATTCAGGTGATATCATATGGGGTTGCCATCAATGCCAAAGAGGGAGATTGTTGGAAACTAAATTGAAACAATTATTGTATTGTCATTGATGTCAAACCTTAATTGGTAAGACTATTGCTACTTAGGAAAGTACTATATCTATTTGAGTGTTGCTAAGGGGCTAAGCAAGGTTGGTAACAATAGCACCTAGGGAAAGGTTGAGTTATCTTGATACTACAAAGTGTACTTGACTATGTTGCACTATGATGAGATAATGTATTGTTTATTTTAGTAAGACTGAAGACTAAACTCGTAGGCTTAACTGAGAAAAGAATGGAAAAATCATGTTTAAGTCGAGCGATGTTAGTGTCGACCAAGTTAGTATATGCCGAGAAAAATTATAGTGTTGACCGAGCATCAGTAAATTGTCGAGGAAGATAGTGCAAGCTGAGGAGACAATTTTAGTATTGACCGAGCATTCTACATGAAGACCAAGTGAACAATCATAGTATTGACCGAGCATCAGCAATTTTATATTTGAAGAGAATTTAATTTTGGAGCCAACATTGTTGAATTCTTGGATTATGTAAAATGTGTTGACTTTATTTATTGATTGTTTGGAAGCATTAAATGAATTGTAAAATGTTTTAGTGTAAATCTTTATGAGATTTGAGATGATTCTAGAAAAGGAGCTGAAGAGCATAAAGCAGGTAGATTCAATGAATCTGACCTAACCCTATGATCTACAAATGAGATTAAGTGGCAAAAGATGAGTTAACCTAACTGGGGAAAATATAAGGGGAACCTGAACATTATGATATGGATGCATATGGTGAACAAAGAATGCTGGAAGAGGAAAGTTTTATTGACTAAATAAGTAGAAAAGGCTGAAGGAGAAGTGTGGTGATTGCTTGAAGAAAAGTTCTAAGTAGATTAGAGATGGAAATGGAAAAGTTTCAAAGTCAGTAAACCAACATTAGTGTACGGAATCAGATCTGATATTTGCAAAGTGAGTTGTATATTTTTCAGATAATACTACTGCTACTTTCTAACCATTGTAATAGTCAAAATCTTTTTAATAGAGGTTGACCTAATAGTCATATGTTAAATCCTTTGAACAAGGTTGCATTCTAATGGAGTGTATGTAATTCCTGTGACTAGGCTCACTTTTAACAGGGTGATTGAAATCCTTTAACCGGATCACATTTGACAATGTGTATTGTAACCTTTGATAGGGTTGGCTTTTTATTGAGCTCACTTCAGAAGAGTGAAAATAATAGTAGCATGTTACAAAGTGGATTTTCTCAAATTGGGTTTCCACTATAAATCTTGGTGTTTATACTTGTGTGTATGTTTAGATCTGAACATTACTATGTTTTGCAACATAAGTTACAACTGGGTAGTGGACTGCATTGTTAGGTGTTTCTATTATTGAATCAGTGATGATCGAGTTTATTTTGGTTTTGTATCTGATTTAAGGATAAGTTTATGAGATTTTTTTATACATTCAGACCTGAGAACAATTGATTCAAACCCCCCCCTCTCTATTGTTCTAAATCATATTAACATTATCAACATCTTGAATTGTGTAAAGAGATCATGGCTGAAATGGTTATGAAAGATTCCTATGACATATAAGAGCTATGTCTGGAAGTTTCAATGATAGGTGAAGACATGTGTCAACTGATAAAGTTGAATACTATACACTCTTCCCCAATCATGGGGTATGGGGCATTGGCTCGAAAATTTTTTTTGGGTTCCTATTCTTTGAGAATGGTAAAACCCTAATATGACTATCTTTGGAACTTGCCCTGAAAAGGGAAGTGCATGATATAAGCATTTTTTAGGGTTGTGAAGAAAAGAGAAGAAAGTGTATTGTTTGAACATTTTTTTATGTTGCCACGATTTGTCTTCAAGAGTTGGAAATCTTGTCAAAGAACTTGCATTGCAAGTGTATTGTAAACTGCAATAGTTTTGAAAAATACATTGTGCAGGTTTTGGAGTGCTGGGGTTTTTACCGAAAGGTTTCCCCAGGGTAAATTTTTGTGTCATTCTCTATTTTTTGTATGCATGGTATATGGCTGCAATATCTTCGTTAAAGTAGTTAATGAATCTGAAATTGTAAGTATTTAAAAGAATTTGCACAATACTTTCCTTAAGAGATTAGTGTAGGAAGTTGTTTTCGCACCTGAGTTTCCTTACAAGTGGTATTAGAGCCTGATCAACTTTTGATCCTAGTTGTTAGGTAGGGTTTTTTGATCTAATCTCAAGTTGAGTGGGAATTTTGTGTAGAGCATTCTGAATCTTATTTGTAGATTGAGATGGGAAGTTCCTCATACAGTAGAATGGAGTTGGAGAAATTTAATGGCACTAATTTTGAGTTGTGGAAACTCAAGATGGAAGACATACTTGAAGACCACAATCTATGGGAGGCTGCTTCACTTGATGTGAAACCTACAGTGATATCTCAAGTGGATTGGGAGATCAAGGATTAGAAAGCTAAGGGTCTCATCAGACTCTGTCTAGCAGATGTTGTTCTTCTGAATGTTCTTGATGAGACTAGTACAAATTCTTTGTGGAAACACCTTGGGTCTATGTATTAGGCCAAATCTATGGTGAATAAGTTGTTCTTGAGAAAGAAGTTGTATTCTTTAAGAATGTAGGAAGGTGGATCTGTAACTGATCATCTCAATGCATTCAATTTATTGATTACACAGTTGGCATCATCTGGTGCCAAGATTGAGGAGGAGGATCATTGTATGACCCTGCTTTGTTCCTTGCTGGATTCATGGGACCATCTTGTGATGGCTCTTGGAAGTACTATAGTCACATTTTGTATGGATGATGTGGTGTCTTCACTGCTATTTGAGGAGATGCGAAGAAAGACTTCAAATTCATCTAAGGAAGCCCTTGCTCTTCATGGGAGATCCAACGACAAAGGAAAGCAGAATGACATCAAGTCAAAGAAGGGCAGATCCAAATCCTGTAGGAGTTCTAAGACTCCTGGAAATTCCAAGGTGAAATGTTGGAACTATGATAAATATGGGCATTTTTGGAGGGACTGCAAAGAACCGAAGAAGAAGAAGAAAGGCTCAGATTTAGCTTCCAAAAAATCTCAAGAAGATGGAGATGATTTTATTGCAGCTTTGCCAACCCATGCATCTAATGATGTGTGGTTGGTAGACTTGGGTGCTTCTTTTCACATGACCTCTAATCAAAACTGGTTCTCAAAATATGAAGAGTTCGATGGTGGAAAGGTGTACTTGGGTGATGATTCTCACCTAAAGATAGTTGGATGCAGAAGGGTCACTATCAGATTTCCTGATGGACGATTAAAGGGAATCAATAGAGTTATGCACATTCTGGGTTTGGCATGAAACCTATTATTTGTAAGTATGCTGAATGATGTAGGTGTGCAAGTTGTCTTTTCAAAAGATGGATGCAAGATGATGAGAGGTTCTATGGTACTCGCTAGAGGTACTAGGAGAGGTACTTTGTTTTATCTTGATGCATGCATTGCTTAGTGTAATAGTTCTTCTATTTAAAAGAAGAGAGTAGCTATCACTTCATCCCCACCATCTGAATGAGTAGTAAAGAAGACTATGGAAATTGGTTCTGATGGCAGTGCAGTAAGTGTACCTAAGGGTGCAAACACTTCAGAAGGAAAGCTTCCTGTAGAAAAGACAATGTTTTGGCATACGAGATTTGGCCACATTGGTGACAAGGGTCTAAGGATTTTGAAAACTAAAAATCTCATCGAGTGGCTAAATGATTGTAATATCGAGTTTGATTTTTGTGAACACTATGTTTATGGTAAGAAAAATCATGTTCAGTTCTACTCCAGTTCTCACAAGTCTTCTGGACTTTTGGATCTTATTCATTTTGATGTTTTTGGTCCTGTAAAAGTTCCTTCTATCTCAAGTTCTATATACTTTGTATCTTTTATAGATGATTATAGAAAAATGACTTGGATATATTTCCTAAAAAGTAAGACACGGGTTTTCAGTCAGTTCAAGGAATTTAAGCCTCTCGTGGAGAATCAAATTGGAAAAAGAATCAAGTGTGTGAGAACTGATAATGGTGGTGAGTTTGTTCCATAGAGTTTCGACAGTTCTATAAAGAATGAGGTATCGAGGGGCATAAGAAAACTCCTTATACCCTGTAGAAAAATGGACTTGCAGAGAGAATGAATAGGACAATGATGGAGAAGGCTATGAGTATGCTTAGTGGAGCTAGTTTAGAACAAAGGTTTTGGGCCAAAGTTGTGGCCACTGCTTGCTATCTAGTTAACAGAGCTCCTACATCAGCTCTTGTTGGTAAGACACCCATGGAGGTGTGGCCTGGTAAGAAGCCTTCAATTAGACATCTTCATGTTTTTGGTTGTGAAGCTTATGCACATGTTCCAAAGGAGAAAAGATCTAAGTTGGAAAATAAAGTTGTCAAATGTATTTTCATCAGATACAGTGTTGGTGTGAAAAGATACAAGCTTTGGAATCCTGTGACTAGTAAGGTGTTGCATAGTAGAAATGTTATTTTCAGAGAGCTAACACCTTCTCCTATTGTGCTACAACCAACTGAAAAAGGAAAGGAAAAAGATGTTGTTAAGTTACCTCCTACCCCTGAGAAGACTGAATAGAGAGACCATGTTGGGACTAATGATGAGGAGATCTCTGATAGTTCAAAAGAAGAGGAAGAACAACCTCAACCTCAGATCTTGAGGAGATCCATGAGAGAAAGAAAGCAACCAGAAAGTTTGGTTATGCTATGTTAGATTCCAATTGTGCTTTTTCTTTGATTACTAACACTCATGAGCCTAGATCTATGAAAGAGGCTTTGGGCATGGAAGATTCAAGTTCCTGGATTGAGGCTATGGATGATGAGATGGCTTCATTAGAGAAAAATAGAACTTGGGACCTTGTACCTTTTCCTAAAGGGGGAAAATCTATTGGTTGTAAATGGGTGTTCAAGAAGAAATTCTATGTAGATGGCAGTGTTGAAAGGTACAAAGCTAGATTGGTTGCAAAGGGGTATTCACAGGTAGAGGGAATAGATTATGTTGAAATATTCTCTCTTGTTGCAAAGTTGACATCCATTAGATTTCTATTATCTCTTGCTGCATCATATGATTTAGAGATATAATAGATGGATGTGAAGACAACTTTCCTTCATGGTGATTTGGAGGAAGAGATCTATATGTCATAGCCTGAGCACTACATTGTTAAAGTTAAAGAATCCTTAGTTTGTAGATTAAAGAAATCTCTATATGGTTTGAAGCAATCTCCTAGGATGTGGTACCTTAAGTTTGATGATTTTGTGTTGTCAATTGGATTTGTAAGATCGAAATCAGATCATTATGTTTATTTCAGAGTTGAAAATGATCACCTTCTTATTGTTGCATTATATGTTGATGATATGTTGCTGTTTGGGAAGGGTAAGGGTATGATTTCTGATTTTAAATCTCAGTTGTCAACACAGTTTGAGATGAAATATCTTGGGGTAGAAAGGTACATCTTGGGTATGGAAATCAATAAAGGTAGGTCTAACAAAAAACTTTGGTTGAGTCAAAGTAAGTATGTGAAGTTTCTGTTGGACAGGTTCAACATGGCAGATTGTAGACCACTATGTGTTCCTATTTCTATGGGAACAAAGTTATCTATAGATGATTGTCCAAAATATCCTAATGAGGTGGAGGACATGAGTAGGAAACCTTATGCTAGTGCATTTGGTAGTATTATGTATGCTATGGTCTGTACTAGACCAGACATTGCCCAAGCAATGGGAGTCCTAAGTTAGTTTATGGCTAACCCTGGATGGGTACATTGGGATGCAGTTAAGTGAGTATTCAGATATTTGAGGGGTACATCAGATTACTCCATATGTTACCATGGTAACTCTTCTGGATCTCCACATTTAGTTTGTATTCATGGGTTTGTGGATTCAGATTGGGAAGATGATATTGATAGCAGGAGATCCACCAGTTCTTATGTGTTCACTATGTTTGGTGGTGTTATCAGTTGGATGAGTAAGCGACAACTTGTGGTTGCTTTGTCCACTATAGAAGCTGAGTACATGGCTGCTACTCATTCTTGTAAGGAAGCCATTTGGCTTAGGAGATTATGTTCTGACATTGGTGTTGATGTAGAATAGATTACTATTTGGTGTGACAGTCAGAGTGCTATTTGCCTTGCAAAGAATCCAACTTTTCATGCCAGAATGAAGCACATTTATGTACAATTTCACTTTGTGAGAGATATGGTGGAAGATGGAAAGGTAAATTTGGAGAGATAGATACTGTGAAGAATGTTGTAGATGCATTAACGAAAGTAGTGAGCACTGAGAAGTTCAGATGGTGTTCAGAGTCTATGGGCCTTTTGGCCTATAGTGGTTAGTTCCTGTTATGTTCCTATTGCTCTTACAAGGTGTCTGACAAGTGGGAGAATGTTAGGAATAAGGTGTCTCAACCTTGGATAATTCCTATTCTTATTATTTTTTTTGTAAAATTTATTTCTTGCAAATAATGTAATTAAGTGTGAGTGTACATGTCTAGTTGACATGTTGATGTGTCACTCCACTTGATGTGTTGGCATCTTGAATTGTGTAAGGAGATCATGGCTGAAATGATTATGATAGATTCCTATGACATGTAAGAGCTATGTCTGGAAGTTTCAATGATGGGTGAAGACATGTGGAAACTAATAAAGTTGAGTATTGTACACTCTTCCCTAATCATGGGGTTTGGGATATCGGGCTGAAAAAAATTTTTGAGTTCCTATTTTCTCAGAGAATGGTAAAACCCTAATACGGCTATCTTTGGAAGTTTCCCTAAAAAGGGAAGTGCATGATATAAGCATTTTTTAGGGTTGTGAAGAAAAGAGAAGAAAGTGTATTGATGGAATATTTTTTATGCTGCCACGATTTGTCTTCAAGAGTTGGAAATCTTCTAAAAGAACTTGCATTGCAAGTGTATTGTAAACTACAATAGTATTGAAAAATACATTGTGTAGGTTTTGGAGTGCTCTAGTTTTTACTGAAAGGTTTCCCCAGGGTAAATATTTGTGTCATTCTCTATTATATGTATGCATGGTATATGGCTGCAATATCTTCCTTAAAGTAGTTAACGAATCTGAAATTGTAAGGATTTAAAAGAATTTGCACCATACTTTCCTTAAGAGATTAGTGTAGGAAGCTATTTCCACACCTAAGTTTCCTTATAGTGAGGAAGCACATTACCAAGATGAATGTGTAGTATAAGGCTAAGGCAGATGATAAAAGGAGGCATAAGGAATTTTAGATTGGAGATGAAGTCATTGTTCATTTGCGGAAGGAGCGATTTCCAGTTGGTACATAAAATAAATTGAAAATGAAGAAGTTTGTGCCATGTAAAATACTAAAGAAGCATGATTCAGGAAATGCATATGAAGTAGACTTGCCTACTAAGCTAAATATTTCACCAGTATTTAACATTTCATATCTAACAGAGTATCATGATGGAGGTGTTGAAGATGAGATTACAACAACATAGTGGAGTATTCCAGTAACTAGTTCAGATACCAAAGAGGTTGAGGATATACTGGATAGTCATGTTGGCAGAAGCACAAGGAACATGACATATGAAGAATATTTGGTCAAGTGGAATGGATGACCCATTGAAGATTCATCATGGTTGACAAAGGAGGAGGTTAACCACCTTGGTTTTCCTCTACACACCTGAGACGTGACGGGGTCACTTCTCAAATTACCTTGGGTTTCTAATGTAGGATCATTCTAGGTGTAAGAGAAATCTTGCATCACCCAAAAATATTTCTATTTTTGTATTCAATAAGGGCTATCTTGTGTAGAGCTTCTATTTATGGAAACTTGCTATTTTTAGTAAGTTGATCTTATGATCTTAGAATGTTCTATTTTTACATGTGGAGGTTCACCTCAGTCATATTAGCCTGTCAGTAAAGTTTCATGGCTAGATTAGGTCTAGTTTTGAAGATATTAAAGATTTTCAGTATTGGCAACAGGGTACAGAAACTTTGAACTCAATTTTGAAGGCTTTAGAGGCCCCGAATGAGGTCAACAATTTGGGTAATAGGTGCTTGCATGAGTCAAGCCTGTAGAGTGCTTTGTGGCCTTTCCAAAATGGGGTTATAATAGTCAATCGGGTCAACTAGTGATGACTTATGGTCTCTTAAAGTCAGGCCACCTGAAATGGTAGAAAATAATTTTCCTTCAAAATTTTTGTTCAGGTTTCAAAGTTATTTTGAGCTGAATTTGATGTAATAAATTGAAAAATAAAATAATTCTAAATTTGGTCGGCCCTAAGGAATAAATTTATGGAACCTTCTCGAGCAGTGGAAAATGCCTATATAAAGAAGGCCCATAGTGTTGTCTAGGGTAGTTCAGGGTAGTAGATCTAGGTATTGATTTGAGGCTTTTTCCTATAGAATATTGTAAGAAATGCCCATGTGGCTTTGCATATTATAATTCTAAAAATTTGTAATTCCACATTTGTGGAGATAATAAGAAGCCCATTTTCTATTCTTGCATATTGTTGTTGTTTCTCTATTTCTATTATGTGTTTGTGCTATTAAGGGGAGCACCCTTCATCACATATTGTGCCAACATAGGTTTTTCTCTCCTTTCATCTTTCTCTTCAAGTTCACCAACAAGATTGTTAGATTCAGCTTCTGAATTCTTGATAACCTCTTCCTAATACTTGACAACATTCTCCTATCGCTTGACATGTTCTTCTTGTCACTCGACATTGTTTCCCTAATTCTTGGCATTGCTTACCCGAGACTCTACATCAGGTGTAGGTTTGTCACTTGCCTCTCCTTCTTCTATATAAAAAAAAGATTTGTAATCTTCTAGTTCTCTCTTTCTTTCAACTTCATTTTTCTCTGCATACTCATCAAATTTGACATTTGCACTTTCCACAATTTTGTTAGTGTTAGAGTTCAAATGCTTTTATGCTTTACTTTTTGTGGAATAGCCTAGGAATATGCCCTCATGACTTTTAGCATCAAATTTTCCATTCCTATTGTCTTTTAGTATATAGAATTTTCTTCCAAAAATTCTAAAGTACTTTACATTAGGTGCATACATGTGCCATAACTCATAAGGTGTGATCTTTGTACCTTTTTTTTATCTATACTCAATTAAGGGTATAAAAATTGTACTTACAACTTCTCTTCAGTACTTTTGTGCAACATTATTTTTGATCATCAGTGTTCTTGCAAAATCCATGATAAATCTGTTCCTTCTCTCTGCTATACCATTCTATGGAGGTGTTCTAGGTGCAGACATCTATCTCTTGATCCCTCTATCATTGCAAAGTAGATTGAACTCATTAGATATGAATTCTCCACCTCGGTTAGATCTCAGACACTTTAGGTTACTACCTATCTCCTTTTCAACCTTAGCCAAATACCACTTAAAAAATTGAAAAGCATCATATTTTTCTTTTAGTCATCATTCTAGTGTAATCATCAACAAACATGATAAAATATCTAGTACCATAATAGCTTTGTACACCCATAGGTCCACAAAGGTCAGTATGAACCAAATCTAAAGCATTCTTAGAAGTAAAATTCTTTCTCTTGAAACTAGACTTTGTCTTCTTACCCAACTGACATTTTTTGCACATTACATTCTCAGGTTTCTTCAATCTAGGCAGTTCTCTCACTTTCTTCTTCTTACTAATTTCTACCAGATTATCAAAGTTAACATGACATAGCCTCTTATGCCATAACCATATATCATCAAGTTGTGTAATCAAACATGTCTCTTCAAATAGGTTTAGATAGAACACATTACCTCTTGTCTATTCTCCACTTCCAATTAGTTCACCAGTGGCATCAAATATTTTGGCCTTCCTGTGATGAAATTCCACTTAGTATCTAGTGCTATTAAGCTGTGCAACACTCAGTAGATTATAGTTAAGACCTTGAACCTAATGTGCACTTTCACAAGTGATCTTATCAGTCAGCTTAATCAATCCTTTACCCCTAACAGGACATGGTGCATCATTACCAGATTTTACACTTCTACCTTTATAATGATCTAAGGTATCAAACTTACATTTGTCACCAATTATGTGGTGTGAACAACCACTATCAATAATCCATTTATCAGTTTTGTTCACATAGGATATCAATGTAGTTTTCTCATCTTTATCAAACTCATCTCTCATTGCAACATATAGTACCTCAATTTCAAAATCATCACCATCAGTGTCAGTTTCATCTTCAATAATATAGCAAGATTTCTTACCTTTTCCTTTGTATTCCTTGTACCTTCGGTAACCTTTGTCTTCTCTTTTGTCTTTATGCTTGCTATCTCTTTCTGCATCCTTATCATCCCTATCAGAACATCATGTAGCTATATGACCAACTTTATTACATGAAAAACATATAATAGGGAGTTTACCTTTATACTTTCCTTTCCCCCTTTTCAATATTCTAGCCATAAGAGCTTCAAGATCCTCAAGTTCTTCATCAGATGTGTCACTTTCAATTTCACTCTCACATATGCATCTTTCTTTCTCTTTCTTTGACTTACTCAGAACCATTTGTCACTTAAAAGTAGATTCAACATTAGCAACAATGAAGTTATCATAGTTAGAAAGTTCAAAAGCAGTAAGCTTACCAACCAAACTTTCCAAAGTAAGAGTATTATTAGGGTTACATCTAGATTCTTGAATTGCTGAAATTTTGATAGCATAGATAGGACACAAAGTTCTCAATACTTTTCCTATAACAATTTCATCTTCAATAGCTCCATTTTCTCCTCTAATAGAATTTACAACTTCTTTTATCATGTAGACACCTAAATTCATCCTTTTAACATTAAATAAATTTAATGATCTCAGATAACATTATAGTTAATTAATTTTAATTAATTATATTTGTTAAATTCATCTATTTATTTAATTAAATTTATTTAACTAAATAAATTCACTAATTAATAGTATTTGAATTAAATTTAAATACTACATTTCATAATGTATTAAATTTAATTTAATACATGTTCCTCCATAGTCCCCTTTTAAATAAATTTTTAATTTATTTAATTCCCTCACATTCTTTATTTCTACTAAACCATGATTAAATTAAATTTTATTTAATTTAATCCTAAATCCAACCTAGATGCTATCCTACACACATCACTTTCTATCTAATAAACCTATTCCCAAATTAACTAAGGTTAATTAGGCTAATTTTTGGATTCCTACATCCATTAGTCCTAATTATTTTCTCACACATGTGAGAAAATTTCCAAAAATAACCCTTTTCAAAAATTGCCAAAATTTGCACATACAAGGCTTCTTACATTTTATTACACTTCTTCCACATTCTAAAATGGTGAAAATGGACTTTTTCACTTACACATCTCTTACACACACTTACACAAGTACTTGAAGTACACATTGACCTTTCACATCCCAATTTGTTCACACATGTGTGAGAAAGTCTTAGACTTTGCATGGCTTGTGTCTCCTTGATGGCACCTATTTGGATTCCACATAGATGCCACCTCACCCTAGCCCTCCAAAATCCTATAAATAGGACCATTGTCTCAAGGAAAATTCATTCCTTTATGCATTAGAGTTATCATGCTAGTTTAAGCTTAGAATTGCTTTCTTAGAGTTTTTACTAACAATTTGGTAGTTACTAGATTTCTTTCAAGCTTTAGAACTTAGTGATCTAGCTTCATCTTTCATTTGCATACTTGCATGCCATAGAGATTGAGGGTTGCTTTCATAGCTCCTCCTTGAGCTTCTTTTGGCCTCTTGGATTGATTTCTTGAGAGTTGCTTCTATAGCTTCTTCTTGATCATTTCAATCTTCATTATACTTTGGATTCATAGTGAGATCAATACTTGTGTTGGTAGAGCACACCCACAACCTCTCTAAGAGCTTAAATCCAGCAAGTCTTGGGTGCACTTGCTTCATGCTCATCCGAGGTTATGGTGAAAATTAGTGTTTTTCTATAAGTTTATGAACATGCTAAAATAGATTTGAATATGCTCTTTATCATTAATATTTGCATGTTTGAACTTATTCTTAATTGGTGTATTTTCATCATATACATTTTGGCATGCCCGGTGGGACCCACAATCCCATTTGCTAACTATTTCTCTTGATTTTTCCATGAATTTTCCATACAGGCATCTCCGCATGACTAGAGGCATCTCTTGTTGAACTACAACTAATTTGGAATTTGATTGAAGAATCCATGATTAAAGATCACTGAGGAGTTGCTAATTAGATATGTAATATGATTAAATCAGTATTATGTTGTCATTGATGTCAACTAGTTTGATAGCACTTATCTTGTAAGTTACTATACCGAGACATCTGAAGAAAGGTGAAAGAGATGAAGAACAGAGAAATATACATGAGGAAAGATGTACATGACAGATGAGGATAAGAAATACATTGAGTAACTTGTTGATGAGTCTATGACTTGATGATATTGACTTTATTATGTTGCATTTATCTATGATGAAGTATAGAGCTGAAAGACACAAAGCAGTGTTGTCGATAAATGAAGCAATTATAGTATACACCGATGGAGTGTAGTGTATACCGATCTTAGTATTAACTAAGAAGTGTTCATCAATGCATTTCTTTGTTAACCAAGAGGTACGTAATGAACTAAATGATTAGTATAGCTGATAAGATTGATGAGCTGGCAAGAGTATAACATCGAGGTAACAGATAATGTTTGTTACACAGATCGACGGCTGACGAAATTCAGGAAAGATCTAAAGGATGAGAATCAAATGTATTATTGACACAAGTGCCAAGAAAGTTTGAAGCGGCAAAATCTATGAATGTGGTTAAGCGGAAAAATTTGATGGTGGAGAAGAAAATGATTTACTCATCTATATAAGAGAACATAATTTCTTAATAGAAAAATGCCAGAAGAAGTAGAAGCTATAGGAATATCACATGAACAAGGTTTTCATGCATTCTAATAATACTAGTTAAGTAAGAGTTGAGTTGTAGAATAATAATCGAGCTACAGAGAGAAATTACCAGCGGGCAGTAAGTTGATACAATATTGAATCTGAAGTGAAATATTGATCAGAAGGATTTGTATGGACTAAATATTGATCTGTAATCTACAATTGAAGTTGTATTAACATAGATCATTTACTATTACATATTTAACCATTGTATATAGTCAAAATCTCTTAACCAAGTGGACTCTAAAAGTCTTATGATGTATCATTCATAGAATGAAATTTGTTATCTTGTCAACCCCATAGTGAATGTTGGTTGGATGATAACTTCTAGTCTAAAATCCTCTAACAAGGTCACACCTGACAGTGTGTTTGTAAACCTTTAATAGGGTTGGGTCTTAACCGACCTCACTTTAGAAGAGTGAATAATTTTGGGTTGTCAGTCCCAGGTGGTTTTTCCCTTTACAAGGTTTCCATGTTAAATCTCTTGTGTTATGTGTTGATTGTGATATCTATTTGTTATCATTCTTTGCATGTTACATGTTAGATTTGATTGGTAATTGGTATAACATTTGACTGGTAATCGGTAAAAGTACAGATAGTGAAAGTGTTTATTGTTTACCAAGGAGTAAAAATTACAGAAGTTGTTTTGAATTATACATTTTGAATTGGGACACTGGATAACTGATTCACCCCCCTCTCAGTTATTCTAACAATTGCTATTAGAGCATTGGTTGCTTAGAATGAAGTTTTAAGGACTTAAGCATAAAGGTCTCAAGATGTATAAGAGGGAAGTACCAAAACTGAACAAAGAGAACTTCATAGTATGGAAAAGTAGAATGAAGCTGCACATATCTGGAATTGGGAACTCTACACTAGATCTGATGGAGAATGGCTACATACAACTGCCCACTAGTCCCTTAACTCTTGATCAATTAAAGGAAAAGCATTAACACAATGTTACTATGATGGAACTTGCTGCTGCCTGTACTGACTTTGAATTTGAAGATATCAAGACATGCACGACTACCAAAGCAATGTGGGATAAATTAACACAAATATACAGTGGAGATCTGAATGTCAAAAGAGCCCGAGCTGAAAGTCTGAGAAGCAGATTTGATGATATGAGAATGAAAGAAGGTGAGAACATTGTCCAATATTAAAATAGACTAAAAGAGGTAGTACATTCTATTAAAGCATCTGATGGAGTAATTGACGATGAAACAGTGATAAGCAAGATTCTCATAACTTTGCTACAAGTTTATGCAATCAAGATTTCTAGAAATTCATGAAACAAGAGCTACATCCAACCTTACTCTTGACACCCTGATTGGTAAACTTACAACCCTTGAATTAAACAACTTTGATAACAATATTGTTACTTTTGTTGAATCCACTTTCATGTCTTCTTTGAAGATTGGAAAGTCTAGTAGGAATAGTAAGAGTTGTGATAGTGATGACAATACCGATGATGAACTTGATGAGCTTGAAGCACTTATGGCTAGAAGATTGCCCAAAGGAAAAGTAAGATATAGAGGTAAGCTACCTTTGGCATGTTTTAATTGTAAAGAAGTTAGTCATATTACTACTAGATGTCCTCAGAAGAAAGATGATGATAGATCCAAAGATCGATCTAAAGGAAGCTATGGGAGAAGAGTCAACAGAGGCTACAGACACAACAACAAAGACAATTGAGAGAAAAAAGGAAAAAAGGTATGTTACATAGCTGAAGATATTGAACCTAAATCTGATTCTGATGATGATATAGAAGTCATATTTTTTGCTATGAAAGATGACTCAGAGGAGGAAGAGAAACATGAAGAAACAACACTGATCTCTAAAGTAAGTAGAAATGATACATGGATCATAGATAGTGGTTGTACACATCATATGACTGGTGATGTATAGAAGTTTGATCATCTTGTTGAATATAATGGAGGATCTATGAGAATGGGAAATGATGCACCTTGTATGGTAAGAGGTAAAGGCCCACTGATGATCAATGATAGATTACAATGTGAAAATTGTTAGGAATAAGGTGTCTCAACCTTGGATAATTCCTATTCTTATTATATGTTTTGTAAAATGTATTTCTTGCAAATAATGTAATTAAGTGTGAGTGTACATGTCCAGTTGGCATGTTGATGTGTCACTCCACGTGATGTGTTGACATCTTGAATTGTGTGTAAGGAGATCATGGATGAAATAGTTATGATTGTTTCCTATGACATGTAAGAGCTATGTCTAGAAGAATCAATGACAGGTGAAGACATGTGGCAACTGATAAAGTTGAGTACTATACACTCTTCTCCAATCACAAGGTTCCTATTTTCTCAGAGAATGGTAAAACCCTAATACAACTATCTTTGGAAGTTTCCCTAAAAAGGGAAGCACATGATATAAGCATTTTTTAGGGTTGCGTAGATAGGTGAAGTTAGTGTATTGTTGGAACATTTTATGCTACCATGATTTGTCTTCAAGACTTGGAAAAATCTTCTGAAAGAAATTGCATTGCAAGTGTATTGTAAACTATAATGGTTTTGATTAATACACTGTGTAAGTTTTGGAGTGCTAGAGTTTTTACCGAAAGGTTTCCCCAGCATAAATCATTATGTCATTCGCCATTTTCTATATGCATGGTATATGGCTGTAATATCATTGTTAAAGTAGTTAACGAATCTAAAATTGTAAGGTTTTAAAACAATTTGCACAATACTTTCCTTTAGAGATTAGTGTAGGAAGCTATTTCCACACCTGAGTTTCCTTACAAGTGGTATCAGAGCCTGATCAACTTTTGATCCTAGTTATTGGGTAGGGTTTTTTGAGCTAATCTCAAGTTGAGTGGGAGTTTTATGCAAAGCATTCTGAATCTTATTTGCAGATTGAGATGGCAAGTTCCTCATATAGTAGAATGGAGGTGGAGAAATTTAATGGCACTGATTTCAAGTTGTGGAAACTCAAGATGGAAGACATGCTTGAAGACCGTGATCTATGGGAGGCTACTTCACTTGATGTGAAACCTGTAGTGATGTCTCAAGAAGATTGGGAGATCAAGGATCGGAAGGCTAAGGGTCTCATCAGACTCTGTCTAGCAAATGTTGTTCTTCTGAATGTTCTTGATGAGACTATTAAAAATTCATTGTGGAAATGGCTTGGGTCTATGTATTAGGCCAAATCTCTGGTGAATAAGTTGTTCTTGAGAAGGAAGTTGTATTCTTTAATAATGGAGGAAGGTGGATCCATAACTAATCATCTCAACACATTCAATTTATTAATTGCATATATGGCATCATTCGGTGCCAAGTTAAAGGAGGAGGATCATTGTATGACCCTACTTTGTTCCTTGCTAGATTCATGGGGCCATCTTGTGATGTCTCTCAAAAGTACTATAGTCACATTTTGTATGAATGATGTGGTGTCTTCATTGCTATATGAGGAGATGTGAAGAAAGACTTCAGATTCATCTAAGGAAGCCCTTGCTATTCGCGGGAGATCCAACGACAAAGGAAATCAAAATGACAACAAGTCAAAGAAGGGTAGATCCAAATCCGGTGGGAGTTCTAAGACTCCTGGAAAGTCCAAGGAAAAATGTTGGAACTATGATAAAATTGGGCACTTTCAGAGGGACCGCAAAGAACCAAAGAAGAAGAAGAAAGGCTCAGATTCAACTTCTAAAAAATCTCAAGAAGATGGAGATGCTTTTATTGCAGCTTTGGTAGCCCATGCATCTGATAATGTGTGGTTGGTAGACTTGGGTGCTTCTTTTCACATGACCTCTCATCGAAATTGGCTCTCAAAATATGAAGAGTTCGATGGTGGAAAGGTGTACTTGGGTGATGACTCTCACCTAAAGATAGTTGGACACAGAAGGGTCACTATCAAATTTCCTGATGGATGAGTAAAGGGAATCAATAGAGTTATGCACATTCTAGGTTTGGCATGAAACCTATTATCTATAAGTATGCTGAATGATGTAGGTGTGCAAGTTGTCTTTTTGAAAGAAGGATGGAATATGATGAGAGGATCGATAGTGCTTGCGAGGGGTACTAGGAGAGGTACCTTATTTCAGCTAGATGCATGTATTCCTCTATGTAATAGTTCTTCATCCTCACCATCTGAATGAGTAGTGAAGAATTCTGTGGTTATTGGTTTCGATGAAAGTGCAAACACTTTGGAACGTAAGCTTCCTACAGAAAAGACAATGTTGTGGCATATGAGATTTGGCCACATTGGTGAAAAGGATCTCAGAACCCTAAAAAATAAAAACCTCATTAAGGGGTTAAATGATTGCAATCTCAAGTTCAACTTCTACGAACACTGTGTCTATGGTAAACAAAATCGTGTTCAGTTTTACTCTAGTTCTCACAAATCTTCTGATGTATTTGGTCCTGTAAAAGTTCCTTCAATCTCCAAGTCTATATTTTTTGTATCTTTCATAGATGATTACAGTAGAAGGACTTGGATTTATTTCCTTAAAAGTAAGACACAAGACTTTAGTCAGTTAAAATAATTTAAAGCTCTTGTAGAAAATAAGACTAGTAAGAAGATTAAGTGTGTGAGAACTGACAATGCTGGTTAGTTTTGCTCAGAAGAGTTTGAATAGTTCTGTAAAGAACAAGGTATCAAGAGGCATAAGACAACTCCTTATACCCCATAGAAAAATGGAGTTGTAGAGACAATGAATAGGACACTGATGGAGAAGGCTAGGAGTATGCTTAGTGGAGCTAGTTTAGAACAAAGGTTTTGGGCTGAAGCTGTGGCCACTGCTTGCTATTTGGTTAATAGATCTCCTACATATGCTCTTGTTGGTAAGACACCCATGGATATGTGGTCTGGTAAGAAGCCTTCAATTAGACATCTTTGTGTTTTTGGTTGTGAAGCTTATGCACATGTTCCAAAGGAGAAAAGATCTAAGTTGGAAAACAAAGCTGTCAAATGTATTTTCATCGAATACAATGTTGGTGTGAAAGGATAAAAAATTTGAGATCCTGTGACTAGTAAGGTGTTGTATAGTAGAAATGTTATTTTTAGAGAGCTAACATCTTCTCCTATTGTGCTACAACCAGATGAAAAAGAAAAGGAAAAGGAAGTTGTTCAATTGCCTCCTCACCGTGAGAAGACTGAATAGAGAGACCATGTTGGGCCTAACGATGAGGAGAGCTCTAGTAGCTTTGATAGTTTAGAAGAAGAGGAAGAACAACCTCAACCTCAACCCTTGAGGAGATCCATGAGAGAAAGAAAGCAACTAGAAAGGTTTGGGTATTCTATGCTAGATTCCAATTGTGCCTTCACTCTGATTACTAACACTATTGAGCCTAGATCTGTGAAAGAGGCTTTGGGCATGGAAGATGCAGGTTCTTGGATTGAGGCTATGGATGATGAGATGGCTGCATTATAGAAAAACAAAACTTGGGACCTTGTACCTTTTCCTAAAGGGAGAAAATTTGTTGGCTGTAAAAGGGTGTTCAAGAAGAAATTCCATGTAGATGGCAATGTTGAAAGGTACAAAGCTAGATTGGTTGCAAAGGGGTATTCATAGGTAGAGGGAATAGATTATGGTGAAATATTATCCCCTGTTGCAAAGTTGACATCGATTAGATTTCTATTATCTCTTGCTACATCATATGATTTAGAGATAGAACATATGGATGTGAAGACAACTTTCCTTCATGGTGATTTGGAGGAAGAGATTTATATGTCACAGCCTGAGCACTACATTGTTAAAGGTAAACAATCCTTAGTTTGCAGATTAAAGAAATCTCTATATGGTTTGAAGCAATCTCCTAGGATGTGGTACCTTAAGATTGATGCCTTTCTGTTGTCAATTGGATTTGTAAGATTGAAAATAGATCATTGTGTTTATTTCAGAGTTGAAAATGATTGCCTTCTTATTGTTGCATTATATGTTAATGATATGTTGTTGTTTGGGAAGGGTAAGGGTATGATTTCTGATTTTAAATCTTAGTTGTCAGCATAGTTTGAGATGAAAGATCTTGGGGCAACAAGGTACATCTTGGTTATGGAAATCTATAGAGACAGGTCTAACAGAAAACTTTGGTTGAGTTAGAGTAAGCATGTGAAGTCTGTGTTGGATAGGTTCAACATGGTAGATTGTAGACCACTATGTGTTCCTCTTTCTATGGGAACAAAGTTATCTGTAGATGACTGTCCAAAATCTCCTAGTGAGGTGGAGGACTTGAGTAGATTACCTTATGCTAGTGCAGTTGGTAGTCTTATGTATGCTATGGTCTATACTAGACTAGACATTGCCCAAGAATGGGAGTCTTGAGTCAGTTTATGACTAACCCTGGACGGGTACATTGGGATGCAGTTAAGCAAGTATTCAGATATTTGAGGGGTACATCAGATTACTCCATATGTTATCATGGTAACTCTTTTGGATCTCCGCATTTAGTTTGTATTCGTGGGTTTGTGGATTCAAATTGGGCAAGTGATATTGATAGCAGGAGATCCACCAGTGCTTATGCGTTCACTATGTTTGGTGGTGCAATCAGTTGGATGAGTAAGCAACAACTTGTGGTTGCTTTGTCCACTATAGAAGCTGAGTACATGGCTGCTACTCATGCTTGTAAGGAAGCCATTTGGCTTATGAGATTGTCTTCTAATGTTGGTGTTGATGTAGAATAGATTACTATTTGGTGTGACAATCAGAGTGCTATTTGCCTTGTGAAGAATCCAACTTTCCATGCCAGAACGAATCACATTAATGTGCAGTTTCACTTTGTGAGAGATATGGTGGAAGATGGAAAGGTAAATTTGGAGAAGGTAGATACTGTGAAGAATGTTGCAGATGCATTAATGAAACTAGTGGGCACTGAGAAGTTCAGATGGTGTTCAGAGTCTATGGGCCTTTTGGCCTATAGCGATTAGTTCCTGTTATGTTCATGTTGCTCTTACAAGGTGTTCGACAAGTGGGAGAATGTTAGGAAAAAGGTGTCTCAACCTTGGATAATTCCTATTCTTATTATTTGTTTTGTAAAATGTATTTCTTGCAAATAATGTAATTAAGTGTGAGTGTACATGTCCAGTTGGCATGTTGATGTGTCACTCCACTTGATGTGTCAACATCTTGAATTGTGTGTAAGGAGATCATGGCCGAAATGGTTATGATAGTTTCCTATGACACATAAGAGCTATGTCTGGAAGAATCAATGATGGGTGAAGATATGTGGCAACTAATAAAGTTGATTACTGTACACTCTTTCCCAATCGTAGGGTTCAGGGCATCGGGCCAAAATAAAATTTTGGGTTCCTATTTTCTCAGAGAATGGTAAAACCCTAATACAACTATCTTTGGAAGTTTCCCTGAAAAGGGAAGCGCATGATATAAGCATTTTTTAGGGTTGGGAAGATAGGTGAAGTTAGTGTATTGTTGGAACATTTTATGCTACCCCGATTTGTCTTGAAGAGTTGGAAAAATCTTCTAAAATAACTTGCATTGCAAGTGTATTGTAAATTGTAATAGTTTTGATTAATACACTGTGCAAGTTTTGGAGTGCTGGGGTTTTTACTGAAAGGTTTCCCCAGGGTAAATCATTGTGTCATTCTCTATTTTTTGTATGCATAGTATATGGCTGTAATATCATTGTTAAAGTAGTTAACGAATTTGAAATTGTAAGGTTTTAAAAGAATTTGCACAATACTTTCCTTTAGAGATTAGTGTAGGAAGTTATTTCCGCACCTGAGTTTCCTTACAAAAATGCATACTGGGTAGATGGACTAAACTATAATCTATTAAGTGTGGCTTAGCTGAATAATTCAGGCCACTGACTAGCTTTTGAGAGAAAAAAAGGTAAAGATCTATGATGATGGAGGAAGACTTGTCAGAACTGGTACACAATCCAGAGGTAATCTATTCTATCTTGATATGAATCAGTCTTCTTGTTTGTTAATAAAGGACGAAGATGCTTGATTGTGGCACAGAAGGTTATGCCATGTGAACTTTGACAACATGATCAAGATTAGTAAAAATAAAAGAGTTAGAGGATTGCCTAACTTGACAAAACCTGATCATACCATGTGCCATGAATGTCAGAAAGTTAAGATGACGAAGGCTAGTTTTAAAAGCAAAGACTATTCAACAAAGAAGATACTTGAGTTGGTTCATACCAATCTATGTGGTCCTATGATAACTTAGAGTTTTCTGGTGATAGATATTTTATTCTTTTTATTGATGAATATACTAGACTGATGACTATTATATTCTTAAAAGAGAAATCTAAAGCTTTCAAAATGTTTAAGTGGTATAAAGCTAAGGTAGAGAAAGAAACCTAAAAGGAAATAAAATGCTTAAGATCTGATAGAGGAGGTGAATTTATCTTTGATAAATTTACTAATTTTTGTAATGAGCATGGAATCAAAAGACAGGTATCTGCACCGAGGACACCTCAGTAAAATGGCATTGTTGAAAGGAGGAACAGGTCTATAATTGACTATGCTAGAACATTGATGATATAGAAGAATGTTGCTTAGACATATTGGAGGGAAGTTGTCAGTACATATGTGTATGTTCTTAACCAAGTACAACTAAAGAAGGACTCCAACCGAACACCTTATGAACTATGGTTTGGACACAAACCTACTATAAGTTATTTCAAAATTTTTGGAAGTAAATCCTTTGTTTTGAAAGATGAGAAAAATGGTAAATTTGATTCTAAAGGAGATCAAGGGATATTTCTAGGATATTCCACTACAAGTAAAGCATATAAATGTCTGAATAAGATTACAAATAAGATAGTTGAAAGTACTAATGTGCGTGTTGATGATTTTGGTGACATTTACATAGAGGAAACTACAAAGGAGCTGGAAGACTATGATAGATTCACTTACATTGAACATCCAGAGTATCTACCAACACCGCAAGTTGTGACAACCGTCAGCAGGGAAATAATACAAGACAACAAGCAACACAAACTGAGGAACAAGATGGAGTTACCGAGCAAGGAAATGAACCTGAGCAGGATGAGAAAGAAAGGAGAAATCAAGTTCTGGCTAGTTTTTTTAGAAGACATCATCCTGAGACAAATCATTGGAGATAGACATGCTGGAATGCAAACTAGAAGCAAAACAACACAAGGTACATGTCTAATTTGTGAATTTGAACCTAAAAATGTGAAAGCTTCATTAGAGAATGAAGAATGGGTTAATGCAATGAAGGAGGAAATAGAGAAAATAGAGAAGAACAAAACCTGATCCTTAGTACCATGACCAAAAGATAAGAATTTTATCAGTACTAAGTGGATATTCAAGAATAAATTGAATGAAAATAGTGAAGTCACAAGAAAAAAAAATAGATTGGTATGCAAGGGATATGCATAGGAAGAAGGAATTGACTATGGTGAAACATTTGCACCTATTGCTAGATTAGAAGGAGTTAGAATGCTACTTGCATATGTTGCATACAAGAAATTCAAAGTCTATCATATGGATGTGAAGTCATCATTTTTGAATGATATACTTGGAGAAGAAGTCTACATTGAACAACCTGAAGGATTTTTTGATCCCAAAAATAAAGACATGGTATGTAGATTACATAAAGCTTTATATGGATTAAAGAAAGCACCAAGAGCATGGTATGAAAGATTGCATACTTACTTGTTAAGTATTGGATTTGTTAGAACAAGTGAAAACAACAATCTGTATGTGAAAGGTGATATTGAGGACACTATTATCATTGCCAAAATATTTTTTGATGAAATTAGCTTTGGAGGCTCAGATCTTGTCTGCAAGGCATTTGTTGATGAAATGAAAAAGGAATTTGAAATTTCTATGTTTAGAGAGATTAAGTTCTTTCTTGGACTACAAGTGATTCAACAAAGTGATGGAATATTCATCACACAATCTAAATACATAAAGGAAGTATTGAAGACATTTGGCATGGAAGATGCTAAACCTGTGGGAACACCGATGGCTACTAGATGAAAATTGACAAAGGAGGATGAAAATATAGAGTTAAACCAAACACTTTACCGATCCATGACTAGTAAGTTAATGTACGTAGTTCATAGTAGACTAGATATAGCACATGTTGTGGATATTGTTGCAATTTTTTTTCTAATCCTAGAGAATCACACATGATAGCTACAAAAAGGATCTTAAGATACTTGAAGGAAATAGAGAATTATGGATTATGGTATCCTAAGGAAGAGAATTTTGAACTGAAAATTTACACTGATGCTGATTGCGCTGGAAATGTGGATGATAGAAAAAGTACCACTGGAGGAGCATTTTTCTTTGGTGAAAGACTTGTAACTTGGACAAGTAAAAAGAAAGCTTGTATTTATCAGTCTATAGCTAAAGCAGAGTATGTTGCTGCTACTACTAACTATTCAAACATTGCATATATCAAACAAGTGTTGGAAGGAATGAATGAGGTAATCACTGACCCGATGATTAGATATTGTGACAACACTAATGCTATTAATATTTCAAAGAATCCTATGATGCACTCTTAAAAAAAGCATATATCTATTAAGTATCATTACTTAAGAGAACGAGTGCAAGAGAAGCAATTGAAGTTAGAATTTGTCACATCTAAAGAACAACTTGCAGATATTTTTACAAAGCATCTATTGAAGGACACATTTGAATACTTGAGGACTAGACTTGGGGTCTGTCCCCTGTCTATCAGTCACTAAGGTGATCTGGATGTTGCATCAACCTATTTTTATCAGAAGATCATTCATGTTGATGCAACATAGTTCACACTTTGAATCATGTTCAAGGTTGTGATTAAGTTTGAGAACTTGAAGTGATTGGAATATCAGTATATAGAGATATGGAGAAAGATAAAATTGTTTGTTTATTTGTTTCTTTGGAATTGTTGTCAAAGGGAGAGATAACAATATGAAAATGGACAAGCACTAATGAGAATTATCTAAGGGAGAGACAATCTGAATGACAAAGTATTGAAGAACAGAAGCAAGAACAGGAGAACTGAAAAGATCACAACTACAGAATGGTAAAGTTGTATTATTTAATGCTGGTTAGTAATGTAGTGATTAAACATATTAAGTATATTTGACTTACAACATTTTATTCACAAAGTTGAAGAATATATGTGTGGTATGTGTATGGTACATTTCATATTACTTGAGTTTCCATCAATGCCAAAGGGAGAGATTGTTGAACTACAACTGATTTGGAATCTGATTGAAGAATCTGTGATTAAAGATCACTGAAGAGTTGTTGATTAGATATGTAATATGATTAAATCAATATTATGTTGTCATTGATGTCAACTAGTTTGACAACACTTATCTTGTAAGTTACTATACTGAGACATCTGAAGAAAGGTGAAAGAGATGAAGAATGAAGAAATCTACATAAGGGAAGATGTACATGACAGATGAGGATAAGGAATACATTAAGTAACTTGTTGATAGGTCTATGAATTGATGATATTGACTTTATGATACAGGAGCATCCTGGGTGTAAGAGCAATCTTGCATCACCCAAAAAAAATATTTCTGGTTTCTTTTTCAATAAGGGCTATCTTGTGCAGAGTTGCTATTTTTGGAAAGTTACTATGTTTAGTAAGTTTTCTGTTCACACTCAGAATGGTCTATTTTCTTCTCTGGAGGTTCATTTTGGTCATATGAACCTCCCAGTAAAGTTTCATTGACAGATAAAGTCTAGCTTTGTAGATATTGAAGATTTTCGGTATTGGTAGCAGGGTACATAAACTTTGGACTTAGTTTTGAAGGCTTTAAAGGCCCCAGATGAGGTCAAATTTTGGGCTGAATGAAGCTTGTTTGATTCAAGTGTTGTAGAGCACTTTGTGCCCTTTTCGAAATGGGGTTATAATAATCAATCGGGTCAATGGGTGATGACTTATGGTCTCCGGAAGACAGGCCACCTGAAATGGTGGAAAATAATTTTCCTTCAAAATTTTTGTTTGGGTTTCAAAAGTTATTTTGAGCTGACTTTGATGTAATAAATTGAAAAATAAAATAATTCTAAGTTTGGTCGGCCCTAAGGGCTAAATTTTTAGAACCTTCCTAGGCGGTGGAAAATTGCCTATATAAGGAAGGTTCTAGTGTTGTCTTAGGTAGTTTGGGATAGTTTTGGGTAGTAGATCTGGGTATTGATTCAAGGCTTTGTCCTACAGAATATTGTAAGGGAATGCCCATGTGGCTTTGCATATTGTAATTCTAAAAGTTTGTAATTCCACATTTGTGTAGATAATTAGAAGCCCATTTTTGTATTCTTGCATATTTTTGTTGTTTCTCTATTTCTATTATGTGTTTGTGGTATTAAGGGGAGCACCCTTCATCAAGTGGTATCAGAGGAGGAGTTCCTGAGTGTGTAAATAGATTTATGATTGTGAGGTAGTTTGCACCAAGACCATGATTAGGGTTTATGTGTAAACAAATCACCAACTGTGAGGTAGTTTGCACTAGGACCGTGGTTAGGGTTTTAGCGAGAAGTGAAAAAATGCCTCCACAAAGGGAACCTGGTAGAGGGCTGGTGTTCTAACACTTGAGGTTAGGGAACTATAGAGACAAGTGTGATAATTGCAAGAGGAGATTTATAGAGGAAAGCATCTTAATGTTAGAGATGAAAGTGAGGATGAAGCCAAAGAAGAAGATCAAGAAGGAGAAGTCAAGGTTGTGAACCAGGAGGAAGAAAGATTTTTTTGAGCTATCTCAAAGATTGGGAAGAGACCTAAGATTAACGTCCCAACATTTTTTAGAAATCTTAACCCAAAAGAGTTGATCGGCTGGATCAATGAATGTGAAGAATATTTTGAGTATGAAGATATCAAGGATCCTGATTGGGTGAAGGTTGCGAAGGCCAGACTGAAGGGTCATGCGAAGATCTAGTGGCAAGAGATTCAGTTAGAGTGAAATTGAAGAGGAAAGGATAAAATCACAAGATGGGGGTGGATGGTGGATAAATTGAAGTGATAATTCATCCCTTCTAATTATGAGCTTGACCTACTAAAGAAAATGCAAAGTTTGAAGAAAGCAAGAAGATCTGTTCAGGAGTATACAGAGGAGTTCTATCGAACCTCATTAGAATAGGCCATGTAGAAGCTGACAAGAAGAAAGTTTCCCATTACCTTAATGGGTTGAGGTTGACAATTCAGGAGGAGCTGAATCTGGTTCGAATGAATAGTATTGAAGAGGCATACCAGTTTTCCCTAAAAGTAGAGAAAAAGATAAACAAGAAGTTTGAGAGAAGAGAAAGAGGAAGAGGTCATGATGGAAGATCTGGTGGACGGTCATATGGAGATCAAAATGAAGAGCTGACAAGGTAGGATAAGGCCAGTAATAATCAGAAGTAGAGAGGAGATAATTTCAATCATTTCCAAGATCAGAACAATAGAGATCAGAGAGGAAGAGGAAGAGAAAAAGGTTTAGGAAGAGGAGGCTTCTGTGGAACATATTTTCACTGTGGAGAAGAAGGTCATAGGGAATTTGAATGTCCTCAATGCCAAGGAAGGATGGATAGGAGGAATGAAGGGCAAGCTAGAGTTGCATATGTAGATGAAGTTTCCAGATCATCACATGCTGAAGATGCTAAAAGAAGAGAAATATTGATTAACAGAAGATTCCTATTGAGTGGTGAGAATGAACCTAAGCAAAGGAGGAGCCTATTTTGCACCAGGTACAAGTGTGAGGGTAAGTGTTGTGATGTGATTATTGATAGTGGTCATACTAATAATTTGGTGTCAGAAGAGATGGTGAGAAAGTTGAAGCTCAAGAGGTAGAAACACCCACATCCATATCGAGTTGCTTGGGTGTAGGATGACCACAAGGTCATGGTTAGTAAATAGTGCCTAGTAAAGTTCAAGATTGGCGAGTACCATGATGAGGTGCTTTGTGATGTCATATCCATGGATGCATGTCATATGTTGTTAGGTAGACCTTGGCAGTTTGACAGATGTGATGTACATGACAGTCGTACAAATTCCTATTCCCTAACAAAGGATGGAGTGCGACATAAGCTAAAGCCATTGAAGGAAACAAAAGAAAAGGTATGTGGTTGTAGACACCTAAAAATCCTTTAGAAAATAAAGTAATTTTATTTTCTAAAAAATCCCTGATGACATCATCATTTATTAATTAATTATTTAATTAATAAATTTATTTATTTTTATGTCATTAAATCCCTTTATCTTAATTAAAAATATTTAATTAAGAAATCCCTCCCAAAGATGTTTAAATCTTATTTAAACATTATCTCCTTATTTATTAATTATTTAATTAATAAATTGACCAAAAATCCCAAAATAAATTATTTATTTATTTTTTGCCCAAAACTTGGCCAATTTCCTTAAGACCACTAACCTCTTCTAGAATCTTCTAATCCTTCTTTAATATTGATTAAAGACTGATTCCATCATTTCCTAACCCTAATCCCAACTCAAAAATATTTAATTAAGATTAAATATTAAACCCTCATGTTTATTAAATTTATTTTAATAAATATCCTCAAAAACCTAAAACCATGGAAATAAATAAACCTTTATTATTTCCTAAAATCTTATTTATCCTAGAAAGTCCTACACTCTTCTAGAAAGTCTTCATCCTCATCCAAAGCCTAGACTCTTCTAGAAAGTCTTCATCCTCATCCAAAGCCTAGACTCTTCTAGAAAGTCTTCATCCTTATCCCCCTTGACTCAAACCCTAACCAAACCCCAAACTCTAACCTTTCTTCCTAACCCAAGCCCTTAGGAAATCCTATAAATACTCCCTCTTCCAAGAGCAATTCATTAGCTTAGTTTTTATCATTTATGCATTGTTATCATGCTCTTTTACTTCTAGCTCTAGCATAATCATTTCTAATTGTTAGATTTCTTTATTTTATTCAAGCTTTCTAACACATCATAGCTTAGCAATAATGGATTAACTTAGTTTACTTCATTTTTTTTCATAGCATATCATCATCGTCACATTCATTTGGTCTAAAATCAATCCTAGATTACTCATCATGTAGCTTAATCTCCATTAAAGCATTTTTGAGTTCTTGAGGCCTTATGGGCAATTTTGGGTGTTCTACCCAATATTGTGCCATTTTTGGGGTTTTCATGGATTTCAATTCATCTTAGAATGCATTAGAGTATGCTCCAAGTGCTTAGAGAGCACACCCACATCCCCTTAAGCAAGAGCAAATCAAACAGTGCTTGGGTGCACCTATTTTTAGCTCAATCTGAGGTGGCTTAGTTTAGAGTCTTACTTGTTTTTGATTAATTTCATGCTTAGGCTAATATCTAACTTTTGTTTGGCTTGGATTTTTTAAAGAAGGTACCCTCGAAAGCCTTGCTCACATTCTGGTACGCCCGGTGGGACCAAAACCACAATCACTTTGATTAGATCATACTTCATATTCTTGTATTTGCAGGAAATAGAAGAAATTTCACCTTCAAGCAAAGAAATGTCACCTACACACAATACAGTCATGCCTTCAAGCAATTAAATCATGCCTTCAAGCAATGAAATGACACCTACAAGCTCTGTATTCATGCCTATTTTCTGATAGATTTCCGCCATCAATAACTTCTATTTTGTCTCAAAATTCTTCTTTTGTCACCTACAAGTAATTAAATCATGCCTGCAACTTAAGAAATCACGCTTGAGACATAAGCTTTCACACCTTTGGGTACGGAAGTCTCACTTGTAAACATTCCATCATCGCTCATAATATTTGTGTGTCACCTTTAAATCTTTCTCTGCCACCTGTAGTCATTTCTTTGTCGCCTGGAAAATTTCTCCGTCACTTTTGCACAGTTATCTATCACTTGTTAACATTTGAGTGTCACCTGAGTGTTTTTGGCATCGCCTATGCGCTTTCCAGTGTCGTGTATTAGCTGGACCGTGTCACTTTTTGTTTTTTCTGTCTTAATTTGCTTGGGATTGGATTCATTTTTCTTATTGCAAACAAAGGTCAAAACAAATCTTGAATGAAATTAAGGAAAAATGAACTGAAGTCCTAAGAGTCATTATCATTTTGAAAATCAAACACAATCTTGAATGATCTAAATTGGAAAGAACAAGCATCCCTATTCCTTCTTCTTTGAATTTCAGTTCAAACAAAATCTTGAATGATCTAAGGATAAAACAAAGCTCTTTTCAAAGTTCTTAAATCAACTCACAAATCTCAATCTTGAATTCCCAAAATGAATGAACTTGCAACCGCTCAAATCATTTATGTTTTGGAGAAAGGACAAATCAAAATCTAAGCACTTGTGTCTTCATTTTCAAAGTTCAAACACACTTAATCAATTTGGGAAAATGAACAAACTTGCTTGATGTGCATCTAGGAGCTTTATCTTCTTGCAAAATCCTTGTTAAAATAAGCAACATAGAACATTTGAACTTGGACAAGTTCACTTGTTCTTCTTTTAGTGAGGCCTATGCAGGGAGAAGTTCTTCCTCCTCGAAGAATGACCTCAAACCGGTATCCCCCCCGGCCAATATATAAATAAAGTGAAGGAAAAAAGTACTCACTTATATCTCCTAATTGTCGGGTGTTCGTGCCAAACATAGTGACTGGGGATGGTAAATATTCCTCTCCCCCAACATTATTGGCTAGGCTCTTAAGTGAGTCATGGGCAGTCAGCATAACTGGGTATGGAGACTCCACGAAACTATTAAAAACCTGATAAAATAGAGGCTACCCTATCTACATCTGAAAGTATCAAAATCCTTGTGCAAGGACCAATTCCAAGGGGTTTACCGGGTCGCCTCAAGATTACTCACCATTTGTATTCCCTTCTAGGGGATACCAAGCTACGGGCAAGCGATTTTGATACTCACCTTCCTTAGGTAGATCTTCTTGAAGTGCTTGACAGTCAAATACTTCGTGAAAACATTATTGAAACATACACCTTCAAAGCTTTATCAGAGTCAGTCATCCTATGTGTATCCCACAAGGTTGCTTTCTCCCTTGTGGACATTTCTTTTCCAAAAATCTTTGTTGAAATCTATCCTTTGCCATTGAAAAAACATCAAACTGATCTACAACTTGGTTCAGGATACTCAGAATAGCCATGTCGGTCCAAATCCTCCCAAAATCTAGAAAATGTCCAAAACTTGCAGAATCTCAAATCATGGTCTTCCAGTCATATTCAATCCAGTCTTGTCATCCTTTCCTCCTATCTTAGGATTAGCAGAGTCATCTTGGTCATCCCCCATCCCCTTGTCTATCTTCCTCTAGAGTCAGTCTTCTTCCAATCTTAAGCCAAATCCAATCCTAGTCTGATCCTATCAGTCATCCCAATCTAAGTCTTAGTCTTCCAATCCATCTTCGTCCTTCATCCTTATCCAACTCATCCACAAGTCAGCATGTCTCAAAACTATTATGATGAGCTTGGTTATTATGTCTCTCCTCTCAATCCATCTTATCTTGATGATGATGAAAGCCTTGTAGATCACGATGCATACTTTGAAAATCCTAGCAAGCTTGCCCCAAACATCTTTCAGCATCCAATCATTCCTCCAAAATATCATATCATGCCTTCATGCTTATCCACTAGCAACCTCGTTCATGTCCTTGGCAAGGAAAATCCATTATCTTATCCATCCACAACTTATCCCTATCTTAAACCTACACATCCTCCATATGCATCCTTCATACCTCCATCTCCTGCTATGGTCATATCCCAATCACCATCACCCCATAGAAACACCTCACACTACTTCCCTTATCTAAAACCTCCATCCACTCATCCTCCAAATCACCCCCAAATCCAAAATCCTAGTCTTCCCATCCTTTATCCGAACCCTCCATCTACTTATCTTCCAAATCATTCTCAAAACCAAAAACCAAGTCTTCCAATCCTTTCTCCCAACCCACCATCCTCCAACTCCTCATCTGCACCATCATCCCCTCAAGAAAGTTCACAATCTTCCACCCCATCTTCATATGAGGAATATCCTAGCTCTCCATCTCCTCCACATTCCAATCCTTCTTCACCACAAAAGTCTCCAAGGAGTTTCACAAGGAAGCCAAAAACAAATCCCACTCCTAAAGTTGAAGAGCCAAGCCATCTCAAACCTTTACATGAAACCATAATTTATGAGGCCCATCCATCACTCCCATCTATCATTTATCTTCCATACATTGATCCTCTTCCATCTCCTAGCATCATTGAGTCCTTTCCATCTGAAGTTTTCATCCAATCCCCACCAACATCACCTCCTCCTAGTATTATCCAAAGCATATCTAATGAGCCTCATGAGTTCACCCTTCTTCCTACCATCACAACTACAAAACCTTCCATCCTTTCATCCATACCATCTGAAAAGTTCTTCCTTCTTCTAGACATCACAGCTACAGAATCTCCCATCCTTTCATCCATACCATCTAAAGAGTCCATCCATACATCCCATGTCACTCTATCCACACAAAACCTACCATGTCAAGATCATGTCCAAAAGCATGTTGAAATACTCACAGAAGAAAATCAAGATCCAATCCCTTCACTTCATCACATGTTCTATTACTTCCATCACCCCCAAAGCAAAATCCTACAATCCCAATTCTTCCAATCCAAGATCTTACAGATCCTCCATCTCAAGATTCATTACTATCCCCCAATCCAAGTCAAAATCCCACCATTCTATCCTCTCCTCTTGAGGATCTTCCAATCCAAACTGTCCCACAACCATCACTCTATCCTCTTGGATCACTTACATTTGTCAAAGGCAGTCCACTTGAAGTAGAAGAAATTAGTTTCATATCTTCCATCAGGGAACCAAAAACTGGATGTTTATCATATTCCCCAAGTTAGAAATATCCTTGTTTGGATAAAATGCTCAAGAAATGGAATTATCAAGGAAAAGGCCCAGGCTCTCGTGAACAAGGAAATTTGGAGCCTATCCAAGACAAGAAACATCCAAAGTTATGTGGAATTGGTCACACATCAGAAGAAGGCACTTCCTCCAGAAATGTTGGTACAACTAAAGCTAAATTCAAGCATCCTTCCAAACCCACCATCACATCTTCCAAAGCATACAATGCCATTCCTCCTCCTCCATTGTTATAGCCCAGGACAACCTATCACATTCCTCATTCATCCTCCAAATCCATTTTGGGTCCCTATGTCCCGAAATCTTCCAGCACATATCCTCTACATACCCAATCCATTTTGGGACCCTACATCCCAAAATATCATCCCCCATCTTATCCTACTCAGTCTTTCATCCAAAATCCAAGCATCCCTAGTCGGGATCAACAAAGGCACACACCCATATCTCCTATCTACCAATCTCCTTCCATCTCTCTATCCCGCACATCTCCTCATATATATTCCAATGCTCCTTGCAATTTGGATGCCATATCCAATATGCATAAAGGGAAATATCCACAAAAATCCAAAGATTTCCATGTCCAGTCTAAACAACATGGTCAACCAAAGAAAAATCCAATCAAGAAATCCAATGCATCCCAATGGCCACAAAGGCCTAGCAAAGCACAAGAAAAATCCACTACATGGCCACAAAGGCCTAGCAAAGAAAAAGCAAAATCTGATGCATACCAATGGCCACAAAGGCCCTCCAAAGCTAAAACAAAAATGATGTGGATCCCAAAGGAAAAAGATGTAATGCATCTAAAATAAATATCCATAATGGCATCCAAAGTTGCTAATCCCCCAACTACTCAGTTTCCTCCTCCATCTCCTAAATCCATCTTGGATCCCTATGTTACAAGATCTCCTAGCACAAATCCTCCATCATTTCCACATTTGTCTTCTACATCCCATCAACTTCAGCCACCTTCTTCACAACATGTGCCAATGTTGATCCTAACAACATCCCCCTATCATGATCACTTTCCATCCAAACACTTTCTACCACCATATCTCCCATTTACCCCATCTCATCCATGCCTTTGCATAATCCCTCCATCCAATAAAGTTGTACCAACATCTAGAGAAATCGAAAAGGAAGCAACAAATCAGAAAGGCAGCAACAAATCAAAAAATATCAGCAACAAATCAGAAGATCAGTGAAGAAAGATAGCAACACATTAGAAATATCAGAAGGTCAGCATCTAGTCAGCAAAAAATTAGAAAATCCATAAAAATTGGAAAAAAATCAAGAGAAAAGTATCAAAAAAGAAAAGAGAAAAACATTCGTCCTATGGTGAAAACTTGGCAATTCAAGCACCTTGGACAAGTACCATGATGAAAACCTGGCAAATAGGCATCATGCATAGCTCCCCCCAATTCCTTTCTTTAGTTGGGGGCCATTCCCTTCTTCCATCTTATCCAACATCTCCTCCATCCCATTTGTCTCTCACCTCCTTCATCCTCCTTTGGATCTTGATGATAAAATAAAGACTACTAGGTATACATGCTTTTTTTGGGCACCTCCTTGGCATCCATCACACCTGTTAGCTACATATCCTCTATCCAATCCATTCATCCTAGCTTCCATCTACCTTCCTCATCCTCTTGTTGGTAGTTCTTCTGTACAATCGTACCCCATCCTAATGTCTCTGAAATACATGAATTATCCTAAGCAAGCGGAATCTTTTTCCTTGGTAACATATTCCTTGGAGACTATCTTTCATCCAAAATCTTCCATCTCCCAAATCCTTAAGAAAATCAACCATCCAATCTCCCCAAATCTTCCTTTATCCAATCCTCAAGCATTCTTCCATCCAAATCCAAATCTTCCTCCATCCAAATCTCCTAGCAGTTCCATCATCCTCATCCTAAGCATTTCCTCCATCTTTCCAATCACCTAGTATCTTCCCTTGTCATTGGTATCTAGCTATAGGCTACCCTCATTGCAATCCAATGGCATTCATCCATATCCAACTATTCCTAGTATTCTTCTAGCAATCTTCCAATCCTCTCCACATCCTCTAGCTATCCAACATCCAAGATCAAGCCAACCAATCCAAAATCACATCCTTAGTCTTGTAGCAAGCCTTGATCTCAATCTAATCATCATCATTGGGATATGTCCTTCCCAAATCTGTGTCATTTCAAGACACATCATCTGTCAGTTTGTCTTGGCTTTCTAGCCCAACTGGGGCATCATCTTGCATATCTTTGGAGTTTCAGCTTCACCCCCAGGTTCTTTGTGCATCCTAAATCTTGAGCTTCTGTACATAGCCATTGTAAATATCCTCGCGTCTTGTTGTACATATCCTTGTTAGTCCTGTAGCAGTATCTATTCAGAAATCTTGTCCTACCCAACTTTGCACTTCAGCAACATCAATTGTCGACTATCCTTGATCATCATGACCATCTTTGAACTTCATCATTTTCCAATCAACAACACAACATTCTCCCCATTAGCATCAGGTCTGCATAGATTTATGCTTCTATTTTGTCTAACCTAAGCCTAATCACAGGTCCCCTCAGTTGTATCCTTCCTGTCTGACCTAATCTTCCACCAAGCACACCAGGTCTGTGTTGATGTATCCTTCCACACATTCAGACCAATCTTCCTGCCATCAATCAAATCAAATCTCTCTCCTTGGCAAAGGTTGTCTTTTGGAGTTATCATTTTGGCCTTGGATTTTGTCCTTTGGGTCTTGTTAATCTTTTATGGCTTCTGATTGTTCTCTAAGCAAAGTTGCCATGATCCTTTATATCATGGTGTGCTATGAATGAGGATAATCTGGGGCAAGGTCTTTTGATCTTTTGCTTCTGCCTATGAGTCAGTTGTGTGTTTGTGGTTTCTTCAGCATCATTTCCACCATGCCTCCTTCGGGTTTCATGTGTGATGCTGGGGAAACCTTGCGTGTCTTTTTAGTGTCAGTCCTATGCAACGCTGGTGACAAGGCCTTGTGTTCTTTCATAACCTTGGTAGGTCTCTATTGTTGCTATATCAAACTAGGTTGTGCTCTCTAAAAGATCTAAAGCATGGAGCTCCCCCATCCTACATCATATAGATTAATCTTGTATCTTGCATCTCTCATGTAGCTGCATCCTGCATTTTGCATTTCATCTCATCTTGCATTCACCCATCTTTGCTCTTGGAAGCTTGGTTATTTATCTCCCCTTCTCCCTAGGCCCTTCCTTCTTTGTTTCCTTTCGAGAAAATTCCACAATGTTTACTCCTTGCATTATTTTCTCGAGGGGGCACAACCCCTCATTCTTCTAAATTCTAGCCTCAGGCATCATATTTTCTTGTCTTTGACGCCATGCCACTTGCAGCATCGCATCAAAGAGCAGCAAAATGTAGACACCTAAAAATCTTTTAGAAAATAAAGTATTTTTATTTTCTCAAAAATCTCTGATGACATCATCATTTATTTATTAATTAATTATTTAATTAATTAATTAATTTTTATTTTATTAAATCCCTTTATCTTAATTAAAAATATTTAATTAAGAAATCCCTCCCAAAAATGTTTAAATCTTATTTAAACATTATCTCCTTATTTATTAATTATTTAATTAATAAATTGACCAAAAATCCTAAAATAAATTATTTATTTATTTTTTGCCCAAAACTTGGCCAATTTTCTTAAGACCACTAACCTCTTCTAGAATCTTCTAATCCTTCTTTAATATTGATTAAAGACTAATTCCATCATTTCCTAACCCTAATCCCAACTCAAAAATATTTAATTAAGATTAAATATTAAACCCTCATGTTTATTAAATTTATTTTAATAAATATCTTCAAAAACCTAAAACCATGGAATAAATAAACCTTTATTTATTTCCTAAAATCCTATTTATCCTAGAAAGTCCTACACTCTTCTAGAAAGTCTTCATCCTCATCCAAAGCCTAGACTCTTCTAGAAAGTCTTCATCCTTATCCCCCTTGACTCAAACCCTAACCAAACCCCAAACTCTAACCTTTCTTCCTAACCCAAGCCCTTAGGAAATCCTATAAATACTCCCTCTTCCAAGAGAAATTCATTAGCTTAGTTTTTATCATTTATGCATTGTTATCATGCTCTTTTACTTCTAGCTCTAGCATAATCATTTCTAATTATTAGATTTCTTTGTTTTCTTCAAGCTTTCTAACACATCATAGCTTAGCAATAATGGATTAACTTAGTTTACTTCATTGTTTTGCATAGCATATCATCATCATCACATCTCATTTGGTCTAAAATCAATCCTAGATAACTCATCATGTAGCTTAATCTCCATTAAAGCATTTTTGAGTTCTTGAGGCCTTATGGGCAATTTTGGGTGTTCTACCCAATATTGTGCCATTTTTGGGGTTTTCATAGATTTCAATTCATCTTAGAATGCATTAGAGTATGCTCCAAGTGCTTAGAGAGCACACCCACATCCCCTTAAGCAAGAGCAAATCAAACAGTGCTTGGGTGCACCTATTTTTAGCTCAATCTGAGGTGGCTTAGTTTAGAGTCTTACTTGTTTCTGATTAATTTCATGCTTAGGCTAACATCTAACCTTTGTTTGGCTTGGAGTTTTTCAAAGCAGGTACCCTCAAAAGCCTTGCTCATAGTGGTAATGCAAGAATATCTTTTGTTGATAGAGGAAATTTCTCAGATGGAATGTGGCATGAGCATATGTGTTTTACCTTAATTCCAAAGGCTAGGAAAGAGGAAGTAGAAGATATACCTGTAAAAGTTGAAGAATTATTGAATGAGTTTCAGGATATTGTATCCGATAATGTGCTTGATGGATTTCCACCAGTAAGAAATATCAGTCATCAGATAGACTTGATTCCAAAAGCCAGTTTGCCAAATAAGGCAGCACATAGAATGACACTAGCAGAAAGTGAAGAGTTGAAGACAGATTTAAAGTTTAGTAGTCCCAAAAATGCATCTGATTTGAGCAAAATAGATAAAGTAGAAATAAGTAGTGCTAAAGCTGAGGATTTTACAAAACATTTGAAGAAAATCCATGAGGAGGTGAGGAAGCATATTACCAAGATGAATGTGTAGTATAAGGCTAAGGCAAATGAGAAAAGGAGGCATAAGGAATTTTAGGTTGAAGATGAGGTTACAGTAGCACAATAGAGTATTCTAGCAACCAGTTCAGATATCAGGGAGATTGAAGACATACTGGATAGTCGTGTTGGCAGAAGCACAAGGAATAGAACATATGAAGAATATCTGGTCAAATAGAAAGAATGACCTGTTGAAGATTCATCATGGCTAACAAAGGAGGTGGTTAACTGTCTTGCTTTTCCTCTACACACCTGAGTCATGACAGGGTCACTTCTCAAATTACCTTGGGTGTCTGATGTAGGAGCATCCTAGGTCTACGAGCAATCTTGCATCACCCAAAAAAAATATTTCTAGTTTCTTTTTCAATAAGGGCTATCTTGTGCAGAGTTGCTATTTTTTGAAAGTTACTATTTTTAGTAAGTATTTTTTTTGCACTCAAAATGGTCTATTTTCTTCTTTGGAGATTCATTTTGGTCATATCAGCCTACTAGTAAAGTTTCATTGACAGATCAAGACTAGCTTTGTAGATATTCAAGATTTTTGGTATTGGTAGTAGGGTACAAAAACTTTGGACTTTGTTTTGAAGGCTTTAGAGGCCCTGGATGAGGTCAAACTTTGGGCTGAATGAAGCTTGTTTGATTTAAGCATTATAGAGCACTTCATGCCCTTTCCGAAATGGGGTTATAATAGTCAATTAGGTCAATGGGTGACTACTTATGGTCTCCGGAAGTAGGGCCACCTGAAATGGCAAAAAATAATTTTCCTTCAAAATTTTTGTTCAAGTTTCAAAAGTTATTTTGAGCTGACTTTGATGTAATAAATTGAAAAATAAAATAATTCTAAGTTTGGTCGACCCTAAGGGCTAAATTTCTGAAACCTTCCCAAGCGGTGAAAAATTGCCTATATAAGGAAGACTGTAGTGTTGTCGTAGGCAGTTTGGGATAGTTCTGGGTAGTAGATTTGGGTATTGATTTGAGGCTTTGTCCTATAGAATATTGTAAGGGAATTCCCATGTGGCTTTGCATATTGTAAATCTGAAAGTTTGTAATTTCACATTTGTGGAGATAATAAGAAGCCCATTTTCCCGTTCTTGCATATTGTTGTTGTTTCTCTATTTCTATTATGTGTTTGTGGTATTAAGGGGAGCAACCTTCATCAAGTGGTATCAGAGCAGGAGTTCCTAAGTGTGTATATAGATCACCGATTGTGAGGCAGTTTGCACCAGGACGGTTGTTAGGGTTTTTGTCTAAACAGATCACTGATTGTGAGGTAGTTTGTATGAGGACCATGGTTAGGGTTTCAACGAGAAGCGCAAAAATGCCAACATGAAGAGAATGTGGCAAAAGGGCTGTTGTTGTAACACTTGAGGTTATGGATCTACAGAGACAAGTGTGAGCATTGCAAGAAGAGATTCACAGAGGAATGAATCTTAATGTCAGAGACAAAAGCGAGGATGAAGCCGAAGAAGAAGATCATGAAGGAGAAGTCAAAGTTGTGAACGAGGAGGAGGAAAAACTTTTTTGAGCTATCTCAAAGACCAGGAAGAGACCTAGGATTGGGGTCACAACATTTTCTAGAAATCTTAACCCAGTAGAGTTGATGGACTGGATCAATGAATGTGAAGAATATTTTGAGTATGAAGATATCGAGGATCCTAATCGGGTCAAGTTTGCGAAGGCCAGATTTAAGGGTCATGCGAACATCTAGTGGCAAGAGTTTTAGTTAGAGAGAAATTGAAGAGGAAAGGATAAAATCACAAGATGGGGGTGGATGGTGGATAAATTGAAGCGATAGTTCATCCCTATTGATTATGAGCTTGACCTACTGAAGAAAATGCAAAGTTTGAAGCAAGCAAGAAGATCTGTTCAGGAGTATACAGAGGAGTTCTATTGAATCCTCATTAGAATAGGCCATGCAGAAGCTGACAAAGAGAAAGTTGCCCATTACCTTAATGGGTTGAGGCCGAGCATTCACAAGCAGCTGAATTTTGTTCAAATAAATACTATTAAAGAGGCATACCAGTTTTCCCTAAAAGTAGAGGAAAAGTTGAACAAGAAGTTTGAGAGCAGACAAAGCAGAAGAGGTCATGATGGAAGATGTAGTGGACAATCATATGGAGATCAAATTGAAGAGCTGAAAAGGCACAATGAAGATAGTAATAGTTAGAATTAGAGAGGAGATAATTTCAACCATTTCCAAGATCAGAACAATAGAGATCAGAGAGGAAGAAGAAGAGAACAAGGTTCAGGAAGAGGAGGCTTCCATGGAACATGTTTTCATTGTGGAGAAGAATGTCATAGGGCATTTGAATGTCCTTAACACCAAGGAAGGATGGATAGGAGGAATGAAGACTAGGCTAGAGTTGCATATGTAGATGAAGATGCCAGATCATCACATTCTAAAGATGTTGAAAGAGGAGAAATGTTGCTTAAAAAAAGAGTCCTACTGAGTGGTGAGAATGAACCTGAGCAAAGGAGGAGCCTGTTTCGCACTACATGCAAGTGTGAGGGTAAGTGCAGAATGACCACAAGGTCATAGTCAGTAAAAAGTGCCTAATAAAGTTCAAGATTGGCGGGTACCATGATGAGTTGCTCTGTGATATCATATCTATGGATGCATGTCATATGTTGTTGGGTAGACCTTGGCAGTTTGATAGATGTGTTTTACATGATGGTCATGCAAATACCTATTCATTAACAAAGGATGGAGTTTGACATAAGCTAAAGCCATTGAAGGAAATAGAAGAAAAGGTATGTGGTAATGCAAGAATAACTTTTGTTGATAGAGGAAATTTCTCAGATGGAATGCGTAATGAGCATATGTGTTTTACCTTAATTCCAAAGGTTGGGAAAGAGGAAGTAGAAGATATACCTATAAAAGTTGCAGAATTATTGAATGAGTTTCAAGATATTGTATTCGATAATGTGCTTGATGAATTTTCACCAGTACGAAATATCAATCACCAAATGGTCTTGATTCCAAAAGCTAGTTTTCCAAATAAGGCAACACATAGAATGACACATGTATAAAGTGAAGAGTGGAAGACAGATTTGAAGTTTAGTAGGCCTAGAAATGCATCTAAGTTGAGAAAGATAGATAAAGGAGAAATAAGTAGTGCTGAAGCTGAGGATTTTGAAGAACATTTGAAAAAAATTCATGAGGAGGTGAGGAAGCATATTACCAAGATAAATGCATAGTATAAGGCTAAAGCAGATGAGAAAAGGAGGCATAAGGAATTTCAGGTTGAAGATGAGGTTACAGGAGCATAGTGGAGTATTCCAACAACCAGTTCAGATATCAGGGAGATTGAAGACATACTTGATAGTTGTGTTGGTAGAAGCACAAGGAATAGGACATATGAATAATATCTGGTCAAGTGGAAAGGATGACCTGTTGAAGATTCATCATGGCTAAAAAAGGAGGAGGTTAACTGTATTGGTTTTCCTCTACACACCTAAGTCGTGACAGGGTCACTTCTCAAATTACCCTTGGTGTCTGATGCAGGAGCATCCTGGGTATAAGAGCAATCTTGCATCACCCAAAAAAAATATTTTTGGTTTCTTTTTCAGTAAAAGCTATCTTGTCTAGAGTTGCTATTTTTGGAAAGTTACTATTTTTAGTAAGTATTTTGTTCATGCTCAGAATGGTCTATTTTCTTCTCTAAAGGTTCATTTTGGTGATATTAGCCTACCAGTATAGTTTCATTGACAAATCAAGTCTAGCTTTGTAGATATTGAAGATTTTTGGTGTTGGCAGTAGGGTACAAAAACTTTGGACTCAATTTTGGAGGTCTTAGAGGCCCCGGATGAGGTCAAATTTTGGGCTGAATGAAGCTTTCTTGTTTTAGGCATTGTAGAGCGCTTCATGTACTTTCTGAAATGGGGTTATAATATTCAATCAGGTCAACCGGTGATGACTTATGGTCTCTGGATGTTGGGCCACCTGAAATGGCAAAAAGTAATTTTCCTTCAAAATTTTTGTTTGCATTTCAAAAGTTATTTTGAGCCGACTTTGATGTAATAAATTTAAAAATAAAATAATTTTAAGTTTGGTCAGCCCTAAGGGCTAAATTTTTGGAACCTTCCTAGGCGGTGGAAAATTGCCTATATAAGGAAGGCTGTAGTGTTGTCTTAGGCAGTTCGAGATAGTTCTAGGTAGTAGATCTGGGTATTGATTTGAGGCTTTATCCTATAGAATATTTTTAGGGAATGTCCATGTGGCTTTGCATATTATAATTCTAAAAGTTTGTAATTCCACATTTGTGGAGATAATAAGAAGCCCATTTTTCTATTCTTGCATATTGTTGTTGTTTCTTTGTTTCTGTTATATGTTTGTGGTATTAAGGGGAGCACCCTTCATCAAGTGGTATCAGAGCAGGAGTTCCTGAGTGTGTAAACATATCATCAATTGTGAGGTAATTTGCACCAGGACCGTGGTTAGCATTTTTGTGTAAATAGATCACTGACTGTGAGGGAGTTTGTATCAGGACCATGGTTAGGGTTTCAGTGAGAAGCGTGAAAATGCCTTTATGAAGGGAATTTGGCAGAAGGGCTGGTGTTGTAACACCTGAGGTTAGGGAACTGCAGAGACAAGTGTGACCATTGGAAGAGGAGATTCGCAGAGGAATGAATCTTAATGTCAAAGATGAAAGTGAGGATGAAATCGAAGAAGATCATGAAGGAGAAGTCAAAGTTGTGAATGAGGAGGAGGAAAGACTTTTTTGAGCTATCTCAAAGATTAGGAAGAGACCTAGGATTGAGGTCATGACATTTTTTGGAAATCTTAACCTAGAAGAGTTGATCGACTGGATCAATGAATGTGAAGAATATTTCGAGTATGAACATATCGAGGATCCTAATCGGGTCAAGTTTGCAAAGGCCAGACTAAAGGGTCATGCGAAGATCTAGTGGCAAGAGATTTAGTTAGAGAGAAATTGAAGAGGAAAGGATAAAATAACAAGATGGGGGTGGATGGTGGATAAATTGAAGTGATAGTTCATCCCTGTTGATTATGAGCTTGACCTACTGAAGAAAATGCAAAGTTTGAAGCAAGCAGGAAGATCTGTTCAGGAGTATACAGAGGAGTTCTATTGAATCCTCATTGAAAAAGGCCATGCAGAAGCTGACAAGGAGAAATTTTCTTGATACCTTAATGGGTTGAGGCCTAGCATTTAGGAGGAGCTAAATCTGGTTTGAATGAATAGTATTGAACAGGCATACTAGTTTTGTCTAAAAGTAAAGGAAAAGTTGAACATGAAGTTTGAGAGCAGACAAAGAGGAAGAGGTTGTGATGGAAGATCTGGTGGATGATCATATGGAGATTGAAATGAAGAGCCGAAAAGGTAGGATGAGGCTAGTAATAGTTAGAATCAGATAGGAGATAATTTCAATAGTTTCCAAGATCAGAATAATAGAGATCAGAGAGAAAAGGGAAGAGAACAAGGTTCAGGAAGTGGAGGCTTTTGTGGAACATGTTTTCACTATGGAGAAGAAGTTCATAGGGCATTTGAATGTCCTCAATACCAAGGAAGGATGGATAGGAGGAATGAAGGCCAGGCCAAAGTTGCATATTTAGATGAAGATGCCAGATCATCACATTCTGAAGATGCTGAAAAAGGAGAAACATTGATTAACAGAAGAGTCCTACTAAGTGGTGAGAATGAACCTGAGTAAAGGAGGAGCTTGTTTTTCACCAGGTGCAAGTGTGAGGGTAAGTGTTGTTATGTGATTATTGATAGTGGTAGTACTAATAATTTGGTGTCAGAAGAGATGGTGACAAAGTTAAAGCTTAAGAGGTAGAAACACCCACATCCATATCAGGTTGCCTAGGTGCAGGATGTTCACAAGGTCATGGTCAGTGAATAGTGTCTAATAAAGGTCAATATTGGTAGGTACCATGATGAGGTGCTCTATGATATCATTGTTAGAAAGTAAAGTCCAAAAATATAACTAAGAGGGCGGGGGGGGCGGGGGGGGGGGGGGTGAATCAGTTATCAAATAATTATAATTTTTAACATTTTTAACAACATTTAACCATTTAAGTAATGTAATTACTAACCATACAAAGATATTCATACACAATGACACAATAACACAAGATATGTTGACTAGGGAACCTCTTGATCAAAGAGTAAACCCCGGTGGGAATGATGCCCACAAAAGATGCACTAATATGAATATTCATTATGAGAGGATGGACTCTGTTAGGAGTCTTATGAAATACATTTAGTATATATAAATCCCTATTAGGAGATTTTGAATCCATGTTAAAAGATTCTAACCTTGTTAAGAGTTATGGAAGACAGAAGGACCCACTTCCCAAACAGCTTCAGGGTAAGATCACTAAACACACTATCCAAAAAATCTTGATATTATTCAATAAAATAATATGAAATATGTTATCTCCTTACTGTGCCAAACCGCACTCACTGCTACACCATATCTCAATTCCAGATCTCTGTACTTCGCTTGTCTTCCTTCACAATTTCACTTTCAAAATCTCTTAGGCTCTTTTCTTCACTTCATGCTTACATTTGCATGTAACTAAACCATGCTCATACTTATTTCACATTTTAACTACATACAGTAAGGAAAAATGTTCCTTTCTTTATACCACACTCAAATAATTACAAATGAGTTGGCACACAATTACAAAATAAAAGTTTCCATACGCTACATCAAAATTACACAAAAATTGTCAGCTTCCAAATGCAATATCTCTTCACTCATGTGACCTCAAAGTTTGTGCTATGAGCCACATCACCATGAATGTATCTCAAAGTTCCCTTTAACTGCGCAAAACCAGATTCCATCTCGATTAGGAGATATCATCCGATTTCTAGAAACTACTATTGAGGAACACTGCCTGAATACTATTTTTACCAAAATGCTCATAACTTTCATGAATTAATGAATTAATTTATATTCTCTTAACCACATACATATAACATATCAAAGAGTATAACCTCAACATCACATAGCTCCAACTACAATATCCTAGGTGTGCTAATCAAAACACTATCTGCTTCTCTGCTAGTCTCCAGAAGATCACTATGTTGACATCAATGACAATCATAGTCATGAATGCAATGTCAACTACTAAAGAATGACTGCAAACATCCAGCATTCATTCCTAACACTCTCCCCCATTGACATTGATGGCAACATAGATGAAAAACATCCAATGTTCCAAAAATCCAATACTACAACACAACTGCACTGATGCTCTAAAAATTCTTCAAATCCTCTTCATCAATCAAATCTTGCTTCGTTATCCTACTTAGTTCTCTCATATTATCTTTCTCATATTGTTTTTCATGTACACTTCTCCCCCATTAACATCAATGATAGAAGTTTCATCACTATGTCAACAACAACTCAATATCAAAAGACACTGTTCAGAAAATATATTCACAAGAGTCCTCATGACTCAGCTCAAATACACATACTCCCCCATAGAGGAAGTACCAACATCCAATCTAGAAAAAGATAGGGTTCATAGACCACTAGATAGATGCAATCAATTGCATCATTACTCAAAAGTAGGCTGGGGCATAACCCCAAGCATACCTCTCAGATACTCAAATGTATCCTTAGGCAAAGGCTTTGTAAATATGTCTGCTATCTGTTCCTTTTTGATTATGTATTCCAGTCTGACTTCTTTCTCTGCAAATTTCTCTCTTACAACATGATACTTGATCTCTATATGCTTAGTCTTAGAATGCAATACAAGATTCTTAGACATACTAACTATACTGGTGTTGTCACAATGTATGACAATAGGCTCAACAAATTTAATTCCAATATCCTTCAACATCTGCTTCATCCAAATTATCTGGTCACAATTGTTTGCTGCTACTACATATTCTACTTCTATTGTACTCTATGAAATACAATTCTACTTCTTGGTCAACCAAGAAACTAATCTTCCTCCAAGAAAAAAGGCTCCACCACTGGTTCTTTTCTTATCATCAACACTACCTCTCCAATTAGTATCTATATATGCACATAGGGTAAAATCATTAGATTTTTCATACCATAATCCATAGTCCATTGTGCCTCTTAAATATCTCAATATCCTCTTTACTGCTACATAATGTGACTCTCTAGGTTCAGCTTGAAATCTTGCTACCATTCCAACTGAATGTTGTATATCCAGTCTAGTGTGTGTTAAATACTACAATCCTCCAATCATGGATCTATATTTCTTCTGCTCAACTACTAGTGTTTCATCTTTGCTTGATAGTTTATGTCCTATAACCATAGGTGTTCCAACTGGTTTATAGTTCTCCATTCCAAATCTTTTCAGCAAATCATTCAAGCATTTTTTTTGGCTAACAAAGATACCATCATTGTTCTATGTTATCTTTAATCTCAAAAAGTATTTCATCTCACCAATCATGCTCATTTCAAATTCAGTCTTCATTTCATCAGCAAATTTGTCACTAGCTTCATCTTCTCCTCCAAAGATAATGTCATCAATAAAAATAACTATAACTAACAATCCATTTTAAATTTCTTTTGTGTATAGATTGCTATCTATTGTTCCTTTAGTAAATCCCAATTTCAACAAATACTTATCCAATCTAGCATACCAAGTTCTAGCTGCTTGCTTTAGTCCATATAATGCTTTCTTTAGTTTACATACCATATCTCCTTCTTGAGTCAAAGGAAAACCTTGAAGCTTCTCAATGTAGACTTCTTCTTCCAATTAACCACTTAGAAATGCGGACTTCACATAAATCTGATACACTTTGAATTTCTTAAAGGCTGCATAAGCCAAAAACTTTCTTATTGCTTCAAGTCTTGCTACTGGTGCAAAGGTTTCTTCATAGTCAATTCCTTCTTGTTGCGAGTATCTCTTACATACTAATCTTTCTTTGTTTCTTACTACTTCTCCTTGTTCATTCATCTTGTTTCTCAATACCCATTTAGTTCCAATCACATTCTTGTCTTTAGGTCTAGGAACCAATTCCCATGTCTTGTTCTTTTTAATTTGATCTAGTTCTTCTTTCATAGCATTAATCCAATGTTCATCTTCACAAGGTTCATTAGTAGATTTAGGTTCAATTTGAGAAATCAAACATAAATGTACCTTATTTGTAGTCATAACTCCTCTATCCAAACTTCCAATAACTTGTTCAATAGGATGATGTCTAGATAGATACATGTTCGGTGTCATAGTCACAGATCTTGCTTCAATTGTAGATTCTTCTTTAGATTCTTCTTTGGTTTCTTTTGCAGTATGATTCTCATTCAAAAATTCACTGTCAGTCTCATAGAATAATTTAGTAGTTTCAATGTTAGGTTGAGGATTAGCTTCTTCATCAGATTCATAATCAAGCATTCTTTCCTAAATTTTGAACTTCTCATCAACTTTATCATTTTCTCTCTCAACAATAGTTTTAGTTCTCTTATTGTAACATCTATATGTTTTTCTCTTCAAAGAATATCCAAGAAAAATACCTTCATCGCTTCTAGGATCAAACTTTCCAATATCATCATCTCTCTTTATATAACATTTGCTTCCAAAAATTCTAAAATACTTAACTGAGGGTGCATGTCCAAACCATAATTCATAAGGTGTCTTATCTGTGTCTGCTCTAATTTGTACTCTATTCATTGTATATACTATTGTATTCACTGCTTCTCTCCAAAATGTCTTTGCCAAGTCATTCTCAAAAAACATAGCTCTTGCTACTTTAGTTATTGACCTCTTTCTTCTTTCTGCAATACCATTTTGTTTAGGTGTTCTACGGGCTGAAAATTGTCTCTTAATACGATTCACTTCACAAAAAGTGTTAAACTCTCTAGAAGTAAATTTTTCACCTCTATCAGATCTCAAACATTTAATCATCATTCCAGATTCATTCTCAACTTTATTCTTAATGATCTTAAACCTATCAAATGCTTCAGATTTTTCTTTTAGAAATGAAATCCACATCATTCTTGTAAAATCATCAACAAGAATCATAAAATACCTTTCTCCATAGAATCCTCTAGTCTTGGTAGGACTACTCAAGTCTATATGAACAATCTCCAAATTCTTTGCCGATGTGAACTTATTACTAGGAAATGACCTTCTCTTATGCTTAGCCATCACACATTCTTTGCAAATCATGTTAGTAGGCTTTATAATTTTAGGAAAATCCCTTACTAAAAGTGTAGTACTCACTTTCACAATGTTATCAAATTTTATATGACAAAACCTTCTATGCCATAACCAACTATCATCAATTTTAGTAATCAAGCATGTCATCTCAGTAGGATTCAATTGAAATACATTACCTCTAGTTCTAGATCCAGTTCCAATTAGATTTCCATCTTTATCCTTTATCACACAATTTTTCTCATTAAACCAAACTTGATATCCCTTATCCACTAACTGTCCAACACTCAAAAGATTATGTTTCAATCCATCAACAAAGTAAACATCATTAGTATTAGTCTTTCCATCAAGAGTAATAGATCCTATACCTTTAATCAAACAAGGTGCATTGTTACCAACTCTAACAACTCCTCCATCATAATTGTTAAACTTTATGAACTTCTTCATATCTCCAGTCATATGATGTGAACAACCACTATCTATAATCCAATCAGCTTTCTTTTCAACTTTGGAAACTAATGCTTTTTCTTCTTTAACATCAGATTCAAATTTTTTTTCTTTAATTGCTACAAATCCTATTTCATCATTATTCTCAGTATCACTTTCACTCAAAGTTCTTTCTATAATAGCTTCAAGATCTTCATCATTAGCATAATAACATTCCTTAGATCTTCTAGGCTTGAAATTATTTATGTACTTCTTAACTCTCTTAGGACATTTAGATGCAAAATGACCATATTCTTGACAAGTCCAACATTAAAAATTTTTCATACCGTCTAGTTCTCTTTTCACAAGAAAGGCAATACCTTCTTCAATCTTCTTATATTCTTCATTTCTAGATCTATTGCTACTGGCATAATCTCCACTCACACTGGTACTTCTTGACAAAGTAGGATGAATACTAAGAGCACTGAATGCTATCTCCATTCTAGATAAGTCTCCTGATAACCTCAGGTTCATCTCTGCTACTTCCAATCTTCCAAGAAGAGTCTCTCTTGTAAAGTTAGTAATACAAGGTATAACTTGTTCAATCATCTGTGTTGTTTGCTTAAATCACGAGTCAATGTCCTCAAAATTTTCCATATCACTTCATTCTCTATCTTTGATCCTCCACAAGATTTTATCCCTGCAACAATTTCTGACATTCTACCAATATAGATTCTAACAGATTCATCTTCCATCATTCTAATATCTTCAAATGCACATATCTAGTTATGTAATCTAGCTCTTTTTGCATGTTCATCACCTTCAAAAGTAGAGTGTAAAGCTTTCCAAATTTCATTAGATTTCTTAAAACATTTTACCTGACTGCATTCTTTCTCCAGAAGTTTTGTCAAGAGTGCTTCTCTTGCAAGTATGCTACACATGAATAGGTCTACCTCATGGTTAGAACTTGTTTCAAGACTATCTTCTTCAATTATAGTCCTATCATTCTTTGTAATCAACCAATAGCCTGGTCATAAACATAATAGATGTGTCTTCATCTTTTCCTTCCAGCTATCAAAATTTACTCCATCAAAATAAGGGCTTTCTTTCCTGAAATTCGCCATGGATCTCCTTAAGCTATTAAACTTCCTTTCAAGGACCTGCTACTCTGATACCAATTGTTAGAAAGTAAAGTCCACCAAGATAACTGAGAGGGGGGGGGAGTGAATCAGTTATTAGATAATTATAACTTTTAACATCTTCAACAACATTTAACCATGTAAGCAATGCAATTACTAACCATACAAAGATATTCATACACAATGACACAATAACACAAGATATGTTGACTAGGGAACCTCTTGATCAAAGAGTAAACCCCGGTGGGAATGATGCCCATAAAAGATGCACTAATATGAATATTCCTTGTGAGAGGATGGACTTTGTTAGGAGTCTTATGAAATATATTCAGTACATATAAATCCCTGTTAAAAGATTCTAACCCTGTTAAGAGTTATGGAAGATAGAAGGACCCACTCCCCAAATAGCTTCAGGGTAAGATCACTGAACACACTATCCAAATAACCTTGATATTATTCAGTAGAATAATATGAAATATGTTACCTCCTAACTATGCCAAACCACACTCACTGCTACACCAGATCTCAATTCCAGATCTATGTACTTTGCATGTTTTCCTTCACAATTTCACTTTCACAATCTCTTAGGCTCTTTTCTTCACTTCATGCTTACATTCGCATGCGACCAAACCATGCTCACACTTATTTCAAATTTTCACTACATATAATAAGGAAAAACATTCCTTTCTTTATACCACACTCAAATAATTACAAATGAGTCGGCACAGAATTACAAAATAAAAGTTTCCATACACTACATCAAAATTACACAAAAATTGTCGGCTTCCAAATGCAATATCTCTTCACTCGTGTGACCTCAAAGTTTGTTCTATAAACCACATCACCATGAATGTGTATCAAACTTCCCTTTAACTTTGAAAAACTAGATTCCATCTTGATTAGGAGATATCATCCGATTTCCACATACCGCTACTCAAGAACACTACCTGAATACTGCTTTTACCAAAATGCTCATAACTTTCATGAATCAGTGAATTACTATCTGTGCTCTTAACCATAGACATATAACATATCAAAGAGTATAACCTCAACATTACATAACTCCAACTACAATATCCCACATGCACTAATCAAAACACTGTCTGCTTCTTTGCTAGTCTCCAAAAGATCACTGTGCTGACATCAATGACAATCATTGTCATGAATGCAACATCAACTACTACAGAATGACTACCAACATCCAACATTCATTCCTAACAATCATATCCATGGATGCATGTCATATGTTGTTGGGTAGACCTTAGAAGTTTGATAGATGTGCTGTACATGATGGTCGTGCGAATACATATTCCCTAACAAAGGATGGAGTGCGACATAAGCTAAAACCATTGAAGGAAAAAGAAGAAAAGGTATGTGGTAATGCAAGAATAACTTTTGTTGATAGAGAAAATTTCTTAGATGGAATGCAGCATGAGCATATGTGTTTTACCTTAATTGCAAAGGCTGGGAAAGAGGAAGTAGAAGATATACCTATAAAAGTTGCAGAATTATTGAAGTAGTTTCAGGATATGGTATCCGATAATGTGCTTGATGGATTTCCACCAGTAAGAAATATCAGTCATTAGATGGACTTGATTCCAAAAGCTAGTTTACCAAATAAGGTAGCACACAGAATGACACTAGTAGAAAGTGAAGAGTTGAAGACAGATTTGAAGTGTAGTAGTCCCAGAAATGCATCTGAGTTGAGAAAGATAGATAAAAGAGAAATAAGTAGTGCCGAAGCTGAGGATTTTGATAAACATTTGAAGAAAATCCTTGAGGTGAGGAAGCATATTACCAAGATGAATGCATAGTATAAGGCTAAGGTAGATGAGAAAAGGAGGCATAAGGAATTTTAGGTTGAAGATGAGGTTACAACAACACAATGGAGTATTCCAGCAACCAGTTTAGATATCAGTGAGATTGAAGACATACTAGATAGTCATGTTGGTAGAAGCACAAGGAAAAAGACATATGAAGAATATCTAGTCAAGTGGAAAGGACAACCTATTGAAGATTCATCATGTCTAACAAAGGAAGAGGTTAACCATCTTGGTTTTCCTTTACGCACCTGAGTCGTGACAGGGTCACTTCTCAAATTACCCCAGGTGTCTAATGGAAGAGCATCTTGGGTGTAGGAGCAATCTTGCATCAACAAAAAAAAATATTTTTGGTTTCTTTTTCAATAAGGGCTATCTTGTGCAGAGTTGCTACTTTTTGAAAGTTACTATTTTTAGTAAGTTTTCTGTTCACACTTAGAATGGTCTATTTTCTTCTTTGGAGGTTCATTTTGGTCATATCAGCTTGCCAGTAAAGTTTCATTAACAGATCAAGTATAGCCTTGTAGATATTGAAGATTTTCTATATTGACAGTAGGGTACAGAAATGTTGGACTCAGTTAGGAAGGCTTTACAGGCCCTGGATGAGGTCAAATTTTAGACTGAATGAAGGTTTCATGATCTAGATGTTGTAGAGCACTTTGTGCCCTTTCCGAAATGGGGTTATAATAGTCAATCAGGTCGATAGGTGATGACTTATGGTCACTGGAAGTCAAGCGGCCACCTAAAATGGCAAAAAATAATTTTTCTTCAAAATTTATATTTGGGTTTCAAAATTTATTTTGAGCCGCCTTTGATGTAACAAATTGAAAAATAAAATAATTCTAAGTTTGGTCAGCCCTAAGGGCTAAATTTTTGGAACCTTCCCAAGCGGTGGAAAATTGCCTATTTAAAGAAGGCTATAGTGTTGTCTTAGGTAGTTCGGGACAGTTCTGGGTAGTAGATTTGGGTATTGAATCGAGGCTTTTGTCCTACATAATATTGTAATGGAATGCCCATGTGGCTTTGCATATTGTAATTCTAAAAGTTTGTAATTGCACATTTGTGGAGATAATAAGAAGCCCATTTTTCTGTTCTATCATATTATTGTTGTTTCTCTATTTCTGTTATGTGTTTGTAGTATTAAGGGGAGCACCCTTCATCAAGTGGTATCAAAGCAGGAGTTCCTAAGTGTGTAAACAGATCACTGATTGTGAGGCAATGTGCACTAGGACCGTTGATGAAGGGTGCTCCCCTTAGTACCACAAACACATAACAAAAATAGAGAAACAACAACAATAATATGCAAGAACAGAAAATTGGCTTCTTATTATCTCCACAAATGTGGAATTACAAACTTTCAGAATTACAATATGCAAAGCCACAGGGGCATTCCCTTACAATATTCTATAGGAATAATCCTCGAATCAATACCCATAACTGCCCTAGACAACACTACGGGCCTTCTTTATATAGGCAATTTCCACCGCCTGAGAAGGTTATAGAAATTTAGCCCTTAGGGCCAACCAAACTTAGAATTATTTTATTTTACAATTTATTACATCAAAGTTGGCTCAAAATGAGTTTTGAAACCCGAACAGAAATTTTGAAGAAAAATTATTTTTTGCCATTTTAGGTGACCCAACTTCCAAAGACCATAAGTCATCGCCCGTTGACCCGATTGGCTATTATAACCCCATTCTGGAAATGCCACGAAGCACTCTATAGGCTTGATTGGTGCAAAGCGCTTGTCACCCAAATTTTCAACCTCATCTAGGGCCTCTAAAGCCTTCAAAACTGAGTTCAAAGTTTTTGTACCTGCTGCCAATATCAAAAATCTTCAATATCTTCAAAACTACACCTGATCTAGCCATGAAACTTTGCTGGCAGGCTAATATGACCAAGATGAACCTCCATATGTAAAATCAGACATTCTAAGATCGTAAAACCAACTTACTAAAAATAGCAAGTTTCCATAAATAGCAACTCTACACAAGATAGCCCTTATTGAATATAAAAACAAAAATATTTTTGGGTGATGCAAGATTGCTCTTACACCCAGGATGCTCCTGCATCAACTGTGGTTAGGGTTTATGTGTAAATAGATCACCAACTATGAGGCAGTTTGCACCATGACCGTTGTTAGGGTTTCAACGAGAAGCACACAAATTCCTCCACGAAGGGAATGCGGTAGAAGGGCTAGTGTTGTAACACCAAAGGAATGAATCTTAATGTCAGAGATGAAAGTGAGGATGATGTCGAAGAAGAAGATCAAGAAGGAGAAGTCAAAGTTGTGAACTAGGAGGAAGAAAGACTTTTCCAAGCTATCTCAAAGATCAGGAAGAGACCTAAGATTGAGGTCCTGATAATTTTTGGAAATCTTAACCTAGAAGAGTTGATCGACTGGATCAATGAATGTGAAGAATATTTTGAGTATGAAGATATCGAGGATCCTGATCGGGTCAAGTTTGTGAAGGCCAAATTGAAGGGTCATGCGAAGATCTGGTGGCAAGAGATTTAGTTAGAGAAAAATCAAAAAGGAAAGGATAAAATCACATGATGGGGATGGATGGAGGATAAATTCTAGTGATAGTTTATCCCTGTTGATTATGAGCTTGCCCTACTGAAGAAAATGCAAAGTTTGAAGCAAGCAGGAAGATATGTTCAGGAGTATACAGAGGAGTTCTATCGAATCCTCATTAGAATAGGCCATGCAGAAGCTGACAAGGAGAAAGTTTCCCATTACCTTAGTGGGTTGAGGCCGAGCATTCAGGAGGAGCTGAATTTGGTTTGAATGAACAGTATTCAAGAGGCATACCAATTTTGCCTAAAAGTAGAGGAAAAGTTGAACATGAAGTTTGAGACCAGACAAAGTGAAAGAGGTTGTGATGGAAGATCTGGTGGATGGTCATATGGAGATTAAAATGCAGACCTGAAAAGGTAGGATGAGGCCAGTAATAGTCAGAATTAGAGAGGAGATAATTTCAATCATTTCCAATATCAGAACAATAGAGATCAGAGAGGAAGAGGAAGAGGAAGAGAACAAGGTTCAAGAAGAGGAGGCTTCCATGGAACATGTTTTCACAGTGGAGAAGAAGGTCATAAGGCATTTGAATGTCCTCAACACCAAGGAAGGATGGATAGGAGGAATGAAGGCTAGACCAGAGTTGCATGTGTAGACAAAGATGCAAGATCATCACATTCAAAAGATGCTTAAAGAGGAGAAACGTTGATTAACAGAAGAGTCCTACTGAGTGGTGAGAATGAACCTAAGCAAAGGAGGAGCCTATTTCGCACCAAGTGCAAGTGTGAGGGTAAGTGTTGTGATGTGATTATTGATAGTGGTAGTACTGATAATTTGGTGTTAGAAAAGATGGTGACAAAGTTGAAGCTCAAGAGGTAGAAATACCAACATCCATATCGGGTTGCCTGGGTGCAGGATGACCACAAGGTCATGTTCAATGAATAGTGCCTAGTAAAGTTCAAGATTGGCAGGTACCATGATGAGGTGCTCTATGATATGATATCCATGTATTCATGTCATATATTGTTGGGTAGACCTTGGTAGTTTGATAGATGTGTTGTACATGATGGTCGTACGAATACATATTCCCTAAAAAATGATGGAGTGTGACATAAGCTAAAGCCATTGAAGGAAACAAAAGAAAAGGTATGTGGTAATGCAAGAATAACTTTTGTTGATAGAGGAAATTTCTCAGATGGAATGCAGCATGAGCATATGTGTTTTACCTTAATTCCATAGGCTAGGAAAGAGGAAGTAGAAGATATACCTGTAAAAGTTGCAAAATTATTGAATGAGTTTCAGGATATTGTATCTGATAATGTGCTTGATGGATTTCCACCAGTAAGAAATATCAGTCATCAGATGTACTTGATTCCAAAAGCCAGTTTGCCAAATAAGGTAGCACATAGAATGACACTAGCAGAAAGTGAAGATATGAAGATAGATTTGAAGTTTACTAGTCCTAGAAATGCATCTAAGTTGAGAAAGATAGATAAAGGAGAAATAAGTAGTGTTGAAGTAGAAGATTTTGCAGAACATTTGAAGAAAATCCATGAGGAGGTGAGGAAACATATTACAAAGATGAATGCATAGTATAAGGCTAAGGTAGATGAGAAAAGGAGGCATAAAAAATTTTAGGTTGAATTTGAGGTTACAGTAGCACAATGGAGTATTCCAACAACAAGTTTAGATATTAGGGTGATTGAAGACATACTAGATAGTCATGTTGGCAGAAGCAAAAGGAACAAGACATATGAAGAATATTTGGTCAAGTGGAAAGGATGACCTATTGAAGATTCATCATGGCTAACAAAGGATGAGGTTAACCATCTTGGTTTTCCTCTGCACACCTGAGTCGTGACAGGGTCACATCTCAAATTACCCTGGGTGTCTAATGCAGGAGCATCCTGGGTGTAAGAGAAATCTTGCATCACCCAAAAAAAATATTTCTGGTTTCTTTTTCAATAAGGGCTATCTTGTGCAAAGTTTCTATTTTTGGAAAGTTACTATTTTTAGTAAGTTTTCTGTTCATGCTCATAATGGTCTATTTTCTTCTCTAGAGGTTCATTTTGGTCATATCAGTCTGCCAGTAAAGTTTCATTGACATATCAAGTCTAGCTTTGTAGATATTGAAGATTTTTAGTATTGGCAGTAGGGTACAGAAACTTTGGACTTAGTTTTGAAGGCTTTAGAGGCCTCAGATGAGGTTGAATTTTGGGTTGAATGAAGCTTGCTTGATTCAAGCTTAGTAGAATGCTTTGTGTCCTTTCCAAAATGGGGTAATAATAGTCAATCAGGTCAACAGGTGATGACTTATGGTCTTTGGAAGTCGGGCCACTTGAAATGGTGGAAAATAATTTTCCTTCAAAATTTTTGTTTGGGTTTCAAAAGTTATTTTGAGCCGACTTTGATGTAATAAATTGAAATATAAAATAATTCTAAGTTTGGTCGGCCCTAAGGTCTAAATTTTTGGAACCTTCCCAGGCGGTAGAAAATTGCCTATATAAGAAAGGCTGCAGTGTTGTCTTAGGTAGTTTGGGATGATTCTGGGTATTGATTTGAGGCTTTGTCCTAGAAAATATTGTAAGGGAATGCCCATGTAGCTTTGCATATTGTAATTCTGAAAGTTTGTAATTCCACATTTGTGGAGATAATAAGAAGCCCATTTTTCTATTCTTGCATATTGTTATTATTTCTCTATTTCTGTTATGTGTTTGTGGTATTAAGGGGAGCACCCTTCATCACTTTATTATTATCTCTTCATCTATGATGAAGTATAGAGCTGAAAGACACAAAGTAGTGTTGTCAATAAATGAAGCATTTCTAGTATACACCGATGGAGTGTAGTGTATACCGATCGCAGTATTAACTAAGCAGTGTTCACCGACGTATTTCTTTGTTAACCGAGTGGAATAAAATGAACTAAATGATTAATATAGTTGATAAGATTGATGAGCTAGCAAGAGTATAACATCAAGGTAATGGATAATGTTTGTTACACAGATCGACGGTTGACAAAATTTAGGAAAGATCTAAAGGATGAGAATCAAACATATTATTGACACAAGTGCCAAGAAAGTTTGAAGCAGAAAAATCTATGAATGTGGTTAAGTGGCAAAATCTGATGGTGGAGAAGAAAACAATTTACTCGTCTATATAAGAGAACATAATTTCTTAATAGGAAAATGCTGAAAGAAGTAGAAGTTGCATGAATATCTTGTGAACAAGGTTTTCATGCATTCCAATCATACTGGTTAAGTAAGAACTGAGCTGCAGAATAATTAATGAGCTATAGAGAGAAATTACCGAGGATAGTAAGTTGATACAGTATTGAATCTGAAGTGAAATATTGATCAGAAGGATTTTTATGGACTAAATATTGATCTGTAATCTGCAATTGAAGTTGTATTAAGGTAGATCATTTACTGTTACATATTTAACCATTGTATACAGTCAAAATATCTTAACCGAGTGGACTCTGAAAGTCTTATGATGTATCATTCATAGAATGAACATTGTTATTCTATCAACTCCATAGTGAATGTTGGTTGGACAATAAATTCTAGTCTAAAATCCTCTAACAAGGTCACACCTGACAGTGTGTTTGTAAACCTTTAACAGGGTTGGGTCTTAACCGACCTCACTTTAGAAGAGTGAACAATTTTGGGTTGTTGGTCCCAGGTGGTTTTTCCCTTTACAGGGTTTCCATGTTAAATCTCTTGTGTTATGTGTTGATTGTAATATTTGTTATCATTCTTTGCATGTTACATGTTAGATTTGATCAGTAACTGGTATAGCATTTTACTGGTAATCGGTAAAAGCATAGACAGTGAAAGTATTTATTGTTTACCGAGGAGTAGAAATTACAAAAGTTGTTTTGAATTATACATTTTGAATTGGGACACTGGATAACTGATTCACCCCCTCTCAGTTATTCTAACATCTCTTCCTGTCAACAACTATCTCTGCACATAGGCATCTCTGCCTATCAACAGGTGTCTCTTCACATAGGCATGTATGTCTGTACACGGGTGTCTCCACCTCCATATAGGTATCTCTGCCAGAAAGATTTTTTCTCTCATTTTAATTTATTTTAATCAGCACAACTTGTATTTCATAATCACACTAAGGCTAATGATAAGTATTAAAACACCTAACTATATTTGCAAATGAAGAAAAATACATGAAGCTAATGAAATCTTTATTTTTGTGCAAATAGGTGTCTCTGCATATAAATAGGTGTCTCTGCTAGAAGAGGGAGTTTTCCTTTGTGTTATTTTTAAGCTGATTAAGTAAACTTTTTTTGACATATTAAGGTTAAAAATCACTGTATTTTTGTCATTAGAAACCTTTTTATGCATTCAAAACTTAATGAGAAGATAAACTTTCTAACATTGGTGTTTAAATTCTATTTTTTTGCAGATAGGCATCTCAGCCTATACACAGGCATCTCTTCCTGTAAACAAGAATCTCTAATAGACAAGCATCTCTACCAGTAAACATGTGTCTCTTCCTGTAAACAAGTGTCTATGATAGATAGGCATCTCTACCTACCAATAGGTGTCTCTGTCTAGTTTTTGCATATTTTCATAATATCTTGCACTTTGAGTTTTTTTATTTGAGCTTTTTGGAAGATACTGACATTTTGTGACTTCTAACAATGATTTTGTAGAATGTTGATCAAGGTTTGACCACTCTAAGACTACTAACTTTTTTTATTTTGTAGGACATTGTTAGAAGACCAAACACACTAAACTACTCAGTAAGGTTGTTTTGTAGGTTGCCAAGGAGATTCAATCAAACATTTTGTTTTCTTAATGATTTCTTAGGCACCTAGCATTAAATAGGAAGTCTTTTTCTATAGATAATGATTCATTAGCTATGGGATTATGCTCTTTTCTCCAAGTGAGAAAACCAGAAACCCAAAACCTTTTGAATTGTGGTCTTGAAGAAAAGACTTGGAATTAATCATTTGTTTGGTGTGTTTGGGATAAAACCTCATTGGATAGGAGATTATGCTCTTTCCCACTTGAGGGAGAACTAGAAATCCAAACTCCTTCTTGGGGCCAATCCATGCATTTGCTTTCAATCCTTTAGATGGGCCTATCGGTGAGGTAAAAAACTCCTAGGAATGACCCACATGAGACCAAGGTGTAAGCCCACCACTCCAACTCATGTTAATGAAATTTGATTTTTAGGGTTAAAGCCTCAGAAGCTAGATGGCATTTGAGCTTATACATGGCTCTCACCTAACATTTAGTAGGGCTTCATGGTTTGAATCATGTTTACATGACTACTTGTGCCAAGGTGCTTTGTGGGGCTATATGTCCTAGTCATTCTCGTGCAGACACACAGAGTGTGTTCGAACATAGATCCTAACTAAAAGCCATTAGTTAGAAGCCACTTGGTTCACCTCCAAAAGTTTGATAATCTATGTGTGAGGAGAATAGTAATCTCCCTGAGACACTCACCATATTGAACCCCCTTCAACATTAATACTATGATAATATGACATCATGAAGCCATTGAGTGCTTGGTGATAGCCGTATTCTAAGGAGTTGTTGGGTGTGTTCCTAAGTCAGTGAGAAAAGGTTTTCAATCTCAGCCAACTTCCTTTTAGGGATAAAGAGTGTGCTTGTTACTTTCATTGCAAAAACAAATCCATACACTTGAATGCTGCAAGGTTGCTTTGTCCCTTGTAGGACTATTTTCAACAAATGTTCTTGTAACCCAAATGTTTGATGTATGTATGAAATTGGTTCTTGCCGAGAACATCCTTTGATCTATCAAGATATTGTCCTTAACTCATGATAGATAGTGTTAAACATAATAAAGAAAAAATCCTAGTTACATGAACCCATAGAGAGAATAAAATTGTTGATCAAAGGATTAAAGCCAACCAATCTTATTGGAAACCCATTTGAGAATTTCTAGAGGTGGTTGAGAAAGAAAATAAAATCATTTACAACAATCGGGTTGCTAATTTTGTTGCCAAGAAAAAAGTGAACATGGCCTTTGTAACTTTGGGATCCTATGAATAAGTACCTTTGACCTTCATTCCTCACCTTCTTCAAGTCATTCATCCCTTTGTCATCTTTTAACATCCCTTTCATCATCCATATCCCAAAACATTAGGAGCATTAATCAGAATCTTGGACTTTAAATCAGATCAATCTATCTTTCACACTTTCATCAAGCCATAGGGTGGAAGAATCATCCCAATAGTATCTCATAGACCTTAATTCCAAAGCAAACATTAATCCCTTACTACTTTGAGAACTAAGTCTTTCTCTAGTAGTCCTAATCCAGTCCTATTTTGTTCGGGGATCATCAATCTATCGCCCAAACACAAGAAGACTTTAAATCAAAACCAATCCTATGTTTTCATAATCACAAGGTCTTGCTTCACCTAGGTTTGTTCCAAACATTTAAATCCAATTAATCCTTGAGGCTTAGTCCCCCTTTAATCCAATTTCATCAATCAATCCAATCCAATTCAATCCAACCCAATTCAATCCAATCAATCATCAAGACCTAATCATTAGTCCAAGTTGCTCCTATTTCATCAAATCCTTTTCTTTCCATACCTCATCAAATATTCACCCTTCTTTAATTCAACCATCCTAAGGTCACTTGTGCATGGTACTTACCCGATCACAAGCAAAGCTAAGACAAGAATCTCTCATCATGGATAACAATCAAGAAATTTTCTATCAAGAAGACTTTAATGATGAAGAAGAACCCCACACAAAATCTAACATAATAATACCTGAAAGTGTCAGTGTCAATCCATGAGCTAAATAATTTTTTGAGGATCCTAACAACTTAAGCTTAGTGGAAGACATAATCCAAGCCAATAGTGCCAATATCTTCATGAATCTTGTCCAAAGAGGTGTTACCCTCCCTAATAAATTTGATGAAACTTTTCTTGAGAACAACTTGATTCGAACCAACAAAAGAAAAGTAGTGCCATCAATATCTGATAACACAACTCAACCTCCTCTTGATATGCTTGAGTTAATTTGACAACTCCTAAAAAAACCTAACTCAAATAATGGGGTGAGTAAAGATGGTTCAAATGTAGGCCATGTACTTGAACAACAACTAGGGTCCTCGGGACGATGCTCTACTTCTATTTTATTGAAACCTATTGGAGTCCTAAAAAATACCAATCAGAGACATTACACCAATCTTCCCCCTCCAAGGGGACATAATGCATCATTAGCTAGAGGAACACTTCAAGACCATATGATCACCACTAATCCTCCTGAATTAGTCCAACAAATTGATGAGCTCAAAGGCATGATGTTGGCTATGCAGAAAGGTGGGAAGAAGGAATTTTCTTTTGTAGAAATATGTCATTATCCTTTTGACAAATCAATCACTCTCTAACCATTCCCTGCCAATTTTGAAATTCCAAATTTTGATAAATACAAGGAAGACTCATGCCCTACACAATATATCAAGGAATTTTATGTAGCCACAGAAGAAGTTTCCCAAAATGATCATCTTCTCCTAAGACTCTTCACTAGGAGTCTTGGAGGACCAGCCTTAGAGTGATTATTGAACCTCCCTCCAGGTTCCATTTCCACCTTCCATGATCTCGCTGAAAAATTTCTTACACAATACTCTTATAACATAGAACATGAAGCATCCCTAAGTGATTTGTGTAACATGAAACAAAGAAATGGAGAAACCTTTGCCAATTTTCTCCAAAGGTGGTGACATCTCACCAATCGCATGCCTTGGAAAATCCTTGATTCACATCTAGTTGATATCTTTACTAAGAATCTAGTTACAAAAATGTCATTTCAGATGAAGATGGTTGCCCTAGATTCCTTCAAGGAACTCTTTCAAAAGGGGAATTCTATTGAAGATGGACTTTTGATGAAAGGAGCTATTAAATACTGCACCCCTAATTCATCTAACAGTACTAGTGATAAACCAAAGTTCTAGTCTAAGAACAAAGGTCTTGTTAATGATGGAGTGACTAATGCTAAACATGTCCAAAATGTTCAAGCATCCAACAATAGTAACCAAGAAAATCCCAATAACAATTATTAGATTAATTGTAACAATAATCAAATTAATTCGAATAACCAAAACAATCAGAATAGTTCAATTAACTAGAATCAAAATCAAGGATCTCATTATCGTGGTTCTCTATTCTCATGATATGATGGCAATAACAACAACAACAATCAACAACAACCATGATGACAATTTACACAGCTGACAGATTCCCTTGATGTGATCTTCCGACATCTAGTCAACCAAGGGATGATGGTTTATCCTAACACTAGGCATTTTGATGAAAATCAATCTAAACCCCACTAGTATAAGGATAATGAATACTATGATTATCATCACATAAAAGGGCATGAGATTAAAAAATGCATGAAGTTTTGTCATTTTTTGCAGAATTTGATCGATGATGGTAAAATTGAAGTAGAAGGACAAAATGCCTCTACTTCTAATGCCCAATTAAAAATGTATTATAAACCTTTTCTAGAACATAATCAAAATAATGCATCCATATCCAAGGGCTTTTTGTACGATTATTCATAAAACAAAATCTCAGGAGATGAACGCACTTGTGGAAAATTAGCTGAAAATGATGTCTATGGTTTTGACTCACTGTGTGGCCATATTGAACAATCTAACACTCATGTAAACACATTGACCTTAAAGAGTGTAGATTTCAATGTCACTACTCACCATCCTCATGTAACTATACAAGCTGCTACCAATCCGCCTATTGTGGATCCACCTGCTACACCATCTACCTCAACACGACTTGCGTCATGTTATGACTTGCTTTCCCAACTAAAGAATACCCCTACATAGATATCCATACTAGAGGTTTTTCATACATCCCTTGTTCACAAAGAAGTCCTTGAGAATGCCCTAATTGAGTCTCACATCCCAGGAAATATCAATGCCTCTCAATTCGAAGCAATGATTAGAAATTTGGCTTCCCAACAACACCCGGTGTTCATTGAAAAATATTTTTGAGGTCTTGACCCCCATCATAATAAACCCTTGCATATCCAAGTCACCATCCATAACACTTGAATCAAAAGAGTCCTTATAGACAATGGATCTATTCTGAATCTTTGTACTTTAATCATGATCTGCAATATCGATCTTTCTGAGAATCTCATTGATGTAAACAAGATAATAGCAATAAAAGCATATGATGAGAGAGAAAGGGTGAGTAAAAGTATCATTGCACTCCCCTTACAAGTGGGTCCAACTCTTATTGAAAATACTTGTCAAGTGCTTGACTTGGATCTACCCTACAATATCCTTTTGGGTAGGCCATGGATACATGTTATCTCAGGTGTCCCATCCACATTTCACCAATGTTTGAAATTTCCACATCATAGAGCTGAAATAAGCATTCCTGGTGATCTTGAACCCTTTCAATATTGCAAAAGGTTGGAAGGAAAATAATCAAACTATTTCCCATTGAATGAATGTGTTCACCCACTTTCACAAGAGATTCTTGTTCAACACACTTCCTCTGAAGAATAGTTGTCTAAGAAAGCCAAGGGAAAAGAAAAGGTTACCCAAGAAAAGAGTACTGAGTCTGAAAAGAAAGTTAGATTCATCGATCAAGGCCCGGGGGAATAAAAGTTTGAAAATACACTATGCATTGGTCAGCTCCCCCTCTCTCCCAGGTCTTATGGAAAACCTTCACAGCTCTTTGCTAAGGAAAATAAAGAAACTATTAAGTGTAAATAGACTACATTTGAACATTGGGGATCTCTCTTAGATGAACATATGGAGCATAATGTTCTTTCATGGCTTTTTGATGAAGAAGAGGTCAAACCTACAGAAATTCATAAACAGAAGTATATAAAGACCAAACCCATTGTTGAAAGAATGGGATATCACGGCATTGGCCTTCGAGAAAATGAAACAGGAAGAAAAACTCTCATAAAAGCAATTGGATACCCTCGAGGCTAAGGATTGGGTTCCATAGAAACTAAGAAAACCTTTTGCAATGACTATTGTTTGATTGAATCTGATTCAGACACTGAGGAAGATTTCTTTGAAGTCCCTTTCCAATATATTGAAAATGACCTTGATACCTGTGTCCTCCATATCGACCAAGATGACATTTCCTCACCCAAACTTCCCCTTACCAATACTGAACTAATTGATTGGGACCAACAAGATTCACCACCTGCCTTAGACATATGTAATTTGGATGAGGTAGTTCTAGCACTTTTCAGACTAAGAAATCTCCAAGACAATGAACATCATATTCACTATAGTGAGCAAGCCTACTTCAGTAGCCAAGTCAACTTCCTTAGTCACAAAAATGAAGAAAAAGAAAATCAAAAAATTGATAAAACATCCCTGGGTCAAAATATTTTTGAGGTACCTTTGGATGGAGAAAAAGACAAAATAAAGGATGTGTCCTCTAATGAAAACCTCTCTAAGGTGCTAGAGGAGGGGGAAGTTGACTTTCCCTTCATGTCATTACCAAGTAGGTGTGAGTATGTATTCTCAGATTAGACCGAGATCAGTGACAATGCAACACCTAAATGAAGGATTTAATGCTAAAAGATGAATGTAGAATAAATGCAAATTAATCTATATTTTTTAATTTTCTATGCAATTAGGATGAAAAACTGTATGAATCTAATCTAGAATTGAATGAAATGATATGCAGTTAATCTAAAAATGCTATGAAGATGAATGCAAAAGTATGCAAAAGCTATGAAAAACTATGAAATGATCTCACAAAATTGCTTGTCGAAAAAGCTTTGTTCTTTAGTTGTAAATTCGCCAGAGTAATTGTGCAAATTTGAGAGATGCAGGGATGAATTGAAAGCTTGAGGGATGTAAGATGCAATGTGAAGAGTTGAGCCTTGTTTTTATAGAAATCCAGGGTTTGAGGATGCATAAGAAAAACCATAAATCACTCTTGATAAACTCAGGTTGATTTTTGAGTTAACAAGAAATTAAGAATAAATAAACTCATAAAACTTTGCAAAAGTAGTTTTTATCTCAAAATATAGTTTAATTTTCTTTTTCAACTCATCATCAGATGTTGAGTTTAGAAAGTTAAGAAATTGAAAATAATAGTTGTTTTAAAGTTAACTGCTTTTCTAATTGTGCATGATTTAATATGAATTAACTTAATAAATAAAGTGATTTATTTTCCTCTTAACTGATTTTGAATTAAAACAATTGATTTATGGGTTAATCAATTATTAAATCAAACTTTATTCTAATTAAATCATTAAATTTGACAAATTTGATTTTAAATCAATTAAATAAATATTCAATTGATTGTTTGTAGGAATTTTGATTTATTGTCAAAATAAAAATAATATTAATTAGGAATAAATGCAATTAAATCTAATTAAATAATTAAGTGGCAGAATTAAATTAATTAATTAAATATACATCATATTCAATTAATCAACTTTAGGATAAATAATGACATTTATCACCAAATAATTATTAAATCAAAGATAATTAGGATAAATTAAGAATATTCAAGGAATATTCTTCGATGCAGAATTCAGGATAATCAATTAGATTTTTTATAATTTGATGTGTAGATGTGCCTTAGGTTAGGACTTTGATGTCGATTTTGATCAAATTGTTGATGTAAGAGGTTAAAGAACCTATAGCCCATTTTTGGGGTATTACATTTTTCCCCTCTTTGAATTATTATGCAAAGCGCAGTGGTTCAAAAAATAGTCTATTTTTTATGTTTGAAATTGATTTGAAAGATTAATTGATTCTGAGACAGAAACTGATTTAAAAGAATTTGAAGATGTTAGGTAATGATTGACCAAAGATAATGTTAACTATAGCAATAATGGACCAGTGATTACAAAAAAGTATCAAAACACTTGATTCTGAACCTTATGATTATGAAGAAGTGAGTGACCTATTTCCAGACCTGATTGTCCAAAGGAATCAATATTGGTATCACATCTGAACCCTTAAGTAACGAAGAACCAAGGAAATGATGCTAATGAACCGATGGTTACAAAAAGCTGATACAGTTTACAAGATTAAGATAATACCAGATTGATGTGGATCTCAATAAATTTGATATGCCCCAAGCGACAAGGTCTTTTGATGAATCAACAACTAGACGTGGTTGTTGTCTTGATTACTAAGGAAAGATTTGATTGACAAAATTAGATTGACAGACTTTGAATGATGTGCAATGCCATGCCCCCTTCGGGATGAAAATCAAAATTTGACAAGAAAAGTCAGTGTTAAATGGTTTAGAAACATGTTAATTGATTTGAGAAGTGGTTATACACATTCAAGAATGCATTCTACATCATTTAGAGGTCTAGAAGACCAAGTTTGACTATGTTTGACCATGAGTTGACCATGGTTGACCAAGTTGAAATTTTGGTAGTTTGATGTGAGATAATTAGTTAAGTTGAATTCTAGATTTCTGTGATGATTGAAGGTTGATTATGCAAGAAGTAGGCAATATAAACGATCTCAGATTTCAATTTTGATCCTGAAAATGGATTCTAATTGCTATTTCATTAGAGGGACCTTCATACAATGCTTAGTCCTTGTGTCATGTTTAGCATAGATTTGAAGAATTTCTTAACTGTTCAAGCAATTTGCGAGACCATGCAATCATGAAAAATGCAAAATGACATGCAAAATGATATGCAAACCTAAGACCTAGGACCTAGTCACAGATCATGTGTCGGTCATTTTCATCATTGAATTTTTAGGTAACTAGATAAATCAATACAACATCCACTAGCTAGGAAACTATAGACATGAATATTTATTTGTATGCGCAAGAATCAATACACCGCCCACTAGCTAGACAACCATGGACATAAATATTGATTTTATTTTTGGAATGCTAGATTAGATATAAGGACCAAGGCACAAATGCTAGGATGACCTGAATATCACGTCCATTTTGATATATAAATTTGTATAAGCATCAAAACATAGATGTCATGATGACCAGAATACACCTTGCATAACAAACACATCAAGTAATCAAGAGATCATTCTAGATCCAATGTGAATTACTTGTAGTGACCCTTTATCATTCACATCCTTAGGTAAGATTGTGTTTTACAGTGGGAGTAAGAACTCACTCAGAAAGACAATAGTTAGATCAAAATTCCTTGAATTTTCTGGGTATCAATGGTCGAGGTACTCATGGCCATCCAATACGTGATGGAGGCTCTTACAGGTGGACACCATTTCAATCCAGAATTTCCAAATTTGTTAGATTTTCACATACAAGAAGAAGACAAAAAAAGGATTATGCCCCTAGTCATCACTCTCTGAATCTCAATGCAAATCAATAAGCATACAAGGAGATAAAAGCATGTGAAGCATATATTGTTTTCAGTTTGTGTTGATGTTTGATTGCATTGTTGTAGATACAAAATCCTTTCTAGAGAGGAGACTAACTGACTGACTCGGAAGAAGCTTCAAGGGACTTTGACTAGATATGACACATCTAAAGCATACTGGAGACCATAGGATATGACATTGATAGCCCTCAAGTGTTAAGCACTGATAGGATACATATGCTTTTTCCAATGGTGTGCAGACCGACTTTATTGAAAATAGGAATACGAAAACAAACTGGGAGATATCTACAAACTAAAGCAAGACTGAAAGCTAGGAAAGACCAAGATTGTGCTAATAGATAGGGCATTTTGGACAAGTGGTGCCCTTTTATCAAGTTTTCACCATCTTGGAAGAGATTCTATTTTTGCTACCAAGGCGCCTGTTTCCAGGTTTTCACCAAGGCACTTTTTCTTTTTCTCATTTTTTTGTATTTTTCAATTTTTCAATTTTTTTGTTTCCTTTTTAATTTTTTAATTTTTTCATGAATCATCAAGGCACCTATTTCCTATGTTTTCACCAAGATGCTCATGTTTTCAGGACTTTTGCAAATTTTTACATTTTGCAAAGACTGAATGCCTTAGGCATAGAATTTCTTTAGATGCAAAACATTGATTGGTTCTCGGAGCTATTCTTCTTCAATCATTGAGAGTTGATAGGCACCAGAGCCAAAAGTAGCAATGATTACAAAAGGACCCAGCTAGTTGGGTTCAAACTTCCCCTTGTGTTCTCAATGTGATTGATTTTTAGGATTCTATCTCAAGACTAGATCACCAACCTCAAATTCTCTATGTCTGACTTTCTTGTTGTAACCTCTAGACATTCTCTTCTAATATACTTTGAGATGATCATATGCTGCTTGTCTATGCTCATCTAGTAGTTCAAGTTCTTTCAACCTAGACACTTTGTAGTTATCATCAGTTACTAGACCATGCATTTTGATTCTTAGTGATGGGATTTCAACCTCCATAGGTAGTACCGCTTTAGACCCATAAACTAAAGTGAAGGATGTAGCCCTAGTGGGCATTTTGACACATGCTTTGTAGGCACAGAGAGCTGGATTGATCATGAGATGCTAGTCTCTTCCTATTTTATTAACTGTGTGATGCAAGATTTTCAATAGATTCTTGTTTGAAGCCTCTGCCTGTCCATTCCCTTAAGGATAGTAGATAGATGACCAATGTTGTGTAATTTTGAATTTGGCACATAGATCATCTAAGTCTTTGTTCTTGAATTGTCCACCATTATGTATGACTATAGAGTGTGGAATACCATACCAAAATATGATGTAGTTTAGAATGAACATAGAAATTTTCTTGCCGGTTTCCTGAGTCAAAGGGACTACTTCTACCCATTTTGTGAAATAGTCTGTAGCTGTAATAATATGGGTATGTCCATTAGAAGAATGAGGTTGTATGGATCATATAAGATGAAATTCCCTTTGGTGAAAAGGCCATTGTGTAGTAAAGGGAATTAGATCTCTCCTTGGTGCATGAATTAAGTTAACATGTACTTGGCACTTTTTGTTAGAAATAGGGAATACTGAGAGGGGGGGTGAATCAGTATTATAAAAACTTTATCTTTTGTCCAATTATGGATATAATAGATTATCTTTATACATGCATAACATAAGAAGCTAAACAACATGCATAGAAATAAAACTAAAGAACTCATAACACATGATTTGTTCTCAAGGAAACCCTAGCCAAGGGAAAACCCCAGTGGGGATGGTACCCACAAAGATCCACTAATCAAAAGTATCCTGTTAAGGATGTTGACCCTGTTAGGAGTCTATTACAAACATATAGTGTATCAGTCCTGATTAAGGGACTATAGGCCTTGTTAGAAGCCTCAACCCTGTTAGGAGTTGGTAGTACAAAATGTGATCACCAACTGAGCCCACTGCCCGAACAGGTAATGTACAATATACATTGATTAAAAAATAGGTCAAGGTACATAACCTTATTCTACTTGCATCAATATCTCTTCGATGATCTTTCACTGTCACTATTACATATTCTTCATATACTTCGCATCATACTATTACAAATGCTTGTTGCTTATTACAATTTGTTTCTTCTTTTCGCTTACACTTTACAATTACAATTACATTTAGATATATACCAATAGATTTAACCAAGATTAAACATCAAAGATGCCATCCCTTTATATTTTTAAGACATTATTTTGATAAACAAAATAATTCCTTAACTCTTTACCAATTCTGCCTTCACATATTGTCTTGTCGGCTTCACACTATCTTCGGTAAAACTATCATAACTTCTTCCGTACATGCTATACTGACTTCTACTTTGAGATGGGTCATCATTAGTCACCATAGAGTCTATGTTCAAGTGTGAAAGCACTAGACTCACTCCATTCAACATTGAAACCAAAAATTATGTCTAGGTACACTGGTAAAAATACTGTCTCACACTTAGACAAATATGCAATGCGCTCCGTCATACTTGCTCTCTGACTTGTGTGATCTTCATGTGGATCATATGTTTCCATAATGACAACATCTATGCAATCAACTTAGCCAAATTTCCAACAATCTCCCCCTTTGTCATTGGTGGCAACATATGAGAAAATTGGCTAAGTGTGCAACTCCAAAATCTCAAAATTTACAAAATTGTGGCCATAGTATAACATATATATACTATCCTTATAACTCCTCAAAAAAATATTATCTATAATAAAATACTCCCCCTAAGAGTATCAAATCTTATCATATATTATTAATTTTTTGCTAAGTATCTCTCCCCTTTGACAACAATGACAAAATAATGGTAGGGAGGACTACAAAATTGTATCAAAAAAGAGTTATACCTCAATCTATGTATTGCAAAGCTGGTAGGCTTGTAACATAGTGTGCAAAATCTATCTTAATGTTTTATATCTCCTTTTCCCATGACTTCTTAATGCAATCAACAACATTGAGTAGTGCGCTCAGTTCGTAAGATGCTATCTGACAAGCTTGGAGGTTCTCAAAGTTGAATTTCTGAAAAGATGTCTTAGATGTAAGATAATCTTCTAACTCCTCTTCAATAACACTAAACTTCATAGTAACATGCTCTCTCAAAAGAGTATATCTCCTCAACTTCCTGTCTTTCTCATCTTGTAAAATCTTGATTTCATAAAAAAGTTTCCTAACTTTCTTTTCAACATTACTGACCTTCACATTAGGGTTAGATAGAAGGTTTGTTTCATTTAGAATCTCAGCTTCCTTCAATTTTACCTTCTGATCTTCCTCAGCTGTCAAAGTCTCTAATTTTGTACACTGTATGTACAAACCTTTTCCTATCTCCAAATGTTTCCTCAAATCTTTGATATAGATATCAAGAGTACTGATATCATTGATGATGTACTGACTGATGTTTAACAACATTTTAGCCTCATAGTTAGCATGTGCTTTCACTTTGCAATATCAGCTAGGTTAGTGAACCCATCATCAAAAGTGCTCATCAGTTTCTTTGCCTTGTCCATAGGATCTGCTTCTACAATCTGTGTGGTCACAATACTTTGTAGCTTTTCAGTTAGGTCCTTCAGTCATCCTTCTAGACTTTTAACTTTCTTATTCTTCCCAATGATTTTTTTCAAAGATGTGATCAATTCCATCTAATAATCATCATCCACTTCTTTTCCAAAATCCTCATACAAAGATCTAGTTTGTTTCTTCTTTCCAGTCTCAGGAGTAAGACTGATTTCTTCTTTAGAGGGTACATATGCTTGTACTTTTGATACTTTGGGTTCTTCAATAGTAAATTGGGTCCTCTCTACTTCTATATTTCTATCAGGTTCATAAAGAGCTTAATTATCAACAATGTTCTCTAGATTCTTGAATACATTATCATCAGTATCCAAGGTTATCCTTGTACCTTCAACATTCATAGATTATTCTTCAATATTAATAGTTGGTGAAGAGGCAATATCCTCTTTTTCTACTTCTACTACTTTCTCTACTGCAACTGATGTCTCTCCAACAATTTTTGGCATAACGTTAACTATTGCTTGTTCAGTCTCTGCATTAACTTGTTCATATTGTCCTGCCATAATCTGAATGGTTCTCATTTTTGTCCTCAAATGGGTGCTAAGGGGCTTCAAAATTTTCTTAAGATTTTCATAATCTCTTACATCACATATTTTATTCACAAGATTCTCTCTGATAGATTTGTCTTCTTCTTGTGCTCTCATCTTCCTCTTAGCAAGTTTCTGCAATAATTCATCAAGAATCTTTCCTTCAATAGACTCAAAACTCTTATTAGCCAAAATCAAATGCTTGACCACTGCATTCTCAAGATTCAATTTATCAGAATAGTTATAAAGGTCATAGTATTTTTTCATTTTAGTGAAATCTCCATCTTTTATAATTTCTTCATTCACTCTCTCAACTCTAGGTTTCCATGCTTTCTTCTTCACAGTAGTGTCATCATCTTTAATGTTTGCAATTTTCCTAGGTATTGGTGGCACCAAAGGATTTTTCCTCTTACCAGGTCCAGTAGCTATTTATTTCACTCTCTTGCTCGGTGTGGAGGAAGTAGATCGAGTAGGATTGCTTGGTACTCGTTCCTTCTCAGGTTCCTCTACTTTCACTTTGACTAGTGCTGCACTAGATGATAAGGGAGGTACATATAAAATCTCTTTCTATCCAATATCTCTAATTGCTACTGTTGTCTACTTTACCACTAAGAATTCTCTCTATGTCAATCTTGTATCCTTCAATATTTTCTTAATAGTTCTCTCAACTCTTTTCTTAGACTATTTCTCCTCAAGTATAGCCTTTGTGGAGTTGAAATTTTCTTCAAAAGTTCCAAATCTGTTACTGTGGGTGTCAACCTTACACTTAAGTAGCCTAGTCACATATTCTTCTATCTCTGTTTTAGATATTTCATAGCCAAGAGGGTCTATGAACTCAATTCTAGGTTTAACTGATTCAATGTATGTAAAGTCAGTGTCAACCATAAAACATATTTCATTCCTTTATTTCTCCACAAGAGACTGTGGAATCCTTGATCTACTAGACACAATATTCTGAAATGTCTTAATAAAAAGTACTGTACTCTCATTAACATTGTCAATAACATGCTTTATGTATACTACATTAATCCTTTCCATTGTATTTAGTCAATTATTCCAATCATTTCCTATGGTGTAAGGAAATCTCCTCAAAAGATGAAAAAACATGTAAGTGATCAAAGATGAAAATTTGAATTGTGCATACTTTGTCTTCTTAATCTTCTCCAAGCTCTCAAATAATTGAATTCTCAAAATTTCACACATATCAACTGGGACTTTGTCAACACACATCAAATAATCTATTTGTACCATTCTAGCTACCATGTCATCCTCTCTTGAATTTGCACAAAACTTTGTTGTTACGATCTTGCATAGGTATCTAACATCAAGTTGTTTGACCTTACTAATTACATTTCCTCTACTATTATAGGAATAGCTCTAGATTTAGACATTCCAGTGACTTCATGAATCAAATCAGCTATAATGTCTATCACTCTATCTTCTAGCCAAAACTTCCCATTATGAGTTCTGCTAAGGATTATCTTAGTGCATTCTTCATTATCAAACTCATACTGCAATGCATACTTAACAATCTCATTGCCTTTCAAATGTTCATAACCTTGTTTCAATGACATGTCCTGATTGTAAATCTACTCATACTCACTTGTAAAATCACTATCATTGATGGTTTCTAACTTGCATCCCAGATAACTTCTTACACTCTCTAAATGCAAAACTCTATCTGGTACAGATGATAAAGATAACTTAGGATCTTCTTCCAGAGGTTCAATTGGTTCCCTCTTCATTCTAGGTCTATTTTTATCTCTGATATTGTGAATTAAAGATACATCCATGATTACTTCAAATTCATTTTACCGATTCATAGATCTGTCAAGTAAAATACCTCAAATTCACAATTTTAGGGCTTGCATAGATTCGACACTCAAATCCTTCACCAAATCATTACAAAAAGCTTCCAATTAGTGTTCTTTGATCTCTTTAACACTTGTGTTCACTTTAATGATCAAATAACATCAATCATAATATTTTATTACTTTAACCTCATTTAGTTCTGACATCGCATTCAATTCTTTTGCCGCTTCTTTCCAAAAAGTTGTTTTTGCTATCCTGCAAAACTTACAACTTCTTACAATCTCGCAAAACATAATATTTTTCTTTGCACTCTTAACCATAGCATTATAATATCATAAAATACCTTCCATTAATTGTGCAAGACTTAATTCATCATAAATCTACTTCTACACTAATCTAAGTTCCTAATCTACTATAATTTTCATAAATTAAGTGCTTTGAGATAGGTTAGGTAAGGATTCATTCTTACCACTTGATACTTCACCTTTCTGATTGTCTTAAATGTTGAATATGTCTCCTTGATCTGTGCTTTTAACAAACTTCATTTCATCTATATTGCTACAACAACCTTTCTATCTATTACCTGCATCTTCATTTCTTCTTTCATGATTTCTAGGGTTAGGGTTAGGATGAAAAACTCCATTGTTAATTCTACAAAACCTTGCTGTATGTCCAATCTTGTTGCATATCTGATAAACAATTCCATTGCTTCCATATCTTGGTCTAGGTGGATTAATCAATGATCTACAATTTCTAGCAATGTGTCCAACCTTGTTGCATCTGTAACATATTACTCCATTTATTGTGTTCAAATCTTCAGTAGGTTTCTTATTTGCATTGTTAGTATTCCTAAACATTCTACTATTACTATTATTCTCAACAAATTTAGGTTTCCTACATTCAATAGCTCTATGTCCAAATCCATGACAGTTATAACAATAACCATTAAGAGGTTTAAATTTCTTACCTGTGCAATCTCTCTTCATATGACCAATAGTATTACAAGCAAAACATCTACCTTTGAATTTTCTTTGCATACCTTTGGATGATTCATCTTACTTTGGTGATTCTTCTTCTTTAGGTGTATCTTCAGATTTGTTGATCTCATTAGGCTTCTTCTCATCTAATCTTTCAGATACTTTTAGATCTAGTTCCATGCTTTCATTATTTTCTTTAAGAGTATTAAATCCAAGACCAGTCTTATCATAGAATGGTTTCTGAAAAGATGCTTGTGTATCAATCTCCTCACTAGTTGAATATAGTCTTTCAAGTTGTTGCTTGGATTGAGTCAGTTCACCTTTCACAATCTTGTTGTATTTCTCAAGTTCAGCATACTACACATTGACTTTCTCAAGTTCAGATGTTACATTTCCAAGTTTAGATTTCAGTCCTTCATTTTTAGTCTTTAGACTTTCATTCTCAAATTTCAGATTCACTTCATTCTTGCCACTTCTATTTGTCAAACTAAGCTTCAAATTTTCTATCTTCAATTCATGCTTAAGGATCTCATTTTCTTTTTCAGATCTCAGATCTTCTAATTTGTTTTTCAATTTCTCAATGAGATTATTTTCATCATCATATTTTCCTTTCAGAGTGTCTCTTTCATCAGTAAGCATATCAATCTATTCAAGAGCTTCTTTAAGATTCTTCTGTACTTGATCCATATCCATAGAGATCTTACTCAAGCTGCTAGGCTTTCCTACAATGATTCTTGTACCTAGCTGTGGACACAACACTTTAGTAAAACATTAGAGGTTAGTAAAATCAAAATCTGACAAATAAATGAAAATAAGCTAACCAGACAATTTACTGCCTTCTAGTAGGTGTGAGTATGTATTCTCAGATTAGACCGAGATCAATGACAATGCAACACCTAAACAAATGATTTAATGCTAAAAAATAAATGTAGAATGAGTGCAGATTAATCTATATTTTTGTATTTTCTATGCAATTAGGATGAAAAACTGTATGAATCTAATCTAGAATTTAATGAAATGATATGAAGTTAATCTAACAATGCTATGAAGATGAATGAAAAAGTATGGAAAAGCTATGGAAAACTATGAAATGATCTCACAAAATTGCCTGTCAAAAAAGTCTTGTTCTTCAGTTGTAAATTCTCCAGAGTAATTGTGCAAATTTGAGAGATGCAGGGATGAATTGAAAGCTTGAGGGATGTAAAATTGATTGAAAGCTTGAGGGATGTAAGATGCATTGTGAAGAGCTGAGCCTTGTTTTTATAGAAATCCAGGGTTTGAGGATGCATAAGAAAAACCATAAATCACTCTTGATAAACCCAGGTTGATTTTTGAGTTAACAAGAAATTAAGAATAAATAAACTCATAAAATCATGCAAAAGCATTTTTATCTCAAAATAGAGTTTAGTTTCCTTTTTCAACTCATCATTAGATGTTGAGTTTAGAAAGTTAATAAATTGAAAATAATAGTTGTTTTAAAGTTAACTGCTTTTCTAATTGTGCATGATTTAATATGAATTAATTTAATAAATAAAGTGATTTATTTTCCACTTAACTGATTTTGAATTAAAATAATTGATTTATGGGTTAATCAATTATTAAATCAAACTTTACTCCAATTAAATCATTAAATTTGACAACTTTAATTTTAAATCAATTAAATAAATATTCAATTGATTGTTTGTAGGAATTTTGATTTATTGTCAAAATAAAAACAATATTAATTAGGAATAAATGTAATTAAATCTAATTAAATAATTAAGTGGCAGAGTTAAATTAATTAATTAAATATTCTTCATATTCAATTAAGCAACTTTAGGATAAATAATGACATTTATCACCAAATAATTATTAAATCAAAGATAATTAGGATAAATTAAGAATATTCAAGGAATATTCTCTGATGCAGAATTTAGGATAATCAATTAGATTTTTGATAATTTGATGTGCAGATGTCCCTTACGTTAGGACTTTTATGTCGATTTCAATCAAATTGTTGATGTATGAGGTTAATGAACCTATAGCCCATTTTTGGGGTATTACAATTACCATCAAAAAAATCTTCTATCCTCATAGAAGAAACAATTGTAGTTAACTTGGGCACCTAAGCAGATCCTAAGATCACCTACATTGCAGCCTCTCTAGATGAGATAGAATAAGAGTCCATGACTACATTCCTTAAGAAAGCTGACATTAACTTTGCATGGACATATAAGGATATGCCTGGACTTAACACTGACTTGGTTGTACATCATCTTGTTGTGGATCCTAAAATCAAACCTATCAAGAAAAAATTACACAAGATGCATCCACAAGTAGCACTCTTGGTTAAAGCTGAATTGCAAAAGATGCTAGATGCATAATTCATAAGACCAATAGACTATCCAGAATGGGTCTCAAACATTGTACCAATAGGTAAACCCTCTGGGGGCATCTAGATTTGTACTAATTTCAGAGATCTTAATCTCACCCGCCCTAAGGATGATTTTCCACTTCCAGACATTAACATTATAGTGGATCTGACTACTAGGCACGAGATATTGTCCCTCACCGATGGTTTTTCAAGATATAATCAGATTTGCATAGCGGTGGAAGACTAGCATAAAACTGCATTCACTACCCTGTGGGGTACATTTTTTTATCAAGTCACGCCCTTTGGTCTCAAGAATACAGGTGCCACATACCAGAGAGCCATAATGACCATATTTCATGACCTCCTTCATGTGATCATGGAAGATTATGTGGATGATATCTTAGGGAAATCCAAGACACAATAATCACACATTGATGTCCTCACTACAATCTTTGACAGACTGGAAAAGTATAAGGTTCGATTGAATCCAAAAAAATGTGTCTTTGGTGTGCAATCAGGTAAGCTCTTAGGTTACATTGTGTCTCATAGAGGAATAGAAGTGGATCCTAAGAAGGTGAAAGCCATTTTGAAGATGCCACCTCCTAAAACTTTGAAACAATTAAGGAGCTTGCAAGGAAGACCTCAATCCATCCAAAGATTTGTGTCACAACTAGCAAACAAGGTGCATCATTTCTCTCACCTACTCAAAAAGGATATTAAATTCATTTGAGACTACTTGTGTCAAAAGGTTTTTGAATAGCTCAAGGTATATCTAGCTAATCCACCAGTCCTGGTCCTGCCTGTTCTACGAAGAATTTTGATTCTCTACATCTCCGCAACTATAGTACCACTGGGTGCTCTCCTAGCATAGTTAGATGACCATGGAAAAGAATTTTCCATCTATTATCTTAGCAGGACTTTAGTGGGTTATGAGCTCAACTATATCGCTATTGAAAGAGCTTGCCTAGCTATGGTCTTTTGTATGCAGAAGCTATGCCATTATATGCTTAATCAAAAAGTACAGTTGATAGCAAAGATTGACCCACTTAAATACTTGTTATCTAAAGCCGCTCTGATAGGTCACACAACAAAATGGGTCATGATCCTTAGTGAATTTGATATTGTGTACACAGAATGCAAAGCCATCAAAGGACAAGCAATAGTAGATCAACTTGCAAAATCTCCCATTCCTGGAGATCATCCTATTGTCACATATTTTCTTGATGAAACTATTATGACTGTCACTCCTAGCATTCAATGGAAGCTTTATTTTGATGGATCTTTTACCCAAAAAGGATCGGAGACATGAATTCTATTTGGGACACCTCAAGGGGATCTTATCCCTAAATCCTTTAAACTTACATTTGCTTGGATGAACAACATAGTAGAATATGAGGCCTTGGTCATAGGGCTTCACCAAGCTATCAGATGGAAGATCACAAGTTTTCTTGTTTTTGGTGACTCCCAATTAGTTATCAAACAAGTCAATGATGAATTTCACACAAAGGATGACAAGTTTCTCCCTTACTGATGCATGGTTGAAGACCTCAAACAACATTTTCCAAACATCATTTTCCATAAAATCCCAAGAGAAAACAATAAAGTAGTAGATGCCATGGCTACCATTGCTTCACTAATATCTATGCCAGAAACAAGCACACGATGTGAATTTCTTATCAAGAATCTTATGGTACCTGCCTATGACCAACCATATTCTAAGATGGTGTGTGAAATTGTTGGTCCCAAATCACCTTGGTATTAGGAAATCCTTGCCTGTCTTCATGATAAAACTATTCCCCTCATGCTTACGCCTAACCAAAAATAAACCTTCATTCACCGCACTTCTTGTTACATAATCCTTGGAGAAACTCTTTTTCATAAAATCTTTGATGGAACTATTCTTCGATGTCTAAATTCAGAGGAAGCACACACATCCTTGGAAGAGGTGCATCAAGGAATCTGTGGATCCTATTCTAGTGGTTTTACTTTCGCAAAGAAGTTTCTCTGCACTGGATACTATTGGCCAACAATGGAACATGATGCCTATCATTATGTGAAAAAGTGTGTTCCTTGTCAGCAGCATGGTGATTTGATACATGCTCCCACTCAATCCCTCCAACCCACCATCACACATTGGCCTTTCTCCCACTCGGGTTTTGATCTTGTGGGCTAGATATTTCCAAACTATGTCGGTGGTCAAAAGTATATCCTAGCCACCACTAAATACTTTACCAAATGGATCGAAGCAATCCCCCTCACTTATACAACCGGTAAGAAAATTTCCAAGTTTATCTTGAATTATATTATTTGCCACTATGGCATCCCCAAAGATTTCCATACTGATAATGGAATGCCCTTCAAGAATCAGGATGTCTCTGATCTTTACAAGAAATTTGGCATTACCCAACATTGTTCCTCCAAGTACTTCCTACAGAGAAATGGTTAAGCCGAGGCTACAAATAAAACCATCTTAAAAATCCTCAAAAAGATTGTTGATGATGTAGGTCGTGATTGGCACCTACAACTTAATCCTATCCTCTAGGCTTACCACACCTCTATCCATACTCCTATTGGCACCAATCCATTTTCCCTTATCTATGATTCTGAGGTTGTCTTACCCATTGTAATTGAGCTCCCTTCCCTTAGGATTTCTCTCAAGAACCTAATGGCTGAAGAAGAATATAGGGTTGCCTGCTTGCAAGAGTTGCAAATCCTCAATGAGAGATGCCTCAATGCCCTCAACCACCTCCGTGTGTATCAAAATCATCTATGCTTACATTTCAACAAGAAGATCAAACCCTGTGAGTTTGATGTAGGTGATTTGGTCCTGCACCATAACATGAAGAATCTTCAAAACTGAGAAAAGAAAGGGAAGTTTGAACCCAATTGGTTGGGCCCATTTGTTATTACTGCTAAATTCAGTTCTAGGGCATATCAAATTACAAAACCTAATGGAGAGCTACTCCCTAATCTTGTGAATATCCTACATTTGAAGTGCTTTTATGCCTAGCTCAGCATTCAGTTCATGTACAGTGTTATTCCCCCCAAAAAATCTTAAAAATAAAAAAGAGATCCTGAAAAAATCCTAAACATCAAAAAAAGTCTTGAAAAAATCCTAAATATCAGAAAAGAAGAAAATCCTAAAAAGAAGATAATGTTCCTAAAAAAAAAAAGCATTCGTCCAAAAATGAAAACTTTACAAACAAGCACTCTAGACAAGTATTATGGTGAAAACCTATCTCAGGCACCATGATAGCAGATTCAGATCCATTGTCTCCTCATCAACTATACATATCCATCCTCATCCTAGTCCAAGTTTTCGGTCATCGCTTCCATTATGGCCATAAGGATCTACCTACAATTCCCAACACACTAAGCTTAACCCCATCACATTGAGCATTTCACATACATAGTGATCACAAAAGTGCTTATCAAAATTAACATCGAAATCAAATTTATGAGTTATTGTTCTTTACACATCTATTGCCAACGAATATCCATTTCAAAAAATCAATCTTTTCCTTGTAGGATGCGTCCTTCCTCAATCATCTCAAATCAAACCCCGTGAGTTTCATGTGGGTGATTTGGTCCTACACCATAACATGAAGAATCTTCAAAACTGAGAAAAGAAAGGGAAGTTTGAACCCAATTGGTTGGGCCCATTTGTTATTACTGCTAAATTTAGTTCTAGGGCATATCAAATTGCAACACCTAAGGGAGATCTGCTCCCTGATCTTGTGAATATCCTACATTTGAAGTGCTTTTATGCATAGCTCAGCATGCAGTTCATGTATAGTGTTATTCCCCAAAATAAGTATTAAAAATAATAAAGAGATCCTAAAAAAATCCTAAACATCAAAAAAAGTCTTGAAAAAATCCTAAACATCAGAAAAGCAAAAAATCCTAAAAAGAAGATAATGTTCCTGAAAAAAAAAAGCATTCATCCAAAAGTGAAAGCTTTACAAACAAGCACTCTAGACAAGTATTATGGTGAAAACCTATCTTAGACACCATGATAGCAGATTCAGATCCATTGTCTCCCCGTCCACTATACATATCCATCCTCATCCTAGTCCATGTTTTTGGTCATCACTTCCATTATAGCCATAAGGATGTACCTACAATTCCCAACATGCTAAGCTTAACCCCATCACACTAAGCATTTCCCATATATAGTGATCACAAAAGTGCTTATCAAAATTAACATTGAAATCAAATTTCTGAGTTATTGTTCATTTCACATCTATTGCTAGCGAATATCCATTTCAAAAAATCAATCTTTTCCCTGTAGGATGCATCCTTCCTCAGTCAGCTCGAATCAATCTCATCAATCTTATCCCATTCATAGAAAGAATTGTGGACTGAATGACCACTTGGTCAAGAGGCCTTCTTTGTTGATTTTATCTTTTGTATCAGTAGAACCTACTCACGATTACTTCGATCTTCCATATCCTAGCATATTATGACTAGTGAAATCTGATGCAAGTGTCGATTGCGGTATGATCTATTTGTGGATACTTTAGGAACATTTTGTTGGTTTTCCAGTTATGATTATGTGTATCTTAATGGGGAAAATAGGTTAGCATGTTTATGTCCTTTACAAGACCTGAGTGTGCCCAAACCTCTCCATTAAGCATATGTCATAGGTTCTATCATAGTCTAAAACTCTACATCTTTGTTTCTATAGCTATCTGAGAGTCTATTCCACACAATGGAACAATGTCATCTATGTTTTTATGACACATGATGCATACCTCCTATTACAATATCAAACTTGGGTGTGCTCTCCAACATAAACACAAGTGATCCCACTAAATCATGTAGTCAGGTTGCATTTTAATTTGTTTATTTTCTACATTTTTATTTTAGACAAGTGTCCTGTTTATTCATCTTCTCATTCCTCTTCTCTAGTGGTTCAGTTGATCCTATTGGTTATATTGGATACACAAACAAAAACATCATAATAATAAAGTGATACTAGCTCATTCCATTTTATTCTACTTCATATAGTTAAGATCATTTAGCTACCATTAGATGTCAAATATATATCATTAATCATTAAATACACATTGCATGTCAAATATATCTATTTCATCATTACTTAGTACCTATGCATTACACATTCATAACCATCACATATGCATAATAAAACATTAATTCATTTCATATACACTTTCCACATCATATAGTACTTTGCATCATCTCATAATCCATCACATAAACTCATGAAATAATGCCACAAATATATATATATATATATATATATATATATATATATATATATATATATATATATATATATATATATATATATATATATATATATATATATATATATATATATATATATATATATCATAACATCATGGTACATCAAAAAAAAATGATACATTAGGCACCTCAATGCTGCTATGCATATGTATCTCATCTAAAATTCACAAAAATGTATCTTGTATAATCAATTGGATCTCATAACCACTAGAAGATGTCCCTGTCATCCTGTATCCACCACATCCACCCTATGGAGTAGATTTCTCTACTCATCTCCCACTATCAACACCTGTCATCCTCTCTCTTGATGGTCTAGCTACTGATCTTGATGACACCCCTTGAGTCCTCTCTGATATCCCTCACTCTAAATAAGTTGGCTGTCTCTTCTCTATTGGTACTACCTGATGATAGAGGCCCATATAATAGGATGCCTCTGTCTCCATCCTTGATGCCTCCCACTGTAGATCCATCATGCTTGTACTAACTGCCCTACACCACTGCTATCACTCCCTGTCTTAATAGCTCCTGCTCCCCTCGGTAAGTCTTCCCATCTCTACCACATGTCGCTATCCTCTGTCAGTCATTGGGTGAAAATCTCTACCTATCTCTACATCTCCTCCATCTAGTGCAATAATTAGGCTACCTCCCCCGTCATCCCCTTAGTCTTAGTGTCAGCTCCTATCCCAGTAACTTGCCCTGTACCCACTTGACTCTATAGTATGCTCAACTCTCGTCACATAGCCTCCATTTGAGCCCCTGATATCTCTCTCTTTGCCACCCTAGCGGCTTCTACCCTGGCTACTCTATCCCTCTCTACTGCCACCAAAGTCTCTAAGTGTCTCACCTCTTCATGTAAGGTGTCTCCCTGCTCTTGATTTCCCTACCTCTCATATCCCCTTGATCCTCCTAGCCCCATTTCTTGATCCTCTGGAAATGGCTCCTGGGCTACCTCCTCTCACTCCCTCTACACCGCATGTGCAAGGCCACTTATCACTGGTCTCTGTACTATCCCTCTCCAACACTATGTTTCCTGCCTTTGTGCCCCAAACTTGACTCCTGACATTATTGCTGGTCTCTCCTCAATATCCACCTCATCATTATCCTCCTTATCCTCCTCCCTGTCCTCCCCCTTAGACTCTATCTCTCACTCTGTCTTCTCTCCAGTCTCCCCTACTCCTGGCTCTATCAACCTTGCTAGCCTCTACCTCTCCCACTAGGTGGCATACTCAGCTACCACCCCTATATCTACCACCTATCCCTGGGTTGTTGTCCATGGTACTAGCTGCATACCTCTCCAGCTAATCCTAGCATTCTGAAGATCTACTATGATGCCCCATACTAACCCAATCTCCCTTGAGATGATCAGATGTGGATAACTATCTAGCACTATACCCTACCTCAGGCCAAACTGTTTGCATACTCGAGAAGGCATGTATCTCACTATCAAAAAAATCATCCTCCTGATCAACCAACAATCTATTTGCATATATCCTAAGTACTTTGCATCCAACACACCATCCTCTCTCCCTGCCTGCTCATCCCAGTACCCCCATGCTTCACACCCTCCATATGATGTCCACTCAAACCATATCATCTCATCTAAATCCTTTTGCAAGTCTCCACTAATCTCACATCTCCATATGTTAAGGGAGCTCAATACCAAAACATAAAAGGTTCATAGCACTATCTTCAGCCCTCTCCTTGTAGCGGTCATACCACTGCAATATGTTCCCATGCCCAGACTAGTAGCAGTGTAACCCTCGGTCCCATCATCCGCTATGTATGGTATACACACATATGAAGGTCATAATATACCTGTGCTAAAATTGTATATCCCTAGAAAAATGTTATACCATCCTCCTCTAGCATCTGGATCAGCACCCTTGCCCAACCAATCAGAAATCCATGCTCTGAGTGGTCTGGCATCAGTCTCCCTCCTGCCAATCCTGGTAAGTACAATGCTAGCCAAGGAAATCCTGCCTCCATCCCTCCTCACCATGACATCCACTACTGATCAATTGGTAGCTAGTCTACCCATCGTCTGAAGCTCTTCTCCATAAAATGCTCCACCCTCTCCAAATAATACTCCGCCATCTCCCCTCAAATCAATATCCATAGAATCCTTCATACATCTAGCAACGTCACTTTTGCCTCCCTGGTTAGCAAATGGAAACTCAATGTATCTGAGTGCCATCTCTTGATCAATGTTGTCATCAGAGCATTATGTTCTCTTAGGCATGGCCAATGATGCACATGATGTAGGCCACATAAAGTCACATGTTCCCACTCTGCCTCAGTTAGCTCCTCTCGCAGCATCATCCTATCTGGCCCTCACTCTTTTGAGTGAATCCAATAGTCTGACTCCTACATCAAAGTTACCCAGCACACATTTGTCAGTCTCCATTTTTCCTCCATCTCGGCCCTCAAATTTCCCCCTATTCCCCCATCCATACAGGCTCCCTCCCCCTTCAATGGGCAGTTGCCCTTTGGCAGGTCTACCCCCTCTCGGTAGGTGGGTCCCCCTATCCTTGCCACCACCTCCCACCCCACCTTGAGTAGTGGAGATGCCAGTCTACCGATGGGTGGCTACACTTGCTACTCCTGAGTGGAGCCGCCCATCTATGACTAGGCGGCTATGCTTGGGCCTCCTGGGTGCAACAGCTCATCAACAGATGGGTGGCCACGCCCATGGCTCCCAGGTGGAGCTACCTGTCAGAATACGGGTGGCTGCACTCATGCCTCCTAAGCGGAGCTACCTGTCAACTGATGAGTGGCTATGCTCGCATTGCCCAGGTGGGTGAAGCTGCCCGTCAGCTGAGTGGTGGTTATGCCCATGTTTCCTAGATGGGTGGGGCAACTACACCCATAGGTGATAGCGCTCCCATAGCCAGTAGGAGAAACCATCAATCGACACCGTCGCCTAACCCTTTTTTCCCACCCAAAAAACTTCAAAAAATCCCACAACAATCCATATACCAATTAATTTTCAAAAAACTAAAAATGACCAAGATGGGTTCATGCACTTACCGAATCACCCCTGTCGGCTACTCGTTGATAGACCCATACCCACTCACCCAACTGCATTCTATCTCATCATCCAACCATTCTTCCTTCTCCCCTCCTTTCCTCTTTTTCCTTCTCCTTAGGGGTAAAAATGAATCACTTTTCCCCTTCTCCCCCTTTTATAAAAGGGTCCCTTTTTTCAAAAAGAAGAAAAATGGTCTTTTTGACCTTTCTTTTTTCTTTTTTTTTTCTTTTCCCCTTCTTTTTAAGTCATGCAAAGTCCATTTTTGCCCTCTTTTTATGAAAATTGACCAAAATTCCTAAGAGGGCAGGTCCTTATATTGACTTTTCTTCTGGGACATCTATATTTTCTTTTCTTTGACGCAATGTCATTTTTGACACCGCATCAAAGAGGGGCAAAATGTAGAGACCTAAATTCATACTTTTAACATTAATTAAATTTAATTAAATTCATGATCTCAGATAACATTATAGTTAATTATTTGTAATTAATTATATTTGTTAAATTCATCTATTTATTTAATTAAATTTATTTAATTAAATAAATTCACTAATTAATAGTATTTGAATTAAATTTAAATACTACCTTTCATAATGTATTAAATTTAATTTAATACATATTCCTCCATAGTCCCCTTTTAAATAAATTTTTAATTTATTTAATTCCCTCACATTCTTTATTTCTATTAAATCATGATTAAATTAAATTTTATTTAATTTAATCCTAAATCCAACCTAGATGTTATCTTACACACATCACTTTCTATCTAATAAACCTATTCACTAATTAAGGTTAATTAGGCTAATTTTTGGATTCCTACATCCATTATTCCTAATTATTTGCTCACATGTGTGAGCAAATTTCCCAAAATAACCCTTTTCAAAAATTGCCAAGATTTACACAAACAAGGCTTCTTACATTTTATCACACTTCTTACACATTCTAAAATGGTGAAAATGGACTTTTTCACTTACACATCTCTTACACACACTTACACATGTACTTGAACTACACATTGACCTTTCACATCCCAAGTTACTCACACATGTGTGAGAAAGTCTTGGCCTTTGCATGGCTTATGTGTCTCCTTGATGGCACCTATGTGGATTTCACATAGATGCCACCTCACCCCAGCCCTCAAAAATCCTATAAATAGGACCCTTGTCTCAAGCAAAATTCATTCCTTTGTGCATTAGAGTTATCACGCTAGTTTAAGCTTAGAATTTCTTTCTTAGATTTTTTACTAAGAATTTGGTAGTTGCTAGATTTCTTTCAAGCTTTAAAACTTAGTGATTTAGCTTCATCTTTCATTTGCATACTTGCATGCCATAGAGCTTGAGGGTTGCTTTCATAGCTCCTCCTTGAGCTTCTTTTGGCCTCTTGCATTGAGTGCTTGAGAGTTTCTTCTATAGCTTCTTCTTGAGCATTTCAATCTTCATTATACTTTGCATTCATAGTGGGATCAATACTTGTGTTAGGAGAGCACACCCACAACCTCTCTAAGAGCTTAAATCAAGCAAGTCTTGGGTGCACTTGCTTCATGCTCATCTGAGGTTATGATGAAAATTAGTGTTTTTTTATAAGTTTATGAACATGCTAAAATTGATTTGAATATGCTCTTTATCATTAACATTTGCATGTTTTAACTTGTTCTTAACAGGTGTATTTTCATCATATACATATCCTACTATAATATTGAGCAATATTCTCACCTTCTTGCATTTTCATTTCATAAAATTTACCTCTTAGGCTCTCAACTTTTACCCTCAGTACATTTATGTCACCACCATAGATGTTTGCAAGAGTGTCACACATTTTCTTTGCATTTGTGTAGTCTTTGATGTCTTCAAATTCTGGCTAGCTTAGGGAAGATGCAATCTCCAACATTTCTTGATTGTGCTCTTTTTTAGCTCCAATCTCCTTGGTAGTCAGAGGTGCAACAGGTGTAACATAATCATGCTCAACATAATACTTTACAGAATCACCAATACCGGTCAGATGCAGCTTCATCAAACTTTTCCATGCAGGGAAGTTCTCCTTATTTAGCTTTGGTACCTCCTTCTTATACATCCTGATCATTTACTTCAAGTACCTTTAAACTTGTCCTCTATAAGAACCAATAGCTCTGATACCAATTGTTAATATGATTTGGAACAATAGAGAGTGGGGGGTGGATTAGTTGTTCTAAGGTCCAGATGTAAAAATCAACTTTCAAAACTTTTCAACAAATCAGATCTAACAACCAATAGCTACTCAGTCATTACTAAAATAGAATAGAAACATATAACATTGTAGTCCACTATCCAATAGTATCCAACTTGAAAAACAAAGAAATGTTCAAACCAAAACATTCACACATGTATTGACACCAGGATTTATAGTGGAAACCCAATTTGGGAAAAACCACTTTGTAACATGTTACTGATATTTTCACTCTTCTGAAGTAAGCTCTGTGAAAAGCCAACCCTATCAAAGGTTACAAACACACTATTAGGTGTGACCAAGTTAAAGGATTTAAACCACTCTATTAAAAGTGTACCTTGTTATAGGACTTACATACATTCCATTATAATGCAACCTTGTTCAAAGGATTTATACAAATGATTGTTAGGTCAACCTTGGTTAAAAGGATTTTGACTGATACAATGGTTAGAAAGTAATAGTAATATTGATCTAAAAACATACAACTCACTTTCCAAATATCAGATCCAATTCCATACACATATGTTGGCTTGCTAACTGTGATTCATTTCCATGTCCATCATTGATCTGCTCGAAAATCCCTTCAAGAAATCATGACACTTCTCCTTTAGCCTTCTCTACTTATACAGTTAATAACATCAACAACAACTCCAGCATCCTCTCTCTTCTCAACCTCATGCTTAGGTTTCCTTAATACTTTCTCAATTAGGCCAATACAACTTTTATTACTTAATCTCCTTTATAGATCTTAGGGTTAGGTCAGATTCATCGAATCCTTTCAACTTTATGTTCTTCATCTATCCTTCTAGAAACATATCAAATATATTAATAGGTTTACAATAAAAAATTTTAGAGTGCATTAAATGCTTCCATACAATCAATAAATAAAATCAACATGATTTACATAATCCAAGAGTTCAACTATGTTGGCTAGGAATTTGAATTCTTCCTCAAATGTAAATTACTAACGCTCGGTCAATACTGTGTTCAACTCCTTGGACTTCACTAGAAAGCTCAATCACCACTAAAACTATTTCCTCAGCTAATACTTTCTTCCTTGGCAATTAACTGATGTTTGGTCAACACTGAATTTACTCAGCATATACTAGCTTGGTTGACACTAACATCACTCGGCTTAAACTAGATTTCTTCTCTTTTTCTCGGTTAAGCCTACTTGTTTAGTCTTCATTCTTACTTAGATAAACAACACATTATCTTATCATTGTGCCACATAATCAAGTACCCATTGAAGTATCAAGATAACTCAACCTTTTCTTAGGTGCTATTGACTTTCCCACATCCTTCTCAATAATCAAATAGATATAGTACTTTCTTAAATAGAAACAGTCTTAACAGTTAAGGTTTGACATCAATGACAATACAACAATTTCTTCAATTGTAGTTTCCAGCAGATATCATCACAAAATCTAACTTCTCAATGATCGAGTATCATAGATACCGACACAAAAATATCCCTACATCAGATGTTATATTCATTTATCATGGTTGATCAAAATCTTCGCAACATCATTACTGGGAGCTAAATTAAAAACTCATTAAAAATAATCCAACATCATTCAAACTCATTCAAAATGATCCAATGAGCATCCAAATTTCTCAAACACATTTCAACTTTTCTCCAGATGGGCATAATCAACATATTCTTGCATTCAAATGCAAAAATGTTCAAAATTGAAACATTAAAATATCATAACAATTCAAATTCATCAATTATTTTCATCAATCAAATTCATCAAATCTACTTGATCAATCAAATTCATCAAATCTTCTTCATCAATCAAGTTATCAAACAAATCATAGATCATATCAAATTGAACCAAATCACATAAACAGGGGCATACAAATATCATCAAGCTCAATATCAAATTTTTTGTCTCATCATCATCATCATCATCACATCAACATGGACATGTCAATTTCATTAAGATCCATATCCAATTGATAGTGTCCTCATCAATAAATCATCAGATAGTCAAACTTGAATCAAGATCCATATCAAGTTGATTATCTCAATTAGTATCTTCTTAAGTGAGTGATTTCATCAGACTCAAATCAAATCACTTGTTCTTGTTAAAATTAGTATCTTTAGTGTCTTTCTAACAATAACCAATTTCATCTGGACCCATATCAAATTGGTTACTCATCCCTATTAGTATCTTTAGTATTCTTTAGTTAGGTAATCAATTTGATCAATACCCATATCAAATTGGTTACTCCAATTTCCATCCATAATTGCCTATCGAACATCACATCAAACAAAGATTCAAGTTGAACATCGTCATGTTGTGAGCAGTTTCTTCAATTTCCATATCGAACTATTCAACCAATCCAAACATTAGAATTATTAGTTCTTTTGATCTATTGACTCAATAGACTCATCCAACATTAGACATCAGTGATTGATTATCTTATTAGTTCAACAAGAAGCAGCAATACCAAACATTCTTTGAATCAACACACTCCTTGCACATTAATTCAAAGAGGGGAAAATGTATACACCTAAAAATGGTCAAGATAAATCAAATGATTAAATCCTCACAAATTAAATCAAATAATTATAAATTCTAATTGTGTAATTGAATTTAACCAATTTAATTACATAATTAATCAATATCAATAATCAATTAATTCTCCTCACTAATTAATTAATTCAAAATCAAAAATCGAATGTGGCTAAGGAAATTAATTATTTTGATTTAATAAAATGCTAGATATTCCCTCAAGCAATGCCACTTGTCAATCAATGAATTAAAATGGAATAAAAATATTGGCATAATTCAATGAATAGGACCAAAGCACAATGATTACTTGCAAAAGAATTACTCACATGCCTTTTCTATCTCTACCATTCATTTAAAATGGATGAATCTTGACCTTTCATTTCAAGTACACTCACTTGGAGCCCTTGAGAATCTATAGAACCACATCAAATCAGGGCATTTTCATAAGGGGATTATGATAATTTGATATTTGAATTGTATTGAAGGATCACTATCATTTTAAAAAAAATTTCATTATTTAACTCATTTTCATAATTCAATTAATAATGTAGCTACACTATTTCAGAATTTAGCTTGCATCATATCTCAGATTCATCATCATTTGCATCAATTAGGATCAACCTAGCATCAATTTAATCATTTATAATTTAGATTTGAATATTCCATTTCATTGAGTTGTCATTCAATTAGATTAAAATGTAATATGAGAGAAATACATAAAACTAATGAATCCTTAGACTAGGAAGCAATAGAATGCTTTTGATGAGTTTTGATTGTGATTTTGATTATATTTTGATGTACTAACTCATTGATCTAATTCCCCATTGAAATTTTGTGCTTCTAGATAGGTACACAATTGACACAACATAGGTAAAAGCCACATGATGTTGATTACATCAATAAAGTGAGGATTTAAATGTCTAATCATAATTCCAAGTACATAAACATACTGAAAACACCATTTAATGAATGAATTAGACAATAGACCATTACCATATAAATAACCTTGGCATCATCTTTCATACATATGTCAAATAATAAGAAGTGAAGCCAATGTATGAAACTTATATCCAAGATAACCAAATAATGGATAACCAAATTAACCATATGGAATTAAGAAAAAAATTGTCAATGTGGAACTAGATTCATATAAATATACAATGATCATCCAAAGTGGGGTTGGGGGTGAAGTCTCAAAACAAACACCATTCATTATGTAATAAAGGGGAGCGGTATTTACTAGGAACCTCATGGTAACAAGAATGTTTATCAATAGCTTTATTTTCCAGCAAATAAGTGATAAAATTCTCATTTCTATAGCTATGTGAAAACTCATAAAATTAAAGAGCTAAAGTTGGAGGAGAAATTTATCCATGAGATATTGTAGCTGTCATTAAAAATATTTTTTATTAGAGACAACATAAAATATAAACATAGAATCACCCTAATTTATAATATCCTTTACCATGCAAATTGTATATAGTCGAATGTGGACCTCTAATCCAACTACACATGCAACATGGTCATTACTCACACGATCAAATTACAAGAGAGAGTATGAATTACTCAATCTAAAATCTATCGTGAAGCGGCATGTTGCCTCCTATGTAGATGGGGTGTTTAGTTACTCTCAGAATGAGAGCTAACAACCATAAGACCAGTACTACAATGGAGGATTTCCAAAAGCTATAATGATAAGAAAACTGAAATTAAACTAGAATGAGTGTAATTTAATCTAAAATGCTTTGAAGGAAATATGATATTAATCTAAATAGCTTGGAAAGAAATATGAAGTGCAGATTTATTCTAAGGTACTTGAAAAGAAATATGAGATTAGATTAAGCTATGAGAAAATAGACAAAATAACTATAATGAAAATGCAATATTAGACTAAATGAGAATTATACTAATATGCAACAAAAGCTTTCACTTAATGAAATTGAGACACAAAAATACTATAGTTTAATTACTCTCAAAATTGCTCCCCTTTGAATGAAGAAATGAGGTTCATTAAATAGACAAGCTCGTGAAGAGAATGAAGGAGTTCTTGATTTGAAACTCCTAACTCTTCATTCCCATTTGAGACAAAAAGACATGAATTACTTATTAAAAGAATGGAAAATGCCACACAGGGTGACCTTTCGAATATTGTAAATTATTAATTCAAAAAGGAGTGTCCATTCAAATAAAAAGTAATTATTAATTCCTTTTCATGTATATTAGCCAAATGGGGTGGGTTTTAATTTAATTCCAAGCACTTAGGACTTTAGAATTAAATTAATTTATCATAGGGGTAATTTAGCTAATAAAAATCGAAGACTTTAGGAATTAATTTTAATATTTGATTAATGCAATTTAGGGTTTTTGCAATTGACATCAAGTCAAATTGAGTTAGGTAGGAGAGAGAAAATTGCCTAGGAAACTAGGACTTTGGAGATGTAAAATTGATGAAAATGTACCAAAATTGATTGAATTTATTAGGTGCCAATTTTGGGGTATTACATTTGCCCCTCTTTGAATTGATGTGCAAATAGCACGTTGATTCAAAGAATAGTCTGAAGTGATAGATGATGAGAAATTCAGAAGTCAAGGTTAGGTTTCCAAGACATCGAATAGATCAAAGCATGATTTTTCAAAGTCTAAGTTAGATTGCGAAGACAACGGTCTTGAGAGAAGATGAGAATCGGGGTTAGGTTGCCCTAATGCCCTGAATGAGATTCAGATGAAAACTTAGGACTGTCTCTAGAATCAAGGTTAGATTGCGCCAATATGAAGCTTAGCCCTTTGAGACCTGGGTTAGATTACCCAGATAATAGTCTAAGAGGGATTTTGAGAGCCATCTCCAGAATGAAGCTTGACTCCCAGGAATTAGGGTTAGATTTCCCTAATACCAAAAGAGATATATGACCAAATAGCAAGATGCGAGGCACGAGATGCCCCTAGCAATGAGAACTGATGATTCATAGTAGACTGATTCAAGAATTGATTCAACAAGATTCAAATGATGCAATCAGCCTTCCCCCTCAAGAGCGAAATCAGAAAGATGACATATCAGAAGGATGATTAAAAATAAGAGGTTGCAAAGAAGAAGCAATTAGACTAGATTCAAGAAGTTGCAGAAGAAAATCAGAGTAAAGAAGAGGTCCTGTTGACCAAGTTTGACCATGGTTGACTAGATTTGACTAGAGTTGACTTTGATGAAAAGAGAAAAGATCTTGAGAACATGATGCAAAGATGAGGGTCTGGCAGGAAGATGATGCCAAAAGGCTGACTACACAAGCGCCCGATCCCAAAGGGTCCCAAAATTTAAAACACGATTTCGAGCTATCTAGAGATGTCATATTTCAATTTTGATCCTGAAAACTTGTGCAATCATGATGAAACTAGGAAAAAAAGATTAGAACCTTTGATGAAGAGATAAGAGAACACCAAACACTATCTCAAATGCAAGCCTAGAATGAAAGATGCAAGCCTAAGCTAAATGCAAGCCTAGAATGAAAATGCAAACCCTAGGATTTGGTTATTAGGCTCACCATATTTATCATCATAGAGTTCATTTAGGCACGTGATGATCGCAAAATGCCATACAATCCTCACTAACATTACAATCATGAGAATATGAATATGACATAAGTCTTAGATTTGTCGAAATGAGGTGTAAGCATTAAGGCACAAGAAGCTAGAATGACCTGAACACCTATTCCTTTTGATTTAGCAAGGTAACATAAGCATCAAAGCACAATTGCTAGAATGACCTAAATGTTTCTTGCAAACAAACACACCAGACATGCGAGAGTTCCTTCTTTTGCCGAAGATTTCTCGCAGTGACCCTTACATTCACTTAGCAAGATGAGTGTTAGCAATTTTACTAGTAGCAGAAAGAAGTCACTCAAAATAGACAAGGAGAAGAACCAACCTCACCAAAGCATCCATATAAAAGGATTCAAGGTACACATGGCCATCCAATATGAGATGAAGGCTCTTACAGATGGACACCCCTCTTAGATAGATTCTTTGGATCATTGGAACTAAACCAGCAAGCAGAAAGCCAAGAAAAGATCATGCCCCCCGTCTTCATGTTTCTTAGTCAAGAAAGACATCTTAGATTCACTTGAGGGGAAATGATAAAGTGAAATAAAAACATACAAGAAAAGCTCAACATGCTTCAAAGGAACACAAATTTAGTTTTCAGTTCAATTTAAGTTTGTGTTCAAGCGGATTAAAGTCGAATCAGAAGCGCACAATGTTCAAAGTCTCGACGTGATAGTAATAGCAAGAAGACGTAGTGAGAACCACTGGTGACCATCACAAGAGATGAAGTCTCAAGAAGATATCAGAGCATGAACCAAGTATCAATAGGTGAATGCAGTGAGAACCACTGGTGACCAATACAAGGAAGATTCTCAAAAGAGAGAATAAAGCACGAGCGAAACATCAGTGGGCAAATGCAGTGAGAACCGCTGGTGACTGATGTAAGGAAGAGATCCCAAAAGAGAGGGGTTCAAATGAGAGCTAAGTATTAGTAGGAAAGCATAGTGAGAAACACTAGCAACTGATACACAAGAGATCCTCAAGGACAGAAATCTCAAAAGTAGCTAGACATCAGCAGGTAGATGCAGCGAGAATCACTGGTGACTGATGCACGAACAAAACTTCTAAAAGTGATAGGACAAGGCCCCCTACACTAGGAAGATGCCCCCAAGTGTGAACCAATTCCAATCCATGAAGAGTCAAGGAAAATCTCAAAGACAACTGAAGGCAAGTGCATGAGCTAGAAAACTAAAGTAGGAAATGAACTAAAAGAAGGAAACAAACTAAAGCAAGAAAGCGGGAAAGAAAACTAAAGCAGGAAGCTAAAAGCCAAACGATGCTGAGATGAGATGTAGCTTTAGGAAACAAGAGGCACCTATTTACTAGGTTTTCACCATCTTGCCAGAGATTCTATTTTTGCTACCATGACACCTATTTACCAGGTTTTCATCAATGGCACAGTTTCTTCTTTTTCAATTTTTTTATACTTTTCTCTTTTTTCTTTTTTTTTTGTATTTTTTATCTTTTCACTTTTTTTTTTGTATTTTTTGAATTTTCTATTTTTTTTATTATTATCAAGGTGCCTATTTACTAGGTTTTCACCAAGATAATAGATACATCAAAGTGCCTATTTACTAGGTTTTCACTAAGATGATCATTTTTTAAGGACATTTTGCAATTTTTAGGATTTTTTGCAATATATCATTTTTTTGGATTTTTTCAGGACCAATAAGTATGTACATGAGCACATAGAGAATGCCTCAGCTATAGAATTTCATCAAGTGAAGAGCATTGATAAGATCTTTGAGCTGTTCTCCTTTAGTAGTGGAATCTCCATGTACACAATCTTTTGCAGTAGCACTCAGCTGAGAAGTTGAAAAATCAAAACCAATAGTACCCAACTGTCGAGAGATCCATAGTCAAGGAAAGATCACTTAAGTGAGACCCAAAAATATCCTCGTGGATATATCTTAACTCTTTTTCAAATTTCCCACGCTCTAAATGGTTAGGAAAAGTACATTCTAGATTTCTCTTAATCATGTCATTAGAAATGAGGAGATGCTGATATGCACTTTGGGAAAAGGAAAGATGGAGTGAAGAGGGTAAAGTATGAGAGGCAAGGATGATGGAATGGAGGGAAGTATGAGAATTTTTGGAAGCTCGAATGGAAACATTGATTTTTCTTTTTTTTTTGAATCCACATAGCTTTTGATTTTTTCTCTTTTCTTCTTTATGTTGAGGTTCTTTTGATGACAATACCTATAAGATGGATTTCAAGATCCATTTTTTATTTTATTTTCTAGCTTTTGATTGTCTTCTTCTTTTTGAGGACCTTTGTGGTATTTTGAACAACTTTATTTCTTTTCTTTCTTTTTAGTCACATGTCGATTAGATGGGACATGGTGACCTTGAGATATAAGTGGATTCTCATTATTTTTGTTTTTTATGTTGCACATCCAAGTTACTTCCAAAAGACTCAGGAATGGTGGATGAAAGAGGCTTATATGACTGGTTTAGGTGGAGAGGTGGAAATGGAAGTGGGCGATCCACTTATCCTGGGGGGAAAGAGGGAAAAGAAGTCAATGGGATGGGCTCAAGTGCAAAGATATCAGCATCATCCTCCTCATTTATGAGTGAATTAGATAGATCAAGAAATTTATCTTCCATAGAACATCGTCGATTGTGAGTTTTCTTAGAAGAGTCAGATAAGTTTGGGGGAATATTATGTGAGCCTAACCAAGATAACCTATTCCAAGAATTAGGTCCCCTTTTAGGTGGTAAGAGTGCACAAAGATTCCATGAGACTGTAAAAGGATGGGGTCTTACATATCCATGATTTATTGGAGTAGTAGAAGTATAACTTGGAGTAGATGGCCTAGGAGCCATAGGAATGATCTCCACAGGAGGGTGGAAAGGATCATCATCATTTTCTTGATCTAGAGGATTAGAACTTCCTCCTCTTTCGAAGTTGATTGGACCAACATCTTTGTGTACAACATCAACTGGTATTTTTTGTAGTAGCATCTGATATGGAGTCCCATTCATATTCCTTTGAGTTCATTTCCCTATGGTGACATGTTTGATGTAATCAGCTAGAGATATAGTAGGCATCAGATCTTCTTTATTGCTATCATCTATCACAGGAAGTGTTTCTTCAACAACAAGATCTTGCTCAGTAGTAGAAGTGGAGTAATATTAAATAGGCATACTCCAAGGCATACCCAAAATAAGGGAGACATCATCTATTTGCCCTCATTTAGTATGTGTGCCATTAGAGTCAGTAGTAGTAGAAGTTTGTTTAGTAAAGTGGATAAAATCCTCCTGGTGAGGACCAGGATCATGTTCTTGAGGCACTTGAGAAGGTAGACAGGACTCACCCTGATAGTCTGAATCAAGATTTTGAATTTTCAAGAGCCTTTCATGTGTCATAGGCTGGATCTTTGTGTCTTCATTATCTGAATCCTTGTATGAGTGAAAGCTACAACTAGGTTGATCAAGCTCATGGCCCTGATATCCAATACCAAATTTGTCTTTAGAGGCCCTCTCATAGGAGTAAAAAGATGGAAGAAGAGTTGTTAGTGACAAGATGGACTCCATCTGATATTCCCCCATGTCAATATATTTGATCTGTAGGGTCTTTTCTATCTCTTTGAGTTTAGCATTACAAAATTCTATAAATTCCTCATTGGTCGGAGCAAGGCTATCACTAGATTCTAGGAGCATATTACATGTGAGAAGGGGAGCATTATGGCTCAAGGAATGATCACCTTCTTTAGAAAAGGGCAAGTGATGAGGTGAGGTTGAATGACCCACCATAGATTGAAACTGATCGAGATCGAGATCTTTGGGGATGTTTTCCTTAGTGAGGGCTTTATCCATAGATAGTTTTGGTTTGAATGTTGAAGGCTTGGGACTGCATCATCTTAAAATGGAAGCACTTCCATTCAGATAGGTTTAGCACCCTCTTTCAATGCATTTATCATGATAAACCTTCATTTAGGATGCATTTGTATGTCTTGGGTGAAATTAGGGTTAGGATCCTAAGGATTCTCCTTAATTCCCCTCTTCTATGACTCTAATTTCTAGGTAGGATACAAAAATGGGTCCTCCTATCCTTCATCATGTTAATCACATGATCTTTTATCTATCATAGATATTCTATTCTCATCAAACTTCATTTCTAAGTTTCTGGGCATCCTCAAGGCCTTTAAACTACATCCTAGAAAAAGTTAGTGTTTCTGGTCAAGGTCAACCTCGACCCTAACTAGGTCAGGGACAACCTTCACCTCATCTTGCTGAGATTTCAAATTTTCAATTCCTGCTAATTTAGCTTTCGGGATTATTAACTTCCCCCCTCCGGGTTAGCTATTTCGGGCTCCGAAATGGTAAATCCTTTAATTACATTTAATTTAGACCCATTCTCTAAAGGTTAGGACCTAATTGGGATTTAATTCTTCAAGGTGGCTATTCTAGAGGAGTGTGACCTAATTCACTATAAAAGGAGGCCTTTCTCTCTCATTTTCACATCTCATCTCAAGCAATCAAGCTCTCAAGTTCTCAAGGTGTTCAAACAAGCATTTCAAGTCTTGAAGCATCTTCAAGAATTCATATTTGGAGCAAGAGAGAATCATTCCTCCTTGATCCATCATCATCAACATTTCAAGCATTCAAACATGGAGTAACAACTACAGATTGTGAGAATGGTAGAAGTACTTTAGCCTTGGGGGCTTGGTATGATTTTCTATCACATTCAAATCTATGCATTGTTATTTCATACATATTCATGCTAGGGTTTTAATCTAGAGGATTAGATCTTAGCTTTACACTTTCAATATACACACACACATACTATTTCAATCTACTATTTGTGGAGGTGGGAATCACCAAAACGGGGGTTTGACTAAGGCAAAACCCTATATAGCCACCCCAAAAACCTCTTTTTTAGATATATGCAGGTGTTATTTTGGGAATCAAAGGCTAGATCAGAGTACCCTTTTCGCTGAAACTTCAAGATTTGCGAACAAAATCAGAATCGGACTTCAGAATAAAAATGTGGTCTTTGACCTTTTAAAAGGTCAAAGTCGACCTGTGTGAATCTGGAGAAAAGATTTTTGGGTTCTGTCCGCCTCGACATTTCTAGTCTAGAACAAGTGACAGAATTTTCTAAAACTTCATACAGACTTCAAAAAATAGTTATTTCTAGACTAATATCATGATGAGGTATGTACTTTAATCTAATTAATTTCCAAGCATTTTCAGATCTATTTATGCTTCTAAACATCCTTTCTAAATGAATGGGTGATGAATGTTATGTATGTTACTATGCTTCCATTTTCACCTTATTTTTTTTGGTGAACCCGTTTACGACAACTCTTTCTTTTATGGTGTTAGATTTAAATCTTGTAGATTTGTTTCTTGCATTTATATTTCAGAAATACAAAAAAAATTGCAAAATTCCTTTAAAAATACAAATATATTTTTCATGCTTTTAGTACTTTCTTTGTATTCAACATGTATGATTCTTGTTTTGAGTACTTTGATGATTCTTTTATTATGCAAGAGGATATAATCCCTAATGAGGAACATGGTAGTGAGGATGAAAATGGTTTGAATATGGTCTCCATGGATCCTATTCCTATTTCACTCTCCTCCACAACCTCTCCAATTGACCTTTACCATAGGGTGTGTGCATGGTTACCTTCATGTCCCACTATTTGCAACATTGATAAACCAAAAATGATATTTCCTAAACCTTTGATGACGGTAAAAGGATGTCCTCATATAATAGTTAAGGGTAAACCTAGAGATCCCTTGGATTTCTTTGATAACACTGATTCCATTTCACATGCTTATCACACATGAAATAATCCTCAGCCTACTGTTCCAATTTCTTTACCTCCTTCTCAACCTATGCTTCCCCAAGCACCTAGGTATCCTTCTACCTTTAAGGAGTACAACTTAGTTGATCAATTACATGCTACTCCTACCAAAATATCTCTATGGGAATTACTTCAAACCTCCCTGACATATTACGAGGCTTTGCAAAAGGCTTTATCTACTCTTCCTACTATGCCTCCTAACCAAGAAAACATTCATTTGATTTTGGATTGTATGCATGCTATGCCTTCTGTACCTCCTATCACATTTTCTGATGATGATTTACCTTCATTAGAGGTGCAAAATCAATATGATGCTCTTATCGTGGCTATCTCTATTAATAAGAGCATCATTCAAAGAACCTTAATTGATAATGGATCTAGAATTAATGTTTGTAGCATGGACATGCTCAAAGCAATTAAGGTTGATTTATCTACCATTCAACCTGATAATGTTCCTATACATGGATTTGATAATATTGTGAAAAGAACTTTGGGTATTATTACCTTACCTGTTAAGGTGGGTCTAGTTATCCTACATACTCCTATTCATGTTATGCCTGGACCAGTTAATTATAACCTTCTTTTAGGAAGACCGTGGTTACATACTATGCATGTAGTTCCTTCTACTCTCCATCACAAGGTTCAATTCATCTATAAAAATCTAATGTATACATTACATGTGGATGATGCTCTGAATCCTTTCTTAAATGCAAAATATGCTAAAATCTCTGAACCTATTCAACCTAGTAAAGAGATTGAAAGAAAATTGCCAATACAACAATCTGAGATAAAATAGCCTGAAATTCAACAAAAAGAAGGTCCACCTTCTTCTTCCTCGACTGAAGATGATTGGGGAACATTGGATTTGAATCCCACATTTATTGGCGAATATAAGGTCTCTGATTTAGACTTTATGAAGCAACAAAATGAATTTGAGAAAAAAGTTTTTATTTCTTCTCCATTATCTAAAGAATTAAAAAGTAATTTTGTTGCCACTTCAAGTAATGAAACACTTGACACTATAAAACCTGATTGTTATGATATTGTGGCATATGCCACTCCTTGGAATCCTTCTGATATGATTGATTGATATGGTCCTAGTTATCATTTGCTTAAGAAATCAGGATTCAATGGGAAAGGATGTGGTAAATATGAACAAGGTATACAAGTACCCTTGGATAATGACATCTATGACCATACGTATGGATTAGGATTTAATCCTTACCAACAACCCTCTACTTTTCCTCTTAATGTTAATCATATTTGCAGTGGACAGTTGAAGTTAGTTAATCCATTGCTTATTGATCTTAATCAACAACCTTCTTTGGATATCTTCCCTAAAGAAGAGGCTTTAATGGAATATTTAGGGGTTTATGAGGACTTACCTAAGTTTCATAATAAGCGAGGAAAGCCTTATTTCTTAAAAACTGATGCTTATTTTGGAGAACATGAAAAGCAAGATATTACTCCTTTATTGATGGATTCTTCGATAAGAAGTGATTTATTAATCACTGAGACTATTGATATTCAAATGGATGAAACTAATTTTGAAAGGGTGATAAAACTGGGGAAATGTTTGACTCATGATGAACGTGATCAATTGGCTTCCCTTTTTCTTGAATACAAGGATACCTTTGCTTGGACATATGTTGATATGCCAGGTATAGATTCTAAGATTGTTACTCCTAACATTGTTTTAAAGCCTAATATGAAACCTATAAAACAAAAAATTTGAAAGATGAATCCACAAATTGCTTTGTTAGTCAAAGCTTAAATTGAAAAACTATTGGATTCTGGATTTATTCATCCTATTTATTATTCCAATTGGATTTCAAACATTGTGCCTATGTCAAAAGGAGAAAATAAGATAAGGATGTGCACTGATTTTCACAATTTAAATAAGGCATCCTTGAAAGATGATTTCTCGCTACCTAATATTGATATGATTGTGGATTCCACAGTGGGCCATGCTCTGTTATCCTTTATGGATGGCTTTTTAGGATATAATCAAATTTTTATCCCTCCTAAAGATCAATTTAAAACTACATTTATAACACCTTGGGGAACCTTTTGTTGGGTCATGATGCCCTTTGGATTAAAAAAATGCAGGAGCAACTTATCAACGGGCTATGACTTTAATTTTTCATGATTACATCCATAAGATTCTTGAAGATTATGTGGATGACATCTTGGCAAAATCCATACAAAGAGAAGATCATGTTACTATTTTACGATAGATATTTGAAAGAATTCAAAGTTATAATATGAGATTGAATCCTAAGAAGTGTGTCTTTGGAGTTGATTTCGGTAAATTATTAGGATTTATAATCTCTAAGTGAGGCATTGAGGTAGATAATGAAAAGATCAACGCTATTGTTAATATGCCTCCTCCTAAAAATATTTCTCAATTACAAAGTTTGCAAGGAAAAATACAAGCTATTTGTCCCTTTGTTTCTAACTTGGCAGACTGAACCATCCCTTTAACTTCCTTGCTTAGAAAGGATGCCACTTTCTCTTGGAATGAGGACTGTAAATAGACTTTTGAGAAATTTAAGGAGTATCTTGGAAATCCTCCTATCTTGCAGCCTACTAAGTTTGATAAACCATTTCAATTATACACTGCAGCTACCCCACAAGTTGTGAGTGCATTATTAGCTCAAATTGATGACAATGGTAATGAGAGGCCTATCTATTACATCAGTTGAACTTTATTGGATTATGAAACAAGATACACACCTCTAGAAAGATAATGCTTAGCGGTGGTTTATGCATGTCAAAAACTTAGGCATTATCTCATAAATGCTGAAGTTAATGTGATTGTCAAATTTGATCCCTTTAAACATCTTTTCTCACAAACTAATCTCTTAGGTCGCTTGGAAAACTAGGTAATGTTACTTACTGAATTTTATCTTAATTTTATTCTTCAGAAATCAATTAAGGGACAAGCATTGATAGATTATTTAGCTGAAGCTCCTTGTCCTCACTCTGTTGAAGGTTCTGTTGGAAATATAGATGCAGTAACTAAGAGGGGGGGGTGAATTAGTTAACCACAAAATATTACCACTGATCCCTTAAATATCTTAACAAATTATTTACTGTGCCACTTGATAAACATACAAAGAAATGATGAAAACTTGATCCTTGAAATGTGTAATAATTTAAACTATTCTTAAGCATTCATCATTGATTAACATACATGAATAAAGAAAACAACATGAACACAAGAGACACCAGATTTACCGTGGAAACCCAATATGGGAAAAACCACCAATGTAACTAGTTACTATTTTTCACTCTCTTGAAGTGATGCCGGATTAGAAGCCAACCCGGTAAAAGGTTACAAAACACATTGTTAGGTGTGACCTTGCTAGAGGATTTAATCACCCTACTAGGAGTGGCCTTCTAAGAGGTCTTGAAACAATTCAATAGAACTTTTACCTTGTTAGAGGATTTACAAAATGGTTTTTAAACCAACTCGGTTAAGAGATTTTGATATCACTGCTACAATTGTTAGAGAGTAACAATGAAATAACCTACAACTAAATTGTTGAATATAGATCTCTATTCTGTTTCACTAGATCCTTACTGATCAATTAAATCTTTGCTGCTCCTCAAGGATATTTGACCATCCTTCAAAATTCGCACACACCTTTCTTCAAAATGATTTCTGCATGTTGTATTGTCTCTTATTCACCATTTGACCTTCTATATATATATGCCATTTTGTAATCATTTAGATTGAAAAGTCGACACTAATAATTATTATAACAGTCAGCTGGGATAAACAAACTGTAATAACAAAATTCTTTGAAAGGGTCGACCTTGCTTGGTAAACATTAATCCTGAAAAGATTTCCTTCGGTGACCGAGAGAACTCGGTAACCACAGTGAATTCTGCAACATCCTTTGGAGACCGAGAGAGCTCGGTAACCACTAATTTCCTTCGATAACTGAGGAGGCTCGGTTAACATTGTTATCCTATCATGTTTCCTTTAGACACCCGAGAGAACTTGGTACACACTAAAAACTACCTAGCTGACCGACTGAGCTCGGTAGATACTGAGAACTACTTAGCTGACCGACTAAACTTGGTAGATACTGAGAACCGCTTAGCTGACCGACTGAACTTGGTAGATACTAAGAATGATAATTGATATGACATTTGTGTAACATCAAAGACAACACATAGCTAATCCAACAATGTCCTTTAGACAATTGTATCCAACAATCTCCCTCTTTGGCATTGATGGCAACACAACATGTCATAGCACAATGAAATTTTGCAGATAAGCCAAGAGTAAGAAATATATCCTTAGCTTCATTCTGATTCTCATCATCTCCAAACTTCTTTCTCTGATCTTTCTCTGATTGAGAACTCTCCCTCTTAACTTCTCAAGTTATTCTTCTTAGAAATTTCTTGAAATGATAGCAAACTCTCCCTCTTTGACAACACATGCCAAAGACAATTAGCATAGTTTCAGTAAATATCAATGTACCTTATGTACTGATTCATATGCAATGATTCCTTGACTATGCTGCATCAATTGATTGATCTTCAACATGTTCTACTTGATGCATCACTAAAAATTTATTTAGTGAACCTCGAATAGGGGAGTGACCCCTAACTTGCCTCTTAGATACAAGAATGCATCCTTAGGTAGTGGTTTGGTGAAGATATCTGCAATTTTTTCCTTTTGTATGAATATATTCCAATCTGATTTCCTTGTCCTGCACCAATTCTCTAACAAAGTGATATTTAATTGCAATGTGCTTAGTTTTGGAATGCATTACTGGATTCTTTGAAATATTTATTGCACTTGTATTATCAAAAAAAATAACAACTGGTTCTTTGATCTCAACCTTCATGCCTTCAAAAAGCTATTTAAACCATATAATATTAGAGCAGTTTACTGCTGCAACAACATATTCTACTTCTGCTGTGGATTGGGATGTGTAGTTTTGCTTTTAACTAGTCCAAGATACTAACCTCTTGCCAAGAAAGAATGCACCACCACTTGTACTCTTTCTGTCATCAATGTTTGCTGCCCAATTAGCATCAGTAAACACTTCTAAATCCAGATTGCCTCCAAATTTATACCACAAGCCATAATCTTTAGTTCCCCTTAAATACCTCAAGATTCTTTTGATTGCCATCATGTGATTTTCTCTGGGTTTAGCCAAGAATCTTGCCACTATTCCAACTACTAAGGCAATATCAGGCCTTGTGTGTACTACATACTGTAATTTTCCAATCATTGATCTATATAAGATCTGATCTACTTCTTTTGAATCATCATCTTTGGTAAGCTTTAGTCTAGTACACATGGGTGTACCAACTGGTTTTGAATGTTCCATACCAAATTTCTTAAGTATTTCCCTGACATATTTAGACTGAGTAATGTAGATACCATTTTTGTTCTACTGAATCTGAAGTCCAACAAAGAATTTTATCTGACCGAACATAGACATTTCAAATTCTTTGTTCATAAGCTCTAAAAATTCTTTACACTGATCATCATTTCCTGTAAACATAGTATCATCCACAAATATTTCTGCCAAAACAATTTTGTTATCTGATCCTTCTTTTATGTATAAATTGTTGTTGTCATTAGCCCTTTTGAAATTAATCTGAGTAAGATAGTTATGTAATCTTTCATACCATGCTCTAGGAGCTTGTTTCAGACCATACAATGCTTTTTGTAATATGCAGACCATATCCCTTTTGTCTGGATCTATAAAACCTTTAGGTTTCTCAATGTAGACTCCTTCCTCAAGAATACCATTGAGAAAAGAAGATTTGATATCCATTTGATATACCTTAAATCCTTTATGTGTTGCATATGCAAGTAAAGTCCTCACAACTTCTAATCTTGCAACAGGAGCAAAAGTCTCTCCATAATCTATTCCTTCATCTTGAGAATATCCTTTACATACCAATCTTGCTTTGTTTCTTGATACTTGACCATCTTCATTCAACTTATTTCTGAATACCCATTTTGTCCCAATTATATTTTTATCTTTATGCCTAGATACAAGAGTCCATGTCTTATTTTTCTCTATTTGCTCTATTTCTTCATTCATAGCCTCAATCCAACTTTCATTTTCTAATGCATCTTTGACATTTTTAGGTTCAAAATCAGCAAATAAACATGTACCTTTTAGTTTACTTCTTTTCATAGTACCATCTGATTTGTTTCCAATAATCTGACTTGGTTTATGATGTTTTCTGATGTACTTGGCTAATACAGGTTCCTTGCTTCCTGAATGAGTTATATTGTCATCTTCTTCATCTTCAGGTTTAGATTACTCAGGCTCGGTAGATACTTGCTCAGTAGCTTCAGATTGAGACTCAGTACTTTGTGACTCAGTTAGAACTTCTTCTTGTGACTCAGTTATTGTACTGGGCTCAGCAGATGTAGTCTCCTTACATGTGTCTGGCAATATATCAGGTTCGATGTAAACAAATTTTCTGTAGTCCTCTGGTTCCTTTTTTCTTTCTTCTTCAATCTTTTTTGCAAACTCATCAATTCTCACATGTGCACTTTCTATGATTTTGTGAGTAGACAAATTTAGACATCTATATGCCTTACTTTTGTAAGAATATCCCAAAAATATTCCTTCATCACTTTTTACATCAAATTTTCCTTTTCTAGATTCTTTCAAGATGTAACATTTACTACCAAATACTTTTAGGTAACTTACATTTGGTTTGTAGCCATACCATAGCTCATATGGAGTCTTGAATGTGTCTTTTCTCAGCTGTACTCGGTTCAAGGTATGAACTGTAGTGCTGATAGCTTCCTGCTAGTATTTCATAGCAATGTTCTTTTCAATCATTAGAGTCCTTGCACAATCCATGATAGATCTGTTCCTTCTTTCAGCTATTCCATTCTGCTCAGGAGTTCTTGGGGCTGATACTTGTCTTTTGATTCCTCTTTCAATGCAGAAATTATTGAATTCATGGGAGATGAATTCACCACCTCTGTCTGATCTCAAGCATTTTATTTTTTTTCCTATTTCCTTTTCTATTCTTGCTAAATACCATTTGAACTTCTCAAATGCTTCAAACTTTTCTCTTAAATACATAACAGTCATCATTCTAGAATAATCATCAACAAAGAGAATAAAGAATTTTTCTCTGGTATAGCTCTCAATTCCAATAGGTCCACATAAATTAGTATGCACAATTTCCAAAATATCTTCAGATTGATAGTTTTTACTTTTGAAACTAGACTTTCCCATTTTACCAATTTGACAATTCTTGCATAGACCAACATCAGGTTTCTTCAAAATAGGAATACCTCTTGCTTTCTTGAATTTGCTTATTTTTATCAAGTTGTCAAAATTTACATGAAATAACCTTTTGTGCCATAGCCAACTTTCTTCAATTTGAGCAATAAAACATGAGTAATCACCAAGATCAAGATAAAATAGGTTACCTTTGGTTTGTTTGCCTGATCCTATCAGTTTTCCTTTGTCATCCAACAGTCTTGCTTTGCCATTCATGAATTCAACCTTGAATATAATGTTGATTGGCTGTGCTACACTTAGAAGATTATGCTTTAGTCCTTCGACCCAATATGCATTATCACATATAAGTTCTTTGGTTAATGAAATTAATCCCTTTCCTTTTATACAACAAGGTTCATTGTTTCCAAACCTTACATTACCACCATCAAAGTTTTCAAAGTGTTCAAACTTGGTCTTGTCACCAGTCATCTGATGTGAGCATCCACTATCTATAATCCATGTATCATTCTTGCTTATATGAGAGACAAGTGCCATCTCATCTTCATCATTATCAGATTCATCTTTTACAGTAATGAAAACAATTTCTTCTTCACTATCATCCGAATCTTTAGCTAGGAAACATGTTTTCTTACCTTTATCCTTGAATGATTTGAAATTTTTCTTGCCATTGTACTTGTAATTTTTTTTCTCATCTTTACTTTTCTTGTTTGGACACCTAGCTACAATATGACCAATTTCTTCACATGAAAAATAGATTAAGGGAGTTTTACTTCTGTATTTTCCTCTGCCTCTTGAATACTTCTTTGCAAGTAATGCTTCAATAACTTCAAGATCGCTATCAGAACTTTCCTCTGATTCTTCTTCACTTTCTGATTGGATTTTCTTCCCTTTCTTGAGTGAAAGTTTGGCCTCAAAAGATGATTCAATATTTTTAGAAGTTGGAACATAGTTGTCATAGTTATCCAGTTCAAAGGCTGTCAATCTTCCAACTAAGGCATCCAAAGTTATATTGTGATTTTCTTCACATCTTCTATCTTGAATAGCAGAAACTCTTATTGCATAAATAGGGAGTAATGTTCTAAGAACCTTACTTATAACCATTTCATCATCAATTTTTCCTCCAGAAGCTCTGATTGCACTAACACTTGTCTTGATCCTTTCAAAATATTTTGCAATGTTTTCTTCTTCTCTCTTTTTCATTTGATCAAACTATCCTCTTAGGATCTCTGCTTTGGCTCTCTGCTTTGGCTCTCTTCACATTGTCATCACCGCCATAGATTTTCTTCAGCTTGTTCTGCATTTCATGAGCAGTTGTTCAGTCTTTGATTTCATCAAATTCTTCATAGCTAAGAGCTGATGCAATGTCTATCATCATAGTGTTGTGGTTCTTCTTCTTTGCAATGTCTTCAACAGTCAATGTGCCAGTAGGAATTGTATATTCTTGATCAATATATTTGCATCCTGAATCACCAATGGAAGCTAGATGTAATCTCATGAGACCTTACCATGCTGAAAATTTATTTCTATTAAGCCTTGGAATTTCTCTTTTGTAAGACATCCTGATCTTTAGCTTAGGTCCTTGAAACCCTTCCTGCAAGCACCAAAAGCTCTAATACCAATTGTTGGAAATATAGATGCAGTAACTAAGAGGGGGGGGGGGTGAATCAGTTAACCACAAAATATTTCCACTGATCCCTTAAATATCTTAACAAATTATTTACTGTGCCACTTGGTAAACATACAGAGAAATGCTGAAAACTTGATCCTTGAAATGTGTAATAATTTAAACTATTCTTAAGCATTCATCACTGATTAACATACATGAATAAAGAAAATAACATGAACACAAGAGACACTAGATTTACCATGGAAACCCAATATGGGAAAAACCACCAATGTAACTAGTTACTATTTTTCACTCTTCTGAAGTGATGCCAGGTTAGAAGCCAACCCGGTAAAAGGTTACAAAACACACTATTAGGTGTGACCTTGTTAGAGGATTTAATCACCCTGCTAGGAGTGGCCTTGTAAGAGGTCTTGAAACAATTCAATAAAACTGTTACCTTGTTAGAGGATTTACAAAATGGTTGTTAAACCAACTTGGTTAAGAGATTTTGATATCACTGCTACAATTGCTAGAGAGTAACAATGAAATAATCTACGACTAAATTGCTGAATATAGATCTCTGTTCTATTTCACTAGATCCTTACTGATCAATTAAATCTTTGCTGCTCCTCAAGGATATCTGAACATCCTTCAAAATTCACACACACCTTTCTTCAAAATGATTTATGCATGTTGTATTGTCTCTTATTCACCATTTGACCTTCTATATATATATGCCATTTCGTAATCATTTAGATTGACAAGTCGGCACTAATAATTATTATAACAGTCAGCTGGGATAAACAAACTATAATAACAAAATTCTTTGAAAGGGCCGACCTTGCTCGGTAAACATTAATCCTGAAAAGATTTCCTTTGGTGATCGAGAGACCTTGATAACCACAATGAATTCTGCAACATCCTTTGGAGACCGAGAGAGCTCAGTAACCACTAATTTCCTTCGATAACTGATGAGGCTTGGTTAACACTGTTATCCTGTCATGTTTCCTTTAGACACCTGAGAGAACTTGGTAGACACTAAAAATTGCCTAGCTGACCGACTGAGCTCGGTAGATACTGAGAACCGCTTAGTTGACCGACTAAACTTGGTAGATACTGAGAACCGCTTAGCTGACCAACTGAACTCGGTAGATACTGAGAATGATAATTGATATGACATTTGTGTGACATCAAAGAGAACACATAGCTAATCCAACAATGTCCTTCAGACAATTGTATCCAACAGGTTCTTCTCCTGTCGAATTTCCTGATGACAATATTTTAGCTATTCAACAGGATGATATTTGGGAATTATATTTTGATGGGTCTAAATGTAAGATAGGATCTAGTGTGGGTATCATCTTGATTCCCCCTACAAAGAAACCCATCCCTTTATCACATAAATTGACCTTTCCTTGTACTAATAACATTGCAGAATATGAAGCTCTTATAGCTGGCTTACGAGCCACTTCATCTCTCAATATCAAACATTTACATATATATGGAGATTCACAATTGATAGTTGAACAAATTAAAGGTGGATATTAGAATAAAAACAATAGAATGACATGGTATAGAGATTTATCTCTCGATGTCCTTTCACAATTTTCCTCTTACACAATCCAGACATTACCAAGGAAAGATAATCGACACGCAGATGCTATGGCAATTGCGGCATCCTTGGTTTATCTTGAGAAAAATGCTGAAAATTTAAAATTTACAATACAAACTCTTCAAAGTCCTACAATTTCTGATAAGATTACCTCTGATTGTTTCAACTTGCATTCGGATGAATGGTATTCACACATTTTTCATTTTTTAAAGGATGGTACTTTTCTTGAATCAGCAACAAGGAACATGTGTAATCGCATTAGAATAATTGTAGTGCGCTATATCATTTTAGGAGATGCACTATACAAACACTCTTACGAAGGTTTATTATTACGGTGTCTCAATAGAACTAAGATTCTGGTAGCTTTAGCAGAAGCTCATTCTAGTTCTTGTGGGGGACACTTTGGTGGCAAATCTTTAGTTCAAAAGTTACTTCGAATGGGGTATTATTGGAAAACTATGGAATAGAATTCTTTCATGTTTGTTAAAAAATTCCCTCAATGTCAACAACATAGTAATTTGATTCATGCTCCTGCTCATGAGCTTCGTAATCAAGTTTCTCCATGGCTTTTTAGTATTTGGGGTTTTGATCTTATCAAAAAAATCTCACCAACTTCTTGTCAAGGGCATACTTACATTCTCACCGCTATGGATTATTTCATGAAATGGGTTGAAGTTGTCCCTCTTCATTCTACAACAACAGATGTTATTTGTGATTTCATCCTTAATAATATTATAGCAAGATTTGGTATTCCCTCGATAATAGTTTCAGATAATGGAACATCTTTTAAGAATAAATACATGAAATTCTTGGAGAAATATAGGATTCAACATAGATTTTCAACTCCTTATTATCCTTAATCTAATGGACAAGGTGAAGCATCAAATAAAATTATTAAACAAATTTTGCGAAAAATAGTTACTAAGCATGCCAAAGACTGGCATACTCAACTAACTTACACTTTATGGGCCTATAGGACTAGTGTTCATATTGCTACAGGTACTTCTCCTTATAATCTTGTTTATGGTACTGACGCTATTATGCCTTTGGAACTGGAAATACCATCCTTACATGTTTCATTTCATGGGATAATTGATAAAGATACTTTTCATGAACAACATTTACAAGAATTGGAAATGTTGGATGAACAACGAATACATGCATTATATCACATAAAAGCTTATCATAAATCTCTCCATAAATAATACAATCATAAGGTAATTGAATGAACATTTTTAGTTGGTGATTTATTTCTTTATGAGAATCAACGAAATGTGAATGCTTTACTAGATGAAAAAGGAAAATTTAGCCCTAATTGGCTTGGACCTTTTGTTGTTATTGAAAACTTTGGTTCGGGTGCTTACAAACTTGTTGATATGGATGGTGTTTCTTTTAAGGAATCCATTAATATTATGCATCTTAAATGTTATTACCCTTAATCTCATTTGTTCCATGTGCATTTATGTGTTCCTTATAATGATTTCCTTTATAGGTTATGTAGTTTTAGTAAAAAATACATATTGAACATTTTTATGCACTTTCTTTATTTCTTTCTTTCTATTAAGTTTTATATTGATGAAAACATAATATTCAAGTATAGAACTAATCAGTAAAGAAAGTTTTTCATTTATCAACAATACATAGTTTTTCAAAGTTTTGATACATATGAGGCCAATGGCCCTATCTATCACTACACCTATCACCATGCCGCTCTGATGGTTGATGACTCCTAGATCTCTCTCCTCTATGATAGGAAGATGAAGACTTGTGTGTCCATGTATGGCTCCTAGATATGCTCATGGCCTGAACACATTCTCAAAGACTCTGTATCTCTGCCATAATCTTCTCCTCCCTCTCTCTGCACATCCTCAACTCCTGCTAGATGCATACAAAGATATTGGCATGTCTTCCTAGATCTCTATGCCCAATGGAAGACTCTTGCTCATCAGCTGGAAGTTGGTAGGAAATAATGTTATCCTTGAGAACCTCGGATACAAAAAGCCTCCATTCCACTATGCTAGCTATAGAGGAAACATACTTTTATCATGCTAATATCATATTTTCATCAAATCATATTTGTAATCAAAAAATTCATAGTCCATACTTGGGTCTCCCTCTTGGACATCACTAAAGTTTCTAGATGGTGGGGGCATGGAGTGACTACTCTCTCCATGCTCACTATGTCTAGGTTGTGGAGGTGGTGTCTCTGTGTGAGATCGTGGGGGCCATCACGATCTCAGTGGTGATGTAGGAGTGATAGGTATATCTAAACCAATATCACCGGCTAGGGGCATGTCCTTGGCTCTATCATCTGCTCTCTCCTCCTCCTCCATCAGTTCCCCCTTAAAGACATGTTCCTCGTCATTTCTAATATTCTTATCTTCCCCACTGTCTACACTATCCTGGTGTGTCCTCTGTCTATAGTCTGGATCACCTATAGGATAATCCTTGGGGAAGATAGGGTAGGTCCCCTCTAAGATCTAGTACCAGATGTAATCTTGGCTAACCCCTTCATAAGATACATCTAATGGTACCTCAATATCCTCTATCTCCTCTACATCGCTATCCTCTATGTTTTCTGCTAAAGGTCAGCACATGGCGTTGGGTCTCTGATGGTATCTCATCAGATGTGCATAGCGATCTACTACCTTAGGAACTCCCTATGGAAATCCAAACTCTCTCATCACTCGATCATAATAATATGGCATGACTATATGGCTCTGGTGACCTGCTAGTAGCTTATGCTTCTAAGAGTGTCTCCATATTACATCAACACTGGTAATATGGTCAAGATGTACTCTCTAGTAGAGCATATCTCCAAGTTGCCAGATATCTCTCATAGGATATGCAAAGGCTCTCACTGTACTCACATCTACCATCACTGGCACTCCCTTTGGACATGTACATGTGAAGTGCTAAAAAATCCAAATCTGTAGAATGGTGTGTTAGCACATGCCAAAAATTTCATGGCTCTAGCTCACTTCCCCTAGTCTTTGCAATGTTTTTCATGTTTCTAGCTAAACCCTTTGCAAATTTTTTTTTAAAATCTAGCCGTTGGGTCCTTATTTTAAAATTGCCCTGGCCCTATTTTATTTTCACGTTACCTTTTCATGGGTCATTTAAAACCTTATATTTTGCATGTGTCATTTAAAATGACCAACTTTACCATGTTTCTTGTTAGGTTTCATGTGTCAGCAGGTCCCCTTTAATACTTCCTAAGTAATCGAGTTTAATCTTTCCTAAGTTCCTAGCGCCCGATGATTTAATTTCTCTTAAGTCCAACTACTTAATATTTCCTATGTTTCAGCCTTAATTTTTCATGGGCCCAGGCTCTATGACACCATCTCCATCCGATGGTGGACGTATCTTCTCATGAGATGTGTCAGAGGCTTGCAAACTTAAGATGACCATCGATTTCATTTATGACGTTGCCTTTCTTTTTAAGCGGGTCCACATGCTAGATAAGCTAATTCAACACTTTCTAATTGGTCCATAGGTGAATGACAGGATATGATGTTAGTGGGACCTGAGTTCGGGCTTTCCAGAGGGTCCTGACATTGTCAAAAGATCAACGATGGGTGTAAGTTCTCATAGAATGCGTCAGAGATATGAGATCTTATGCCAGCTGTCGATGTTTCTTTATTCTTAGGTGGTAGTATTAAGGTGGGTCTGATTGCCAGATGGTTTCTATGTACCATAGTGTGCTGAGTTGTTTGCTTTTCATTCATCTGCATCATGGTGAGTTGGATTGTGTCAGTGGGGCCTATAGTGAAGGCTTTTCAATCTATGGAAAGTGCATGATCTTAAGGAATATTCTTCCCCTTTGAGATCATGTGCCATCCGTTGATTTTGGATTTTACTTGGACATGTTAGTGGGACTTAATTTTTTGATGGGTTAATGGGTCCTGACATCTGTAATCCATCCAACAATGGGCGTAAGTTCTCATGGAATTTGTCAAAGGCTTGAGATCTTATGCCAGCCATTGATCTCATTTGTCTCAAATGTATCTTTGGCGGTGGTCCCATTGTTAGGTGGAGCTGATTTGGAGTGTTTCGATTGGTTTGCGTTTTGCTGACTATATTGTGTCAGTGGGGCCAGTTTTCATTCAAGCAGGGTAAGATTCATAATCGACGGATGGTGTATGTTCTGATAGAATCTTAGATGGGTATGCAAACTTCAGATAGCCATCGATCTTCTTGATGCGGGCCCAATCAAATTTTCTTAGAGGTTTAGCAGAGTGGATAAAAGTTTTTAGCAGTGCCAATAAAGTCAAGGGGTTCACTCATTCGCATGATAAAATGGTGGTTCCCTAAATTGTCTAGCGATTCAGTGAAGGAAGGTTATGAGGTTGCTAAAATAAATGGTAGAGAGATAAAGTGTTTTTTGAACTGGCGGAAACCTTTGTCGCCAGTTCACTAAATTTGATTGGGGCCCTTTTAAGAGATAAGTCATAGAGCCCATGAGATAAAGAGATCAGACGGTCATGACTTAAAGTTGATGGAGATTTAAATTTTGACCACTGATTTGTTGCAAGCATCATAAAGTAGCTATTTATTTTCAAATTTGAATTTGCAGAGGGTTTCCAGTGATAGGAAGTACCAAAATTTATGGTTTTAACAGCTGATTTTGACTAGTTTGGTGGCACTTGCTATTGCGGTGTGGTCTAGGGTGTTGAGTGATCATCTGTAGGGTTTGTACTCTATAGTTTTGTGCTCAAGGTGTGTTACAGGGTTGACATTTTGAGTGTTGTTCATGATTCTCAGTACCTTCTCAGAGAATTTTTCATGATTAAGGATCATTCCAGGATTTTCTTTCTCCTAGTTGCCTAGGTTTCCACCCCTGTAAGAACTTTATGACCATTTACAGTTGGTTGGGTGGTTGAAATCCTAACCCTAAGTCATTTGTAGCTTGTTGCATTCTCTTTGAGAATTCCAAGATGACTAGGGAGTATAAGTTACAAAATTTTGATTTTGTAGGGGTTCCAAAACTTTCTTTGGTCCCAGGCTTGTTGTCCATGGTGTTTTACTGATAGAGGAGCTAGATTTTGTATCTTTTCCTATCCTTGTGTTGTTCTGATTGTATATTAATCCTGAATATGTTAATGAAAATACTATTGAGTTCCAATCTTGCATTTGTGTATGTCTTCTTGTTTCGGTTCTAAGCTCATATATGTTAATGTCACAAAGTGTGTTAGCATATGGTAAACAAAGAGTATTGTGAAGTCATCTCTGAGTTCCTAACAAAGTTAGGATTAAAGTCTTTTGGGTGGGTTTAGTGAGTTTGAAACCAAGTAGGAATCTAATGTCCTTGTGTCTGAGGGAGAGGGGTAATAGGCAAAGCACTTATCCTGGATTCAATTATGTTTGAGTTAAGATTTTCAGTTGATGTATGTAATTGGGTGACTGTTTTCCCTAGGTTAAGGCATTGGTCCATCATCTGGAGGCATTTCATCATCATCAACCACACACACAAACATTCAAATGATAAAATCTTAAAGCAGTTAGTAAAGAGTATATAGTTGTATATCATTTAGTGATTCCTTTCAAGAAGTGAATCAAGGGTACACCCACTTGAGCATTAAGGCTCAAAGTGTAGGAGGATCTCTCTTGATCCTTGTTAATTGGCCCTCTTCCTTGTAGACTTTGGAGTGGTGATAGAGTCAAAGTTATATTAAAGTTATCTATCAAAGTATAAATCTACAAGTTGAAGATCAAAGGGAACTCCCAACAAAATGGTGACTCTCCTGGGGAGAACACTAATGAAGTAGTATATCTGTTAGGACTTCTGGTTGGGACTACGTTGTAAAGTCAAAATCTTTTGTTGACCCTATAGATATAAATGTTGTAAGTGCATTCTTGTTTTCCTATTGTATTCAGTTAAAAATATTTCCCATCTAGGTGGGTGGCGACTCAAAAAGGTTATAACTAGTGCTATATATTATAAATCATGGACAAGAGGAGGAATACTAGGTCCTTTATCAAAAAGAATCCAGAGGTCACTCTAGAGAAATTGCCTAGACAGGAGAAGAAGAGTTGGATTAAAAGGAATGGCGAGTCTACTAGTGCTCCCATGAGAGAAAAAAGAAATACTAGAGGTAGAGCACCACATGTTTCCTCAAGTGAGGATGGTTCACAAGATAGAGTTTCTAGATCAGATGGTGGTCACTCTGAAGATAGGTTTTATGATACCCCAGAAGTTGTATTTCAGGACAAAGGTCCATTGCCTGTAGGTCAAGATGAACAAGCTAGAGAGATGGGTTTGGAGATTGATTTAGATCTTGATGAAGATAATTTTAGAAGAGAACCCATGAGACCTAGGCAAGTCCACTTCCCATCTCAAAATCTTTCTGATATGGATGTGTCATCAGGTTTTGATGACATTATGGTAGATCCTGATGATTTAAATGCATTAAGGTTACAGTTGGCAGAGTAGGATGCCATACATAAGAGGTTACAAGACTATAGAGAAGCTAAAAAGATGAACGCTTTGATAGAAAGATAGTCTCTCCTTAGAAAGATTAATGAAATGAAGGATAGAAACAAGATGCTTGCTTCTGCTCCTAAAACTTTGCAACATGATGTCTTTGGTGATCTTGATGCCTTGAGGAGTGAGGAAGAGCACTTAAAACAAGATCAAGAATTTGATAAGGAGGGCCCTGTGGTTAGACAAGTGCAAAGTTATGTTCCTTTTCCTAAAGATAAAGGTGGGCATGAGATCACTAGGCCTGATGTTGCCACTAGTGAGAAAGGAAAGTAGAAGATGGTGGGACATCAAACAAGTAAATCATTGACAATACCTAGGGTCCCACCACCCAATTCAAATAAGGACATAGAAATGGAGAGAAGAAGAAAAGAAGATGAGGACCTTGCAAGAGAATTAGAGAGGGCTCAATTTGAAGCTTCCATTGTAGAAAAAAGAAGAAAGATCCAGTTCTTGAAGGCTTCATTAGCTAATGCTCTTGGCCCATCTACTATTGAACTAGGTGTGCCATCTATGACTACTACTATTCCACTTAGTAATGCTACTAGTTCATTTCCTTCTTCATCTGCTAGGATAGGTGCTGATCCTAGGCAGTAGTCAAATGCACAAATAAATATAGATGCTAATGTTGATCCTAGGGTTAACACTAGTTCAAGTTTTCAAAGAAGACCTATGCAATTAGAAGGCTATAGGCAAATTAGTTTTGATGGAATTCCTGGCTAGCCAAATGCTTTTCCAAATGATATTAGAGATAAGGTACCTAAGTTTGCTGGTAATAATGCTATTAGTTGTGAGGAGCATCTTAGGTTATTTGTTGATATGCTCAATGATTATGAGGTAGAGCATGAGGATGTAGTCATGAAATTATTTGTTCAATCTCTAATGGAGGATGCTAGAGATTGGTTTAAGAGACTTCCTGACAAATGTATTGATACTTGGGATTCTTTTGAGAGATGTTTTAAAGAATAGTATGGTGATAGGCCTAATGCTAGTTTCATGTTGAATGAATTCAATACCATAAGGAAAAATTAGAATGAATCTACAACTAAATTCAACATGAGATTTCAGAAGGGTATGCATAAGTTGTTCCAAGTTATGCGCTTAGATGACAATGTCTATCTGACCACATATTTAAATTCATTTGATGGAAAAATGGGATATTTGTTGAGGGACAAAGAACCAAGAACTCTTAGGGATGCTTTTAGGATTGCTGTCAACATTGAGAATAATATGAAAATATCAAGAAAATTGGGGGGAAAGAGAGATGACCCAAAGTTGTTTGGGGACAAGAAATATAAAATGGAAAATGATAAGAATGTTGGAGCTAGGAAGCAAGATGAAGATAAATTGGACAAGGTGCTTAATGCATTGAAGGATTTGAAGGCACCTACAAATAGGACCATTAGTGCTCCTACCAATGAGAGGCCTCAGTTCAAAAACAATTTCAATAAGCAAAATAGATTGTAGAACTACCCCTACAACACACAATGGAAGGATGGCAAGCCTATTGTCCCTACTGTAAGAGGAAACAATGATAGAGGTGTCCCTGAACCTCTACAAAAGGCTTCAATAAATGTCATGGAGGACATACCTTGGTGTGTTGCATGCCAGTCCCCTCATTCTGTAGAGCATTGTGTGGTTGCACATTCTATGGCTGCAAATTAGGATTGTGGCAATGAGGAGATAGATCAAGAAGAAGATCAACATGATGTTGGATGCAACATGGCTTCTTCATATCTAGGATATGAAGATGATTCTGATTTTGATGAAGAGGTAGATATAAATGTAAAGAGACACAATCATGCCCTTTTTCATCAAGAAGTTTTTTCTGATAGTGAAGACATTGATAGGAAGACATGTAATATGAACTCTTCTTCTGAGCCAGTAAATTTGAGAAGAACTTCTAGAGAAGAGATGGATAGGATTACTACAGAAATGACTACCCAGGTGCAAACTAGAGGTATGGTGGCAAGGAATACAAATGAGAAAGCTACAGGAATGTTTATAAAAAGTACCAACTCTGGAGAACCTAATGAGAACAAATCAAAAGGTGATCACATGGTAAAATTCAAGAATGTAAAAGGTAAGAATTGTGAGCCTAAGAAAGTTGGAATTGAAAAGATTCTAGTGAGATTGAGAGGCCAGTTAACACAATGGTTAAAATTGAAAAATTGAGGGTGGCCAATACACCTAATATATCAGATAAGCAAAAGGATATTAAGGCAGTGCAGATTGAGATTCCTTCTTCTACTCCTATTGATATGTTATCTGTATTATCCCAAATTAAAGTTAAGGTTCCATTGTCAGAATTGTTGAGGATCCCTAAACACAAAGACAAAGCTATTGCATGGGTAGGTAATGTTCATAAAAATGATGTTGCATGCAATGGATCTTAGGATAAGGCTTTGAAAGGTGTTTCTACTTAGGGAATTGTGTCTCAAATTCCTCTAATGTACTTGGATAGTTTTGTCAATGCCAGCCTTCAAAATATTGATCCATTATTTTAAAGTGTTCTTGTGAATGGAATGAAGTTAAGAAATTGTATGATTGATAGTGGTGCCTCTAATACTGTCATGCCTTTCAAAATCATGGAGAAGTTGGGCGTTAAAGTTGATACAATTCAAGGCAGATGTTGTGCAATGGATCAGAGGGAGGTACCAGTTATTGGGACTATCAATGCAATGCCATATAGGCTGGCAGCATATCCAGAGAAAGAGTTGACAATGAGTGTTTTGGTAGTGGATATCCCTCCTCATTATGGGATGCTGCTATCTAGAAGGTGGAGTGCTACCATGGGTGGAAGTTTACAGTGTGATTTGTCCTATGCCACTTTCAAGATTGATGATCAGTTTGTCAAGATTGAATGAGAGCCAAGAGTATGCCACATGATTGAGAGAAATATTGATAATGAAACTACATGTTTTATGGATACTGATATTAATGCTTTTAGGGTAGAGATCCCTGTATTTGAAGAGGAACCTATTTTGTCACCTATCTCTATTGAGGTAAGTGCTAACTCTGTGAAGGGTGATTTCTAGGTAATGTACTTTGATAGTGCAAATTGCAAAGATGGTGCAGGAGCAGGTATTTTACTTATTTCTCCTGATCGAAATACCTACAAATTTTCTTTCACATTGAATTTATTTTGTACCAACAATATAGAAAAATATGAGGCTTTGTTGTTAGGATTGAGGTTGGCACAAAAGCATGGTATTAAGTGTTTAAGTGTTGTTGGTGATTCTGAGTTGGTGGTGTCCCAAGTTAGGTCAGTATATGCTTCCAAGAACAAGAGGTTGAAACAATATAGGAATGCAGTTTGGGATTTGATTGAACATTTTGATGCCTTCAATATTGAGTGGAAGGATAGGAGTAATAATAAGATGGCTGACTTGTTAGCCAATATTGCAATCAATCCCAATGATATTACATTTTCTGTTATCTCTAAAGTTGAAATTTAGGCTAGGCCTAGCATACCAGATAATATTGAGAATTGGCAAGTTTTTGATGATGATAACGACATCTTGAAGTTTATGGGTTGTGAGGATCAGTATCATGGTCAGGAATTTGATTGTTCAGCCTTGATTGAGTTAGTAGAAGGAAGGGAGATTGTCTTTGGCAATGAGGTCATTCGGCTTAAAACTAACAAGGTGCCCAAGGGGCTTGTTGTTTTGGAGACTGTCTTTGATAACCAAGATAGAATTCAAAAGAATATCAAAAGAGAAGATGATGCTGATCTAGAGGAGATAAATCTTGGAACACATGAGGCACCTAAGAAGGTATACATTGGTAGAGATGTATCTCAAAAGGTAAAGAAATTTTTGATTGAATTATTCATAAAATTCAGGCATGTTTTTGCATGGTTATATGATGAGCTAAAGGTTTATAGAGAAGATTTGTTTTAGCATATTATTCCATTGAAAGAAGATGCTAAACCTTTTCGGCAAAAATAAAGGCCTATTAATCCCACTTTGGAACCTAAGATGCAAGAAGAGTTAATGAAGCTGAGAGATGCTGGCATTATCAAGCCTATAAGGCATTCTTCTTGGGTGTCAGACCTTGTTCCTGTGAGAAAAAAGAATGGTGACATTAGGCTTTGTGTAGACTTCAGGAATCTGAACATCAGCTCATTAAAGGATAATTATTGTCTTTCCAATATGGAAGCTATGTTGCAGAGAGTAACCAGATCAGAATTGATGTCTATGATGGATGGTTTCTCTGGCTACAATCAAGTCATTGTCAAGGAATCAGAGCAATTCAAGACAACTTTCACAACACCTTGGGGGACATATGTTTATGTGAGAATGCCTTTTGGCCTCATAAATGCTGGTGCTACTTTTCAGAGGGCAATGGATGTTGCCTTTTCAGATTTCATAAATTATTTCCTTGTTTTATATCAAGATGATCTAACTACCTATTCCAAGGAGGAAGAAGACCACTATATTCATTTAGAAAAAATATTTGTGAGGGCCTTGGAATTTGGCATTTCATTGAACCCAAGGAAATGTTATTTTGGTTTCATGGAAGGTAAGTTGCTTGGCCACTTATTTGGGAAGCAAGGAGTGAGAATTGACCCTGAGAGGGTAGCAACCATTGATAAAATTTAGAGGCCAAAGAATGTTAAAGGAATTCAGTCCTTCTTTGGTCAGGTCAATTTCTTAAGGAGGTTTGTGACAAATTTTGCAGAGGTTACTAGACCTATTTCTAAGATGTTGAAGAAGGGATTTGCAATCAATTGGGAGGGTGAGCCTCATGAGGCTTTCAAAAGTATCAAGTAGGCTATCAAAGATGCACCAGTGCTTAAGGCACCTAATTATAATGTACCAATGCATATCTTTTCCTTTGCATCTTTTCACACTATTGCTGCAGTTTTGTTACAAAAGAATAAGGATGGTTTTGAGCAGCCTATTGCATTTTTTAGTAAATCTTTGTAGGCTACAAAATTGAAGTATGACATCAATGAAAAATAGGCTTATGCACTTGTGAAGGCAATCAAGGCTTTTAGGTGTTACTTGATGGGGGCAAATGTGATTGCTTTTGTGCCAAGTGCAACTTTGAAGGATATTTTCTCACAGCAAGAGGTGTTTGGAAGAAGATGTAGGTGGATCAATAGGATCCAAAAATTCAATGTTGAGGTCTAGATTACTAAGTTGGTTAGAGGACAAGGATTGGCAAAACTGATGGCCCAATCCAATCTTGATGCAAATTAGGTAAATCACTCTAAAATTGATTATATATGTGATATGGATGATTGTATTTGGTATCAGGATATCATCTATTACTTGAGAAACATGAGATGTCCAGATAACATGAATGATAATCAGAAAAGGACATTAAAATTATAGGCCATCAAATATGTAATTGTGAAGTGTAAATTGTATAGAGAGAATTTGCATTGCATATTTTTGAAGTTTGTAGATGAAGATCAGGCTAACAAGTTATTGAAAGAAATGCATGAGGGAGTTTGTGGTGGGCATTATATGGGTAAAACAACTACTCATAAGATCTTGAGAGTAGGATTTTGGTGGCCCACAGTCTTCAAGGATGAAAAATAGTTGGTGAGGAGGTGTGATGCTTGTCAAAGGTTCTCTGGTAAGCTTAAATTTTTAGGAAATGTGCCATTAAAACCAGTAGAAGTTTAGGTTCCTTTCCAACAATGGGGAATTGATTTCATAGGGGAGATACCAAACAAGTCAAGTGGAGGACACTCATGGATCTTAGTTTCCACTGATTACTTTACAAAGTGGGTAGAAGCTATACCTACAAGAAATGCAACTAGTAAGGTGGTAATTGATTTTATGATGAATAATATTGTCACAAGGTTTGGGTGCCCTGAGAGAATAGTAAGTGATAATGCCATGTGCTTCAGGTCTACTGAATATAAGGACTTTTGCAAAGGTTTGGGAATTCAGATTTCTAATTCCTCACCTTATCATCCACAAGGAAATGGTCAGGCAGAATCTACTAATAAGAGTTTGATTAAAATATTAAAGAGAATTCTTGAAAAGAATAAGAGGGCATGGAATTCAAAGCTGCCATTAGCTCTATGGGCTAATAGGGTAACTATGAAGAGGGCAATTGGTTGTGCACCATTTGACCTAGTATATGGAATTCATGCAAGAATGCCTCAGAATAACTTATTTGAAATGTATAAATTTGTTTAGCTATATGATGATGACATAGATGATGAGATGCATTTTAGAATTGAGGACCTCATTAGGTTGGATGACACTAGAAGAGAATCAGTTACAAGGAATGGAAAATTGTAGTTGCAGGTTAAGAATTTATATGATAAGAAGAATGTTGACAGAAGGTTTGAACCTGGTGATTTGGTGTTAGTTGGAATGCCAGACTGGAGGATAAGGGGAAACATGGTAAATTTTCTCCCATCTAGCTAGGGCCATATCTAATTCATGACAAATGGGGCCAAGATTCATACATTATCAAAGAATTAAATGGTGATATTCAGGAATTGCCAGTTCATGGACAATTCTTGAAGAAATACTTCAATTAAGGTATTCTATTTTCCATGAATAGTAGTTAGGTTTGTACATTTTGTAAATTTTGTAAATAAGCTGCTTGCCCCTACCCTGTTTTGTCCTGGTCTGTTAGTGTTTGGTCTTGTTGCCTGTTCTGCCTTGCTTGTTCCCTATTGTCTGCAATTTTTCCAGTGGGATGGTCTTCTTTAAACCAATGATTCTAAGTCCTTGCCATGCCTGCAGGAGGTATACATCCCCAGACAGAGCCACTGTTAGCATGTGCCAAAAATTTCATGGCTCTAGCTCTCTTCCCTTGGTCTCTGCAATGTTTTTCATGTTTCCAGCTAAACCCTTGGCAAATTTTTTTAAAAAATATAGTCGTTGGGTCCTTATTTTAAAATTGCCCTGGCCCTATTTTATTTTCATGTTACCTTTTCGTGGGTCACTTAAAACCTTATATTTTTCATGTGTCATTTAAAATGACCAACTTTACCGTGTTCGCTGTTAGGTTTCATGTGTCGGCAGGTCCCCTGTAATACTTCCTAAGTCATCGAGTTTAATCTTTCCTAAGTTCCCAGCGCCTGATGATTTAATTTCTCCTAAGTCTGACTGCTTAATATTTCCTATGTTTTGGCCTTAATATTTCATGGGCCCAGGCTCTATGACACCATCTCCATCCGACGGTGGACATATCTTCTCATGAGATGTGTTAGAGGCTTGCAAACTTAAGACGACCACTTGCTAGATAAGCTGATTCGACACTTTCTGATTGGTCCATGGGTGAATGACTAGATATGATGTTAGTGGGACTTGAGTTTGGGCTTGCCAGAGGGTCTTGACATTGTTAAAAGATCAACGATGGGCGTAAGTTCTCATAGAATGTGTCAGAGCTATGAGATCTTACGCCAGCCATCGATGTTTCTTTATTCTTAGGTGGCAGTATTAAGGTGGGTCCGATTGCCAAAATGGTTTCTATGTGCCATGGTGTGCTAAGTTGTTTTCTTTTCATTCATCTGCATGGTGGTGAGTTAGATTGTGTCAGTGGGGCCTACAGTGAAGGCTTTTCAATCTATGGACGATGCATGATCTTAAGGAATATTCTTCCCCTTTGAGATCATTTACCATTCATTGATTTTGAATCTTACTTGGACATGTCAATGGGACGTAATTTTCTGATGGGTCAGTGGGTTCTGACATCCATAATCCATCCAACGATGGGCATAAGTTCTCATGGAATCTGTCAGATGCTTGAGATCTTACACCAGCCGTTGGTCTCATTTGTCTCAAACGTATCTTTGGTGGTGGTTTTGTTGTCAGGTGGAGTTGATTCATAGTGTTTTGATTGGTCTGTGTGTTGCTGACTATATTGTGTTAGTGGTTTTGGTTTTCTTTCAAGCAGGGTAAGATTCTTAATCGACAGATGGCATATGTTCTGATAGAATCTCAGATGGGTATGTGAACTTCAAATGACTATTGATCTTCTTGATGTGGGCCTGATCAAATTTTTTCAGAGGTTTAGCAGAGCGGATAAATTTTTTTAGCAGTGCTGATAAAGTCAACAGGTTCACTCATTCGCATGATAAAATGGCGGTTCCCTAAATTGTCTGGTGATTTAGTGAAGGAAGGTCATAAGGTTGTTAAACTAAATGGCAGAGAGATAAAGTGTTTCGCAAACTAGCAGAAACCTTTGTCGCCAGTTCACTAAATTTGACTGGGTACCTTTTAAGAGATAAGTCATAGAGCCTGTGAGATAAAGAGATCGGACGGTCATGAATTAAAGTTGATGGAGATTTAAATTTTGACCGCCAATTTTCTACAAGTGCCATAAAGTAGCCATTTATTGTTAAATGTGAATTTGCAGAGGGTTTCTAGCAATAAGAAATACTAGAATTTATGGTTTTAATAGCTGATTTCAATTGGTTTGGTGGTGCTTGCTATTGCAGTGTGGTCCAGGGTGTTGAGTGATCATCTACAAGGTTTGTACTATGTGGTTTTGTGCTCAAGGCATGTTGCAAGGTTGACATTTTGAGCATTGTTCATGATTCTCAGTACCTTCTCAGAGAATTTTTCATGATTGAGGATCATTCCAGGATTTTCTTTCTCCTAGTTGCCTGGGTTTCCACCCCTGTAAGAACTTTATGACCATTTCTAGTTGGTTGGGTGGTTGAAACCCTAACCCTAAGTCATCTGTAGCTTGTCGCATTCTCTTTGAGAATTCCAAGATGACTAGGGAGTATAAGTTGCAAAATTTTGATTTTGTAGGGGTTCCAAAACTTTCTTTGGTCCCAGGCTAGTTGTCCATGGTGATTTACTGATAGAAGAGCTGGATTTTGTATCTTTTCCTATCCTCGTGTTGTTCTAATTTATATTGATCCTGAATATGTTAATGAAAATACTATTGAGTTCCAATCTTGCATTTGTGTATGTCTTCTTGTTTCGGTTCTAAGCTCATATATGTTAATGTCACAAAGTGTGTTAGCATATGGTAAACAAAAAAGTATTGTGAAGTCATCTCTGAGTTCCTAACAAAGTTAGGATTAAAGTATTTTGGGTGGGTTCAGTGAGTTTGCAACCAAGTAGGAATTTGATGTCCTTGTGTCTGAGGGAGAGGGGTAATAGGAAAAGCACTTATCCTGGATTCAATTGTGTTTGAGTTAAGATTTTTAGTTGAGGTATGTAATTGGGTGACTCTTTGCCCTAGGTTAAGGCACTGGTCCATCCTTTGGAGGCATTTCATTATCATCAACCACACACACAAACATTCAAATGGTAAAATCTTAAAGCAATTAGTAAAGAGTATATAGTTGTATATCATTTAGTGATTCCTTTCAAGAAGTGAATCAAGGGTACACTCGCCTGAGCATTAAGGCTCAAAGTGTAGAAGGATCTCTCTTGATCCTTTTTAATTGGCCCTCTTCCTTGTAGACTTTGGAGTGGTGATAGAGTCAAAGTTATATTAAAGTTATCCATCAAAGTATAAATCTACAAGTTGAAGATCAAAGGGAACTCCCAACATGGTGCATGTTGATAAAATCTCTTGCTGATACCTCACCAGCTGACTCAACTCATGGTATAGCTGACAAAGCTTGTTGTGACCCCATGAGAACATAGTCCTCTCTCTCTCCATCCTCTAAATAAAATGATTCATAGGTGAACAAAATACAGTACCCTTTGAGTTAGGTAACACAACCAAGGCTACTATGCATAACATCAGCTTCCGTACTAAGTGAGTACAACCTGATACTATGGATGATAGTGAGATGTGATCTAAATGAGTCAACATCACTGAATTCCCACCTATACAGTACTTTGTATCTGCATGAATCTTCTCCCAACCTCTATGTGTCTTGGGTCTAACAATCTCTCATCAGACTGGAAGCCTCATAGTCCTGTATACATCCTCTAATGTCACTGTAATCTCACCAACAAGAAGATGGAAGGAGCATGCATCCTCATCCCATCTCTCTATTAGTGTGGATAACATCTCCCGATGTAGCCTGGTTTGTGCAAGGACTGATACCCAATATAATCCTACATCCCTCAATAGTTATAAACCCTCATTATCCAAATCGGATAGTCTCTCCTTGACCTGCACTAGCAATTCCCCAAAGGGATGCTCTCGAAAGCAAGTGAGGTCCTACAATCACAAACCAGCATCATATCAGTCATCTACATCATCAAATCTGAAATTACAACTGATCTAGGTCAAGGTCAACCTTATTGGGTCAGGGTCATCTTTTCTGGGTAGGGTCACCCTTTTTGGGTCAAGGTCAACCTAAATGGGTCAAGGTCAACCTAATTGGGTTAGGGTCGACCTCAAGGGGGTAAAATCAACCTTGCTCAGCAAAAACATGAATTTGGAAAGAATCTTACCTCACTGAGTGCTCGTCCAGTAGCTAGATGGTGACTCATAGTCTCCAGGCATGTTGCTCATAGTTGCTCTCTTCTTGGCATCTTGCTTCTAATTTTGAATCTATAAATGGTAAGAATGAGTAAGTATTACCTTTTTCATCTCTTTTATAGGTTTACAATTAGGATTAGGGTAAGAATTTCCTTTTATGCATTATGATAGACATTCATTCTTTTCATCATAACTTGGGTTAGATAACTTTATTCATTCTTTTAGATATCCTAAGGATTCTCCTTAATTCCCCTCTTCTATGACTCTAATTTCTAGGTAGGATATAGAAATGGGTCCTCCTAACCTTCATCATGTAAATAAAATGATCTTTTATCTATCACAGACATTCTATTCTCATCAGACTTCATTTCTAAGTTTCTGGGCATCCTCGAGGTCTTTAAACTACATCCTGGCAAAAGTTAGGGTTTCTGGTCAAGATCAACCTTGACCTTGACTAGGTCATGGTCAACCTTGACCCTAACTAGGTTAGGGATGACCTCAACCCTAACTAGGTTAGGGTCAACCTCAACCTTGACCTCATCTTGCCAGGATTTCAAATTTTCAATTCCCGCTAATTTAGCTTTCGGGATTATTAACTTTCTACCTTCGGGTTAGCTATTTCAGGCTCCGAAATGGTAAATCTTGTAATTACATTTAATTTAGATCCATTCTCTAAAGGTTAGGACCTAATTGGGATTTAATTCTTCAAGGTGGCCCTTCTAGAGTAGTGTGACCTAATTCACTATAAAAGGAGGCCTTCCTCTCTCATTTTCACATCTCATCTCAAGCAATCAAGCTCTCAAGTTCTCAAGGTGTTCAAGCAAGAATTTCAAGTCTTCAAGCATCTTCAAGCATTCATATTTGGAGAAACAGAGAATCATTCCTCCTTGATCCATCATCATCAACATTTAAAGCATTCAAACATGGAGTAACAACTATAGATTGTGAGAATGCTAGAAGTACTTTAGCCTTGGGGGCTTGGTATGATTTTCTATCACATTGAAATCTATGCATTGTTATTTCATACATATTCATGCTAGGGTTTTAATCTAGAGGATTAGATCTTATCTTTACACTTTCAATATACACACACACATACTATTTCAATTGTCTATTCGTGGAGGTGGGAATCACCAAAATGGGGGTTTGACTAAGGCAAAACCCTATATAGCCACCCCCAAAACCCCTTTTTCAAATATCTATAGGTGTCGTTTTCGGAATCAGAGGCCACATCAAAGTACCCTTTTCACTGAACTTTCAGGATCTACGAATAGAATCAAAATTAGACTTCAGAATAAAAATGTGGTCTTTGACCTTTTAAAAGGTCAAAGTCAACCTGTGTGAATTTGGAGAAAAGATTTTTGGGTTCTGTCTGCCTCGACATTTCCAGTCGAAAATAGGTGATGAAATTTTTTGAAACTTCATATAGACTTCAGAAAACAAGTATTTCTAGACTAATATCATGATTAGGTATGTACTTTAATCTAATTAATTTCCAAGAATTTTTAGATCTATTTATTCTTCTAAACATCCTTTCTAAATGAATGGGTGATGAATGTTATGTCTATTACTATGCTTCCATTTTCACCTTATTCAGGGACCTTTGAGAACAATCTTCACACAAGATCGAGTGATAGCATTCACATAAGCTGGAGACGGTGTGGGGTTACAAGAGGGAGGTGCATGGCCTCGCAAGACAAATGGAGCTTTGGGTTTAGGAGCATCCTCACTCCCCAGAGAAATGATTATGTCATAGTATTAAACATCAATAGGTTCAATCTCATTGGTGAAAATGTTTCTAGTATTGTACGTATAGTTGACCACATTGTTGGTACCTTTAGACTTGGATAATTCACTTTTCCCATGAGGAGGAAAGAAGTCTTTAAATTTTTGATGATCTGAATTCTTGTTATGGTTCTGCACCAAAGTCCTATAAACCACATCGAGAGGTTCTCCCAAGGAAGTGGAGTCACGCTTGGGTCGAGAGATCCAAGGTTTTTTTCTAGTGAATCTTGAAGGTGCTTTAGTTTCTATCATAGCCTTCTCAGTGGCTTTGATCATTTGTATGCTAGAGTTGAGATTAAAGATAGACTTTGAGGGTTTTGGCATCACCTTGCCAACAACCCCATCATTCATAACATCTATGTTTCTATTGACAATCTTATCCTTATCCCTATTTGAGGGAGAAGGTCATTGCTTGTTATCTTTGTTCAAAGTCAATCCTCCCTTATTGACCATAAATGCTTCTATCCTCATAGCTCACCTAATCATATTGTTAAAAGTGAGGGGACCTTGCAATCGTACTCGGTATCCAAAATATGGGACAAGATTGTCCAGGAAGATATCGATCTTTTTAGACTTAGGTAATTTGCATGGATACTTTGTGCAAAATTGTCTCCATCTCTAGAGAAATGTTAGGAAAGGTTCCCCTTGTCTCTATTTCAAATTGCAAAGGTCCCAGATGTTGACCGGATATTGAATATTGTGGGATTGATCATAACTCTTGTCATTTCAAGATTGACCATGACCTTGGTCATTTGGAGATTGCTCATGACTATCGCTGAATTTACCTCCCCTGGGAATTGGAATGGATCTCCCATCTTGTTGGTAGTATTCTGAGAGGTCATGAAAATAAGATCGAAAGAGTCAATAGGTTTAATACTAGAAAGTGACCCTTCAGAGCCTTGCTGGTGTTGAAACAATAAGTTATAATATTCTTGAAATAATAAGTAAAACTATATCTAAAACAATGGATTGTAATACTCTTGGAATTAGGAGGAATGTGAGGATCCCTCACAACACTCAGATTGCACAATAGGCTCAAAACAACCTCTTCCTTGTCCAATACTAAGAATGGGGAATGTATTGCTTCTTCTAGTCATAATAGTCATAGATGAAGATGTGATGAGAGAAGACTTGGGATAATGCTAGACTCTATCTCTAAGATAATGGAAAGGAGATAAATGGCTAGAAAAGCCAAGATGCGAGATGTACCTGGTACAAATCATCAAAAGAGGTGGCTAGAATAGCTAAGATAAGAGTATCACAACATGAGATACAAAAGGCATAAAGAGATAAGGTAAACCAATGAGAGATGACATGAGTCAAAGCAAAGATTGATCAATTCCTAACTTGAGACAATTAGTTTCTGACAGTGAATGATAGGAAAGTAGAAAAATAGACCTCAGACAAAAAGAAGATCAGATAAAAAGTTAAACAGTTAATGGAAAATAGGTCTCCATTTTTTAAAACAAGGCCATAGTCTCACGTGAGAGAGTACCAGGATGCGTGAGAGAACAAAAACCTTCACATGAGAGAACAAAAACTTTCATGAGAAAGTACTCTGAAGAGTGAAACTTCACCCGGGAAAAGTCCAAAATCTGACATTCTGACATAGTTTTCAAGGTTAAAGTTGAATTTTGAGGTACAACTTGAATTGATGTCTGATAGAAAATCTAGTTTCTTGACAGGTTTGAAGAACAGTTTAATCAACAATCTCATTTTGAGGTTTCAAGCATTCATTTAAATATACAAAGGTTTAAATCAAGCAGTTGTGATACAAGAAGTAGTCGTTAACAGACCTATAAAGGACAAAGCAACTTGATAGCATCAGGGGAGTCTTGTTTGATAATGATTGGACAATGTTTAAGACTCGATAAAAAACACATATCTTAGTCCTACAAAAAAATGGTGAGAAGACAAAACCTTTGCCCCATTTCTTATGCGCATATGTGCACCTCACATAGCCATGTCACCCCCTAGAGGGTGCCCATGTTTTTGGTGTTTCCAAGGACTCAATAGTGTACATTCAAAGGCTACCCTTGTAGAAGGGGCCAGTGTCACAACCACCTTCAAGCATCTAAGTGTATGCCTATGATGGGAATCTATGGGAGAGATTCTTCCCCCTTCCTACGCAAAGATTATGACTCCTTTCAGAGGTGAATCAGGTAGGCCACTAGCTAAGGAAAGTTTTTAATAGGATTCCATTCATGCTAATCTTTGATGCCCCCAATACAGGGTTGGGGCCTCATAGCCACACCAACACCTAAAAGTCATACACCCCCGCAAGCAGGGCTAGGAGTGGTGCTGCTCAGTATAATAGATGGAGCCTTCTCAAGATGATAGTCAAAGTCTTGAGAAAGAAGCTAACATGGTTTTGGAGTCTTTAGACTCAAAAAAATGTTCTGTATTAGAGTGAGGCAGAGTCACTGGCAATAGGTGCATACTCACTTGGGTCATTCCCGGAGGTTCAACTTTTGGTAGGCCCTCTAAAGGTGACACAACTTGGCTTAGATCCGAGGGTTTGATTTTCTGTTTCTCTCAAAGAGAGAAGAGCATACTTCTCTACCTCATCACTTCACCCAAACACATCAAGAAGATTCATCACCAAGTTAGCCTCACTCCACCACATCTACAAGCTTTTGGGTTTCTATTTCTCTCAAAGAGAGAAGAGCATAATCCCCTAGCAAGTAGAGGCTTAAAGATTCACTACCTTTCTCTGCTTCCCCAAGAATTTGTCATATTAGTAAGATCATTAGGATTTTAGGTTCATTCATGGTCATCACCTCCATGTAATGAAGAGCCAAATTCCCTACTCACTATCAAAATCCTCAAGAAATTTTAATGGAGCCCTATTTAGACTATGTGAATGAAAGCAAGAAACAAACACAACATTTTAGTAAGTCTTCGACTATCATCCTGTAATCAAACCATTAGTATGTTTTATGTTCTTGGTCAAACATCCTATAGAAAATTGTTATCTTGTTAAAATAATAGAGAAATAGTAAACAACAACAAACAAGAAACCGTTAGAAATCTAGAACAGGAAAGATAGAAACCAAAAATTTTAAAACACTATATCAAATCTCACGCGAGGAATTACTCTACAGCATGTGAGAAAGTACAGGGTGCCACACAAGGATGCATCAGCTCGAGTGAGAGAATGCTATATGGAGAAAAACTTCACATGATATGCTCTATATTCTCACATGATAATCTGTACATAGATAGTATGGATGCACGACAGAGCTTAAATATCCTGTCAGAAAAAAATGAGAATGAGGCCAGAAATTGATCTTTTTGCCCCATGGTGGGTGCCAAAATGTATATAGTCAAATGTGGACCTCTAATCCAACTACACACGCAACATGGTCATTACTCACATGATCGAATTACGAGAGAGAGTATGAATTACTCAATCTGAAATCTATGGTGAAGGGACCTGTTGCCTCCTATGTAGACGGGGTGTTTAATTACTCTCAGAATGAGAGCCAAAAACCATAAGACCAGTACTACAATGGAGGATTTTCAAAAGCTATAATGATAAGCAAACTGAAATTAAACTAGAATTAGTGCAATTTAATCTAAAATTCTTTGAAGGAAATATGATATTAATCTAAATAGCTTGGAAAGAAATATGAAGTGCAGATTTATTCTAAGCTACTTGAAAAGAAATATGAGATTAGATTAAGCTATGAGCAAATAGAAAAAATAACTATAATGAAAATGCAATATTATACTAAATGAGAATTATACTAATATGCAACAAAAGCTTTGAATTAATGAAATTGAGACACAAAAATACTATAGTTTAATTACTCTCAAAATTGCTCCCCTTTGAATGAAGAAATGAGATTCATTAAATAGACAAGCCCGAGAAGAGAATGAAGGGGTTCTTGATTTGAAACCCCTGACTCTTCATTCCAATTTGAGACAAAAAGATATGAATTACTTATTAAAAGAATGGAAAATTCCACACAGGGTGACCTTTCAAATATTGTGAATTATTAATTCAAAAAGGAGTGTCCATTCAAATAACAAGTAATTATTAATTCCTTTTCATGTATATTAGCCAAATGGGGTGGGTTTTAATTTAATTCCAAGCACTTAGGACTTTAGAATTAAATTAATTTATCATAGTGGTAATTTAGCTAATAAAAGTCGAAGACTTTAGGAATTAATTTTAATATTTGATTAATGCAATTTAGGGTTTTTGCAATTGACATCAAGTCGAATTGAGTCAGGTAGGAGAGAGAAAATTGCCTAGGAAACTAGGACTTTGGAGATGTAAAATTGATGAAAATGCACCAAAATTGATTGAATTTATTAGGTGCCAATTTTGGGGTATTACACAAATGACCTTTACAATATTTGGTTCTGAATCAAATATTATTGTGCACTAATGCAAGATTTTCCTAGGTTGCTATAGAAGCCCCATTATAATTTAATTTAAATTTACCCATAGGAGGGGAAATCCACTTCACATTTTCCTTTTTTTCACATTTCAAGAATTACTAGAACTACAAACACCTATATAGACAAATATATAAGAGTATCCCATTTTTTGTAATCTTGTTATCTTAGAAAGGAAAGGATTTTTTATTATTAAGATTCTTGGAAATGTAATAAATTTTCACCTTTGATACATAATTATCTAAACAAATATGATTTCATTGAAATGGGAAGACTTCTATCTAAAAATCCAATTATTATTCTCTAAGTGAATATTTTAAACAAGTAGAGAGAGACCAATATCCTAGAGACAAGAAAAGAAAGAAGGTGAAAAAAAGATGATTAGATGATGAATCATGATTTTAGATTTGAACATAATTTTGATGTGATATATGTGAACCTAACCTATTTGGAAGATGCGTAGATAGTCAAACATTAGTTAAAATCAGCATATACCAAGCATATAGAAAAATATTCACAAGCCACCTTGAATAGAGCTAAAATGGGAGCACCATGTCACCGTTTGATTTCCTCTTAGAATAGGGATGTGAGTGTGCTCTCAAAACACAAGGAACATGTGCCAAATTATTTTTAGGAAGGATTAGGATCATTTAGGAACCATGGATACCCCATAATGACACAAAACTAGGTATGGTGAACCTATTTTTCCCCTAGAGTCCCGAGGGTCCAAATGAAGACATATGTAGATTTTGATGCTAGATATGAGATGCAAGGTTGATTTTAATTGAAAGATGAGTGTGATATGGATGAGAATGATATGAAAATATTGAAAATCAGCTATATTAATCTATTAAGCTATGATAAGATGTGTTGGAAATATAGATGTAGTAACTGAGAGGGGGGGTGAATCAGTTAACCATAAATTTTCTTTCCACAAATCCCTTAGATGTTTTATTAAATCATTTGCTATTGTTGTTCAGAAAACATATAGAGAAATGCTAAAACTCAATTATTGCAGTGAGTATTAATTATAACTATTCTTAAGCATTCATCAGTGATTAACATACATGAATAAAGAAAATAACATGAACACAAGAGACACTAGATTTAACGTGGAAACCCAATATGGGAAAAACCACCAATGTAACTAGTTACTATTTTTCACTCTTCTGAAGTGATGCCCTGTTAGGAGCCAACCCGATAAAAGGTTACAAAACACACTATTAGGTGTGACCTTGTTAGAGGATTTAATCACCCTGTTAGGAGTGGCCTTGTAAGAGGTCTTGAAACAATTCAATAGAACTGTCACCTTGTTAGAGGATTTATAAAATGGCTATTAAACCAACTCAATTAGGAGATTTTGAAATCACTGCTACAATGGTAAGAAAGTAACAATGAAATGACCTAAATAATAATGCAACTGAATTATTGATTATAGATCTCTATTCTGCTTTACTAGATCCTTCCTGATCAAAATATATCTCTACCACTCCTTAAGGATATCTAATCATCCTTCAAAATTCACTCACACTTTCTTCTTTTTCACTTCCACACTTTTAATTCACAACTTGACCTTCTATATATACCATTCGAATTGTCCATTCAGATTGTCAAGTCGATGCTAATAACATTACTAATCATTACAATAGTCGGCTGGAATAATCAAACTTTATTTCTCAAATTAAAAAAATCCTTTACTGGGCCAACCTTGCTCGGTAAACACTAATCTTAAAAGATTCCTTTGGTGACCGAGAGAACTTGGTAAGCACTACGAATTCTGCAACATCCTTTGGAGACCAAGTGAACTCGGTAAACACTAACTTCCCTTCATTAACCGTGGAAGCTCGGTTAACACTTTTCTGCCATACTTTTTTTTGACACCTGAGATATCTCGGTAGACACTGAAAATTACCTGCTGACTGACTAAGCTTGGTAAATACTAGGAACTGCTTTGCTGACTGACTAAGCTTGATAAATAATTTGACATTTGTGTGACATCAAAGACAACACATAATTAATCCAACAATCTCCCTCTTTGGCATTGATGGCAACACAATATGTCATAGTACAATGAAATTTCATAGAAAACATAGAGTAAGGAACATATCCTTAGCTTCATTCTGATTCTCAACTATGAGAACTCCCTCTATCAACAAACTTCACTTTCTGACTGAAAAACTCTCCCTCTTAGAAATCTAAAGAAATTTCTTGAAATATGACAACAAACTCTCCCTCTTTGACAACACATGCCAAAGATAGCACATACCAAGTGAATATAAATGTACCTTGAGTATTGATTCATATGTAATGATTCCTTGACTAAGCTACATCAACTAACTGATCTTTAATATGCTCTGGTTGATGCATTACTAAAACTTCATTTAGTGAGCCTCGGATAGGGGAATGACCCCTAACTTACCTCTTAGATACAAGAATGCATCCTTAGGTAGTGGCTTGGTGAATATATCTGCAATCTATTCTTTTGTATGAATATATTCCAATCTGATTTCCTTGTCCTGCACCAATTCTCTGACAAAGTGATATTTTATAGCAATGTGTTTGGTTTTGGAATGCATTACTGGATTCTTTGAAATATTTATTGCACTTGTATTATCACAAAATATAACAACTGGTTCTTTGATCTCAACCTTCATGCCTTCCAATAACTATTTGAACCAAACAATATTAGAGCAGTTTACTACTGTAGCAACATATTATGCTTTTGCTGTGGATTGGGATGTGCAATTTTGCTTTTTACTGGTCCAAGATACCAACCTCTTGCCAAGAAAGAATGCTCCACCACTTGTACTTTTTTTGTCATCAATGTTTCCTGCCCAATCAACATCAGTAAACACTTTTAAGTCCAGATTGCCTCCAAATTTATACCACAAGCCATAATCTTTAGTTCCTTTCAAGTATCTCAAGATTCTTTTGATTTCCATCATATGATTTTCTCTTGGTTTTGTTGAGAATCTTGCTACTATACCAACTGCTAAGGCAATATCAGGCCTTGTATGAACTACATACTGTAATTTTCCAATCATTGATTTGTATAAGGTCTGATCTACTTCTTTTGAATCATCATTTTTGGTAAGCTTCAGTCCAGTACACATGGGGGTATCAATTGGTTTTGCATCTTCCATACCAAACTTCTTAAGTATTTCCTTGATGTATTTAGACTAAGTAATGTAGATACTATTCTTGCTCTGCTGAATTTGAAGACCAACAAAAAACTTTATCTGACCAAACATAGACATTTCAAATTCTTTGTTCATTTTCTCTGAAAATTCTTTGCACTAATCATGATTACCTTTAAACACAGTATCATCCACAAATATTTTTGCCAAAACAATTCTATTATCTAGTCCTTGATGTAAAAACTATTGTTATCATTAGCTCTTTTGAAACCAATCTAAATAAGATAGTTATGTAATCTTTCATACCATGCTCTAGGGGCTTGTTTCAAACCATACAATTCTTTGTGTAACTTGCAGACCATATCCTTTTTGTCTGGATCAACAAAACCTTCAGGTTGCTCAATGTAGACTTCTTCATCAAGAATACCATTGAGAAATGCAAATTTTACATCCATTTGATATACCTTAAATCCTTTATGTGTTGTAAATGCAAGTAGAGTTCTTACACCTTCTAATCTTGCAAAAGGAGAAAAAGTCTCTCCATAATCTATACCTTCATCTTGAGAATACCCTTTACACACTAATCTAGCTTTGTTTCTAGATACTTGACCATCTTCATTCAGCTTGTTCCTGAATACCCATTTTGTTCCAATTACATTTTTGTCTTTAGGCCTAGGTACAAGAGTCCATGTCTTGTTTTTCTCTATTTGTTCTATTTCTTCATTCATAGCCTCAATCCAAATTTCATTTTCCAATGCATTTTTAACATTTTTAGGTTCAAAGTCAGCAAGTAAACATGTACCTTTCAGTTTACTTCTTGTCATAGTACCATCTGATTTGTTTCCAATAATCTGATCTGGTGTATGATGCTTCCTGACATACTTGGCCAATATAGGCTCCTTGCTTCTTGAATGAGTTACATTGTCATCTTCTTGAATTTCATCTTCAGGGTCAGTTTTCTCGAGCTTGGTAGATATTCACTCGGTAGCTTCAGGCTGAGACTCAGTTTCTTGTGACTCGGTTTGAATTTTTTCTTGTGACTCAGTTACTATACTGGGCTCGGTAGATGCAGTTTCCTTATTGATAGATGTGTCTGGAAATGTATTAGGTTCAATGTAAACAAATCTTTTGTAATCCTCTAGTTCCTTTTTGCTTTCTTCTTCAGTCTTTTCTACAAACTCATCAACTTTCACATGTGCACTTTCTATGATTTTGTGAGTAGACAAATTCAGACATCTATATGCTCTACTTTTACAAGAATATCCCAAAAATATTCCTTCATCACTTTTTACATCAAATTTTCCTTTTCTAGATTCTTTTAAGATGTAACATTTACTACCAAATACTTTCAGGTAACTTACATTGGGTTTATAACCATACCATAACTCATAAGGAGTTTTGAATGTGTCTTTCCGCAACTATACTCAGTTCAAGGTATGAACTGCAGTGCTAATAGCTTTCTTCCAGTATTTCATAGCAATGTTCTTTTCAATCATTAGAGTCCTTGCACAATCCATGATAGATCTATTCCTTCTTTCAGCTATTCCATTCTGCTCAGGAGTTCTTGGGGCTGATACCTATCTTTTGATTCCTCTTTCAATGCATAAATTATTGAATTCATGGGAGATGAATTCACCACCTCTGTCTAATCTCAAGCACTTCATTCTTTTTCCTGTTTCCTTTTCTACTCTTGCCAGATACCATTTGAATTTCTCAAATGCCTCTGATTTTTCTCTTAAATACATAATAGTCATCATTCTAGAGTAATCATCAACAAAGAGAATAAATATTTTTTCTCCAGTATAGCTTTCAATTCCAACAGGTCCACATAAAGCAGTATGCACAATATCCAAAATATCTTCAGACTGATAGTTTTTACTTTTAAAGCTAGTCTTTTCCATTTTACCAATCTAACAATTCTTGCATAGACCAACATCAGGTTTCTTCAAAGTAGGAATACCTCTTACTTTCTTGAATTTGCTTATTTTCACCATATTATCAAAATTTACATGACATAACCTCTTGTGCCATAACCAAATTTCTTCAATTTGAGAAATAAAACATGAGCATTCACCAAAATCAAGATAAAATAGGTTACCTTTGGTTTTTTTACCTGAACCAATCAGTTTTCCTTTGTCATCCAACAGAGTTCAACCTTGAATCCAATGTTGATTAGCTATGCTACACTTAGAAGATTATGCTTTAGTCCTTCAACCCAATATGCATTATCACATACAAGTTCTTTGGTTAATGAAATTTGTCCTCTTCCTTTTATACAACAAGGTTCATTGTTTCCAAACCTTACATTACCACCATCATAGTCTTCAAGGTGTTCAAACTTTGTTCTGTCACTAGTCATATGATGTGAGCATCCACTATCTATAATCCACGTATCATTTTTGCTTATATGGGAGATAAGTGCCATCTCATCTTCATCATCATCAGATTCATCTTTTACAGCAATGAAGATAATTTCTTCTTCACTATCATCAGAATCCTTAGCCAAAAAACATGTTTTCTTACCTTTATCCTTGAATGACTTGAAATTCTTCTTGCCATTGTACTTGTGACCTTTCTTCTCATCCTTGCTTTGCTTGTTTTGGCACCTAGCTGCAATATGACCAATTTCTTCACATGAGAAATAGATTAAAGGAGTTTTACCTTTGTATTTACCTCTGCCTCTAGTATATTTCTTTGCAAGTAATGCTTTAATAACTTCAAGATCACTATCTAAACTTTCCTCTGATTCTTCTTCACTTTCTGACTAGATTTTCTTGCCCTTCTTAAGTGAAAGTTTGGCCTCAAATGCTAATTCAATATTTTTAGAAGTTGGAACGTAGTTGTCATAGTTATCCAATTCAAAAGCTATCAATCTTCCAACTAAGGCATCCAAAGTTATATTGTGATTTTGTTCACATCTTCTTTCTTGAATAGCAGATACTCTTATTGCATAGATAGGAAGCAATGTTCTAAGAACCTTACTAATAACAGTTTCATCATCAATTTTTCCTCCAAAAGCTCTGATTGCACTAACACTCACCTTGATTCTTTCAACATATTTTGTAATGTTTTCATCTTCTTTCATCTTCACCTGATCAAACTATCCTCTTAGGCTTTTTGCTTTGGCTCTCTTCACATTGTCATCACCACCATAAATTCTCTTCAACTTGTTCCACATTTCATAAGCAGTTGTACAGTCTTTGATCTCATCAAATTCTTCATATCTAAGAGCTGATGCAATGTCTATCATCATGGTGTTATGGTTCTTTTTCTCTGCAATGTCTTCAATAGTTAATGTGCTAGTAGGAACTATATATTCTTGATTAATATATTTGCATCCTGAGTTACCAATGGAAGCCAGATGAAGTCTCATGAGACCTTTCCATGCTGAAAAGGTATCTCTGTTAAGCCCTGGACTTTCTCTCTTGTAAGACATCTTGATCTTTAGCTTAGGTCCTTGAAACCCTTCTTGCAAGCACCAAAAGCTTTGATACCAATTGTTGGAAATATAGATGTAGTAATTGAGAGGGGGGGTGAATCAGTTAACCATAATTTTTTTTTACACAGATCCCTTAGATGTTTTATTAAATCATTTCCTCTTGTTGTTCGGAAAACATATAGAGAAATGCTGAAACTCAGTTATTGCAGTGAGTATTAATTATAACTATTCTTAAGCATTCATCAGTGATTAACATACATGAATAAAGAAAATAACATGAAAACAAGAAACACCAAATTTAACGTGGAAACCTAATATGGTAAAAACCACCAATGTAACTAGTTACTATTTTTCACTCTTCTGAAGTGATGCCCTGTTAGGAGCCAACCCAGTTAAAGGTTACAAAACACACTTTTAGGTGTGACCTTGTTAGAGGATTTAATCACCCTGTTAGGAGTGGCCTTGTAAGAGGTCTTGAAACAATTCAATAGAACTGTCACCTTGTTAGAGGATTTATAAAATGGCTATTAAACCAACTCGGTTAGGAGATTTTGAAATCACTGCTACAATGGTAAGAAAGTAACAATGAAATGACCTGAATAATGATGCAACTAAATTGCTGATTATAGATCTCTATTCTGCTTCACTAGATCCTTCCTGATCAAAATATATCTCTATTGCTCCTCAAGGATATCTAATCATCCTTCAAAATTCACTCACACTTTCCTTCTTTTTCACTTCCACACTTTTAATTCACAACTTGACCTTCTATATATACTATTCAGATTGTCCATTCAGATTGTCAAGTTGGCACTAATAACATTACTAATCATTACAACAGTCAGCTGGAATAATCAAACTTTATTTCTCAAATTAACAAAATCCTTTACTGGGCCGACCTTGCTTGGTAAACACTAATCTAAAAAGATTTCCTTTGGTGACCGAGAGAACTCGGTAAGCACTGCGAATTATGGAACATCCTTTGGAGACTGAGTGAACTCGGTAAACACTAACTTCCCTTAGTTAACCATGGAATCTCAGTTAACACTATTTTTTGCCATACTTTTCTTTGACACCCAAGATATCTCGGTAGACACTGAAAACTGCCTGCTGACTGACTAAGCTCGGTAAATACTGGGAACTGCTTTGCTGTCCGACTGAGCTTGATAAATAATATGACATTTGTGTGACATCAAAGACAACACATAATTAATCCAACAAAGATGAGCTAAAACTATTTAAAGATAAAGGAAGATGGGCCTAGAAATTCTCCAAAGACCTCCGGAAATGCACATTACTAAAACATCACAAAATCCATTTTTTTAAAAATTAACTTTAATCATTTGAGTTTAGGTTCTAGGGTTTCCCCTTTAATGAAGAATATTTGGAAAGTAGATACCCCTAAGAGTTTCCAAGCATTTGAATGTTCATTTTAGAGCCCAAATTAGATGTGAAATGTTTTATATCACTTTTACTCATGCACTCAAGATTTGTGTTTTTAGGATTCAGTTTTAAGCCCAAAATCGATAAAGTATTCATAGATTGCCTTTAGGAATGCATAAAATATTAAAACACTTAATTTTGATTGCATAAAGTTCTTTTTAGACAAAAAAAAAGTGTGATGAGTGACTTTGATCACTTTAGGATTGATTAGGATTGATTTTGAATTGTTTAGGAAAGATATGTAGATTCTTTGTATTAAGCACTCAACATTAAATGAAAGGTTCCTTTTAAGCTTAGAATGAAATTTGATTATGTTCCTAAACATTCAGGAGAGTTAATAGGTTTTAGGACCTTGATGATTTGGTGATCAAATTTCCCTCCAAGGAGTACATGCAAGAGTATGGAGTTAGAACCTACAAATTTGAGGTTTAGGGTCACTAGGAGGCCCAAATTAATTCTAAAAACTAATAAAGACCAAGTTTAGGGCCTCATAAATTCCTTTTGTTTCCCATATGACAATCCATGACAGGTTATTTTATGCTACAATGTTGTATGAGATTACATGGGTTCCCATATGATAATATAGGGGTTCCCATATGACAATTCATGCCAGAAGGTGGGAAAAGGGCCAAAAAACCTTGACAAAAGCTCATATGATAATATAAATGTTCTAGTATTACAATAGGGGGGTTCCATAATGGAAATACATTCTAGGGAAGGTATTTCATATGAGTCTTCTATTAAAAATAGGGAATACTGAGAGGGGGGGTGAATCAGTATTCTACAAACTTTTACTTTTGCCCAATTATGGATATAAAAGATTAACTTGATACATGAATAATATTGTAAACTAAAGAATATGCATAACAGTAAAGAAAATGAACTCATAACACATTATTTTTTCTTGAGGAAACCCTGGCCAAGGGAAAAACCCTGGTGGGGATGGTACCCACAAAGATTCACTAATCAAAAGTATCATGTTAAGGATGTTGACCCTATTAGGAGCCTATTACAAGCATATAGTGTCTCAGTCCTAATTAAGGGACTATAGGCCTTGTTAGAAGCCTCAATCCTGCTAAGAGTTGGTAGTACAAAATATGATTACTAGATGAGCCCACTACCCAAACAAGTAATGTACAATTATTACAAATTACAAAATATGGCAAGGTACATAACCTTATACTGCTTGCTTTTATTTCACAACTTCGCATCAATATCTCTTTGCTTATATGTTTGATATACCATCTATATCATTACAGTTGCTTCTTCTTCATATTGTCATATGCCTTATATTTATACAAGTTATTAAGACTTTAATAACTCTTACAATCAACTTGACAAAAGCATTATACAAAATACATATTTACCCAAGGGTTAACCTCTAGGATTTCATCCCTTTATATTGTTAAGACATTATTTTGATAAAAAAAATAATCCCTTAACTCTTTACCAATTATGTCTTCATATATTGTCCTGTCAGCTTGACACTGTCTCTAGTAAAACTGTCATAACTTCTTCCATACATGTCGTACTAACTTTCTCTCTTAGGTGAGTCTTCTATAGTTATCATAGTATCTATGTTCAAGTGCGCAAGCACTGAAATTACTCCAATCATCATCACTAATTAAAACTATCTCCGGGTATACTAGAAAAAATACTATCTCATACTTGGACAATTTTGCTTTGCACTCTGCCATACTTGCTCTCTGTCATATGTGATCTTCATGTAAATCATATATTTCCATAATGACAACATCTAAGTATCTAACTCAGCCAAATTGCCAACAATCTCCCCCTTTGTCATTGGTGGCAACATATGAGAAAATTGGCTAAGTCATAACACTTCAAAAACTCAAAATTGTGGCCATAACAAAAGTATAGATGAAAATGCATAGATTGGATCCATATTTGAAAGCTTTGGAAAATAATTTGATGATGATGATTGGATGGAATTCATCACATCTCTGAAAAAAATAATTGGGAAGAATAAGAAGGTGAAAAGCCTTGAAGGATCACTGAAGGAAATAATAGAGAAGTTGAAAAGCATTGTGACTACATAGATAGTAGAGGCAGACCCACTTGAAAGAGCTAAGAAAGTTATGAATGCATTTGATGATGAGTTTACTAACTTATCTGACATAGCTAAAGTGAAAGCACAAGCAACCTATGAGGCAAAATTACTTCTAGACATAAGTCAGAATATCAGTAATGACATCAAAACCCTAGATATATGCCTACTTAATGTGTGTTGACAAAGTTCAAGTTGACATGTGTGAAATTTTGAGAATTTAGTTATTTGAGAACTTGGAAAAGATAAAGAAGACTAAGAAATCTTAGTTTAGATTCTCATCATTGATCACTTATATGTTTTTTAATTTGTTAAGAAGATTCCCTTACACTATTGGTAATGATTGGAATGATGGGAAAACCACAATGGAAAGGATTAACAAAGTATACTTGAGACATCTTATTGACAAGGTCAATGAGAGTGCAGTATTGGTAATTAAAACATTTCTGAATTTAATGAAAAATAGATCAAGGATTCCACACTCTTTAGTTGAGAAATATAAGAATGAGATATGTTTCATGGTTTATACTGACTTTACATTCATTGAAGTAGTAGAACCTAGAGTAGAATTCATAGACCCTCTTGGCTATGAAATTTTTGAAACTAAAATAAAAGAGTATATGAGCAGGTTTCTTAAGAGCAAGTTGGATATTCACAGTAATAGATTTGGGACTTTTGAGGAGAATTTCAACTCCACAAAGTCTATCTTAGAAGAAAAATAGTCTAAGAAGAGAGTGGATAGTACAATAAAGAAGATTTTGAAGGTCACATGGATGACAAAACAAAAGTATATATTCACTTCCCTTATAACTCCATATATCTTAAATCTATCCTATACTCCCCCTAAGAATATACATTCTTATCATATATAACAATTTTATGCTAAATATCTCTCCCCCTTTGACAACAATGACAAAAACAAAGGGTGCCAAAACTGTGTTCAAACAAAAATGTGTATACCTTGATTCAATATTGTAGAGCCGGTAGGCTTGCAACACAATTTGCAAAATTTATCTTGATACTCTTTATCTCCTTTTCCCATGCCTTCTTAATGGAGTCTGCAATAGTGAGTAGTGCACACAATCCATAAGATGCTATTTCACAGGCTTGAAGGTTTGCAAAACTAAACTTCTAAAAAAGATATCTTTTATGAAAGACATTCTTCCAATTGTCCTTCAACAATGCTTAACTTAATGGAAATATGCTCTCTTAGAAGAGTGAATATTTTTAGTTTCATATCCTTGTCATCATATAGAATCCTAATTTCATCATTAATCTTGTTGATTCTCTTCTCAATGTCCAATATCTTCACATTGGGGCTAGCTAGAAGATTTACCTCTATTTGAATCTCTGCTTCTTTGGCCTTAATCTTCTAAATTTCTTTCGATACAAGATTCTCAAATTTTGTAAACTGAATGTACAAAGTTTTACCTCTGTCCTAGTTCCTTCTCAAGTCTTTTATACAGATATCAAGGTTGTTAATGTCATTCCTGATATTCTGACTTATGTCTAGAGGTAATTTGGCCTCATAGGCTGCTTGTGCCTTCACTTTAGCTATGTTAGATAAGTTAGTAAACTCATCATCAAATACATTCATAACTTTCTTAGCTCTTTCAAGTGGGTATGCCTCTGCCATCTATGTAGTCACAATGCTTTGCAAGTTCTCTATTATTTCCTTCAGTGATCCTTCAAGGATTTTCACCTTCTTATTCTTCCCAATTATTTTGTTTAGAGATGTGATCAATTCCATCTGATCATCATCATTAACTTCTTTTCCAAAGCTTTCAAATATAGATCCAATCTATGATTTCTTTGTAGTCTCAAGTGTAAGACTGATTTCTTCTTGACTAGGGGCTTCTACTTGTTTCTCTATTTCCTCTTCTTCTTCAATCCTTGTATCTCTCTTCTCTTCTTCTCTAGCACTGTCCTGCTCTTCAAAAGCTGAATTTTCAACAATGTTTTCAAGATTCTTGAAAGGGTTATCATCACTGTCTAAAGTGATCTTAGTTCCTTCCACAAGCATTGACTCATCTTCAATGTCTATTGTTGGTGGAGAGGGAATTCTTTGATGTTTAGCTTCCTTATCTTGCTCTATTTGTCCTGCTACACTAGAGTGTCTTTCAACACTAGATGTTGTTACTTTGACTATTGCTTGCTCTATTTCTCTGTTGATCTCTTCATATTTTACTTCCATAATATGAATGGTTCTTATCTTTGTTCTTAGATGGGTGTTCAATTCTTTCATGATCTCCTTGAAATAATCTTCATCTTTAACATCACATAATTTTCTTACAAGATTTTCTCTGATTTTATTTTCTTCTTCTGTTTGCTCTTTGATCTCCTTAGCACTTGTATTTTCTTTAATGATCAAATAATACCGATCATAACCTTTTGACCTTTCAATTTCATAAAAATCTGACATTGCATTCAATTGCTTTGCTACTTCTTTCCAAAAAGTTGTTTCTGCTTACCTACAAAACTTAAAACTTCTTGCAATCTTGCATAACATAGTATTATCCTATGCACTCTTAACCATAGCATCAATACATCATATACTACCTTGAATTAATTTCACAAGACTCAATTCATCCTATACTAACTTTTATACTATCCTAAGTTCCTATTCTACTGTATTTTTCATGAATTAAGTACTTTGAGATGGGCTAGGTAGAGATTCACTCTTACCATTAGATACTTCACCTTTCTGATTACCTTCAGTGCTGAATATATCTCCTTGATTCATGGCTTTAACAAACTTCACTCTTCTGAATTACTGCAACATCCTCTTTGACTATTACTTGCATTTTTATTTCTCCTTGTATGACTTCTAGGGTTAGGCTTAGGATGAGAAACCCTATTATTCATTCTGCAAAACCTATCTATATGTCCAATCATGTTACATATTTGACAAACTATTCCATTGTTTCTATATCTTGGTCTTGACTGGTTGATTTTGTTGGCAATTTGGCTGAGTTAATTACATAGATGTTGTCATTATGGCAACATATGATCCACATGAAGATCACACAAGTCAGAGAGCAAGTATGACAGTGCACATTGCTAACTTGTCTAAGTGTGAGACAATATTTTTACCAGTGTACTCGAACATAGTTTTTGTTTGCAACATTGAATGGAGTGAGTTCAGTGCTTGCAAACTTGAACATAGACTCTATGGTTACTAATGATGACCCATCTCAGAGTGCAAGTTAGTAAGGCATGTATAGAAGAAGTTATGACCCTTTTATCGAAGACAGTGTGAAGCCAATGTTGGTGCTCGAAACTACAGATTGGAATTCCTATGAGTTTGCCTACCCAATGCTAAGAAAACCAATTGCTCCGGCCAACTAACAGGTTTCAGCCCTTGGGAAGTGACTAAAAACCTCTACAATTCAGGCTCTGCAAGACCTAGGCTGGTAAACCTTTCCCTTGAATTCTGTCTTCAACTTCCCAGGTATTTTATAGTAGATAATAAGATCCTCCAGTTACTAATCCTCTCAAAGTTTGGCAAAAGAGAACTTGAAAGTTATTAGAACTGATAACAATAGATCATAAATATGAAACTATAATAAATTATTGAAATTTTATTGAATATATAAATGAATTTAATGGATAAGTCTTCACAGCAATGCAAATCAAAACCAGATGACTGAAATCCTGTATGCAAAAATAGACTAGTGCCTTGCTTCCTTTTGGGCAATAGAGTCAAAATCATCCAACCTTAATGTTCAACCTTAGAGACTGATTCACAAGGAATCAATCACCTCAAATAATCAGTAAAATGAATATACAACTTAGGAAAAACTCTAAGCTATTCCAGAATTCTCTCAAATGACAGACCAATTGATTTATGCATCAATCAAAAGGATTTAACCATGCAAGATGAGCAGACAAACTGAAAATAATTGCAAAGAATCTGACTCAGAAATATATATATTAAATGATCATACTGAGGAAGTTCTAAATGATTTATCTAAGGGACTGATTGCAAATGATAGGAATCTACTTCCAATAAGAGAACAGGTCTACTCATGTATTGATAAAAGAAAACAATTACAAAAAGTTTGGGTTGCAGTGCTGATCAGAAATTATCTAAATAATGATGGTAAAAAAAAAAAACTTCGTTCCTCTTGTTTTACATCAACCTTGATACCCTTTATATAATATTTTATTCAACGGGTGCAACAAGCAAAGGGTTGATGCAACGTTTCATAATCCAATCCTAGACTAGCAACTGAACCATTAAAAATTACAAATAAGAATGATTTAATCATTCCTAAACAATAGTTTATAATCTGGAAAAATTAAATTGGTGCCAGCAAATATGATATAGTTATTTATGCATATTTTCCAAAATCTTCATGTCTTTATGTTTCAAATATCGGTTGATAAATCTTCTTGATATTATCCTGCCAAAACAAGTTACAAATATCAGTTTCTTATAAATTCTCGGTTAACAGAATTTAAATAATGATAATATGTGCAAATAAATTAAATCATATAGTTATTTGACTATGATTTATTAAAAATTTATTATTTTGTATGTCAAGTAAATCCTTTAAGTTGTCCTCGGTCATTGACCAGACACGACCGCTCATATATATATATAGTTCATCACCTTGTAAAATAACATCGAAATATTAGATAATCAAAAATAAAAATGCTAAGTTAACAATAATACTTATATTAAATATCATTTAAGTCCAATATGATTGCGAAATGAAATAATGTTTTTTAAAATATAATATTTACTTCCCTGTTTATCGTTAAAAACCATCGCTCTTAGGACACGCGTCGTGATCTCGCTATTTCACAAAGCATTATGTCAAAGCTTGCGAAATAGCGATAGCCCTTTGATCTAAAAGTTTACTCTGCCCTACGAAAACTGGGCCCGCATGTACAAGTCATCTCTCACCATCCACTCAAAGGCCGCCAACTAGATTTAAGAGCTCTGAGGCCGTGGGTCCAAGGACACGTGTCTCAATCTCATGTTTTTGCATAACATATGTCAGAGTATGCGAATGAATGCTTATCGTCTGATGAAAAGGTAACAAAACTTTTATAAAGAATGGGCCGCGCATGCACGTCATCCTGCTATCCAATCATAAAATGCCAACTGGGATTATTTTCACCTAGGCCCGCGGAGATGTGAGTCAATGTGGGGACAAGGACACGCGGCACCATCGCGTAAGTTCGCATAGGTCTTTTGAAACCTATGCGAACTTACGGTGACCGTAGATCTTCTTTAACATGGGTCCCGTTAGAATTTTTGCGCTAGGATAAAAGATATTAAATGACAAAATTTTAACCCACTCAAAACATTAGAATAGTAAATATTTAAATTCAAAATTTTTTGCAAACCCTAAGTAATTTAAAAATTAAATAACTTTTAAACTATTATAGGTAATAAACTAAAATTTCTACCATGCGTATTTTAAATGATAGAGAACATAATAATATTAAAATAATGAGGAAAATACTAATTTCTTAGAAAAATAAAAATGTATTGAAAATATTTCCTTGAATGCTTTTAGGTATTAAAATTTATTTCAAAATTTGTGCAACACCAGTGGCTCTTTCTGTGGGATGTATATTTATACCTGAATACAATAAGATCCTAGCTATCTCTAGAGAGCAGACCATTAGAAATAATAAAGGAACAAAAACAAAGATACGAAACAAGACTAAAAGGAAAATAGTGAAAAGATTTTAGGAATAGAAAGGTTTAAGAAATTGACCATGCACTGGTAATTCATGAGCATATCCTTCCAGATCTTGTAAAAGATAAGAATTCTCACCTCCCTTACCTGTGATGATAAATGGACCTACCCATGAAGCATCAAACTTGCCATGTTTGCCTTTGTCTTGATCTTTAACGTTCCATCTTAATACTAGGTATCCTTCTTTGAAATTTCTATCTTTGGCTTTCTTATCAAATAAATCTTTGACTTTCTATTGCAATGCAATATTCCTCTCTTGTGCCTGGTTTCTCATTTCATTTAATTCAGCCAGCTCATATAATCTATCTTCCATGAAATCAACCTCTTCCCACTGTTCATCATTAATAAATTTATATACTGGTAACAAATTATTCAAAGGTAAATGAGCCTTCTTCCCATACACCAATTCAAAAGGGGCAAAACCAGTGGACTTCTTTATTGTGATCCTATCAGCCCATAATGCTAATGGTAACTTTGAATCCCAAGCTCTTTTGTTATTATCTAACATCCTTTTGATAATTTTCATAATATTTTTATTGCTAGATTCTGCTTGACCATTACCTTGGGGATGGTAAGGAGATGAATATGATATCTTAATGCCATATTTATCATTAAATTGAGTGAACTCCTTAGATCTGAAAGACATAGCATTGTCACACACAATTTTATGAGGAACTCCGAATCTAGTCAATATGTTCTCAGTTAAGAATTTTATCACAACTTTAGTAGTGGCCTGTCTAGTTGGTATAGCTTCCACCCATTTAGTGAAATAATCAGCAGCCACCAATATCCATTTATGTCCTCCACTAGAAACATCATTGATTTCCCCTATGAAGTCTATTCCCCACATCTGAAATGGTTCTTCTGTATTCATAGGATTAAGAGGCAAAGCACCATTATATTTAAGTTTTCCTGAGAATTTCTGACATGATTCACATTTTTGAACATATTCATTAGAGTCCTTAAAAACATTAGGCCAATAATATCCAGCATTCAATATTTTATGTGCAGTGGTCCTAGCTGAACAATGTCCTCCACATTGACCATCATGAAGCTCCTTAAGCACTTCTTTATTCTGAAACTTGTCTAAACAAAAAAGAAGAATACCATCTATATTTTTCCAATATAAGTCACCTTGAATCAAAACATATTTAGATGCTCTCAACTTTAATGTTCTTTTCTGATTATCACTAAAACCTTCAGGGCATTTCATGTGTTTAAGAAAATAAACAATATCAGTATACCATGAACACATCTCAATGCTGGTTTGTGTTTTACTTAAATCCATATGATTAACCTGCAGGGCATCCATATTAGATTCTACCATTAATTTAGCCAATCCTTGACCTCTGATAATTTTTGTAATTTGTATTTCTATATCAAACTCTTGAACTTGGTTAATCCATCTGCACCTCCTGCTAGTGACTTCTGATTGCCTGAAAATATCTTTAACTGCTGCATTGGGAACATATGCTATAATCTTCGCCCCAACCAAATAAGGTCTAAAAGATTTAATTGCCTTAACAAGAGCATACGCCTTCTTTTCATTAATATCATAATTTAATTTAGAAGCCTGCAAGGTTTTGCTAAAGAAAGCAATTGGTTGTTCATACCCTTCATCATTTTTCTATAGGAAAACAGCAGCAATAGTATAATATGAAGCAAATGAAAATAGCTGGAAAGGCTTACTATAATCCAGAGATTTTAGGACTGGTGCCTCTTTTATTGCCCTCTTAATGTTAACAAAAGCTTCTAAAGCTTCATTTGTCCATTTAATATCTGCGCCTTTCTTTAACATAACTGCAATTGGTTTAATTATTTCAGAGAAGTTTGGAACAAACCTTCTAACAAAATTTATTTGCCCAAAGAAGGATTGAATCTTCTTGATAGTTTTAGGAACTTCTATTTTATCAATTGCAATAATCCTTTCTGGATCTATCTTTACTCCTTCCTTAGATACAATATGTCCTAATAATTTACCTTCAGTAATAGAAAATTGGCATTTTTTAGGATTCAAAGAGATCCCATATTCAAGAGCTCTTTGGAATATCTTCTCTAAATGTTTACAGTGATCATCAGCTTTCTTGGAGTAAGCATTCAAATCATCTTGATATATAACCATAATTATATCAATGAAATCCTTAAATGCAACATCCATTGCCCTTTGAAAGGTAGCCCCTGCATTAGTTAAACCAAATGGCATTCTAGCATATACATATGTGCTCCAAGGTGTAGTAAAGGCTATTTTAAATTGTTCCTCTTCTTTAACTTTTACCTAATTATATCCAAAGAAACCATCCATCATAGATAATAACTCATTCCCTGTGACTTTCTGCAATAATGCTTCCATGTTAGGTAGTGCATAATTATCTTTTAGTGATGATATGTTAAGATTTCTAAAATCAACACAAAGTCTAATATCACCATTCTTTTTTCTCATAGGAACCAAATTAGACACCCATGTAGAATGCCTTATAGGCTTGATAATACTGGCATCCCTCATTTTAATTAATTCTTCTTTCATTTTGGGAGCAAGTGTGGGATTTATAGGCCTTTGCCTTTGTCTAAAAGGTTTAGTATTAGGCTTCAAAGGGATCTCATGCTGGAATAAATCTTCATGGTAAGCTTTGAGGTCATCATATGACCAGGCAAATACATGTCTATATTTCCTCAACAGTCTGATGATATCTGATTTTATTTTAGGGGTCAACTTCTTTCCAAGAAATATTTCCCTGGGAGCCTCTTCACTTCCTAAATTAATCTTTTCTATATCATCCACTTTGGCATCATAATCTTTTTTATTATTCCTAGCATCTTTATTATCAAATAACCTCTCCATCTCCACTAGGCCTTGTGGAACTTTATTTGTTTTAAGCTGAATGATCTCTTGCCCAAATAATGACTCCTTTCCCTCAATGACTTCAACATGTGCATTCAAATCAATTACATGATTTTCATATTCCTCTTCACATGCTAGAAACTTCATCATGTCCCTGTCATCTTGAAAAACTTGCCAATTTTTTATGTTGTCAGGAACAGCCGGCCTGGTCTTAATTTCAACCTGCACTATATCTTCACAAGGAATATCAATATGCTTCAAAGCAAGGTTAGCCATAAAATATACAAGAATATTCTCAGACCTATCTATCCAACTTATGGAAAAGGCATCAAAACATTCAATAGAATCCCATACTTCATTTTTATATTTTTTAAGAAGGGTTTGTTTAGTAGCAAATTTGGCTTTAACCTAAGATATAATTAATTCAGAATCACCAAAAACACTTAGACATTTTATACCGTGTTTACTTGCTATTTTTAATCCAAGTAAAAGGGCCTCATATTCAGCCACATTATTAGTACATTCAAAGTTCAAAAGGAAAGAATATTTAAACATTCTTTTATCAGGGGCAATGAAAACTATACCAGCTCCATTACCATCCTTGCAACATGCTCCATACTGCATTGTTAGTTGAATCTACATGTATCTTGATGGGATCAGTATTTATCATAGCATTTTTAGAAATACTTACTTGAAAGTTATCCATGTCAGAGTGGCAGAAGTGAGTAACTAAACTCAGATCCACATCCTCAATAATGTAAGGACTCCTAGCTTCCCTGTCAATTCTCATATTCCTACCATTCACTGGTATGGAAGCATAAGATAAATCTAATTGAATGCTACCTCCTACTAAATTAGACCATTGTCTGGATAGAAGCATACCATAATTTTCTGGAACATCTACTACAGTGATATCCATTTGATAAGAAATTTCAGGACATATAGGAAACTTGAATTCAACATTTTTCATAATTCCTATTACAGGGACTGATCTATTGTCCATAGCATAACATTTACCAAATTTAGTATCTACATCCATGCCTAGTTCTTTCATTACGTCTTTTGGCATAATATTTACAGCAGCGCCAGAATCTATCATGCAATTTTTTATTAATTTATTATTTATCAATAGAGTGAGATAAAAAGGATCAATTTGATCTCCATTTTTGCTTAAAGAAGTTCCTAGATAAATAGCTGGATTTTCCTTTACTTCTTGGTTAAGATCTTCCTTATTACCTACATTGGACAATATTTTCAATGTTTCACTTTTACATTCAGGAATTTTAACTATTTCAAGTAAAGGAACTGATATTTTAACTTGAGATAAAGCATTAGACATAAATGAACAATTAGGGGAAGTTATACTGACCAATTTTTCTTTTGCTATCTTTGGATGGTCCAGAAGTTCTACCTTTTTGTCTTGAGCAATACCTTGCTAACTTGATTTCCTTTGATTGTTTTTACACTTCTCTTGCTCTACATTGATAGTTCAGTTTCTTAATTTGTAGTTACTTCTTGCTTCTTCCGCTGCTGCTATTGTATACGCTCTTCTTTCCTCTTCTGTTGACTGTCTTACTCTAGGCATATCTTCTTGATCATTTTCATATTGATACACTCTATTCAGATCATCATAATTGCAATATTCATCAGAAGAACTTTGATCATCATAAGACCACATAGGACTTGTAGACAAAGCATTTATTACAGGCCTTTGACAATTCTCATCTTCTTGCAAACTCTGGGCTACTATGCAATATTCAGCAGAATGAGGTAATTTGCAGGGTTCACACCAGGGCTGATCATCCACCAAATGATTGTTTTTAATTAGTGGATTAGGAGTATGTAATTCTTTATTTACAGGTTTCCCATCTTTCCATTCTATTTTGTAGGGCATATCTTGTAACCTGTATTTATCATTCTTGTATGGCATTTTTTTATTTTGATTATATCTGAAATTATCTCTGCCACTATTAACTTGAATATTTTTTACCATGTTCATTAGCTTATCAAACTTGTCCTCCTCCTTCTGCTCTTTGGGTTCCTTTGGGTTAAACAATCTGTTATCCTCTCTTTTTGTAATTATGCCTGCTACTCTTCTATTGCTTTCAATCATTATTGCAATTTTAAGAGCATGTGCCAAACTTTGAGGTTTATGAGATCTTATTTCATAGTTAATTTTACTATCAAAGGCACTCATATAAAAATCTATCAGAAATGCATCAACAGGCTGAATTTCCCTTGGAATTTTATTTAGAACTTTGTTAAATCTTTTATTGAATTCAGCCACTGTCTCATTTTGATTCTTTTTCATACTTGTTATTTCAGGGGAAGCAAAAGAAGTTTCATTTTGATTACCAAATTGCTCAGTAAATTGATTTGCAAATTCATCCCAGCTTGAGATAGATCTATCAGGCAAGCTCCTGAACCATTCAGCAGCATCTTCTATGAGAGATTGAGCAAACAATTTCATGTAAACATCTTCATTAAATTCCTCAAATTCTTGTATAATGCTCTTTAAATTTATGCAATGACTCTCAGCTAATTCTATTCCATTCCCTGAGAATTTTGGAATGGCTTTCCTTAATTCTTTAGTTATTTCATTTGGGAATCCCCTTATGCCATAAAAATCTAACTGCCTGTATCTATCTGAAACCATTGGAGCTCTGTAATTATTTGTATTCTGATTAAACCAATTCCTTTGGTTCTGATTATTATTCCTGAATCTTTGATTGTTCCTTAACCCAAAATTTTGATTAGCATTATTTTCCTTTTGACCAAAATCTTGATTCCTATTTTGACATCCATTTTGCATTTTACCATTGTTTTGTTTCAGCTGAGTGGATGCATTAGAATTTGTTTTATTATTATAACGTTCTCCATCATTCCAATCATGATCTTTATTATTTCCTTTATTATATGATTCAAACAAAGGATTATTGTAATCACTAAAACTAATTCCATGATCCTTTCTATGAGGAGGAAAATAAACATGATTTACATTACCTTCCAAAGTAGCATCCTTCCTTGGTGATTTAATATCTTCCCTCTGTATCCCCATTTTCCTCAATACATCAGTAGGCTGTCTTTTCAGAGCCGCAATCATATCTTCATTTGCTTCACCAACCTCAGCCATTTCTCTGAACAAGATGTCCCATTTATTTATTCTTTCTTCCTTTTTCAAATCTTCAGAATTCGATTCATGTTGAATCCCAACATTCCTAGAAGATGAATTACAATCTTCATTGTCTTCTTCACTATTTTTAAGGCTTGGGACAGGAAATTGTTCACAAGCATACATTATATCATCTTTATCAGAATAAGTCATCTTTGATGGCATTTTAGAGTTTGTGGTCTTTTTCAAACTCCAATCCAGTTCAATGTGATTTGGTTTCAAGGATCTTCTTCCTTTCATGAAAACAGAGAAAAAACATTGACTAATATTTATTTACTTCAAAAACTTTGTGTAGAGTCGCCACTTTCCTATTGGAAAGAATAACTTTTTGTCTGGATTTGTCCTTCAAGCAGAGTGCAATGTCAAACAAAATCTGGTCTATAATACTAAAATTTTGAAAATAATTCCCCAGTAGAGTCGCCAATCTATTGGTGCTCGAAACTACAGATTGGAATTCCTATGAGTTTGCCTACCCAATGCTAAGAAAACCAATTGCTCTGGCCAACTAACAGGTTTCAGCCCTTGGGAAGTGACTAAAAACCTCTGCAATTCAGGCTCTGCAAGACCTAGGCTGGTAAACCTTTCCCTTGAATTCTGTCTTCAACTTCCAAGGTATTTTATAGCAGATAATAAGATCCTCCAGTTACTAATCCTCTCAAAGTTTGGCAAAAGAGAACTTTAAAGTTATTAGAACTGATAACAATAGATCATAAATATGAAACTGTAATAAATTATTGAAATTTTATTGAATATATAAATGAATTTAATGGATAAGTTTTCACAACAATGCAAATCAAAACCAGATGACTGAAATCCTGTATGCAAAAATAGACTAGTGCCTTGCTTCCTTTTGGGCAATAGAGTCAAAATCATCCAACCTTAATGTTCAACCTTAGAGACTGATTCACAAGGAATCAATCACCTCAAATAATCAGTAAAATGGATATACAACTTAGGAAAAACTCTAAGCTATTCCAGAATTCTCTCAAATGACAGACCAATTGATTTATGCATCAATCAAAAGGATTTAACCATGCAAGATGAGCAGACAAACTGAAAATAATTGAAAAGAATCTGACTCAGAAATATATATATTAAATGATTATACTGAGGAAGTTCTAAATGATTTATCTAAGGGACTGATTGCAAATGATAGGAATCTACTTCCAATAAGAGAACAGGTCTACTCATGTATTGATAAAAGAAAACAATTACAAAAAGTTTGGGTTGCAGTGCTGATCAGAAATTATCTAAATAATGATGGTAAAAAAAAAAAACCTCCGTTCCTCCTGTTTTACATCAACCTTGATACCCTTTATATAATATTTTATTCAACGGGTGCAACAAGCGAAGGGTTGATACAACGTTTCATAATCCAATCCTAGACTAGCAACTGAACCATTAAAAATTACAAATAAGAATGATTTAATCATTCCTAAACAATAGTTTATAATCTGGAAAAATTAAATTGGTGCCAACAAATATGATATAGTTATTTATGCATATTTGCCAAAATCTTCATGTCTTTATGTTTCAAATATCGGTTGATAAATCTTCTTGATATTATCCTGCCAAAACAAGTTACAAATATCAGTTTCTTATAAATTCTCGGTTAACAGAATTTAAATAATGATAATATGTGCAAATAAATTAAATCATATAGTTATTTGACTATGATTTATTAAAAATTTATTATTTTGTATGTCAAGTAAATCCTTTAAGTTGTCCTCGGTCATTGACTAGACACGACCGCTCATATATATATATAGTTCATCACCTTGTAAAATAACGTCAAAATATTAGATAATCAAAAATAAAAATGCTAAGTTAACAATAATACTTATATTAAATATCATTTAAGTCCAATACGATTGCGAAATGAAATAATGTTTTTTAAAATATAATATTTACTTCCCTGTTTATCGTTAAAAACCATCGCCCTTAGGACACGCGTAGTGATCTCGCTATTTCGCAAAGCATTATGTCAAAGCTTGCGAAATAGCGATAGCCCTTTGATCTAAAAGTTTACTCTGCCCTAGGAAAACTGGGCCCGCATGTACAAGTCATCTCTCGCCATCCACTCAAAGGCCGCCAACTAGATTTAAGAGCTCTGAGGCCATGGGTCCAAGGACACGTGTCTCAATCTCGTGTTTTCGCATAACATATGTCAGAGTATGCGAATGAACGCTTATCGTCCGATCAAAAGGTAACAAAACTTTTATAAAGAACGGGCCGCGCGTGCACGTCATCCTACTATCCAATCATAAAATGCCAACTGGGATTATTTTCACCTGTGCCCACGGAGATGTGAGTCAATGTGGGGACAAGGACACGCGGCACCATCGCATAAGTTCGCATAGGTCTTTTGAAACCTATGCGAACTTACGGTGACCGTAGATCTTCTTTAACATGGGTCCCGTTAAAATTTCTGCGCTAGGCTAAAAGATATTAAATGACAAAATTTTAACCCGTTCAAAACATTAGAATAGTAAATATTTAAATTCATAATTTTTTGCAAACCCTAAGTAATTTAAAAATTAAATAACTTTTAAACTATTATAGGTAATAAACTGAAATTTCTACCATGTGTATTTTAAATGATAGAGAACATAATAATATTAAAATAATGAGGAAAATACTAATTTCTTAGAAAAATAAAAATGTATTAAAAATATTTCCTTGAATGCTTTTAGGTATTAAAATATATCTTGAAATTTGTGCAACACCAGCCGACAGGATAGAATATGAAGGCAGAACTAGTAAAGAGTTAAGGGATTATTTTGTTTATCAAAATAATGTCTTAATAATATAAAGGGATGACATCCTAGATGTTTATTCTTGGATAAATCTATTGGTATATATGTAATTCTAATTGTAAAGAGCAGTAGTAGTTGTAATTGTAACAAGCAGCAAGTAATTGTAGAAGTATGATGCGAAGTATATGAAGCATATGTAATAGCAATAGTGAAAGATCAGTGAAGAGATATTGATGCAAGTAGTATAAGGTTATGTACCTTGACCTATTTTTTAATCAGTGTATATTGTAAATTACTTTTTTGGGTAGTGGGCTCAGCTGTTAATCACATTTTGTACTACCAACTCCTAACAGGGTTGAGGCTTCTAACAAGGCCTATAGTCCCTTAATCAGGACTGATACACTATATATTTGTAATAGACTCCTAACAAGGTCAACATCCTTAAAATGATACTTTTGATTAGTGGATCTTTGTGGGTACCATCCCCACTGGGGTTTTCCCTTGGCTAGGGTTTCCTTGAGAACAAATCATGTGTTATGAGTTCTTTAGTTTTATTGCTATGCATGTTGTTTAGCTTCTTATGTTATGCATGTGTAAAGATAATCTATTATATCCATAATTGGGAAAAAGATAAAGTTTTTAGAATACCGATTCACCCCACCTCACAGTATTCCCTATTTCTAAAAATTGGTATCAGAGCTTAGTTACTCAGAAAAGAATCATTCAAGGAAAGCCTAGCAACTTGAGTAAGATCTCTATGGATATGGATCAACTACAAAAGAATCTTGAAGAAGCTCTTGAACAGATTGATATGCTTACTAGTGAAAGAGACACTCTCAAAGGGAAATATGATGATGCAAATAACCTCATTGAGAAACTAAAAAACAAATTGGAAGATCTGAGATCTAAAAAAGAATCCGAAGTTTTATTGACGATTGTAATGACAATTTTGAAAAAGAAAATGAGATCCTTAAGCATGAATCGAAGATAGCAAATTTGAAGCTTAGTTTGATAGATAGAAGTGGCAAGAATGAAGTGAATCTGAAATCTGAGAATGAAAAACTAAAGACTAAAAATGAAGGACCGAAATCTAAACTTGGAAATGTAACATTTGAACTTGAAAATGTCAATTTGCAGTATGCTGAACTTGAGAAATACAACAAGATTGTGAAAGGCAAATTGACTCAATCCAAGAAACAACTTGAAAGGCTATATTCAACTAGTGAGAGGATTGACAAACAAGTATCTTTTCAAAAACCATTCTATGATAAGACTGCTCTTGGATTCAACACTCTTAAAGAAAATGATGAAAGCAAGGAACCGGATCAGAAAGTATCTGAAAGCTTAGATGAGAAGAAGTCTAATGAGATCAACAAATCTGAAGATACACCTAAAGTAGAAGAATCACTGAAACAAGAGGAATCATCCAAAGGTATGCAAGGAGAATTCAAAGTTAGATGTTTTGCTTGTAATACTATTGGTCATATGAAGAGAGATTGCACAGGTAAGCAATTTAAACCTCTTAATGGTTATTGTTATAACTGTCATGGATTTGGACATAGAGCTATTGAATGTAGGAAACCTAAATTTGTTGAGAATAATAATAATATTAGAATGTTTAAGAATACTAACAAAGAAAATAAAAAACCTACTGAAGATATGAACATAAGAAATGGAGTAATATGTTATAGATGCAACAAGGTTGGAGACATTGCTAGAAATTACAGATCACTGATTAATCCACCTAGACCAAGATATGGAAGCAATGGAATTTTTTGTTAGATATGCAACAAGATTGGACATACAGCAAGATTTTGTAGAATGAACAATGGAGTTTTTCATCCTAACCCTAACCCTAGAAATCATGAAAGAAGAAATGAAGATGCAAGTAATAGATAGAAAGGTTGTTGTAGCAATACAGATGAAGTGAAGTTTGTTAAAAGCATAGATCAAGAAAACATATGCAACATTCAAGGTAATCAGAAAGGTGAAGTATCAAGTGGTAAGAATGAATCCTTACCTGACCTATCTCAAAGCACTTAATTTATGAAAATTATAGTAGATTAGGAACTTAAATTAGTGTAGAAGTAGATTTATGATGAATTAAGTCATGTACAGTTAATGGAAGGTAGTCTATGATATTATAATGCTATGGTTAAGAGCGCAAAGAAAAATATTATGTTTTGCAAGATCGTAAGAAGTTTTAAGTTTTGCAGGAAAGCAGAAACAACTTTTTGGAAAGAAGCGGCAAAAGAATTGAATGCGATGTCAGACCTAAATGAGATTGAAGTAATAAAAGGTTATGATTGGTGTTATTTGATCATTAAAGTGAATACAAGTGTTAAGGAGATCAAAGAGCAGTGATTGGAAGCTTTTTGCAATGATTTGGTGAAGGATTTGAGCGCTAAATCTATGCAAGCCCTAGAATCATGAAATCGAGGTATTTTACTTGATAGATATGTGAATCGGTAAAAGTAATTTCAAGTAATCATGGATGTATCTTTAATTCACAATGTTAGAGATAAAAATAGACCTAGAATGAAGAGGGAACCAGTAGAACCTCTAGAAGAAGACCCTAAGTTAGCTTTATCATCTGTACCAGATAGAGTTTTGCATTTAGAGAATGTAAGAAGTTATCTGGGATGCAAGTTAGAAACCATCAATGATAGTGATTTTACAAGTGAGTATGAGAAGCTCTACAGCCAAGACATGTCATTGAAACAAGGATATGATCATTTGAAAGACAATGAGATTGTTAAGTATGCATTGCAGTATGAGTTTGATAATGAAGAATGCACTAAGATAATCCTTAGTAGAATTCATAATGGGAAATTTTGGCTAGAAGATAGAGTGATAGACATTATAGCTGATTTGATTCATGAAGTCACTGAACTATCTAAATCTAGAGCTATTCCTTTAAATGAGAAGAACATGAGAAAAATAGTCATTGATAACACTAATTCATCCTATAATGGTAGAGGAATTGTAATTAGTAAGATCCAACAACATGATGTTAGATATTTATGCAAAATCCTAACAACCAAGTTTTGTGCGAATTCAAGAGAGGATGACATGGTAGCTGGAATGGTACACATAACTTATTTGATGTGTGTTGACAAAGTGCCAGTTGATATGTGTGAAATTTTGAGAATTCAATTGTTTGAGAACTTGGAGAAGATTAAGAAGACAAAGTATGCATAATTTAGATTTTCATCTTTGATCACTTACATGTTTTTTCATCTTTTGAGGAGATTTCCTTACACCATAGGAAATGATTGGAAGGATGGACAAACTACAATGGAAAGGATTAATGTTGTATATAGAAAGCATGTTATTGACAATGTTAATGAGAGTGTAGTACTTATTATTAAGACATTTCAGAATATTGTGTCTAGCAGATCAAGGATTCCATAGTCTCTTGTGGAGAAATACAAGAATGAAGTATGTTTTATGGTTGACACTGACTTTACATACATTGAAGCAGTTGAGCCTAGAATTGAGTTCATAGACCCTCTTGGCTATGAAATATCTAAAATTGAGATAGAAGAGTATGTGAATACGCTACTTAAGTGCAAGGTTGACACCCACAGTAACAGATTTGGAAGTTTTGAAGAAAATTTCAACTCTGCAAAGGCTATAATTGAGGAGAAATAGTCTAATAAAAGAGTTGAGAGCACTATTAAGAAAGTATTGAAGGATACAAGAATGATAGAGAGAGAATTCTTAGTGGAAAAGCAGACAGCAACAACAATCAGAGATATTGGATAGAAAGAGATTTTATCTATACCTCCCTTATCATCTAGTGCAGTACCAGTCAAGCTGAAAGTAGAGGAACCTGAGAAGGAACAAGTAGTAAGAAAACCTACTAGATCTACCTCCTCCACACCGAGAAAGAGAGTGAAAGAAATTGCTACTAGACCTAGTAAGAGGCAGAAAACTTTAGTGCCACTAGTACCTAGAAAAATTGCAGAAATTAAAGAAGATGACACTTTTGTTAAGAAGAAAGCATGGAAAACTAGAATTGAGAGAGTGAATGAAGAAATTATAAAAGATGGGGACTTCACTAAAATGAATAAATACTACAACCTTTATGACTATTTTGATAAATTGAATCTTGAAAATGCAGTGGTCAAGCATTTGATTCTGGCTAATAAGAATTTTGACTCTTTCAGTGAAAGATACCTGATGACTTATTGAAGAAACTTGTTAACAGGAAGATGAGAGCACAAGAAGAAGACAAATCTATCAGAGAGAATCTTGTGAAGAAACTATGTGATGTAAGAAATGATGAACATCTTAAAAAAAATTTGAATCCCCTTAGCACCCATTTAAGGACAAAAATGAGAACCATTTAGAACATGGCTGGACAATATGAACAAGTGAATGCAGAGATTGAACAAGCAATAATCAAAGTTATGGCAGAAATTATTGGAGAGACATTAGTTGTAGCAGAGCAAGCAGAAGAAGTAGAACAAGAGGATATTCCCTCTCCACCAGCTCTAAACATTAAAGAAGAATCTATGAATGTTGAAGGTACAAGGATCACCTTGGATACTAATGATAATGTATTCAAGAATCTAGAGAACATTGTTGACAATTCAGCTCTTGATGAACCAGATAGAACTGTAGAAGTAGAGTAGACTTGAATTATTGTTGAAGAACCCAAAGTATTAGAAGTACAAGCACCTGTACCCTCTAAAGAAGAAATCAATCTTACTCCTGAGACTGGAAAGAAGAAGGAAACTGGATCTTTATTTGAGGATTTGGAAAAAGAAGTAGATGATGATGATCCGATGGAATTGCTCACATCTTTGAACAAAATCATTGGGAAGAACAAGAAAGTTAAAAGTCTTGAAGGATGTCTAAAGAACCTAACTGAAAAGCTACAAAGTATTGTGACCACACAAATTGTAGAAGCAGACCCTATGGACAAGGCAAAGAAAGTGATGAACACTTTTGATGATGAGTTCAATAACCTAGCTGATATTGCAAAAGTGAAAGCACAGGTAGACTATGAGGCTAGAATGTTGTTGAACATCAATCAGTACATTAGTGATGATATCAATAATCTTGATATCTATATCAAAGATTTGAGGAAACATTTGGAAATAGGAAAATCTTTGTACATACAATGTACAAAATCAAAGACTTTGATAGCTGAGGAAGATCAGAAGATTAAATTGAAGGAAGAAGAGATTCTAAATGAAACAAACCTTCTATCTAACCCTAATGTGAAGGTCAGTGATGTTGAGAAGAAAGTTAGGCAACTTTATGATGAAATTAGAATTATACAAGATGAGAAAGATAGGAAATTAAGAAGATATACTCTTTTGAGAGAGCATGTTTCTATGAAGATAAGTGTTATTGAAGAGTAGTTGGAAGATTGTCTTATAGCTAAGACATCTTTTCAAAAATTTAACTTTGAAAACCTCCAAGCATGTCAAATAGCATCTTATGGATTGAGCACACTACTCAATGTGGTAGATTCCATTAAGAAATCTTGGGAAAAGGAGATAGAAACCATGAAGATAGATTTTGCAAATTGTGTTGCAAGCCTACCTGCTTTGCAATAAATAAATTGAGGTATAACTTTTTTGTGATACAATTTTGTAGCCCTCCCTACTGTTATTTTGTCATTCTTGTCAAAGGGGGAGAGATATTTAGTAGAAAATTGATAGTATATGTTAAGGATTGATACTCTTAGGGGCATTATTGTATTAGAGTTAAGATTTTTTAAGGAGTTATAAGGATAGTATATATGTGTTATACTATGGCCACAATTTTGACAATTTTTGAGATTTTGGAGTTACACACTTAGCCAATTTTCTCATATGTTGCCACCAATGACAAAGGGGAAGATTGTTGGCAATTTGGCTAAGTTAATCGCATAGATGTTGTCATTATGGAAACATATGATCCACATGAAGATCACACAAGTCAGAGAGCAAGTATGACAGAATGCATTGCTAATTTGTCTAAGTGTGAGAGAATATTTTTACAAGTGTACCTGGACATAGTTTTTGTTTGCGACATTGACTGTAGTGAGTTCACTGCTTGTGCACTTGAACATAGAATCTATGGTGACTAATGATGACCCATCTTAGAGTGCAAGTCAGTATGGCATGTACGGAAGAAGTTATGACTATTTTATCGAAGATAGTGTGAAGCCGACAAGGCGGAATATGAAGGCAGAACTAGTAAAGAGTTAAGGGATTATTTTGTTTATCAAAATAATGTCTTAAGAATATAAAGGGACAACATCCTAGATCTTTAATCTTGGATAAAGCTATTGGTATATAAGTAATTGTAATTGTAAAGAGCAGTAGGTTGTAATTGTAACAAGCAGCAAGTAATTGTAGAAGTATGATGCGAAGTATATGAAGCATATGTAATAGCAATAGTGAAAGATTAGTGAAGAGATATTGATGCAAGCAGTATAAGGTTATGTTCCTTGACCTATTTTGTAATCATTGTATATTGTACATTACTTGTTTGGGCAGTGGGCTCAGCTGGTAATCACATTTTGAACTACCAACTCCTAACAGGGTTGAGGCCTCTAACAAGGCCTATAGTCCCTTAATCAAGACTAATACACTATATGTTTGTAATAAAATCCTAACAGGGTCAACATCCTTAACAAGATACTTTTGATTAGTGGATCTTTTTAGGTACCATCCCCACCGAGGTTTTCCCTTGGCCAGGGTTTCCTCAAGAACAAATCATGTGTTATGAGTTCTTTAGTTTTATTGCTATGCATGTTGTTTAGCTTCTTATGTTATGCATGTGTAAAGATAATCTGTTATATCCATAATTGGGAAAAAGATAAAGTTTGTAGAATATTGATTCACTCCCCCCTCTTTGTATTCCCTATTTCTAATAGATTTGTGATCTGCAATTTATGGCAATGTATCCAACTTTGTTGCATCTATAACATACTACTCCATTTCTCCTGTTCATATTTTCATTAGGTCTCTTATCTGCATGGTTAGTATTTCCAAACATTCTACTACTATTATTATTCTCAATAAATTTAAGTTTTCTACATTAAATAGCTCTATGTCCAAAACCATAAAAATGATAACAATAACCATTAGGAGGTTTAAATTGCTTACATGTACAATCTTTCTTCATATGACCAAAAGTATTACAAACAAAGCATCTAACTTTAAATTCTCTTTGTGTACCTTTAGGTGACTCTTCTTGTTTAGGTGGTTCTTCTTGCTTAGGTGTATCTTCATATTTGTCAATTTCATCAGATTTATTTTCATCTATGCTTTCAGACACTTTCAAATCTGGTTCATTACTTTCTTAATTTACTTTAGATGTGTTAAATCTAAGACCAGTTTTTTCATATAATGGTTTTTGATAAGACATTTGTTCATCAATCTTCTCACTGGTTGAATATAATCTCTCAAGTTTCTACTTAGATTGAGTCAATTCACCTTTCACAATTGTATTGTACTTCTCAAGTTCAGCATACTGCAATTTGGTTTTCTCAAGTTTAGATGTCACTTTACAAAGTTTAGATTTTAGATCTTCATTATCAGGCTTCAGGTTTTCATTCTCAAATTTTAGACTTGCTTCATTCTTGTTATTTCCATCTTTTAGACTTAACTTCAGATTTGCTATCTTTAATTCATGTTTAAGGATCTCATTTTCTTTTTCTAGGTTGTCATAACAATCTTGAATTTGAATTGTAGATTCCTTTTCTGATTTCAGATCTTCCAACTTGTTTTTTAGTTTCTCAATGAGGTTCTTTACATCATCATATTTTCCTTTTAGAGTGTCTCTTTCTTCAGTAAGCATATCAATCTATTCAAGGATTTCTTCAAGATTCTTCTGTAGCTGATCCATATCCATAGAGATCTTACTCAAGTTGCTAGGTTTTCATTGAATGATTCTTTTTCGAGTAACTAGGCTCTGATACCAATCATTAGAAATAGAGAATATTGAGAGAGGGGATGAATCAGTATTCTACAAAATTTTACTTTTACCCAATTATGGATATAACAGATTAACTTGATAAATCCATAACATAGTAAACTAAAGAATATGAATAACAATAAAGAAAATGAACTCATAACACATTACTTGTTCTCAAGGAAACCCTGGCCAAGGGAAAAATACTGGTGGGGATGGTTCCTGCAAAGATTCATTAATCAAAAGTATCATGTTAAGGATGTTGACCCTGTTAGAAGCCTATTACAAGCATATAGTGTCTCAGTCCTGATTAAGGGACTATACACCTTGTTAGAAGCCTCAACCCTGCTAAGAGTTGGTAGTGTTGGTAATTTGGCTGAGTTGATTGCATAGATGTTGTCATTATGGCAACATATGATCCACATGAAGATCATACAAGTCAGAGAGCAAGTATGACAGAGTGCATTGCATATTTGTCTAAGTGTGAGATAATATTTTTACCAGTATACCCAGACATAGTTTTTGTTTGAGACATTGACTAGAGTGAGTTCAGTGCTTGCACACTTGAACATAGACTCTATGGTGACTAATGATGACCCATGTTAGAGTGCAAGTCAGTATGGCATGTACGAAAGAAGTTATGATAGTTTTACCGAAGATAGTGTGAAGCTAACAGGACAGTATTTGAAGGCAAAATTGGCAAAGAGTTAAGGGATTATTTTGTTTATAAAAATAATGTCTTAACAATATAAAGGGATGACATCTTAGATGTTTAATCTTGGTTAAAATATATTGGTATATATGTAAATGTATTTGTAATTGTAAAGAAGAAGTAGAGTAAGAAAGAAATTGTAATAAGTAGCAAGCATTTGTAATAGTATGATGCAAATTATATGAAGCATATGTAATAGTGATAGTGAAAGATCAGTGAAGAGATATTGATGCAAGCAGAATAAGGTTATGTACCTTGACCTATTTTGTAATTAGTGTATATTGTACATTACCTATTTGGGTAGTGGGCTCAATTGGTGATCACATTTTGTACTACCAATTCCTAACAAGGTTGAGGCTTCTCAAGGGCTATAGTCCCTTAATCAAGACTGATACACTATATATTTGTAATAGACTCCTAATAGGGTCAACATCCTTAACATGATACTTTTGATTAGTGGATCTTTGTGGGTACCATCCCCACCAGGGTTTTCCCTTGGCCAGGGTTTCCTCAAGAACAAATCATGTGTTATGAGTTCTTTAGTTTTATTGCTATGGATGTTGTTTAGCTTATTATGTTATGCATGTATAAAGATAATCTATTATATCCATAATTGGGAAAAAGATAAAGTTTGTAGAATACTGATTCAACCCCCCATCTTAGTATTCCCTATTTCTAACAATTGGTACTAGAGCTTAGTTACTCAAAAAATAATCATTCAAGGAAAGCCTAGCAGCTTGAGTAAGATCTCTATGGATATGGATCAACTATAGAAGAATCTTGAAGAAGCTCTTGAACAGATTGATATGCTTACTAATGAAAGAGACACTCTGAAAGTAAAATATGATGATGCAAAGAACCTCATTGAAAAATTGAAAAACAAATTAGAAGATCCAAGATCTGAAAAGAAATCTGAAATTCTTATTGAAGATTGTGATGATAATTTGGAAAAATAAAATGAGATCCTTAAGAAAGAATTGAAGATAGCAAATTTCAAGCTTAGTTTGAAAGATGAAAATGGAAAGATTGAAGTAAATCTGAAATCTGAGAATGAAAGTCTAAAAACTAAAAATGAAGGATTGAAATTTAAACTTGGAAATGTAACATCTGAACTTGAGAAAGTCAATGTGCAGTATGCTGAACTTGAGAAATACAACAAGATTGTGAAAGGTGAACTGACTCATTCCAAGCAACAACTTGAAAGGCTATATTCAACTAGTGAGAAGATTGATACACAAGCATCTTTTTAGAAACCATTCTATGATAAGATTGGTCTTGGATTTAATACTCTTAAAGCAAATGATGAAAGCAAGGAACCATATCTGAAAGTATCTGAAAGCTTAGATGAGAAGAAGTCTGATGAGATCAACAAATCTGAAGATACACCTAAAGAAGAAGAATCACCGAAGCAAGATGAATCATCCAAAGGTATGCAAAGAGAATTCAAAGGTAGATGTTTTGCTTGTAATACTATTGGTCATATGAAGAGAGATTGCATAGGTAAGCAATTTAAACCTCTTAATGGTTATTGTTATAACTGTCATGGATTTGGACATAGAGCTATTGAATGTAGAAAACCTAAATTTTTTGAGAATAACAATAATAGTAGAATGTTCAAGAATACTAACAATGCAGATAAGAAACCTACTGAAGATATGAACAGAAGAAATGGAGTAATATGTTATAGATGCAACAAGGTTGGACACTTTGCTAGAAATTGCAAATCATAGATTAATCCACCTAGACCAAGATATGGAAGCGATGGAATTGTTTGTTAGATATGAAACAAGATTGGACATACAACAAGGTTTTGTAGAATGAACAATGGAGTTTTTCATCCTAACGCTAACCCTAGAAATCATGAAAGAAGAAATGAAGATGCAGGTAATAGATAGAAAGGTTGTTGTAGCAATACAGCTGAAGTGAAGTTTGTTAAAAGCACAGATCAAGGAAACTTATTCAACATTTAAGACAAACAAAAAGGTGAAGTATCAAGTGGTAAGAATGAATCCTTACCTAACCTATCTCAAAGCACTTAATTTATGAAAATTATAGTCTATTAGGAACTTAGATTAGTGTAGAAGTAGATTTATGATGAATTAAGTCTTGCCTGGTTAATGGAAGGTAGTTTATAATATTATAATGCTATGGTTAAGAGCGCAAAGAAAAATATTATGTTTTGCAAGATCACAAGAAGTTTTAAGTTTTGCAGGATAGCAGAAATAACTTTTCAGAAAGAAGCGGCAATAGAATTGAATGCGATGTCAGAACTAAATGAGATTGAAGTAATAAAACATTATGATTGATGTTATTTGATCATTAAAGTGAACACAACTGTTAAAGAGATCAAAGAGCAGTGATTGGAAGCTTTTTGCAATGATTTGGTGAAGGATTTGAGCACCAAATCTATGCAAGCCCGGAACCATGGATACCCCATAATGGCACAAAACTAGGTATGGTGAACTTGTTTTGCCCCTAGAGTCTCAAGGGTTCAAATGAAGCCAAATGCATATTCTGATGCTTGATATGAGATGCAAGGTTGATTTTAATTGAAATTTGAGTGTGATATGGATGAAAATGATATGAAAATATTGAAAATGAACTATATTAATCCATTAAGCTATGCTAAGATGAGCTAAAAATCTTGAAAGATAAAGGAAATCTAATAATTATGCTTATGCTATGATAATCTAGATGCAAATTGACATGATAATGATGCATTGGATGATAAAAACTAATATACTAATTTTCTCTTGGAAGTGAGGGTATTTATAGAATTTTCCTAATGGCTTGGGTTAGAAAGGATGGTTAGGGTTAGAGGTTTTCTTAGGTGTTGAGTTAGATGGGATACGGATCACATTCATGGTTGAATGCCCCAAGGGCTGCTCATATATGTGTGAGAAACACTTGGAAAGTGTGCTTAGGGGACCAAGGTGGATGAAGGGTCATGGGGTCTCATTTATGGCTGTAAGAGCCATAAATGAGGGTGTAAGAGGTCTATTAATGTCTCTTACAAAGTCATTAATGAGGGTTGACTTTGGGGTCAAAGAGGTTGGATTAGCCTAAGAGGGTTAGGAACCCCTCCCTAAGCTGGTTTAGGGAGTGATTAGGGATGGCAATATAGGTTTAGGGCTTTCTAGAAGATTCTAGGGTTTTGAGGATTAAATAAATAAATAAATTTATTTAAGAATTATGACTTTACTTATTAAATAGAAATTTAATAAATAGGGAATTAAATATTTAAATTGGATTTAAATATTCCTCGCACCTGGATCTCTTATTTAAATGTCTTTAATTAAAATAGGGGAAGGGATAATGACAATAAAAATGAATGAATGAATTAATTAATGTTGATGTCATCAGAGATTTTTGCAAAATAAAATATTTTTATTTAGAAATGGGATTTTAGGTGTCTACAATAAAAGACTACCCTAACTTCCTAAAAAGCCAATACCAACATTCAAGAGTAAAAGGACATCATAGAAAAAAAGAAAATTTGAAGATTCAATGAAGTGAACACATATGACACATGGTAAAATGTAATTCTTTTATTAGTCAACACTTTCTTGTAATTACAAATAATTATTTAGTTGGCATCATTTTTTGTGGTTATTCTTAATTGGCATCATAATTTGTGAAGGTAACTAATTTCATATGTTAGTATATCTATCATAATTTTGAAGCCATCTTAAGTTGAATAAATATAGAAAATTTGGAGTTCCACTATTATGAGAGATTCTGAATAAATTTATGATGATATGTTATGGAATGTAAGAGCTTAAAATAGTATATTTACCTTGGATTCCTATCTACATACAATAATATTTATCAGTTGTCATATGGTGTCTATTTTTATATAGAATATATTACCAAGTTGAAGCCCCATGTTGATGGTTAAATTATATATGTTATGGGTTAACAAATTATTTATTACTTTTACTAAGTGACGATCATTATTCATGGGTGGCATTTCAAATTGTAGTGAAGTTGGATGCCACTTTATGAATTTTATGTAATATGGCTTTCAAAATCATTTGTGGTTTTTAATTTCAATTTTTGTTCTATTAATTGTTACTTTAGAAGGTAATTTTATAAATGATTTTATAGGTACATATGTGCACTATTGTAATTCGTCAACTCTATTATTTTTTAATACTCTTATAAAGATGTGTATTATAAGTGTATTGCAATAGTCTTAAGGTTTGATAAGAAACTATTTAGGTTTTGGTCTATGGTTTATTTTCTCTAGAAAGTGTTTTATCCACATAAATAATCATGTCATGATATAATTTATTCTCTTTAAGATTGCATTCCTCTACTTTTTATAAAGGGTTTGGATCAAAAATTTATTTTCATGTCAATCACTCCATTTGAAATCTATGTAAATTAATTTTGTGAACACTTACCCTCAAGTTTCAAAGTAGCTCATTCCACACTATTTCTTGTTTGAAAAAATTATAAAAAATAGTAGGTAATAATGCAATAAGAAAACAAAGAAGATAGAATTAAAGCATTTTAATATGTTGATATGATGTCTCTATCATTATCCTACACCATGTAAAAGGATTGCAAACTAGCTCCTAAATAGATGACCATAGCATGTAATTAAAACTAAGTTGCACTTTAATCCCTCATAATTATGCAAACTAGTTCCTAAATAGATTAGTGTAGCATGTAATTAAAACTAAATTGTACTTTAATCCCTCCTAATTATTAGTAAGCAACGGAAATGTGAATCAAATTAAAAAAAGTTCAAATTTAAAAACTTATATGACTTATGTTCATTCTTATAGAAATGACCTAAGATAATTGACCATCTAAAGGTTTAAACAAAGAGAATGAATAGTAAAGTTGGATCTAAATCTTAGAATGTGTAGTAGTAAAATAAAACTAGACTAGAATTAATTTTTAATTTACACACAAAATACATCATTCTACATACTAATTGATACATAAAGATAAATACTAAAAAATATATTTAAAAATATACTTTCTACCATTAATCGCATAAATACTTGATAGTGGAACTTTTTTCTATCTCTATCCTTCATTTATAAAAGGACTGTTTCCATTGTGCACCCTAGTGTTGGTCGAGTTTGTGCAATTCTAGATAGAATGATAATTTAAGTGGATAAACTATACGCAAGACTCCAGACTTTTTATACCCTAGATTGCTAATTAGAGACCTAAGTATAATGACAAGCAGGGAAACTGCCACATGACTTGTGATGCCATCTACTTTGAGGGAAACTTGGGACCACGGAAATGAAAATTACAAAGCTCAAAAGGCACCACTTCAAAGTGCATCCATCGAAGCATCTAATGATGTCATGTCTTCCCTCATCGTGGCTTTTACAAAGCCCAACTCCACTGCCAATAGAAACTTAGAATCAACTTGTGGGCTCCTACACTAGAACATTATAAAAGACAGGTGACTTGTACTTAAAACAACGTCAATTCATGGTGGGTCATCCTTGTGCTATAAACAAAGAAAGAGAAAAGGAGAACCCTAAAAATGTATAGTCTATTGAGAAATGTATCTTAAAATATGAGTGGACATTCGAATTTAGTGGTGCTTGTGATGGCATAATGAAGGCAACATAACTAAAATCTAAGTAGACTTGTATGGTGATGAAGTGATGAGCAGATGGGAGTCGTTATCTGTGAGTGGTAGTTGGAAGATTAGTAGTATTGGAATTAATAATGAAAATAATAATGAAAATGGTGTACTGGGATACATGTGCTTCCATGTGCCTGCTCTAGCAACTGTGGTCCACATCCTACTTTTCAATATTGTTCCTTCATCTTGCATCTTTTCTCATCATCTCACGCTGAAGGATATTCTTAGTTTTCTTTTTATCAGTGCTACTGTTCAGTTAATGAGGTGGGCATGCTTCATCAATGAGGAACGCATCTTCTAGGGGTAATATAGCTACCTCGAATCTCATTTTCATTTATTTTTATTCACTTTTACGATGACTTTCTTGAGATATTTGAGAACAAATTGTAATTAAGAAACTTGCATTTCTTAGGAAAGTTTAAAATGTAATTGATAGGTTAACATAATTGTAGGGATGATATCTCTCTCCTTTTCTCTCATAAATCAGCTAAATTTTTCTGGTGTATTTTCTGCTGAATTGGTTCTTTAATAATAAAGAGAGCCCCACTTTGAATTCGCATGCACACCGATTGCTGACCAATTCCCACCCTCTTGGAAATTTATATTATTTCGTTATTAAGTGCTCGGAATGGAGGAATAAATCTTACGTATAAAACCAAGTGCTTGCACTTGAGCAATGGATTCAGAAAGTATCCGAGTTTTTCTATTTCTGATCTTTGCAGAAACGAAATATTCTTTCTAATCTTGTTAAGGAGGTAAATTGAATTCATATGATCACTCGTCTCGACTTCTTATTGAATATAAACTAACTAGATTGATAATTTTATGTTTCTTAGGCTACTATTATTTATTTATGTGCTTTTTAAAGGCTTTAACAAATTGAAAAATGGCAGTAGGTTTTGCTGATATGTTCTCTTTTGGTTGTTTCCATCATGAGCTTCATAGTCACGCGTACTGTTCTTTTCAATAGTTTTAATATCATGTCGATGTATGTCCCCACACATTGGGTTCTTTTCCAAGAAACATAATTGGCTGTAAACGTTTCATATATTTACATGCTAATAAGAAAATAAAGAGATAAAGCATAACTATAAAGGTTTACTATAGAATAAGGTGGGTTGGTGTAACATAAAAGAATTTGGTGTTAATGTGATAACGAGGGGTTCTAGTGTGGTTTTCTAATATTACATCAAACCAACTTTTTTTTATATTGGAAGGAAGTTGATCCACAAGGTTCGAGTAGACATAAGCATTAAGTGAGTGCAATGATCCAATGTCATAGTTGGGCTTGATTAGATAAATACAATTGGATAATGCAAGATAGAAGACTAGAAAGGAAGAAAACACGAGTTTCAAAATGCATAGGCTGACTGGAAGTTAACAGATCAATTTTGTAACTAGAAATAGAGACTAGGGACTGCAACTTTGTAAATTCACTTTGAAGAGGACTTGGAGGGACTATGACAACTTGGTCAACTTGTGTCCAAGAATAGGTCAATTGAGTCAATTTATTCCCTACACTTTCGACAGTTTTTAGTTGAAGACTATAGCTGAGGTTCCTAACTTCCTGGTATTAACACCACATCTTGCACACAAAAAAGAGAGGAAATATTGTGTAGAAGGGGGTTTGTCTCAATCAAACCCCAGTTGAGGAATCAACCTTAAAATTGAAGTAAAATATGCATGAAAGGAAAGCATGCTAATGTAAAGTAGATGCTAGATTTGAAATATAAATAGGTATACCTTCATAAACATACTTGATGTCATTATGTCTATGAATATGCTTGTTGTTTCCTTGAATGTTTTTGCAATGTGTAGAGAAAAATCAAAGACGTGTTTCAAAAATGCATAGATCTGCAAATATTCATCACTTCTTCAAATGTTGTTATGCTTCATTGAATTTAGCGTTAGGAGGAAGAACTATATTCACATTGGTATTCATGTATTTGAAAAAAGGATCTTTTTAATTAATTAGGGTTTCTTGTATTTGGTCTTCATGGGGGAGAGATGCTTTCTACAATGGAGAAAATTACCTTCAAAGGATGACTTGGATGCTCAAGAAAATCATCTTAAGAATGTTTGAGACATGAAGTTGTAGGAGATAGCTTGATTTCAAATCACCTTATATCTAAATTAGGAGAGGTAGGTCGCTTATATACCTCTTACAAAAAATTTGTAGCTCAATACTTAGAGAGGGCTGTTGAGATTTTAGATTTCCCACTTAACCATTGAGATAGACCCAAGTTATTTAATTTTTGGAGAAAACCTTGGTGAAAAGGCTGATTGGGTCAACCAATTCCAAGGAATAGGCCCCAAAAAGTCTGAAATTCAGTTTGGGAGTAAGGACTATAGAGAAGATGCCAAAAAGAATAATGAAATTGGGGCTAGAACAAGCATAACAAATGTGAAAACCCAAGAACAATAAAATAGGGCCTAAGTGAGAATCTAATTATAGGCGCTTACAATTTAGAATAATAGATTCATACCTAACTTTAGCTAGGAGCACATGATTACCTCATGCTCGTGGTAAAGTAGATCAAAACACTAGAAAAAAATTATCAATGTCAAGGAGACAAGGAGACACCAAGCCCCCAAGTGAGTTGGGTCCTTATCAAATCCAAAACCAAGATGAAAAGAGAAACACTAAAAAAAACTAGAAGAGAGACATGCCCAACTATCCTAGTACAGTTTGACTTGCTATGGGTCATTTAAAGTGAAATATTGGAAAGTAAAAAATGAGGATCGATCCTAAGGAAATCACTGTCTCCAAATGAATCTTCTAAGGTAATGTTAAGGATTATGTTGTAATGTAATGTGATGTGATGTAATGCAATGTGAAAGAGCATAATAGATGTGATGCACCGGGGCATGAATCTCTTATTAAATATTCTAAATAAAAAATTGATTGCAAATTTAGTTGTGTCTTGTGTACAAAGTGAAACAAGAATAAAAGTGTATGCCCGCACATTAAAGTGATTGCAAACACCTTAACTGAGCACTAACTTTAATGGAGCATATATGCATCCAAAAGACATTTCCACTATGATATGCCCCCAAGTAATGACAAACCAAGGGAAATGAAGCTCTTGATAAAAAGATAGAAAAAATTTATCTACCAACTCTGAGATCAGTATGATCATATGATAACTAGGTAAAAGCACAAAGTTGTGTCACGTTTCAAGCTAACTTATTAGCACAACTGAATTTGAGTATTTATAACTAGAAATATATTTTTTTCAAACATATGGTCTAGCTAGACTCATTCCATAAGTGCTTGAAATTTTTCAATTGGAAATATCTATTAAATGCATGTTTTATACCAATTTGGGTTCAATTACCAAAGAAATAAAATTATTTCAGAAAAGTGACGTTTCAATAAATCCTCCTTCTTTTAATGATATTTAAAAAAAATATAAAAATACCCTTTTGTAGAGCTCAGAGTCAAGATTATTGTCATATAAGTTTTATAGTATTTTGATTAGATCTAATATATTATAATTTAAAAATATTGCAAGTAGGTCTTTTAACATTTGAGAAGATGCTTCTTTGAATAAAGAAAAAAATAGTAAATCATATAAAAAAAAATTAAAATTTGTATTTGACACTATAGGAGAGAGTGCTCTTCAAGAATATGTAATTTTTTTTCTGAATGATGTAGATTTGATAGGGGAAATTTGACGGAAAACTGTAGATTTTGGATGAGTTCGACTTTGAGTAGTTATATCAGAGAAAAAATATAGATTGAAAACCAATCTTTCTTCTTTTCTGCACTAGCTATACATGTCATCTATAACATATTTTGAAATTAGAGGAAAAAAGATTATTTGTATATACTTGTTTGGCGGGAACTAGACCCTAGATTTTTAGCATTTTTTAGCAACTGTAAAATGGACTTCAAAAACTAATTTAAACTATGTCAATTCTTCTTCAATTTTTTTAAAAAAAGTTATAGGCATAAACTTTACCAATTTTACACATTTCATCAGTTTACATCATCTTCAAATTCTAAACACAAATGCCACAGTTATGTCATTAAAGTTGAATAGTTTTTGTGTTGTTGACCTTTTCCTTTATAAAAGTGTGACATAGGTTTGTACTTTTATCCAACTCATGTATATTAAGATTGATGGGAAAATAAATTGACATCATCTCCCAAAGGTAGAAGAACTATGAGCACTATGCGAGAAGAACACATAAGAGATATGAAAAAAAAATATTTTTGGGTCAACATTCTAGAGATAAACTGATGAAGGGTGCTCCCCTTAATACCACAAGCACATAACAGAAATAGAGAAACAACAACAATAATATGCAAGAACAGAAAATTGGCTTCTTATTATCTCCACAAATGTGGAATTACAAACTTTCAGAATACAATATGCAAAGCCACATGGGCATTCCCTTACAATATTCTGTAGGAAAAATCTTCAAATCAATACCCAGATCTACTACCCAGAACTGCCCTAGACAACACTATGGGCCTTCTTTATATAGTCAATTTCCACCGCCCGAGAATGTTCTAGAAATTTAGCCCTTAGGGCCGACCAAACTTAGAATTATTTTATTTTACAATTTATTACATCAAATTCGGCTCAAAATGAGTTTTGAAACCCAAATAGAAATTTTGAAGAAAAATTATTTTCTGCCATTTCAGGTGACCCAACTTCCGAAGACCATAAGTCATCACCCGTTGACCCGATTGGCTATTATAACCCCATTCTGGAAACACCACGAAGCGCTCTATAGGCTTGACCTGCACAAAGCTCCCATCACTCAAATTTTCAACCTCATTCGGGGCCTCTAAAGCCTTCAAAATTGAGTTCAAAGTTTCTGTACCCTACTGCCAATACCGAAAATCTTCAATATCTTCAAAACTAGACCTGATCTAGCCATGAAACTTTCCTAGCAGGTTGATATGACTGAGATGAACCTCCATATGTAAAATTAGAACATTCCAAGATCGTAAGACCAACTTACTAAAAATAGCAAGTTTCCATAAATAGCAACTCTACACAAGATAGCCCTTATTGAATACAAAAATAGAAATATTTTTGGGTGATGCAAGATTGCTCTTACACCCAGGATGCTCCTGCATCAGACACCCGGGGTAATTTGAGAAGTGACGCTGTCACGACTCAGGTGTGCAGAGGAAAACCAAGACGGTTAACCTCCTCCTTTGTTAGCCATGATGAATCTTCAATAGGTCATCCTTTCCATTTGACCAAATACTCTTCATATGTCCTGTTCCTTGTGCTTCTGCCAACACGACTATCTAGTATGTCTTCAATCTCCTTGATATCTGAACTGGTTGCTAGAATACTCCACTATGCTACTACAACCTCATCTTCAACACCTCCTTCACGATACTCTGTCAAATCTAAAATGTTAAACACTGGTGAAATATTCAGCTCAGTAGGCAATTCTACCTCATATGCATTTCTTGAATCATGCTTCTTCAGTATCTTACATGGCCCAAACTTCTTCATTTTCAACTTGTTATATGTACTAACCAGAAATCGCTCCTTCCGCAAATGAACCATGACTTCATCTCCAACCTGAAATTCCTTATGCCTCCTTTTCTCATCTGCCTTAGCCTTATACTGCGCCTTCATCTTGGTAATATGCTTCCTCACCTCCTCATGGATGTTCTTCAAGTGTTCTGCAAAATCCTCAGCTTCAGCACTACTTATTTCTCCTTTATTTATCTTTCTCAATTCAGATGCATTTCTTGGACTACTTCCATATACAATCTGGAATGGTGATTTACCAGTGCTCCTGTTGACAGAATTATTGTATGCAAATTCTGCCTGTGGTAAAATCAAATCCCATCCTGTTGGCTTATTTCCAACCAAACATCTCAGCAAATTTCCCAAACTTCTATTCACCACCTCTGTCTGTCCATCAGTTTGTGGATGATGTGATGAACTGAACTTCAAATCTATCTTCAACTTCTTCCACAATGTACGCCAAAAATATCCAACAAACTTAGTGTCTCGATCTGAAACTATGGTCTTTGGAAAACCATGTAGTCTCACCACTTCTCTGAAAAACAATTCTGCTACATGAACAACGTCATTAGTCTTCTTGCAGGGAATGAAATGTGCCATCTGTGAAAATCTGTCAACTACTACAAAAATTGAATCATGTCCCCGTTGTGTCCTTGGTAAACCAAGAACAAAGTCCATACTGATATCCTCCCAAGGCTTTTTTGGTATAGGTAATGGCTGCTATAACCTTGTATTCTGCTTCACTCCTTTCACCATCTGACATAGTCTACAACTCTATACAAACTTCTTCACAGCTTGCTGCAACTGTGGCCAATAATAATTCTCACCAACCAAAGCAAGGGTTTTATCATGACCAAAATATCCAGCCAATCCTCCACTATGCTTCTCTTTGATGAGATTCTCCCTCATATAACTTCTTGGAATGCACAACTGACTCCCTCTAAATAGCATATCATCCTGGATGATGAAATTCAGCCATTTCATCCTGTCTAGAGTAATAGGTTCTATACAAGCTTTCCAAGCTTCACCAAAATCAGGATCCTCTGGATACAAATTCTTGAGTTCCTTGAACCCAACCACTTCAATCTGCATCTCTGTCAGCAATAGTTGCCTTCTGCTAAGAGCATCCGCAACCCTATTAGAAGTTCCACTCCCGTGTTTCAAAACAAATGTATAACTTTGCAAAAACTCAACCCATTTCAAATGCCTCTGATTCAACTTTCCTTGATTATTCAAATATTGCAAAGCTTGATGATCAGTATACAAGACAAACTCTTTAGGAAGCAGATAATGTCTCCACTTCTTTAATGCCTGAACTATAGCATAAAATTCTTGATCATAAAAAGAATACTTCCTTGTGGCATCATTTAACTTCTCACTGAAATAAGCAACAGGTTTACCTTCTTGGCTCATAACAGCTCCTATTGCAGTACCACTAGCATCACAATCTACTTGAAACACCTTATTAAAATCTGGAAGTGCTAAAACAGGTTGTTCTGTAACTTTTTGTTTCAACAATTGAAAACTCTTTTCTGCCCCATTAGTCCACTTAAACTCTTTTCTATCCCCTCTCATTGTTTCAGTAAAGGGTCCACAAATACTGCTAAAATTTCTGATAAAATTTCTGTAAAAGCTAGCCAAACCATGAAAAGATCTTACCTCGGTAGCACTCCTTGGAGTAGGCCATTCAAGAATAGCCTGTACCTTCTCTGGTTCCATTTTTAGACCTTCTGCTGAAACTACAAATCCCAAATACACTAACTCTTTCTTCACAAAACTGTACTTCTTCAATTAATCAACAATTTCTCATCTCTCAACTTCTCAAACACCATACGACTATGCATCATATGTTCCTCCAATGTCTTGCTAAAAATCAAAATATCATCTAGGTAAACAATGACAAACTTACCTAAAAATTCTTTCAGAACCTCATTCACGAGCCGCATGAAAGTGCTCGGTGCATTGGTTAGCCCAAAAGGCATGACTAACCACTCATACATTCCTTCCTTTGTCTTGAAGGTAGTCTTCCATTCATCTCCTTCTCTGATTTGAATCTGGTGATATCCACTCTTCAGATCTATCTTTGAGAAATACACAGCTCCACTCAAACAATCCATAATATCATCCATTCGTGGCAATGGAAACCTATACTTGATTGTGATCTTGTTTATTGCTCTGGAATCTGTACACATCCTCCATTCTCCATTCTTATTTGGTGCTAATACTACTGGTATAGCACGTGGACTTAGGCTCTCCCGAATCAATCCCTTTTGTAACAACTCATGTACTTGTCTGTTCAACTCTTCACTTTCTGCTGGTGTCATTCTATGTGCTGCCTTGTTTGGAAAACTAGCTCCTGGAATCAAATCCATCTAATGACTGATCTTCCTTACCAGTGGTAATCCATCAAGTACATTATCAGATACAATATCTTGAAACTCATTCAACAAATCTACAACCTCTACAGGTACATCCTCTACTTCTTCTTTACCAACTTTTAGAATTAAAGCAAAACACACATGCTCATACCTCATACCATCTAGGAATTTTCTTCCATCAACAAATGTTATTCTTGCATTACCACATACCTTTTCTTCAGTCTCCTTCAATGGCTTTAGCTTATGTCTCACTCCATCCTTTGTCAGGGAATAGGTATTCGCACGACCATCATGTACAACACATCTGTCAAACTGCCATAGTCTACCCAACAACATATGACATGCATCCATAGAGATGATATCACATAGTACCTCATCTTGGTACCCGTCGATCTTGAACTTTACTAGGCACTGTTTACTGACCATGACCTTGTGGTCATCCTACACCTAGGCGATCCAATATGGATGTGGGTGTTTCTGTCTCTTGAGCTTCAACTTTTTCACCATCTCTTCTGACACCAAATTGTCAGTGCTTCCACTATCGATAATCACATCACAGCATTTACCCTCACACTTGCATCGAGTGTGAAAGAGGCTCCTCCTTTGTTCAGGTTTGTTCTCACCACTCAGCAAGACTCTTTTTTTAATTAGCATTTCTCCTCTTTCAGCATCTTTAAAATTTGATGATCTAGCATCTTCATCTACATGTGCAACTCTAGCCTGGCCTTCATTTCTCCTGTTTGTTCTACCTTGGCACTGAGGACATTCAAATGCCCTATGACCTTCTTCTCCATAGTGAAAACATGTTCCACGGAAGCCTCCTCTTCCAGATCCTTGTCCTCTTCCTCTTCCTCTCTGATCTCTATTACTCTGATCTTGGAAATGATTGGAATTATTTCCTCTCTGATTCTGACTGCTACTGGCCTCATCCTTCTTTTTTAGATCTTCATTTCAGCCACCATATGACCGTCCGCTAGATCTTCCACCACGACCTCTTCCATTTTGTCTACTCTCAAACTTCTTGTTCAGCTTTTCCTCTACTTTTAGGGAAAACTGGTATGCCTCCTCAATACTGTTCATTCAAACCAGATTCAACTCCTCCTGAATGCTTGTCCTTAACCCATTAAGGTATCGGGCAACTTTCTCCTTATCAGCTTCTCCATGGCCTGTTCTGATGAGGAGTCGATAGAACTCCTCTGTATACTCCTAAATAGATCTTCCTGCTTGCTTCAAACTTTGCATTTTCTTTAATAGATCAAGCTCATAATCAATAGGAATGAACTATCGCTTCAATTTATCCACCATCTGATCCCATCTTGTGATTTTATCTTTCCCTCTTCTATTTCACTCCAACTAAATTTCTTGCCACCAGATCTTTGCATGACCTTTCAATCTGGCCTTTACAAATTTGACCCTATCAGGATCCTCAACATCTTCGTACTCAAAATATTCCTCACATTCATTGATCCAGTCGATCAATTCCTCTGGGTTAAGATTTTCAAAAAATGTAGGAACCTCAATCTTAGGTCTTTTCCCAATCTTGGAAATTGCCCAAAAAAGTCTTTCTTCCTCCTGGTTCACAACTTCAGCTTCTCCTTCTTGATATTCTTCTTCGGCTTCATCCCCACTTTCATCTCTGACATTAAGATTCATTCCTCTGTGAATCTCTTCTTGCAATGCTCACACTTGTCTCTGCAGCTCTCTAACCTCAGGTGTCACAGCACCAGCTCTTCCGCCACGTTCTCTTTGTGGAGGCATTTTCACGATGTGCGCTAAAACTATACTCACGATCCTAATGCAAACTACCTCACAATCGGTGATCTGTTTACACACTCAAGAACTCCTACTCTGATACCACTTGATGAAGGGTGCTCTCCTTAATACCACAAGCACATAACAAAAATAGAGAAACAACAACAATAATATGCAAGAACAGAAAATTAGCTTCTTATTATCTCCACAAATGTGGAATTACAAACTTTCAGAATACAATGCAAAGCCACATGGGCATTCCCTTACAATATTCTGTAGGAAAAATCCTCGAATCAATACCCAGATCTACTACCCAGAACTGCCCTAGACAACACTATGGGCCTTCTTTATATAGGCAATTTCCACCGCCCGAGAAGGTTCTAGAAATTTAGCCCTTAGGGCCGACCAAACTTAGAATTATTTTATTTTACAATTTATTACATCAAAGTCAGCTCAAAATGAGTTTTGAAACCCAAACAGAAATTTTGAAGAAAAATTATTTTCTGCCATTTCAGGTGACGCAACTTCCGAAGACCATAAGTCATCACCCGTTGACCCGATTGGCTATTATAACCCCATTCTGCAAATGCCACAAAGTGGTCTATAGGCTTGACTTGCGCAAAGCGCCCATCACCCAAATTTTCAACCTCATCCGGGACCTCTAAAGCCTTCAAAACTCAGTTCGAAGTTTCTATACCCTGCTGCCAATACCGAAAATCTTCAATATCTTCAAAACTAGACTTGATCTAGCCACGAAACTTTGCTGGTAGGCTTATATGACTGAGATGAACCTCCATATGTAAAATTAGAACATTCCGAGATCGTAAAACCAACTTACTAAAAATAGCAAGTTTCCATAAATAGCAACTCTGCATAAGATAGCCCTTATTGAATACAAAAATAGAAATATTTTTGGGTGATGCAAGATTGCTCTTACACCCAGGATGCTCCTGCATCATAAACAAAATAGATGGTGGCTATATTTTTGCATTGTCCCCAATCAAATGCCATAAAAGCACATTTATGACATAAGCATAGGAATTGTTGGTTCCCCTCTTCATTTCTACTTGCAGGTTTATACTATGATTGACAACTAAAAGTCACTGATTCTATCACCACTCCAAAGTCTGTAAGGAAAAGGGCCAATTAACAAGGATCAAGGAGATCCTCCTACACTTTGAGCCTCAATGCTCAGGTGGGTGTACCCTTGATTCACTTCTTGAAAGGAATCACTAAATATTATACCAATATACCCTTTACTAATTGATTGAAAAATTTTATCATTTATATCTGTGTGTGTGATTGATGATGATGGACTACTTCCAAAGAATAGATCAGTGCCTTAACCCAGGGAAAAGAGTCACTTGATAACATATATCAACTAAAACCTTAACTCAAACACACTTGAACTCAGAATAAGTGCTTTGCCTATTATCCCTCTCACTCACATATCAAGACATCAAATCCTTATCTAGCCATGAACTCACTGAAACTACCTCGAAGACTTTAATCCTAACTTTGTTAGGAACTTAAAGATAATTTCAAAATACTCTTTGTTTACCATATGCTAACCCACTTTATGAAATTAACATCTATGAGCTCAATAATGAAACAAGAAGACATACACAAATATGAAATTGGAATCCAAATGTATTCTCATTAAAATTTGCAGAATCAATACATTATCAAACAACAAAATGCTAAGGAAACAAACCCAAAATCCAGGCTCTCCTTGTTCAGTATAATACCATCAACAACCAGGGACCAAAAAGTAAGTTTTGGAACCTCCACTAAGTCAAAAATACAACAATATATACCACTAGCTACCTTGGAATCCCAAAATAATTTAGGATGCAACAAGCTTCGGGCAACTAGGGTTAGGTTTTCCAACCACTAGAACAACCAAATCAATCAAAATTTATTACAGTCGGGGGAAAAACCAAGCAGCCTGGAGAAAGCAAATCCAAGAGTGATCTTCAATTATGAGGAATCTATGAGAAAGTACTGAAGATCATGTATATACCATGCAAATCAATTTGATTTCCCACCTACAACATGCCTTGAGCACTGCCATCACAGTACAAAAATCCCCTGCAAATAATCATGGAACACCTTGGACAACACTGCAACAGTCGGCAAAACCAATTCTACCAAATCCGGCCGCAAAAGCATTCAATTTCAGTCCTTCCTATCACTAGAAACCCTCTAAAAATTTGAATTTGTATTTAAACAGCTAGTTCCATAGCACCAACAGCAAATCGGTGGTCAATATTCAAACTTGAATCAACTTTATATCGTGACCATCAGATCCTTCCTTTTCGCAGGCCTTATGTTTTAACTCTTTAGACACTCTTGGGTTAACTCTTAGCGAACATGCGACAAGGCTTTTCCTATTCATGAAATGAAATTCCTAAGCTGAGCTTAACCCTATGATTCAACAAACAAAGGAAAGTAACCAACCCCGGTCACATTTGGCGAACTGGCGATTGAAGACCTTTTCTAGTTCGTGGAATACCTTATCTCTTTGCTAGTTAATTTAGCAATTGCACAAATGCTTGTTCGCTGAATCGCCAGTCAATTTGGAGCACCGCCATTTTATTGCGTGAATGAATGAACCCCTTAAACTTTGTTGGAACTAATAACTTTATTTATCTGGATTGCTAAACCTTAGACCCCTGCCTGGGCCCGCTTTATGCCACTTGTCACTATACCACTTGCTGCTTACCACCCAGTCACTTTTGACACAGGACCCACTTACCCTCCGGCATCAAAATGGACCACTAGCGGATGATCTAAAAGATGAAGAATATTCCATGAGATCACGCGCCAATTGTTGATCAATATTTCTGACATCGGTCCTTCGGACAAACCCACATCATCCTTCCTTGAACAATCGACGACTGCCAAATCAAGTACACGTAGCAGTGGACCCGCCATACTTTATCACCTCTAAGAAAAGTAGAATTGATAGCCAGCGTAAGATCCCAAACCTTTGACACATCCCATTAGAACTTACGTCTATCTTTGATCTTCTACAGATGTCAGGACTCTCTGACAAGTCAGAAACCAAGTCCCACTGACAACTGCCAACGTATTGTTTCGTGGACCAATCACAAATTGCCAACTATGCTTGCGTGTCACTTCAGACCCACCGTTTATACTAACCTAAACACCTGACGAAATGGATGGTTGGCGCATGATCTGAAAGGCTTAAAAGATTCTATGAGAATACGTGCCAATCGTCGATCTCAAATCTTAGCCGATAGTCAAAGACCTGACCCCATCCTACTGCATAGGATACTTTGATGAATCAGGGACCGCCATTTGTGCTTATGTGGCTATGGACCTACCACTTTGAAATGTAACATCATAAAGGAGAATCAATGATTGGTGTATAATCTCATAGGTCTGATAGATTTTATGAGAAGATATGCCAACCGCTCAATTGAACTATGACCAAGACCCGGGCCTAGGGAAATATTAAAGGCTGAAACTATAGAAAGATTTAAGTGCTGGGACTTAGGAAAAATTAAAACCCATCGAACGGTAGATTTAGGAAATATTTAAGCACATGCAATTATAAGATTTTAAGTGGCCCAAAAAGTAACATGAAAATAGAAGAGGGCCAGGGTAAAACAAAGGAATTTAAAACCCAATGGCTAGATTTTTGAAAGTTTTGAACTTAGGGTTTAAGCCAAAGGCAAGGAAAAAGGGTGCAGAGACCATAGGAAAACTAGTAAAGCCATGAAAATTTTATGAGTGCTACCAATGGCTCTATCTAGGGATGTGTGGCTCTTGCAGGCACAACAAGAATCTAGAATCACTGGTTAAAGCAGACCCCCTACTGGACAAAAATTTGAACAACAGGGCAAGACCTACAAACTAAACTGGAACAGAATAGGGAGCAGGCAACTATTCACAAAATGTACAATTTATACAGACGTAACTACTATTCATGGAAAGAAAAATACCTTCAACTGAAGTATTTCTTCAAGAATTGTCCATGAACTAGCAATTCCTGAACTTCACCATTTAATCCCTTAACAATATATGAATCCTGGCCCCATTTCTCATGAATTAGATATGGCCCTAACTAGATTGGATCAAATTTACCATGTTTTCCTTTATCCTCCAGTCTGGAATTCCAAATTAACACAAAATCACCAGACTCAAACCTTCTTTCAATATTTTTCTTGTCATATAAATTCTTAACTTATAATTGCAATTTGGCATTCTTTGAAGCTGATTCTCTTCTGGTTTCATCCAGTCTGATGAGATCTTCAATTCTCAACTGCATTTCATCATCTATATCATCATCATATAACTGAACAAACTTATACATTTCCAATAAATTATTCTGAGGCACTCTTGCATGTATTCCATACACTAGGTCAAATGGTGCACAACCAATTGCCTTCCTCATAGTCACCCTATCAGCCCACAGGGCTAATGGCAATTTTGAATTCCATGCTCTTTTATTCTTTTCAAGAATCCTCTTTAGGATTTTCATCAGGTTCTTATTAGATGATTCTGCCTGTCCATTTCCTTGTGGATGATAAGGTGAGGAATTTTACCTATGAATTCCTAGACCTTTGCAGAATTCTTTGTACTCAGCAGACCTAAAGCACATTGCATTATCACTAACTATCCTCTTAGGGCAACCAAACCTTGTAACAATACTATTCAGTAGAAAATCAATTACTACTTTACTCGTTGGATTTCTTGTAGGGATAGCCTCTACCCACTTAGTGAAGTAATCAGTGGCAACTAGTATCCAAGAATGTCCCCCACTGGACTTGTTTGGTATTTCACCTATGAAATCTATTCCCCATTGTTGGAAAGGAGCTTGTACTTCTACTAGCCTTAAGAGCACATTGCCTGAAAATTTAAGCTTACCAGAGAACCTTTGACAAGCATCACAGCTCCTTACTAACTGGTCTGCATCCTTGAAGATTGTCGGCCACCAAAATCCTGCTCTCAAGATTTTATGAGCAGTTGTTTTACCCATATAATTCCCACCATAAACTCCCTCATGCATTTCTTTTAACAACTTGTTAGCCTGATTCTCATCAACACATTTCAAAAGTATGCAATCTAAATTCTTTCTATACAACTTACATTTCACAATTACATACTTGATGGCCTATAATTTCAATGTCCTCTTCTTATTGTCATCCATGCCTATTGGACATTTCATATTTCTCAAGTAATAGATGATATCTTGATACCAAATACAATCAGGGCATGTGCAAGATCATGAGGGGCCAAAAAGTGGCGATGTGAAAAACATTCACTTTTCACTCGTCCAAAAGTGCATGAAAGTGCTTGTTGAATTTTTAGTAGGCCTGGGTGTCAACACACCTGGGAAAACTTGTCACCAAAGCACAGGCCTAATCAGGTACCCAATAATATTGGGTACCCGATAACTGTGGCATAAATCCAAAACCTGCGAGCCCTTTTCCTCATTTCCTTGTGCGATTTTCTTAAGTTCTTTCCATGATTTTCAAATACCCGATATATTTTTAGATACTTGATATCAGAAACAATGAATTCAACTCCAAGAATATTCGGTAAGTAGTTATTTATATGATTTTTATTAATTTATTTCATTTTTATGCTAAATGTAGTATTTTTTTTTAAAATAGGGTTTTGTATTTATATTTGTAATAATATATGAAATTAGATTGAAATTTAGATTTTTTTTTATTTAATCAGGCATGGCTAACAAAAATGAAGAAAATAACCCTCCCGCACCAAATAACGATCCCCAAAACAATCCCCCACTTCAAAACCCTCCATCTTTACAAGATTTGATACAAGAAAATTTGAACACAATACGGGGTTTCCAAAACACGTATCAAAATATACCTACATTAGGTCCCATGCTTGCCACACTAAATACAATTGTTGGAAACATTAACACACTCATGTAGCAACATAATGCTACTCTTCATTGGCGTGATGATATGCATGCCCAATTTGATGACGGGCTTGACCATGATGGGATTGCGGCCCTTAATATAAGTAAGGAAGATATAGCCGCCCTTTTTGTCGATCCTAAAATTGGAATACTAGTTGACCCCAAAAAACCCAAATTATCAATAAAATGGTGCACAAATGAAGCAATGCACACAAACTTTTGGGATCGTTGGTGGATGGTTTTTGATAAACCACCCCATAGCAATTTGGAGGTCCCATTTTATTTCCTTAAAAAATTGTATGCTAAGTTTGTGCTTGGTCACCATGTTGATTATTGGAGTATGAGGCCCAACATGGGCATAGGTAGAGGAGCTCCTCAAACTAGGCCATCTTCCCAACATCGAAAGGCCACTACCTTTGTCCCCCCCACTGATGTTGCACCCACTCCTCCAGTGCAACATCCTGATATCATTGCAGAGGTTGCCTCATAGACTATTAGGGCCATTCATTTACTGAGTGATCAATTAATCACTCAGACCAGGTCAGTGTTGCCTCCTTTAGATGTTGTTGGTGCATCGACAGCTCATCGGAGTTCACATGTATGCAAGCCCCATATGTGCATTACGTGCAGGCATATGTGCCTCAGACCGCTTACTGATTCTGATATATATCAGTTTCATTATATTGATGAGGGGGATATAGGAGATGTAGCTACAGAGGCTACAACACCTCATGGAGCATCTACATCTCATGAGAGTGCTCAGGAGGTGCAGGCAGAGCCATTGACTCTTGTTGATCACCTACCACGAGAAGGTGTTTGATTGATATATATGTACAAATCATATAAAGTAAGCAATCTAACTTTGGTTTGAACTCATTTTTTATGCAGGATCAATCAGAGCCCAACACTTCTTCAAAGAGGCTACATTTTGATGATCCCCCTACAGCATAGGATGCATTTTTAGTTTTGTGGTCATTTAGAGATGACACTTGACACATTTTGAGATGGCATATATGCCACATTGTACACCTTAAAACATTGATTTTGTAGACATTTTGAAATGGCATGTGCCATATTTGTATATGGACATACTTTTGATACATTTGATACATATATAGAACATGTTCATTTATATGTTATATTTGCGTCATCTTTTGTATATACATATTTATTATTCATGTTTATGGAATTGAATGGTGAAGTTATATCTTGACTATGATTATCATTATGATGTAAATTATATCTTGTTGAAGTTACATTTGTTTTTCTTTACTTTGGAATACCCTGTTCATGGAGCTTATTATGTTTGAGGTTTAACTTCTTGTTGGTGAATAGATTTGTCTTTCAAAGAAATGCTTACAAAATGACCCTTAAATCCCAAACAAAAAGACTCAACCAACACCAATAGTTGGGTCACTTCGCTATTGAGAAGTGTAAGCACCCTCTGAATTATTTGAGTACAGCTCCCCGTGCAAGATTTACAATGAATAACCTAAACTATAAATGATAATGCTTTTAACCTGAAAGCAATAAAGGCTTACAAACATGTATTCATAAACATGAGATAGATGCGAAGGGACTAATTTAATGAAAAGAAAAGGATAGTAAATGCTACAAATTTCATTTGCCTAAACAATGCATTATAGAAAGAAACTAAGAGAGAAAGACGAATGGTTCTTTCCAAATACATGAAAAACTATAGCACAAAGTCCATAGATGATCATGTTGATGATCAGATGTAATAGATACGCATTCAAAAGAAACCAATATCATTCAAAGATGAATATCAATCAGAAAGTGAGCATCTAAAATCAAAGTTTTAATATGCTGACATATCCTTTTTTGAACATAGCAAAACAACAAAGATTCTGTTGTTTCTATACATTAATCATTATCTAAAAATAAAATCCCTCTTTCCCTGCATTACAATAAAAATCCTAATCTATCCCTCCCTTGGCACAAAGTCTCTTGGGTCAGGCGGAATCCGGAACCCCCAAAATCTCCTCTATGAGCCTTATTTATTTTCCCCTTTCAGTTAGTTTCTTTCCTATTATAATAACTAATTCTTGAGGACATGTCTATCCACATCTTCTTTCTCAAATACATTAAAGTCTCCCTTTGTGAGTGCCTTAGTAATATTTTGTTATGAAAGTCCATGTTACTTGGCACTCTACATCTTTCAAAATGGATCTATTCCTATAGAATAGTGCCATCTGGATCTTATTGCAACACAAGTGTTAATGCCTCTGTGTTTTGATTGGATGCTTGGTGCTATAACTATAGTGTGTCATTTATGGCTCTCCACACACATACCACTTCATGCAAGTGACACCAAGAAACATTTTGTCGAAGCCATCAGACATATGTATATTGGGATTCAATTGTGAGCACATCCTCCTCAATTTTCCCACCCTGTAAACATGAAGCCAACATCTCTAAATCATAACTAATGTCAACACAAAGAACTCCATTATCATGCATCATGAAGGCATCATCAGCTTGGTATTGAAAATCGCTCTTAAGTTTCCCATTGATATAGTCCCAGACCTCTATGAATCTAACAACCAAGTATGAAACAAAGTTCTATCCATCAAGGAAGATGTCGGGTCCTCCTTGACATTCGATATTGGGGCATTCTCAGGAAATGATAATGTCTTAATATTGAAATTGTGTTATAGATTATCATGTTCTCGAATGCCAATACTGTCGATGTGCAAAACCAATTCTCATTGTCATTGACCAGTCTAACCTAACAAAGCTTTGGAAACTTCATTTTTGGATACCTTTTACTAGTTCTACTGCTCCTAGCTATAATTTCATATGTCATGCTCTACTTGTGGGCATTCTATCAAACAGTTTACATATACGAGCCCCTAATGCAGAGGTTATAGCAAGAAAGTGGAACACCCTTCTCCTACCTCCCACAACTCACCAACCAACCACAAAGGCTTAAGGGTAATCCAAAACTCATTTGATGGTATAACACAACCAAACAAATGTATTTTTATCCCAATAAACTACCTTTGCAAAGTTACACGCTCAATCAAACTTCAATGCCTTTTTGGCTTTAGGGACACTAGGCCTAAAACTAACTTATTGGTAGAACTCTTCACCAATGGAATTCCTGACCACTCCCAAGCATTTATATGGTCCTCATATGACCTAAGGCCTCTGAAATAACACTTGGTTTATTCCCACAAAAACCATGCCATGGCAAACTAGACCTGCACACCAATTTCCTTGTAGCCTTCTCAATAGAGGTTTTCTACTCTAACTTTTACACAACTAAGTATCTTGATACAATAAGGGAATTTTTAGACACCCATTTGGAATTTGTTTAATATCCCAAAGCCTTGCCTTCCAAATCCACTCCAGCACCACCTAACACCCACCTTGGACACAGACCTAATTAGCCTAATTAAGCTTGGTTTACAAAGCAAGTATGAGGTATAGGGTTCATGGATCTAGTACAATGCTTTAGATATTCTTTTGTAACCCCAAATCACTCAAAACCACCTTTACTTCACTCACTTATCTATTCTATGCACTTCTTTACAACTTTCTTCTACTTTCTAGACTGAATCATCTCAAAAATTCAGACTAGGGCCTGATGCATGAAGGCCTTTCCCTTCAAGCCACTACATGAGCCTTTAGAATCCATTGATACATAGACCTAACTTTCATTTTCCAAATTCTTAGGTTAAACCCATAGCTAGAATGCAAGTTAGGCCTCCATTAGTGTTTAGGGCCCTAGAAAAGCTTGCTTCCTCGACTGTTTTGAAAAGAATTGAAATAACTTTAACAAATGAAACTAAAAATTCTTCAAATAAATGACAATGTTCACTAACATGCAATAAAGTATTCCCACATTCAAATCATGACCTTGTAAGTCCATACACGCCCGTACAACTCTGAGAAATGGCTCAAAAATGGTTTGTATTCCTCCTTTATGGCATCAGTTTACAAAATTCAACTTCTTACCATGATGGTTCAAAGTGATGAGCATATATAACCTTCAAAATGAAAATATATCAATTGGAGAACCCATTTGACTCTTGGGTTTCCAATTCCAATCTCTTGAGAAATTTTAGAAAGTTGCAACAACAACTTTTATTGCATTTTTGCAATTTTGCAAAATATGCCATTTTATGAACTCAATAGAGTTTATGATTTATTTTTGAGATCAAAACCTATCAACATGATTTTTAAAGTGAAAATAATCTAAAATCAACCTTTAAGACTCCATAATCCTAACCTAGCAAATTATCACTAACTAGGTGAACCCCATGACCTAAGGTATCTTAGGCTTATAATATTGCCAAAAGATCCTTGATCACACATTAGGGATTCCAAACCAAAATTAGGATGATATATTTAGATCCATCTAATTTATTATAAACATAACAATGCAATTCACATTCCTACTAGTGGACGGTGCCCTGCACCAGCCTTGAAAGATCACTGCCCAATCGTGCTTAGTGCACCTTGGGGTCCCTTGGGTCGAGCATGGTCATGAGCATTCCGGTGACTTTATGGGAAAAATGGGGTTGTCACTGACATTTACCCAGCCAACCAGAGCTGATGGAGTAGACGGTTCGATGCCAGGTCAGACGATTCGAAAGATACCTTGCTGAGCCACTTTCAACTGACCCTCACTGCAAGTTTTGGCATCGACTGAGATCGCCTTGCCAAATGCAAATGAAGTCGAATCACCCAAAACTGAGAGAGGTTATTGTAGATCTCAAAAAGATGATCCTGTATCACCTAAAAAAATTTTGATACCTCTCACAAAGTCCAAGATACAAGCCCTAGAAGATCATTTCCTAATCATGCTTAGTGCACCTTGGGGTCACTTGGGTCGAGCGTGCTCACGAGCATTCCGGTGACTCTATGGGAAGAACAAGGTTGTCACTAGTGTTTACCTAGCCAACCAAGGCCAATGGAGTAGATGGTTCAATGCAAAGCTGGATGGTTTGAAAGATACACTACTGAGCCACTTTCAACTGACCCTCACTGCAAGTTTTGGCATCGACTAAGATCACCTTGCCAAATGAAAATGAAGTCAAATCACCCAAAAATGAGAGAGGTTATTGTAGACCTCAAAAACATGATCTTGTAGCACCTAAAGGTTTGTCAATACCTCTCACGAAGTCTGAGATACAAGCCCCAAAATATCACTGCCCAATCGTGCTTAGTGCACCTTGGGGTCACTTGGGTCAAGCGTGGTCGCGAGCATTCCGCTGACTGTGTGGGAAGAATAGGGTTATCAATGGTGTTTACCTGGTCAACCAAAGTCAATGGAGTAGATGGTTCAATGCCAGGTTGGACGGTTTGAAAGATACACTGCTGAGCCACTTTCAACTGACTCTCACTACAAGTTTTGGCATCGACTGAGATCACCTTGCCAAATGCAAAAAAAGTTGAATTGGCCAAAACCAAGAGAGGTTATTATAGACCATGAAAACATGATCTCATAGCACCTAATGATTTGTGGATACCTCTCATGAAGTCCAAGATATGAGACCTGGAATATTTCTATTCAATCGTGCTTAGTGCACCTTGGGGTCACTTGGGTCGAGCGTGGTCGTGACCATTCCGATGACTCTGTGGGAAAAATGGGGTTGTCACTAGCATTTACCCAGCCAACCAGAGCTAATGGAGTAGATGGTTTGATGCCAGGTTAGACGGTTTGAAAGATACACTGTTGAGCCACTTTCAACTGACCCTCACTACAAGTTTTGGCATCGACTGAGATCGCCTTTCCAAATGTAAATGAAGTTGAATCACCCAAAACTGAGAGAGGTTATTATAGACCTCAAAAACATGATCTAGTAGCACCTAATTATTTTTCAATACCTCTCACGAAGTCTGAGATACAAGTCCTGGAAGATCGCTGCCCAATCATGCTTAGTGCACCTTGGGGTCACTTGGGTCGAGCGTGGTCGCGAGCATTCTGATGACTCGATGGGTAGAATGGTGTTGTCACTAGTGTTTACCTGGCCAACCAAAGCCAATGGAGTAGATGGTTCGATGCCAGGTCAGATGATTTGAAAGATACACTGCTGAGCCACTTTCAACTGACCCTCATTGCAAGTTTTGGCATCGATTGAGATCGCCTTGCCAAATGCAAACGAAGTCAAATTTCCCAAAATTGAGAGAGGTTATTTTCGACCTCAAAAACATGATCCCATAGCACTTGATGATTTGTTGATACCTCTCATGAAGTCCAAGATATGAGCCCCAGAAGATCACTACCCAATCGTGCTTAGTGCACCTTGGGGTCACTTGGATCTAGCATGGTCTCGAGCATTCCAGTGACTCTGTGGGTAGATTGGGGTTGTCACTTCTCGGCCAACTAGAGCTGATGGAGTAGATGGTTCAATGCCAAGTCAGACGGTTTGAAAGATACACTACTGAGCCACTTTCAACTGACCCTCACTGCAAGTTTTGGCATTGACTGAGATCGCCTTGCCAAATGCAAATGAAGTTGAATCACCCAAAACCGAGAGAGGTTATTTTAGACCTCAAAAACATGATCCCATAGCACCTAATATTTTTTCAATACCTCTCATGAAGTCTGAGCTATGAGCCCTAGAAGATCACTGCCCAATCGTGCTTAGTGCACCTTGGGGTCACTTGGGTCGAGCGTGGTCGCCAGCATTCTAGTGACTCTGTGGGTAGAACGGAGTTGTCACTAGCATTTACCCAGTCAACCATAGCTAATGGAGTAGACAGTTCGATGCCAGGTTAGATGGTTTGAAAGATATGCTGCTGAGCCACTTTCAATTGACCCTCACTGCAAGTTTTGGCATCAACTAAGATCACCTTGCCAAATGTAAACAAAGTCGGATCACCCAAAACTGAGAGAGGTTATTGTAGACCTCAAAAACATGATCTTGTAGCACCTAAAAATTTGTCGATACCTCTCACGAAGTCTGAGATACGAGCCCTGAAAGATCGCTGCCCAATCATGCTTAGTGCACCTTGGGGTCACTTGGGTCGAGCGTGGTCGCAAGCATTTCGGTGACTATGTGGGTAGAATGGGGTTGTCACTGGTGTTTACCCAGCCAACTGGAGATGATGGAGCAAACGGTTTGGTGCCAAGTTAGATGGTTTGAAAGATACGCTGTTGAGCCACTTTCAACTGACCCTCACTGCAAGTTTTGGCATTGACTGAGATCACCTTGCCAAATGCAAATGAAGTCGAATCACCCAAAACTTAGAGAGGTTATTGTAAACCTCAAAAACACAATCCCATAGCACATGACAATTTGTCAATATCTCTCATGAAGTCTGAGATACAAGCCCTAGAAGATCACTACCAGTTTGAAAGATACGTTGCTGAGCCGCTTTCAACTGACTGTTAGTGGTATGTTTGAAATTTGAACTATGAAATTAATCATGATTAAGCTTGTGAAATTTGAATTGTGGAGCTTATTATGTTTGAGGTTTAAATTTTATAGATTGTTTGAAATGCTAAAAGATAATATCCTTAAAGCATTAGAAACAACAATCAAACATGTAAGAATTCAAACCATGCAAATGACATAAGTATATGACATGTAAGATCCCTTCTTGGCACTATTGGCCACCCATACATGATTTTGGTCATAAGTCCTTATCAAGAGTTCTAGGATATTTAACTTTTAAATCAAATTGATTGTTACAAATTGCCATTATAGGCTTCAAACGATCTCAATTAACCATTAAGGATCCTTTTGTCCTTCTATCTCTGATTGGATCCATGGTGACCATAGGCATCTTCATAGGTGCTCCTGCACAAGTTATAATCCACAAACAAAACCAAGTTTATTGACTCAAAATACAATCAAAGAAAGGTGAAATTAATGTATTGAAATTAAGCTAAACGAACTTAGAAAACAATGCACAAGTTAACTTATTACCTAGTCAAGTGTTCCTGAAGGGTCATCTCTTTGCTTCAGGGTCTCCAATAGTGCTTCATGATCAGCAGTAGTAATAGTCCAAAGCTCTTTTGTCTTTGGTCTTCCTTGATGCTTTGACAACTTGACATTTGTTGCTATAACAAGGTGTGAATACATGAGAATAGTTTTGTGCTTCTCATAGTCTTCAAATGTGGGAACTCCATTCTTCCTAATCATGTATGTTCGCAGCCATGTTCCCGCAACAACAACTAAACCAGTAGGATATGTGAACCCATCACCATCTGTCATCGGTTGTAAAAGCTTCTATTTAACTTGTACACAATGTGAAAACCAATAATATGACCTCCCATCATTCCCCTATGATGCAACCAATGCAAAAACATCTCCTAGCTTTAGAAGATCTGAAAGATGGTCATAATCAACTGAAGTGTCCATGTCATCATTTCTTATAGAGAGTGTCAAAGATAAAGGAGTCAGATACTGTGGAAACCATGTATCCACCCACTCACTTGACTCACAATGATCCCAATCATACTGAAAACACATGGGGAAAAAACAAGCCAACTCTCATGTCTAAATGGTCCATGTACTACTATTGCAGCTTTGGAATGAATGCATTTTTTAAGAGTCTTTCACTATTTGACAATCCAATATATCTCCTATAGTTCCCTCCTCAACCAACCAAAAGAAGCTACGCACTGTAGAATCAAGAGTCCCCCCTGTGACAATGCTAAAGTACACCAATCAACAATAGAATGAGCATCAACAAGTACAACACCTGAAATCCTCAATTGCTCCTTAACTAGAGCTCTCTTCACACATGCACCTGCTCCGTCATGCTCCCCTTTCCCATGCCCTAACTCAAAAAACTCCAAATATGAGGTACACCTCTCTCCACATGCATTCTACACAACCAATAAAATGTTTTGGCATTCTTAAATTGACCGGTGCAATTATCCGACCAAATGAGATGACTATCCATAGCAATACCATTTTCCTGCAAGAAGTCAAAATAGTTCTATAAACAATGTTGAACAAACTCATGAGAGTGAGACCTTTCATCGCTCATATAAAAATGGTACTCTCTGATTATCTTTCACTCATCTTTTGTGCTTTTAGGGGAATGTCTATATGTGATGTGTACAAAAATAGCAGCCTAAATGGAATTGTAATATTGAGCTTGAGTCTCATTTTGGGGCTGCAATGTATAGTTCTCCACAAAGTCTACAATGGATATAATAGTTCCAATGGGGAAAGTGTCCTTACATGTCCTAATTTTTGATCCCACCATTGAGACCTATGACTATGCCTTGCATACTTGTAAAAAATATTTGTCTTGAAATCTGACATAAAATCAGCAACATTGTATTCTTTTGCAACTAACTCACATCTAGAGCCTTCACCTCCACTCTTCAATGTATATTTCACTATTTCATATACCTTTTTTTGGACAAGTGTCTTTCCAAAATTTTGTTCCAAACCCTCATGAAAACATGTTCTAAACTTGGACAAGCCACCACATTCTGAGCACTTGGCATTTAAGCAATCTTTTTTATAAAATAAACAACCATCATCTCTATGACATAAAAATTGATGTAGCAAGTCTCTTGATGATTTGGGAAGACCACTTGCACCACAATCCTATAGCATTTCATTAGTATGCAAAGTAGAATGAATGGACCATAATAATTCATGATGCATTGAAAACTCAACATGATATTTGCAACAACATGTATTTTGAATCTTAAGGGGTACACAATAAAATGGTTTCACAGATTCAAAAGACCTTTGTGATATTTTCAATGTTGGATGTGTCTCACAAAATTTTTTATGCAACATTGTTTGACTTACCTCCACATAATGTTTAGGATGTGGAGTGCGGTCTGCATTGCCAACTCTCAACTTCAAGACATCCTTGACATTTGGTGACACTCTTGAGTTAGCATCCCAAAATTATTGAATTTCATCCTTGACAACATCTGTTAGCTTCTTATTGAAACATGGAAGTCTCCCACCATAAGCCCATGTATCAATTTGAAGTGGATCATCAAGTCTTTCTCTTCTTGCAAGTGCTCTACCCAAATTTTTATGGTCTATATTGAAGTCAACACAAGTTTGTCTCATCAAACAAGCCTTTCTCAACTGATGACTTACTAAGGAGGTTACAATAACCCTCCGAGCAACTCTCTTGTCTTTTTCTCTGCTAGTCTTCCCAATGCTATTGAGAGCATTGAAAAGATTCTTCACAACAATGGCATTTCTCTCCATTTTCTTGTTCACACGAATCTTCAATTTCACAAGCATAGGTCTCATGTTTTGCATCTTTAACAACTGCACAAAAATTTGACATTGCTCAACCAATGTCTTGTTTTGAAAAAATTGATCATAAAGTCTTGAAGCCCACAACCTAATAGTTCTATGTGACCTCTTTCCTTCCCAATTATTCATAATGTTCTCCTCAATTTCAATTAACCATTTAGGTGTTCTTGAAAGCCCCAAATTTGAAGATTGATTATCTTTATTGCAAGGGACTTCATTTCGCATATAATTTGGAGATGTATAACATTCATGTGGTTCTTGTGCAACATTTTCATTCCAAAAGTCTACATTTTCAATCTCCATCTATGCATTTTCAAATTGAACATCCTCTTCACTTACAACTACATTTACGGGGTCACCTTGATTAATGTTTAACATACCTTCTCTCCTTATTTGGTGATTTTCCTTATCTTTTTCCCTATATGCTTGAATTTCATCATCTGTCAACTTCCTCTTGCATTTAGCCTTTCGACAACTGTTGCTTCCCATGGTGAGACCACAAGTCAACAAAAATCAAACAATGGGCCCCAAATCACTTTTTTTTTTTCACAACGCGTGAAAAAAGTATCAAATCCTATGATTGTCTGGTCTATGGGGACAAGGAATATTTTGGTAAAATATTACCTAGCAAAAATCAGGTATCCGATTTCATATCGGGTACCCAATATTCTCAGGCTAATGAAAAAAAGGTGGGAGCAAATGGAAACAATTTAACTTTTACATATATTAATGTATATAATAAATATAAATAAAAGAGGCATATGATATATATAATGTATATTATATATATACAAATGTATTATATATACTAACATGTATATAATATATATATATATATGCATATATATACATATATATATATATACATATATATATATATATATATACATATATATATGTATATATACATACATATATATATACATATATATATATATATATAGATATATATATGTATGTATATATATATGTATATATATATATATATATATACATACATATATATATCTATATATATATATATATATATATATATATATATATGTATGTATATATACATATATATGTATATATATATGTATGTATATATATATATATATAGATATATATATATATACATATATATATATATATATATATATACATATATATATATATATGTATATATATGTATGTATATATATATATATATACATACATATATATATACATATATATGTATATATATATATATAAATACATATATATATATATATATATGTATATATATGTATATATATATATATATATATATATATATGTATATATGTATATATATATATATATATATATATATATATATACTAATGTATACTAAGATATTATATATAATATTCAAATTTTGGAGAATCTCTTGCAGAAATATGGAAATTATAATCTTCCTCCTAGAGCATACATTAATGAAGTTCTTTGTGCCTTGGCAAAGGAAACTGGCTAGATTGTTGAAGCTTACAGTACTACATAAAGAAATGCAGTATGTATTTTTGGCCTAAATTATTTTCTCATTTCTTTTAGGTCTTTAAAGGTAGTCCGCTAAATCTTTGTATTAAATGTGCCTTTTAAAGGCATTGTAAACCCAAGCTATGTAGAAATGGAGGCTTTGAAGAATAGTTCACTGGAGGTGGAGAGAGAGACTTCCTAGGGGTCATGGGGACTCCCTAGGGGTCCTAATGCATGATAAGGTGTACTAGGACCACTAGGGAGTCCCTATGACCCCTTTTGACACATTGGAACACTGATGTGTGTCTTAAGGGGTCTTAGGACCCCTTAAGACAAACTTGAGTGTTCTAATGTGTCAAAAAGGGTCACAGGGATTCCCTAGGGGTCCTAGTACACCTTATCACGCGTTAGGACCCCTAGGGAGTTCCCATGACCCCTTTTGACACATTAAAATTTCTCAAGTGTGTCTGAAGGGGTCGTAAGAACCCCTTAATACACACTTGAGCATTCCAAAGTCTCAAAAGGGGTCACAAGGAGCCCCTAGGGGTCCTAACGCGTGATAAGGTGTACTAGGACCCCTAGGGACTCCCCGTGAACCCTTTTGAAACATTAGAACACTAAAGTGTGTCCTAAGGGGTCTTAGGACACCTTAAGACACACTTGAGAATTCTAATGTGTCAAAAGGGGTCATGGGGACTCCCTAGGGGTCCTAGTATGCCTTATGATGTGTTAGGACCACTAGAAAGTCCCCATGACCACTTTTGACACATTTGAATGCTCAAGTGTGTCTTAATGGGTCCTAGGACCCCTTTGGACACACTTGAGCATTCCAATTTGTCAAAAGGGGTCAGGGGGAATTCCTAGGGGTCCTAGTATGCCTTATCATGCGTTAGGACCCCTACGCAGTCCCATGACCACTTTTGACACACTGGAATGCTCAAGTGTGTTCGAAGGGGTCCTAGGACTCCTTAAGACACACTTGAGCATTCCAAAGTGTCAAAAGGGGTCATGGGGACTTCTTACGGGTCCTAACACATTATAAGGCATACTAGGACCCCTAAAGAGTGCCCATGACCCCTTTTGCCACATTGGAATGCTCAAGTGTGTCTTAAGGGGTCGTAGGACCCCTTAAGACACACTTGAGCATTCCAATGTCGAAAAAGGGGTCATGGGGAATCCCTAGGGGTCCTAGTACACCTTATCATGCGTTAGGACCCCTAAGAAGTCTCTATCACCCCTTTTGACACATCAAAATGCTCTAGTGTGTCTTAAGGGATCCTACGACCCCTTCAGACACACTTGAGCATTCCAGTGTGTCAAAAGGGGTCACCAGGACCCCCTAGGGGTCCTAGTATGTCTTATCATGTGATAGGACATCTAGGAAGTCCCCATGACCTCTTTTGATACATTGGAATGCTGAAGTGTGTCTCAAGGGGTCCTGGGACCCCTTTGGACACACTTGACCATTCCAATGTGTCACAAGGGGTTACTGAGACTCCCAAGGGATCCTAACGCGTGATAAGGCATACTAGGACCCCTAGGGAGTCCTCGTGACCCCTCTTGACACATTGGAATGCTCAAGTGTGTCTTAAGGGGTCCTACCTTAAGACACACTTGAGCATTCTAATGTGTCAAAAGGGGTCATGGGGACTTCGTAGGGGTCCTAGTAGGCCTTATCACATGTTAGGACCCCTAGGGTGTCCTCGTGACCTCTTTTGATACAATGGAATGATCAAGTGTGTCTTAAGGGGCCCTACAACCCCTTATGACACACTTCAGTGTTCCAATGTGTTAAAAGGGGTCACGGGGCCTCCCTAGGGGTCCTAGTATGCCTTATCATGTGTTAGGACCCCTATGTAGTCCCCATGACCCCTTTTGACACATTAGAATGCTCAACTATGTCTGAAGGGGTCCTAGGACCCCTTAAGACACACTTGACCATTCCAAAGTGTCAAAAGGGGTCATGGTGACTCGGTACAGGTCCTAACGCATCATAAGGGGTACTAGGACCCCCATAGAGTCCCCGTGACCCATTTTTACATATTGTAATGCTTGAGTGTGTCTTAGGACCCCTTCAGATAGACTTGAGCATTCCAATGTGTCAAAAGGGGTCATGAGGACTCCATTGGGGTCCTAGTATGCCTTATCACATGTTAGGACCCCTAGGGCATCCCATAACCCCTTTTGACACATTAGAACATTCAAGTGTGTCTTAAGGGGTGTAGGAACACTTAAGACACACTTGAGCATTCTAATGTTTCAAAAGTGGTCATGGGGACTCCTTAGAGGTGCTAGTATGTCATATCATGTGTTAGGACCCTAACGAGTACCCATGACCTCTTTTGACAAATTAGAATGCTCAAGTGTGTCTGAAGGGGTTCAAACACCCCTTAAGACACACTTGAGTGTTCCAATGTGTCAAAAGGGGTCATCAAGACTCCCTAGGGGTCCTACTACACCTTATCACATGTTAGGACACCTAGGGAGTCCCCATGACCTCTTTTGACACATTGGAACACTCAAGTGTGTTCAAACGGCTCCTAAGCCCCTTTAAGACACACTTGAGCATTCTAATGTGTCAAAAGGGTTCATGGGGACTCGGTAGGGGTCCTAGCAAGCCTTATCATACGTTAGGACCCCTAGGGAATTTAAATGACCCCATTTGACACATTGGAATGCTTAAGTGTTTCTTAAGGGGTCATAGGACCCCTTAAGACACACCTGAGCATTCCAAAGTGTCAAAAGGGGTCATGTGGACTCCCTAGGGGTCCTAGTATGCCTTATCATGTGTTAGGACCCCTAAGAAGTCCCCGTGACCCTTTTTCACATAATGGAATGCTCAAGTGTATCTTAAGGGCTCTTAGGACCCCTTCGGACACACTTGACCATTCCAATGTGTCAAAAGGAGTCATGGAGACTCCCTATAGGTCCCAGTATGCCTTATGACATGTGAGGAGCCCTAGGAAGTCCTGATGATCCCTTTTGACACATTGGAATGCTCAAGTGTGTCTTAAGGTGTCATATGACCTCTTTGGACACACTTGAGTATTCCAATGTGTCAAAAGGGGTCATGGGGACTCCGTCATGGTCCTAACATGTGACAACGCATACTAGGACCCCTAGGGAGTCCTTGTGACCGCTTTGGACACATTGGAACACTCAAGTGTGTCTTAAGCGATCATAGGACCCCTTAAGACACACTTGAGTGTTAGAATGTGTCAAAAGGGGTCACAAGGACTCCCTAGGGGTCCTAACATGTGATAAGGCATACTAGGACCCCTCAGGAATCCCAATGACTCCTTTTGACACATTGGAATGCACAAGTCTGTCTCAAGGGGTCTTAGGAGCCTTCCAAACATGCTTGAGTGTTGCGATGTGTCAAAAGAGGTCATTGGGACTCCCTAGGGGTCCTAACATGTGATAAGGTGTACTAGGACCCCTAGGGAGTCTTGATGACCCCGTTTTACGCATTGGAATGCTCAAGTGTGTCTTAAGGTCCTTAGGACCTCTTCGGACATAGTTGAGCATTCCAAAGTGTCAAAAGGGGTCATGGAGACTTCTTAGGGGTCCTAGGGGCCTTATCATGTGTTAGGACCCCTAGGGAGTCCCCATGACCCTTTTTGACAAAATAGAATGCTCAAGTGTTTCCCTAGGGGTCCTACGACCCCTTAAGACACACTTGAACATTCCAATGTGTCAACACAAGTCATGGGGACTCCCTAGGGGTCGTAGTATAACTTAGCAAATGTTAGGACCTCTAGGAACTTCTGATGACCCCTTTTGACACATTGGAATGCTCAAGTGTGTCATAATGGGTCATACGACCCCTTCAAACACACTTGAACATTCCAATGTGTCAAAAGGGGTCAGGGGGACTCCCTAGAGGTCCTAGTACACCTTATGACATGTTAAGACCCCTAGGGATTCCACATGACCTCTTTTGACACATTGGAATGCTCAAGGGTGTCTTAAGGGGTCTTAGGACCCCTTAAGACACACTTGAGCATTCCAATGTGTCACAAGGTGTCATGGAGACTCTCTAGGGGTCATAGTATGCCTTATCATGTGTTAGGACCCCGAGGAAATCCCCATGACACCTTTTGACACATTGGAATTTCTCAAGTGTGTCTGAAGGGGTCGTAGGACCCCTTAAGACACACTTGAGCATTCCAAAGTCTCAAAAGGGGTCACAAGGAGCCCCTAGGGGTCCTAACGCGTGATAAGGCGTACTAGGACCCCTAGGGACTCCCCGTGAACCCTTTTGAAACATTGGAACACTAAAGTGTGTCTTAAAGGGTCTTAGGACCCCTTAAGACACACTTGAGAATTCTAATGTGTCAAAAGGGGTCATGGGGACTCCCTAGGGATCCTAGTATACCTTATCATGTGTTAAAACCACTAGGAAGTCCCCATGACCACTTTTGACACATTTGAATGCTCAAGTGTGTCTTAATGGGTCCTAGGACCCCTTTGGACACACTTGAGCATTCCAATTTGTCAAAAGGGGTCAGGGGGAATTCCTAGGGGTCCTAGTATGCCTTATCATGCGTTAGGAGCCTTACGGAGTCCCATGACCACTTTTGACACACTGGAATGCTCAAGTGTGTTCGAAGGGGTCCTAGGACTCCTTAAGACACACTTGAGCATTCCAAAGTGTTAAAAGGGGTCGTGGGGACTTCTTAGGGGTCCTAACACATTATAAGGCATACTAGGACCCTTAGAGAGTCCCCATGACCCCTTTTTCCACATTAGAATGTTCAAGTGTGTCTTAAGGGGTCGTAGGACCCCTTAAGACACACTTGAGCATTCCAATGTGGCAAAAGGGGTCATGGGGAATCCCTAGGGGTCCTAGTACACCTTATCATGCGTTAGGACCCCTAAGAAGTCTCTATCACCCCTTTTGACACATCGAAATGCTCTAGTGTGTCTTAAGGGATCCTACGACCCCCTCGGACACACTTGAGCATTCCAGTGTGTTCAAAGGGGTCACTAGGACCCCCTAGGTGTCCTAGTATGCCTTATCATGTGATAGGACACCTAGGAAGTCCCCATGACCCCTTTTGATATATTGGAATGCTGAAGTGTGTCTCAAGGGGTCCTGGGACCCCTTTGGACACACTTGACCATTCCAATGTGTCACAAGGGGTGACCGAGACTCCCAAGGGGTGCTAACGCGTGATAAGGCATACTAGGACCCCTAGGGAGTCCTCGTGACCCCTCTTGACACATTGGAATGCTCAAGTGTGTCTTAAGAGGTCCTACCTTAAGACACACTTGAGCATTCTAATGTGTCAAAAGGGGTCATGGGGACTCCGTAGGGGTCCTAGTAGGCCTTATCACATGTTAGGACCCCTAGGGTGTCCTCGTGACCCCTTTTGATACAATGGAATGCTCAATTGTGTCTTAAGGGGCCCTACAACCCCTTATGACACACTTCAGTGTTCCAATGTGTTAAAAGGGGTCACGGGGACTCCGTAGGGGTCCTAGTATGCCTTATCATGTGTTAGGACCCCTATGTAGTCCCCATGACCCCTTTTGACACATTAGAATGCTCAACTATGTCTGAAAGGGTCCTAGGACCCCTTAAGACACACTTGACCATTCCAAAGTGTCAAAAGGGATCATGGCGACTCGCTACAGGTCCTAACACATCATAAGGGGTACTAGGACCCCCACAGAGTCCCCGTGACCCATTTTTACATATTCTAATGCTCGAGTGTGTCTTACGACCCCTTCAAACACACTTGAGCATTATAATATGTCAAAAGGGGTCATGAGGACTCCATTGGGGTCCTAGTATGCCTTATCACATGTTAGGACCTCTAGGGCATCCCCATGACCCCTTTTGACACATTAGAACATTTAAGTGTGTCTTAAGGGGTGTAGGAACACTTAAGACACACTTGAGCATTCTAATGTTTCAAAAGTGGTCATGGGGACTCCTTAGAGGTGCTAGTATGTCATATCATGCGTTAGGACCCCTAGCGAGTACCCATGACCTCTTTTGACAAATTAGAATGCTCAAGTGTGTCTGAAGGGGTTCGAACACCCCTTAAGACACACTTGAGTGTTCCAATATGTCAAAAGGGGTCATCAAGACTCCCTAGGGGTCCTAGTACACCTTATCACATGTTAGGACCCCTAGGGAGTCCCCATGACCTCTTTTGACACATTGGAACACTCAAGTGTGTTCGAACGGCTCCTAAGCCCCTTTAAGACACACTTGAGCATTCTAATGTGTCAAAAGGGGTCATGGGGACTCGGTAGGGGTCCTAGCATGCCTTATCATATGTTAGGACCCCTAGGGAATTTACATGACCCCATTTGACACATTGGAATGCTCAAGTCTTTCTCAAGGGGTCTTAGGAGCCCTCCGAACACACTTGAGTGTTCCAATGTGTCAAAAGAGGTCATTGGGACTCCCTAGGGGACCTAACACATCATAAGGTGTACTAGGACCCCTAGGTAGTCCCGTGACCCATTTTTACGCATTGGAATGCTCAAGTGTGTCTTAAGGGGTCTTAGGACCCCTTTGGACATAGTTGAGCATTCCAAAGTGTCAAAAGGGGTCATGGAGACTTCTTAGGGGTCCTAACAAATAATAAGGCATACTAGGACCCCTAGGGAGTCCCCATGACACCTTTTGACACATTGGAAGGCTCAAGTGTGTCTTAGGGGGTCCTAGAACCCCTTCAGACACACTTGAGCATTCCAATGTGTCAAAAGGGGTCAGGGGGACTCCCTAGGGGTCCTAGTATGCCTTATCATGTGATAGGAAACCTAGGGAGTCCCCATGACCACTTTTGACACATTAGAATGCTCAAGTGTGTCCGAAGGGGTCTGCGGACCCCTTAATACACACTTGAGCATTCCAATGTGTCAAAAGGGTCATGGGGAATACCTAGGGGTCCTAACATGTAATAAGGTGTACTAGGTCCCCAAGGGAGTACCCATGACCCCTTTTGAAAAATTGGAATGCTCAAGTGTGTCTTAAGAGGTCGTAGGACCCCTTAAGACACACTTGAGGGTTCCATTGTGTCAAAAGGGGTCATGGGGACTCCCTTGGGGTCCTAGTATGCCTTGTGACATGTTAGGACCCTTAGGGAGTCCTGATGACCCCTTTTGACACATTGGAATTATGAAGTGTGTCTTAAGGGGCACTAAGACCTCTCCAGACACACTTGAGCATTCCAATCTATCAAAAGGGGTAATGGGGACTCTCTAGGGGTCCTAGAATGCCTTATCATGTGATAGGACCCCCAAGGAGTCCCCATGACCCCTTTTGACACATTAGAATGCTCAAGTGTGTCTGAAGGGGCCTTAGGACCCCTTAAGACACACTTGAACATTCCAATGTGTCAAAAGGGGTCATATAGACTCCCTAGGGGTCCTAGTATGCCTTATCATGTGTTAGGACCCCTAGGGAGTCCCCATGACCCATTTTAAAAAAATAGAATGCTCAAGTATTTCCCTAGGGGTCCTACGACCCCTTAAGACACACTTGAGCATTCCAATGTGTCAACACAAGTCATGGGGACTCCCTAGGGATCATAGTACAACTTAGCAAATGGTAGGACCTTTAGGAACTTCTGATGACACCTTTTGACACATTGGAATGCTCAAGTGTGTCATAATGGGTCATACGACCCCTTCAAACACACTTGAGCATTCCAATGTGTCAAAAGGGGTCAGGGGGACTCCCTAGAGGTCCTAGTACACCTTATCACATGTTACGAGCCCTAGGGATTCCACATAACCTCTTTTGACACATTGGAATGCTCAAGGGTGTCTTAAAGGGTCTTAGGACCCCTTAAGCCACACTTGAGCATTCCAATGTGTCACAAGGTGTCATGGAGACTCTCTAGGGGTCATAGTATGCCTTATCATGTGTTAGGACCCTGAGGAAGTCCCCATGACACCTTTTGACACATTGGAATGCTCAAGTGTGTCTCAAGGGATCCTAAGACCCCTTCAGACATAGATGAGCATTCTAATGTATCAAAAGGTTTCAAGGAGAATCCCTAGGGGACCTACTACACCTTATCACATATTAGGATGCCTAGAAAGTCCCTATGACCCCTTTTGACTCATTGGAATGCTCAACTATGTCTTAACAGGTCCTGAGACCCCTTCAGACACACTTGAATAGTCCAATGTCTCAAAAAAGGTCATCGAGAATCCCTAGGGGTCCTAGTATGCCTTATCACATGTTAGCACCCCTAAGGAGTCTCCATGACCCCTTTTGACACATTAGAGTGCTCAAGTGTGTCTGAAAGGTTCTTATGACCCCTTAAGACACACTTGAGTATTCCAATGTTTCAAAAGGGGTCATGGGAACTTCCTAGGGTCCCTAACATGTGATAAGGCATACTAGGACCCATAGGGAGTCCCCATGACCCAATTTAACACTTTGGAACACTCAAGTCTGTCCGAAGCGGTCCTGAGATCCCTTAAGATGCACTTGAGCATTCCAATATTTCAAAAGGTGTCATGGGGACTCTCAAGGGATCCTAGTATGCCTTATCACATGTTAGGACCCTTAGGGAGTCCCCATGACCCCTTTTGATAGATTGGAATGCTCAAGTGTGTCCGAAGGGGTCCTAGGACCCCGTAAGACACACTTGATTATTCCAATGTGTCAAAAGGGGTCATGGGGACTTCCTAGGGGTCCTAACATTTGATAAGGCATACTACAATTCCTATGGTTTCCCCATGACCCCTTTTGACACTTTGGAATGCTCAAGTGTGTTCGAAGGGGTCCTAAGACCCCTTAAGACACACTTGAGCATTCCAATGTATCAAGCAGGGTCATGGGAACTCCCTGGGGGTCGTAGTACACCTTATCACTCGTTAGGAACCCTAGGAAGTCCCCATGACCCCTTTTGACACATTGGAATGCTCAAGTGTGTCTTAAGGGGTCCTATGACCCCTTAAGACACACTTGTGCATTCTAATGTGTCAAAAGGGGTCACAAGGACTCCTTAAGGGTCCTAGTATGCCTTACCACACATTGGGACCTCGAGGGAATCCCCATGACCCCTTTTGACACATTGGAATGCTCAAGTGTATTCAAAGGTGTCGTAGGACCCCTGAAGACACACTTGAGCATTCCATTGTGTCAAAAGGGGTCATTGGGACTTACTAGGGGTCCTTACACCTGATAAGGCATAATAGGACCCCTAGGGAGTCCCCCTAACCTGATTTGACACATTGGAATGCTCAAGTGTGTCCAAAGGGGTCCTAGGACCCCTTAAGACATACTTGAGCATTTCAATCTATCAAAAGGAGTCATGGGGACTCCTTAGAGGTCCTAGTATGCCTTATCATGTGATAGGACCCCTAGGGAGTCCCCATGACCCCTTTTGACACATTATAATGCTCAAGTTTGTCCGAAGGGGTCTTACAAACCCTTAAGATGGACTTGAGCATTCCAATGTGTGAAAAGGGGTCATGGGGACTTCCTAGTGGTCCTAACGCATGATAAGTCATACTAGTACCCCTAGGGAGTCCCCATGACACCTTTTTACACATTGGAAGACTCAAGTGTATCTTAAGGGGTCCTAGAATCCCTTCAAACACACTTGAGCATTCTAATATGTCAAAAGGGGTCAGGGGGACTCCCTAGGGGTCCTAGTATGCCTTATCATGTGATAAGACACCTAGGGAGTCCCCATGACCCCTTTTGACACATTAGAATGCTCAACTATGTTTGAAGGGGTTTGCAGACACCTTAAGACACACTTGAGCATTCCAATGTATCAAAATGGTCATTGGGACTCCCTACAAGTCCTAACATATAATAAGGTGTACTAGGACCCCAAGGGAGTCCCCATGAGCCCTTTTGACAGATTAGAATGCTCAAGTGTGTCTGAAGGGGTCGGAGGACCCCTTAAGACACACTTGAGCATTCCAATGTGTCAAAAGGGGTCTTGGTGACTCCCTTGGGGTCATAGTATGCCTTATGACATGTTAGGACCCCTAGGGAGTCTTGATAACCTATTTGGACACATTGGAATGATGAAGTGTGTCTTAAGGGGTCCTACGACCCCTTCAAACACACTTGAGCATTCCAATCTATCAAAAGGGGTCATAGGCACTCCTTAAGGCTCCTAGAATGCCTTATCATGTGATAGGACCCCTAGGGAGTCCCCATGACACCTTTTGACACATTAGAATGATAAAGTGTATCTGAAAGGGTCTTAGGATCCCTTAAGACACACTTGAGCATTCCAATTTGTCAACAGGTGTCATCAGGACTTCCTAGGTGTCCTAACATGTGATAAGGTGTACTAGTACCCCCAAAGAGTCCCCATGACCCCTTTTGACACTTTGGAATCCTCAAGTGTCTTAATTGGTCCTAGGACCCCTTCGAACACACTTGAGCATTCCAATGTGTCAAAAAAGGTCATGGGGACTCCCTAGGGGTCCTAACATTAGATAAGGCATACTTGGACCCCAAGGGAATCCCCATGACCCCTTTTGACACATTTGAATACTCAAGTGTGTCTTAAGGGGTCGTAGGAATCCTTAAGACACATTTGAGCATTCCAATGTCTCAAAAGGGGTCATGGGGACTCCCTAGGGGTCCTAGTACACCTTATCATGTGTTAGGACCCCTAGGAAGTTCTGATGACCCTTTTTGACACATTGAAATGCTAAAGTGTGTCTGAAGGGGTCATATGACCCCTTCAAACACACTTGAGCATTCCAATGTGTGAAAGGGGCTCAGAGGGACACCCTAGAGGTCCTAGTACACCTGATCAAATGTTACAACATCTACAGATTCCACATGACCTATTTTGACACATTGGAATACTCAAATGTATCTTAAGGGGTCTTAGGACCCCTTAAGACACACTTGAGCATTCCAATGTGTCAAAAGGGGTGAAGGGGACTCCCTAGGGGTCTTAGTATGCCTTATCATGTGTTAGGACCCCTAGGGAGTCCCCATGACACCTTTTGACACATTGGAATGCTCAATTGTGTCTTAAGGGATCCTAGGACCCCTTCGGACATAGTTGAGCATTCCAATGTGTCAAAAGCGTTAGGGGGACTCACTAGGGGTCCTATTACACCTTATCACATGTTAGGATGCCTAAGAAGTCCCTATGACCCCTTTTGACATATTGGAATGCTCAAGTGTGTCTTAACGGGTCCTAAGAACCCTTCAGACACACTTAAGCATTCCAATGTGTCAAAATGGGTCATTGGAAGTCGCTATGGGTCCTAGTATGCCTTATCACATGTTAGCACCCCTAGGGAGTCCCCATGACCTCTTTTGACACATTAGAATGCTCAAGTGTGTCCGAAGGGGTCTTATGACCCCTTAAGACACACTTGAGTATTCCAATGTGTCAAAAGGGGTCATGGGAACTTCCTAGGGTTCCTAACGTGTGATAAGGCATACTAGGACTCATAGGGAGTCCCCATGACCCCATTTGACACTTTGGAAGACTCAAGTGTGTCTAAAGCGGTCCTAAGATCCCCTAAGATGAACTTGAGCATTCCAATGTGTCAAAAGGGGTCATTGGGACTCCCTAGGGATCCTAGTATGCCCTATCACACATTAGGACCCTTAGGGAGTCCCCATGACCCCTTTTGACAGATTGGAATACTCAAGTGTGTCCGAAGGGGTTCTAGGACCCTGTAAGACACACTGGAGCATTCTAGTGTGTCAAAAGGGGTCATGGGGACTTCTTATTGGTCCTAACACATGATAAGGCATACTAGGACCCCTCGCATTTCCCCATGACCCTTTTTGACACTTTGGAATTCTGAAGTGTGTTCACAGGGGTCCTAAGACCCCTTAAGACACACTTGAGCATTCCAATGTGTCAAACAGGATCACAGTGACTCCCTAGGGGTCTTAGTACACTTTATCATATGTTAGAATCCCTAGGAAGTCCCCATGACCCCTTTTGACACATTGGAACACTAATGTGTCTCTTAAGGGGTCTTAGGACCCCTTAAGACAAACTTGAGTGTTCCAATGTGTCAAAAAGGGTCACAGGGACTCTTTAGGGATCCTAGTACATCTTATCACGTGTTAGGACCCCTAGGGAGTTCCCACGACCCCTTTTGACACATTAGAATTTTTCAAGTGTGTTTGAAGGGGTTGTAAGACCCCTTGAGATACACTTGAGCATTCCAAAGTGTCAAAAGAGGTCACAGGGAGTCCCTAGGGATCCTAACGCGTGATAAGGTGTACTAGGACCCATAGGGACTCCCTGTGAACCCTTTTGAAACATTGGAACACTCAAGTGTGTCCTAAGGGGTCTTAGGACCCCATAAGACACACTTGAGCATTCTAATGTGTCAAAAGGGATCATGGGGACTCCCTAGGGGTCCTAGTATGCCTTATCATGCATTAGGACCACTAGGAAGTCTCCATGACCACTTTTGACATATTGGAATGCTCAAGTGTGTCTTAACAGGTCCTAAGAACCCTTCGAACACACTTGAGCATTCCAAAGTGTCAAAATGGGTCATTGAAAGTCGCTAGGGGTACTAGTATGCCTTATCACATGTTAGGACCCCTAGGGAGACCCCATGACCCCTTTTGACACATTGGAATGCTCAAGTGTGTCTTAAGGGGTCTTATGACCCCTTAAGACACACTTGAGCATTTTAATGTGTCAAAAGGGGTCATGGGAACTTCCTAGGGTTCCTAACATGTGATAAGGCATACTAGGACCCCTAGGGAGTCCCCATGACCCCATTTGACACTTTGCAACACTCAAGTGTGTCTGAAGCGGTCTTAAGATCCCTTAAGATGCACTTGAGCATTCCAATGTGTCAAAAGAGGTCATCGGGACTCCCTAGGTATCCTAGTATGCCTTATCACATATTAAGACCTTTAGGGAGTCCCCATGATCCCTTTTGATAGATTGGTATACTCAAGTGTGTCCAAATTGGTCTTAGGACCTCGTAAGACACACTGGAGCATTCCAGTGTGTCAAAAGGGGTCATGGGGACTTCCTAGTGGTCCTAACACATGATAAGGCATACTAGGACCCCTAGGGTTTCCGCATGACCCCTTTTGACACTTTGGAATGCTCAAGTGTGTTCAAAGGGATCCTAAGACCCCTTAAAACACACTTGAGCATTCTAATGTGTCAAACAGGATCACGAGGACACCCTAGGGGTCTTAGTACACTTTATCATGTGTTAGGACCCCTACGATGTCCCCATGACCCGTTTTGACAGATTAGAACACTGATGTGTGTCTTAAGGGGTCATAGAACCCCTTAAGACAAACTTGAGTGTTCCAATGTGTCAAAAAGGGTCCTAGGGACTCCTTAGGAGTCCTAGAACACCTTATCACACGTTAGGACCCCTAGGGAGTTCCCATAACCCCTTTTGACACATTAAAAATTCTCGAGTGTGTTCAAAGGGGTCGTAAGACCCCTTAAGACACACTTGAGCATTCCAAAGTGTCAAAAGGGGTCACAAGGAGTCCCTAAGGGGCCTAACATGTGATAAGGCATACTAGGACCCCTAGGGACTCCCTGTGAACCCATTTGAAATATTGGAATACTCAAGTGTATCCTAAGGGGTCTTAGGACCCCTTAAGACATGCTTACGCATTCTAATATGTCAAGAGGGGTCATGGGGATGCCTTAGGGGTCCTAGTATGCCTTATCATGCGTTAGGACCACTACGAAGTCCCCATGACCACTTTTGACACATTGGAATGCTAAAGTGTGTCTTAACGTGTCCTAGGACCCCTTCGGACACACTTGAGCATTCCAATGTGTCAAAATGGGTTAGGGGGACTTCCTAGGGGTCCTAGTATACCTTATCATGTGTTAGGACCCCTACGGAGTCCCATGACTGCTTTTGACACATTGGAATGCTCAAGTGTGTTCGAAGCAGTCCTTGGACCCCTTAAGACACACTTGAGAATTCCAAAGTGTCAAAAGGGGTCATGGGGACTTGTTATGGGTCCTAACATATTATAAGGCATACTAGTACCCCTACGGAGTCCCCATGACCCATTTTGACACATTGAAATGCTCAAGTGTGTCTTAAGGGGTCCTACGACCCCTTAAAACACACTTGAGCATTCCAGTGTGGTAAAAGGGGTCATGGGGACTCCCTAGGGGTCCTAGTACACCTTATGATGTGTTAGGACCCCTAGGAAGTCTCTATCACCCCTTTTGATACATCGGATTTCTCTAGTTTGTCTCAAGGGATCCTACAACCCCTTCAGACACACTTGAGCATTCTAGTGTGTCAAAAGGGGTCACCGGGACCCCCTAGGGGTCCTAGTATGCCTTATCATGTGATAGGACACCAAGGAAGTCCCCATGATCCCTTTTGACACATTGGAATGCTGAAGTGTGTCTCAAGGGGTCCTAGGACCCTTTTGGACACACTTGAGCATTCCAATGTGTCAAAAGGGGTCATGGGGACTCCGTAGGGGTCCTAGTAGGCCTTATCACATGTTAGGACCCCTAGGGTGTCACCGTGACACCTTTTGACACAATGGAATGCTCAAGTGTGTCTGAAGGGGCCCTACAACCCCTCATGATACACTTGAGTGTTCTAATTTTTCAAAAGGGCTCTGGGGACTCCCTACAGGTCCTAGTATGCCTTATCATGTGTTAGGACCCCTATGGAGTCCCCTTGACCCCTTTTGACACATTAGAATGGTCAACTATGTCTGAAGGGGTCCTAGGACCCCTTAAGACACACTTGAGCATTCTAAAGTGTCAAAAGGGGTCACGGGGACTCGCTACAGGTCCTAAAACATCACAAAGGGTACTAGGACCCCTAGAGATTCCCCATGACCTATTTTGACATATTGTAATGCTCAAGTGTGTCTTAGGACCCCTTCAGACACACTTGAGCATTCCAATATGTCAAAAGGGGTCATGAGGACTCCATTGGGGTCCTAGTATGCCTTATCACATGTTAGGACCCCTAGGGCGTCCCCATGACCCCTTTTGACACATTAGAACATTCAAGTGTGTCTTAAGGGGCATAGGAACACTTAAGACACACTTGAGCATTCTAATGTTTCAAAAGTGGTCATGGGGACTCCTTAGGGGCGTTAGTATGCCATATCATGCGTTAGGACCCCTAGCGAGTACCCATGACCCCTTTTGAAAAATTAGAATGCTCAAGTGTGTCCGAAGGGTTTGGAAGAACCCTTAAAACACACTTGAGTGTTCCAATGTGTCAAAAGGGGTCATCAGGACTCCCTAGGGGTCCTAGTATACCTTATCACATGTTAGGACCCCTAGGGAGTCCCCATGACCTCTTTTGACACATTGGAACACTCAAGTGTGTTCGAAGGGCTCCTAAGCCCCTTTAAGACACACTTGAGCATTCTAATGTGTCAAAAGGTGTCATGGGGACTCGGTAAGGGTCCTAGAATGCCTTATCACATGTTAGGACCCCTAGGGAATTTACATGACCCCGTTTGACACATTGGAATGCTTAAGTGTTTCTTAAGGGGTCTTAGGACCACTTAAGACACACCTAAGCATTCCAAAGTGTCAAAAGGGGTCATGTGGACTCCCTAGGGGTCCTAGTATGCCTTATCATGTGTTAGGACCCCTAGGAAGTCCCTGTCATCCCTTTTCACACATTGGAATGCTCAAGTGTGTCTTAAGGGCTCCTAGGACCCCTTCGGACACACTTGACCATTCCAATGTGTCAAAAGGAGTCATGGAGACTCCCTGGGGGTCCCAGTATGCCTTATGATGTGTGAGGAGCCCTAGGAAGTCCTGATGATCCCTTTTGACACATTGGAATGCTCAAGTGTGTCTTAAGGTGTCCTACGACTGCTTCAGACACACTTGAGCATTCCAATGTGTCAAAAGGGGTCATGGGGACTCCCTCGGGGTCCTAACATGTGACAAGGCATGCTAGGACCCCTAGGGAGTCCCTGTGACCCCTTTTGACACATTGCAACACTCAAGTGTGTCTTAAGTGATCGTAGGACCCCTTAAGACACACTTGAGTGTTACAATGTGTCAAAAGGGGTCACAGGGACTCCTTAGGGGTCCTAACATGTGATAAGGGATACTAGGACCCCTCAGGAATCCCAATGACTCCTTTTGACACATTGGAATGCACAAGTATGTCTCAAGGGGTCTTAGGAGCCTTCCAAACATGCTTGAGTGCTGTGATGTGTCAAAAGAGGTCATTGGGACTCCTGAGGGGTCCTAACATGTGATAAGGTGTACTAGGACCCCTAGGGAGTCTTGATGACCCCTTTTTACGTATTGGAATGCTCAAGTGTGTCTTAATGTCCTTAGGACCTCTTCGGACATAGTTGAGCATTCCAAAGTGTCAAAAGGGGTCATGGAGACTTCTTAGGAGTCCTAACACATGATAAGGCATACTCGGACCCGAAGGGAGTCCCCATGACACCTTTCGACACATTGGAAGGCTCAAGTGTGTCTCAGGGGTCCTAGAACCCCTTTAGACACACTTGAGCATTCCAATGTGTCAAAAGGGGTCAGGGGGACTCCCTAGGGTTCCTAGTATGCCTTGTCATGTGATATGAAACCTAGGGAGTCCCCATGACCTCTTTTGACACATTAGAATGCTCAAGTGTGTCCGAAGGGGTCTGCGGACCCCTTAAGACACACTTGAGCATTCTAATGTGTCAAAAGGGTCATGGGGACTACCTAGGGGTCCTAACGCATAATAAGGTGTACTAGGACCCCAAGGGAGTCCCCATGACCCCTTTTGACAAATTGGAATGCTCAAGTGTGTCTTAAGGGGTCCTCGGACTCCTTAAGACACACTTGAGTGTTCCATTGTGTCAAAAGGGGTCATGGGGACTCCCTTGGGGTCCTAGTATGCCTTATGACATGTTAGATGCCTAGGGAGTCCCGATGACCCATTTTGATACATTGGAATGATGAAGTGTGTCTTAAGGGGCCCTATGACCCCTCCAAACACACTTGAGCATTCCAATCTATCAAAAGGGGTCATGGGGACTCTCTAGGGTTCCTAGAATGCCTTATCATGTGATAGGACCCCCAAGGAGTCCCCATGACCCCTTTGGACACATTAAAATGCTCAAGTGTGTCTGAAGGGGTCTTAGGACTCCTTAAGACACACTTGAGAATTCCAATTTGTCAAAAGGGGTCATGCAGACTCCCTAGGGGTCCTAGTATGCATTATCATGTGTTAGGACCACTAGGGAGTCCCCATGACCCCTTTTGACAAATTAGAATGCTCAAGTGTTTCCCTAGGGGTCCTATGACCCTTTAAGACACACTTGCACATTCCAATGTGTCAACAGGGGTCATGGGGACTCCCTAGGTTTCCTAGTACAACTTATCACATGTTAGGAACCCTAGGAAGTTCTGATGACCCCTTTTGACATATTGGAATGCTCAAGTGTGTCATAAGGGGTCGTACGACCCCTTCAGAGACACTTGAGCATTCCAATGTGTCAAAAGGGGTCAAGGGGACTCCCTACAGGTCCTAGTACACCTTATCACATGTTACGACCCCTAGGGATTCCACATGACCTCTTTTGACACATTGGAATGCTCAAGGGTGTCTTAAGGGGTCTTAGGACCCCTTAAGACACACTTGAGCATTCCAATCTATCACAAGGTGTCATGGAGACTCCCTAGGGGTCCTAGTATGCCTTATCATGTGTTAGGACACTGAGAAAGTCCCCACGACACCTTTTGACACATTGGAATGCTCAAGTGTCTCTCAAGGGGTCCTAGGACCCCTTCGGACATAGTTGAGTATTTCAATGTGTCAAAAGGTGTCAAGGAGACTCCCTAGGGGACCTACTACACCTTATCACATGTTACGATGCCTAGGAAGTCCCTATGACCCCTTTTGACACATTGGAATGCTCAAGTGTGTCTTAACGGGTCCTAAGACCCCTTCAGACACACTTCAGACACACTTGAGCATTCCAATGTATCAAAAAGGGTCATCGGGAATCCCTAGGGGTCCTAGTATGCCTTATCACATGTTAGCACCCGTAAGGAGTCACCATGACCCCTTTTGATACATTAGAATGCTCAAGTGTGTCTGAAAGGTTCTTATGACCCCTTAAGACACACTTGAGCATTTCAATATGTCAAAAGGGGTCATGGAACTTCCTAGGGTCCCTAACATATGATAAGGCATACTAGGACCCATAGGGAGTCCCCATGACCACATTTGACACTTTGGAACACTCAAGTCTATTTGTAGCAGTCCTGAGATCCCTTAAGATGTAGTTGAGCATTCCAATGTTTCAGAAGGGGTCATGGGGACTCTCAAAGGATCCTAGTATGCCTTATCACATGTTAGGATGCGTAGGGAGTCTCCATGACCCCTTTTGATAGATTGGAATGCTCAAGTGTGTTTGAAGGGGTCCTAGGACCCTGTAAGACACACTTGAGCATTTTAATGTGTCAAAAGGGGTCATGGGGACTTCCTAGGGGTCCTAACATGTGATAAGGCATACTAAAACTCCTATGGTTTCCCCATGACCCCTTTTGACACTTTAGAATGCTCAAGTGTGTCCAAACAGGTCCTATGACCCCTTAAGACACATTTGAGCATTCTAATGTGTCAAACAGGGTCATGAAAACTCCTTGGGGGTCATAGTACACCTTATCATGCGTTAGGACCCCTAGGAAGTCCCCATGACCCCTTTTGACACATTAGAATGTTCAAGTGTGTCTTAACAGATCTTAGGACCTCTTAACACACACTTGAGCATTTCAATGTGTCAAAATGTGTCTTGGGGACTCCCTAGGGGTCCTAGTATTCCTTATCACATGTTAGGACCCCTAGGGAGTCCCCATGACCCCTTTTGACACATTCGAATGCTCAAGTGTGTCCAAAGGGGTCCTAGGACCCCTTAAGACACACTTGAGTATTCCAATCTATCAATAGAGGTCATGGGGACTCCCTAGAGGTCTTAATATGCCTTATCATGCAATAGAACCCCTAGGGAGTCCCCATGACCTCTTTTGACACATTACAATGGTCAAGTGTGTTCGAAGGGGTCTGACGACCCCTTAAGATGGACTTGAGCATTCTAATGTGTGAAAAGGGGTCATGGGGATTTTCTAGTGGTCCTAACGTATGATAAGGCATACAAGTACCCCTAGAGAGTCCCCATGACACCGTTTGACACATTGGAAGACTCAAGTGTGTCTTAAGGGGTTAGGGGGACTCCCTAGGGGTCCTCTTGTGCCTTATCATGTGATAGGATACCTAGGGAGTCCCCATGACCCCTTTTGACACATTAGAATGCTCAAGTGGGTCTGAAGGGGTATGCAGACACCTTAAGACACACTTGAGCATTCCAATGTATCAAAAGGGTCATTGGGACTCCCTACGGCTCCTAGCATGTAATAAGGTGTACTAGGACCCCAAGGGAGTCCCCATGAGCCCTTTTGACACATTGGAATGCTCAAGTGTGTCTTAATGGGTTGTAGGACCCCTTAAGACACACTTGAGCATTCCAATGTGTTAAAAGGTTTCTTGGTGACTCCCTTGGGGTCCTAGTATGCCTTATGACATGTTAGGACCCCTAGGGAGTCCTGATAACCCCTTTTGACACATTGGAATGATGAAGTGTGTCTTAAGGGGTCCTAAGACCCCTCCAAACACACTTGAGCATTCCAATCTATCAAAAGGGGTCATGGGGACTCCTTATGGCTCCTAGAATGCCTTATCATGTGATAGGACCCTGAGGGAGTCCCCATGACCCCTTTTGACACATTATAATGCTCAAGTGTATCCGAAAGGGTCTTAGGATCCCTTAAGACACACTTGAGCATTCCAATTTGTCAAAAGGGGTCATGGAGACTTCCTAGGTGTCCTAACATGTGATAAGGCATACTAGTACCCCCAAGGAGTCCCCATGACCCCTTTTGACAGTTTGGAATGCTCATGTGTGTCTAAATTGTTCCTATGACCCCTTCGAAAACATTTGAGCATTCTAATGTGTCAAAAGGGGTCATGGTGACTCCCTAGGCATCATAACATGTGATAAGGCATACTAGGACCCCAAGGGAGTCCCCATGACCCCTTTTGACACATTGGAATGCTCAAGTGTGTCTTAAGGGGTCGTAGGAACCCTTAAGACACACTTGAGCATTCTAATGTCTCAAAAGGGGTCATGGGGACTCCCTAGGGGTCCTAGTACACCTTATCATGCGTTAGGACCCCTAGGAAGTTCTGATGACCCCTTTTGACATATTGGAATGCTTAGGTGTGTCTGAGGGGGTTGTATGACCTCTTCAAACACATGAGCATTCCAATTTTTGAAAAGGGCTCAGGGGGACTCCCTAGAGGTCCTAGTACACATGATCAAATGTTACGACACCTACGGATTCCACATGACCTCTTTTGATACATTGGAATGCTCAAATGTATCTTAAGAGGTCTTAGGATGCCTTAAGACACACTTTAGCATTCCAATGTGTCAAAAGGGGTCAAGGGGACTCCCTAGGGGTCCTAGTATGCCTTATCATGCATTAGGACCCCTAGGGAGTCCCCATGACACCTTTTGACACATTAGAATGCTCAGTTGTGTATTACGGGGTCCAAGGACCCCTTCGGACATAGTTGAGCATTCCAATGTGTCAAAAGTGTTATGGGGACTCACTAGGGGTCCTCGTACACCTTATCACATGTTAGGATGAATAGGAAATCCCTATGACCTCTTTTGACAAATTGGAATGCTCAAGTGTGTCTTAACGGGTCCTAAGACCTCTTCAGACACACTTGAGCATTCCAATGTATCAAAAAGGGTCATCAGGAATCCCTAGGGGTCCTAGTATACCTTATCACATGTTAGCACCCGTAAGGAGTCCCCATGACCTCTTTTGAGACATTAGAATGCTCAAGTGTGTCTGAAGGGTTCTTATGACCCCTTAAGACACACTTGAGCATTCCAATGTGTCAAAAGGGGTCATGGGAACTTTCTAGGGTCCCTAACATGTTATAAGACATACTAGGACCCATAGGGAGTCCCCAGGACCCCATTTGACAATGTGGAACACTCAAGTCTATCTGAAGCAGTCCTGAGATCCCTTAAGATGCACTTGAGCATTCTAATGTTTCAAAAGGGGTCATGGGGACTCTCAAGGGATCTTAGTATGCCTTATCACTTGTTAGGACCCTTAGGGAGTCCCCATGACCCCTTTTGATAGATTGGAATGCTCAAGTGTGTCCGAAGGGTTCCTAGGATGCTGTAAGACACACTTGAGCATTCCAATGTGTCAAAAGGGGTCATGTGGACTTCCTAGGGGTCCTAACATCTGATAAGGCATACTACGACTCCTATGGTTTCCCCATGACCCCTTTTGACACTTTGGAATGCTCAAGTGTGTCCAAACAGGTCCTAAGACCCCTTAAGACACACTTGAGCATTCCAATGTGTCAAACAGGGCCATGGGAACTCCCTGGGGGTCGTAGTACACCTTATCATGCGTTAGGACCCCTAGGAAGTCCCCATGACCCTTTTTGACATATTGGAATACTCAAGTGTGTCTTAATGGATCTTAGGACCTCTTAACACACACTTGAGCATTCCAATGTGTCAAAAGGTGTCTTGGAGACTCCCTAGGGGTCCTAATATGCCTTATCACATGTTAGGACCCCTAGGGAGTCCCCATGACCCCTTTTGACACATTGGAATGCTTAAGTGTGTCTTAAGGGGTCCTACGACCCCTTAAGACATACTTGTGCATTCCAATGTGTCAAAAAGGATCACAAGGACTCCCTACGGGTCCTAGTATGCCTTATCCCGCATTAGGACCCCGAGGGAGTCCCTATGACCCCTTTTCACACATTGGAATGCTCAAGTGTATCCAAAGGGGTCATAGGACCCCTGAAGACACACTTGAGCATTCCATTGTGTCAAAATAGGTCACTGGGACTTCCTAGGGGTCCTTACATGTGATAAGGCATACTAGGACCCCTAGGGAGTCCCCCTAACCCCTTTTGACATATTGGAATGCTCAAGTGTGTCCAAAGGGGTCCTAGGACCCCTTAAGACACACTTGAGCATTCCAATCTATCAAAAGGGGTCATAGGGACTCCCTAGAGGTCCTAGTATGCCTTATCATGTGATAGAACCACTAGGGAGTCCCCATGACACCTTTTGACATATTGGAAGACTCAAGTGTTTCTTAAGGAGTCTTAGAATCCCTTTAGACACACTTGAGCATTCTAATGTGTCAAAAGCAGTTAGGGGTACTTGCTAGGGGTCCTCTTATGAATTATCATTTGATAGGACACCTACGGAGTCCCCATGACCCTTTTTGACACATTAGAATGCTCAAGTGGGTCTAAGGAGTCTGCAGACACCTTAAGACACACTTGAGCATTCCAATGTATCAAAAGGGTCATTGGGACTCCCTACGGGTCCTAGCATGTAGTAAGGTGTACTAGGACCCCAAGGGAGTCCCCATGAGCCCTTTTGACACATTAGAATGCTCAAGTGTGTCTTAAGGGGTTGTAGGACCCCTTAAGACACACTTGAGCATTCCAATGTGTTAAAAGGGGTCTTGGTGACTCCCTTGGGGTCCTAGTATGCCTTATGACATGTTAGGACCCTTAGGGAGTCCCGATAACCCCTTTTGACACATTGGAATGATGAAGTGTGTCTTAAGGGGTCCTACGACCCCTTCGAACACACTTGAGCATTCCAATCTATCAAAAGGGGTCATGGGGACTCTTTATGGCTCCTAGAATGCCTTATCATGTGATAGGACCCCAGGGAGTCCCCATGACCTCTTTTGACACATTATAATGCTCAAGTGTATCCGAAAGGGTCTTAGGATCCCTTAAGACACACTTGAGCATTCCAATTTATCAAAAGGGGTCATGGAGACTTCTTAGGTGTCCTAACATGTGATAAGGTGTACTAGTACCCCCAGGGAGTCCCCATGACCCCTTTGACACTTTGGAATGCTCATGTGTGTCTTAATTGTTTCTAGGACCCCTTCAAACACACTTAAGAATTCCAATGTGTCAAAAGGGGTCATGGTGACTCCCTAGGCATCCTAACATGTGATAAGGCATACTAGGACCCCAAAGGAGTCCCCATGACCCCTTTTGACACATTGGAATTCTCAAGTGTGTCTTAAGGGGTCGTAGGAACCCTTAAGATAAACTTGAGCATTCTAATGTCTCAAAAGGGGTCATGGGGACTCCCTAGGGGTCCTAGTATGTCTTATCATGCGTTAGGACCCCTAGGAAGTTCTGATGACCCCTTTTGAAACATTGGAGTGCTCAAGTGTGTCTGGGGGGTCATACAACCCCTTCAAACACACTTGAGTATTTCAATATTTGAAAAGGGCTCAGGGGGACTCCCTAGAGGTCCTAGTACATCTGATCAAATGTTACGACACCTACGGATTCCACATGACCTCTTTTGACACATTGGAATGCTCAAATGTATCTTAAGGGGTCTTAGGACCCCTTAAGACATAGTTGAGTTTTCCAATGTGTCAAAAGGGGTCAAGGGGACTCCCTAGGGGTCCTAGTATACCTTATCATGCGTTAGGACCCCTGGGTGTCCCCATGACACCTTTTGACACATTAGAATGCTTAGTTGTGTCTTACGGGGTCCAAGGACCCCTTCGGACATAGTTGAGTGTTCTAATGTGTCAAAAGCATTAAGGGGACTCACTAGGGGTCCTAGTACACCTTATCACATGTTAGGATGAATAGGAAGTCCCTATGACCCCTTTTGACATATTGGAATGCTCAAGTGTGTCTTTATGGGTCCTAAGAACCATTCAGACACACTTTAGCATTCTAATGTGTCAAAATGGGTCATCGAAAGTCGCTAGGGGTCCTAGTATGCCTTATCACATGTTAGGACCCCTAGGGAGTCCCCATGACCCCTTTTGACACATTAGAATGGTCAAGTGTGTCCGAAGGGGTCTTATGACCCCTTAAGACACACTTGAGCATTCCAATGTGTCAAAAGGGATCATGAGAACTTCCTAGGGTTCCTAACATGTGATAAGGCATACTAGGACCCATAGGGAGTCCCCATGACCCCATTTGACACTTTGGAACACTCAAGTGTGTCTGAAGGGGTCCTAAGCTCCCTTAAAATGCACTTGAGCATTCCAATGTGTCAAAAGGGGTCATCAGGACTCTCTAGGGATCCTAGTATTCCTTATCACACATTAGGACTCTTAGGGTGTCCCCATGACCCCTTTTGACAGATTGGAATACTCAAGTGTGTCTAAATGGGTCCTAGGACCTCGTAAGACACACTGGAGCATTCCAGTGTGTGAAAAGGGGTCATGGGGACTTCCTAGTGGTCCTAACACATGATAAGGCATACTAGGACCCCTAGGGTTTCCCCATGACCCCTTTTGAAACTTTGGAATGCTCAAGTGTGTTCAAAGGGGTCCTAAGACCCCTTAAGACACCTTTGAGCATTCCAATGTGTCAAATAGGATAACGGGGACTCCCTAGGGGTCTTAGTACACCTTATCATGTGTTAGGACCCCTAGGAAGTCCCCATGACCACTTTTGACACATTGGAATGCTCAAGTGTGTCTTAAGGGGTATTAAGACCTCTGAAGGCACACTTGAGCATTCCAATGTGTTAAAAGGTGTCTTGGGGACTCCCTAGGGGTCCTAGTATGTCTTATCACATGTTACAACCCCAAGGGAGTCCCCATGACCCCTTTTGACACATTGGAATGCTCAAGTGTGTCTTAAGGGCTCTTACAACCCCTTAAGACACACTTGTGCATTCCAATCTATCAAAAGGGGTCACGGAGCCTCTCTGGGGGTCGTAGTATGCTTTATCATGCATTAGGACCCCAAGGGAGTCCCCATGACCCCTTTTGACACATTGGAATGCTCAAGTGTGTATGAAGGGGTCGTAGGACCCCTTAAGAAACACTTCTGCATTCCATTGTGTCAAAAGGGGTCATTGGGACTTTCTAGGGGTCTTAACATGTGATAAGGCATACTAGGACCCCTAGGTAGTCCCACTGACCCCTTTTGACACATTGGAATCCTCAAGTGTGTCCAAAGGGGTCCTAGGACCCCTTTAGACATACTTGAGCATTCCAATCTATCAAAAAGGGTCATGGGGACTCCTTAAAGGTCTTAGTATGCCTTATCATGTGATAGGACCCCTTGAGAGTCCCCATGATCCCTTTTGACACATTAGAATACTCAAGTGTGTCCGAAGGGGTCTTAGGACCCCTTAAGACACACTTGAGCATTCCAATGTGTCAAAATGGGTCATCAGAACTTCCTAGGGGTCCTAACGCATGATAAGGTGTACTAGGACCCCTAGCGACTCCCCATGTCCCCTTTTGACATATTGGAATGATCAAGTGTGTCTTAAGAGGTCCTAGGACCCCTTCAAACACACTTGAGCATTCCAATATGTCAAAAGCGGTCATGGGGACTCCCTAGGGGTCCTAACATGTGATAAGGCATACTAAGATGCCAACGGAGTCTCCATGACCCTTTTTGACACATTGGAATGCTTAAGTGTGTCTTAAGGGGTCATAAGAATGCTTAAAACACTCTTGAGCATTCTAATGTCTCAAAAGGGGTAATGGGGACTCCCTAGGGGTCCTAGTACACCTTATCATGTGTTAGGACCCCTAGGGAGTCCCCATGACCTCTTTTGACACATTAGAATGGTCAAGTGTGTCCCAAGGGGTCGTACAACCCTTTAAAACACACTTGAGCATTCCAATGTGTCAAAAGTGGTCATGGGGACTCCCTAGGGTTCCTAGTACACCTTATCACGCGTTAAGACCCGTAGGAAGTTTTGATGACCCCTTTTGACACATTGGAATGCTAAAGTGTGTCTTAAGGGGTCATACGACCCCTTCAAACACACTTTAGCATTTTAATGTGTCAAAAGGGGTCAAGGGGACTCCCTAGGGGTCCTTGTACACCTTATCACTGTATGCATCCTAAAATGGTCACCTAGACTTTGGGCCCCATTTATTTTGATTTATCAATCCTGAATCATTTTTATCAATAATCAATATTTTCAACAATATCAATCTCTTGATCAAATCCTAATTTTGATCATATATTGGATTTTTATCCTTGGGCTAACCATTTATCTTAAGTTTTTATTTGATTAAAAGGAATATTTCCTCCCCTTTTAATTAAATAAAAAGCCCCACTTTCCCTCTTATCCTAAGTTGCACAAATAAAGCATTATTCCTATTTTATAAAAAGGAGAAAAGCACTTTTTGTCTCACATGAGGCTCAAAAGTCAACACTTCACTCTCATTGGAGGATACTTGTGCACATGGATTTCTCCTCTTTCAAGCTCCACCGCTGATTAAGTCTTTTTGCCTCTTAATCTCCATGGTCCATTTCACCTCATTTCTTATAAAAGGAGAGCTCTCTCCTCCATTTGCATATCCACTTGTTTTATGCTAATGTTATGCTGTAGGTTTTAGGTGAATTTGGAGTTTGAAGACATTGAAGACTTGTTGCTTTCATTATCTAGTTCATATTTGTTTTCTTAGTTGCATGATCATAGCATATTAGCTTAGTTTCCTTTTATGCAGTAGAATAAGCTCACATAGTCTAAATAGGAAGGCTTGGTAATACTTGTTCTTTCCTTTCATAGATTAGTTGCATTGTACTTTCATTTCCATAGCTTAGATTGCATTCTCATATAGCTTGCATTAAATTTTCATAGTGATTCTTGGAGATATTGGCATTGTTGCCCTTGTCTTCACTTGAATCTCTCATTGTATGGTTGACTAGCAAGGTCACAAGCTTGTAGCTCTAGTTGAGAGCAAATACATCATAGTCCCTCGCAACTCCATGCATAGAGAGCTATGAGCCACTTTGTGAGGCCTCATTCTTGAGCAACCTTGCATGTAATGGTTCATAGAAGTGCACCATTTTAGTGTGTACATTTCTGGCACCCACCGTGGGGCTGAGTAGATTAGCTTTGTCCTTTTAATTCTGCATTTTTCGTTAAAATTTTCATTAATTTTTAGCTTCATTTTCAGTCTCTGGTTTTTTTTTCTCAGAGTATCACGCGATACTTCTCAGAAATATCGTGCGATATATCTCTTTATAGTGGTGCGACACTTCGTGCGAAAGAAGAATCGCCCACCAGTACTGAGAAATATCACCTGTACTGGTCTGGCAGAGACTTGTGTTTTCAGTTTTCTTGTCTGAATTTGATTATTTTAGCTTGCTGTTTTGTTTTGCTGTGTTTAGATAGGTCTAACCCGCATATTTTAGCTTAAATCTAGCAGTTTGTGGCATGTTTACATTTTGATTTTGATTTTGCTAACTTTGTGGGTCTAACAAGTTGTGTTTGTAGGTGCTCTCATTTTCTTGAAAATTGCTAAAAATGCATGTCAAAGAGGGCTACTAACAGTTTTTGCAGGGCTGCCCAAGCATAAAAACAAAACAAAAATTATTTCTTTCTTGTTATTTACTTTCTTTTTAAGTGTGGCATTCACTAATTGTATTAGGAATCTTAATACCTTGTGAAAGGGATCTTGAGGTGGTAGGAGAAGTATGCTCTTCACCTTTAGGTGAATCAGAAAATCTTGACCCATCTTAAGGTTTTGGAAGCAAGGGAGTAATTGAATCTCTTTGCTTGGAGTGTTTGGGAGAGATTTTTGAGATAGGAGAGTATGCTCTTCACCCTTGTGGTGAATCAAAAACCTTGAACCTCAAGATTTGATCCATTTTTATTTAGTTTAGGAATCCTTTAGCGGGCCTACTCTTGAGCAATCAAGAGGAATGACTCAAGTGGGGACAACCTTGTCATCATTTTCCCTGGTGGCAAGTGATTCCAACTCACTATAATCTCAAGGCTATCAAGGACATCAAAAACCTTGATAGACATAACACTTGTCTTCGTTTGATGTGAGTAGCTCATGGGATTACGACCATGGAGAAATCATTGAACAAGAATGCTTAAGGTACTCTTGAGGCCATGAGGTCTTAGTCCTTTATGAGGAGCAAGAGGAGTGTTGTGAACGGAAATCCTTATTAAGAACCATTAGATAGAAGCCACCTTCTTTTAGCCACTTATCTTCTTAGTGCAAGGATTGATCCAAGTGGTTTACCCGGATCACCTTAAGATACTCACCATATGTGTCCCTTTGATTGTGTCATTTGACATTTCCATGACAAAGCCAACATCTCTTGTGGGTAACCACTTGGTGTGAGGCGAGGGGGCATCAAGTTGTGGGCTAAGTTGGTAATTATTGAGCCTTGACTTTTTAGGATAGATTTGCTTGAAGTGTCTTTGATTGTGTGATACCAGTGCAAACGTTCTTACATACAAACAATCAGTAGCATTCATACGGTGTTGTTTCAATTCTGATATCACAAGTGTTTGTCTTGGCAAGGTTGCTTTTGTCCTTGTTTCAAGTGTTTGAGACCATGTTTTGATCCCTTACTGTTTGCAAACCTACTGAAATTTTGCTGATATTGTGACTGAAATCAAAAACATCAACCCTCAGACTGGAAATTTTGACCAAACAGACCCAAAAATGCAAATTTCACACAATTTTGGTCACGAGTTAAACAAATCTGCAATAGTATCGCGCCCTGTAAAGCGAAGTATCATGTGATACTTCGCGCTTGCTAGAAATATCGCCCGCTTTGAAGAGAAATATCATGTGATAGTTCACCCCTGACGGACTATCGCCCGGCCTGCCTGGAGTATATCACCTGCCAGTGTTAAGAAGTATCGCCTGGCTTCGGGTGAAGTATCGCGCGGGTATATTTTTATCGCCCCAGTAGCCTGGAGTATATCACCTGGTTTATTTTTGCCGTGCTTAAATTTTGGTCAGTTTTAGTTGCTATCAATCAGGCTAGGTCTTAGAGTAGGCTTTTCACCCTGATGTCTGAGATTTGTCTTGACTCCAAATTTTTGGTTTTTAGTCCTCCGGGATAGCATCATTTGATTTACAAAATCACTTTGGAATAATTGTCAAGTTAGAAAGCCATTCTTGGTGCCAAAGTTCATCTTTAAAATTGTTAGCTACATTCCAAAAAAATTTTAGTACTCTTATTGTCCAAATCGCTTTCATTTTCATCTCAATTTCAAATATCTTTTGGCCTAGTCCAACCTCCTGATTCAAAAGTGCAAGGGTAGTCACCCTTTGATTTGAAGCACCTCTTTGACAGTGTTGGCAAAGCCCTTTTTTTTTCTTTTCATTTCTCTTTGGACAATAGAGGACTTCGATTATACTAGTTTGGTGTTGACACTTTGAAAGATCACCTTATCATTGAGAGTATCTCTCTTTCATGTCAGTTACGACAAGGTACCAAGTTAATCAAGGGAAGCGACCCCCTGTTGCCTTTAGCCAGTTACCACCCGTCAAGACTCGTCGACAACCTAAGGGAAAAGGACCCCTTTTTGACCAATCTCCTAAGAGTGAATCTGAGGTTTGTTTTAATCTGGGAGCTAATCCTAGTGAAGTGAGCACCTCTTTTGTACCACTTTCATCAAGTATGGACATGAGTTACACTTTCACCCGACAACAAAGAGAAGCCATGAATCAAACTCTTGAGGATATCTTCCAATGACACAGGAAAGATTATGGTGGTTCTTCTCATGCTAGTCCACCCGGGTCACCTCCCAACAATGTGAGGTATTTTGATGCTCATCAACAAGCCGAAAGACATCATAAGCAAGCTCACTCAGATTCAGGGTCACAACATGAATACCAAAACAATGAATCTAGTGATCACCACATCAACACAGCTAATGCAATGAGGCATTCGAGACAAACCTCCCCACTTAAAGACACCTCTCGATATGTAAATACACGATTGAGAAGCATTTAGAGAGAGAAGCAAGACTACTTAGATGAATAGGCTACTAAAAAAGAAAAATTCAGACAACTAGAGGAAGAGGAATGTGCATTGTTGGATATACAGAAAAGAGTCGCCCAAGAAGAAGAAGATAGAATCTATGCACAACAACTCCAAAGCTGATTTAATGGGAGGGGAGCCAATAGTGGGACCAACTCACCCCCATCTACCCCTTCCCCTAGCCCTCGAAGAAGATCAAAGACACCCTCATGATCCCCAAGTCCTAGAGGAAGGAGGGCTTCAAGATATGACCATCATAGGAGACAGTCATCTCATAGACATTCAAAGCAACCCTCCCAATGAGCACATCATGGCTCACAAAATGGAGGTGGTTATGCTAAATTTGATCATATGGACTTCATGACTATGCAACAAGAACCATCCTTTCAAGCCTATGTGGAGCAATATGTGGAACAAAACAAAGACCAATTCTTGGAAAGTCTTATCAAAAAAGGTGCTAAAGTTCCATATAATTTTGATGTTCACCAAAAGATCAAGAAACAAAATCCTTCAACTGATGAGGTGATCTTACAAATGCAAAAAGATATAGACAGGATGAAGGCTCCCAAGAGCACATTTCATTTGGACTCCATATGTCCTAACCCCATTGACAAAAGTGTGGTGATGGTAGAATTCCCTAAGAAAGTTGAATTCCCAACATATGACAAATATGATGGCACTGGTGACCCTCACGACCATGTTCGATAGTTCTACATAATGAGCTTTTCCTTTCACCATGAAGACTCCTACTTGTTGAGATTATTCCCAAGGAGTTTAAAAGGTCAAGCCATGGAGTGGTTCACCAACCTTTCCCCTCCAGTAAAGACATTTAAAGAACTTGTCCAAAGATTTGTTCAGCATTTTGCTTACAACCTATCGAGGTCAGTCACAATGCTTGATTTGTGTAAACTTAAACAAAATCAAGGGGAATCTTTTGTCACATTTTTACAATGATGGAGGCAATTGTGTTCGAAATACCCAAGGAAAATCCCTGAAGAGGAGAGAATTGATATCATTGTGAGCAATCTAATACCAGAACTTAGATATGAAGTCAAGAAAATCCCATTTAATTCCTTTGATACTATGGTAGAGGTGGCATGTCGCATTGAGGATGTCCTAAAAGAACAAGAAATTTTGGCTAAACCAACAAATAACAACAATAGCCAAAATAACAATACTAATGGTAACAAGGACAAAAAGAACTCCTATTGGAACAAAAACAAGCAAGTGGTCAACGACGGAGTTGTTGACTCATCCCAAGTCAAAAATGAAGGAGTTCTTAACCTCTCTCATGCAGTTCAAGCTATGAAGCTGCAAACGTCTTCAACGCAACAAGACAAACCTAAGTATCAAAGGAGATCTATAACAGAGAAAAGACAATTTACTAAATTGGGAGAATCTTATGCAGATATTTTCAAGACATTAGTTGCTCATAATTTGGCGCACCCATAGGATCCTACAAAACATCAAATACTGGATCCTTTACCTCATTGGTGGGATGCTAAGGCTTTTTGCGTTTTCCATAATGGGATTGGACACGACATAGAAAATTGTTTTAAACTCAAGCATCTTGTCCAAGACCTTATTGAAAAAGGAAAATTACAAGTGGATGGGTTAACCACTAATGTAGACCATAAAGCCTTTAAAGAGCCCTTGCCTAAATATGAAAAAGGAGAGAATTCTAGCAATAAGAATGGCAAGGTGGCTATTAACTATACATACACACATGCTGACAATGTGATTAACATGCTTGAAGTGGCTGACAATAATATCAACATGGTGAGAAAGAAAGATCCTTATGAACATAATATGGACTCAACTCCTATGACTAATGAAAGACCTGCTGTGGTGATAAGAGGTCCTCACTCACAAAGAGCGCCCCAGTCCCTCAATGTTGTCACTAGGGGTCAGGCCCAAGTGCCCATTATCATTAAAGGTCCTAGCACTAGCAAGTCCAAGCCGCCCATGTTCAAAGGTGCTCTTCCCAAGTTTGTCGTTGGTCCTAATTCCAATTATAATCTTATTGACCAGCTACAATGTACACTCGCGTAGATTTCCATTTTTGAGCTTTTAGAATTGTCTCCTAAGCACAAGCGCATGCTTGAGGATGCTTTACGAGCAGCCAATGTCCCTAACAACTTAGATATTGACCAATTCCAAAACATGGTCAACCATTTGGCTAGCCCTCATTACCTCACCTTCTCCGAAGAAGATGACAAATCCATCAGTCACCCACATAACTTGGCCTTACACATCGAAGTCATGATTTATAAAACCCATGTTAGGCGTGTACTGATAGATCGGGGTGCGGGGCTCAATATTTTTACCCTGAGTTTGTTGCTAGCCCTAGGATATTCTGAGAACATCATTAACACAAAGAAAAGAATCACAATCAAAGCATATGACGAAGCAGAAAGAAGTTCTAAGGGATTGGCCATTTTACCTATTCGCACTGGTCCAGTAGAGAAAGATATCTTATTTCAAATTGTTGATGTTGGACCTCTAGCCTATAACATTTTGCTAGGTAGGCCATGGATACACGAAATGCAAGCAGTCCCATCAACATATCACCAGTGTGTAAAGTTTCCCCATAACGGTGTAGAAATTTGCATCCCTGGAGATAGTGCTTTATCAATTAATAACATTTCTGCGGGATCACATATACCTTTGAATAGGGAAGCTGACAGTCCTAGTAGTTCACTTGAACAATGCAAGCAGAAGTTCAAGACCATGGATCTTGAGATGGGAGATTATAAGATTGATTCTTTTACAAACATGCCAATCTCTCCTAGGTCTTATGGGAGACCATCACCAAGTACAAAACCTTCATCATCGGCAATGACATTATTTGGGAAATTCATTGAGTCTTCGGTCCCCATTCAAGAAGAGAAAGAGGAAGTTGCTGTAAGGGACTGGATCTATCACGAGGAGAAATACACACACAATGAGAATTTTTCTCCTCCACCTGAAGTTTATGGGAAAGGGTATACACTGGTTAAAAATATGGGATATCCAGGATATGGTCCCCTTAGTCATAGGCTGGACGCTAAAGCTGAGCCTCTTGATCATGCTCTCTTAGATGAAAGAACAAGTCCACGATTGGCTTAGGTTTTGAGAATAAGAAGAAGAAAGGTGTCCCTGTCCCAGCTGCGACGGATAGTGACAGTGATGCAGATTATACGCCTGATCTTTCCAATCAACAAGATGTGTCTGATGATTGGGTACCCTCAACAAATCTCCTTTGGGGAGATTCCACAAATTTGATGCTTGATAGTCCTACTATCCCAGCTGTGACAGATAGTGACTGTGTGACTGCTAGATTGACAAAGAAAAGTGTTACTATCCTAGCTACGACGGATAGTACCAATACTAGCACTAGAGAGGGGGAAACCCTTCCTAACCTTGAGGCTTCTACATCATGAGGCCTAAATGATGACTCAGAGACAGACTCCCATGAATATGAATGGGACTCACTTTCAGATGCAACAATTGATCTGGACGTGGATATTATCCATGCCTATAGTACCCAACCCGATGCGACTAACGATCCTAGTGTCGGACTAGAGGATTGCCCTCCTCAAATTGCCTTAGTGGACGACACTTTATTTGATAGGATGAGTCCTAATTTGGGTATCTTAGGAGAAGATTTGATGAACTCTGATTATATGGTCACTAGAGATGACACCTTTCGCATAAACAACATCGAACCCACCATTGACTTACCCCTTGTTCACTTTGACCTAATTGACTGGTCTCAGTACCATCAAGAGCCCACATTCCTCACATTCCACAATGATTATGAAATTGCCTGCTATCTGAATGCTCTTGAACCCGTGGCTTCTTCCACCAGTGAATCAACAACCAACATGATAGAGCCTGATATTAAGTACCTCAGTCTCAAAATAAAAGAGAAAAAGAAAAATAGGTCTGATGGCGAAAACCACTTTGTGATGATGTCAGAACCAAAAATAGTAAAAAGAAATGATGCATCCGAAGGTGAAAACCTCTTTGAGGCACCTAAGGATGGGGTACTTAATAACTTGCTGAGTTATTTCCAAGATAGATCATCAATATTGATTGAGCCAACAAAGCTAGTCAATTTAAACATAGAAGAAAATCCTCAGATAGTCCATCTTGCTCAGTCTTTATCAGAGGAAGAGACCAAGGCATATGTATAATTTTTATAGAAAAAGAAAATTAATTTTGCATGGACCTATTCAAACATGCGAGGGCTTGACATGAATCTCATAATGCATCACTTATCCATAGCTCCAGGAGTCAAGCCAGTAAAACAGAGATTAAGAAAAATGCATCCACATGTAGCTCTACTTGTCAAAGAAGAATTAGAAAAACTTTTGAGAGCTGGATTTATTAGAGCCATCGATTATGCAGAATGGATCTCAAACATAGTACCCATCTCCAAACATGATGGGTCCATTCGTGTCTGCACAGATTTTAGAGATTTAAACAAAGCATGCCTAAGGATGATTTTCCACTTCCAAACATTGACATGATAGTGGACATGACGGTGGGCTATGACATATACTCTCTAATGGATGGTTTCTCAGGGTATAATCAAATCAAAATAGCTCCTGAAGACCAAGAAAAAATAGCATTCACATGTGCATGGGGAACCTATTGCTGGAACGTCATGCCATTCAGGTTAAAGAATGCAGGAGCAACCTACCAAAGAGCTATGATGACTATCTTTCATGATATGATGCACAAAAACATGGAAGATTATGTGGATGATACCCTAGCAAAATCAAGAAAATGGGACACACACCTCAATGATCTGGAAGTAATTCTAGATCGTATGGAACAATTTCAACTCAGATTGAATCCAAAGAAGTGCGCATTTGGTGTCACCTCAGGCAAACTTTTAGGATTCATAATATCAGCAAAAGGTATCGAGGTTGACCCCGAAAAGGTCCAGGCAATCCTAGATATGCCACCTCCTTGGAATATCAGCCAAATGAGAAGTCTTCAGGGACATCTTCAATCAATTAGGAGGTTTATTTCTCAGCTTGCAGATAGAGCGCAACCCTTCAACAAGACATTGCATAAGGGTGCTTCTTGTGTTTGGAACGAGGATTGTCAAAAGAGCCTAGATAAGATCAAACAGTACTTGGCTAATCCTCCGATTCTAATGCCTCCTATTCTAGGGAAACCATTGATCCTATATATTTCAGCTATAGACACCTCCCTGGGGGCATTATTGGCTCAATCAGATGATACTGGGAAAGAATGGGCCATCTACTATATCAGCCGTACTCTGGTCTCCTATGAGGTCAATTACAATAATATTGAGAAGTCTTGTCTGGCGGTGGTGTTTGCTTCTCAAAAGTTGCGCCACTACATGCTTACTCATACCATACATTTGGTTGCCAAAATTGATCCCCTTAAATACTTGCTTAGTAAGGCTGCCTTGAGAGGTAGACTCACTAAATGGATGATGGTCCTAACTAAATTTGACATAGAGTACGTTGAAAGGAAGGAAATAAAAGGACAAGCTATTGCTGACCAATTAGCTGATTTTCCAATCTAGGATAGTATGCCAGTCCAAGTGGAATTCCCAGATGAACACATCTTGCATACAACTACTCGCACTTGGACAATGTTCTTTGATGGCTCCCACATGTAAAATGGATCAGGTGCTGGAGTATTATTTGTTTCTCCACATGGGTACAACATTCTGAAGTCTTACAAACTATTATTCCCATGTACCAATAATATTGCAGAATATGAAGCTTTAACTAATGGCTTGAGAATGGCTATAGAATGGAACATCACAGAGTTACATGTCTTTGGGGATTCCCAGTTAATCATCAACCAAGTCAATGAAGAGTATCAAACCAAGGATGACAAATTGATACCCTATAAAAAGATGGTTGATTCTTTGAGACACTATTTCACCTTTGTGATGTTTCAACAAATCCCTAGGATAGAGAACAAAGCTGCAGATGCCATGGCCACATTAGCTTCACTTCTTCAGTTGGAGACACATGAATCCAAATTTGAATTCCTGGTGGAAGAGCTACACCATCCCATCTTTGACTCGTCTGAAAGCCATGTCATTTGTGCCATTATCACACACGAGTCTTCCCGATATGGTGCTATATATTCATATCTTTGTGATGGCATCATCCCTGACACATTCACCCGCTCCGAACACTGAAACCTCATCCGTAACGCCTCTCACCACACCCTCATCTTTGGTGATTTATATATGAGGGGTTTAGATGGGACGCTCCTTAGGTGCTTGGAAAAGGAGGAATCCAACCAAGCGTTAGCTGACATCCACGAGGGCATTTGTGGTTGACATTCTAATGGTCTTGCCATGGCCCGAAGGTTTCTTAGGGCGGGATATTATTGGCCCACAATGTAGATAGATGCAGTCACCTTTGCTAAGTCATGTGAAAAATGTCAGAAACACGGCAACCTGATCCATGCTCCAGGTAGGGAGTTGATCCCTTCTATTTCTCATTGGCCATTTCAGTGCTGGGCCTTTGATCTGGTTGGGCAGATTCATCCCAACTCATCAGGTGGACACAAGTTCATTATTACTGCCACTGACTACTTCACAAAATGGGTGGAAGCTGTGCCACTTTCTATTGCTTCAAGAAGGACCATTTCTTTGTTCATCTTGAATCATATCATTTTCCGATTTGGAGTGCCTTCTGAGATCATTACTGACAATGGAGGTCAATTTAAGAATAAGGACCTAAAGCACCTATGCAAAAAGTTTAAAATCAAGCAACACTGGTCCTCCATCTATTTTCAACAGGGAAACGGACAGGTAGAAGCTTCTAACAAAACCATTCTTAAGATTCTTCATAGAACAGTACACAAGAATGGTAGGGATTGGCACTTACAAATCAATCCAGCACTATGGGCTTACAGAACAAGCATTCGCACACCTACAGGAGCCACTCCTTTCTCTCTCACCTATGGCGCTGAAGCAATATTGCCTTTAGAAGTCGAGATACCATCACTTAGAGTCTCACTCAAAGGTTTGATTATAGATGAGGATTACCATGCCATGAGGCTACAGGAGTTAGAACTTCTAGATGAGAAGCGTAAGGCTTCCTTTGATCATATGAGAGTGTATCAGAAGCGTATGTCCAAGGCATTCAACAAGAAGGTTCACCCTAGAGAATTTCAAATAGGTGATCTTATTTTGTGAGAGAACCCTAAGAACCAACAACATAGAGAGCAAAAGGGCAAGTTTGAACCTAACTGGCTTGGACCATATGTTATTACAGCTGCTTTTGGTACTGGTGCGTATTTACTGTCAGACCCTGATGGAGAATAGCTCCCTGATCCCATCAACATTGTGCACCTCAAGAAGTTCTATCCTTGATGCCCAGTCTGTCTGGGGGGCATCCTTTGTACATATCTTATTGATCCTGAAAAAATACCAAAAAAATTGATATATGATGCTGAAAAAATCCTAAAAAACATATAAAGTCCTGAAAAAAATACAAAAAAATCAAAATATTCAAAAAATAAAAAAAATAAAAAAGTGCCTTGGTGAAAACCTAGCAATAGGTGCCTTGGTAGCAAAAATACAAAAAAATGAAAAAATGAAAAAAGAATCCAAGTGGTGAAAACCTGGCAACAGGTGCTACTTGAGGCCTTTGCACCCCTATTTGTTAGCATGCCTCCTCGACACTTAGCCACTTTCCATCATGCCTTGACCTTATTTGGCCTAGTTTGGAATTGGTCTTTGTCTTTGTCTAGGGGGTATAACTGTTAGCATTGGTCCTTTAGGTGTGTTTGTCTCTTGGGGCATTTCACAATAGGTGTTTTTCAACACCACCCCAAATAGTGTTTTTCAACACTACCCTTGCGTCGAGTGTTTCTTAACACTTATCAGGTGTCTTACCCAACAGTCTCGTATGACACGATATTTCTCATTTGCAGATATGATACTCAGAATTTGACTCTATGACCAACACACACGCACTTAAACAATCAACTCGATAATGATATGTTGACTTTATTTTTCTTTGTGTGCTATCTATGAGGATTTCTTTGATGAGTGATCTCTCCCTGAGAAGTTTTCGATGATGCATAGCTAGAAGACTGAGGGAATGAGAACATGTTTTCTTTCTTTATCTACTTGTGGGTATATTTTGTTGATCCTAACTGTCATGAGCATTTATGCTAGTCCTACTTGACACTATGGATTGACAAGGTATTATCCTTGACTATTTTGCGAGTGCATGCTTTTAGCTATCCTGACTTTCATGTGTCTTGATACAAGCATAATCTCGCTATAAAAAATTTAGGTGATCTCACTGCATTAGTCATCTTGACCTATATGTCTTTGATGTCTAGGTGAGATTCCCACATCTCTATCTGATAAGATCATATTCATATCCACATAGTTACGCTAGTGTGCATTGTATGATCTTTCACCGCTACCAATAACGCTCGATGATGATAATTAGATGTCTATAAGCATTGTGACCTTGCAAGTCAACCACTTTCATAGTAGCTTGCATTTTTAGGTTCATGTTAGTCTAGTGTTGCATTTTGCATATGGAGAGAGCTCTCCTTTTCATCTTATGTGGACCTGTTAGTCGACTGCGCTCACCTTTTCTGATTCTTCTTGATCATATCTTTCATTTCTGGTCTTTCATATCACATCATTTTCTATCCATTTTTGGACTCGAAATCCAAATCCAAATCATGTTTCAAAATTTTCCCCTTCATCTAAGCAGTTGACTGACTTTTTGAGGCATAATTTGATTTTCGATGGACTTTCTTCCTTCCATGTCTCTCAAATTTTCTAGTCTTTCATTCGTGCTATTTCTAGTCTTCTATCTCTTTTCTTCTACTTCCTCACTGGGGCATGTTTCATTGCCTAATGGTTAACCTATTGACCCTTACCTTCGATTGTGATTTCATTTTGATTTGATCATATTTTATTGATTTCCTGTCTCTCCTCTACCTAATTTTGATTTTGATTTCGACTCTGAGGGGGCAGTATTTATGGGATTCTCATCCCCAATTGCTTGATTTTCCTGATTCAGACATCTTTTGTGAGCTTTTACTCAAATTTGAGATTCTTATCTCTTACTTTGAATGTGATCCCGAATCGACCTCATATTCAAAGGCCTTTTGTCTATGCTTTGTCCGGATATGATCCCGAATCGACCTCATATCTGAGTTGTTTTGTGATCCCAAATCGATCTCACATTTCAACTTCATTCTTTGACTACATGTGTTCCCAAATCGATCACACATTAGTCAAAGAGGGGCAAATGTATGCACCCTAAAATGGTCACCTAGACTTTGGGCTCCATTTATTTGATTTATCAATCCTGAATCATTTTTATCAATAATCAATATTTTCAACATTATCAATCTCTTGATCAAGTCTTAATTTCGATCATATATTGGATTTTTATCCTATGGGCTAATCATTTATCCTAAGTCTTTATTTACTTAAAAGGAATATTTCCTCCCCTTTTAATTAAATAAAAAGCCCCCACTTTCCTCTTATCCTAAGTTGCACAAATAAAGCATTATTCATATTTTATAAAAAGGGAAAAAGCATTTTTTGTCTCATATGGACATAAAGTCAACTCTTATTTTCCTATTGGAGGATACTTGTGCACATGGATTTCTCCTCTTTCAAGCTCCACCGCTGATTAAGTCTTTTTGCCTCTTAATCTCCATGGTCCATTTCACCTCATTTCTTATAAAAAGAGAGCTCTCTCCCTCATTTGCATATACCATGTTTTTATGCTAATGTTATGCTGTAGGTTTGAGGTGCATTTGGAGCTTTTGAAGATATTGAAGACTTGCTTCATTTCATTACATCATTTAGTTGCATATTTCCTTTGCTTAGTTTGCATGATCATGGCATTCTTAGTATAGATTTCCTTTTATGCAATAGAATAAGCTCACATAGTCTAAATAGGAGGCATTGTAATCCATTGCTATTTCCTTTCATAGATTAGTTGCATTGTACTTTCATTTCCATAGCTTAGATTGCATTCTCATATAGCTTGCATTACATTTTCATAGTGATTCTTGGAGATATTGGCATTGTTTCCCTTGTCTTCACTTGAATCTCTCATTGTATGGTTGACTAGCAAGGTCACAAGCTTGTAGCTCTAGCTGAGAGCAAATACATCATAGTCCCTCGCAACTCCATGCATAAATAGGTATGAGCCACTTTGTGAGGCCTCATTCTTGAGCAACCTTGCATGTAATGGTTCATAGAAGTGCACCATTTTAGTGTGTACAATCACATGCTATGATGCCTAGGGATTCCACATGACCTCTTTTGACACATTAGAACCCTCAAGTGTGTCTTAAGGGGTCTTAGGACCCCTTAAGACACACTTGAGCATTCCAATATGTCAAAAGGGGTCATGGGGACTCCCTAGGGGTCCTAGTATGCCTTATCATGCATTAGTACCCCTTGGAAGTCCCCATGACCCCTTTTGACACATTGGAATGCTCAAGTGTGTCTTAAGGGGTCCTAGGACCCCTACGAACATAGTTGAGCATTCCAATGTGTCAAAAGGGGTCATGGGGACTCCATAGAGGTCCTAGTACACCTTATCACATGTTAGGACCCCTAGGGAGTCCCCATGACCCCTTTTGACACATTGGAATGCTCAAGTGTGTTCGAAGGGGTCTTATGACCCCTTAAGACACACTTGAGCATTCCAATGTGTCTAAAGGGGTCATGGGAACTTCTTAGGGTTCCTAACATGTGATTAGGCATAATAGGACCCATAGGGAGTCCCCATGACCCCATTTGACACTTTAGAACACTCATGTGTGTCCGAGGTAGTCCTAAGACCCCTTAAGATGCACTTGAGCATTCTAATATGTGAAAAGGGGTCATGGGGACTCCCTAGGTATCCCAGTATGCCTTATCACATGTTAGGACCCTTAGGGAGTCTCCATGACCCCTTTTGACAGATTGGAATGCTCAAGTGTCTGCGAAGGTGTCCTAGGACCCCGTAAGACACACTTGAGCATTCTAATGTGTCAAAAGGGGTCATGGGGACTTTCTATGGGTCCTAACATGTGATAAGGCATACTATGACCCCTAGGATTTCCTCATGACCCCTTTTGACACTTTGGAATGCTCAAGTGTGTTTGAAGGGGTCCTAAGACCCCTTTAGACACACTTGAGCATTCCAATGTGTCAAACAGGGTCATGGGGACTCCCTAAGGGGTCCTAGTACACCTTGTCACACATTAGGACCCCTAGGAAGTCCCCATGACCCCTTTTGACACATTGGAATGGTCAAGTGTGTCTTAAGGGGTCTTAGGACCTCTTAAGACACACTTGAACATTCCAATGTGTCAAAAGATGTCTTGGGGACTCCCTAGGGGTCCTAGTGTGCTTTATAACAAGTTAGGACCCCTAGAGAATCCCCATGACCCCTTTTGACACATTGGAATGCTCAAGTGTGTCTTAAGGGATCCTACAATCTCTTAAGATGCAATTGTGCATTCTAATGTGTTAAAAGAGGTTACAGGGACTCCTTGGGGGTCCTAGTATGCCTTATCATTCATTAGGACCCCGAGGGAGTCTCCATGACCCCTTTTGACACATTGGAACTTTCAAGTGTGTTTGAAGGGGTCGTAGGACCCCTTAAGACACACTTGAGCATTCCATTGTGTCAAAAGGGGTCATTGGGACTTCCTAGGGGTCCTAACACATGATAAGGCATACTAGGACCCCTAGGGAGTCCCCCTGACCCGTTTTGACACATAGGAATGCTCAAGTGTATCTGAAGGGGTCCTAGGACCCCTTAAGACACACTTGAGCATTCCAATGTATCAAAACGGGTCATTGGGACTTTGTAGGGGTCCTAAGGCATGATAAGGTGTACTAGGACCCCTAGGGAGTCACTGTGACCCCTTTTGACACATTGGAATACTCAAGTGTGTCTTAAGGGGTCTTACGACCCCTTAAGACACACTTGAGCATTCCAATGTGTCAAAAGGGGTCATGTGTACTCCCTAGGGGTCCTAACATGTGATAAGGCATACTAGGACCCCTAGGGAGTCCCCAGGACCCAAATGAGATGTTAGTGATTGACTTCTTGCTAATACTACTCTTCCACTAGATCTAGATTTCAACCCTTTTGTGGATCTACAGGCTGAATCGCGAGCCCATAGAATTGGCCAAGAGAAAAATGTGATTGTGTATCAACTGATTACAAAATGTTCAATGGAGGATAAAATATTGCAATGATCAAGAAGAAAATTGGCTATGGAAAATCTAGTTATGAGTTCTTTTAAGAATGAAACTATTAAGGAATTGCATGAATCACAAACCATGAAAATAACCTTCTACAACAAAGAACATTCAAGCTATAGAATTTATTAACTCTGAATTTAAACATCTTATCGGCATTCATGGAAGAGATTTCATTAGTATCCATGGAAGAAATTTCATTAAAACTTTAGACAAAATCATCTTTTAAAATTCATTAACTATAGGCGAAATCATTTAAGACGGACAAAAACAAAATTGTATTACTCAGAAATGATAGAGAAAGAAAATGAGATAAACCAAATTTATCAAATTATTGAAATCCCCAACTTCTCTCTGAGCGCAAAATGACAATCCATGGATCCAAAATTATGGTAAAAATTAAATTCTTCGAGTAAGTCATTCAGAAACACACAGAATACTGGAATACATGATGATTTATAGAGAATTTATGATGGACTATGTTTTACAAAAGCCCACAATCCCTACCATATCTCAGAGTACTGATGAGAAGCAATGGTGAAAGTCTGAGATAGAGGCGGCACTGGCATTGAAGCGGCAAGACATTATTCATAATATTAGGGTAGTACCATCGAAGCGACAAGGCTTTCCTCATAATGTCATGCCGCCACTGATCTCTTCTTTAAATTTATTAATGCGGTCAGTTCTACGGCGCCTGCATAATTTCCAATACAACTGCTCATTTTACCAAACCCTTCCCCACTCTCCATAATCTTCGATCGGTTCAAAGGTCCATCTAGTTGTTCTTGTTTAACCTCCCTATGACTCTATTGAACTGTCAGATTATCAACAGGCATGGTACAATTGTCTGGTGACTAGAATCTATTTCAAGAACCTTTGCAATTTAGCGTTCCGGTTGAAAAAGTAGGGAAAGATACCATTTCACAGCCATAGGTGGTGGAAACAGATTGATTCTCTTGCCCTTTGCTTCTATAATCTGCCTCTAGTGAACTATTCTTCAAAGCCTCCATTTTTGCGTAGTTAGGGTTTTCGGCGCCTGTAAAAGGCACAACTATGACCCTATAGGGACTCATGCTCGTGGTCAGAATCATATTAAATAATATTTAAAATGTAAAATGTATATTATATAATATTTAATATATAATATATAATTAAATAATATTTAATGTAACATGTATATTACATAATATTTAATATATATAATATATAATCTAATATATAGTTTTTAATATTAATATATATTAAATAATATTTAATGTAAAATATATATTATATAACATTTAATATATAATTGATATTATATAATATTTAATATATCTAATATATATCTAATATATATTTAATATATATATGTTTATGAAGGATGGAGAAATGGGAGGGAGAAAGTGGAGGCAAAGTGAAAATTCAAAATTATGCATCATGTTCGGGTAAATATCGGGTACCCGATTAGGCTTGGTATTGCTTTGTGTACCAAACCTACATGGTCAACTATTGGAATGTCTCAAATACGTGTTTTTCCCTTGTTTCTCTGAGTTCCAAACTTTGACAATGTAGCTAACAAATTTTTTTAACCCGAATTTGATAAAATGAAAAGGGTATCTTAAGGAGATTATCAACTTTCTATCGATATAATTGCTGTGAAATTTTGAATTCAGTAAGTAATTATTAGTTATTTTTCAATTGAGCTACCTCTAAAGTGCTGATTTATATACTAATTGAAAAATCACTATAACTTTCAAATGGTATAACATTTTTGAAATCCGAAAAATGCATCACATTCTATGCTTCACCTACTATAAGGAAATTTTTTTTTTTTGAATTTTGTAAAGTTTTGAATGAGTTAAGGTGGTCAGACACAGGATTTTTTTTATTCTAAAAATGTTGTAGCAGAAAATTCATAATTAATTATTTTTTCAGAATAAAATTACAAAAAAATATGTGTCACATCCATACATGAGTCTACTACTTATATATAAAATCTTATAATAAAATATTATCATTTGATTATGATTAAGGTGGTCAGACATACACCTACTTATTTTTTTCTTGAATTTTTGTACTGCTGCATTGAAATCTATACTTTTCACCAATCATACTAACTTTTTCTCAAAAAAGGCCTGGTAGTTTAGAAACTAAATTCAATTTTCTATAGATTCTATTCTTACAACTTTTAGATATTAGGTTCATAGCTAGTTGAAATTTTCACGTCAAGTTGACTAACCCTGATTTGCTGATTTTTCATTGCCACTTAAGGGCATAGTTTGGCCCCTCATGATCTTGCACATACCCATCATCCATATTACAAGTATAATCAATCACAGTTTGATTTATCTGATTTGCATCAAGATTGGATTGAGCCATTAGTTTTGCCAATCCTTGTCCTCTAACCAATTTGGTAATTTGGATATCAATGTTGAATTCTCTGATCCTATTGATCCATTTGCATCTTCTCCCAGACACCTCTTGTTGTGAGAAAATATCTTTGACTGCTGCACTTGGCACAAAGGAAATCACAATTTCTCCCATTAGATAACATATAAAAACCTTGACTACCTTGACAAGTGCATATGCTTGTTTTTCATTGATGTCATACTTTAATTCAGTAGCCTGCAAAGATTTACTGAAAAATGCAATAGGCTACTCATAACCTTCCTTATTTTTCTGCAACAATACTACAACAATAGTATGAAAAGATGAAAAAGAGAAGATATGCATTGGGATACTATAATTAGGTTCCTTAAGCATAGGTGTATCTTTAATAGCTTGCTTGATATTCTTGAAAGCTTCATTAGGCTCACCTTCCCATGTAATAGCAGATCTTTTCTTTAACATCTTAGATATAGGTCTCCTGACCTCAGCAAAATTTGTTACAAATCTTCTCAAGAAGTTTACCTAACCAAAGAAGGATTGGATTCCTTTGATAGTCTTTGGTCTCTGAATCTTATCAATGGCTGCCACTCTCTCAGGATCAATTCTAACTCCTTGCTTGCCAACCAAATGGCCAAGCAACTTACCCTCAGTGACACCAAAAGCACATTTCCTTGGGTTTAATGAGATGTCATATTCCAAAGCCCTCACAAATATTTTTTCTAAATGAGTACAATGGTCTTCTTCTTTCTTGGAATAGGTAGTTAAATCATCTTGATAAACAACAAGGAAATCATCAATAAAATCTGAAAAGGCAACATCCATTTCCCTTTGAAAAGTTGCACCAGCATTTGTGAGACCAAAAGGCATTCTCACATAAAAATATGTCCCCCAAGGTGTTGTGAAAGATGTCTTGAATTGTTATGATTCTTTTACAATTACCTTATTGTAACCAGAGAAACCATCCATCATAGACATCAATTCTGATCCGGTCACTCTCTGTAACAATTTAGGTTCCTGAAGTCCACACAAAGTCTGATGTCACCATTCTTCTTCCTAATAGGGACAAGATTTGACACCCAAGAAGAATGCCTAATGGGCTTGATAATTCTAGCATCTCTTAGCTTCATCAATTCTTCTTGCATCTTAGGTGCCAAAGTGGGATTTCTAGGCCTTTGTTTTTGCTTGAAAGGTTTAGCATCTTCTTTCAAAGGAATGATATGTTGAAACAAGTCTTCTCTATAAACCTTTAGGTCATCATATGACCATGCAAAAACATGCCTGAATTTTCTCAATAATTCAATCAAAGATTTCTTTACCTTTTGAGACATGTCCTTACCAATATACACCTTCTTAGGTGTCTCTTATGGTCCAAGATTTATCTCTTCTAAATCCACATGATCTTCATTTTTACTATCCTTCTGAACTTTTTCCTGGTTATCAAACATAGTCTCAAGAACAACAAGTCCCTTAGGGACCTTGTTAGTTTTTAGTTGAATAACTTCATTACCCAGGACAACTTCCTTTCCTTCTATAGTCTCAATCAGAGCTAAACAATCTAATTCTTGACCATGATACTGATCTTCACAACTCATAAATTTCAAAATATCCTGGTCATCCTCAAAGACTTGCCAATTCTCAACATTGTCTAGTATACTAGGCCTAGTCTGAACTTCAACTTTAGAGAGACTAGAAAAAGTAATATCAGTGGGATTGATTGCTATATTGGCTAAGAAATCAGCCATCTTATTATTACTCCTATCCTTCCATTCAATATTGAAGGCATCAAAACACTCAATCAAATCCCACACAGCATTCCTATATTGTTTTAACCTCTTGTTCTTGGAAGCATACACTGACCTAACTTGGGACACCACTAATTCAGAATCTCCTACAACCCTTATGCATCTAATTCCATGCTTTTGTACCAATCTCAATCCTAACAACAATGCTTCATATTCTACTATATTATTGGTACAAAAGAAATTCAATGTGAAAGAAAACTTGTAGGTGTTTCCATTAGGAGAGATAAGTAGAATACCTGCTCCTACACCATCTTTGCAATTTGCACCATCAAACCACATCACCCACAAATCACCCTTCACAGATTTGACATTCACCTCAATAGAGATAGATGGCAATATAGGCTCCTTCTCAAGCACAGATATTTTTTCCCTAAAAGCATTTATGTCAGTATCCACAAAGCATGTAGTCTCATTGTCAATATTCCTTTCAATCATGTGGCATACTCTTGGCTCTCACTCAATATTGACAAATTGGTCATCAATCTTGAAAGTTGCATAGGACAAGTCACATTGTAAACTTCCACCCATGGCAGCACTCCATCTTCTAGATAATAGCATCCCATAATGAGTAGGGATGTCCACCACCAAAACACTCATTGTTAATTCTTTCTTTGGATAGGCTTCCAATCTATAGGGCATTGCATTTATAGTGCCAATGATTGGCACTTCTCTCTGATCCATTGCACAACATCTGCCTTGAACTGTATCAACTTTAAGGCCCAACTTCTCCATGATTTTGAAAGGCATGATAGTATTTGAGGCACCTGAATCAATCATGCAGTTCCTCAACTTCATTCCATTCACAAGGACACTCAAAAAGAATGGATCTATGTTTTCAAGGCTGGCATTGACAAAACTATCCAAGTATATAGGTGGAATTTGAGATTCTAATCCCTGAGCCTCTACTCTTTTCAAAACTCTAACTTGAGATTCATTGCATGCAACATCACTATTATGAACATTATCTACCCATGCAATAGTTCTATCCTTATGTTCAAGGATCCTCAATAATTATGACAAAGGAACCTTAAGAGTTATTTGAGATAATATAGCTAACATATCAATAGGAGTAGAGGGAGGGACCTCAATCTGCACTACTTTAGTATCTTTTTGCTTATCTGATACATTAGTTGTATTGGTGACTTTCATCTTTTCATCTTTAGCCATTGTGTTAATTGGCTTCTCTATCTCATTAGAAATTTTTTCAACTCCAACTCCCTTAGGTTCCCATTTCTTACCTTTTACATTCTTGAACCTTACCATATGATCATTTTTTGATTTACTCTCACCTGGTTCTCCGGAGTTGGTATTTTTGATAAAAATTCCTCTAGCCTTCCCATTTGCATCCCTTGCCACAATGCCTCTAGTTTGCACTTGACCAATCATTTCTACAGTAATTATATCCATCTCTTCTCTTGAAGGTCTTCTTAAATTCACTAGCTCAGAGGAAGAAATCATGTTACATATCTTTTCATCAATGTCATCATTATCAGAAAAAACCTCCTGATGGAAAAGTGCCTGATTGTGTCTCTTTTAGCATACATCTACTTCTTCATCAATATCAGAATCATCTTCATATCCTAAATATGAAGTTTCCATATTGCACCCAATGTCATCATGGGCCTCTTCTTGATCTAACTCTTCATTACTATCATCTTGATATGCTGACATGGATTGTGCAACCACACAATGTTCTACAGAATGAGGGGACCAGCATGCTGTGCACCATGGTGTATCCTCTATAACATCTATAGAAGATTTTTGTAAAGGATCTGGGACAACTCTATCATTATTATTTCTTACAGTAGGGACAATAGGCTTTCCATCCTTCCATTGGGTGTTATAGGGATAATTCTGCAATCTATTCTACCTACTGAAATTGTTGTTGAATTAAGGTTTTTCATTAGCAGGAACATTACTATTCCTATTGGCAGGTACTTTCAAATCCTTCAATGCATTCAACTCCTTATCCAATTTATCTTCTTCTTGCTTCTTATTTCCAATACTTCTTTCATTATCCCTTTTATACTTTCTATCCCCAAACAACTTTGGATCATCTCTTTCCCCACCCAATTTTCCTGATATCTTCATATTGTTTTCAATGTTGACAACAATCCTAAAAGCATCTCTAAGAGTTCTTGGTTCCTTATCTATCAACAAGTATCCCATTTTCCCATCAAATGCATTAAAGTATGTGGCTAAACAAACATTTTCATCTAACCTCATAACTTGAAAAAACTTATGCATGCCCTTCTGAAATCTCATCTTAAATTCAGCTGCAGACTCATTCTAATTTTTCCTTATGGTATTGAATTCATTTAGCATAAAGCTAGCATTAGGCCTATCACCATATTGCTCTTTAAAATGTCTCTCAAAATAATCCCAAGTATCAATACATCGGTTAGGGAGTCTCTTGAACCAATCCCTAGCATCTTACATCAGGGATTGAACAAATAATTTCATGACTACATCCTCATGCTCTACCTCATAATCATTCAATACATCAACAAATAACCTAAGGTGTTCTTCACAACTAATGGCATTGTTACCAGAAAACCTAGGTATATTATCTCTTATATCAGTTGGAAAAGCATTTGGGTAGCTAGGTATTCCATCAAAACTAATTTTCATATAGCCTTCTAATTGCATAGGTCTTCTTTGAAAACTTGAACTAGTGTTGACCCTAGGATCAACAGGCCTAGTGATCTCATGCCCATCTTTATCTTTAGGGAGGGGAACATAAATTTGAACCTGTCTAACCACAGGGCCCTCTTTATCAAATTCATAATCTTGCAGCAAGTACTCTAGCTCACTCCTCAAAACATGAAGATCACCAAAGACATCATGTTGCAAAGTTTTAGGAGTAGAGGTAAGCATCTTGTTTCTCTCCTTCATTTCATTAATCTTTCTTAGAAGAGACTCTCTTTCTATTAGAGCATTCACCTTTTTAGCTTCTCTCTCCTCTTGTAACCTCTTATGTATGACATCCTACTTTTCCAACTGTAACCTTAGTGCATTTAAATCATCTAGGTCTATCATAATGTCATCAAAACCTAATGACACATCCATATTAGTAAGATTTTGATATTGGAAATGGACCTATCTCAGTCTCATGGGTTGCCTTGTGAAGATATCCTCATCAGGATCTAAATCTAGTCTAGAACCTCTTTCTCTAGCTTGTTCATTGTGACCTGCAAGCAATGAACCCTTCTCCTAAAATACTACCTCTGGGGTATCATAAAATTTATCTTCAGAGCGACCACCATCTGATCTAGAACTTCTATCTTGTGAACCTTCCTCACTTGAGGAAACATGTGGTGCTCTACCTCTGGTATTTCTTTGTTCTCTCATGGGAGCATTAGTAGACTCACCATTTCTTCTAATCCAACTCTTCTTTTCCTGTCTAGGCAATTGTTCCAGAGTAACCTCTAGATTTTTCTTGACAAAGGACCTAGTATTCCTTCTTTTGTCCATGATTTGCAGTCTATAACACTAGTTCCAACCTTTTGAGTTGCCACCCACCAAAGTGGGAAATCTTTAACTGAATATAATAGGAAAACAAGAGTCCACTTAATAACTTTTATCTCTAGATTCTCCCTAGCAGAGTCGCCATTCTGTTGGTGACTCGGATGGGTAAATCAACCTGGTCAATAAGATTTTGAATTTGCAAGATAACTACAACCAGAGATTCTAACAAATATAATTCTTCATTGTTGTTCTCCCCAGTAGAGTCACCATTCTATTGGTTCCCCTCTTCATTTCTACTTGCAGGTTTACACTATGATTGACAACTAAATGTCACTGACTCTATCACCACTCCAAAGTATGCAAGGAAAAAGGCCAATTAACAAGGATCAAGGAGATCCTCTTACACTTTGAGCCTCAATGCTCAGGCGGGTGTACCCTTGATTCACTTCTTGAAAGGAATCACTAAATATTATACCAATATACCCTTTACTAACTGATTGAAAGATTTTATAATTTATATGTGTGTGTGTGATTGATGATGATGGACTACTTCCAAAGAATAGATCAGTGCCTTAACCTAGGGCAAAGAGTCACTTGATAACACATATCATCTAAAACCTTAACTCAAACACACTTGAAATCATAATAAGTGCTTTTCCTATTATTCCTCTCACTCACATATCAAGACATCAAATCCTTATCTAGCCATGAACTCACTGAAACTACCTCAAAGACTTTAATCCTAACTTTGTTAGGAACTTAAAGATAATTTCAAAATACTCTTTGTTTACCATATGCTAACCCACTTTGTGAAATTAACATATATGAGCTCAAGAACAAAATAAGAAGACATACACAAATATGAAATTGGAATCCAAATGTATTCTCATTAAAATTTGCAGAATCAATACATTATCAAACAAAAAAATGCTAAGGAAACAGACCCAAAATCTAGGCTCTCCTTGTTCAGTATAATACCATCAACAACCAGGGACCAAAAAGAAAGTTTTGGAACCTCCACTAAGTAAAAAATAAAACAATATATACCACTAGCTGCCTTGGAATCCCAAAAGAATTTAGGATGCAACAAGCTTCAGATAGCTAGGGTTAGGTTTTCCAACCACCAGAACAACCAAATCAATCAAAATTTATTACAGTCAGGGGAAAAACCAAGAGTGATCTTCAATTATGAGGAATCTCTGAGAAATTACTGAAGATCATGTATATACCATGCAAATCAATTTGATTTCCCACCTACAACATGCCTCGAGCACTACAATCATGGTACAAAAATCCCCTGCAAACAATCATGGAACACCTTGGACCACACTGCAATAGTTGGCAAAACCAATTCTACCAAATTCGGCCCCAAAAGCATTCAATTTCAGTCCTTCCTATCGCTGGAAACCCTTTGAAAATTTGAATTTGAATTTAAATGGCTAGTTCCATAGCACTAGCAGCAAATCAGAGGTCAATATTCAAACTTGAATCAACTTTATATCGTGACTGTCAGATCCTTCCTTTTCATGGGCTTTATGTTTTAACTCTTCAGACACTCTTGGGTTAACTCTTAGCGAACATGCAATAAGGCTTTTCCTATTCGTGAAATGAAATTCCTAACTTGAGCTTAACCCTACAATTCAGTAAACAAAGGAAAGTAACCAACCCCAGTCACATTTGGCAAACTGGTGATTAAAGACCTTTTCTAGTTCACAGAATACCTTATCTCTCTGCCAGTTAATTTAGTGACTGCGTGAATGCTTGTTCATTGAATCACCAGTCAATTTGGAGCACCGCCATTTTATTATGCAAATGAATGAACCCTTTAAACTTTGTTAGAACCACTAACCTTATTTATCCAGATTCCTAAACCTTAGACCCCCGCTTGGGCCTGCTTTATGCCACTTGTCACTATACCATTCACTACTTACCGCCTAATCACTTCTGACATAGAACCCACTGACCCTTCGGCATCAAAATGGATGGCTGGCACATGATTTGAAAGATGAAGAATATTCCATGAGATCACGCACCAACCATTGATCAATATTTCTGACATCGGTCCTTTTGAAAAACTCCACATCATCCTTCCTTGACCAATCAATGACTGCCAAATTGAGTACACGTAGTAGTAGACTCACCATACTTTATCACCTCTGAGAAAATTAAAATTGACAGCTAGCGTAAGATCTCAAACCTATGACACATCCCACGAGAACTTACACCCATCATTGATCTTCTACAAATTTTAGGACTCTCTGACAAGTCAGAAACCATGTCCCACTAACAACTACCAACATATTGTTTCGTGGACCAATAAAAAATTGCCAACTATGCTTGTGTGTCACTTCAGACCCACCATTTATACTGACTTGAACACCTTGCAAAATGGATGGCTGGCACATGATTTGAAAGGCTTACAAGATTATATGAGAATATGCGCCAACCGTTGATCTTGAATCTTAGCTGATAGTGAAAGACCTGACCCCACCCTGCTGCATAGGATACTTCTTTGAATCAAGGACCACCATTTGTGCTTATGTGGCAGTGGACCTACCGCTTTGAAATGTAACATCATAAAGGAGAATCAATGGTTGGCATATAATATCATAGGTCTGATAGATTTTATTAGAAGATACACCAACCGCTCAATTGAACTATGACCAAGACCCGGGCCCAGGGAAATATTAAAGGCCAAAACTATAGAAAGATTTAAGCATTGGGACTTAGGAAAAATTAAAACCCGTTGGGTGGTAGACTTAGGAAATATTTAAGCACATGCACTTATAAGATTTTAAGTGGCCCAAAAAGTAACATGAAAATAGAATAGGGCTAGGGTAAAACAAAGGAATTTAAAACCCAACGGCTAGATTTTTGAAATTTTTGAACTTAGGGTTTAAGCCAGAGGCAAGGAAAAAGGGTGCAAAGACCATAGGAAAATTGGTAAAGCCATGAAATTTTTTTGAGTGCTAATAGGAACAACAAAAAATCTATATGACATATAGAACACGTAAGATAAAATAGAGGAATTTAAAAATAGGTCAATTCCTTTATCACCTTACATCAATGAAGCAACAAGGATCATCTCAAGAAATCTAAACATAACATACAATAGGAAATTCATAATAGAGGAAGTATAACATGAACATGAAAACACATAAAATAATCTACCATATAAGAGGAGTTAGTCAAGTATGTAACTTGCCCCACCCCCTAGCCCTATCTATATTATTTATAGAAGGTGGGAAATATGAAAGAGGTGTAATAGCAAGAATAGTAGATGGAGCTATCACAAGTTCCAAACAGTGACCATGGTCTAACGATAAGTTACTTTTTTTGTTACGAGGAGGTAGGGATCAAATTTATGAAAATCTAGTAGAGAACTCATGATTTCTCTAAATGAGCTCACACATATCATCATAATTATTATCATTAGCATCTTTAGCTTTAGAAACATTGTAATCATCATCATCGAGTATCTTCTTTATCTAAATTAATTTCAATAGGATCTTTGATACAAATATAAAAGGCATCATGTTTATTCAATTTGATTTTCTTTAGATTAAATTCTTCCCTTAGGCTATGATTAGGTTGGTCAAAGGGGAACAAGCCAATAGAAGGTGTCTTAAAAGAGAAATATTTTTGGGAAGAAAGCTCATGGGCCTTAGTGCATAGTCATAAGAACAATGGTTATGTTTGGTTTTTCTTATCTTTGATACAAATATAAAATGCATCATGTTTATTCAATTTGATTTTCTTTAGATTAAATTCTTCCCTTAGGCTATGATTAGGTTGGTCAAAGGGGAACAATCCATTAGAAGGTGTCTTAAAATAGAACTTTTATGGGAAGAAAGCTCATGGGCCTTAGTGCATAGGCATAAGCCTAATGGTTATGTTTGGTTTTTCTTGAAATTTGGATTAGTTTAAGGTCAATCCACATTGGGTCCTTTTCTTCTTTAGAAGAAAGAGCAGAAGAAACCACACTAGGTTGAGAGATAGGATATGTAGAATGTTTATAATATTTGAGTGGTATAACTAAAGTGTAAATAAGAGGAAATGAAGGTATATGAAGGAGTCAAAGTCTAGGACAAAGAGATGGGACATATATTAGCTTCTAAGATAATTTCTTGACTTCCTCATCATCAAGTTTGTTAGGCCATTTTTCTGTCATAGCAAAAATATTATGACAATGGCCCATTTTTTTGCAAATTTTCTTGAAGTGCCCTTAGCCCTATGTTATTCAATGTGTCACCTTGCTCTAGCCCAAACCACATGTGCTGAATCGAAAAATCCAGAAAGTTATTCAAGTTTTAAAGTCTACTGGAAATAATTTCAAAATCTGCCATAGTGTCGAAAACCCACAGTATTTTTGAAAGTCCATGATGTTTTCGGTCTATGTGAAAACCTTCATTGTTTTTGACCTTGTGCCTTCCAGCTTTTGTGTGCTTATCTTTTGTTGCCAAAAAAATTGTGTGTTTTTGATCCTCTTTCATCAAAAACCCTGTGTGTTTTCGCCCTTGCACTTCTGCCTTGTTTGATGGCATTCCCTAGCTGCGTAAGTGCGATGGATGGTGGGCCTGGGTCTTCAAGGGGTCTCAAAATTATTTGTTGTCACATGATCACATGTCAAAAATTTTTGACATGTGACCATGCGACCAGTTGACATTTGGCGCTTAGGGCCCGTTGGCGGATATGTGCGGTGGGACCGGTCTTCTTGGCGTTTGGGTAGATTAAAGTTTGGTTTAATCTTGTGGCTATCATTATACCATTGATATAACTTTCTTGACCTTTAATACAGTGGTATAGTGACAGCCGTTGATTCTCATAAGGAAGGCAGGTGGGTCCGTTGACATGTATGCATTGTTGGCGCTATTCTATTCATCCATGTTTTTGCACAATGGCTTGTTGTCAGTGGGACTTGGTTTCCAGATGTGTAAGTGGGTCTTGATCATGTTAGTGACTCAATGAATGGTGTATAATCTCATCAAGTGTGTCAGAGACTTAAGATCTTGCAGTAGCCATTGATCTTCCTGCATGGGCCCGGTTGAAATTTCTTGGCGGTTTGGCAGTCCCGATAAATTTTAGCGGCTTGACAAATTTCCTTCTTGTTGCTAGTTCACGTAATGTTTGGTGATGCCCTAATTCATTTGGTGATTTAGCAAAAAATGGTCATGTGATTGCTAAGTTTTTTAGCGATGGTGGAAAGCATTTCACGAACTAGCGAAAGTTCTTCGATCGCTAGTTCACCAAATAAGGTGAGGTCGGTGTTTTGGTGACAAGGTGGAATTCTCATGGCGTGTTGCATGTTCGCATAGCCCATTTCTGATCTATGTGATCATGCGACAATTGTTTGGCATCATAGTTGTGGAGTTAAGGTGGGTCGGTGGTGCCCATCTTGCTGGCATGGTCAATTTTGATTGGTCACTGATAGGTGGTGGGGCTGAGAACTTTGCAAATGGTTGGTGATAGACTGTCGATTGTGGCTAGGTGACCATAGTTGCATGATCACAAAGGTTAGTTTGGTGTCTTGCGATCATGCGACCAAGCATAAGATGAAGCCCTTATTCTTGTGGTGGTGAAGTTGATGACCGTGTGATTACGTGACTAAGGGTAAACAGTTAAGTGGCATAGCCCGTGAAGTATGAAGATCTAACAGTGGGGATATAAAGTTGATCTCGGTTTAAATTATGGCCACTGATTCACTGCTGAAACTGTAAGTGTGGTCCAGAGTAGCTATGTGGCTGATTTGTAGAGGTTATTTTGTACCTGGTGGAGTGTGGTTTTGTGCTCAAGGTGTGTTTACAGGGGGTTGATTAGACTGGTTTTCATGGCAATTCCTAGTTTTATATCCTGGCTCGTAGATTTTCATAATTGTAGATCTGTTTGAGATTTTTTGGATTGCTTGGTTTCCTGCCCCTACAATAAATTTGAGATTGGTTCTGATTGGTTGGGTAGTTGAAATCCTAACCCTAGTTACCTATAGCTTGTTGCATCCTACTATTTGGGATTCCAAGGTAACCAGTGGTATAAATGGTAGGTTGTTCAATTTTGTAAGGGTTCCTTCTTCTGCAAATTTTTGAGGAGAATTGGTTCCAACTGAAGGATCCTTTTCCTATAGATTTTTCTCTTCTTCTTTTCATATAGAGTGTTCTGTTTTCCTTCCTTGTTTGATTTTTCTATTTGCACTACCTATGTGCATGCAAGTGGAGTTGTCTTTGCAGGGATAACTGGTTCAGAGTTAGTGTTCATGTATGTATGAGCTGAGGTGTCAAGGATATGTCATGCTTTTCTTCCAGTGGATGCTGGTTAATGTATTGTCTATTCATAGGTCTCTTCTAAGGGGAGGGTCAAAATCCTTTGATGGGTAATAGCATATTTGAATACATAGGTGGGAACTAAGTTGAGGTTTGGCCATGGTGTGTGATTTATGTCAGGCATCGACACATTGAGTATATTATTTTCTTGTTTCATAGTTATCTCTGCAATAGGGTATTTTGACTCTGTGGCCGTTTGGATAAGGCACTAGTCTATGAAAGGCATAGAGTATCTCAGGGGTCCCTTCAAACTCATTTTTAATCATTTTCCTTTCAGCTCCACCCTTTCCCTTTCTTGTTGTTAGGATAGGTCTCTAGCTTTCAATCTCATTCCATGCAAGTAGGGCTATTGCATGAGATTTTCTATCATCAGGGTACAGGATACCTATAGGAGATTGATTGCTATTCCACATTAATCTGTCTATAGGCCTTTGGTTTGTCATGAGGTGTCTTGAATGTCTAGATAAGGTAATACCCACCTGAGTGAATGTGGAGCTCAAAGAAGAAGGAGGATTTCTCTCTATCCTCATCAATTGGTTTATTTTTCTTGTCAAGCTTGAGTGCCTAACCTGTGTTTCAAGCCCAACTGTTTAATTCAAGTTTGGTCCTACAAGGAAAAGAGAACCAACAAGGTTAACACATCATCATAAGCCTTAGGGATATTGTACAACCCTCTTACCTAACCATAATGTGTACATGTTCCTTAGTAATAAGTAACCCACACACATTTTGTAAGACTAAAAGTAGCCTCCCTAGTTCTACACATGTTTTTAGTTCTAGAGAATGCATACATTTTATGATATATGTATGTATATATTTCTATAAATGTTCATGTCTCTCCCTGTTCCCTCTCTCTCTCATCTTCCTTTACCCATCACCATCTCTATCTATTCTGAGCTCTAATTGACTCTCTCTCTCTCTCTCTCTCTCATTGTTCTACATAACCCATGAGGGTTGTGTAGAACCAAGAGCTTGCACAAGTTTTAGTTCTAAATAACCCAAATGGGTTATGGTGTGGTATAAAATTGGTATTCAATTGAAATGAAACCAACACTTAATAAGTGATTAGCTCATGGATTTATCTACAAGAGTTCAAATCAAATGAACAACTAAACTATCAAAATAAGCTTCTTGCTTCCTAGTTGAAGTGATTTTAATCCTTTTATAATGCTCATCAAATTGGCATGAAGGATTAGTGACTTGACTACTCCAAAATGGAAGATTTCAAATGTGGAGAAGATGCAATGTAAAGCTAGATTGAAACTATGATACAAGATTAAAAAATCTACTTTCAAAGTAAACTAGAATGTAAGTACTCTATAATTATGAAAGTTACTCTAGGAGATGAGCTAAGGTAAGAATGTAAGAGAGCTATGAGAATATGATGAAAGTAACTAAGAGCTAAGAACATTAAAATAGCATAATAACTCTAGAATGCATAAAGATCGATAAAGATTGGACTCCAAAATGCCAAAAGAAGTGGGCCTTGAGCCAAGGAAGAGCTTACTTTTCAAGAAAGTTCCTCAAGAATGGGGGTGGAGATTAAGAGGCAAAATATGTTAGGTAGAGATGAGTGGTGAGAAAGATCAATCCTTGTGAAAGGATCCAAGATTTTTGATTGCTCAAGCTTGATTGGAGAATAAGACAAAATAGAAAATCCCCTTTCTAAATTCCATTTAATCAAGATTAAGTTGCACATTAATAAAAGTGTTAAGACTTTATATTAAAGGAAATATTTTGACAATTAAATGATTTTCAATCTTTTTATTTAGAAATGATTTAATTATGAAAGGGGGATTATTCAGGTAGCTTACACAATTATGTCTAGTAAATTATGCCTTTGAGATTTATATTTTTGCTTAAGGAAAATTGATCGAAATTAGGGTTTTAGGTTTTACTAGAAATTTTTTAGGTGATTTCATTTCCCCTCTTTGAATTGATGTTTGAGTAGTGTGTTGATTCAAAGAATAGATTGAAGCTAAATCAAATAATATCTTGATATGAAGAAATAGGACCATTCTTGATAAGAAGAAACATACTCTGAACTTAATGAAATGAAGACTGATTGAAGATCAAAGATATCAGCTCTGAACTTGATTGAGCAAAGACTAATGAGTAATGTAATACCTCTCCTATAGTGATACTATGATTTGACTCTTTTCTATTATGATGGTTAGAACTATGCACTCATGTTTATGTTTCATGGAGGATTATATGTTCATCGAATGATATTTATATGTTCAGTTATAGTTACATTGATTATATGTTTATGAGATCCTAGAAGAATTTATTTTACATGTTTTATCTAATGATTTGGATACTAACCCTTATCACGATTGTTTTATGGATACATATGTCTGATGTGTTTTCATGACTCAGGACGGAGTCGTAGTTACTCACTCAGTGAGGTCCACATGATGTACCGATCCTAGTCATCTGTCTACAAGTATTTGATCTATATATATGTACATGTATCTCTTCTTGGTGATGCAAGATTTGCAGGTACCGGGTATCATCTCCACCTGGCTTCAGAGGTCTGAGCGATCCCTTAAATCCTCGATCGTTGTTGTTGTCATGGAGATATCACCAAGCCTCACAAAAGAAAACCTTTACCTTGATCATTCACCCTAGGTGGGAAGTGTCAGATCAGTTCCTGGTAGGGAGGTAATATGTGATTTATTAGTTAATAGGATTTGTTCCTTGTACTTTCTTTTAGGGTATGCTCAATCTTGGTAGTAGATTATCAATGTGAGTCTTTGCTGGTCAAAGGTTGTTATCTTTGTTTAGATTATCATGTTAGCTTTAGGGGTAAGTTGATACATGTACCTTTAATCATACGAATAATCGGTTACTTATAATATATGTGTCATAAACATATGGGTGCACACATATGTTTATGAACACATATACGTATATTAAGATAGATATATATATAAATAAATATATATAATATATATATACTAAATTATATTAACAGGACTAATGAATTTTACTATCTTAATAATTGATTGGTAAAATTATTTTAAGAATATATTTATATACATATATTCTTAAATAGAAATTATAATTATAACCTATTTGTAAATAATAATAATAGTAATTAATAAAAAGAAAATGCTCTTTGTAATAAAACTAGCTATCTAGGAGGGAGTTGAACTCGAGACCTCCTAGAAGTTAGGCTAGTTGAATTCCAAATGTGCTATGTAATTTCCTTGTAAGCTATTTGATTAATTTTGTGGTTATAGTTTTCTTTGGATGTTATTTTAATTAAATTCATTAAAAGCTTTATTATTGTTTATGGGAGATGATTGGTTTTCCAACTAATTATGGAAGTTGGAGAAGTTTCTTCCCGTAGAGAAACTCCTCCAACTATCATAGTTGGATATTAAATATTTTAGAAGGTGTGAGCGGAGGGAGGCTAGATTTTTGAAAGAAATTGGAGGTTGGAAAAAAAAAACTATTGAAAATATTATTGAACAGAGAATTTATTAAATCTCAGTTTGAAGGTCTGTGGGCATTGCATCTGGAAGACTGCAAGTATAAGGATTCAAAGGAGTGCTGGAAAAGTTAGAGAGGATTTGATCGTCCTTCATCAAACAATTTTCAGAGGACTCCAGGTTGGAATCGAGCCTGAGAAATAGATTTATTTTATAATGTGAATGTTATTTTTAGATTTGTTTGAATGATTTGTGTTTTTAAAAAAAAGATTACAGAATATTGATACATTATTGTATTATTGCTGGTCATGTAGATAATATTGCATTATTTTTCCAGCCATCCATACATTATAGAAATGATATAGTCTTGTGTTTCAAATGCTATATTATTGTGGCATTCTGTCATTTTAATAATAATGTATTCTGTGTTGGTTATACTTTATTTTGTATAATTTTATTATTGTAGAAACCATAAAGGACTGATTTTATAAATTAATTAATTGATTTTATTAATTAATTATATCTTATAAACATAAATTAATTTATATTTTATAAATTAATTAAACCATTTGCAAAGTAAATGAAAAAAAAATCAAAGTAAATTTATTATAGTGTAAAACCATAATAAAATTTTAGTATAGTAATTTATTTTATTACTTTGTTAAAAACAATATAAAATAATGTTCAAAATTTACTTTATAAATTTTGAATTTATAAAATAAATTTTGAAACCAAAAATCAGTTTAAAGTTATGATAAAGTAAATTTTTTGTTTTTGAAACCAAAAATGATATAGGAAATAATAAAAACATAGGGCAAACAAAATTTATGTTTTAAACCTTTTTCAATTTTGTTGGGTTAAAATAAAAACAAATTTTTATAATATTGTTGGTGTTATTAATATATTTTATTATATGTATAATATATGTAAAATATTATATATATAATATAATATATGTTTTTATAATATTTTTCGGTGTAATATATAGTATTATATTATATATATAATGTGTAATATTATATATATAATATAATTTATGTTTTTATGTTATTATTTCATTTAAATTTAGTATTATATTATACATATAATATATGTAATATTATATGTATAATATGATATATGTTTTGAAAACATTGGTTTCAATTAATTATATATATATATATATATATATATATATATATATATATATATATATATATATATATATATATATATATATATATATATATATATATATATATATATATATATATATATATATATATATATATATATATATATATATATATATATATATATATATATATAATATTATATATATATAATATAATATATGGATGTATTAATTTTAAGACATCTAAGAGGCATATGAATTTGATAAGTAAATTATATAAATATTTAATGTGATATTGCACATATATATATAATATATTATATATATAATATATTATGTATAATACAACTTAGATGAAGTAAATTCAAAAACTAGAGACATCTTAATTTAGTGATTTAAATTATATATATCTTATTTGCAAATATATAATGAATACTCATTTTCATACTTGGATAAATGTTAGGAGAGGCTAGAAATCTGAAAAACAAAACCCTTTCTTCCTGACTTGTCAATAATCAAACCTAGCCAAACTTTAGGACCTCTTAAACATCCAAAGGTAAATCTGAAATTGTGCAAATGTTGAGCATGTTAGTAGGTTGCTGAAAACCTAACGGGAATGGGTTAGGGTTAGGAAACGTAGGACCATAAGTGAGTGGCTCTCAGTGCGGGGCCAGGGCCCTAAAGTGGCTAGAACCAGGATAACCGATTGATGAGTTAATTAACCAGTGATAACCTAATTAAATTTAAGGGAATGGGTATTAAAACATTAAAAAGATTAATTTGTGTCTCGCCCATGCCATTAGTGCTAAGATAGGCTATGGATGGGAGTGGGAGAAGGTACCTAGGCATAGGTACGATCGAATGGCACTTGTCTGTATGAAAGGCATTCGATCCCGCATGTGCCTACTTGGGGGCCGGGGCCCAGAGTGGCTAGTACCAGGACCACCCAAGGTGTGAGGGCTATGCGATGACACTCACTTAGGTAGTTACTAGAGTTTTCTACCTAGGCCTTAGAACCCTTGTTGTAAAGTACTATACTTGTGGGAAATGTTACTCAACCCTAGGTATAACCTAGTAAGTTCCTTCTTTGTGGGCTTGGTGTTTATCTCCTAGCACGGGGGAGTGGATCCTTTTGGGTATCCATGTGGTTGGGTGGAAAATATTTCTATCGAGGTATTCTTTGCAGATGTAAATAATTGAAGATCCATGCTTGTCTATGCACCTGTTGAAGAATGAAGACTTGTACTTATTCATGTTATGATGTAAACTTATGTATTCTCCTACGAGGAGTTTGAATGTAATGTAATTTCAAGATGATGTAATAATGGGTAGATATAGGAAAAAGGGTTATTTGGGATGTTTATTTTCATATACAAAATGTATGTTGAAGAGATGTAATTATGTAATGTTTCAAGTTACGTAAAATGTAGTGTATCAATGGTTGTATAATTGCAATATGTTAAGTTAGATGGATGAAATTGATTGTAGTGATTGATCTCTAAAAGCATTAGATGGAAATTGAAAATGAATGTGTTTAAGTATTTTTCTAATAAGGAATATTAGATGAAACCGGTATGGGTAGAAAATGTGGTTAATAGAATTATCTATCAGCTTTAAATAAATCATACATTTACATTTAAGGGAACCTTGGAAAGAAGTTAGAATAAGTTTTGTTTATTTGTAATTCTAAAAAGTTCAAAATTTTTCATAAAACTCTACTTAGGTTTTCTTTTATAAAGTAAACCTTTGTGCTTTTCCCTGGTTCCCTTGCGGGGCATGACAAGTAAAACCAGAGTATCTGACCTGATATGATGTGATGAGATTGAACATCTATCCAAAGATAATGAAAAATAACCAACTTGATATGAAGCGATGAAACTAATCAATGTCAAAGATCTTGAAACAAGTTCTTTGAAAAGGTTTTTGAAGAAGCCTATCACCTGATTGAGTGAAAATACTAGATTGATATGAGTCCTGATGAACCCAATATGCTTTGGGAATGATGGTAGATTGATATGGGTCTTGATGAACCTAACATGGCCCAAGAGATCTATTGGAGTTGATGAAAAATAACCCACAACTCCCACGAGCACCTGCACGCAAACACCTATCATGGAAGGAGAGAGAAGAAAATAGTTATGGAGGCCTGAACACATTGATCCATGAGAGGAGAAATCATTGATGTACAAAAATAAAAGTTGCAATCAATAATGAAATGTCAGAAAAGGTTACAAAGTGTTATGAGATCAATCCTTATAAAAGGAGATCAAAAAACCTAAAAAGGTAAAACCCTAGGTTGCATAATAATAATTAATAAAGAAATTAATTATTATATGCTTAATGTTTAGCTTAAGTAAAAAGAGGTAATAAGTGACTGAATAATTAAATCAATATGATTCAATTAATCAATAAACACTTTATTACTCTAACACCCCCCTTAAGATAAACTTTGGGAGAAGCTAAAAACCTAGAAAGAACAACTAAAAGAAAATGGGTCCCAAAAACAAAAGGCCTGATCAGGTACTTGTAATACCCAAAAAATGGGCTATAAGTTCATTAATCTCCTACATCTTCAATTCGAATGAAATCGACATCAAAGTCCTAATCTAAGACACATCTAAACATCATCGAATCATAATTGATTATATTAAATTCTGCATTGGGGAATATTCCTAGTAATATTCTTAATCATCATAATTATCTTTAATTTTATAATTATTTGGCAATAAATCACATTTATCCTAAAGTTTGATTAATTGAATATTTTCATATTTAATTAATTAGATTTAATATCTTGCCACTTAATTGTTTAATTAAATTTAATTCTATCTATTATTAATTGTATTATTTAATTTTGACAATAAATCTAATATCATATGAATAATTGATTAAATTCTTATTTAATTAATTAAAGCAAGTTGTCATTATTTGATAATATAGTTTTTAATAAAAGTTTGATTAAATAATTGATTAACCCATAAATCAATTGTTTTATTTTTAAAAGCAGTTAAGTTGGAAATAAATCACTTTATTATTAAATTAATTCATAAATAAAACATGCACAATCATAAAAGCAGACAACTATCAGTTATCAATTAAACCTAAACTTTATTTTGAGTTAAAGCTTAGCTTTTGCATATTTTTGTGAGTTAATTATCCTTTATTATAAAATAACTCAAAAATCAACCTGAGTTATTTGAGTGATTTATGGCTTTTTTTCCCATGCACCTCCAAAGCCCTGGATTTCTATAAAAACAAGGCTCATCTCTTCATAATTCATCTCTAAAATCTCTCAAATTTGCATCCAAACATCTCATAATTTTGCAAGCTTACTTTGCCAAATTCATCTCATATTTTTGCACAATCACGCTGGAGAATAGGAATTGAAGAATCAAAGCTCTTGCGAATCGACATCTTTGTGAGATCAATCTTATTTTTGCATTCATATTGCATATCATTGTTAGATTAGCATTGCATATCAATTTTTAATAGCATTCATAGCATATCAATTTCATATTAGCATAGATTCATATCAATTTTTATCATTCTTATTGCATAGAAAATTTAAAAAAATAGATTTATTGCATTCATATTTCATATCAGTTTTATATTCAAATCCTTCATTTAGGTGTCGTCTAGGTCACTGATCTCGATTACAATCTGAGAACATCAATCTCGCACCTATTAGAAAGCAGCAAATCGCTTGGTTAGATAGTTTTCAATTTTGCATGATTTTGATTATAGCTAACCTCTAATGTTTTACTAAAGTGTTGTGTCTACAGATCAGGTACAAAATTCACACACACATTTCTGGTGCCCACCGTGGGGCAACCCACCTTTGCATGTTGGTTTTGATTTTTTTGGGGAGCTAAAACCTTAAAGTTTTAAAGATTTAATTTTATCTCCCAAACAGCTTAGAGATTTGGTCTGAATTTTTTTTTTTGGGTTGGTGACAGATCGGGGAAGCTTTGATAAAAAATTTAGAATTTTATAAAATATTTAGAATTTTTAATAATTTTTTTTCAATTTTTCATAAAAAATTAATTTTCAGTGAAAATCAGAATATTTTTTGAAAATTTTTATATTTTCAGAAAGCTCTTCAAATTATACAGGGGGTCTATTATTTGTGTTTTAAATTTGGATACAATTTAATAGCTCAAATAGTCAATTTGCAAAAACTAGTCTATTTTGATAAAATAGGTCTCTAGGGCACAAATGAAGAGATTTTTTTAAAAATTTTATATTTTTGGAAAGCTCTCTATTTTTTGGTATTGGTCTCTATTCTACATTTCTATTTTTATGGCCAAAATCATATCAAAAAAATTAGATCTTGTTGACTAGGTCAAATGTAGTGCAAAAAAATTAAAATTTTGTGATGGGTATGCACTTATTTTTCATATGATTCAATGCATGATATGAGTTGTCATTTGGATTAATTCTAGTTATTATTGCTCTTAAAAATTGATTTTAGATCTAACCTTAGGGTTTTCATAAGTTGAATATATTTTGCATATCTTATTTGCTTGTTTGCTTGTTGGAGAGTTCGTCACTTGCTTGCATGGAAAAGCTCAACAAGAATTGCTAAAAATCAGGTAAAATCTACTAAGCGTGTTGCAAAGATCCCAGGTATTCTCCTTTATCTAATAATATTTTGATTTGGGACTTAAAATAAATCTCTCAAGTGTCAAGCTTGTGTGCATCTTTTCATGCTTTTGATCTATTTCTACACACTTGCATAATTTGATACTAGGTTGTGATCCCTTAAAGATTCATTAAGTAGTCTTAGAATACTTGTGATTGATCTTGATTGCTATCTTGAGTTATTGGACTTGCTAATCTGTCGGCCCCTCATTTCTGCCCCGTGGTTGCAATCTCAGCACCATAAAGGGGAGGGGTCAATAGGACAAAAGCGTTAAGTGTTCCACTTGGCAACCCGCCTTTTATGCTTTTAGGAACTCACTTGTTTTCTAAGTTGGGGATGTTGGTATTAAGAAGAATTGCCACTAGTGACAACACTTATTTGCATTCTGAGTGCAAACCGAGTAGAACAGGGCAAACCGAGAAGAACATTGCAAACCGAGCAGAACAGTGCAAACTGAGCAGAACAATGCAAACCGAGCAGAATAGTGCAAACCAAGCAAGAATAGTGCCAACTGAGCAGAATAGTGCAAACTGAGTAGAACAGTGCAAACTGAGCAGAACAGTGCAAACCGAGCAGAATAGTGCAAACCGAGCAGAACAGTGCAAACCGAGCAGATAATGCAAACCGAGCAGGACAGTGTAAACTGAGTAACATTATGTCTACCGAGTCACTAGTATTTACTGAGTTCAAAACCTACCAAGTGGTTAGTATGAACCATGCCTTCACTTCTACCGAGTGCATGATGATGCCGAGTAATGTAGTGGACGCCGAGTATCAGAAAGTCACCGAGTTAGTTTGCAGGAACCGTGTAACCATACTTGGGCCGACTTAGTGGCACTTATGTTTATTTGTCAAGCCAACTTTGTAATTGTAATTAATTGTTTAGACTTGTATATAAACAATGTTGTAAAGATGTCAAGATGTAATTAAAAATGAGTATATATGTGAATAAAAAGAAAAGGCAGAGATAAGCGAATTACAAAGGGCTACAACAATATAGGGAACAGCAAAGACAAATTCATCACAGAAGGTGATCAGTACATTCAGTGAATCTCAATCAGCAATCCAGTTGCAAAGCAAGAGATCTACTATTTCATCCTAACAGGTGAATCAGTACTAAAATCCTTTAACCAGGTAGACTTAACAGTCTGTTGTAAAATCTCTTTACCAAGTGCATACTTCATTGTATGTTTGTAAATCCTTTAACAAGGTGGATTTAGCAATCCTTATTGCTCCTAACAAGGCAGATCATCAGAAGTGATCAAATTGTAAGCCTTAACCGGCCAACTTTATTCTGCAGTACTAAAGCTTTGTGGGTTTCATCCCCACCCCAGTTTTACTTTCTTTTTGGAAGGTTTTTGGGTAACCAAATCTATGTGTCATTATTGTGAATGCTTTTAAGTTTCATGCTTTCTATATGCATAAAGAAAAAGTGAACTATATGTTAATACATCTCTAATTGTAAGAAAATTCAAAGTTACTGATTCACCCCTCCCCTCTCAGTAACTCGGTTAATCCCTGAATATTTCCAACAATTGGTGTCAGAGCTTTTTTTGGTTCTCAAGATAAAGCTTAACTAGCTTGAGCAAAGATCCAGGACAATGGAGGTATTCAAACTGAACAAGGTGATTGAAAATGAAAAGCTAGATCTGGAAATGGCCATAGCTAAACTCAAGGAAGCAAAAGAACATCTTTCCCAATCCCTAAGAAGAAGGAAGGAACTTGCAAATCAGATGAATGATCAGAATAACATTGAAGAAAAGGTTGAAGATCTTTTTCCCTCAAATAGCTCAGTTGAAGCAAACAATGCTATCAAAGAACTCCTAGAAAAGAATGGGTCTCTGCAGGAAGAAGTGAGAAAATTAAAAAGAGAACAAGAGCTACACTCAACAAGATTTTGTGAGATCTTAGAACAAAGAAACAAGTTGAAAAATGAATTAGATGGAAGGAAGAATGAAGTCCAAAATAAAACCCTTCAGCTAGAAAACCTAATTGATCAGATCTCCCATACAAATGAGGAAATTTTGAATCTAAGATCAGAAATAGAAAACACAAGAGAAGAACTAAGATCTGAAAAGAAAATCAATCTAAGATTGGTGGATGACCTAAACGCCAAAAAACAAATTAATGAAGGAATGCTGAAAAGCCAAGAAGACTTGAATCAGCTGTATGAGTGAAATCTGCATAGGCAGAAAGGAAAAGCAGGACTTGGATACAAAGGAGAAGGTGAATCTTCTAAGCAAGGTACTCAAAGAAATCAAAAACCTACTTGTAATCATTGTGGTAAAATAGGACATACTTCAAATAAATGTTGGAATAATTAAAAAGCATAATTCAATGGAAAATGCTACAAATGCAATCAACATGGTCACAAAGCAAATGAATGCAAGGAAAAACCAAGATTCAGAGGTAATTGTCACAAGTGCAACAAACAAGGTCACAAAGCATCCGAGTGCAGATCCAAGACATTCAATCCAGCAGAACAAATTATGAAAGCAATGTTTGGATGGGACTACAACACCTGGTGTAGATGTCATTACTGTGGAGAATATGGACACATTGGCATGAACTGCATAAAACATCATCTAAGGAAAAGAGATACTACCGTAAGATGCTTCAAATGCACTAAACTCGGTCACATAGCCAGAAACTGCATGAATGCTAGTGAAGTTGAAGATGGAAAGAAGAATGAAGCAACTAAGGTCAGGAAACAGGTGAGACAAAAGTGGATTCCTAAATCTACTGAGCAAACCAGTCCAAGTAATGGAATGGGTGGCTCTACCGACTCAAACTAAATTTCCAAGAAAGCACTGGAACTGTATTCTCCTAGACAAACTTCAAGCAGTTCCAGAACTGAATTAAAAGAAAGATCTAAATCAGCATACAAGATGCAGTAAGATCATAGGAAGGTCGGTACCAGTCTTAACTGAACAAGGTCGGTATTAGTCTTTACCGAGTGAGGTCGGAGCAATATGAATTCTTGAGTTTACCGAGTTGCAAAGTCTTCACTGAGCAATTAATTCTTAGTGGGTGATAGTCTGTCAGAATTCATACCCTAATTTGTACTGAGCATTAATGACAGAGTTGTAAACAAAAGGCAAGAAATCGAACTCATTTCTCACCATGAATTTTAGCACTTTGAGAGCAGAAAACTTCAAAAGCAATCCAGCGACTCAAATACCTTTTGCGAAAAGAATTTTCTATGAGCTACCATGGCATCATCCAGCACCTCAGCGAAGAAAGGATCTGAAATGTTAGTCCAAGGGGAATGGAAAGCACCAGATTTCAAGATCGTGCCCGCAATTGCAGTAGCCCTAGACCTGAACGGAGCTCAATCTCAGATTCCTCCTAAGGTACTACTTATTAACGATATTTGCAATCATTTCAACTGTGCAATTCATGAAATGGGAAACCTAGAACTAGATATTGTGCATGAAAAACTATGTGTGGATGGTACTCTAAAACCCGAGCACAAACATCTGGAAGATAAGGGATTAGTTCACATTGCACATTTGCCTCGAAACTTTTGGGAAAAATGGGTTAGATACATTCTCAGCCGTATACATGATGGCAAGATTTGGCTTGAGCAACCCATAGAGATCACCAAGAAGATGATTCATCAAATCACCGGTCTTCCCATGTTGAACAAAGCAAAAAATACCAAAACCCTAGGTTGGTCGGAACTGAAAAAGAAAACCCTAGCCAAGTGGGACGGTAGAGGCATGAAAGTTAGCAGCATTACCGATGCTGAACTAAAGTTCGGTACACACATAATTGCCCATAAAATATACAGTTCAAGTCGACAGAATAGTGTCTCCTGTGAAGCTATTGACCTAGCATACAAAGTGGTCAAGAATAACTTATCATTTGACCTTGCAGTTTTATTGTTAAAACGGTTTAAGAAGAACATGGAAAGCATTCAAACTTCCAAAAACAATCCATGTAAGTTTGGATCCCTACTAGTCTATTTATTCTTCTATGTTAAAAAGTTCTTCCCTTCCAAAGGAAAAGTTGTATGGAGAAAAGATGTGACAGTCCTTTATGAGATAAATGAATACATCTCAGAAATGGGTGAAAATTTTGAAAGCATCATGGATAGTTATTTTGAGTCTTTCAAAGAGAAAATGAATGATAGATTCTGGATTCCACAGAAGTTGGTGGAGGATTACAAGGATGACATTTGTTTCATGGTAGACTGTGACAATGTATATATTCAAGCAGCTAAACTGAGGATTGTATATGTAAAACCTCTTCCTTATGAGGTAAATATTGATGAGACCAAGAATATCATTGAAGCCCTTCTTAATCATCCTGTTAATCCCAAAGCTCCATATTTTGGAACATATGATGAAGCAAAGGTGAGAATTGAATTAAGCATAAAACTTCCACAGGCGGTAAACAAAGGAAAGAAGAGGATAGCCAAAATGCAAATGCTAATCGAGGACAAAGGAGATAACGATGAAGAAGAAGAGGAAAAGGAAGAGAAAATAGAGGAACTAGAACCTGCAAAGAAGAAAGGAAAGGTTTTTATCACTAAGGCACCTAAGCCTCCCACTGCTGTATTTACAAGAAGAAGTGCAAGAGGTAAGGCAGATAAAGATAAGGCAGACAAGGCAGACAAAGATATAGTATTCAAAAGGCCTCCTCTAAACTTTCAAGAGAGGATCAAACTTTTTAGAGACGGATCAGGATCTGGAGTAAGTAACATAAAATCTTTTAAATATGAAACTAGATCGGAAACAGAACAAAAGGAAATAGAAGATGCTGTTATTGAAAAGATGGGACAGTGGAAATACTCTCCTGATGAAATAGCCCCATAGGTTCCAGCAGTCTTATTAAATCAAATAAAAATGAGATGGAGCAATGCAAAGCAAACTGTGATAGACATATTTGATCAAACCGTGAGACAGTTAATGCCGAGCTTGAAAAATGATGAAGTAAAGAAGGCATTAAAGGAAAATGAAAGTAAGATGACACTAAGGTTCAATACTTGTTTGATTCTGATCAATAATATTGAATCAGTTGTGAAGGCTGCAAATGCCACATGGAAGAACATATACCATCTTCACCAACCGAGTATTGAAACAGTAATAATAAAAGATATTGAAGATGACAGTGATGAACAAGAAGAAGCCATTGAGGTAGATGATACTGTGAGGATAGCAGTAGAAGTCATTGCATCACTTCCTACCTCTCCAGTAAAAGTTTCTACATCTAGCCCGGAGACACCTTCAAGCATGGTTGTGACAACTTCAACTTTTGTCCAATCACCTATAGCAACAACAGAAGCAACCACCATTTCTACTACCAAGTTGCAGTCTCCCATTTCATCAAGTTTTCCAGCAGTAAGTATTCCAGTTTTTGATTCTACAAGTGTAAATATTTTAAGTTCTCCAGTAGACAGTGTGCCAGTCTCTATAGCCAGTCCTACTATGTCTATTGTCACTACTACTAAGGCATTAAGTACAAATAAGCCTAAGGCTCTACCGAGTATAAAATTTTTGGGTAAGAATATAGTAGAGGATATAGACCTAGATGAAGAAATAGAGATTCCAACATTAGATTTTGCAAATCTATCAGCGGACCAAATGCAAAATATAGTTGAAATCCTCCAAAGGAAAGCAAAGCAAAGAAAAAGAAGCTTAAAGAGGAGAGAGACAAGGAATATCAAATCATTAAGGATGCTAAAGACATTGTGTATGATGCATTAGGTATTAAAGTAGACTCCTCTCAACATGTTTTTCTACAATTAGCTGAAGCAGTAAATAAATACAATGAGGATTCATCTGGGATAGAAAAGTTAGTTGAAAGAGCTGAGAAGAGATTCAACAATAAAGTGCTTGAGCACATTGCTCAGCACATAGCTATTAATCAAGTGGAATTGTCTTCAGATTTGTCAAATATTGAATCTACCTATTCGAATGTCACCTCTCTTTTGGCCAGACTGTGCAATATTGCCGAGTTCACAAAGGATGTTAAGGATAAAATGAATAAAATGGATGAGGATATGAAGATTAGCATACAGAAGCTGCAACTTGAACCAAGTTCAAGCTCTGCTCATCACATGAAAGTCTCATACCTATCAAATATGCAGTCAGATCTACTAAAAGAAGACACAAGGATCCGGTCCACACTGCTAGACATCCAGAACATGATCCTTCCCATCATGAATACAATGTATAAGCACATTGAACATTCCAAAACATTGATTCATGACAATCAATTCTCTATAGCAGATCACATGATTGAACTCTCTGCAGAAGTCCAAATTGCAATCCATACATGCAAGATTCTGCAAGAAAATTGGGACAGAACCCTGGCACTAATGATGAAGGTACATTCTAATTTTCTATCAAATTTTGGATTCTCTTTGTAAATCACTTGTATATACACCTTTGGCATTATCGTCAAAAAGGGGGAGATATGTATAGAAGGGGATATGTATAGAAGGAGATTTGTATATAGAAAAAGTTAGCACATTGAAAGGGGGAGATAATGTATAAAGCCCTATGACAAAGAAAAAAAAAATCAATAAGTGTATATAAGTTTTGAGCAATAAGTGTTTTTGTCACTAATGCCAAAGGGGGAGATTGTTGGCATTAAGCAGAATTGCCACTAGTGACAACACTTATTTGCATTCTGAGTGCAAACCGAGCAGAACAGTGCAAACTAAGCAAAACAGTGCAAACCAAGTAGAATAGTGAAAACTGAGCAGAACAGTGCAAATCGAGCAGAACAGTGCAAACCGGGTAGAATAGTGCAAACCAAGCAGAATAGTGCAAACCAAGTAGAACAGTGCAAACCGAGAAGAACAGTGCAAACCGAGTAGATAATGCAAACCGAGCAAGACAGTGTAAACCGAGTAACATTATATCTACCGAGTCACCAGTATTTACCGAGTTCAAAACCTACCGAGTGGTTAGTATGAACCGTGCCTTCACTTCTACCGAGTGCATGATGATGCCGAGTAATGCAGTGGACGCCGAGTATCAGAAAGTCACTAAGTTAGTTTGCAGGAACTGTGTAACCATACTTGGGCTAACTTAGTGGCACTTATGTTTATTTGTCAAGCCGACTTTGTAATTGTAATTAATTGTTCAGACTTGTATATAAACAATTTTTTAAAGATGTCAAGATGTAATTAAAAATGAGTATATATGTGAATAAAAAGAAAAGGCAGAGATAAGCGAATTACAAAGGGCTACAACAGTATAGGGAACAGCAAAGACAAATTCATCACAGAAGGTGATCAGTACATTCAGCGAATCTCAATCAGCAATCCAGTTGCAAAGCAAGAGATCTACTGTTTCATCCTAACAGGTGAATCAGTACTAAAATCCTTTAACCAGGTAGACTTAACAGTCTATTGTAAAATCTCTTTACCGAGTGCATACTTCATTGTATGTTTGTAAATCCTTTAACAAGGTAGATTTAGCAATCCTTATTGCTCCTAACAGGGTAGATCATCAGAAGTGATCAAATTGTAAGCCTTAACTGGCCAACTTTATTCTGCAGTACTAAAGCTTTGTGGGTTTCATCCCCACCCCAGTTTTACTTTCTTTTTGGAAGGTTTTTGGGTAACCAAATCTATGTGTCATTATTGTGAATGCTTTTAAGTTTCATGCTTTCTATATGCATAAAGAAAAAGTGAACTATATGTTAATACATCTCTAATTGTAAGAAAATTCAAAGTTACTGATTCACCCCTCTCCTCTCAGTAACTCAGTTAATCCCTGAATATTTCCAACAGGGGACTCATTTTCAACTTGTGTGAGGTGTTAAGTGTTCCACCTTGTGGACTCATCTCATATTCACTTTAAGCGTTAAGTGTTCCTCTTTTTGCTTTTTGGGTACTTTTGGTAGATTTGCTTTCAGGAATATATCTGTGCTCACATGGTAATTAGGCCCTATGAACACTATTCATGATTCTTGAGAGATTGGATTCCTAGAGAAATCTTTCTTGACGATAGAATCCTTGTAGGTAGGGAGGATACTTAGTGTGTTTCACATTGATTGACACATTCTCTCTCGGGAGAGGTTGATAGATCACGTGGGGTTGATATCATGAGCTTTGGTGAATCAAAATTGGCTAGTGCGTCTTCTCTTATTGATTGACACATTCTCTCTCGGGAGAGGTTGATAGATCACGTGGGGTTGATATCATGAGCTTTGGTAAATCAAAATTGGCTAGTGCATCTTCTCTTATTGATTGATACATTCTCTCCCTGGAGAGGTTGATAGATCACGTGGAGTTGATATCACAGACCTTGGTGGAATAAAACTTTGTCTTAGCATGTCAGATTAATTTGCTTGCTTTGTTTGCGTTAAAAGTGAAAAGGTGTCAAAAACTTTAGATCTGGAGCCAAGTCCCCTTGTGGTATACTATTGTGAGTCATCTTTAGAGAGGGTTAACCGTAGCGGACAATCCCTTCACAGGGAAAACTATGTTGATGGAACCTCAAGCGGTAATAGCCATTTTCACCATGGTAGTGACAGCCGCTATATAAATGTCCTTATGGAAGAAATCTCCACAGGTATGGTTCATTGTTGGGTTGTCAGATCTCCCTAGTAGCTCTTGAAGATTAAGTTCTCAGACTGTGTCAAAACCCTGGTGCACCGGGATTCAAGTTCACCCCTTTGAATCATAAAAGTTGCAGAGTCAAACCATTACTAAAAACCCTAGAGAGGCCAATTTTTCACTTTCAGGTATATGTGTGTTATTGCAAAACTTTTCAGAACATACACAATTAGTACTCTCAAGGATTAGCACAATTTGGTCACTTGATTGTTCATGCGCAAGGTTGTTTTTTCCCTTGTTCATTATTTTAAGACATGCTTGGAATCACTTGCTTGCTGTTCTGCGTGCTTGTTTATCTACTTGGCTATTAAAAATGATCAAATCCGGTATAACCTTCAAAATCTGGACAATACAATTTGCAAACAATCCAAAACTGAAAACCTTAAGTTTTGCAAAATTTGACATAAAATTCTTTCTGGAGTCAAAAGTCATTTCAAGAAGTCAAAAGTCGTATGAGTTTTGTCAAGTGTCATTTTAGTATTGCCCATCTGTCGTATGATTGAGAACCCAGTGTCATTTAAATTTTCAAACCAGCAAATTCAAGAAAGTCAAAACCCTGTTAGCAACTGTCGTACTAGTTTTGTCAACCATCATTTCATTTCTACCCAACTGTCATACGAGTTTAGCAACTATCATTTCATAGACTACCCAGTGTCATACGAGTCTGCAGAGTGTCATTTGGAAAAATTTGAGAGAGTTGTCAAAAATTGTCAAATTGCAAGATATCCAATGTTTCCAACCTAGTTCCAGAATCTGTCAAAAATATCATTGTGTCAAGAACAAATCAGTAGCTATTGAAAATCAGTACACATGTCTCAAAGAATTAGTACACATGAGGAATAAATTTTGATCGCCGCTATGATGAATCAGTTGCAAGCTATGCAAGTCCAGCTTGACAAACTTGAGAAAGAAAATGAACCTCTATACTCTTTTCCATTTGATAAAGACTTGTACATGTCACCATGCCCCCGAAAAAAATTTGAGCAATATGATACCTCTTCCACAGAGAGTGACACATCTAGCTTTGGAGACTATGATGACTATGATGACAGACAATGTAATGATACCTATGACACCTCTATTCCTAAGAGTCCTCATCATCGTTCATTCCTGCTTACTACAAATGGGACGTCACATTGGATAGATCATGATGGTGATCCATATGATTCTAAGTTTGAAAGAGACTTTGATGGCTTTTGTGGACAATACCTTGATGATGATCCATCTACTACTGCTGAGGACTATAAAATGCATCATGCTAGCTTGAAACATCAATACTATAAGGATCTCTCCTCTAAGAACTCTCAGGCTGAAAATAAAGATTACACTCTCAAGCAAGATCATGTTAATGCTGAACCTTTGTCTGGTGATGGTTCCCTTCCATCCCCTACTTCCTCCAATACCCGTACATTTCTTAAAGCTTCCGAGTCTTTCAAATCTTTCACAGAACCTTCATCCGACACAAGCCTTGATACTTTTCATGCGGTTCCCTATAGTTATCCTCCAGGGCTACCTCTTAAAGAAACTCAAGCTAACCTTCACTTGGCTGCAAAGACTTTCAATAATGATAAACCTAAAGAGCCTAAGCCTTCATATGCTATAATCCCTACTTTAGCTACTCCTCCACCATCTCTTCCAAAGTCATCCATACAATCCCAACATGCTTCCTTGTCCTTAAAAGTGGCTCCATGTCAAGAGGACTCTAAAAATGATGAAGAAAAGAACATAAAGAAAGATCAAGATCAAGAACCCTCCATGTCATCCACTCCTTTTCACGATGTCTCTTATCCGCCTCAGGGTTCTTTTGATCCTGTACCCCCTTTTTCATGCATTCCACCATGTCTTAAGTCTTCACCTAAGCAAGATCAAGCTACTACTTACACTGTTGAGCTTATTGACAATCAAAATAACCTTACTACGCTTGCACTTTCCAAAGATGATACTTCCATTAAGGTTGGTAAAAATGGTGTTCCTTCCAATGTTAAGCCTATTGAAAAACAAGAGAAAAATTATGCGCTTATGCTATCCGAAGATCCTTGTCAAGATCAAAATCTTTCATCTTCTTGTTTTACCACTCCATGTTCACTTCCACTTTCTACTCTTCCTAAGTCTTTGCAAGCTTTGAACAATCCTATCAAAGAAGGTGCTCATATTCAAGATGTCCATGATTCTATTGAAAATTCTAATGCTCACTCTAAAGATGTTGATATCCTTGGTTGTCATATAGATGTTGATGAACTTATTGATTATCCTTTTGCATCTTCCACTTCCATCCTTGGACCTCTTCCACCACTACTAAGGGCTTCACGTCTGCCTTCCATCTTGGGTTCTTATGTCCCTTCACTTTTCCCTTCTAACTCTCCTTATTTTCCATCCATCTTAGGTCCCTACGTCCCTCCATCTCCCATATTTTCTCAAGATCAAAATAGATGCATGCCCTTGAATCCTTTTCATCCACCCACCCATCTAAACTAGTCATATCCTCCTTCTTCCACAAGTCCCAAGTTCTTTGGAAGTAACTCAAATGCTCAATACAAGAAAAAAAAGCAATGCAAGAATCCATCAAAAAAAGAAGATCACCATGTCTCCTCTAATCGACACAGAGGCATAAAGTCAAAAGAGATATCTAAGAAAAAAACTACAAGACAAGTATGGGTTCCAAAATCCATCATTGAAGATATTCTCTCTAGATCATCAAAAGGAAATAAAAAGCCTATGGCTATATGGATTCCAAAGTCTCTTTTGAAAGAGTCTGGTGTTGAGAAAAAAATGAAATTGACATTCAAGCTTCCAAAGGCTTCCACTTCATCTCCCTCCAAAAATATTCTTCCATTTCATGTGCCTAAACCACAACCTCTGCTATCCATTCGCCATATTCCTTCACATATTCCTTCATTCACGATTCCTCCATTCTCTCACCACCCTTCAAGGTATGTGTTGATGTTGAACTTGCCTTCCTTTCCATCTACCCTTTCACAATCCTTCCATGCATTATCCTTCTACCTCCTATCCTTTTTCCTCACTTGCCTATTCCTCCTATCTTCCAACCTCACTCACTTTACATAAAACCTTATCCTCCATTTTTCTCTTTCATCTCCCTTTCCCTATCAGTATCTTTGAGCATGTCATTTTGAATCTTTGGCATATCATGGTTTATCCTTTGAAGGAGCATTATCTAAAAAGCTTGCCTTCTTCCAAAAAATAAATGAAAAATAAAATAAATTGAAAATGTGCCTTGGTGAAAACTTGGAAACAGGCACCTTGGTAGCAAAAGTAAAGAGAAATAAATTCATCCTATGGTGAATACCACTCCCTTGTGGCACCTTGGATAAGTACCATGATGAAAATCTGACAATCAGGCATTATGCGTAGTTCTTCTACATATTTCATCCATTCCATCTTCTCTCTTTGATCTTGACAATGTTGATCTATACATGAACATTTGGCTATTTTGTGAGCTATCTTATGATGATCTTATTTTCATTCCCTTCCTTTTTAGCCTTCATATCCATCTTCCTCCATTCATTTTTGCCTATCGCTATCCTTTTCCCCTTTGGTCTTGATCTAAAAAGAAAAGAGAAAGAGTAAAACATGATGCTATGAAGCCTCTTGACATGTCTACTCTTTTGGACTACATCCTTTCCTTCTTTGGCATTACGCTATTGTGACTTATCCTATGGTGGCCTTTCATTGCTTGTCCAAATGCGCTTTACATGACAATTTTTTCCTAGCTTGAGTATTCTTGAGGAGTTTTCCCTTGAGGATTTCTTCCCTTCATTAGCTTTCATTCTCTTGTCTTCCATCTCTTTCACCAGCTTGCCAATCCTTCTTGTTCTCCACCTTGCTAGACATTGGGACTGCATGATATAATCTTGCTTGGGAGTTTGCAAATGGAAAAAGATGCTATCAAGTATACCAAGTATCAGAATAATTATCAGAACAACTATCAGAACCAGTATCAGAACAATTATCAGAACAAGTATCACAACCAATATCAAAAAAAGTATCACAACCAGTATCAAAACAAGCATTAGAACCAGTATCAGAACAATTATTAGAATAAGTATCAGAATCAATATTAGAACCAGTATCAGAACAATTATCAGAATCAGTATCAGAATCAGTATCAGAACCAGTATCAGAATAATTATCAGAATTAGTATCAGAATCAGTATCAGAACTAGTATCAGAACAAGTATCAGAATGGGCCTATAGAAAAAGTATCAGAACACCTACTGGGGCTACACCTTTCACTTTAGTTTATGGGTCTGAAGCGGTACTACCTATTGAGGTTGAAATTCCATCACTCAAAATCAGAACGCATGGTCTAGTAACTGATGATGACTATAGAGCGTCTAGGTTACAAGAATTGGAACTACTAGATGAGCACATACAAGCAGCGTATGATCATCTTAGAGTATATCAGAAGAAAATATCTAGAGGCTACAACAAGATAGTCAGACACAAAAAATTTCAGGTTGGTGATCTAGTCTTGAGAGAAAATCCTAAAAATCAATCCCATCAAGAATGCAAGGGGAAGTTTGAACCCAACTGGCTGGGTCCCTTTGTAATCACTACTACTTTTGGGCTCTAGTGCCTATCAACTCTCAATGACTGAAGGAGAATAGCTCTGAGAACCAATCAACATTCTCCATCTAAAGAAATTCTACGCTTAAAGCATTCAATCTATGGTAAAATGTCCTTAAAAAATCTTTAAAATTAGAAAATGTCTTGAAAAAATGAACATCTTGGTGAAAACCTAGCAATAGGCACCTTGATGATTCACAAAAAAATAAAAAAATATTAAAAGTACAAAAAAATTGAAAAAATGAAAAATACAAAAAAAAAAGGAAAAGAAAAGAAAAAGTGCCTTGGTGAAAACTTGGAAATAGGCACCTTGGTAGCAAAAATAGAATCTCTACCAAGATGGTGAAAAATTAGCAAATAGGCACCACTTGTTCCAAATGCTCCATCTATCAGTGCAATCTTGGTCTTTCCTAGCTTTCAGTCTTGCTTTAGTTTGTACATATCTCCCAGTTTGTTTCTGCATTTCCAGTTTTCAATAAGTCAGTCTGTACACTAATCGGCTCAAGCGTCTGTATCCTATCAATATTTAACACTTGGGGGCAATCAATGTCATATCCTATGGTCTCCCATGTATCTTAGATGGATCATATCTAGTCAGAGTCCTTTGAAGCTTCATGTGAGTCAATCAGTTAGTCTTGTCTCCAGAAAGTATTTTGCATCTACAACAACGCAATCAAAAATCAAAACTCAACTAAAAACAATCTATACTTTTTACATGCTTTTATCTCCTTGTATGCTTGCTGATTCGCATTGAGATTTTTGCATATTGTGTCCCTTTGAGCTCTTTGATGATGTCCTTTATAGGATTTAGAGAGTGATGACTAGGGGCATAATCTTTTCTTTGTCTTCTTCTTGTATGTGAAAATCTAACGTCTTTGAAAATTTTAGATTGAAATGGTGTCTGACTATAAGAGCCTCTATCTCAAATTGGATGGCCATGTGTACCTCGACCATTGATACCCAGACAATTCAAAAAAATTTGATCTAACTATTGTCTTTTTGAGTAAGTTCTTTCTCTTACTGTGGAACGCGATCTTGCCTAAGGATGTGAATGATAAAGGGTCACTACGGGTAATTCACATTAGATTTAGAATGATCTCTTGACTGTTTGATATGTTTGCAATGCAAGGTGTACTCAGGTCATCATGACATTTATGTTTTGATGCTTGTACAAATTGCTATATCAAAATGGACATGATATTCAAGTCATCCTAGCATTTGTGCCTTGGTGCTTATATCTGATCCAACATTTTGAAAACAAATCAATATTCATATGTCCATGGTTGTATAACCAGTGGGTGTTGTATTGATTCTTGCGCATACAAATCGATATTCATATGTCTATGGTTTCATCGCTAGTGGGCATTGTATTGATTTATCCAGTTACCTAAAAGTTCAATGATGATAACAAATCAATATATGATCAGTGACTAGGTCCTAGGTCTTAGGTTGCATTTCATTTTGCATGTCTCATTTCATTTTGCATGTTGCATGATCTCATAATGGCTAAACGAACTTCAATGCTTAAACAATTCTCCACTCGCATCTTCAAATCTAACAAGAGCTGAATCTCACATGAAGGTTCCTCCAACGAAACAGCAAGTAGAATCCTTTTTCAGGATCAAAATCGAAATCTGAGATCATTCATATTATTAACTACTTGCATAATCAACCTTCAATCATTTTTGACATCTAGTATTCAACTTAACTAATTATCTTACATCAAACTATCAAAATTTCAACTTGGTCAACTCATGGTCAAACCTAGTCAAACTTGGTCTTTTGGGACCTTTCAACGATGCAAAATGCATTCCCAAACATGTATAACCACTTCTCAAATCAATTTACATGCTTCTAAACTATCAACACTAACCTTTTCTTGTTAGATTTCAATTTTAATCCTGAAGGGGGCATGGTATTGCACATCATTCAAAGTCTATAAATCAAATTCAATCATATCTTCCTTAGTAATCAAGACAACAACCACGTCTAGTTACTGATTCATCAAAAGACCTCATCACTCAAGGAAAATCTATCATCACTTGGGGCATATCAGATTCATCAAGATCCATATCAATCTGGTATTCTCTTAATCTTGTAAACTGTATCAATTTTTGCAACCATCGGATCATAGTGTTCTTTCCTTGGTTCTTCGGCAACTGAAGGGTTCGGATGTGATACCTGCTAGTTCTGCTAAGACAATTGAGTCTAGAACTAGTCACTCACTTCTTAGCAATCCTAAGGTTTGGAATCAGGTGTTTTGGACACTTTTTCGCAATCATAGGCTCATTTGCTGCTACAGTGAACATTATCTTTGGTCATTCAGGACCTATTATCTCCATATCAAATCAATATCAATCAACTTCTGTCTCATATCAATTATCAATTTCAAACATCAGTTTCATATCTTTATCAAACACAGACTATCTTTGAACCACTGCGCTTCACATAGTAATTCAAAGAGGGGCAAAATGTAATACCCCAAAAATGGGCTATAAGTTCATTAATCTCCTACATCTTCAATTCGAACGAAATCAACATCAAAGTCATAATCTAAGGCACATCTAAACATCATCGAATCATAATTGATTATATTAAATTCTGCATCGGGGAATATTCCTAGTAATATTCCTAATCATCATAATTATCTTTAATTTTATAATTATTTGGCAATAAATCACATTTATCCTAAAGTTTGATTAATTGAATATTTTCATATTTAATTAATTAGATTTAATATCTTGCCACTTAATTGTTTAATTAAATTTAATTCTATCTATTATTAATTGTATTATTTAATTTTGACAATAAATCTAATATCATATGAATAATTGATTAAATTCTTATTTAATTAATTAAAGCAAGTTGTCATTATTTAATAATATATTTTTTAATAAAAGTTTGATTAAATAATTGATTAACCCATAAATCAATTATTTTATTTTTAAAAGCAGTTAAGTTGGAAATAAATCACTTTATTATTAAATTAATTCATAAATAAAACATGCACAATCATAAAAGCAGACAACTATCAATTATCAATTAAAGCTAAACTTTATTTTGAGTTAAAACTTAGCTTTTGCATATTTTTGTGAGTTAATTATCCTTTATTATAAAATAACTCAAAAATCAACCTGAGTTATTTGAGTGATTTATGGCTTTTTTCCCATGCACCTCCAAAGCCCTGGATTTCTATAAAAACAAGGCTCATCTCTTCATAATTCATCTCTAAAATCTCTCAAATTTGCATCCAAACATCTCATAATTTTGCAAGCTTACTTTGCCAAATTCATCTCATATTTTTGTACAATCACGCTGGAGAATTGGAATTGAAGAATCAAAGCTCTTGCGAATCGAAATCTTTGTGAGATCAATCTTATTTTTGCATTCATATTGCATATCATTGTTAGATTAGCATTGCATATCAATTTTCAATAGCATTCATAGCATATCAATTTCATATTAGCATAGATTCATATAAGTTTTTATCATTCTTATTGCATAGAAAATCCAAAAAAATAGATTAATTACATTCATATTTCATATCAGTTTTGTATTTAAATCCTTCATTTAGGTGTGGTCTAGGTAATTGATCTCGATTACAATCTGAGAACATCAATCTCGCACCTATTAGAAGGTAGTAAATCGCTTGGTTAGATAGTTTTCAATTTTGCATGATTTTGATTATAGCTAACCTCTAATGTTTTACTGAAGTGTTGTGTCTACAGATCAGGTATAGAATTCACACACACAGTACCCAAGTACAAAAAAGAGTCTCTACAAAGCAAAGAAATAGAGAAAACCACATGGGAAAAACTCTACTCCAAAAAGAGACCAAGACTAGTCTAAAGGACTGAAGAAGCCTCCAAAACTAGGGATATTACAGAAAATAGGAACAAAGATGAATATGTACAACATCACTAAAACATGAAACTGTAAACTCTTTCAAGAAGAAACTGATGACCTAAAGATCCTCCATAGAAATATGACCAGGTAGAGAAGACTGTAATCTGCATGAGTTCCCTCAAATAACACTACTTGAATCAGGAGGCAAACAAAGGCAAACATCTGAACTTGAAGATACAAATGGCTTAAACACCAAAAGCCTGAAGAGCTAATCAATCAAAGCTGGAAGAGTGCATCCAAAAAATAGGAAAGAAAAGAGTGTCCATATGGTAAATTGATGAAGGGTGCTCCCCTTAATACCATAAACACATAATAGAAATAGAGAAACAACAACAATAATATGCAAGAACAGAAAATTGGCTTCTTATTATCTCCACAAATGTGGAATTACAAACTTTTAAAATTACAATATGCAAAGCCACATGGGCATTCCCTTACAATATTATGTAGGACAAAGCCTCGAATCAATACCCAGATCTACTACCCAGAACTGCCCTAGACATCACTACGGGCCTTCTTTATATAGGCAATTTCCACCGCCCGAGAAGGTTCCAAAAATTTAGCCCTAAGGACTGACCAAACTTAGAATTATTTTATTTTTCAATTTATTACATCAAAGTCGGGTCAAAATAACTTTTGAAACCTGAACAGAAATTTTGAAGGAAAATTATTTTCTACCATTTCAGATGGCCTGACTTCCGGAGACCATAAGTCATCACCAGTTGACCTAATTGACTATTATAACCCCATTTTAGAAATGCCACGAAGCGCTCTACAGGCTTGACCAATGCAAATTGCTTGTCACCCAATTTTTTGACCTCGTTCATGGCCTCTAAAGCCTTCAAAATTGAGTTCAAAGTTTTTGTACCCTGCTGCCAATACCGAAAATGTTCAATATCTTCAAAACTAGACCTGATCTAGTCATGAAACTTTGCTGGTAGGCTGATATGACTGAGATGAACCTCCACATGTAAAATTAGAACATTCTGAGATCGTAAGACCAACTTACTAAAAATATCAAGTTTCCATAAATAGCAACTCTGCACAAGACAGCCCTTATTGAATACAAAAATAAAAATATTTTTTTGGGTGATGCAAGATTGCCCTTACACCCAGGATGCTCCTGCATCAGACACCCAGGGTAATTTGAGGAGTGACCCTGTCACAACTCAGGTGTGTAGAGGAAAACTAAGACAGTTAACCTCCTCCTTTGTCAGCCATGATGAATCTTCAATAGGTCATCCTTTCCATTTGACCAAATACTCTTCATATGTCCTATTCCTTGTGCTTCTACCAACATGACTGTCTAGTATGTCTTCAATTTCCTTGATATCTGAACTAGTTGCTGGAATACTCCACTGTGTTGCTGCAACCTCATCTTCAACACCTCCTTCATGATACTCTATCAAATCTGAAATGTTAAACACTGGTGAAATATTCAGCTCAGTAGGCAATTCTACCTCATATGCATTTCCTGAATCATGCTTCTTCAGTATTTTACATGGCCCAAATTTCTTCATTTTCAACTTGTTATATATACCAACCGGAAATCACTCCTTCCACAAATGAACCATGACTTCATCTCCAACCTGAAATTCATTATGCCTCCTTTTCTCATCTGCCTTAGCCTTATACTGTGCATTCATCTTGGTAATATGCTTCCTCACCTCCTCATGGATGTTCTTCAAGTGTTCTACAAAATCCTTAGCTTCAGCACTACTTATTTCTCTTTTACCTATCTTTCTCAATTCAGATGCATTTCTTGGACTACTTCCATATACAATCTAGAATGGTGATTTACTAGTGCTCCTATTGATAGAATTATTGTATGCAAATTTTGCCTATGGTAAAATCAAATCCCATCCCATTGGCTTATCTCTAACCAAACATCTCAGCAAATTTCTCAAACTTCTATTCACCACCTCTGTCTGTCCATCAGTCTGTGGATGATGTGATGAACTAAACTTCAAATCTGTCTTCAACTTCTTCCACAATGTACGCCAAAAATATCCAACAAACTTAGTGTCTCTATCTGAAACTATGGTCTTTGGCAAACCACTTCTCTGAAAAAAAATTGTACTACATGAATAGCATCATTAGTCTTCTTGCAAGGAATGAAATTCACCATCTTTGAAAATCTGTCAACCACCACAAAAATTGAATCATGTCCCCGCTGAGTTCTCAGTAAATCAAGAACAAAGTCCATACTGATATCCTCCCAGAGCTTCTTTGGTATAGGTAATGGATGATATAACCATGTATTCTGCTTCACTCCTTTCACCATCTGACATACTCTACAACTCTATACAAACTTCTTCACATCTTGCTGCAATTGTGGCCAATAATAATTCTCACCAACCAAAGCAAGGGTTTTATCATGACCAAAATGTCCAGCCAATCCTCCACTATGCTTTTCTTTGATGAGATTCTCCCTCATAGAACTTCTTGGAATGCACAACTGACTCCCTCTTAATAGCATATCATCCTGGATGATGAAATTCAGCCATTTCATCCTATCTAGAGTAACAGGCTCTTTACAAGTTTTCCAAGCTCCACCAAAATCAGGATCCTCTGGATACAAATTCTTGAGTTCCTTGAACCCAACCACCTCAATCTGCATCTCTGTCAGCAATAGTCACCTTCTGCTAAGAGCATCTGCAACCCTGTTAGACTTTTCACTTCTGTGTTTCAAAACAAATGTATAACTCTGCAAAAACTCAACCCATTTCAAATGCCTCTGATTCAACTTTCCTTGACTATTCAAATATTGCAAAGCTCGATGGTCAGTATACAAAACAAACTCCATAGGAAGTAGATAATTTCTCCACTTCTTTAATGCCTGAACTATAGCGTAAAATTCTTGATCATAGATAGAATACTTCCTCTTAGCATCATTTAACTTCTCACTAAAATAAGCAACTAGTTTACCTTCTTGACTCATAATAGCTCCTATTGCAGTACCACTAGCATCACAATCTACTTGAAACACCTTATTAAAATCTAGAAGTGCTAAAATAGGTTATTCTGTAACTTTTTGTTTCAACAATTGAAAACTCTTTTCTACCCCATTAGTCCACTTAAACTCTTTTCTATCCCCTCTCATTGTTTCAGTCAAGGGTTCACAAATACTGCTAAATTTTCTGATAAAATTTCTGTAAAAGCTAGCCAAACCATGAAAAGATCTTACCTCAGTAGCACTCCTTGGAGTAGGCCATTCAAAGATAGCATGTACCTTCTCTGGGTCCATTTTTAGACCTTCTGCTGAAACTACAAATTCCAAATACACTAACTCTTTCTTCACAAAATTTCACTTCTTCAAATTAACCAACAATTTTTCATCTCTCAACTTCTCAAAAACCATATGAATATGCATCACATGTTCCTCCAATGTCTTGCTAAAAATCAAAATATCATCTAGGTAAACAATGACAAACTTACCCAGAAATTCTTTCAGAACCTCGTTCATGAGCCGCATGTAAGTGCTCGGTGCATTGGTTAGCCCAAAAGGCATAACTAACCAATCATACAGTCCTTCCTTTGTCTTGAAGGTAGTCTTCCATTCATCTCCTTCTCTGATCTGAATCTGGTGATATCCACTCTTCAAATCTATCTTTGAGAAATACACAGCCCCACTCAAACAATCTATAATATCATCCATTCATGGCAATGGAAACCTATACTTGATTGTGATCTTGTTTATTACTCTGGAATCTGTACACATCCTCCACTCTTCATTCTTCTTTGGTGCTAATACTGCTAGTACAGCATAGGGACTTAGACTCTCTCGAATCAACCCCTTCTGCAATAACTCATGTACTTGTCTGTTCAACTCTTCACTTTTTGCTGGTGTCATTCTATGTGTTGCCTTGTTTGGAAAACTGGCTCTTGAAATCAAATCCATCTGATGACTAATCTTCCTTACCAGTGGTAATCCATCAGGTACATTATCAGATACAATATCCTGAAACTCATTTAACAAATCTGCAACCTCTATAGGTACATCCTCTACTTCTTCTTTACCAACTTTTGGAGTTAAAGAAAAACACACATGCTCATGCCTCATACCATCTAGGAATTTTCTTCCATCAACAAAAATTATTCTTGCATTACCACATAGCTTTTCTTCGGTCTCCTTCAATGGCTTTAGCTTATGTCGCACTCCATCCTTTGTCAGGAAATAGGTATTCGCACGGCCATCATGTACAACACATCTATCAAACTACTACGGTCTACCCAACAACATATGACATGAATCCATAGATAATATATCACATAGTACCTCATCTTGGTACCCACTGATATTCAACTTTACTAGGCACTGTTCACTGACCATGACCTTGTGGTCATCCTGCACCTAGGCAATCCGATATGGATGTGGGTGTTTCTATCTCTTGAGCTTCAACTTTGTCACCATCTCTTCTGACACTAAATTTTTAGTGCTTCCACTATTGATAATCACATCACAGCATTTACCCTCACACTTGCATCTAGTGCGAAACAGGCTCCTCCTTTGTTCAGGTTCATTCTCACCACTCAACAGGACTCTTCTATTAATTAGCATTTCTCCTCTTTCAGCATCTTTAGAATTTGATGATCTGGCATCTTCATCTACATGTGCAACTCTAGCTTGGCCTTCATTTCTCCTGTCTATTCTACCTTGGCACTAAGGACATTCAAATGCCCTATGACCTTCTTCTCCACAGTGAAAACATGTTCCACAGAAGCCTCCTCTTCCAGATCCTTGTCCTCTTCCTCTTCCTCTTTGATCTCTATTATTCTGATCTTGGAAATGATTGGAATTGTTTCCTCTCTGATTTTGGTTGCTACTGGCCTCATCATTCTTTTTTGGATCTTCATTTCGGCCATCCTATGACCATCCACCAGATCTTCCACCACGACCTCTTCCATTTTGTCTCCTCTCAAACTTCTTGTTCAGCTTTTCCTCTACTTTTAGGGAAAACTGGTATGTCTCCTCAATACTGTTCATTTGAACCAAATTCAACTCCTCCTAAATACTTGGCCTTAACCCATTAAGGTATCAGAAAACTTTCTCCTTATCAGCTTCTGCATGGCCTATTCTGATGAGGAGTCGATAGAACTCCTTTGTATACTCCTGAACAGATCTTCCTGCTTGCTTTAAAATCTGCATTTTCTTTAGTAGGTCAAGCTCATAATCAATAAGAATGAACTGTTGCTTCAATTTATCCACCATCCGATCCCATCTTATGATTTTATCTTTCCCTCTTCTATTTCGCTCTAATTGAATTTCTTGCCACCAGATTTTCACATGACCTTTTAGTCTGGCCTTCACAAATTTAATCCTATCAGGATCCTCAACATCTTCATACTCAAAATATTCTTCACATTCATTGATCTAGTTGATCAATTCCTCTGGGTTAAGATTTTTAGAAAATGTAAAAACCTTAATCTTAGGTCTTTTCCCAATCTTGGAAATCGCCCGAAAAAGTCTTTCTTCCTCCTGGTTCACTATTTCAGCTTCTCCTTCTTGATATTCTTCTTCGGCTTCATCCTCGCTTTCATCTTTGACATTAAGATTCATTCCTCTATGAATCTCTTCTTTCAATGCTCGCACTTGTCTCTACAGCTCTCTAACCTCAGGTGTCACAGCACCAGCTCTTCCACCACGTTCTCTTTGTGGAGGCATTTTCACGATGCGCGTTGAAACCCTAACCACGGTCCTGGTGCAAACTACCTCATAGTCGGTGATCTATTTATACACTCAAGAACTCCTACTCTGATACCACTTGATGAAGGGTGCTCCCCTTAATACCATAAACACATAACAAAAATAGAGAAACAACAACAATAATATGCAAGAATAGAAAATTGGCTTCTTATTATCTCCACAAATGTGGAATTACAAACTTTCAGAATTACAATATGCAAAGCCACATGGGCATTCCCTTACAATATTATGTAGGACAAAGCCTCGAATCAATACCCAGATCTACTACCCAGAACTGCCCTAGATAGCACTATGGGCCTTCTTTATATAGGCAATTTTCACCACCCGAGAAGGTTCCAGAAATTTAGCCCTAAGGGCCACCAAACTTAGAATTATTTTATTTTTTAATTTATTACATCAAAGTCAGCTCAAAATAACTTTTGAAACCCAAACAAAAATTTTGAAGGAAAATTATTTTCTGCCATTTTAGGTGGCCCGACTTTCGGAGACCATAAGTCATCACTAGTTGACCCGATTGACTATTATAACCCCATTTCAGAAATGCCACGAAGCGCTCTACAGGCTTGACCAGTGCAAAGTGCTTGTCACCCAATTTTTTGACCTCATCCGGGGCCTCTAAAGCCTTCAAAACTAAGTTCAAAGTTTTTGTACCCTGCTCCCAATACCGAAAATCTTCAATATCTTCAAAACTAGACCTGATCTAGTCATGAAAGTTTGTTGGCAGGCTGATATGACTGAGATGAACCTCCACAGGTAAAATTAGAACATTCTGAGATCGTAAGGCCAACTTACTAAAAATAGGAAATTTCCATAAATAGCAACTCTGCATAAGATAGCCCTTACACCCAGGATGCTCTTGCATCATAAATGATCCATCTCACCAAAATGCATAGGTACCCAGCCACTGCAACCACCTAGTACATAGGATCGAATACTGAATACATAGCTCACACAATCAAACCAAGGAGGTAGTAGAACCAATAGTAGAAACCCCCCCATATGGTTGATAAGGGAGTAATGATAGGTACACTAAAACGTTCATCCAATATGAACTGCATGATGAAGATGAATCTGAAACATTGAATGTGTAGAGAGAGTATAAACAAAAATAAAGATACCTGAAGCTAATGTCATTGGAGGAATGCTCGCATGAAAAAAGAAGATGGCAAACAAAGGAAAACATCAAAACCCCCCTGGCACTTTATAATGGAGTGTGAGTACAAAGAGCACGATTATATGCAAGATCCCATACATGCAATAGAATGGAACTTTATCTCAGCATGTGTGCATAAAAGAATGCTAAAAAAGTGAAGTATACACTACTCCAAGAAGATTGAAGGATTCTGAAGCAAAAGAACAGCCTAAGATGAGCCATCCCTGAAAGGAAAGAGATCCCAAGACCTAAAACAACCAAGATATCCACCAGACTGCAAAAAATTAAGAATCTGAATAAAATGAACCTGGAGAAAATTTTTGAAAAATGACTCATAGCAATGAAAATATCTCTGATCAAGCTTTCGAATGATATATCATTTTTTGAAAATGGAGTTCGGATGCGCAAGAAAGAGCTCCCGGAGTGCAGAACTGAATATCTGGCTTCGACAGAGAAAAACACCATCAAAAAAATAAAACTAGAAAATATAACCTCTAGATCTGGAAAGATCTCGGAATCAAATTTCCAACAATATCTTGTTTGCTAAATTTTGACACCGGATGATCTAGATATGAGCAAAAAACCAACAGCTACACTGGAGGGCCCAAAGAAGGTGTCTGGAAGGATTTGAGGATGGGTGACATCATAAAAAGGACAAAATCAACCATAAAACCATCAAATCTGATAAAATTTTAGAAAAAGCTTTCCGAAAATATCTTATTTGCTGAAAACGGAGCCCAGATGCAAGAGAAACGGATCCTGGAATGTAGGAGGTCTGAAATGCCAAGATCACAAAGAACATCTGAATTTGATAGAAAAAAATAGCATCAAAATGAAAAAATCACAAAAACATACTAGAAAATTTGGATTGGGCTCAGAACCAGCTTTCCGACAATATATCACTTGAAGAAAACAAAGCTCGGATGAGAAAGGTAGAATTCGATAACCAACAGGTAGTGCCAGAGGGAAGGCAAAATAGAAGCCCTGACTTTGAAGGACTGGTGCGAAAATTAGAGGAAAAAACTCAAAAATCTGAAATGCAATAAAGATGCACCTCTAGAGTAGCTTTCCAATGCAATCTTGTTTACCAAAAAAAGAGACTGTATGCCTGAGATATGCTCAAAACAGTGTAGGAGGGCTGAGATGCAAGAGCACATAAACACCTCTACCTTTGACTGCAATAAATGCAGCATTAATGGAAAAATCAGGTAACCAATCTAGTAAAAACACATCCACCTTAGAATTACCTTTCCGGTGATATCTCATTCTCTCAATTTTGATCCCGGATGCCCGAGATATGCTCAAAAAATGAATTCCCTCTCTGAATTGCCTTCAACATGCAACAAAGTAAAAAAAAATTGACTGCTTGACTATTAGTGGTTTGGCCCTAATTGCATCAACCGGCTGACGGTTACCCTGGTGGTCACCACGGTATCACCATGGCCTGCTAGGTGGTAACCACGGTGGTGACCATGGGATCACTGCGTGCCATCGACAGTTAAGTCGGCGATGAGCACGGGAGGAGCTCGGTGAAGTGTAGGAGGCTGCAGGGTGGCGCCTAGGTGGCTACTCGGTGGTGCAGTGGCCCAAAATTTATATTTTATTTTTTTAATTTTATTTTTGAAATCATCGTATAGCATTGGGATGTGTGCTAGGTCATACGGCCTGGTATGCCAAAAATGTTTTGCCTCTGAGGCCAACTTGTCAAAAAATGACAATTTTTATATGAATCTTGACTATCTCAAGCCTTCTGGATGCATCCATGAGGTCCATTTGGGCTAGAAGTGCTCCCAAAAATAGTGATTGTCTCAGGATCTGTGCAGGGGCTGATTGCAAAAAACATTTCTCACAGATTCTAACTTTGTCCAAATTGGATAAATTTTATATGGATCTTGGGGTTCTTGGACACTCTGAATGCAATCGTGAGGTCCATTTGAAGCTAAGATGACCAAAAAATTAGGTCCCCCCAGATCTGACAGGAAACCATCTCTGAAAATGTAGACCTAATGAACACAACCAAATTTCTCAAGAAGAGGACAGTGGCAAGCAGATCTGAAGCTATGATACCATGTTAGAGTTGATGAAAAACAACCCACAACTCCCAAGAACACCTACACACAAACACTTGTCACAGAAAGAGAGAGAAGCAAATAGCTATGGAGGCCTGAAGGCATTGATCCACAAGAGAGGAGAAATCCTTGATGTGCAAAAACAAAAGTTGCAATCAATAATGAAATGTCAGAAAAGGTTACAAAGTGTTATGAGATCAATCCTTGTAAAAGGAGATCATAAAACCTAAAAAGGTAAAACCCTAGGTTCCATAATAATAATTAATAAAGAAATTAATTATTATATGCCTAAAGTCTAGCTTAAGTAGAAAGAGGAAATAAGTGATTGAATAATTAAATCAATATGATTCAATTAATCAATAAATAGTTTATTACTCTAACAAGATCGAATAGATGGCTTTTTGAGTGACTTGATATGAAGTGATGAGATCACTCTTTCAGAGAGATATGCAGAATATCAACTTGATACATGGTTCTTGATGAAATTTAAATGCCCCAAGCTACGAAGTTTGAATTGATTTTTTGGTTAGGATTGATTGTAGAAGATGATTTTCAATATTGTCTTTCCCCCTCTGGATCAAAATCAAAATGTTGGAGAGGGGTTAGAGAGAGATTCAGCTAAAGAAGAGCACTAAATTTATAAGATTAGATCATCATGAAATTCAGAATAACCTAGAGCTTGTTTTGAGTTATTTTGAGGTCTTGTTGACTAGATTTGACTAAAGTTTGACCAATTTTGACCAGTGGTTGACCAAATTGAAAGCACTTGGATTCAAGAGATTTTCATGAGATTGACCTAAAAAATTTGAGAAATGAAGATGGATGTGAGTGATAAATGATAGCATCAATAGTCAGCTATGTTTAACCAAGAAGGGTTGACTTTGCAATTTGACTAGGTTTTACTAGAAAAAATTTAGGTGATTGTATTTTTCCCTCTTTGAATCGATATATGAGTAGTGTATTGATTCAAAGAATAGATTGAAGCTAAATCAAAGAATAACCTGATCTAAAGTAATAAGACCATTCTTGATAAGTTGAAATCGACTTGGAACTTTATCAAATGAAGACTGGTTGGAGATCAAAGATATCATCTCCAAACTTGATTGAGTGAAGACTGATGAATGAGACCAGAGTATCTAGCCTGATATGATGCAATGAGACTGAATATTTGTCGAAGGATAATGCAAACTAACCATCTTGATATGAAGTGATGAAATTGATTAATGCCAAAGAGCTTGAAATAACTTCTTCGACAAGGATTCTAAAGAAGCCAATCACCTGATTGAGAGAAAATACTATATTGATATGAGTCCTAATGAACCAAATATTCTCTGGGAATGATAGTAGATTGATATGGGTCTTGATGAACCTGACATGCCCCAAGAGATCAAATAAATACCTTTCACAGTGACCTAATATGAAGTGATGAGATCACTCATTCAGAGAGATACGAAGAATCTCAACTTGATATGGTTCTTGATGTAGCTAAGATGCCCCAAGCCATGAAGCTTGAATTGATTTGTAGGTTAGGATTGATTACATAAGATAATTTTCTATATTTTCATGCCCCCTCATAATTGAAATCAAAATTTTGGAGAGGGGTTAGAGAGAGATTCAACTAAAAAAGAGCATTGAATTGATAATATTAGATCATCATCAAATTCAAGATAAATTAGAGCTTATTTTGAGCTATTTTGAGGTCTTGTTGACTAGATTTAACTATAGTTTGTCCAATTGTGATTAGGGGTTGACCAAATTGAAAGAAATTGGATTTGAGAGATTTGCATGAGATTGACCTCAAAAATTTGAGAAATGAAGACTGATGTAAGTGAGAAATGATAGCATCAATAGTAACCTATGTTTAATGAAGAATGTTTGACTTTGCAATTTGACTAGGTTTTACTAGACCAATTTTTGGTGATTTCTTTTTCACCTCTTTGAATCAATGTCTAAGTAGTGCTTTGATTCAAAGGATAGATTGAAGCTAAATCAAAGAACAACCTAATAGGAAGCAATGAGACCATTTGTGATAAGGAGAAACTAACTCTGAACTTAATCAAATGAAGACTCATTGAAGATCAAATATATCAGCTCTAGACTTGATTGAGATAAGACTAATGAGTGAGACTAGAGTATCCAACTCGATATGATGCAATGAAACTGATTCTTAAAAAAGTCATATGAAGTTATGAAACTGTGATGCAAGAGCATCCTAGGGGTAAGAGTAATCTTGCATCACCCAAAAATATTTTTGTTTGCTTTTCAATAAGGGCTATTTTGTACAGAGCTGCTATTTATGAAAACTTACTATTTTTAGTAAGTTGGTCATATGATCTCAAAATGTTCTGATTTCACAGTTGGAGGTTCATCTTAGTCATATTAGCCTACCAGTTGAGTTTCATTGCCACATAATCAGTATTGGTGAAGTTATTGATTTTTTGGGGATGAAATCTTTGAGTTCAATTTTGAAGGCCTTAGAGCCTCCAGATCACGATCGACCCCCGGTTGATTGGCGCTTGCTTTGTTAGGCACTGTAGATCTCATCCTATCGTTTCTGAAAAGTGGTTACAATAGAAAAATAGAACTACGGTTAAAAATTTATGGCCTCTGGAAGTTGGGCTACATAAAAGCATATTTTGTATTTCTTTTGAGCTGACCCTATTGTAAAAATTATGAAAATAAAATAATTCTATGTATAATCGGCTTTAAGGGATAAATTTCTGGAACCTTCTTGGGCGGTGGAAATTGCCTATATAAAGAAGGCTCGTAGTGTTGTCTGGGGCAGTTCTGGGTAGATCTGAGTAATGATTCGAGGCTTTGTCCTACAAAATATTGTAAAGGGAATGCCCATGTGGCTTTGCATATTGTAATTTTGAAATTTATAATTCCACATTTGTGGAGATAATAAGAAGCCCATTTTTTGTTCTTGCAAATTGTTGTTGTTTCTTTGTTTCTGTTATGTGTTTGTGGTATTAAAGGGAGCATTCTTCATCAAGTGGTATCAGAGTGGGAGTTCCTGAGTGTGTAAATAGATCATCGAATGTGAGGCAATTTGCACTAGGACTGTGGTTAGGGTTTCAACGTGCATCGCAAAAATATCTCCACGAAGGCAATGTGGCGAAAGAATTGGTGTTGTAACACCTAAGGTCAGAGCGCTCAAGAGACAAGTGGGAGCATTGCAAAAAGAGATTCACAGATGAATGAATCTTAATGTCAAAGATGAAAGTGAGGATGAAGCTAAGGGAGAAGGAAATTCCAATAAAGAAGAAGGTGAAATTTTGAACCAGGAGGAAGAAAGAGTTTTTCCAGCCATTTTCAAGATCAAGAAAAGACCTAAGATTGAGGTTCCTGCATTTTCAAGAAATCTTAACCAAGAGGAATTGATCAACTAGATCAATGAATGTGAAGAATATTTTGAGTATGAAGATATTGAGGATCCTAATAGGGTCAAATTTGCGAAGGCCGGACTGAAGGGTCATGCGAAGATCTGGTGGCAAGAGATTTAGTTGGAATGAAATAAAAGAGGGAAAGATAAAATCACAAGATTGGATCGAATGGTGGATAAATTGAAGTGACAGTTCATTCTTGTTGATTATGAGCTTGACTTATTGAAGAAAATGCAAAGTCTGAAGAAAACAGGAAGATCTGTTCGAGAGTATATAGATGAGTTTTATCAAATCCTCATCAAAATAGGCCATGTGGAAGCTGATAAGGAGAAAGTTTCTCGTTACCTTAATGGGTTGAGCCTGAGCATTCAAGAGGAGTTGAATTTAGTTTGAATGAATAGTATTGAAGAGGCATACCAGTTTTTCCTAAAAGTAGAGAAAAATTTGAACAAGAAGTTTGAGAGCAGACAAAATGGAAGAGGTCGTGGTGGAAGATCTAGTGGATGGTCATATGGAGGCCGAAATGAAGATCCAAAAAAGAAGGATGAGGCTAGTAGCAGTTAGAATCAGAGAGGAAACAATTCCAATCATTTCCAAGATTAGAATAATAGAGATCAGAGAGGAAGATGAAGAGGACAAGGATCTGGAAGAGGTGGCTTCTGTGGAACATGTTTTCACTGTGGAGAAGAAGGTCATAGGGCATTTGAATGTCCTCAATACCAAGGAAGGATAGATAGGAGGAATGAAGGCCAGGCCAGAGTTCCACATGTTGATGAAGATGCCAGATCATCACATTATGAAGATGCTAAAAGAGGAGAAACATTGATTAACAGAAGAGTCCTACTAAGTGGTGAGAATGAACCTGAGCAAAGGAGGAGCTTGTTTCGCACTAGATGCAAGTGTGAGGGTAAGTGTTGTGATGTGATTATTGATAGTGGAAGAACTAACAATTTGGTGTCAGAAGAGATGGTGACAAAGTTGAAGCTCAAGAGATAGAAATACCCACATGCATATTGGATTGCCTAGGTGTAGGATGACCACAAGGTCATGGTCAATGAACAATGCCTAGTGAAGTTCAAGATTGGTGGATATCATGATGAGGTACTATGTGATATCATATCTATAGATGTATGTCATATGTTGTTGGATATACCATGGTAGTTTGACAGGTGTATTGTACATGATGGTCATGTGAATACCTATTCTTTGACAAAGGATAGAGTGTGACATAAGCTAAAGCCATTGAATGACACAGAAGAAAAGGTATGTGGTAATGCAAGAATAACTTTTGTTGATGGAAGAAAATTCTTAGATGGTATGAAGCATGAGCATGTGTGTTTTTCTTTAATTCCAAAAGTTGGTAAAGAGGAAGTAGAAGATGTACCTATAGAAGTTGTAGATTTATTGAATGAGTTTCAAGATATTGTATCTGATAATATTCCTAATGGATTACCACCAATAAGGAAGATCAATCATCAGATAGACTTGATTCTAAGAGCTTGTTTGTCAAATAAGGCAGCACCCAGAATGACACCAGTAGAAAGTGAAGAGCTGAATAGACAAGTACATGAGTTATTGCAGAAGGGGTTGATTTGAGAGAGTCTGAGTCCCTGTGTTGTACCAATGGTATTAGCACCAAAGAAGAATGGAGAATGGATAGACTCTAGAGAAATAAACAAGATCACAATCAAGTACAAGTTTTCATTGCCACAAATGGATGATATTATGGACTGTTTGATTGGAGCTGTGTATTTTTCAAAGATAGATTTGAAGAGTGGATATCATCGGATTTAGATCAGAGAAGGAGATGAATGGAAGACTACCTTCAAGACAAAGGAAGGACTGTATGAGTGGTTAGTCATGCCTTTTGGGCTAGCCAATGCACTGAGCACTTTCATGCGACTCATGAATGAGGTTCTGAAAGAGTTTCTGGGTAAGTTTTTCATTGTTTACCTAGATGATATTTTGATCTTTAGTAAAATATTGGAGGAACATATGGTGCATATTCATATGGTGTTTGAGAAGATGAGAGAAGAGAAATTATTGATAAATTTGAAGAAGTGTAGTTTTGTGAAGAAAGAGTTAGTGTATTTGGGATTTGTAGTTTCAGCAGAAGGTCTAAAAATGGCCCTAGAGAAAGTATAGGATATCCTTGAATGGCCTACTCCAAGGAGTGCTATAGAGGTAAGATCTTTTCATGGTTTGGCTAGTTTTTACAGAAATTTTATCAAAAATTTTAACAGTATTGTTGGATCCTTGACTAAAATAATGAGAGGGGATAGAAAAGAGTTCAAGTGGACTAATGGGGCAGATAAAACTTTTAAACTATTGAAATAAAAAGTTATAGAATGACCTATTTTAACACTTCCATATTTTAATAAGGTGTTTCGAGTAGACTGTGATGCTAGTGGTACTGCAATAGGAGCTGTTATGAGCCAAGAAGGTAAACCTATTGCTTATTTCAGTGAGAAGTTAAATGACGGTAAGAGAAAATATTATGTTTATGATCAGGAATTTTATGCTATAGTTCAGGCATTAAAGAAGTGGAGACACTATCTTCTTCCTAAAGAGTTTTGTTTATATACTGATCATCAGGCTTTGCAATATTTGAATAGTCAAGGAAAGTTGAATCAAAGGCATTTGAAATGGGTTGAGTTTTTGTAGAGTTATCCATTTATTTTGAAACATAGGAATGGAAAGTCTAACAGGGTTGCAAATGTGATTAATAGAAGGAAACTATTGGTAATAGAAATGCAGATTGAGGTGGTTGGGTTCAAGGAACTCAAGAAATTGTATCTAGAGGATCTTGATTTTGGTGAAGCTTGGAAAGATTGTAAAGAACCTGTTACTCTAGACAGAATGAAGTGGTTGAATTTCATCATTCAGGATGATATTCTATTTAGAGGGACTCAGTTGTGCATTCCATGAAGTTCTATGAGGGAGAATCTCATCAAGGAGAAGCATAGTGGAGGATTGGCTGGATATTTTGGTTGTGATAAAACCCTTGCTTTGGTTAGTGAGACTTATTATTGGCCACAATTGTAGCAAGATGTCAAAAAGTTTGTATAGAGTTGCAGAGTATGTCAGATGGTGAAAGGAGTGAAGAAAAATACAGTGTTGTATTAGCCATTACCTGTACCAGAGAAGTCTTGGGAGGATATTAATATGGATTTTGTTCTTGGTTTACCAAGGACTCAGCGGGGACATGATTCAATTTTTGTGGTGGTTGACAGATTTTTGAAGATGACACATTTCATTCCCTGCAAGAAGACTAATGATAATGGTCATGTAGTAGAATTGTTTTTCAAAGAAGTGGCGAGACTACATGGTTTGCCAAAGAGTATAGTTTCAGATCAAGACACTAAGTTTGTTGGATATTTTTAGCATACATTGTGGAAGAAATTAAAGATAGATTTGAAGTTTAGTTCATCACATCATCCATAAACTGATGGACAGATAGAGGTGGTGAATAGGAGTTTGGGGAATTTGCTGAGATGTTTGGTTGGAGATAAGCCGATAGGATGGGATTTGATTTTACCACAGGCAGAATTTGCATACAATAATTCTATCAATAGGAGCACTGATAAATCACCATTCCAGATTGTATATGGATGTAGTCCAAGAAATGCATTTGAGTTGAGAAAGATAGATAAAGGAGAAATAAGTAGTGCTAAAGCTGAGGATTTTACAGAACACTTGAAGAATATCCATGAGGAGGTGAGGAAGAATATTACCAAGATGAATGCATAGTATAAGGCTAAGGTAGATGAGAAAAGGAGGCATAAGGAATTGCAGGTTGGAGATGAAGTCATGGTTCATTTGTGGAAGGAGTGATTTCTAGTTGGTACATATAACAAGTTGAAAATGAAGAAGTTTGGGCCATGTAAGATAGTGAAGAAGCATGACTCAGGAAATGCATATGAGGTCATATTCCAGCAGCCAGTTTAGCTACCAAGGAGATTGAGGATATACTAGATAGTCGTGTTGGCAAAAGCACAAGGAACGAGACATATGAAAAATATCTGGTCAAGTGAAAAGGATGGCGTGTTGAAGATTCATCATGGCTAACAAGGGAGGAGGTTAACCGTCTTGGTTTTCCTCTTCACACATGAGTCGTGACAGGGTCACTTCTCAAATTACCCCGAGTGTCTGATGCAAGAGCATCCTAGGTGTAAGAGAAATCTTGCATCACCCAAAATTTATTTTTTTTTCTTTTCAATAAGGGCTATCTTGTGCAGAGTTTCTATTTATGGAAACTTACTATTTTTAGTAAGTTGGTCATACGATCTTGAAATGTTCTAATTTCACAGTTGGAGGTTCATCTTAGTCATATCAACCTACTAGTTGAGTTTCATTGCCACATCATCAGTATTGGTGAAGTTATTGAGGTTTTTGGGTATGAAATCTTTGAGCTAAATTTTGAAGGCCTTAGAGGCTCTAGATTGTGATCGACCCCTAGGTGACTGATGCTTGCTTTGTTAGGCACTATAGATCTCATCCTGATATTTCTAAAAAGTGGTTACAATAGAAAAATGAAGCTACGGTTAAAAAGTTATGGCCTCCAGAAGTTGGGCTACCTAAAAGCATATTTTGTATTTCTTTTGAGCCGACCTATTGTAAAAATTGTGAAAATAAAATAATTCTATGTATAGTCAACCTTAAGGGCTAATTTCTGGAACCTTCTTGGGCGGTGGAAATTGCCTATATAAAGAAGGCCCGTAGTGTTGTCTGGGGCAGTTCTGGGTAGATCTAGGTAATGATTCGAGGCTTTGTCCTACAGAATATTGTAAAGGGAATGTATATGTGGCTTTGCATATTGTAATTCAAAAATTTGTAATTCCACATTTGTGGAGATAATAAGAAGCCCATTTTCTATTCTTGCAAATTGTTGTTGTTTCTCTTATTCTGTTATGTGTTTGTGGTATTAAGGGGAGAACCCTTCATCAAACTGATTCTTAAAAAATTGATCAAAATTCTTTTGTTCTATCTTTTCCTTCTTACTCTTTCCTTTTCTTTATTTTCTTCAAACTTTTTCAAAAATATATATTTGTCCTTGTAGTTCAGTTTATTTGGATTCTTCTTTAGATAGCATATTCAGGGTCATTATCCAAATCTGCATCTACTTCATTTAATTATTTTTCTCTTTTCCTCTTCTCTTGTTCATATGTTATCTCAATCATACTCTGTAAGGCTCTTGTAACTTCTACTTCATCTCCTTCAACTATTTGTTCTTTATCTTTCTCGGTGTTTATTAGTTTCTTTTTGGTTGTCTTTGTATCTTCTTTTTACTTCTCGCTTGATCCTAGGGCATGTACCTTATTGATGGATTGTTCATCCTTGGTTCTTATGCTTGTACCCATTTCTTGTTTTTTTTTATATCCATGACTTTTGTTTCATGCAATTCTTCAATTTGTTCATCTTTCTCATGACTTTTGTTTTCATCTATATCATCCTGAATTTTAATTGTTTGATCTATTTTTTGTTTATCTTCAGTATGAATAGTATCTTCTCTAATTGATGTGTAATCACTTTCTGTTTCTTCATCATCTTTCTCCTCTATTAAGTCAATATGTACTTCATCCTTGATATTTTATCCAATTGTGTTACTCATGACATAAATTTCTCCAATTTTTAATGATTCTTCATATTCATTTTCTTGGAGAAAACTTGCATCAAGTATTGTCTTCCAAAGTTGTAATTCTTCATCTTCTACTTCTTGATTTAATCCTAAAAATATTTTTTTAGTTCTTATTCCTATAGTAAATGTTAGGATAACAATGTCTCAAGCAAATGAGAGGGGGGTCAAATTAGTTGTTAAAAATATTATCAAACTCAACACCAAATGTAATCTTATGCAAAACAGAATGTAAGACCACATCACATCATTGAAAACAAGTGACAGTAAGATTTTTTCTCTAAGAAAACCCTATTAAGGGAAAAATCTCAATGGTAATGACACCCACTAATATCTGTACTATATGAATGAGACCCTATTAGGAGTTTTAGCCCTGCAAGGATCTAATTAATACAATAGGAAGTTCCCTTTTAAAGGAAAGACCTTGTTAGGAGTCTCAAACATTGGTAGGGGTATTACAACTGGCTATATGCCCAAATAAAATCCGAAGTTTAAATTTTCCTTCAATCCTTTAGTGAATATACTTTATTATAAATGAATTGCTTATTAGGAAAATCCAATCCATGTGCCCAGATGCACAACCTTCTTCTTTATTAGAAGAAGATATAATAGCCTTTTGGCTCGTATATTACCATCACAATCCAATCTACATTTCAAGGAAGAAACCATTCCTTATATACAAGTTACAACTAATAATTCATCTAGAGGTTGAACATTATAGGACCTCATTACATAAAAACCAATTACATTATCCAAGGTGATGATCCACAAGTTGTCCCTAATCATGTTACAACAATTAAAATTCACCCAAAGTTGGCTCCATCAATAATTCAAGCATAAATCAATCATCTACATGTTACTCTTCCTGGTCAGCTCCCAAATAGTTCCATGCTAGCAAAAATGCCATAGATGATGTCAGAAATCACATCAACATGTTGTGATCAGAATTTATCTTCTTCATGATGTCCTCTAACATTTCCCAAGCGTGCATACTAAAATTCATTATCACACAATAGTTATGTTCCAAACATTACAACTAGGTTTATGGAAACTCTCAATCTTTGTTCCTATAACCAGTCTTTACTAAAACAAGAATATCTTTGTTCCTGTTAGGCCATTTTTTCTATCATAGAAAAAATCCTATGAAAATGGCCTCTTCCCTGCAAATGTTTTTGTAAAGTGTCCTGCACTGTGTTCTTCATTGTGTCACCTTGCTCTAGCCCAGATTGCACGTGCTGAATCGCAAAATCTAGAAAGTTATTCAAATTCTAAGGTCTGCAAGAAAATAATTTCAAAATCTGCCACAGTGTCGAAAACCCACAATATTTTTGAAAATCCATGATGTTTTCCATCTGTGTGAAAACCTTCATTATTTTCGACCTTGTGCCTTCCATCTTTTGTGCACTTGTCTTTTGGTTTCGGAAACTTTGTGTGTTTTCGATCCTCTTTCGTCAAAAACCCTATGTGTTTTTGACCTCACAGTTTCCTGTTTGGTAGCATTCCCTAACTGTGCAAGTGCGATGGATGGTGGGCCCGAGTCTTCAAAGGGTTTCAAATGATTGGTTGTCACATGATCACATGTCAAGAATTTCTGACATGCGACCATGCAACTAGTTGACACATGTCCCAGCGGGCCTGTCAGCTAGGGTCTGATAGATGTTTAACGGGTGACAAAGATTGGTGGTTGTCACTATACCATGAGGAAAAGATGCAAGCCTTTTAATCTCTATGCTTTAATGAGAGTCATCGATGTGGTATGAAGGCCGTTGGATTTTCTTGTATGCGCGTGCAATGGGACATGTCTGCTTGGTGGCACTGACATGTCAATTTTCTATTGGTTGCCTGTGATGAGTTGGATTTCATGTCAGCGGGGCCTGGTGTCAGAGATTTAAAATCTACAGTTGGTGTGTGATCGCAAGGAATATTCTTTCCCCTTGCAATCATGTGACAATCATCCGATCTTGTAATGTTTAAAAGGGTTGACGGGTGGTGGTTCCTGTGTCAGGTGACTTGACGGTTGCAACAAATGGCATGATGATAGGTGGCATCAAGTGGACCCAAGTGGGGTCTGATCTTCGGTCGAGTGGATAAAGATCTGGCAGTGCTAACAAAATTCAATGTGTTCACACATTCGCTCATAAAAAAGGTGATTCGCTAGTTTGTTTGGTGATTTGGGGAACGGTAGTCGGGAAGTCACTAAATTATTTAGCGAAGGAGCGAAGTGTTTCATGAATTGGTGAAGGTTCTTTGTCGCCAATTCACTAGGTTTGAGTGGGACCACTTTTAAGGAAAGTCATAAGCCCGTGAAGGGAGATTGATCGGATGGCTACATTTTAAAGTTGGTAAAGGTTTAAATTTTGGCCGTCATTTCTCTGCAGGTGCCAAAGAAATAACTGTTGAGATTCAAATTTGAATTTCTGAGAGTTTCCAATGATAGAGGGTACCATTTTTATGGAATTCAATGCAGAAATGACCCTGTTTGGTGAGAAGTGATTGGTTTTCCATTTCCAGTGTGGTCCAGGATGTTTAGTGCTTGTTTGTAGAGCATGTACATTGCAGTTTTGGCTCAAGGCATGTTGTAGGGTGTCCTTTTGAGCTTGGTTTTGTGATCCTTTGTACTTGCAGAGAAGACTTTCATAATTAAGGATCAGTTCACGATTTCCTCTTTCTTGGATTGGATGTGTTTCCCGCCCCTGAATTAAATTCATGATTGTTTCTAGTAGGTTGGGTGGTTGAGACCCTAACCCTAGTCATTCATAGCTTGTTGCAAATTTCCAAGATGACTAGGGGGTTATAAGTTGTAGAATTTTTGAGTTTGCAAGGGTTCCAATTCTTTTGGTTTTGGTCCCAGATTGTTGATAGTGAAAATTTGACAAGAAGAGCTTGAATTAGGGTTTGTTTCCTTTGTGCATTTTGTCATTTGGTAATGTATTGATTCTACAAGTCTTAGTGAGAATATTTTTGGATTCCAATCTCATATTGGTGTATGTCTTTTTGTTTTGCTCTTGAGCTCATATATGTTGATTGCACAAAGTGGGTTAGCATATGGTAAACAAAGAGTATTTTGGGGTTATCTTTGAGTTCCTAACAAAGTTATGATTAAAGTCTTTAAGGTAAGTTCAGTGAGTTCATGGCAAGATAAGGATTTGATGTCCTGATATGTGAGTGAGGGGAGTAATAGGAAAATCACTTACTCTGAGTCTATATATGTTTGAGTTAAGGTTTTAGGGCGATGTAGGTTGTTAAGTGACTCTCTACCCTAGGATAAGGTACTGATCCATTCTTTGGAAGTAGTCTATTATCAGCAATCACACACACAATTAAATGATAAACCTTTCAATCAGCTAGTAAAGGGTATAGTTATATATTGTTTAGAGACTCCTTTGAAGAAGTGAGTCAAGGGTACACCCGCCTGAGCATTGAAGCTCAAAGTGTATGAGGATCTCCTCAATCCTTGTTAATTGGCCCTCTTCCTTGTAGACTATGGAGTGGTGATAGAGTCAAAGTTTCATTATAGTTATCCATCAAAGTATAAATCTATAAGTTTTGAAGATCAAAGGGAACAACCAACAAAATGGTTACTCTACTGGGGAGAATGATTATGAAGATATGCATATGTTAGGTCTCTAGTTGTAGTCATATTGAAGTATTCAAAATCTTATTGACCATATAGACCTGCCCATCCAAGCGATCAACAAGACAATGATTCTGCTGGTGAGAATCTAGAGAGGAAGGTTGTAAGTGTGTTCTTGTTTTCCTATTGTGTTTCAAAGATTTCCCATCTAGGTGGGTGGTGAATCAAAGGTTAGAACCAATGCTGCATATTGATAAATCATGGATAAGAGGAGAAATACTAGCTCTTTTGTTAGAAAGAATCCAGAGGTCACTTTGGAGCAGCTACCTAGACAAGAAAAGAAGAGTTGGATTAGAAGGAATGGTGAGTCTACTAGTGCTCCCATGAAAGAACAAAGAAATGCTAGAGCTAGAGTACCACATGTATCCTCGAGTGAGGATGGTTCACAAGACAAAGTTTCTAGATCAGATGATGGTCACTTTGAAGAGAGATTCTATGATACCCCTGAGGTTGCATTTCATGACAAAGGTCCATTGGCTGCGGGTCAGAATGAACAAAATAGAGATATGGGTTTAGAGGTTGACCTAGATCTTGATGAAGATCATTTTAGAAGAGAACCCATGAGACATAGGTAAGTTCACTTCCCATATCAAAATCTTCCTGATATGGATGTCATTTGGTTTTGATGACATTATAGTGGATCCTGATGACTTGAATGCACTAAGGTTGTAGTTGGCAGAGCAGGATGCCATACATAAAAGATTATAGGAGGAGAGAGAGGTTGAATAGATGAATGCTTTGATAGGGAGGCAGTCTCTTCTTAGAAAAATAAATGAAATGAAGGAGAGAAACAAAATGCTTCCTTCTACTCCTAGAACTCTGCAGCATGATGTTTTTGGTGATCTTGATGCCTTGAGGAGTGAGCAAGAGCACTTACTTCAGGATCATGAATTTGATAGGGAGGGCCCTATGGTTAGACAAGTGAAAAGTTATGTCCCTTTGCCTAAAGATAAAGATGGGCATAGGATCACTAGACCTACTATTATCATTAATGAGAAAGGAAAGAAAAAGATGGTGGGTGACCAAGCAAGCAAATCAGTGAAAATACTAGGGATCCCACCACTTGATTCAAACAAGGACATTGAAATGGAGAGAAGGAGAAAAGAAGATGAGGACCTTGCAAGAGAACTAGAGAGAGCTGAGGTTGAGGCTTCCATTGCAGAAAAGAAAAGGAAGATCCAATTTTTGAGGGCTTCTTCAGCTAATGCTCTTGGCCCATCTGCTACTGAACTAGGTATGCCATCTATGATTACTGCTATTCCACTTAGTAATGCTACTAGTTCATTTCCTTCTTCATTTGCTAGGATAGGTCTAGATCCTAGGCAGTAGTCAAATGCACAAATAAATATAGATGCTAATGTTGATCCTAGGGTTAACACTAGTTCAAGCTTTCAAAGAAGACCTACGCAACTAGAAGGCTATAGGAAAATAAGTTTTGATGGAACTCCTGGCTATCCAAATGCTTTTCCGAATGATATTAGAGATAAGGTACGTAAGTTTGCTGGTAATAATGCTATTATTTGTGAAGAGAATCTTAGGTTATTTGTTGATATGCTTAATGATTATGAGGTAGAGCATGAGGATATAGTCATAAAACTATTTGTTCAATCTCTAATGGAGGATGCTAGAGATTGGTTTAAGAGGCTTCCTAATAGATGTATTGATACTTGGGACTCTTTTGAGAAATGTTTCAAAGAGTAGTATGGTGATAGGCCTAATGCTAGTTTCATGTTGAATGAATTCAACACCATAAGGAAAAATTAGAATGAGTCTGTAGCTGAATTCAACAAGAGATTTCAGAAGGGTATGCATAAGTTGTTCCAAGTTATGCGGTTAGATGACAATGTTTGTCTAACTACATACTTCAATGCATTTGATGGGAAGATGTGATATTTATTGTGGGATAAAGAACCAAGAACTCTTAGGGATGCTTTTAGGATTGCTGTCAATATTGAGAGCAACATGAAAATATCAGGAAAATTGGGTGGAAAGAGAGATGACCCAAAGTTGTTTGGGGACAAGAAATATAATAAAGAAAATGATAAGAATGTTGGATCTAGGAGGCAAGAAGAAGATAAATTGGATAAGGTGCTAAATGCATTGAAGGATTTGAAGGCACTTGCAAATAGGAACATTAGTGCTCCTACCAATGAAAGGCCCCAAGTCAACAACAATTTCAATAAACAAAATAGACTACATAACTACCCCTACAACACCCAATGGAAGGATGATAGGCCTATTTGTTGGCATTAAGCAGAATTGCCACTAGTGACAACACTTATTTGCATTCTGAGTGCAAACCGAGCAGAACAATGCAAACCGAGCAGAATAGTGCAAACCAAGCAGAATAGTGCAAACTGAGCAGAACAGTGCAAACCGAGCAGGACAGTGCAAACCAAGCAGGATAGTGTAAACTGAGTAACATTATGTCTACCGAGTCACCAGTATTTACCCAGTTCAAAACCTACTGAGTGGTTAGTATGAACCATGCCTTCACTTCTACTGAGTGCATGATGATGTCGAGTAATGCAGTGGATGCCATGTATCAGAAAGTCACTGAGTTAGTTTGCAGGAACCGTGTAACCATACTTGGGCCAACTTAGTAGCACTTATGTTTATTTGTCAAGCTGACTTTGTAATTGTAATTGTAATTAATTGTTTAGACTTGTATATAAACAATGTTGTAAAAATGCCAAGATGTAATGTGTATGAATGTGAAAAAAAAAGAAAGGCAGAGATAAGCGAATTACAAAGGGCTAGAGCAGTATAAGGAACAACAAAGACAAATTCATCATAGAAGGTGATCAGTACATCAGTGAATCTCATTCAACAATCCAATTGCAAAGTAAGAGATCTACAGTTTCATCCTAACAAGTGAATCAGTACTAAAATCCTTTAACTGGGTAGACTTAACAGTCTTTTGTAAAATCTCTTTACCGAGTACATACTTCTTTTGTAAATTTGTAAAAATCCTCTAACAAGGTGGACCTAGCAGTCCTTATTGCTCCTAGCAGGGAAAATCATCAGAAATGATCAAATGTAAGCCTTAACTGGCCAACTTTATACTGCAGTACTAAAGCTTTGTGGGTTTCATCCCCACCCTAGTTTTACTTTCTTTTTGGAAGGTTTCTGGGTAACCAAATCTATGTATCATTGTTGTGAATGCTTTTAAGTTTCATGCTTTCTATATGCAAAAGGATAAAGTAAACTATATGTTAATACATCTGTAATTGAAAGAAAATTTGGAGTTACTAATTCACCCCTCCCCTCTCAATAACTTGGTTAATTCTTGAATATTTCCAACAATTGGTATCAGAGTAGTATTGGTTCTCAAGATAAAGCTTAACTAGCTTGAGCAAAGATCCAGGACAATGGAGGTATTCAAACTGAACAAGGTGATTGAAAATGAAAAGATAGATCTGGAAATGGCCATAGCTAAACTTAAAGAAGCAAAAGAACATCTTTCCCAATCCCTAAGAAGAAGGAAGGAACTTGCAAATCAGATGAATGATCAGAATTACATTGAAGAAAAGATTGAAGATCTTTTTCCCTCAGATAGCTTAGATGAAGCAAACAATGTTGTCAAAGAACTCCTAGAAAAGAATGGGTCTCTGCAGGAAGAAGTGAGAAAATTGAAAAGAGAACAAGAGCTACACTCAAAAAGATTTTGTGAGATCTTAGAACAAAGAAACAAGTTGAAAGATGGATTGGATGGAAGGAACAATGAAGTCCAAAATAAAACCCTTCAGCTAGAAAACCTAATTGATCAGATCTCCCATACAAATGAGGAAATTCTAAATCTAAGATCAGAAATAGAAAGCACAAGAGAAGAACTAAGATCTGAAAAGCAAATCAATCTAAGATTGATGGATGACCTAAACACCAAAAAACAAATCAATGAAGGAATGGTGAAAAGCCAAGAAGACTTAAATCAGCTGTATGAGCGAAATCTTCATAGGCAAAAAGGAAAAGCATGACTTGGATATAAAGGAGAAGGTGAATCTTCTAAGCAAGGTACTCAAAGAAATCAGAAACCTACTTGTAATCATTGTGGTAAAATAGGACATACTTCAAATAAATGTTGGAGCAATGAAAAAGCAGAATTCAATGGAAAATGCTACAACTGCAATCAGCATGGTCACAAAGCAAATGAATGTAGGGAAAAACCAAGATTCAAAGGTAATTGTCACAAATGCGGCAAACAAGGTCACAAGGCATTTGAGTGCAGATCCAAAACATTCAATCCAGCAGAACAAATTATGAAAGCAATGTTTGGATGGGATTACAACACCTGGTGTAGATGTCACTACTATGGAGAATATGGGCACATTGGCATGAACTGCATAAAACATCATCTAAGGAAAAGAGATACTACCATAAGATGCTTCAAATGCACTAAACTCAGTCACATAGCCAAAAATTGCATGAATGCTAGTGAAGTTGAAGATGGCAAGAAGAATGAAGCAACTAAGGTCAAGAAGCAGATGAGACAATAGTGGGTTCCTAAATCTACCGAGAAAACAAGTCCAAGTAATGGAATGGGTGGCTCTACTGACTCAAACTAAATTCCCAAGAAAGCACTGGAACTGTATTCTCATAGACCAATTTCAAGTAGTTCTAGAACTGAATTAAAAGAAAGATCTAAATCGGCATACAAGATGCAATAAGATCACAGGAAGGTCGGTATCAATTTTCACTGAGCAAGGTCGGTACCAATTTTTACCGAGCGAGGTCGAAGCAATATGAATTCTCAAGTTCACCGAGTTACGAAGTCTTTACCGAGCAATTAATTCATAGTGGGTGACAGTCTGTCAGAATTCATACCCTAATTTGTACTGAGCATTAATGACAGAGTTGTAAACAAAAGGCAAGAAATCAAACTCATTCTTCACCGTGAACTTTAGCACTTTGAGAGCAGAAAATTTCAAGAGCAATCCAGCGATTCAAATACTTTTGCAAAAAGAATTCTCTGTGAGCTACCATGGCATCATCCAGCACTTCAGCAAAGAAAGGATCAGAAATGATAGTCCAAGGGGAATGGAGAGTACCAGATTTCAAACTCGTGCCCATAATTGCAGCAGCCCTAGACCCGAACGAAGCTCAATCTCAGATTCCTCCTAAGGTACTACTTGTTAACGATATTCGCAATCATTTCAATTATGCAATTTAAGAAATGGGAAACCTAGAGCTAGATATTGTGTGTGAGGAACTGTGTGTGGATGGTATTCTAAAACCCGAGCACAAACATCTGGAAGACAAGGGATTAGTTCACATTGCACATTTACCTCAAAACTTTCAGGAGAAATGGGTTAGATACATTCTCATCCATGTACATGATGGCAAGATTTGGCTTGAGCAACCCATAGAGATCACTAAGAAGATGATTCATCAAATCACCGGTCTTCCCATGTTAAATAAAGCTAAAACTACCAAAACCCTAGGTCGGCCGGAACTGGAGAAGAAAACCCTAGCCGAGTGGGACAGTAGAGGCATGAAAGTAAGCAACATTACTGATGTTGAACTGAAGTTTGGTACACACATAATTGCCCATAAAATATACAGTTCAAGTCGACAGAATAGTGTCTCCTGTGAAGCCATAGACCTAGCATACAAAGTGGTCAAGAATAACTTATCATTTGACCTTGCAGATTTGTTGTTAAAACAGTTTAACAAGAACATGGAAAGCATTCAAACTTCCAAAAAAAATCCATGTAAGTTTGGATCTTTACTGGTCTGTTTATTCTTGTATGTTCAGAAATTCTTCCCTTCCAAAGGAAAAGTAGTATGGAGAAAAGATGTGCCAGTTCTTTATGAGATAAATGAATATATTTCAGAAATGGGTGAAAATTTTGAAAGCATCATGGATAGTTATTTTGAGTCTTTCAAAGAGAAAATGAATGACAGATTCTGGATTCCATAGAAGTTGGTTGAGGATTATAAGGATGATATTTGTTTCATGGTGGACTATGACAGAGTATACATTCAAGCAGCTAAATTGAGGATTGTACATGTAAAACCTCTTCCTTATGAGGTAAACATTGATGAGACAAAGAATATCATTGAAGCCCTCCTTAATCAGCCTGTTAATCCCAAAGCTCCATATTTTGGAACATATGAAGAAGCAAAAGTGAGAATTGAATTAAGCATAAAGCTTCCATAGGCGGTAAATAAAGGAAAGAAGAGGATAGCCAAAATGCAAATGCTAACTGAGGACAAAGGAGAAGACACTGAAGAAGAAAAGGAAAAGGATGAGAAAACAGAGGAACCAAAACCTGCAAAGAAGAAAGGAAAGGTATTCATCACTAAGACACCTAAGCCTCCCACTGCTATATTTACAAGGAGAAGTGCAAGAGGTAAGGAAGACAAGGTAGACAAAGATATAATATTCAAAAGGCCTCCTCTAACCCTTCAAGAGAGGATTAAACTTTTTAGAGAAGGATCAGGATCTGGAGTAAGTAATATAAAATCCTTTAAATATGAAACAAGAATGGAAACAGAACAAAAGGAAATAGAAGATGCTGTCATTGAAAAGATGGGACAGTGGAAATACTCTCTTGATGAAATAGCCCCATAGGTTCCAGCAGCTTTATTAGATCCAATAAAAATGAGATGGACCAATGCAATGCAAACTGTAAAAGACATATTTGATCAAACCCTGAGACAGTTAATACCGAGCTTGAAAAATGATGAAATAAAGAAGGCATTGAAGGAGAATGAAAATAAGATGACACTGAAGTTCAATACTTGTTTGATTCTGATTAACAATATTGAATCGGTCATGAAGGCTGCAAATGCCACATGTAAGAACATATACCATCTTCACCAACCAAGTACTGAAACAGTTATAATAAAAGACATTGAAGATGACACTGATGAACAGGAAGAAGCCACTGAGGTAGATGATACTATAAGGATAGTGGTAGAAGTCATTGCATCACTTCCTACCTCTCCAGAAAAAGTTACTACATCTAGCCCGGAGACACCTTCAAGAATGGTTGTGACAACTTCAACATTTTTCCAATCACCTATAGCAACAACAGAAGTAACTACCATTTCTTCTACCGAGCTGCAGTCTCCTACTTCATGAAGTTTTCCAGTAGTAAGTATTCCAGTTTTTGATTCTACATGTGTAAATACTTCAAGTTCTCCAGTAGACAATATACCATTCTCTATAGCCAATCCTACTATGTCTACTGTCACTACTACTAAGGCATTAAGTACAGATAAGCCTAAGGCTCAACCAAGTATAAGATTTTTGGGCAAGAATATAGTAGAGGATATAGACCTAGATGAAGAAATAGAGATTCCAAAATTGGATTTTGCAAATCTATCAGCGGATCAAATGCAAAATATAGGTGAAATCCTCCAAAGGAAAGAGAAGAAAAAGAAACTTAAAGAGGAAAGAGACAAGGAATATAAAATCATTAAGGATGCTAAGGACATTTTGTCAGAAGCATTAGGTATGAAAGTAGACTCCTCTCAACCTGTTTTGTTACAATTAGCAGAAGCAGTAAATAAGTACAATGAGGATTCATCTGGGATAGAAAAGTTAGTTGAAAGAGCCGAGAAGAAATTCAACAATAAAGTGCTTGAGCACATTGCTCAGCACATAGCTATTAATCAAGTCGAATTGTCTTTAGTTTTGTCAAACATTGAATCTTCCTATTCGAATGTTACCTCTCTTTTGGCCAGACTATGCAATGTTGCCGAGTTCACCAAGGATGTCAAGGATAAAATGAATAAAATTGATGAGGATTTGAAGATTAGCATACAGAAGCTGCAACTTGAACCAAGTTCAAACTCTGCTCATCACATGAAAATCTCATACCTATCAAATATGTAGTCAGAACTACTGAAATAAGACACAAGGATCCGGTCCACACTGCTAGACATTCAGAATATGATCCTTCCCATCATGAATACAATGTATAAGCACATTGAACATTCCAAAACATTAATTCATGATAATCAGTTCTCAATAGTAGATCACATGATTGAACTCTCTGCAGAAGTCCAAATTGCAATCCAAACATGCAAGATTCTGCAAGAAAATTGGGACAGAACCCTGGCACTGATAATGAAGGTACATTCTATTTTTCTATCAAATTATGGATTCTCTCTATAAATCACTTTTATATACACCTTTGGCATTATCGTCAAAAAGGGGGAGATATGTATAGAAGAAGATATGTATAGAAGGAGATATGTATAGAAGAAAAAGTTAGCACATTGAAAGGGGGAGATAATTTATAAAGCCCTATGACAAAGACAAATTTTGAAAAATCAAAATAAATCTCAACATGGTTCATGTATATAAGTTTTGGACAATAAGTTTTTTTATCACTAATGCCAAAGGGGGAGATTGTTGGCATTAAACAGAATTGCCACTAGTGACAACACTTATTTGCATTCTGAGTGCAAACCGAGTAGAATAGTGCAAATCGAGCAGAACAATGCAAACTGAGTAGAACAGTGCAAACCAAGCAGAATAGTGCAAACCAAGTAGAATAGTGCAAACTGAGTAGAATAGTGCAAACTGAGTAGAACAGTGCAAACCGAGCAGAACAGTGCAAACCAAGTAGAACAGTGCAAACCGAGTAAGACAGTGCAAACCGAGCAGGACAGTGTAAACTGAGTAACATTATGTCTACCGAGTCACCAGTATTTACCAAGTTCAAAACCTACCGAGTGGTTAGTATGAACCGTGCCTTCACTTCTACCGAGTGCATGATGATGTCAAGTAATGCAGTGGACGTCGAGTATCAGAAAGTCACCGAGTTAGTTTGCAGGAAACATGTAACCATACTTGGGCCGACTTAGTAGCACTTATGTTTATTTGTCAAGCCGATTTTGTAATTGTAATTGTAATTAATTGTTTAGACTTGTATATAAACAATGTTGTAAAAATGCCAAGATGTAATGTGTATGAATGTGAAAAAAAAAGAAAGGCAAAGATAAGCGAATTACAAAGGGCTATAGCAGTATAAGGAACAGCAAAGACAAATTCATCATAGAAGGTGATCAGTACATCAGCAAATCTCATTCAGCAATCCAGTTGCAAAGCAAGAGATCTACTGTTTCATCCTAACAGGTGAATCAGTACTAAAATCCTTTAACCGGGTAGACTTAACAGTCTTTTGTAAAATCTCTTTACCAAGTACATACTTCTTTTGTAAGTTTGTAAAAATCCTCTAACAAGGTGGACCTAGTAGTCCTTATTGCTCCTAGCAGGGCAGATCATTAGAAATGATCAAATGTAAGCCTTAACCGGCCAACTTTATACTGCAGTACTAAAGCTTTGTGGGTTTCATCCCCACCCCAATTTTACTTTCTTTTTGGAAGGTTTCTGGGTAACCAAATCTATGTGTCATTGTTGTGAATGCTTTTAAGTTTGATGCTTTCTATATGCAAAAGGATAAAGTAAACTATATGTTAATACATCTATGATTGAAAAAAAATTTGGAGTTACTGATTCACCCCTCCCCTCTCAGTAACTTGGTTAATTCCTGAATATTTCCAACACTATTATCCTTGTTGCAAGAGGAAACAATGACAAAGGTGTCCTTCACCCTCTGCATAATGCTTCAATAAATGTCATGGAGAACATATCTTGGTGTGTTGCATGCCAATCCCCTCATTCTGTAGAGCATTGTGTGGTTGCACAATCTATGGCTACAAATCAAGATTGTGGCAATGAGGAGATAGAACAAGAAGAAGAACAAGATGATGCTGGATGCAACATGGTTTCTTCATATCTAGGATATGAAGATGATTCTAATTTTGATGAAGAGGTAGATGTAAATGTGAAGAGACATAATCAGGCCCTCTTTCATCAAGAGGTTTTTTCTGATGGTGAATGCATTGATCAGAAAACATGTAACATGAATTCTTCTCCCAAGCCAGTAAATTTGAGAAGACCTTCTAGAGAAGAGATGGATAGGATTACTGTAGAAATGATTGCCCAGGTGAAAACTAGAGGCATGGTGGCAAGGAATACAAATGAGAAAGCTGCAGGAATGTTTATAAAGAGTACCAACTCTAGAGAACCTAATGAGAACAAATCAAAGGTTGATCATGTGGTGAAATTCAAGAATGTAAAAGGTAAGCATTGTGAGCCTAAGGGAGTTGGAATTGAAAAGGTCTCTAGTGAGATTGAGAAGCCAATTAACACAATGGCTAGGATTGAAAAGGTGAGGGTGGTCAGTATGCCTAATGTGTCAAACAAGCAAAATGACGTTAAGGCAGTGCAGATTGAGATTCCTACTTCTACCCCTGTCGACATGTTATCTGTATTGTCATAAATTACAGTTAAGGTTCCATTGTCAGAATTGTTGAGGATCCTTGAACATAAAGATAAAGCTATTGCATGGGTTGGTAATACTCACAAAAATGATACTTCATGCAATGGATCTCAGGATAAAGCTTTGAAAGATTTTGCTACTCAAAGAATTGTGTCTCAAATTCCTCCAATATATTTGGATAGTTCTGTCAATGCTAGCCTTGAAAATATTGACCCATTCTTCTTAAGTGTTCTTGTGAATGGGATGAAGTTAATAAATTGTATGATTGATAGTGGTGCCTCTAATACTGTCATGCTTTTCAAAATCATGGAGAGGTTGGGCCTTAAAGTTGATACAGTGCAGGGCAGGTGTTGTGCAATGGATCAGAGGGAGGTACTAGTTATTGGGACTATCAATGCAATGCCATATAGGTTGGCAGCATATCCAGAGAAAGAGCTAACAATGAGTGTTTTAGTGGTGGATATACCTCCTCATTATGGGATGTTGTTGTCTAGAAGGTGGAGTTCTACCATGGGTGGAAGTTTATAGTGTGATTTGTCCTATGCAACTTTCAAGATTGATGATCAGTTTGTCAAGATTGAACGAGAGCCAAGAGTATGCCACATGATTGAGAGAAACATAGATAATGAAACTACATATTTTGTGGATACTGATGTTAATTCTTTTAGGGAAGATATCCCTATATTTGAAAATGAACATATTTTGTCACCTATCTCTATTGAAGTAGGTGCTGATTTTGTGAAGAGTAATTTGTGGGTAATGTACTTTGATGGTGCAAATTACAAAGATGGTGTAGGAGCAGGTATTTTACTTATTTCTCCTAATGGGAATGCCTAAAAGTACTCTTTCACATTGAATTTCTTTTGTACCAATAATGTAGTGAAATATGAGGCCTTGTTGTTAGGATTGAGGTTGGCACAAAAGCATGGTATTAAATGTCTAAATGTTATTGGTGATTCTGAGTTGGTGGTGTCCCAAGTCAGGTCAGTGTATGCTTCCAAGAATAGAAGGTTGAAACAATATAGGAATGTAGTTTGGGATTTGATTGAACATTTTGATACCTTCAATATTGAGTGGAAGGATAGGAGTAACAACAAGGTGGTTGACTTGTTAACCAATATTGCAATCAATCCCATTGATGTCACATTCTCTGGTATCTCTAAAGTTGAAATTTAGGCTAGGCCTAGTATACCAGATAATGTTGAGTATTGGCAAGTTTTTGATGATGATAATGATATTTTGAAGTTTATGGATTGCAAGGATCGATATCATGGTCAGGAATTTTATTGTTTAGCCTTGGTTGAGTCAGTAGGAGAAAGGGAGGTTGTCTTAGGCAATGAGGTCATTTAGCTTAGAACTAACAAGGTGCCCAAGGGGCTTGTTGTTTTGGAGACTATCTTTGACAACCAAGATAGAGTTCAAAATAATATCAAAGGAGAAGATCATGTTGATCTTGAGGAGATAAATCTTGGATCACATGAGGCACCTAAGAAAGTATACATTGGTAGAGATATATCTCAAAAGGTTAGGAGACCTTTGATTGAATTATTGAGGAAATTCAAGCATGTTTTTTCATGGTCATATGATGACCTAAAGGTTTATAGAGATGATTTATTTCAGCATGTTATTCCATTGAAAGAAGATGCTAAACCTTTCCAACAAAAACAAAGGCCTATTAATCCTACTTTGGCACCCAAGATGCAAGAAGAATTAATGAAGTTGAGAGATGCTGGCATTATCAAGCCTATAAAGCATTCTTCTTGGGTTTCAAACCTTGTTCTTGTAAGAAAAAATAATGGTGACATTAGGCTTTGTGTGGACTTCAGGAATTTGAACATCAGCTCATTGAAAGATAATTATTGTTTGCCCAATATGGAGGCTATGTTGCAGAGAGTAACTGGATTAGAATTGATGTCAATGATGGATGGTTTCTCTGGCTACAATCAGGTCATTGTCAAGGAATCAGAACAATTCAAGATAGCCTTTACAACACCTTGGGGAACATATGTCTATGTGAGAATGCCTTTTGGTCTCACAAATGTTGGTGCTACTTTTCAGAGGGCAATGGATGTTGCCTTTTCATATTTTATCAATGCTTTCCTTGTTGTGTATCAAGATGATTTAATTTCCTATTCCAAGAGGGAAGAGGACCATTGTGCTCATTTAGAAAAAATATTTGTGAGGGCCTTAGAATTTGGCATTTCTTTGAACCCAAGGAAATGTGCTTTTGGTGTCACAGAAGGTAAGTTGCTTGGCCACCTAGTTGGGAAGCAAGGAGTGAGAATTGACCCTGAGAGGATAGCAACCATTGATAAAATTTAGAGACCAAATAATGTTAAAGGGATTTGGTCCTTCTTTGGTTAGGTCAATTTTCTAAGGAGGTTTGTGACAAAATTTGTAGAGGTTACTAGACCTATTTCCAAGATGTTGAAGAAGAGCTTTGTGATCAATTGGGAGGGTGAGCCTAATGAGGCCTTTAGGAATATCAAGCAGGCTATCAAAGATGCACCAGTGCTTATGGCACCTGATTATAATACCCCAATGCATATCTTTTCCTTTTCATCTTTTCATACTATTGATGTGGTTTTGTTACAAAAGAATAAGGATGGTTTTGAGTAGCCTATTGCATTTTTCAGTAAATCTTTGCAGGCCACAGAATTAAAGTATGACATAAATGAGAAACAGGCTTATGCACTTGTGAAAGCAATCAAGGCTTTTAGGTGTTACTTGATGGGAGTAGTTGTGATTACTTTTTTGCCAAGTGCGGCTGTGAAGGATATTTTCTCACAGCAAGAGGTGTTTGGAAGAAGGTGCAGATGGATCAATAGGATCCAGGAATTCAATTTTGAGATCCAAATCACTAAGTTGGTTAGAGGTCAAGGATTGGAAAAACTGATGGCTCAATCCAATCTAGATGCAAACCAGGTAAATCATTCTGAAATTGATTATACATGTGATATGGATAATTGTATTTGGTATCAAGATATTATTTACTATTTGAGAAACATGAGGTGTCCAAAGAGTATGAATGATAATCAAAAGAGGACATTGAAGTTATAGGCCATCAAGTATGTAATTGTGAAATGCAAGTTGTATAGAAAAAAATTGGATTGCATACTGTTGAAATGTGTAGATGAGAATCAAGCTAATGTATTATTGAAGGAGATGCATGAGAGAGTTTGTGGTGGACATTATATGGGTAAAACAATTGCTCATAAGATCTTGACAGAAGGATTTTGGTGGCCCACAATCTTCAAGGATGCAGAACAGTTGGTAAGGAGATGTGATGCTTGTCAAAGGTTCTCTGGTAAGCTTAAGTTTTCAGGTAATGTACCATTAAAGCTGGTAGAAGTTTAGGCTCCTTTCCAATAATGGGGAATTGATTTCATAGGGGAGGTACCAAACAAGTCAAGTGGAGGACATTCATGGATCTTAGTTGCCACGGATTACTTTACAAAGTGGGTAGAAGCTATACCTACAAGGAATGCTACTAGTAGGGTGGTAATTGACTTTCTGATGAATAATATTATTACAAGGTTTGGGTGCCCTGAGAGGATAGTGAGTGATAATGCTATGTGCTTTAGGTCTACTGAATATAAGGACTTTTGCAAAGGTTTGGGAATTCAAATTTCTAATTCCTCACCTTATCATCCACAAGGAAATGGTCAAGTAGAATCTACTAATAAGAGTTTGATTAAGATCTTGAAGAGAATCCTTGAGAAAAATAAGAGGGCAAGGAATTCAAAGCTGCCATTAGCTTTATGGGATGATAGGGTAACTGTGAAGAGGGCAATTGGTTGTGCACCATTTGACTTAGTATACAGAATTCATGCTAGAATGCCTCAGAATAACTTATTGGAGATGTACAAGTTTGTGCAGTTAAATGATGATGACATTGATGATGAAATGTAGTTGAGAATTGAGGACCTCATTAGGTTGGATGAAACTAGAAGAGAATCAATTGCAAGGAATGCCAAATTGCAATTGCAGGTTAAGAATTTATATGATAAAAGGACTGTTGATAGGAAGTTTGAACCTAATGATTTGGTGTTAGTTTGGAGTGCCAGATTGGAGGATAAGGGGAAGCATAGTAAATTTGATCCCATCTGGTTAGGGCCATATCTGATTCATGAGAAATGGGGCCAAGATTCTTACATCATCAAGGATTTTAATGGTGATATTCAAGAGTTGCCAGTTCATGGACAATTCTTTAAGCAATACTTCATGTGAAGTACTCTATTTTCCATGAACAGTAGTTAGGGTTGTACATTTTGTAGATCTCTGTATATAGGTTGCTTGCCCCTACCCTATTTTGCCCTGGCCTTTTAGTTTTTTGGTCTGGCTGCTCATCTTGCCCTGCTTGTTCCTTGTTGTCTACAATTTTATCCGGTGGGATGGTCTACTTTAACCAATGATTCTAGGTCCTTGCTATGCCTGCAAGAGCCATGCATCCCCAACTAGAGCCACTGTTAGGCCATTTTTTCTGTCATAGCAAAAATCCTATGAAAATGGCCTCTTCCCTACAAATGTTTTTGTAAAGTGTCCTACCTTGTGTTCTTCATTATGTCACCTTGCTCTAGCCTAGATTGCACATGCTGAATCGCAAAATCCAGAGAGTTATTCAAATTCTAAGGTCTGCAGGAAAATAATTTCAAAATCTACCACAGTGTCAAAAACCCATAGTATTTTTAAAAATCCATGATGTTTTTGGTCTGTGTGAAAACCTTCATTATTTTTGGCCTTGTTCCTTTTAGATTTTGTGCACTTGTCTTTTGGTGCCAGAAACTTTGTGTGTTTTCAATCCTCTTTCGTCGAAAACCCTGTGTGTTTTCGACCTCACAATTTCCTATTTGCTAGCATTCCCTAACTATCCAAGTACAATGGATGGTCGGCCCAGGTCTTCAAAGGGTTTCAAATGATTGGTTGTCACATGATCACATGTCAGGAATTTTAGACATGTGACCATGCGACCAGTTGACACATGTCCCAGCAGGCCCGTCGGTTAGGGTCTGACAGATGTTTAACGGGTGACAAAGATCGGTGGTTGTCGCTATACCATGAGGAAAAGATGCAAGCCTTTTAATCTCCACACTTTAACAAGAGTCATTGATGTGGTATGAAGGCCATTGGATTTTCTTGTATGGGCGTGCAGTGGGACCTGTCTGCTCGGTGGCACTGACGTGTCAATTTTCTATTAGTTGCCTGCAATGAGTTGGATTTCATGTTAGCGGGGCCCGGTGTCAGAGATTTAAGATCTATGGTTAGTGTGTGATCACAAGGAATATTCTTTCCCCTTGCGATCATGTGACAACCATCCGATCTTATAGTGTTTAAAAGGGTTGATGGGTGGTGGGTCTTGTGTCAGGTGACTCGGCGGTTGCAGTGAATGGCATGATGACAGGTGGCATCTAGTGGACCCAGGTGGGGTCTGAGGTTTGGCGGAGTGGATAAAGATGTTGCGGTGCTGACAAAATTCAATGTGTTTTCAAGTTGGCACATAAAAAAGGTGATTCGCTAGTTTGTTTGGCGATTTGGCGAATGGTAGTCAGGAAGTCACTAAATTATTTAGCGAAGGAGGGAAGTGTTTCACAAATTGGCAAAGGTTCTTTGTCACCAATTCGCTAAGTTTGACTGGGACCACTTTTAAGGAAATTCATAAGCCCACGAAGGGAGATTGATCGAATGACTACGTTTTAAAGTTGGTAAAGGTTTAAATTTTGGCCATCGTTTCTTTGTAGGAGCCAAAGAAATAATTTTTGAGATTCAAATTTGAATTTTTGAGTGTTTCTAGCGACATAGGGTACCATTTTTATGGAATTCAATGCAGAAATGACCCTATTTGGTGAGAAGTGATTGGTTTTCCATTTGCAGTGTGGTCTAGGATGTTTAGTGCTTGTTTGTAGAGCATGTACGTTGTAGTGATGGCTCAAGGCATGTTGCAGGGTGTCCTTTTGAGCCTGGTTTATTGATCCTTTGTACTTGTAAAGAAGACTTTCATAATTAAGGATCAGTTCAAGATTTCCTCTTTCCCAGATTGGATGTGTTTCCCACCCCTGAATTAAATTCATGATTGTTTCTAGCAGGTTGGGTGGTTGAAACCCTAACCCTAGTCATCCGTAGCTTGTTGCAAATTTCCAAGATGACTAAGGGGGTATAAGTTGTAGACTTTTTGAGTTTGTAGGGGTTCCAATTATTTTGGTTTTGGTCCAAGATTGTTGATAGTGAAAATTTGAACAAGGAGAGCCTAATTTAGGGTTTGTTTCCTTTGTGCATTTTGTCATTTGGTAATGTATTGATTCTGCAAGTCTTAGTGAGAGTATTTTTGGATTCCAATCTCATATTGGTGTATGTCTTTTTGTTTTTCTCTTGAGCTCATATATGTTGATTGCACAAAGTGGGTTAGCATATGGTAAACAAAGAGTATTTTGGGGTTATCTTTGAGTTCCTAACAAAGTTAGGATTAAAGTCTTTAAGGTAAGTTTAGTGAGTTCATGGAAAGATAAGGATTTGATGTCCTGATATGTGAGTGAGGGGAGTAATAGGAAAAGCACTTACTCTAAGTCTATATATGTTTGAGTTAAGATTTTAGGGTGATATAGGTTGTTAAGTGACTCCCTGCCCTGGTATAAGGCACTGATCCATTCTCTAGAAGCAGTCCATTTTCAAAAATCACACACACACACACATAATTAAATGATAAACCTTTCAATTAGATAGTAAAGGGTATAGTTATGTATTGTTTAGAGACTCCTTTGAAGAAGTGAGTCAAGGGTACACCCACCTAAGCATTGAAGCTCAAAGTGTAGGAGGATCTCCTTGATCCTTGTTAATTGGCCCTCTTCCTTGTAGCCTATGGAGTGGTGATAGAGTCAAAGTTTCATTATAGTTATCTATCAAAGTATAAATCTACAAGTTTTAAAGATCAAAGGGAACAACCAACAGTTCCATGATCATAAAAACATCTAAGGTCATAAGAATAATCTTTAGATACATCCTAAAAGATATGTCTAAGCCCACAAGCACTAATGAATTTTATGATGTCCATACCACTCTCTACAGTCTTACTATCTATACTGTCAATAAATTCTTTGTCTTCATAACTAAATATATGTTGATAGAAATGAAAAAATATTGCATCATAATAATTCCAACAATCTCCCCCTTTGGCATGTTAGGATTAATAGTCCACAATACAACTGAGAGAAGGGGTGAATCAGTTGTATGAAAAAATATTAAAACTTGAAACTTTAAGCTTATCAATATTAGATCCAATGAATACAATGAATGCTAACACAATAACACAATTTTTTGGTTACAGGGAAACCCTGTTAAAGGTAAAAACCCCAGTGGGAATTAGCACCTACTAATGATGTACTGAGAGTATAGTAATCCTTGTTAGAATATATAGTCCTGTTAGGAGCTTATTGAAACATTGTAGTACATAGTCCTTGTTAGACGACAGACCTTGTTAGGAGTCATGAACAAAAGAGGGCTCACTACCCAAGGTTCACTACCCAAAGAAGGTTAAGTCCACCTTTTGAACTCACTAGTTCGCAATAGGTGTATATGAAGAAATACACAATCTTTTAAATTGTATGCCAACAAATTTCTTTGCTTGATCAATTCCAATGAAGTCCACCAATAATCCTCTGCTTTACATATAGCAGACACAAATTCACAACCTCCTTATATCACACTTATCACATCCATGTCTCTTCCAAAGAAAAAATATTTTATTTATAGCTTATTACATTTTACCAAGAATAGGTCAACCCATAAGGCTTTCCTAATTACAAAAAATTACATAGGTCCTTGCTAAGATACACACCGTATCATAAAAAAGTTTACAATGATTACATTACAACAATTAAAGATTGACATCTTTGAATTATGCTTGCCAAACAAAACACATGCTTCATTCCCTGAGTCGGCTGCTTGATAAGCCATCACCAGAGCATACACCATAGATGATGTCACTAATCATTCCATACCTTGTGCTAACCAATGAACATCTGTCAGTTTCTCTTCCATCATCCTTCACGATCCAATACCTTGAATCCAATCCCTCTAAAATCTATACCAAAAACTCAGAGACTAACTTTGTTAATTCTCACTGCCACAGTCCAGTGACTAGTCTTTACCAAAACAATTATATCTTCCTTAATATGCATCCATTAATGATGCAATCTCAGCTATAAGATCACAACATCCATCTAAACTCTCTTCTGACTTTGCAGCATCTAAAACATCCGTACACTGTGAATACCATTATGGTTCCTTCATAGAAGCATATGTTGATATCAGTGACAAAACACAAATGATAATAGTATGAGTTCCCATTCAGTAATGTAGTGATTAAACATATTAAATGTCTCAATCACCACCCATGCATTAGCAATATAAAACAATCTCCCCCTTTGGCATTGATATCAACATATGGGAAAATCTTATCCCAAAGTTGTATCAACCCAAAAGTCCTTCAATTGAAAAATCTCCCTAAACAATGAGGATTTTCTCATAACAACACTCCCCCTTTGACAAAAATGGAAAAGGGTGCCAACTACCTTCATCTAGTCTAGAGGAGTAGATCCCTACATCTAGTCCAGAAAATGATGAGGCTCAGAGCACTTATGGACTAATGCATCTCTACATCATTTAGTTTTGATTAGGAGGGGCCTGAACCACTAGCATACCTCTGAGATATTCAAAAGTATCTTTTGGTAGTGGCTTTTTAAAGATGTCTACAATATACTCTTTTATACTGATATATTCAAGCTTGATTTCTTTTTCTACCACCTTGTCTCTTAAGAAGTGATATTTGATAGAAATGTGTTTATTTTTAGAGTGCATCACCAGATTCTTTGACATGTTTACTATGCTGGTGTTATCACAATGGATAACCACGGGCTCATTAAAAGTTATTCTAATGTCAGTCAGCATTTGTTTCATCCAAACAATTTGAGTGTGATTTATAGCAACAACAACATATTCCGATTCAATAGTATATTGTGCTATACAATCTTGTTTCTTACTTAGCCAAGAAAGCAACTATCATCTACCTTCACAACAAAAAAAGAGGCTCCAAATGTGTTTAGTTCAAATACATTACCTCTAGATCTTGAACTGTTAGCAATCAATTTTCCTTCCTTTCTTCTAACAAAGCACTTACCATTAACAAAACCTAACTGAAAGTTTTTATCCATTAACTATCCAACACTCAACAAGTTATGTTTCAGTCCTTCAACAAGTAGTACATTGTTTGTATTAGTCTCTCCATCCAGAGTGATAGATCCTACTCCTATGATCAATTTTGGGAGATTTTCCCCAAACCTTACAACACCTCCATCATAATATACTAATTTAACAAATTTTTTCTTATCACCAGTCATGTGATGAGAACATCCACTGTCAATTATCCATTCAGTTTTCTTGTCAACATGAGATACTAAGGCTTTTTCTTCATGAACTGGTTCATCTTTAATAGTAACAAATCCAATCTCTTCATTATCTAAATCATCATCATCATCAAAGATTCCTTCACTAGCATAATAGCATTTGTTATCTCTTCTAATCTTTGCATAATTAGCTTTGTATTTAGGAACTCTTGTAGGACATCTAGATGCAAAATGACCTACCTTATTGCATGAAAAACATTTCAAAGGTAATTTTCCTTCAAATTTTCCCTTACCTCTTTTCTCTCTTCTAGCTATTAGTGCAACAAGTTCTTTCATCTTCTTTTCTTCTTCCATTATCTTCTCCCATTCCTTAGCATACTCACCAAGCTCTTCTCTCAAGTCTTCTTTGCTTGCACTTGGAAGAGTGGATGCTTTCTTGCGTGCAGATGCCCTAAATGTAGATTCAACTTTAGGACCAGCTTCTCCTAATTCTGCATCTTCAAAGGTGGTTAAATTTGCAATGAAAATCTCTCTGCTAATGTTTGGAGTCAAGGCTATAGTTTCATGAATTGACATTTCCTTGAATTTTTAGGTAGGAGTTAGAGATATGAGAATCTTTGCAATGACTTCATCTTCATCATAAGTACCTCCATAATTTCTGATTCCAACTATAGCTTTTGTAACCCTTTGAACATAGGCTCTAATGCTTTCATCTTCATTCATTTGCAAATTCTCCATCTTTGTCTTCCAGCTCCACAATTTTGCTTGTTAGGTATATTTGTCTCCTTCATAGAGTGTCTCTAGTCTATTCCAAATATCATGTGCTGAATCTAGATATTTAATTTCAATAAACTCACCCTCAGATAGTGCACTACTCAATGCTTCTCTTGCAACCATGTTCCATGAAATTAGTTTCTTTTCATCATTGGTGGCTGACACTAAGTCATTATTGGCTTTTCAAAGTTTCCTTCTTGTTCACAATCATCCAGTAGTCTATGCCCAAGCATAGCAAATGTGTTCACATCTTGTTTTTCCAACTGTCAAAGTTTTTAGGATCAAACTTAGGACTATCCTTCCTATAGTAAGCCATTTTCAAAGATCACCTAAAGTTGTTAACCTTTCTCTCTGAGGACCACGAGCTCTAATACCAATTGTTAGGATTAACAGTCCACAATATAACCTAGAGGGGGAGTGAATCAGTTGTATGACAAAATATTAAAAATTTAAACTTTAAGCTTATCAATATATGATCCAATGAACACAATGAATGCCAACACAATAACATAATATTTTGGTTATGGGGAAACCCTGTTAACTGTAAAAGCCCCAGTGGGAATTGGCACCCACTAATGATGTACTGAGAGTATAATAATTCTTGTTAGAAGATATAGCCCTGTTAGGAGCTTATTAAAACATTATAGTACATAGTCCTTGTTAGAGGATAGACCTTGTTAGGAGTTAAGAACAAAAGAGGGCTCATTTCCCAAGGCCCACTACCAAAAGAAGATTAAGCCCACCTTCTGAACTCACTAGTTTGCAACAAGTGTATATGAAGAAATACACAATCTTTTGAACTATTTTCCAGCAATTGTCTTTGCTTGATTAGTTCCAATGAAGTACGCCAATAATCCTCTACTCTACATACAACAGAAACAAATTTTCAACCTCCTTATATCACAATTATCACATCCATGTCTCTTCCAAAGAAAAGACCTTTTATTTATACCTTATTACATTTTACCAAGAATAGGTCGGCCCATAAGGCTTTCCTAATTACAAAAAATTACATAGGTCCTTGCTAAGATACACACCATATCATAAAAAATTTACAATGATTACATTACAACAATTAAAGACTGACATCTTTGAATTGTGCTTGCCAAACAAAACACATGCTTCATTCCCTAAGTTGGCTTCCTGATAAGCCACCGCCAGAGCATACACCATAGATAACATCACCAATCATTTCATACCTTATGATGACCAATGAACATCTATTAGTACCTCTTTAATCATCCTTGAAGATCGCATACCTTGAATCCAATCCCTTTGAAATCTATCCCAAAAAATCAGAGACTAAATTTGTCAATTCTCACTGTCACAGTCCAGTGACCAATCTTTACCAAAATAGTTGTACCTTCCTTAATATGCATCCATTAATGATGTGATCTTAGATATAAGATCACAACATCCATCTAAAATCTCTTCTAACTTTGCAACATCTCAAACATCCATACACCTTCCATACACTATGATTACCAGTCTAGTTCCTTCAAAGAAGCATATGTTGACATCAGTGACAAAACACAAATGACAATAGTATGAGTGCCCATTCAGTAACATAGTGATTAAACATATTAATTGTCTCAATCTCCACCCATGCATTAGCAATATCTAACATGGCATTGATGGAAACATATGTGAAAAAACTATCAACCAAAGAATAGACCTTAATATCCTCCTCAAAGCTCCCCCTAAACCAATAATGTTTTTCACTAACATCTGTTAGAATAACTGAGAGGGGGGTGAATCGGTTATCTAGTGTCCCAATTCAAAATGTATAATTCAAAACAACTTCTCTAATTTCTACTCCTCGGTAAACACTAAAACTTTCATTGTTTGTACTTTTACCAATTACCAGTCTAATACCATAATAGTTACTGATCAAATCTAACATGTAACATGTAAAGAATGATAACAAACAAATATCACAATCAAAACATAAAACAAGATATTTAACATGGAAACCCTATAAAGGGAAAAACCACCTAGGACTGGTAACCCAAAATTGTTCACTCTTCTGAAGTGAGGTCAGTTAAGACCCAACCCTGTTAAAAGTTTACAAACACACTGTCAGGTGTGACCTTGCTAGAAGATTTTCAACTAGAAGTTATCATCCAACCAACATTCACTATGGGGTTGACAAGATAACAATGTTCATTCTATGAATGATACATCATAAGACTTTCAAAGTCCACTTGGTTAAGAGATTTTGACTGTATACAATGGTTAAATGTGTAACAGTAAATGACCTACCTTAATACAACTTTAATTGTAGATTATAGATCAATATTCAGTCCATAAAAATCCTTCTAATCAATATTTCACTTCAGATTCAATATTGTATCAACTTACTATCCATCGGTAATTGCTCTCTTTAGCTCGGTAATTGTTCTGCAGCTTGGTTCTTACTTAACCAGTATGATCAGAATGCATGAAAACCTTGTTCACGCAATATTCCTATAGTTTCTACTTCTTCCAACATTCTTCATAAAGAAATTATGTTTTCTTATATAGACAAGTAAATCATTTTCTTCTCCACCATTAGATTTTGCCGCTTAACCACATTCATAGATTTTTCCACTTCAAACTTTCTCGGTACTTGTGTCCGTAACTCATTTGATTCTCATCCTTTAGATCTTTCCTGAATTTTATCGGCCGTCGATCTGTGTAACAATCCTTATTTGTCACCTCAATGTTATACTCTTGCTAGCTCATCAATCTTATTGGCTAAACTAATCATTTAATTCATTTGGTTTCACTTGGTTAACAAAGAAATGCATCGGTGAACACTGCTCAGTTAATACTATGATCAGTATACACTACACTCTGTTGGTGTATACTAGAAATGCTTCATTTACCGACAACACTGCTTTGTGTATTTCAGCTCTATACTTCATCATAGATTAATGCAACATAATAAAGTCAATATCATCAAGTCACAGACTCATCAAATGGTTATTCAATGTATTCCTTATCCTCATCTATCATGTACATCTTTCCTCATGTAGATTTCTTTGTTCTTCATCTCTTTCACCTTTCTTTAGATGTCTCAGTATAGTAACTTACAAGATAAGTTTTGTCAAACTAGTTGACATGAATGACAAGATAAGTTTTGTCAAACTAGTTGACATGAATGACAACATAATCCTGATTTAATCATATTACATATCTAATTAGCAAATCCTTAGTGATCTTGTAATCATAGATTCTTCAATCAGATTACTATACACCGATGGATTATAGTGTATATTGATCACTATATTAACCGAGCAATGTTCACCGATGCATTTCTTTGTTAATAGAGCGGAACAAAATGATTTAAATGATTAGTTTAGTTGATAAGATTGATGAGATGGAAAGAGTATAACATCAAGGTAATAGATAATGTTTGTTACACAAATTGACGGCTGACAAAATTCAGGGAAGATCTAACAAAGAAGATTGAAATGTGTTATTGACACAAGTACCAAGAAAGTTTGAAGCAAAAAAATCTATGAATGTGGTTAAGTGGCAAAATCTAATGGTGGAGAAGAAAATGATTTACTCATCTATATAAGAGAACAAAATTTCTTTATGAAGAATGCTGAAAAAAGTAGAAGCTGCAGGAATATCACGTGAACAAAATTTTCATGCATTCTAATCATACTGGTTAGTAAGAACCTAGCTGAAAAACAATTACCGAGCTACAAAGAGTAATTACTGATGGATAGTAAGTTGATACAGTATTGAATCTGAAGTGAAATATTGATCAGAAGGATTTGTATGGACTAAATATTGATTTGTAATCTACAATTGAGGTTGTATTGAGGTAGGTCATTTACTGTTACATATTTAACCATTGTATACAGTCAAAATCTCTTAACCGAATGGACTCTGAAAGTCTTATGATGTATCATTCATAGAATGAAAATTGTTATCATGTCAACCCCATAGTGAATGCTGGTTGGACAATAAATTCTAGTCTAAAATCCTCTAACAAGGTCACACCTAATAGTGTGTTTTTAAACCTTTAACAAGGTTGGGTCTTAAATGACCTCACTTCAGAAGAGTGAACAATTTTGTGTTGTCGGTCCCAGGTGGTTTTTCCCTTGATAGGGTTTCCATGTTAAATCTCTTGTGTTATATGTTGATTGTGATATTTGTTTGTTATCATTCTTTACATGTTACATGTTAGATTTGATCAGTAAAATGTCATAGTATTAGACTGGTAATCAGTTAAAGAATAGATAGTAAAATTTTTATTATTTACTGACGAGTAGAAATTGAAGAAATGGTTTTGAATTATACATTTTGATTTGGGACACTAGATAAATGATTCACCCCCCTCTTAGTTATTCTAATAATTGGTATTAGAGAATTGGTTTCTTGGAATAGAGTTTTAAGGACTTAAGCATAAAGGTCTCAAGATGTATAAGAGATAAGTAACGAAACTGAACAAAGAAAACTTTGTAGTATGGGAAAGCAGAATGAAGCTGCACATATCTAGAATTGGGAACTCTGCACTAGATCTGATGGAGAATGGCTACATGCAATGTCCCACTGGTCCCTTAACTCTTGATCAACTGAAGGAAAAACATGAATACAATGTTACAATGATGGAACTTTCTGCTGCCTGTACCAATGCTGAATTTGAAGATATCAAGACATGCATGACTGCCAAAGGAATGTGGGATAAAATAACACAAATATACAATGGAGATCTGAATGTCAAAAGAGCCTGAGCTGAAAGTCTGAGAGGTAGATTTGATGATATGAGAATGAAAGAAGGTGAGAACATTGTCCAATATTCAAATATACTCAAAGAGGTGCTACCTGCTATTAGAGCATCTAATGGAGTAATTGATAATGAAACAGTAATAAGCAAGATTCTCAAAAGTTTGTTACCAGTTTATGCAATCAGGATTTCTGCAATTCATGAAACAAGAGCTACATCCAACCTTACTCTTGACACTCTGATTGGTAAACTTACAACCTTTGAATTAAACAAATTTGATAACAGTGTTGTTCCTTCTATTGAATCCACTTTCATGTCTTCTTTGAAGATTGGAAAGTCTAGCAGGAATAGTAAAAATTGTGATAGTGATGACAATACTGATGATTAACCTGATGAGCTTGAAGCAGTTATGGCCAGAAGATTGCCCAAAGGAAAAGGAAGGTATAGTGGTAAGCTATCTTTAGCATGCTTTAACTATAAAGAAGTCAGTCACATCACTGCTAGATGTCCTCAGAAGAAAGATGATGAGAGATCCAAAGACTAATCTGAAGGAAGTTATGGAAGAAGAGTCAACAGAGGTTACTGACACAACAACAGAGACAACTAAAACAAAAAAGGCAAAAAGGTATGTTACATAGCCAAAGATATTGAAACTGAATCTAATTCTAATGATGATATAGAAGTTGTATTTGTTTCTATGAAATATGACTCAGAAGAAGAAGAGAAACATGAAGAGACAACACTGATCTCTAAAGTAAGCAGAAATGATACATGGATCATAGACAGTGGCTGTACACATCATATGATCAGTGATGTAGAGAAGTTTGATCATCTTGTTGAATATAATGGAGGATCTGTGAGAATGGGAAATGATGCACCTTGTATGGTGAGGTAAAGGATCACTGATGATCAATGACAGACTACAATGTGAAAATGCATACTAGGTAGATGGACTGAACTATAACCTATTAAGTGTGGCTTAGCTAAACAAGTCAAGCCACTGACTGGCTTTTGAGAGCAAAAAGGTGAAGATCTATGATGATGGAGGAAGACTTGTCAGAACTGGTACACAATCCAGAGGTAATCTATTCTATCTTGATATGAATCAATCTTCTTGTTTGTTAATAAAGGATGAAGATCCCTAGTTGTGGCACAAAAGGTTATGCAATGTGAATTTTGACAACATGATCAAGATTAGTAGAAAGAAAAGAGTTAGAGGATTGCCTAACTTGACAAAACTTGATCATGCCATGTGCCATGAATATCAGAAAGGTAAGATGACTAGGTCCAATTTTAAAAGCAAAGACTATTCAACAAAGAAGATACTTGAGTTGGTTCATACCGACCTATGTGGTCCTATGAGAACTCAGATTTTTTCTAGTGATAGATATTTTATTCTTTTTTTTTATGACTATACTAGACTAATGACTATTATGTTCCTGAAAGAGAAATCTAAAGCTTTCAAAATGTTTAAGTGGTATAAAGATAAGGTAGAGAAAGAAACCAGAAAGGAAATAAAATGCTTAAGATCTGATAGAGGAGGTGAATTTGTCTCTGATGAATTTACTAATTTTTGTAATGAGCATGGAATCAAAAGACTGGTATCTACACCAAGGACACCTCAGCAAAATGGCATTGCTGAAAGGAGGAACAGTTCTATAATTAATTGTACAAGAACATTGATGATACAAAAGAATGTTTCTCAGACATATTGGAGGGAAGTTGTAAGTATAGCTATGTATGTTCTTAACCGAGTACAACTGAAGAAGGACTCCAACCGAACACCTTATGAACTATGGTTTGGACACAAACCTACTGTAAGCTATTTTAGAATTTTTGGAAGTAAATACTTTATTTTGACAGATGAGAGAAATGGAAAATTTGATTCTAAAGGAGATGAAGGAATATTGCTCAGATATTCCACTATAATTAAAGCATATAAATGTTTGAATAAGGTTACAAATAAGATAGTTGAAAGTACTAATGTTCATGTTGATGAGTTTGATAACAAGTACATAGAGGAAAGTACAAAGGAATTGGAATACTATCGTAGATTCACTTACATTGAACATCTAGAGTATCTACCGACACCACAAACTGTGACAACTGGTCAGGAGGGAAATAATGCAAGACAATAGGCAACACAAACCGAGGAACAAGATAGAGCTACCAAGCAAGAAAATGACCCTGAATAGGATGAGCAAGAAAGGAGAAATCATGTTTTGGCTATTTTTGTCAGAAGACATCATCTTGAAACACAAATCATTGGAGACATACATGCTGGAATGCAAACTAGAAGCAAAATAAGACAAGGTACATGTTTAATTTGTGAATTTGAACCCAAAATTGTGAAATTTGCATTAGAGAATGAAGAATGGGTTAATGCAATGAAGGAAGAGATTGAGAAAATAGAAAAGAACAAAACCTGGTCCTTAGTACCCTGACCAAAAGATAAAAATGTTATCGGTATAGGAATAAATTAAATGAAAATGGTGAAGTCACAAGAAATAAAGCTAGATTGGTATGCAAGGGATATGCACAGGAAGAAGGCATTGACTATGGTGAAACATTTACACCTATTGCTAGATTAGGAATCAGAATGCTAATTGCATATGTTGCACATAAGAAATTCAAAGTCTATCAAATGGATTGGAAGTCAGCATTTATAAATGGTATACTTGAAGAAGATGTCTACATTGAACAACCTGAAGGATTTGTTGATCCCAACAATAAAGACATGGTATGTAGATTACATAAAGTTTTCTATGGATTGAAGCAAGCACCAAGACCATGGTATGAAAGATTGCATACTTGTTAAGTATTGGATTTGTTAGAACAAGTGAAAACAACAAACTATATGTGAAAGGTGATACTGATGTTGATTGGGCTAGAAATGTGGATGATAGAAAAAGCACCACCAGAGGAGCATTTTTCTTTGGTGAAAGACTTGTAACATGGACAAGTGAAAAGAAGGCTTGTATTTCTCAGTCTATAGCTAAAGAATAATATGTTGTTGCTGCTACTAATTGTTCAAATATTGCATATATCAAACAAGTGTTGGAAGGAATGAATGAGGTAATCACTGACCCGATGATTATATATTGTGACAACACTAGTGCTATTAATATTTCAAAGAATCTTGTGATGCACTCTAAGACAAAGCATATATCTATTAAGTATCATTACTTAAGAGAAAAAGTGCAAGATAAGCAAGTGAAGTTAGAATTTGTTACATCTAAAGAACAACTTGTAGATATTTTTACAAAACCCGTACCGAAGGACACATTTGAATACTTAAGGACTAGACTTGGGGTCTGTCCCCTATCTATCAGTCACTAAGGTGATCTAGATGATGCATCAACCTACTTATATCAGAAGATCATTCATGTTGTTGCATCATAGTTCACACTTTAAATCATGTTCAAGGTTGTGAATAAGTTTGAGAACTTGAACCGATTGGAATATCAGTATTCAGAGATATAGAGGAAGACATAATTGTTTGTTTATTTGTTTCTTTGGCATTACTGTCAAAGAGAGAGATAAAGAATATGAAATGAAAAGGGGAGAGATAAAAAAGATATGAAAAGGAACAAGCACCGATGAGAATTATCTAAGGGAGGGACAATCTGAATGACATGGAGTATTGAAGATCAGTTACAGAGAATAGGAGGAATGGGAGAACTGAAAAGATCACAACTGGAGAATGGTAAAGCTATATTATTTAATGCTGGTTAGTAACGTAGTGATTAAACATATTAAGTCTATGTGACTTACAACATTTTATTCACAAGTTATAGAATATATGTTTGGTATGTGTATGGTACATTTCATATTACTTGAGTTGCCATCAATGCCAAAGGGAGAGATTGTTGGACTACAACTGATTTGGAATCTGATTGAAGAATCTATGATTAAAGATCACTAAGGAGTTGCTAATTAGATATGTAATATGATTAAATCAGTATTATGTTGTCATTTATGTCAACTAGTTTGAGAGCACTTATCATGTAAGTTACTATATCGACACATATGAAGAAAGGTGAAAAAGATGAAGAACAAAGAAATCTACATGAGGAAAGATGTACATGATAGATCAGGATAAGGAACACATTGAGTAACTTGTTGATGACTCTATGACTTGATGATATTGACTTTATTATGTTTCATTCATCTATGATGAAGTATAGAGTTGAAAGACACAAAGCAGTGTTGTTAGTAAATGAAGCATTTCTAGTATACACCGACGGAGTATACTATATACCGATTGCAGTATTAACCGAGTAGTGTTCACCGATGCATTTCTTTGTTAACCAAGAAGAACAAAATGAATTAAATGACTAGTTTAGTTGACAAGATTGATGAGCTAGAAAGAGTATAACATCGAGGTAATAGATAATGTGTGTTAAATAGATTGATGGTTAATGAAATTCAGGGAAGATCTAATAGAGAAGATTGAAATGTGTTATTGACACAAGTACCAAGAAAGTTTGAATTGGCAAAATCTATGAATGTGGTTAAGCAACAAAATCTAATGGTGGAGAAGAAAATGATTTACTTGTCTATATAAGAGAACAAAATTTCTTAATGAAGAATGTCGAAAGAAGTAGAAGCTGCAAGAATATGATGTGAACAAGGTTTTCATGCATTCTGATCATACTAGTTAGTAAGAACCGAGCTGCAGAACAATTACCAAGCTACAAAGAGCAATTACCAACAAACAGTAAGTTGATACAGTATTGAATCTAAAGTGAAATATTGATCAGAAGGATTTGTATGGACTAAATATTGATCTTTAATCTACAATTGAGGTTGTATTAAGGTAGGTCATTTACTGTTACATATTTAACCATTGTATACAGTCAAAATCTCTTAACCGAGTTGACTCTGAAATTCTTATGATGTATCATTCATAGAATGAACATTATTATCCTATCAACCCCATAGTGAATGCTGGTTGGATGATAACTTCTAGTCTAAAATCTTCTAACAAGGTCACACCTGATAGTGTGTTTGTAAACCTTTAACAAGGTTGGGTCTTAACCGACCTCACTTGAGAAGAGTGAACAATTTTGGGTTGTTAGTCCCAGGTGGTTTTTCCCTTTACAGGGTTTCAACATTAAATCCCTTGTGTTATATGTTGATTGTGATATTTGTTTTTTATCATTCTTTACATGTTACATGTTAGATTTGATCGGTAAACTATTATAGTATTAGACTGGTAATCGGTAAAAAGATAGATAGTAAAAGTTTTATTGTTTACCGATGAGGAGAAATTAAAGAAATGGTTTTGAATTATACATTTTGATTTGGGACACTGGATAACTGATTCAACCCCCTCTCAATTATTCTAATAGGTAGATACTCTGGATGTTCAATGTAAGTGAATCTACCATAGTCTTCCCGTTCCTTTGTACTTTCCTCATTGTACTTGTCATCAGACTCATTAACATGAACATTAGTACTTTCAACTATCTTATTTGTAACCTTATTCAAATATTTATATGCTTTACTTGTAGTGGAATATCCCAAAAATATTCCTTCATCTCCTTTAGAATCAAATTTGTCATTTCTTTCATCTTTCAAAATAAAGCATTTACTTCCAAAAATTCTGAAATAACTTACAATAGGTTTGTGTCCAAAGCATAGTTCATAAGGTGTTCAGTTGGAGTCCTTCTTCAATTGTACTCGATTAAGAACATACACAGTTGTACTGACAGCTTCCCTCCAATATGTCTAAGCAACATTCTTCTGTATCATTAATGTTCTAGCATAGTCAATTATAGACTTGTTCCTCCTTTCAGCAATGCCATTTTCTTGAGGTGTCCTCGGTGCAAATACCCATCTTTTGAGTCCATGCTCATTACAAAAATTAGTAAATTCATCAGAGATAAATTCACCTCCTCCATCAGATCTTAAGCATTTTATTTCCTTTCTAGTTTCTTTCTCTACCTTAGCTTTATACCACTTAAACATTTTGAAAGCTTCAGATTTCTCTTTCAAGAACATAACAGTCATCAGTCTAGTATAGTCATCAACAAAAAAGTTAAAATATTTATCACTAGAACAACTTTGAGTTCTCATAGGACCAAATAGATTGGTATGAACCAAATCAAGTATCTTCTTTGTTGAATAGTCTTTTCTTTTAAAACTAGACTTACTCATCTTACCTTTCTGACATTCATGGCACATGGCATGATGAGGTTTTGTCAAGTTAGGCAATCCTCTAACTCTTTTATTTCTACTAATCTTGATCATGTTGTCAAAGTTTAAATGGCATAACCTTCTATGCCACAACCAAGCATCTTCATCCTTTATTAAAAAACAAGAAGACTGATCCATATCAAGAGAATAGATTACCTCTAGATTGTGTATCAGTTCCAACAAGTCTTGCTCCATCATCATAGATCTTCACCTTTTTGCTCTCAAAAGCTAGTCGGTGGCCTGAATTGTTTAGCTGAGCCACACTTAATAGATTATAGTTCAGTCCATCTACTCAGTATGCATTTTTACATTGTAATTTTTCATTGATCATCAGTGAACCTTTACCTCTTACCATACAAGGTGCATCATTTCCCATTCTCATAGATCCTCCATTATATTCAATAAGATGATCAAACTTCTCTACATCACTAGTCATATGATGTGTACAGCCACTGTCTATGATCCATGTATCATTTTTGCTTACTTTAGAGATCAGTGTTATCTCTTCATGTTTCTCTTCTTCCTCCGAGTCATCTTTCATAGCAACAAATACAACTTCTATATCATTATCAGAATCAGATTTAGTTTCAGTATCTTCGGCTATGTAACATACCTTTTTGCCTTTTTCATCTAGGTTGTCTCTATTTTTGTGTCGGTTGCCTATGTTGACTCTTCTCTCATAACTTCCTTCAGATCGGTCTCTGGATCTATCATCATCTTTCTTCTAAAGAAATCTAGCAGCAATGTGACAGACTTCTTTACAATTAAAGCATGCCAAAGGTAGCTTACCTCTATACCTTCCTTTTCCTTTGGGCAATCTTCTCACCATAAGTGCTTCAAGCTCATCAAGTTCATCATCGATATTGTCATCACTATCACAATTCTTACTATTCCTGCTAGACTTTCCAATCTTCAAAGAAGACATGAAAGAAAATTCAATAGAAGGAACAACACTATTATCAAAGTTTTTTAATTCAAAGGTTGTAATTTTACCAATCAGAGTGTCAAGAGTAAGGTTGGATGTAGCTCTTGTTTCATGAATTGCAGAAAACCTAATTCCATAAACTGGTAGCAAAGTTCTGAGAATCTTGCTTATCACTGTTTCATCATCAATTACTCCATCAGATGCTCTAATAACATGTACCACCTCTTTGAGTCTATTTGAATATTGGACAATGTTCTCACCTTCTTTCATTCTCATATCATCAAATCTACCTCTCAAACTTTCAGCTTGGGCTCTTTTGACATTCAGATATCCACTATATATTTGTGTTAATTTATCCCACATTCCTTTGGCAGTTGTGCATGTCTTGATATCTTAAAATTCACCATCGGTACAGGCAGTAGCAAGTTCCATCATAGTAACATTGTGTTCATGCTTTTCCTTCAGTTGATCAAAAGTTAAGGGACCAGTGGGCAGTTGTATGTAGCCATTCTCCATTAGATCTAGTGCAGAGTTCCCAATTCTAGATATGTGCAGCTTCATTCTTCTTTTCCATACTGCGAAATTCTCTTTGTTCAATTTTAGTACTTCCCTCTTATACATCTTGAGACCTTTATGCTTAAGTCCTTAAAAATATATTCCAAGAAACCAATGCTATGATACCAATTGTTAGAATAACTGAGATGGGGGTGAATCAGTTATCCAGTGTCCCAATTCAAAATGTATAATTCAAAATAACTTCTCTAATTTATGCTCCTCGGTAAACACTAAAACTTTCACTGTCTATACTTTTACCGATTACCAGTCTAATACCATAATAGTTACTGATCAGATCTAACATGTAACATGTAAAGAATGATAACAAACAAATATCACAATCAATGCATAACACGAGATTTAACGTGGAAACCCTGTAAAGGGAAAAAACACCTAGGATCGACAACCCAAAATTGTTCACTCTTCTAAAGTGAGGTTGGTTAAGACCCAACCTTGTTAAAGGTTTACAAACACACTGTTAGGTGTGATCTTGTTAGAGGATTTTAGACTAGAAGTTATCTTCCAACTAGCATTCACTATGGGGTTGACAGGATAACAATGTTCATTCTATTAATGATACATCATAAGACTTTCATAGTGCACTTAGTTAAGAGATTTTGACTGTATATAATGGTTAAATGTGTAACAATAAATGACCTATCTTAATACAACTTCAATTGTAGATTACAAATCAATATTCAGTCCATACAAATCCTTTTGATCAATATTTCACTTCAAATTCAATACTATATCAACTTACTATCCGTCGGTAATTGCTCTCTGTAGCTCAATAATGTTTCAATAGCTTGGTTCTTACTTAACCAGTATGATCAGAATGCATGAAATCCTTGTTCACATGATATTCTTGCAGTTTCTACTTCTTCTGACATTCTTCATAAAGAAATTATGTTTTCTTATATAGACGAGTAAATCATTTTCTTCTCCGCCATCAGATTTTGCCACTTAACCACATTCATAGATTTTTCCGCTTCAAAATTTCTTGGTACTTGTGTCAATAACTCATTTGATTCTCATCCTTTAAATCTTTCCTAAATTTTTTGAGTCATCGATCTGTGTAACAAACATTATATGTTACCTCGATGTTATACTCTTGCCAGCTCATCAATATTATCAACTAAAATAATCATTTAATTCATTGTATTTCACTCGATTAACAAAGAAATGCATTGGTGAACACTACTTGATTAATACTACGATCGGTATACACTACACTCCGTCGGTGTATACTATAAATACTTCATTTACTGACAACACTGCTTTGTGTCTTTCAACTCTATATTTCATCATAGATGAATGCAACATAATAAAGTCAATATCATCAAGTCATAGACTCATCAACAAGTTACTCAATGTATTCCTTATCCTCATCTATCATGTACATCTTTCCTCATGTAGATTTATCTATTCTTCATCTCTTTCACCTTTCTTTAGATGTCGTGGTATAGTAACTTACAAGATAAGTGTTGTCAAACTAGTTGACATCAATGACAACATAATATTGATTTAATCATATTACATATCTAATCAGAAACTCCTCAGTGATCTTGTAATCATAGATTCTTCAATTAGATTCTAAATTAGTTGTAGTTGAACAGTATCTCTTCTTCTTTGACATCAATGGAAGAGGGTGCCAAAATAATATCTTTCCTTCTTTCTATAAAACTTCAACTAGCAGGTGAAAAATCATTCTGATCTGATTGGTTATGCTTTGCAAACTACTCCCCTTAAGGAGTAGATTTCTACAATAACTCCATAAATGACAATGCTTCGATATCTGATGGACTTGTGCACTTCTTTACTTCCTTAGTTATCTATTGGTAGTGATTTGACCCCAAGCTTACCTCTAAGATATTCAAAGCTATCTTTACTCATTGGTTTTGTGAAGATGTCTTCTATCTTCTCCTTCGTACTGATGTATTCAAGCTTCACCATTTTATTTGTCACTTTATCTCTCATAAAATGATACTTGAGTAGAGTATGCTTACTCTTTGAATTCATCACTAAATTTCTTGACATTTTTACCGCACTTGTGTTATCACAAAATATGATAATAGTTTCTCCTCAATTGACACCAATATCCTTCAACTTTTGCCTCATCTAAATGAATTGAGTACAATTGATTTCTATTGTAACATATTTTGATTCTATTGTTGACTGCGATACATAGTCCTGCTTCTTCCTAAACCAAGAGATCAACCTCTTCCCAAGGAAAAGGGCTCTTCCACTAGTGTGTTTCCTTTAATCTACATGGCTTGCCCAATCTACATCAGTGTAAACATTCAATGAAAATTTATCAGGCCTATCATACCATAATCCTAAGTCAATTATGCCCTTGAGGTATTTGTATATCCTCTTTACTCCTACAAAATGTGTCTCCTTTGGATCTTCCTAGAATCTAGAAACAATTTTGTTGTGGTCCCACAACCACACTCCCCTTTCTAGCCTTTTGGCCTCAGGCCCCGCCTTCTACTTTCAACTCATTTTGCTTCTTATCCTTGGTTTTTTGTCCTTGGTTGTTTGTTGTCAGTTTTCAGCCTTTTCAGCCTTGTCGCCCTTTCATGTTTTTAGATGTCTGAAAGTGTGAAAAGGCCAAAGGAGAAAAATATTAGAGCACCATTTAGTTTTTGGCCTTTTCAGCACCAACACCCTTTTTGAACTTATTGGATGTCTGAGGTTTCAGAGGTTTGACCCCCACGTCGGGGTCGGCCTTTTGGAGTTTCAACATTTTTAGCAGTCCGACACCCCCAAAAGGTCAAAAGGCCAATTGCTCGAGGTGATGACGTCAGCCACCGGGGTGGCCTATATAAGAAACAAAGGGTTTCAAAACCCTCACTTTCATGCTTTCTCTTTCACCTCCAGCCTATTTTGTCACTGCTCATTACCTTTTTTTCCATCTTGGTCTCCTATCTTCATTGGCCATCCTCGAGTTCATCGTCTTCTTGGTTGGTGGTTTTTCCCTCTTCCTTCATTTGTTTTTTTTTGGGTCTTAGATTAGGGTCCCTCTTCTTTCAGCTTTTTTGGCATCATAGTTAGGGTCTTTTTGTGTTTTGGCCTTTTCAGCCCTTCCCCTAGGTCTAGGTTGTTCTACTTTGGCCTTGGGGGGTTGCCAAGATAGTCACCTTGAATCCCCTTGGTGAGTTTTTGGTTAAACTCACCCTTAGACTCATTTTCAAGCCCCACTATGAAACCCTAGTTTTGGACCTTCCAGGTCTGAAACTTTCAGCCTCGGCGTGGTGTTTCTTTTCGCTAAGTGTTGGGCAGTTGTTGACATTTTGATGTTTTCGCACACCAAAATATCTTTTTTCCTGAAATGCCAAAACCTCCCACGTTGCCCAATTCACTAAGTGCAACTTCAGCATTTTCATCCTTTTTGGCCTTTCACACACCGAGGTTTTCTCTATCCCTAGATCACCAAAATACTTCACACACTACCAAGGCACCTTTTCAACATTGTTGGCCTGCAAGAGGTTTCTCACCTCTGTCTCACCGAAATGGCCAAAGGAGGAATTTTTCAAGATGATCCAATGGAACCCCTTTCCATCCTTTTTGGCCTTGTCAACATTTTAGAGGTCTAACACCCCCGAAAGTCTGAAAGGCCAAAAATGCCTTTTTTGTCCCCTTTTGAACTTAATTTTGGTAATATAGTTTGCTTTCTGTGTTTTTCTATGTTCGCATGCCTTTTGGTTTCAAAAATGCTGGAGCAACTTTTCAAAGGGCAATGGATGTTGCTTTTAAAGAGTTGATTGATGTCCTTATTGTTGTGTATCAGAATGATCTTACTACTTATTCTAAAAAGGTTGAGGACCATTGTTGTCACTTGGAAAAGGTCATTGTCAAGGCCCTATAATTTGGTATTTCCCTAAATCCAAAAAAATGTCAATTTGCTATGATAGAGGGGAAGTTGCTCAGACATATAGTGTCAAAAGAAGGAGTCGGGATTGATCCTGAAAGAGTAGAGGCAATCAAAAAGGTTCATCCACCAAAAAATATAAAGGGTGTGCAATCTTTCTTAGGGAAGATTAATTTTGTTAGGAGATTTATTGCTAATTTTGCAGAGTTAGTGAAGCCTATAGTCAAACTTCTAAAAAAAGATGTGAAGTTTGATTGGAACTATGAGGCTCAATAGGCTTTTGAGAAAATTAAACAAGCAATCCAAGAAGCCCCTATTTTGGTGTCACTTGATTATTCAAAGCCATTTTCTCTATTTTCCTTTGCATCTTTTCATACAATTGCTGCTATCCTTTTACAAAAGGATCAAGAAGGTTTTGAACATCCTATAGCCTTTTTCAGTAAGTCATTATAGTTTTCTGAATTAAATTATGAGTTAATGGAAAAGTAGGCATATGCACTAGTAAAGGTAGTTAAAGCTTTTAGACCTTATCTTTTTTGTGCAAAGGTTAATGCATATGTACCTCATGCAGCAGTGAAAGATATTTTGATTCAAAGTGAGGTCACAAGAAAAACATGCAAGTGGATCAATACGATTCAAGAGTTTGATCTTGAGCTCCACATTACCAAGTTGGTGAGAGGTTTGGGACTTGCAAAACTAATGACTAAGGAAAACATGGATCTCATACAAGTGAATAGTGTTGTTGTCAATGAGGATACAATCACTAGTATTGAAATGCAACCATGGTACAAAGATATTGTTTATTTTATCAAAAATGCTAAATGTCCATAGGAACTGAATGATAATCAAAGGAGAAGTTTGAGATTGCAAGCCCAAAGGTATGTATTAATCCAAGGTGATTTGTATTGGAAAGATAATTATGGAATTCTACTATTTTGTTTAGACAAACACCAACCAGAAAAGGTATTGAAAGAAATGCACTCCATATTGTGTGGAGGACATCATTATGCTCGGTCCATAGCTCATAAGATTTTGAGGGTAGGATACTATTGGCCCATGTTGTTCAAAGATACTCATTCTTTTTTTAGAAAGTGTGAGCCATGTCAAAGATTTTCCAAGAAACTAAAATTCTCGGGTGCACTATTGTTGAACCCTGTTGTTGTAGAGGCTCCTTTTGCAATGTGGGGTATGGACTTTATTGGGGAATTTTTGGATTCTGGTTGCTATTGATTATTTCACTAAATGGATTGAAGAAATTCCAACTAAAAAAGAAACCAGTGCTATTGTAATTGAATTCTTGATGAACAATTTAATCACTAGATTTGGTGTTTCTATCAAATTGGTTGTAGATAATGCCATGAGTTTCAAATCTCAAGAGATTACTAATTTTTGTTCAAAAATGGGAATAGTTTTGTCTTATTCATCCCCTTACCACCCATAAGCAAATGGGCAGGTTGAATCTAGTAAAAAGAGTATCCTACAAATTTTGAAGAAAACTCTGGAAAAGAATAAAAGGAGTTGACATGTAAAATTGAAACTAGCATTGTGGGCTGATAGGATTGCTGAGAAAAGGGCTACAGGGAAGTCCCCTTTTGAGATGGTGTATGGTGTAAAATCAAGATTACCAATAAACAACTTCTTATCAATATACAAATTCATGCAGGAAGAATGTATGGAAATTAGTGATCCATTGCAAGATAGAATGATTCTGTTGGTTGAATTGGATGAGATCAGAAGGGAAGGACAAAAGGAAAATGTGAAGTTGCAACAAAAAATGAAATATCTTTTTGATAAAAGAGCAACTTTGAGAAAGTTCTAGCCTGGTGACATGGTTCTTCAATGGAATGCCAGGGCTGAAGACAAAGGGAAACACAAAAAAATTTAGTCTTTGTGGATAGGACCATTTATCATTCATCAAAATCATGGCAAGGATTCACATTTTTTGCAAAATTTGGATGGCAAAGAATAGGAATTTCCAGTGCATGGACAGTCCCAAATTTTTTCTTCAATTAGTTCTTTCTCCTTTTCCATGCACAGTAAATATGTATATATGTATAGGTGTGTTTGGTTCTATTGTGTATTATTTTCTTGCTTTAGGTTAGGGTTTTGTGGTCTACCACCCAAAGATTCATAAGTTCTTTCTTTGACCTTGCACTCAAGCATCCTCAAATAGAGCCACTATTGGATATATTTCTAGGTTTATGAGGTTTTCTATTCCAAATCCTGGTTTACTCCTTTTGCAAGTTTTATTCTTGTGGTTTAGGTTTTCAAAATTCATCAAATTTTCCATAACCAAGTTTGAAAACCCTTGCCCTAGGTTTTTTCCTTGAGAAAATCTTGTTTCTTCATGTAAACCCTTAAGTTAGCCCTAATTCTTATATTTCATCCTTACTTTTTGGCCACTTAAGTGTCTTGACCATGCACATGATTATTTCCATCAGGCATTCACTGAATCGTGTAATATTGTTTCATGTCTCTAAGTTATTCAGTGAGTTGGTGAATGTGTTAAGCCCATGTTGTGTATCATTTTAGTCGCTAAGTCTCCAAGTTATTCTATGGTTACCTCAACCTTTGTGCAAATCAACAAATATGTTGTCTCCTATTCGGTTATTTTTCAGCAGTTTCCTTAACATTTAGTGACCTAGCGTGGTGGTGATCTCTTATTCTCAGAATTGGGTGGTTAAGACTTGTATCATCCAGTGATCTAGCGATGACCATTGATTATCTATAAGATTGACAGTCATGTTCTAATCTCAAAGTGTTTGGGTCCTGCATAAAGTGATTTGGTGATTCAGCGACTGTGCTATAAGTTCAATGTCCTCTAAGTTTGGTGGCTCCAAAAATTTGGCTTAGTAGATTTGACAAAAGTGGTTTTCTCTTTATTCACCTGATCTTGAAATAAAGTAGTGAAGTTCTAAATCTTCTGGCAACTCGGTGAATGAAGTAGTCACGTGTTCTCTTAAAAGGTTGGTTATGATAAAAGGCATTCAGTGAATGAACGAATCAAATGATTAGGAAAGCTATAAGCCTTTAGTCGCTTGATCTCATGATGGAATAGTCAGTGTTTAAAACATTGGGAGATTCAATGAACACTTTGTTCGCCAAGTCTCATAATCAAAAGGTGACTATCTTAATGGTTCAATGAATTAACGATGGCCATCGATTGATGTCAAGATCAACTATTGACTCAAAATCTCAGTTTGAAGCATGTAGTTAAGAAAGAATTTAGTGACTCAAATAATAATCTTGTTCACTAATTCTCACATTAAACATGCGGTTAAGTCTTCCTTTCAGTGAATAAGCGAAGCCTTCAGTCGCCAAATCTCAGAATAAATTAGCAGTTAACCAGAGTATTAAGATATTAAGAGATAGCCATTGTCACTAATTCTCTAAATGGTGACTATGGTCAAATGCTTGGGTAATGTTTTCTTTGTTTGTTGGTTCACTGAATGAAGGATGAGTTAAGAGATTGGTTTTGAGAATAAGCAAGATCTTTGATCGCTAATTCTCTGAATAGAAGCTAGGGTTAACTTTTCATTAAGCAATCATGAGAACCTTCAGTTGCTAGATCTTAGAAATGGGCTCAGTTAAAGAAAATAATAAAAGAAAGGTTAGAGACCATTACTACGTGGATAAAGTACACTATCAAGCTAGAGAAAAATAAAATGGCCATCCAATCAGTTTTAAAGGAGGGTTTATTACGTAAATAGGGTTTTAAAGTATAAAACTATAATCATTGCTTTTCTGCCTTGTTTTTGAGTTTTTAAAATCTATCTATCAACATCTCGGCATTGGCTAGCACTGATTTGAAAATTGGTGATATGTGAAATTGAATGAAGAAGTAATTAAAGTTAGATTTGCAATGATTTTGGCAATTGTACGCATTCTATTTGCATCGATAAATAGGCTAAACTCATTGTTTTCTATGTTCAAGATCACTTGAAGAGAATTGTGTTTTCTTAAGCAATCACAGAGTGCCAAGCATTAAGTTTACAGATTTGAGAACAATTGTGTAGAAAATGAGTCAACCAGAGCTGAGCGTGACTTCTTCCAGTGGTGAAGCCAAAGCCAAAGGTGGTGAAGATAGAAACAAGCCAAATTACTCAGATGAGTTTATCAAATTGTTGCCTGGTTCTAGTCAGAACAAGAGAGCTCTTGACAATGTCTTTGAAGATATTCTAGGTCATTGCAAAGATCTTGTCACACCATCTTGCTCAGGTTACACTCTTTTCAATTATTTTATGGAAATAGGAGTAAGCATGTACCTATTTGTAATGGTTGGGCTTTAGGTTTAGGGAAACTGGTTGTCCCTAATGTGTTTTTAGATGTGGACTTAATTGTTGCATTGGCTAGGTTTTATGATCCTATCTCTAAAACAATTAGGAAGGAGGACCAGTCACCTTTGGTTACTCTTGACAGGGGTTATTTCATGAGAGCTTTTGGTTTTTATATGTCTTCCTCTACTGAAATTGATTTGAGCAAAGAAAGAGAGAGGTATACAAGTAATATAGGGTCAGTAAAAGACCAAATGGTTAGGCATATCCCAAAGCAAGGTAAATATATAGCTCCCCTCCCTACTAGCATGAATGCCCCTTACTAGATCCAATCCCTCCATTACTATATGAAGAAAACATGTTACGGGTAGTGTAGAGTTTTGGGGATGGATGGGGATGAAGATTTTTTTCCAGTTGATCTTTTGATGATGATCTTAGATATCTAGAACTCTCTAGTGAACACTGACTATGATTACATCTAGTATGTAATCGATATGATGCATGAAGGATTAATGTCTGTCAAAGAAAGAAAGGGGCCCATCAAGTTCTTGCATTACTTTATGTTGATGCACTTAATTCTATTTTTCAACATCAATAGTTTTGATTTGAATATGCTGAAACCAAGATTCACCTTCCAGGACCAGCATAATCCAGTGCAACTATGGGCAAGGATATGGAATTATACTTCAAATGAGTGTGATTTTTGTGTTTTCTATAATTTCATTACTTTTCCCATCCTGAGATTGCTAGGCATCAATGTTACAAGGTTACCAACAAAGATTCTTAAACTTCTAAGACCCATGCAATTGGAGGACAAATGGGAGGGATACCATAATTGGGGTGATTTATACTTTGGGGAAAATTCTACAATTTTAAGAGTTTACGGTTGCCCCCAAACCCCACATTTGCTACCAAAATTTGTGCCACCAAGAGTTGCCTCTTTGGAATTTATTTGGCAATTGATGTGGATAGATAGAGAACTTTTGGCCCCTCATAGGAAAGGTACTTTCACACCTAGGTAGTTTAGAATTAGTGATTTCCTAATTGGTAAGAGGGATTTCCCACAAATTACCACCTAGCTAAATCATTTCAAGATGGTATCTAGCACTTGCAGACATGTGGACCCTGAGGATTTCATTAAGACTATAAAATTGACACTAATTCTTGGTATTGGTGTCAATAGGGAGCATGAGGGCCTAGATGAGGAGGATGTGATTAAAAATGTTGTGGAGAAGGATGAAGTTACTAAGAGATGGAACAGGTATTTGACTTGAAAGATTTGCAAGCTCAGTTGAAAGGGGCCCAAATTCCTTTTGAGGGTTTCTTCCCTAACCTTCCCTACTTAAAAATGATTGAAAAGATGATAGAGATGCATGACACTCTGTCAGATCAATTGGAAAAAAATGTTTGATCAGAAGCAAACAAAGAAGGGGAAGGATTACTCATCTTCTAATTATGAGGAATTCTCTGATGGATCTCAGGAAGGAAATAGCCCACCACAAGTTGGAAATTCACCAGTTATTGATCCTATTAAAGACTAGCTAGAGGTAGAAAACCTTCCTAAGCCACCATTGAAGAAATGAAGGTTTGAAGAGGGAGAGCCTTCCAAGCAAAAAAAATAGAAAAGGGTGATTGATAGAGAATCTACTCTTGTACTAGGTGATAGGGCATACCATCACCAATTGAGAAAAAAAATAAGAGCCAGCAAGATGGTGGCCACTAATGAGAGAGATGAAGAAAAATCCCTGTAGTTAGGACAAGATATCAGAGAGGTATATCAGGAAGAGTTTTTAAGCAATGACCAATTCATCAAGAGTGATGAATTCAATAATTTTCTTATCTAGAGAAAGAAATAAGTGGCTAAGGCTATGCCTAAAGGAATGGAGCCAAGTGAAGAAACTTTTAGGGCTTTAGCTTCTTATGATCCTAGCCTTGAGGCTATAACTATAGAAGAATCTAGAGAAATGGTTAGATCAAGTGGAATTCTTCTGACTCTAGGATGGGACTTGACCTCTTCTTTTATCATTGAGAAAATAAGAAAGAAACCACATGGTAGTTTATCATATGAGGTTCATATTGGTGATATGATCAGAGGAAGTATCTATGACCCTAAGTCCCAGACTATTGCAATGTTGTCTATAGCCCCTAAGACTCAAAAGCCATCTCTAGTAAGTATAGAGGATCAGATGGAAGGAAATAAAATCAGATGGACTGTACACAACACAACTGATCTTGAGGTTTCCAAGGTAGTGACCCATCTTGCTAACCTAAATGAAGCAAAGATAGCTTAGTTGTCTAAAAGGTATTTAAAATTATTTGAGAGTTCAAACATGGTGGCCAAAGATAGAGATCTGAAGATGATGAAGATCAAGCAGTTGGAAGATGAGTTGGAAGAATTGAGGGTTAGGCTTGAAGAAGCCTCAAAGGAAGTTCTTCCCCCTCCTTTGCAAATTTAGGCCCCTCCTCAGGTAGATATAGAAGTTCCTGATAAGCCTACTGAGGACTTAGAGAAAATAAGACTAGATGCATCTTTGGATACTATAGCAAGGATTGTGCAATACAGGAAAGGCAAAATAAAGGAAAGGATGCAGTCAATCCATCAATCAATCAGTCTACTACACTAGACCAATGGTAAAGTTCATTGATCACTTTGGAGCCACTATACTTGATGGTTTGTAGGACTATAGGTCTGATATTCCTAAGATAGTGACTGAAGTTTTTCAAAAGATTGGTTTGGTAAGTGCTATATCAAAGTTTTTTAAAGGTAAGTCTAACCAAATAAAAGCCAAGTTGGCTATATTTGATAGGAATTAAAATAAGTACTTTCCTTCAATATATGATTATGATGGGGGTATAATCAACTTAAGTGAGTGGAAGGCATTAATGGATTAGTTGGTAATTAAACATGATGCTTTCCTAAAAGGTGACAATGCCTTAGACTTGGTAAGATGCAATCATGTAATTGATAATTTATTTAAAATTGAAAGTGATTGCATACAGTTTGTGGCAGAGGCTAAAAGTATAACTGATTTCATGTGGGACCAATAGATCAAATTACTATAGGAATTGCATACCTATAATTGGCCATCTGATGATGATGTGGCAGCATGGGACAAGATGACAAAGAAGAAAAAGAAGAGGAAGAAGAATAGAGTACACATGGCACCTGATCCAGAATTTGAGGGAGATCGTGTTTCAAAAAAAGGATGATGTAGGTTAACCTGTAATGGTGGTCATCATTCATGCAACTACTTATGTAACTTCTCTGAAATATATTTAGACAAAGGTGCCACCTGTAAAGTTGCTAAGTAGTTGAGAACTACTTTTTGTTTTTGTAATCTTTGTCTTTTGGTTTGTACTTTTGTCTTTAGTACAAGTTGTTTTCCCAACCATCCAAAGCTTTTTGCATCCTTTTGAGGATTCCAAGATGGTTGTGGGTACTTATAGAAAGTTTTGCTCTTTTCAAGTGGTGGTTAATACATTTTATAAAGAAATTTCTAAAATATAAAACCTCATTTCTCTGAAGTCATGGTGATACTGTACTGACACATTTTGAATATTAATACAAAGATACTGGAACTCTATTGCTTCTATTTGTTGTCTTTGTGTATGTATGCTTTATTTTTATTATGCATTAAATTGTAAGGCTTTTCAATGCATTGTTCACAAGGTGAATATAGGGGTTGAACTTAAGTTCTTTCAAGGAAAGAGTGAAGTCTTAAGGGAGGTCTCTGTGAACTAATTTTCCATGTATGAATTTGATAGCAAGTATAGGAGCTAAAAGAATGGGATGTCAGGAATTTCATTTGGTTTTTAGTATATTTGTCTTGATAGAATTTTGTGGAGGTAGGGTTTGACTCTGATGCCCAAATAAATAAGGCACTGGTTTAAGATATATTTGCATTTGTTGCCACCAGAAAATATTGATAAACTATTTCAATTTACTTTTGTTGTATGTCTTTGAGTTGATACATTTATGTCAAGTGCATAGATGTCTATTCTGATGCTTTGAAGAATCTTTTAAAAAGGTAAACCCACCTCAGTTTCATACTCAAAGTGAAGAATGTTTTACAAGCTTAATACCTTAGTGCTTGCATTTTGTTAGATGCATCTATTGGGATTATTGGAGTTATAGTAAGTAGGAGATATTTTTCCACAGCAAGTCAAATTGTGATATTGCTATTAGGATTTAACTATGTAGTTTTTTGAGTCAAAATCATTGACCCATGATTCATGAGTAGTGGTTCACATGAACCCATCTCTCATGAGAATCAATGGAACACTTAGCACTCATTGGATCTAGGTGATGCTCATAGAGGTGAAGCACCGAGACTTCCTAGGAGGTCACCCATCCCAGTACTACTCTAGCTCGAGCGTGCTTAACTACGGAGTTTCCTCCATGGTTAAACCCACTCTACTTGCATCCTCATTTGAAAAACCTTCACCAAGTGTTGTTCCTTATGAACCATTCATTAGAAAGCCCCTTAAGCTCATCAATTGATAAGTAGGAGATATTTTTCCACAGCAAGTCAAATTGTGATATTGCTATCAGGATTTAACTGTGTAGTTTTTTGAGTCAAAATCATTGACCCATGATTCATGAGTAGTGGTTCACATGAACCCATATCTCATGAGAATCAATGGAACACTTAGCACTCATTAGATCTAGGTGATGCTCACAGAGGTGAAGCACCGAGACTTCCTAGGAGGTCACCCATCCCAGTACTACTCCAGCTCGAGCACGCTTAACTATGGAGTTTCCTCCATGGTTAAACCCACTCTACTTGCATCCTCATTTGCAAAACCTTCACCAAGTGTTGTGCCTTATGAACCATTCATTAGAAATTCCCTTAAGCTCATCAATTGATAAGTAGGAGATATTTTTCCATAGCAAGTCAAATTGTGATATTGCTATCAGGATTTAACTATGTAGTTTTTTGAGTCAAACTCATTGACCCATGATTCATGAGTAGTGGTTCACATGAACCCATCTCTCATGAGAATCAATGGAACACTTAGCACTCATTGGATCTAGGTGATGCTCACAGAGGTGAAGCACTGGGACTTCCTAGGAGGTCACCCATCCCAGTACTACTCCAACTTGAGTGCGCTTAACTATGGAGTTTCCTCCATGGTTAAACCCACTCTACTTGCATCCTCATTTTCAAAACCTTCACCAAGTTTTTTGCCTTATGAACCATTCATTAGAAAGGCCCTTAAGCTCATCAATTGATAAGTAGGAGATATTTTTCCATAGCAAGTCAAATTGTGATATTGGTATTAGGATTTAACTGTGTAGTTTTTTGAGTCAAGCTCATTGACCCATGATTCATAAGTAGTGGTTCACATGAACCCATATCTCATGAGAATCAATGGAAAACTTAGCACTCATTGGATCTAGGTGATGCTCACAAAGGTGAAGCATGACTACTTAAGTTGGAATGACTACCTGAGTAAATGTTCTCAACCAATAGGATGCATAGAGGAATGCACTTCATTGGTACACTACTATCTGGTGAATGCGGTAGCTCACCCAGTTTCCATTCAATCAGAAAACTTGATTAATAAATTGGCTAGCAACTATGTGCCCAATGCGTGCATGGTGAAGAATAGCACTGGCAAGGTAGTCTTGGACCTGAGGCCCAACAACATCGAGGATGTCTTCCATTTTTCCAAAGGGGTTGATAAGTTCTTCAATTTTAATATCAATAGGGGAATGGAGTTCTATAATAAAGACATACAAAGGGCCCACAACATAGTTAATAATGAGTATCTAATGTAGCCTTTTCCCAAAAACAAACTGGATAGGATTGATATGAGAAGGGGGTATATGGAAGAAGATATCCAAGTGGCCATAAAAATGATCATCAGGGTGTATAGGCTGCCAAAGTCTTCTCAAATGGAGCCATGGATGATCTTTTTGATCCAAAGGATAAGAGAAAGGAAGGTGAGGTTCAATTGGGCCTCTATTCTAAGTGAGAATCTGGATGAGCAACTTGCTCGGGTTAAGACAGACCCCCATTTTTACATGACATCTTATGTCCTGTACCTGCTAGCTACCAGGGTGAGTTACCTAGGATTAATCAAAGTTGGGGCAATAGGAGAACAAAACACTTGGCTATTCACTCTATACCCTCAACTGGTGAGGAAATATTTCTACATGCATAATAGCCTGAACTTTAGAATAGTCAATGATGCTTTCATATTCGCCATTATACGCTCCATTGAGGGAGACTATGCCAAAATACTATCCATAGAAGTAGTAGCTAAAGTAAAGGCACTTGGGGCATTCTACATATAGTTCTAGACCTTCACTTCCATTTGGGTGGTAGGAAGTACCCTGGCACCAAAGAAGTTACCAAGATACCCTTTTGATAGGGTATTTCTCTTGGAGATCACAAGACAACTATCTGATGTGCATGAACATATCAAGCACAAGAACAATCATTGCTTGGATTTTCCTATTTCCGTTGGCCTCCACTGTGTTCTAGATATGAAGGTCTGCAAGTCTTTGACTTGGGAATGGGATGAATTCCCACTTTTAACTTACAATTTGGTGAGGCCTCATTTTGATCCTATAGGTACATACAACCACATAATGGGGAGGCATTACGTCCACAAACCACATATCAAAGACTATTAGGAAAATTGTGTGGATGATTATGAAGTAAGAGTTTGTGATTATTTCCGAGTGAGTCTAGAGCTAGCACAGGGTGCCCTTTCATTAAGGATCCCGTAGAAGGTGGTGGATGCAAAATCTGACAAAATTTTGGATTCCATATATAATATAGATAAGGTGTACACAAGGGCTATCTTGAATGCAAAGATAGACAGGGATGAAAATGATAGTATGGATTTTAGAGCCTAGCATGTGGTTAAATTGAGTAAATTATGGATTACTCATCCTTTCCAAATGTAGCTAGTTCTGATGAAATAAATCTTGAAGAAGCCCTCTTGAGAAAAGAAGAAGAAGGGAGAAAAGGTATTGAAACCACAGTTCAAAGAGGCTACTCCTCTAAAGCCATAAACTATATATCAGCATGAGCACCCCACTACATATGGTCTAGCCACACACTCCAAGAAAGAAAAGACCAAGATGACTAGAAGTATTGTGCCACCAGATGCACCTCTATCCAATGACCATGATTCTCTAAGCTCAACAAAGAAAACCAAATTCAAGATCATAGGACCCAAGCCAACTGAAGTCACCAAGGGGAATGCCTAAAAGAGAAAGAAAGGCTCAATGCCCACACAAATGGATATCCCAGGGGAGGAGGATGAAGATGAATTGAGTGAAGTCCCACTTAGTAGGAGAACCCAGTCTGTAGGATTTATGAAAAGAAGAAGAGTAATGGACAATGATCCTGAGGATATTGGAGGGGAAACATAGGGAGAATTAGTAAACTTGGATTCCCTTGGTGATGATGAGTTCCACATCATGGATTTCATAGGATTTCATGGTTTTAAAGAGTCTGAGTAGCAAGCTCCCACCTAGTTCACAAGCCTTTTTAGTGGCATGGGAGAGGACCTAAAACAAAGGCCTCAAGGACAAGATGATGTTGAGATGGCTGAGGCCCAAAAGGAAGCTACAGAGCCAGATAAAGACTCTTCTATTGGGATCACCCCAGAAGAAGATGTAGCTACATGGGTCCTGTTGGTTTCATCTATTCCACCTCTACCTCCACCTCAAAATTTTTTGACTCTACCTTCATTTCTTCATCAAACACCTTTTACCACTCCACTCTCCACTCCAATATGAACCACTTCACTACCTCAACAACCTTCTTCATCCCATGTTCCCCTACCAATTCCACCTCCACTAGCTCATTCAACCACTCCCCTTATGTCTCCTACACATCCCTCACTCAACATCCCTCCCCAAGTTCACATGCCCTCATGATAGGTCCATGATGAATCAGTACCTCTGAGCTCGCAGGAGCCGAAGAAAGAAGCAGAGGTCACTGGTGAAGAGAAGTTTTGAACTAGAACTAATTTGGAATCTGATTGAAGAATCTATGATTGCAAGATCATTGAGGAGTTGTTGATTAGATATGTAATATGATTAAATTAGTATTATGTTGTCATTGATGTCAACTAGTTTGATAGCACTTATCTTGCAAGTTACTATACCGAGACATTTGAAGAAAGGTAAAAGAGATGAAGAATAGAGAAATCTACATGAAGAAAGATGTACATGATAAATGAGGATAAGGAACACATTGATTAACTTGTTGATGAGTCTATGACTTGATGATATTGACTTTATTATGTTGCATTCATCTATGATGAAGTATAGAGCTGAAAGACACAAAGCAATGTTGTCGATAAATGAAGCATTTCCAGTATACACTGATAGAGTATAGTGTATACCAATTGTAGTATTAACTGATCAATGTTCACCTACACATTTCTTTGTTAACCGAGAGGAGCAGAATGAATTAAATGACTAGTTTAGTCGATAAGATTGATGAGCTGGCAAGAGTATAACATCGAGGTAATAGATAATGTTTGTTACATACATCGACGGTTGATGAAATTTAGGGAAGATCTAACATAGAAGATTGAAACATGTTATTGACACAAGTACCAAGAAATTTTGAAGTGGCAAAATCTATGAATGAGGTTAAGTAGCAAAATATGATGGTGGAGAAGAAAATGACTTACTTGTCTATATAACAGAACATAATTTCTTTATGAAAAGATGTCAGAAGAAGTAGAAACTATAGGAATATCATTTAAACAAGGTTTTCATGCATTCTAATCATACTGGTTAGTAAGAAAAGAGCTACAAAAAAATTACCAAGCTATAGAGAGTAATTACCAATGAACAGTAAGTTCATACAGTATTGAATCTGAAGTGAAATATTGATCAGAAGGATTTGTATGGACTAAATATTGATTTGTAATCTGTAATTGAAGTTGTATTAAGGCAGGTCATTTACTATTACATATTTAACCATTGTATACAATCAAAATCTCTTAACGGAGTGGAATCTAAAAGTCTTATGATGTATCATTCATAGAATGAACATTGTTATCCTGTCAACCCCATAGTGAATGCTAGTTGGATGATAAATTCTAGTCTAAAATCCTCTAACAAGGTCACACCTGATAGTGTGTTTGTAAACCTTTAATAGGGTTGGGTCTTAATTAAACTCACTTCAGAAGAGTGAACAATTCTGGGTTGCCGGTCCCAGGTGGTTTTTCCCTTTACAAGGTTTCCACGTTAAATCTCTTGTGTTATTTTTTAATTATGATATTTTTTTTTTATCATTCTTTACATGTCACATGTTACATTTGATTGGTAAATTGTTATAGTATTAGACTGGTAATCGATAAAAGCACAAATAGTGAAAGTATTTATTATTTACTAATGAGCAAAAATTAGAGAAGATGTTTTGAATTATACATTTTGTTTTTGGGACACTAGATTGTTGGAAATATTCAGGAACTAACCGAGTTACTGAGAGGGGAGGGGTGAATCAGTAACTCCAAATTTTCTTACAATTTTAACATGTAATTTACTTTTTAACCTTTGCATATAGAAAGCATGAAACTTAAAAGCATTCACAATAATGACACATAGATTTGGTTACCCAGAAACCTTCCAAAAGAAAGTAAAACTGGGGTGGGGATGAAACCCACAAAGCTTTAATACTATAGAATAAAGTTGGCTGGTTAAGGCTTACAATTTGATCACTTCTGATGATCTGCCCTGTTAGGAGCAATAAGGATTGCTAAATCCACCCTGTGAAAGGATTTACAAAACATACAATGAAGTATGCACTCGATAAAGAGATTTTACAAAGACTGTTAAGTCTACCGGGTTAAAGGATTTAGTACTAATTCACCTGTTAGAATGAAACAGTAGATCTCTTGCTTTGCAACTGGATTGCTGATTGAGATTCGCTGATGTACTGATCACCTTCTGTGATGAATTTGTCTTTGCTGTACCTTATACTTCTGAAGCCTTCTGTAATTCACTTATCTATACCTTTCTTTCTCTTTCATATATATTCTTCTTCATTCCATCTTGACATTTTTACAACATTGTTTATATACAAGTCTTAAACAATTAATTACAATTACAATTACACAGTCGGCTTGACAAATAAACATAAGTGCTACTAAGTCGGCCCAAGTATGGTTACACGGTTCCTGCAAACTGACTCGGTGACTTTCTGATACTCGGCGTCCACTGCATTACTCGGCATCATCATGCACTCAGTAGAAGTGAAGGCATAGTTCATACTGATCACTCGGTAGGTTTTGAACTTGGTAAGTACTAGTGACTCGGTAGACATGATGTTACTCGGTTTACACTATCCTATTCGGTTTTTACTAACTTGCTTGGTTTGCACTGTCTGCTCGGTTTGCACTGTTTGCTCGGTTTGCACTGTCTGCTCAGTTTGCACTGTCTGCTCGGTTTGTACTATCTGCTCAGTTTGTACTGTCTGCTCGGTTTGCACTATTTGCTCAGTTTGCACTATCTGCTCAGTTTGTACTGTCTGCTCGGTTTGCACTATCTACTCGGTTTGCACTGTCTACTCGGTTTGCACTGTCTACTCGGTTTGTATTCAGAATGCAAATAAGTGTTGTCACTAGTGGCAATTCTGCTTAATGCCAACAATCTCCCTCTTTGGCATTAGTGACAAAAACACTTATTGGCCAAAATTTATATACATGAATCATGCTGAGTTTTATTTTGATTTTTCAAAATTTGTCTTTGTTATAGGGCTTTATACATTATCTCCCCCTTTCAATGTGCTAATTGTTTCTTATACAAATCTATACAGTATACATATCTCTCCTTCTATACATATCTCCCCCTTTTTGATGATAATGCCAAAGGTGCATATACAAGTTATTTACAGAGAAAATCCAAAATTTGATAGAAAATCAGAATGTACCTTCATTATCAGTGCCAGGGTTTTGTCCCAACTTTCTTGCAGGATCTTACATGTTTGTATAGCAATTTGGACTTCTGCAGAGAGTTCAATCATGTGATCTGCTATAGAGAACTGATTGTCATGAATCAATGTTTTGGAATGTTCAATGTGCTTATACATTGTATTCATGATAGGAAGGATCATGTGTTGGATGTCTAGCAGTGTGGACCGGATCCTTGTGTCTTCTTTCAGTAGATCAGACTGCATATTAGATAGGTGTGAAATTTTCATGTGATGAGCAGAGCTTGAACTTGGTTCAATTGTAGCTTCTGTATGCTAATCTTCATATCCTCATCCATTTTATTCATTTTATCCTTAACATCCTTTGTGAACTCGGCAATATTGCACAGTCTGGGCAAAAGAGAGGTAGCATTCGAATAGATAAATTCAATGTTAGACAAAACTGAAGACAATTCCACTTGGTTAATAGCTATGTGCTGAGCAATGTACTCAAGCACTTTATTGTTGAATCTCTTCTCGGCTCTTTCAACTAACTTTTCTGTCCTGGATGAATCCTCATTATATTTCTCAACTGCTTCTGCTAATTGTAACAAAACATGCTGGGAGGAGTCTACTTTAATGTCTAATGCATCAGACAAAATGTCCTTAGCATCCTTGATGATTTGACACTCCTTGTCTCTCTCCTCTTTAAGCTTCTTTTTTTTTTCTTTCCTTTGGAGGATCTCACCTATATTTTGCATTTGGTCCGCTGATAGATTTGCAAAATCTAATGTAAGAATCTCTATCTCTTCATCTAGGTCTATATCCTCTACTACATTTTTACCCAAAAATTTTATACTCGGTAGAGCCTTAGGCTTATCTGTACTTAATGCTTTGGTAGTAGTGACAGTAGATAAAGTAGGGCTGGCTATAGATACTGGTATACTTTCTACTGGAGAACTTAAAATATTTACACTTGAAGATTCAAAAACTGGAAAACTTACTGCTGGAAAACTTGATGGTGCAGGAGACTGCAGCTCGGTAGAAGAAATGGTAGCTGCTTCTGTTGTTGCTATGGATGATTGGACAAATGTGGAAGTTGTCACAACCATGCTTGAAGGTGTCTCCGGGCTGGATGTAGAAACTTTCACTGGAGAGGTAGGAAGGGATGCAATGACTTCTGCTGCTATCCTCACAGTATCATCTACCTCAGTGTCTTCATCTTGTTCATCACTACCATCTTCAATATCTTTTATTATTACAGTTTCAATACTCGGTTAGTGAAGGTGGTATATGTTCTTCCATGTGGAATTTGCAGCCTTCACAACTGATTCAATATTGTTGATCAAAATCAAACAAGTATTGAACTTCAATGTCATCTTATTTTCATTTTCTTTTAATGCCTTCTTTACTTCATCATTATTCAAGCTCGGCATCAACTGTCTCAGGTTTTGATCAAATATGTCTATCACCATTTGCTTTGCATTGCTCCATCTCATTTTTATTGGATTCAATAGAACTGCTGGAACCTGTGGGGCAATTTCTTCAGGAGAGTATTTCCACTGTCCCATCTTCTCAATAACAGCATCTTCTATTTCCTTCTATTCTGCTTCCGATCTGGTTTCATATCTTAAGGATTTTATGTTACTTACTCCAGATCCTGATCCGTCTCTGAAGAGTTTGAGCTTTTCTTTAAGGCTTAGAGGAGGCCTTTTGAATACTATGTCTTTATCTGCCTTGTCTGCCTTGCCTCTTGTATTTCTCCTTGTAAACACAGTAGTGGGAGGCATAGTTTCCTTAGTGATGAAAACTTTTCCTTTCTTCTTTGCAGGTTCTGGTTCCTCTATTTTCTCATCCTTTTCTTCTTCTTTTTCATCTTTTTCTTCTTTTTCCTCGGTTATCATTTGCATTTTGGCTATCCTCTTCTTTCCTTTGTTTACCGCCTGTGGAAGCTTTATGCTTAGTTCAATTCTCACCTTAGCTTCATCATATGTTCCAAAATATGGAGCTTTGGGATTGACAGGCTGATTAAGAAGAGCTTCAACGATATTCTTGGTTTCATCAATATTTACCTCATAAGGAAGAGGTTTTACATATACAGTCCTCGGTTTAACTGCTTGAATGTACACATTATCACAATCCACCATAAAACAGATGTCATCTTTGTAATCTTCCACCAACTTCTGTGGAATCCGAAATCTGTCATTCATTTTCTCTTTGAAAGACTCAAAATAATTATCTATGATGCTTTCAAAGTTTTCACCCATTTCTGAGATGTATTCATTTATTTCATTGAGGACTGGCACATCTTTTCTCCATACAACTTTTCCTTTAGAAGGGAAGAATTTCTGAACATAGAAGAATAAACAGACCAACAAGGATCCAAACTTACATGGATTGTTTTTGGAAGTTTTGATGCTTTCCATGTTTTTGTTAAACTGCTTTAACAATAAGTCTGCTAGGTCAAATGTCAAGTTATTCTTGACCACTTTGTATGCTAGGTCAATAGCTTCACAGGAGACACTGTTCTGTCGACTAGAACTGTAAATCTTATGGGCAATAATGTGTGTACCAAACTTCAGTTCAACCTCGGTAATGCTGCTAACTTTCATGCCTCTACCATCCCACTCGGCTAGGGTTTTCTTCTCTAGTTCCGTCCGACCTAGGGTTTTGGTAGTTTTAGCTTTGTTCAACATGGGAAGACCGGTGACTTGTTGAATCATCTTCTTTGTGAACTCAATAGGTTGCTCAAGCCAAATCTTGCCATCATGTACACGGCTGAGAATATATCTAACCCATTTATCTCAAAAGTTTCAAGGTAGATGTGCAATGTGAACTAAACCTTTATCTTCTAGATGTTTGTGCTCAGGTTTCAGAATACCATCCACACATAGTTCCTCACACATAATATCTAGTTCTAGGTTCCCCATTTCATGAATTGAACAGTTAAAATGATTGCAGATATTGTTAATAAGTAGTACCTTAGGAGGAATCTGAGATTGAGCTCCGTTCAGATCTAGGGCTGCTGTAATTGCGGGCACGATCTTAAAATCTGGTGCTTTCCACTCCCCTTGGACTAACATATCAGATCCTTTCTTCGCTGAAGATTTAGTTGGTAATGTCCACTGGAGCAATATTTTTGTTTACGTAGTTAACTAAAGCTTCTATAGAGTATGAGGATACCCCATCTTAGTGCGCATAAAGTTTGGAGTAGGACGGACAAATTTATTCGAAGATTACTGAAGATAGTTTTTGCAGACAAAATAGTTTTGGAGACAGTATTAGCGAAAGAGTTAAGGGATTATTTTTTCTTGTCAAAATAATGACTTAACATTATCAAGGGATGACATCCTAGATGTTTACTCTTGGATAAAGATTTTGTAAGCTGACCATGTAAAGTTATTAGCTCTAATAACTCATATATTAGGCATACTTGAAATGTAATGAAAAAGTATGTATGAATAGTGTGATGTGTAAAAAGAAAGAAAAGATAACTTGCGATAGTTGTATATTGTGATAGCAGCAAAGACTATTGATGTGAAGTTGTAAGAAGTACCATATTACAGTTAGAAACATTTTGTATTACCTGTTTGGGCAGTGAGCTCAGCTGGTGATGAGGTTTTGTAATCTAACTCCTTACAGGGTTAAGGCTTCTAACAAGGTCTAAAGTCCTTTAACTAGGACAGATCTACTATATATTGTAAATTGACTCATAACAGGGTCCAATATCCCTAACAGGATACTTTTGATTAGTGATCTTTGTGGGTACCATCCCCACTGGGGTTTTCCCTTGGCCAGGGTTTCCTCGAGAACATATCATGTGTTATGAGTTCTTTGTATTTACTGCTATATTTTTTAATCAGCTTGATAATCTTTGTATGCACTAAAGAAATCGGTTATATCCATAAGTGGGAAAAAAAAAAGTTTCTAAAATACTAATTCACCCCCCCTCTTAGTATTTCCTATTTCTAACAAAGTACATAGAGGAAAGTACAAAGGAACTGAAAGACTATGGTAGATTCACTTACATTGAACATCCAAAGTATCTACCGACACCGCAAACTGTGACGACCGATCAATGGGGAAACAATGTAGGACAACAAGCAACACAAATCGAGGAACAAGATGGAGCTACCGAACAAGAAAATGACCTTGAACAGGATGAGCAAGAAAGGAGAAATCAAGTTTTGGCTAGTTTTGTGAGAAGAGATCATCTTGAAACACAAATCATTGGAGATAAACATGCTGGAATGGAAACTAGAAGCAAAACAAGACAAGGTACATGCTTAATTTGTGAATTTGAACCTAAAACTATGAAAGTTGCATTACAGAATGAAGAATGGGTTAATGCAATGAAGGAAGAAATAGAGGAAATAGAGAAGAACATAACTTGGTCCTTAGTACCCTGACCAAAAGATAAAAATGTTATCGGTACTAAGTGGATATACAAAAATAAATTTAATGAAAATGGTGAAGTCACAAGAAATAAAGCTAGATTGGTATGAAAGGGATATGCACAGGAAGAAGGCATTTACTATGGTGAAACATTTGCATCTGTTGCTAGATTAGAAGGATTTACAATGCTACTTGCATATGCTACACACAAGAAATTTAAAGTCTATCAAATGGATGTGAAGTCAACATTTTTGAATGGTATAATTGAAGAAGAGGTCTACATTGAACAACCTGAAGGATTTGTTGATCCCAAAAATAAAGACATGGTTTGTAGATTACATAAAGCTTTATATGGATTGAAGCAAGCACTAAGAGCATGGTATGAAAGGCTGCATACTTACTTGTTAAGTATTGGATTTGTTAGAACTAGTGAAAACAACAATCTTTATGTGAAAGGTGATATTGATCATACTATTATCATTGCTGAAATATTTGTTGATGATATTATTTTTGGAGGCTCAAAGAGGTTAAATTCTTTCTTGGACTACAAGTGATCTAGTAGAGTGATGGAATATTCATCACACAATCTAAATACATAAAGGAAGTACTAAAGACATTTGGCATGGAAGATGCTAGACCTGTGGGAACACCAATGGCTACTGGATGCAAATTGACAAAGGAGGATGAAACTACAGAGGTAAACCAGACACTTTACCAATCCATGATTGGTAAATTAATGTACGTAGTTCACAATAGACCAGATATAGCACATGATGTGGGAATTGTTGCAAGATTTTTTGCTAATCCTAGAGAATCGCACATGATAGCTACAAAAAGGATCTTAATATACTTGAAGAAAATAAAGAATTATGGATTATGGTATCCTAAGGAAGGGAAGTTTGAACTAAAAGTTTACACCGATGTTGATTGGGCTGGAAATGTGGATGATAGAAAAAGCACCACTGGAGGAGCATTTTTCTTTAGTGAAAGACTTGTAACTTGGACAAGTAAAAAGTAGGCTTGTATTTCTCAGTCTATAGCTAAAGCAAAATATGTTGCTACTGCTACTAATTGTTCAAACATTGCATATATCAAACAAGTGTTGGAAGGAATGAATGAGGTAATCACTGACTCGGTGATTATATATTGTGACAACACTAGTGCTATTAATATTTCAAAGAATCCTATGATGCACTTTAAGACAAAGCATATATCTATTAAGTATCATTACTTAAGAGAAAAAGTGCAAGAGAAGCAAGTGAAGTTATAATTTGTCACATCTAAAGAACAACTTGTAGATATTTTTACAAAGCCTCTATCGAAGGACACATTTGAATACTTAAGGACTAGACTAACAATTGGTATCAGAGCATTGGCTTCTTGGAACAAAGTTTTAAGGAATTAAGCATAAAGATATCAACATATATAAGAGGGAAGTACCAAAACTAAACAAAGAGAACTTCACAGTATGGAAAAGTAGAATGAAGATGCACATATCTAATGTTGGGAACTCTACACTAGATTTGATGGAGAATGGCTACATACAACCGCCCAATGGTCCCTTAAATCTTGATAAATTGAAGGACAAACATGAACACAATGTTACTATGATGGAACTTGCTGCTGCCTATACCGGCATTGAATTTGAAGATATCAAGACATGCATGAATACCAAAGGAATGTGGGATAAATTAACACAAATATATAGTGGAGATCTGAATGTCAAAAGAGCCTAAGTTGAAAGTTTGAGAGGTAGATTTGATGATATGAGAATGAAAGAAGGTGAGAACATTGTCCAATATTCAAATAGACTCAAAGAGGTGGTACATGCTATTAGAGCATCTAATGGAGTAATTGATGATGAAATAGTGATAAGCAAGATTCTTAGAACTTTGCTACCAATTTATGCAATCAGGATTTTTGCAATTCATGAAACAAGAGCTACATCCAACCTTACTCTTGACACTCTGATTGGTAAACTTACAACCTTTGAATTAAACAACTTTGATAATAGTGTCGTTCCTTCTATTGAATTCACTTTCATGTCTTCTTTGAAGATTGGAAAATCTAGCAGGAATAGTAAGAATTGCAATAGTGATGACAATACCAATGATAAACTTGATGAGCTTGAAGCACTTATGGCTAGAAGATTGCCCAAAGGAAAAGGAAGGTATAGAGGTAAGCTACCTTTGGCATGCTTTAACTGTAAAGAAGTCTATCACGTCACTACTAGATTCCCTTAGAAGAAAGATGATGAAAGATCCAAAGACTGATCTGAAGTAAGCTATGGGAGAAGAGTCAATAGAGGCTACTGACACAACAATAGAGACAACTGAGATGAAAAAGGCAAAAAGGTATGTTACATAGCTAAAGATATTGAAACTGAATCTGATTCTGATGATGATATAGAAGTTGTATTTGTTTCTATGAAAGATGACTCGGAGGAGGAAGAGAAACATGAAGAGATAACACTGATCTCTAAAGTAAGCAAAAATGATACATGGATCATAAACAGTGGTTGTACACATCATATGACCGGTGATGTAGAGAAGTTTGATCATCTTATTGAATATAATGGAGGATCTAGGAGAATGGGAAATGATGCACCTTGTATGGTAAGAGGTAAAGGTTCATTGATGATCAATGATAGATTACAATGTGAAAATGCATACTGGGTAGATGGACTGAACTATAACCTATTAAGTGTGGCTCAGCTAAACAATTCAGGCCAACGACTAGATTTTGAGAGAAAAAAGGTGAAGATCTATGATGATGGAGGAAGACTTGTTAGAACTGGTACACAATGCAGAGGTAATCTATTCTATCTTGAATGGATCAGTCTTCTTGTTTGTTAATAAAGGTTGAAGATGTCTGGTTGTGGCACAGAAGGTTATGCCATGTGAATTTTGACAACATGATCAAGATTAGTAGAAAGAAAAGAGTTAGAGGATTACCTAGCTTGACAAAACCTAATCATGCCATGTGCCATGAATGTCAGAAAGGTAAGATGACTAGGTCTACTTTTAAAAGAAAATACTATTCAACAAAGAAGATACTTGAGTTGGTTCATACCGACCTATGTGGTCTTATGAGAACTCAGAGCTATTCTGGTGATAGATATTTTATTCTTTTTGTTGATGACTATGCTAGACTAATGACTATTATGTTCCTGAAAGAGAAATATGAAGCTTTCAAAATTTTTAAGTGGTATAAAGCTAATGTAGAGAAAGAAACTAGAAAGGAAATAAAATGCTTAAGATCTGATAGAGGAGGTGAATTTATCTCTAATGAATTTACTAATTTTTTTAATGAGCACGGAATCAAAAGATGGGTATCTACACCAAGGACACCTCAGCAAAATGACAATGTTGAAAGGAGGAACAGGTCTATAATTGACTATGCTAGAACATTGATGATACAGAAGAATGTTGCTCAGACATATTGGAGGGAAGCTATCAGTACAACTATGTATATTCTTAACCGAGTAAAATTGAAGAAGAACTCCAACCGAACACCTTATGAACTATGGTTTGGACACAAACCTACTGTAAGTTATTTCAAAATTTTTGGAAGTAAATGCTTTATTTTGAAAGATGAGAGAAATGGAAACCTTAATTCTAAAGGAGATGAAAGAATATTTCTAGGATATTCCACTACAAGTAAAGCATATAAATGTTTGAATAAGGTTACAAATAAGATAGTTGAAAGTACTAATGTTCATGTTGATGAGTTTGATAACAAGTATGTTGGCAATTTGGCTAATGTGGATGCATAGATGTTGTCATTATGGCAACATATGATCTCTATTGAGAGCACAAAATATGGAATGCAAGTATGGCGAGTTGAAGGAAGAAATTGTCTAAGTATGGATATAGTGATCCTGATAGGGAACCTGATGAAGATTTAGTTGGCAACATCCGCTAGAGCAATATTTTTGTTTGTTTAGTTAACTAAAGATTCTACAGAGTATGAGGATACCCCATCTCAGTGTGCATAAAGTTTGGAGTAGTACAGACAAAGTTATTCAAAGTTTACCGAAGACAATTTTTGCAAACAGAACAGTTTTGGAGACAGTATTAGCGAAAGAGTTAAGGGATTATTTTTGCTTGTCAAAATAGTGACTTAACATTTTGAAGGGATGAAATCCTAGATTTTTACTCTTGGATAAAGATTTTGGAAGCCAACCATGTAAATTTATTAGCTTTAATAACTCATATATTAGGCATACTTGAAATGTAATGAAAAAGTATCTATGAACAGTGTGATGTGTAAAAAGAAAGAAAAGATAACTTGTGATAGTTGTATATTGTGATAGCAGCAAAGGCTATTGATGTGAAGTTGTAAGCAGTACCATATTATAGTCAGAAACATTTTGTATTACCTATTTGGGCAGTGAGCTCAGCTAGTGATCAGGTTTTGTAATCTAACTCCTAACAGGGTTAAGGCTTCTAACAAGGCCTAAAGTCCTTTAACCAGGATAGATCTACTATATATTGTAAATTGACTCCTAACAGGGTCCAATATCCCTAACAAGATACTTTTGATTAGTGATCTTTATGGGTACCATCCCCACCGGGGTTTTCCCTTGTCCAAGGTTTCCTCGAGAACATATCATGTGTTATGAGTTCTTTCTATTTACTGCTATGTTTGTTAATTAGCTTGAGAATCTTTGTATGCACTAAAGTAATTTGTTATATCCATAAGTGGGTAAAAGAAAAAGTTTGTGAAATACTGATTCACCCTCCCCTCTCAGTATTTCCTATTTCTAACAATTGGTATCAGAGCCAGGTTACTCGGAGAAGGAACATTCAGGGAAAGCTTAGCAACTTGAGTAAGATCTCTATGGATATGGATCAACTTCAGAAGAATCTTGAAGAAGCTCTTGAACAGATTGATATGCTTACTAATGAAAGAAACTCCTTAAGAAGAAAATATGAAGATGCAAAGAATGCTATTGACAAATTAAAAGGTAAGATTGAAGATCTAAAATCTAAAAATAAATCTAATATGCTTGTTGAAGATTGTGATGAATTAGAAAAAGAAAATGAGATCCTTAAGCATGAGCTGAAGATAGTAAATCTGAAGCTTAGTATGAAAGATGGAAATTTGAGATCTGATAATGAAAAATTGAAAATTGAGAATGAAGATCTGAGATCAAGACTTGAAAAGGAAACATCTGAATCTGAAAAAGTAAAAGTGCAGTATGTGGAACTTGAGAAGTATAATAAAATTGTGAAAGGTGAATTAACTCAATCTAAACAACAACTTGAAAGGCTATATTCAAATAGTGATAAGACTGGAAAAAAAATTTCTTTTGAAGAACCATTCTTTGATAGGACTGGATTTGGATTTAGTATGTTTAGAACAATCCATGAAAGTAAGAAGCCAGATCTAAAGACATCTGAAAGTGTGGAGGAAATGAAGCTAGATGAGAACACATTGGAAGATCCATCTAAAGAAGAACCACCTAGAGAGAAAGTAGAATCAAAGGAAGAAGAATCAAAATAGGAAGAATCATCTAAAGGTATGCAAAGAGAATTCAAAGGTAGATGTTTTGCTTGTAATACTATTGGGCACATGAAGAGAGATTGCAAAGGTAAGCAATTTAAACCTCTTAATGGACATTGTTATAATTGTCATAGTTTTGGACATAGAGCTAATGAATGTAGAAGACCTAAAGTAATTTTGAATAATTATGATAGAATGATTGGGAATACTAACAATGTAGATAAGAAATCTATTGAAGAAATGAATCAAAGAAAAGTAGTCGTATGTTTTAGATGCAACAAAGTAGGACATATTGCTAGAAATTGCAGGTCATAGATCAAGGAGGTATATTTAGCACTGAAAGTAGTCAGGAAGGTAATGTAACTAATGGTAAGGATGAATCTTTACCTGACCCTTCTTTAACTACTTAAATTATGTAAGTTTCTACAGTTTAGGACTTAGGATTAGTGTAAATTAGGAATTTGAATGAGTTAAGTTTTGTGCAGTTAGATATAGGTTTTTTATGTTGTACTAATGCTATGGTTAAGTGTGCAAAAGAAAATATCATGTTTTGCAAGGTCACAAAAAGTTTTATGGTTGCAGGTTTGCAGAATCAACTTTTTAAGGTTTTAGCGGCAAAATGAATGAATGTGATGTTAGATCGAGTTAATGTGAAGTGTTATAAGGTTGAAATAAAAGTTATCACAATTACAAAGTGATTGCAAAGAGATTTGAAAGAAGATAAAGTGAGTTGAGGATGATTTGAAGAAGTTTGGAAGCAGTTTGTAGCGACGATCATACCGAAACCCTAGATTTGAAAAGTTGAGGTATTTTTTGATCTTTAATCAATTTATAAGATGGATATTTCTATGGTTCATAATGTTAAGGATAAGAATAGACCTAAGATTAAGAAAGAACCAATAGAACTAGCTGAAATTGATAAGAGACTAGCACTATCATCCGTACCAGACGGAGTATTGCACATTGAGAATGTTAAAGGATATTTAGGTTGCAAGTTTGAAACTTTGGGAGATGCATATTTTAGTGATGATTACAGGAAATTGTATAATCAAGACATGTTAGTTAAACCAGCTTATGGGCACCTAGAGAGAAATGAAATTATCAAATATTCCATGAAGTATGAATTTAATGATGAGGAATGTACCAAGATCATTTTAAGTAGAATCCACAATGGGAAATTCTAGATGGAGGATAGAGTTATTGATATAACTACCAACCTAATTCATGATGTTACTGGATTATCAAAATTTGGAGAGATTCCACTGAATGAAAAGAACATGAGAAAGATTGTTTTAGACAACATTGGATCTAGTTATAATGGTAGAGGAATTGTGATAAGTAAGATTAAGCAAGATGATGTTAGGTACCTTTGCAAGATCCTAACAACTAAATTCTATGGTAGTTCAAGGGAAGATGACATGGTTGCAGGAAGGGTTCATGTAGCTTATCTTATGTGTATTGAGAAGAAACAAGTAGACCTATGTGAAATTTTGAAAATTCAGTTATTTGAGAACTTAGAAAAGATTAAGAAGGCTAAGTACACACAGTTTAGGTTTTCATCTCTAATAACCTATATGTTTTTCCATATTTTGAGAAGATTTTCTTACATAGTTGATTGGAGTGACAATGTGAACACAATGGAAAGAATAAAATTAGTCTACATGAAGCACCTAATTGATAAAGTCAATGACAGTGTGAAGCTTGTATTGAAGACTTTTTAGAATATTGTTAAGAAAAAATCAAGGATTCCTCAATCCTTAGTTGAAAAGCATAAAGATGAGACTTGTTTTATGGTAGACACTGATTTCACCTACATTGAAGTAGTTGAGCCTAGAATGGAATTCATAGACCCTCTTGGCTATGAAGTATCTGAAGCAGAAATAGTAGGATATGTGAATAGACTGTTAAAGTGTGAGTTGGATGGTCATGCAAATAGGTTTGGAACCTATGAAGAGAATTTCAACTCTGCAATAAGTTTGAGAGAAAAGAAGCAATCTAGTAGGAGAGTTGAATCTACTATGAAGAAAATACTAAAAGAATCAGGTATGTCAAGTCATGAGTTTGACATAGCTAAGAAGACTACAAAAGCCTTGAAGCAAAGTGAAAATCTTGTAATTCCACCTGAGGCATCTAGTGCAGACCCTGTTGATCCTATTGCAGTAAAGGTAAAAGTTGAAGTACCTGAAAAAGATGAAGGAGATAAATCTTTTTCTCCTATTCCTAGTAAAAGAGTAAAAGTGAGTGCAACAAGACCCAACAAGAGACAGAAAGTGATTGTACCACCTATACCTAGAAAGGTAGCAATAATTAAAGATGATGATGAAGTTTCAATCAAGAAGAAAACTTGGAAACCAAGAATTGAAAGAGTTAATGAAGATATATTGAAGCATGGAGACTTTACTAAGTTAAATAAATCCTATGATCTATATGGATCATTTGACAAATTGAATTTTGAAAATGCAATGATTACACATATGATTATGACAGATAAGAAACTTAGCACTATTCATGGTAAGATCCTAGAAGATTTGTATAATAGACTTGTGAATAGAAAATAGAGAGCATAAGAAGAGGACATAAAGATGAGAGAACATGTAATCAGACAGTTCTGTGAATCTAAGGATGAAGATCATTTGAAGAGATTCTTGAAGTCTCCTGGAACTTTATTGAGAACTAAGAGAAGAAAAATCCTTATAATGGGAGGCAAAAATGAGGAAGTACAGAAAGAGACAGAGCAAGCAATAATGCAAGTTCTTGTAGATATAGTTGCAGGAAAGCATGTTGAATCAGACCCTCAACAAAAGCAATCAAAGGAACTGCATGCAGAGGAAGTTGGTATTGAAGAAGTCCCATCTTCTTCACATATCAATATTGGCAAAGAATTAATGGACATTGAAGGAACCAAAGTGACACTAGAGTCAGATGATGTAGTATTTCATGATCTAGGAAACATTGTTGACAATTTGGCTTTAGAAGAGCAAGAGAAGATTACAGAATCAGAAAATGATACAGAGGCAATGGAAGCACTAGCAGTATCAGAATCAGTTCCAGCAGAATAGACAGTTAAAGGTAAACAAATTTTGACAGAGGTCACTACCCCTAGTGCACCTGACAGTAAGAAGAGACAAATTGGTTCAATTTTTGGAGACCTTGGAAAAGAAGTTGAAGATGATGATCAGCTTGAGTTCATCACATCTCTTAATAAAATTATTGGAAAGAATAAGAAGGTGAAGGACCTTGAAGGAAAAGTTAGAGTTTTGATAGAGAAACTTGAGAGTGTGATCAACACTAAGGTATTTGAATCGGATCCACTTGAGAAAGCTAAAACAATAATAAACTCTTTTGACTCTGAATTTTCTAACTTAAAGGATATTGCTAGAATAAAAGTTCAGGAAGACTTTGAAGCAGAAATGCAACAAAATTTAAGTGTAAATATTTGAAATGATATTGGTAATTTGGATGTATGCATAAAGAATTGGAGGAAACATTTTGAGACTAGAAAGATTTTATATATACAATGCACAAAATAAAAAATCCTAACAGCTGAAGAAGATAAGAAGATCAGAGAGAAGATAGATGCAATTACAGTTGAAACAAACACCTTGTCAAGCCCAAATGTAAAGATAAGTTCTGTAGAGAAGAACATAAGGAAGTTAAATGATGAAATCAGAATGTTAGTAGAGGAGAAGAACAAAAAGATGCTCAAGATTAACATCTTGAGAGAGAATATCTCAATCAAGACCTCAATTGTTGAAGACCAAATTGAGCAGTGTCTTTCAGCAAAGACATCTTTTCAGAAGTTTACCTTTAATTCCCTACAAGGTTGTCAGACAGTAGCATACAGATTGAGTACTCTACTCAATGTTGCTAAATACATTAGGAAGATATGGGAGAAATATTTTGAATCATTGAAGTTAGAGTTTGGTGACTGTGTCGCAAGACTACTGGCTTTGCAATAGCTGATAACAAGGTATAAAGTTTTTTTTAAATTTTTTTTTTTTTGTACACCCTATCTTTGTCATTGTTGTCAAAGGGGGAGAGATAGTAGAAAATTGAATATATGTTGAGGAAGAATACTCATAGGGGGAGCTATTCTATGGAGTATAATATTGTATATGTGTTGTATAACTTTTGGCCACAATTTTGTGTAAATACTCTGAAGTTTTGTTTGCACACTTAGCCAATTTTCCCATATGTTGCCACCAATGACAAAGGGGGTGATTGTTGGAAATTTGGCTAATATGGATGCATAGATGTTGTCATTATGGAAACATATGATCTTTATTGAGAGAACAGAATCTAGAATGCAAGTATGGCAAGTTGAAGGAAGAAATTGTCTAAGTATGGATACAGTGATCCTGACAGGGCACTCGATGAAGATTTAGTTGGCAATGTCCACTGGAGCAATATTTTTGTTTACGTAGTTAACTAAAGCTTCTATAGAGTATGAGGATACCCCATCTTAGTGCGCATAAAGTTTGGAGTAGGACGGACAAATTTATTCAAAGTATACTGAAGATAGTTTTTGCAGACAGAATAGTTTTGGAGACAGTATTAGCGAAAGAGTTAAGGGATTATTTTTTCTTGTCAAAATAATGACTTAACATTATGAAGGGATGACATCCTAGATGTTTAATCTTGGATAAAGATTTTGTAAGCTGACCATGTAAAGTTATTAGCTCTAATAACTCATATATTAGGCATACTTGAAATGTAATGAAAAAGTATGTATGAATAGTGTGATGTGTAAAAAGAAAGAAAAGATAACTTGTGATAGTTGTATATTGTGATAGCAGCAAAGACTATTGATGTGAAGTTGTAAGCAGTACCATATTACAGTTAGAAACATTTTGTATTACCTGTTTGGGCAGTGAGCTCAGCTGGTGATGAGGTTTTGTAATCTAACTCCTTACAGGGTTAAGGCTTCTAACAAGGTCTAAAGTCCTTTAACTAGGACAGATCTACTATATATTGTAAATTGACTCATAACAGGGTCCAATATCCCTAACAGGATACTTTTGATTAGTGATCTTTGTGGGTACCATCCCCACTGGGGTTTTCCCTTGGCCAGGGTTTCCTCGAGAACATATCATGTGTTATGAGTTCTTTGTATTTACTGCTATATTTTTTAATCAGCTTGATAATCTTTGTATGCACTAAAGAAATCAGTTATATCCATAAGTGGGAAAAAAAAAAAGTTTCTAAAATACTAATTCACCCCCCCTCTTAGTATTTCCTATTTCTAACAAAGTACATAGAGGAAAGTACAAAGGAACTGAAAGACTATGGTAGATTCACTTACATTGAACATCCAAAGTATCTACCGACATCGCAAACTGTGACGACCGATCAATGGGGAAACAATGTAGGACAACAAGCAACACAAATTGAGGAACAAGATGGAGCTACCGAACAAGAAAATGACCTTGAACAGGATGAGCAAGAAAGGAGAAATCAAGTTTTGGCTAGTTTTGTGAGAAGAGATCATCTTGAAACACATCATTGGAGATAAACATGCTGGAATGGAAACTAGAAGCAAAACAAGACAAGGTACATGCTTAATTTGTGAATTTGAACCTAAAACTATGAAAGTTGCATTACAGAATGAAGAATGGGTTAATGCAATGAAGGAAGAAATAGAGGAAATAGAGAAGAACATAACTTGGTCCTTAGTACCCTGACCAAAAGATAAAAATGTTATCGGTACTAAGTGGATATACAAAAATAAATTGAATGAAAATGGTGAAGTCACAAGAAATAAAGCTAGATTGGTATGCAAGGGATATGCACAGGAAGAAGGCATTTACTATGGTGAAACATTTGCATCTGTTGCTAGATTAGAAGGATTTACAATGCTACTTGCATATGCTACACACAAGAAATTTAAAGTCTATCAAATGGATGTGAAGTCAACATTTTTGAATGGTATACTTGAAGAAGAGGTCTACATTGAACAACCTGAAGGATTTGTTGATCTCAAAAATAAAGACATGGTTTGTAGATTACATAAAGCTTTATATGGATTGAAGCAAGCACTAAGAGCATGGTATGAAAGGCTGCATACTTACTTGTTAAGTATTGGATTTGTTAGAAAAAGTGAAAACAACAATCTTTATGTGAAAGGTGATATTGATCATACTATTATCATTGCTGAAATATTTGTTGATGATATTATTTTTGGAGGCTCAGACAGGTTAAATTCTTTCTTGGACTACAAGTGATCTAGTAGAGTGATGGAATATTCATCACACAATCTAAATACATAAAGGAAGTACTAAAGACATTTGGCATGGAAGATGCTAAACCTGTGGGAACACCAATGGCTACTGGATGAAAATTGACAAAGGAGGATGAAACTACAGAGGTAAACCAGACACTTTACCAATCGATGATTGGTAAATTAATGTACGTAGTTCACAATAGACCAGATATAGCACATGATGTGGGAATTGTTGCAAGATTTTTTGCTAATCCTAGAGAATCGCACATGATAGCTACAAAAAGGATCTTAATATACTTGAAGAAAATAAAGAATTATGGATTATGGTATCCTAAGGAAGGGAAGTTTGAACTAAAAGTTTACACCGATGCTGATTGGGCTGGAAATGTGGATGATAGAAAAAGCACCACTGGAGGAGCATTTTTCTTTAGTGAAAGACTTGTAACTTGGACAAGTAAAAAGTAGGCTTGTATTTCTCAGTCTATAGCTAAAGAAAAATATGTTGCTACTGCTACTAATTGTTCAAACATTGCATATATCAAACAAGTGTTGGAAGGAATGAATGAGGTAATCACTGACTCGGTGATTATATATTGTGACAACACTAGTGCTATTAATATTTCAAAGAATCCTATGATGTACTCTAAGACAAAGCATATATCTATTAAGTATCATTACTTAAGAGAAAAAGTGCAAGAGAAGCAAGTGAAGTTATAATTTTTCACATCTAAAGAACAACTTGTAGATATTTTTACAAAGCCTCTATCGAAGGACACATTTGAATACTTAAGGACTAGACTTGGGGTTCATCCCCTGTTTATCGGTCACTAAGGTGATCTAGTTTTTGCATCAACCTACTTATATCAAAAGATTATTCATGTTGATTCAACATGGTTCACACTTTGAATGATGTTCAAGGTTGTGATTAAGTTTGAGAACTTGAACCGATTGGAATATCAGTATTTAGAGATACAAGGGTAGATAGAATTGTTTGTTTATTTGTTTCTTTGGCATTGCTATCAAAGGGAGAAATAAATAATATGAAAAGGATCAAGCACCAATGAGAATCATCTAAGGGAGAGACAATCTGAATGAGACAGAGTATTGAATATCAGTTAAAGAGAACAGAAGTAGGAACAAGAGAACTGAAAAGATCACAACTACAAAATGGTAAAGTTGTATTATGCTAGATTAGTAACGTAGTGATTAAACATATTAAGTCTATTCAACTTACAACATTTTGTTCACAAAGTTGTAGAATATATGTTTGGTATGTGCATGGTACATTTCATATTACTTGAGTTGCCATCAATGCCAAAGGGAGAGATTGTTGAACTACAACTGATTTGGAATCTGATTGAAGAATCTATGATTACAAGATCATTGAGGAGTTGTTGATTAGATATGTAATATGATTAAATCAGTATTATGTGGTCATTGATGTCAACTAGTTTCACAGCACTTAACTTGTAAGTTACTATACCGAGACATCTGAAGAAAGGTAAAAGAGATGAAGAACAAAGAAATATACATGAAGAAAGATGTACATGACAGATGAGGATAAGTAACACATTGAGTAACTTGTTGATGAGTCTATGACTTGATGATATTGACTTTATTATGTTGCATTCATCTATGATGAAGTATAGAGCTGAAAGACATAAAGTAGTGTTGTCAGTAAATGAAGCATTTCCAATATACACCGACAGAGTATAGTGTATACCGATTGTAGTATTAACTAAGAAGTGTTCATTGAAGCATTTCTTTGTTAACCAAGTGGAACAGAATGAATTAAATGACTAGTTTAGCTAATAAGATTGATGAGCTGGCAAGAGTATAACATCAAGGTAACAGATAATGTTTGTTACACAGATCGACAGTTGACAAAATTTAGGGAAGATCTAATAGAGAAGATTCAAATGTGTTATTGACACAAGTACCGAGAAAGTTTGAAGTGGAAAAATCTATGAACGAGGTTAAGCAACAAAATCTGATGGTGGAGAAGAAAATGACTTTCTCGTCTATATAAGAGAACAAAATTTCTTTATGAAAAGATGCCAGAAGAAGTAGAAACTAGAGGAATATCATGTGAACAAGGTTTTCATGCAATATTGGTTAGTAAGAACCAAGCTGTAGAATAATTACCGAGCTACAAAGAGCAATTACCGATGAACAGTAAGTTGATACAGTATTGAATCTGAAGTGAAATATTGATCAGAAGGATTTGTATGGACTAAATATTGATCTATAATCTGTAATTGAAGTTGTATTAAGGAAGGTCATTTATTGTTACATATTTAACCATTGTATACAATCAGAATTTCTTAACCAAGTGGACTCTAAAAGTCTTATGATGTATCATTTATAGAATGAACATTGTTATCCTATCAACCCCATAGTGAATGCTAGTTGGACAATAACTTCTAGTCTAAAATCCTCTAACAAGGTCACACCTAACAGTGTGTTTTTAAACCTTTAACAAGGTTGGGTCTTTATCGACCTCACTTCAGAAGAGTGAACAATTTTGGGTTGCCGGTCCTAGGTAGTTTTTCCCTTTATAGGGTTTCCACATTAAATCTCTTTTATTATGTGTTGATTGTGATATTTGTTTGTTATCATTCTTTACGTGTTACATGTTAGATTTGATCGGTAAACTGTTATAGTATTAGACTGGTAATCGGTAAAAGCACAGACATTGAAAGTATTTATTGTTTACCGATGAGAAGAAATTAGAGAAGATGTTTTGAATTATACATTTGGTTTTTGGGACATTGGATAACTGATTCACCCCCCTCTCAGTTTTTCTAACAAGAAGATGGTATAAGCTCATATAGGGTTTGAGGAGCCAAATGACCAGGGAGAAGCATAGGTAGAAGAAGAACCACATACTGAGGAAGAAAAAAAACAAATGGATAAAGAGGAACAAACAGCTGATGAGCAGCAAACAGCTAATGAGGAGGAACACACACAGGAGGAAGGTGAACAAAACACTAGGAATGAACAGGAAACTGGATAAGAAGAAGAAGAGAGTCAAGAGGAAATAGAAATAGGCTGCCCAACAACTTCTTCTACATTGGCTGCTCTGTATGAGCCATTAACTAGTTTCTCCAAGCCCACTTGGTTCACCAAAGAGGTACAACCAAGAGTCAGAGTGTACACAGATGATGAGGCTAATATGAGCACACTAGGGCATGCCTTGCTCCAAACAACACTAGTTCCCAGAGAAAGAATAATGTCTTATGTGACACAAGACCAAGCAGGAAGGTGGAAAGCATAGGTGGTTGTTCTCACAATGGACATCAGTGCAAGTGAGATCACTCCAGATGACTATGTGTTGGAGGAAGTAGACTTGGGGGAGCCCACCAGGGAATGAAGCAAAACCTTGGCCACTTTAGGATTGAAGCATACTCTTGGCTTCATGGATAAAGATGAAGAAAGGATAAAGGCTCTAATAGAGCAGAATGAAGCTATGAAGATATTCATTTTGAAGACAGTGGGTCCAATTGACCTAGATGACCCCGAGGCCTCATTACAGGCAATTTTGGAGAAGAGAGGGGAAATAAATACAGATGTCCCACATTCTTTTGTATAGGCTTGTGCTGATTGGAAGCTAGATTTTGAGCAGTTTGCTAGTCTATCTCTTAGAAGGATCCTAATGCCCTTTTGAAACATTCTAGCGAGAACAACTTCCTTAATGGAAATCATGATTGAGGAAAATGGTATAGAAGAAACGATCTTAAACTGGCAAAAGGTATTGGATGAGCTAACAATAATAAGGAAGCAACGCTTCTAGGTCTTGATGAATATATATGAGGGCTCAGAATTGGATTGCTTTGAAGAATGGATTCAGGAGATAGCAGCGGCATTGGCTATAGTGCCCCTCTAGTTCGGATTCAGTAAGGAACTATTAAGGTAAGTAAACCTTTCATCTTTGATAGTAAATTGTTAGTTCAAGTTGCTAGACCTATGATAGTCTACGCATAGACCTAAATATGCATATAGTAAATGTGGTTGTACAACTTTCATAAATATATAGTCTAATTAGTTTGTTATTATTATATGCTAAATATGTTGTGAATTACAAACAATGTAATTCCATTTATGTAATATTTCTCTTTACAAATCTAAAAGAAACATAATAAATATTTTTATTTAAATTAAATATGTTATTGAAAACATATATATCTATATATATAATTTTAAATAATTTTTACATATTTTAAATATTTTGATTATAAAATAAAATTTTTATTTATTTTATTATATTCTTTTATAAAAAAATATAATAAGAAAATTATTATATAAAATAAATTCTACAATTAAAAAAAAAAGGAAAGAAAGAAAGCTAGCTAAGCTTTCATTATAATTAAAGAAAATAACTAAGGTATCTTATTCCTTAGTAAAGAATCTTTACTATAAGATAAGAAAAAAAAAAAAACCTACGTGTGAAATTAGTGGGGGAGTTTAAAACAAGGATTAATAGCATGGCTGGGAATTAATAGAGAGAGCTATGGATAAATTTTAAAAGATAATTTATTTAGATGAAGAGATTCATTCATTAAACAAACCATTCCATTTTATAAAAAGTAAAGTATGTAATTTATGGAAAGTAACATATAGCAAAGAAAGATACCTGAGAAAACTTTTTCTTAAGATATAAACTTGGCCTAAAATTATGGCTGAATATACATGCAAAGTAAATTGATTTAAACAGTAGTTTAGTGACAGTACGGAATGATCAAAAGTATATTTCAAAGTATTGAATTATAAAAAAAGGAAGTTAGTTAACCATATTTTTTATTTGGTATGTTTTGAGTTTTTTGATAATAATTAAAGGTGGCAATAATAGTTGAAATATTATTAAGTGGAAAAATTAGAGATGTTCTAAAATGGTTACTTTTACGGTTAAAAAACAACCTTTGATGGTTGCATTTTGGGGAAGCTTTAAATAAAAATAAAATGGGGGATCTGGAGAGAGGAGGGAGATTCTGGACGGAGGGCAAGCATTTGGTGAAATGGATTTTATTATATTCGGATGGAAGGCCTCTTGCTGTGAGGGAGGGGGGACCCAACACAATCTTCATGATTGGCAAAAGCGTAAAGGCAAGAATGGAAGTATGAGATTTTCAGCTTTAAAATTTCTTCTGTGTTCATTCATTTGCAGTTCATAGGAGGAGGTAAGAATTTAACCTTCTATTCCATGTTCATTAACTTTATTTATTTCATGAATGCATCCATAGTAGCATAAATTTAATTTATTATTGGATGTTTGATACAAATAAATCATTAGTAGATCTTGAGAAATGAAATTGAGTTTGTCATAGTTATGGAGAATCTTTCAAATTGATAATTTTGAACTTATGTACAATATTGCTAAGACATCTTAAAATTCTGAATTATTATAGTGATTTAAATTTATTATATAAGATCCTCCATGAAAATAACATAAAATAAAATCCTAGAATACTAAAATTATGAAAGATAGGACTAAGTATTTGTGTTTAATGGAGTTGATTTTTATCTAAAACCATACAAATTGCAGATTTCTATTTCTTAATCTTATAAAAGAAAAGATTATATTAGATATTATTCTCAACATGTTCCTTACAAGTATGCAGCATATATCATTAATAATAATTAAATTAGATTGAATCTTTCTATTCTATATTCATACCTATATTAGATCAAGGATATATTTCAGATTAAGGATGTATATTTCAGATCAAGGATATATGTGTTCACATAATTAATAGTTATACAATCAGTAGGTTGGCTTGGATTAGTTGGGAAGTTATGGCAAGAATATGGATTATTAATTAATAATTGATCTTAGTAAACTATTATAACTAGTAGCTGTTTATATTTTCAAATATAGATATATCATACCTTATTTATTTATTTTAATATTAGTCCTCATCAATTCTTGAGACCAAGTGGTTTACCTATAACTCTAATGAATGAATGATACTAAGATAGAAATGTAACTTTTATATTTGATTATTTTAATGGAACAATAATGTCATGTTTTATTCTCTCAAATAATTGTTAATGTAGTTCGAATGTTGGCTTTTTGGATAGTATGTATTATACTATGGGGTCTATTATTGTTACATTTTTATTTAAAATTAATTGGGTTTGAGATGGTTCAAACTTCTAATAGTTGTAGTACTTTAGATTATAATTGATTAACTCTTGAGAAAAAAATGAGTTATTTTGGCTTTTCTAGTAATTGAGCATTAAATTTGACATGAAACTTTCGAAAATCAATTAAAAAAAAATTATCCAAAGGTAATATTATGCTTTATGTTTTGTGACGTTAAGAGATTTTGTATATATGTATATCTATGCATATTAGTAGTTATGAATTGAATGGACAAATTATATGGGTGTTATTCCTTCTTGAACATGCTTATTGCCATGGATGTGCAATTGATGATATGTCCTTGTTCCCTTAAATCAATTAAGTGTAAGCTTGGATAATCTACTATTCATTTGGTTGTATTAATCATAATTAAGTTGATCATTAGGAATAGAGGAGGGATTGAGCCTATGTTATGTTTTCATGGGATGGTAAAAGTCCTTAGACATTGGAATGATCATAATTTACTAAATGATGCCTTCCATGATGATTGTTATTAATGTTCTAAATTTGTTTATTACATTAGGAGTCGATTATGTATCATTCCTATGTTTTGGGTGGGATATGTTTTAGTGAGCATTTTTATTGAGGAGGTTTCTAGGATGCTATATTGGCATGGGTTAAACTCTATCATGAGCTATGGAATTGGTGTCAATTTATCAATTAATTGTAGGAAGTCATCTCTGTCTCACCTAAGTGGGTGGCAGCCGACAAAAAATTTGTCTAGGGAATAGGACCCTAGAAAGGGTTACATACCCGCTATCTTGATTTTATAAAGAGATATTCTAGAATGGGGAGAGTCAAACTACGAAGTCTCTGAGCATGAACATAAGCAAGGCCATCAGTGATGAGCCCCCGAGGCTTAGGTCTAGTCCTTTAGGGGTTGTTTTCTTAAAGTTCTTAATACATATTTCTCTTTGTGTTAATAATTATTCACACAGCTAAGCTATCAATAAAGCATTTATTTATAATAGAATATATCTAATAGTTGCATCTAGTTGTTTAGACATGTGTGTAGTAACAGGTGTTGGACATGGTGGTCATCATGTAAAAGAAAGTTAGCAATATTCAATTATGCAAGAATAATAATTTGTTAATTGAGCAGGACAAGTAGTATGATCTCTTTATTCTCTTGACTTTTAGTAACATTAAATAAATCAAATTAGATTATGTTTTTCTACTTTATTGAAAAAAAAATATTGTGTATGACTTATAGAGTATAATGTCCTTGACCCAAGGGTTCTTTGGCGGGGCATTACATTGCCCATATTTGAAAAGGTTCTCAAAAGATTAAATAAGAGAAGAGATGGAAGCATGCTTCTTGTGAAAGAGTTGCAGGAGTTCTTTGAAGGTCTCGACTTGGATCTGTTTGATGAAGATGATGAGAAGACTATGTATTCGGTAAATGATATCATCAATCAGTACTCAGGGATATTCTGAGGGGTGAAGACTAAAGAAGACCTCCAACATATGTTTTACCAGAAGGAGGAAATTTAGAAAATACTATCTCATGAACAAGAAATAAAAGCTTTTGCAAAGGAGTTGATTGACTTCTGAGATAGATAGCAAGAGATCCTTAAAGGGATCAAGATTCTAAATTTTGATGAAGTGTTGGAGATAGTGGATAATGTTGGTACTCAAAATGCAGTTTTGAGGTACCATGTAAAATGCTTGCTAAAGTGCTCCTTTTTGTCCAAAATGCACTTGTGAAAAGGGTGTTTCTGGGTCCTGTATTGAGTGGAGAATGATTTGACACCTTGTTTATGTCTCATTGATTCAAATTGAGCTTTCATTTTACAGTTTGAAATGGGTTTTCATAAGTTCGTTTCTAGGAGGTCTCTAAGTCAGAAAATTGCTAAGTGTGAAATTCACCGGGAAGGGCTAGTTGAGGGTTGAATAACTTGAATTCTAATGAGTGTCATGAAAATCCAAGAGTGGGGGCATCTCTAGTGTACTTCAGTTGACCTATGTTCCTGATTTTAGGTCACAGTGACAAGTTTTGATAGGTCTTGTGTTTCCCCTACCAGACGTGTTTTCTCATAAATGCATAATGCACTTGTTCAACAATTCCCAAAGGCCCTGTTTGTCAAGTTGTATCTAATACCTAGAGATTGGTCAAGAAGAATTAATGATGGATCTGTATTGTTAACATGTTTCTCTTTTGGCCTGTCCATTTTCAGCCCCTGATGAATCCGTTTGACCCATTTCCAAAAGCAAATCCATTTTCAGTTTTCATTGTTTTACTAAGGCCTGAATATGCATTTTATCCGGAAGCTTACTTTGACAGCTTGTATCTTGCGCCCAGGTGATTACGTCAATTTTCAAGACTAGATGTGGGGGCAATTTTAGTAGTTCTGGCAGTGTGCACAGGCAGCGTTTCAAAGTGGCTATGTTTGATTGGCAAAGTATTTTTGCTCGCAATTTTTTATGGTTTTTCCTTTGGCGGATGTGTTGATGTATCAGAGGTGAACTTGTTCCCCTGATGGCATTTTCCTGTGAGGCTTTTCAGTTATTTTTTGAGAGTGCTTCCTGAGGCCTGTTGTGTTAGTTGGAAATCCTGTAGAGATCCTTTCTCTCCTTGTAGTGATGCTCTTTGAATTAGAGGAAATAAATGGTGGTGCTGTCAATAAACAAATATTGGTTGAGAAACTCACTTATTTGAATAACTCATAGCAGAATATTGAGGCATTATCACATTGGTTTCTTTTCATCGAGAAGAAGAAAAAAAAATTATGGAAACATGGGATTCCAAGTCTAAGATCCATTTTTATTTGTTACCATGATTGGACAATTGTCTGTATGCTACACAAACTAGACATCACTTCTTGCATTCACATTTGCTCGTGACAACTTCTATACACATATATCTTTTTGTGCACTACAAATATGGTGTCACAAATGGATATGGACTTGTGAATGCCTGTGCCTTCTTGAGGTCTCAATGGTGAGAATGTAGGATTCATTAGGGCCATTTGGTTTGATGTCGGAAGCCTGTTTTGATTTAAAGACATGCATGTTAGTGAAAAAGGCCTGCACAATTCAGTATGAGGCCACCAGCATGGAGGTGCCAGCAAGACAAAATAAATAAGTGCCTGATGAAAGAAAGGAACTAGATGACATAGTAATCTCCTCTCCAGTGAAACAAAGCATTGAGGAAGACAACACCAGTGAAGAAGCCAATGCATATACAAGTTGGAGATTGCCCAACGCAAATGGAAGATGGGACATGTGAAATAAATGATGGAGGCAATTCCAACGCAAAGACTTCCCTTTCTCTCATAGTGGTCACATGATCTCAAGGGCCATTTTTGGCCCATGCGATCATGCGACAAGTTAGAAATGGGAGGCTTAGATGAGTTTAAGTAAGAGACACCAGTGTTTGATACAAAGGAGTGCGTAGCAAGTGAGGAATGCAAACTAGTTTAATGCCATATGAGTCATTCTTTACATGCAGTGCACACCAAGTTTGCAGGGTTGTGTCCTATTTAGGAGCAATTATGTGCTCCTTCATCTGGATTGAAATGTGAGGATGAGTGCATGTAATATGGATACCAATGCATGAGAGTGGAGTCTACATCAAAACATGGTAAGGGGCTGGCAGTGCATGGCACTAAATTTGCAAAAAGGAGCCCCATGTAGTTGAAACAATGCTCGCTCAATGTGGATTTGGGTAGATCACACAAGACATAAAAGACACCATAACAAAGCTAGGGAATGCAATGATGAAAGAGGAGCTCACGCTTTTGAAAAGCGTAAATAGCCATTATCCCACATTCAGTGGGTGGCTGTGTTTTTTTGAGTTTATATGCTCTGACACTCTCTAGCATTGTAAAGTAGAAATTGAGGCGCTACTTCGCGGGCCTGTGAAATGAGGGTGCAACGTGTCAAGTGGGCCCCTAATTTTGGCATGAAAATGTATGAAGGTTTTAAAACTAGCAAAATCTAATATCCCAAATTCATCTGGAATGGGGAAGAGCTAATGTTTATTACCAAGTGCACAAACACTAGAGGTAAAGTGATGAGCCTCGAGGCTCTCTCCACGTATGTGCGCTCAATGAGGTCCTTGAAAACCATGCTAGCGGACCCGCTGATAAACTAGAATTTTGCAGAGTGGTCGCATGATTGCATGGGCCATTTCTAGCCCATGCGATCATGCGACCAGGCCGCCATGTGGCAAGAATGTCCAGCTGGAGACATAGGCCAACCAAACAGTGCCAAGTGGCAAAGGTGAAATGTGCCAATAATTTTGGGCAAAGTGCTGAGAGATACGTGCCACAGATCGATGGTGGTCGCATGATCTTAAGGGCATTTCTAGCCCATTTGATCATGTGACCAGGCTGGCATGTGGCGATGTGGTGACATGGCAAGAATGTCCAGGTGGAGACATAGGCCAACCAAATAGCGCCAAGTGGGAAAGGTGAAACATGGCATCCAAGTGGAGATGAGGTGGTAGGTCAACCGAATCAAATTGTGCCATGTGGCACATGTGGGACCCACCGATTAAAATCAATGTGCTAGTTTTTAAACAAATTCATAAAGTCCAAACTTTATGTTATTTTCAAAATTTTGAATTTAACAAATTGGCTTGGGAGTTGGAATTTAAAAATGACCCTGAGGACTTATTTTTTATCCAAATATGTAAGTGTAGTATACCATTGGAAATGTCATGAGACAACGGTTAGATTGGCACCATTAGAAGTCAGTTTTGGGCAAGTAGAAAGGAGCAGTACTTGATTTTGTTTCCAAGATCAGTTTTGGTGGGAAATGAAGTAGTTTGCAAATATCGGATCAGCTTGGGAATCGGTGGCAGATGAGATGAGAGGAAGGTTGTAGATATTTTGGAGATAGACAGGTGTCGGTGATTGGAGTTTTTCTTCCATTCTCCTATATCTTGATTTTCTTTAGATTGGAATGGGGATGTTGAAAATGGTACTGTACAGAGAGGCTTGAACTCCATTGTTGAATTTATTTGGAATGATTGTCAATTTTGAAATGTACTGATACAGTGAAATTCTACTTAAATATGATGGAATTCCCTTGCATGATTTTGGTTGTCTTCTTGTTTTAATTCTGAGGCTTTCGTGTCTTGAATCTATAAGGTAGTTTTTAGGGACACCATTTATAAGGTATTTGTGAGTTTAGTCTTTAGTTCCTTTCAAGGAAAGGGTTAAATCTTTAGATTAACTTCTGAAAGTTTAGGATTGCTACAAAAATCTGATGATTAAATATGTTTAAGAAAGGGTGATCTGTAAGGCATTTCACCTGGGTTCTATTTCTATTTCATTTAGAAGATCTCTGTAGACGTATGTTTTTCTATCTGACTCTCTGCCCTAGGATAAGGCACTGGTCTATCCTTGATTTGCAGGGATTTCATCATCAATCAAAATTAAATAACAATTTACTTTTCATGTATGTTCAAAAGGATTGAGAAGATAATGTTTGTATCAAGGTATAAACTAATGTTATGATCCTTTGAAGAAGGGAATGAAATAGGTACGCCTGCCTGTAGCCTAGAGCTCGAAGTGAAGAAGGAGTTTCTCCTTGTTAATTAGTCTTTTCTCGTGTGAGTCAGGAGTCTAGGAATGAGAGAGTTCTATCTAAGCACTTAGGGTTGTGCATTAAGACTCATGTAAGAAAATGCACTAACAAAATGGCGACTCTGCTGGGGACTTTGTGATAAACTTCAGTAAAATTAGAGCCTTGAGTCCAGCCATATCCATTTGTGGATAGAGTTGATAATCTAAACATTATTGTGAAGATTTAGAAGGTGTTCATCATGATTTAATATTTAAAGACATAGTGACTTTGCTAGTGGAAGAATTTAGAACAAGTTTACACTAGACCAGTGAAATTTTAATCTATTTTCCTCTTTGAAAGAGGTGGCGACTCTGCATAAATGATCAGTGACATGTTGCAGGCTGTGGGAGAAATACATCAGATTTCCAAAATACAGTTGTAAAATCTAGGTATTCTCACAACTTGACATTAAGTTTAGAAGTAATAGTTTCCCTATTTGGTGATTTCCAGGACTATTGGTAAAGGGAAAAAGAGTAAAATTCTGCACACCAGTTGATTGGTTAGTTATAGCTGTATTATTGTAATGGTGTGTGACATTCTTTCAAAGTGTAGTCAAGCATTTGAATGAATGAAATTTGCATTGTGATGCAGGCTTAAGTTGTTGTAAGTATATATACAAGGTTGGAGTATTTGGGAAAATCAGTTGAAATCTCCCAACCTTGTATGTCATCAAGTATTTCTATGTCTCCCATGGCGGTACAACTGGAAGGAAGAAGAAAGTTTGTTTTCCCATCACACCCAGCTTTAAATTTTGAAGGTATTCCTAGATTCCCAAATGTCATACCTATAGATGTTAGAAAAAACTTTCCTCAGTTCAGTGGTAGGAAAGATGAATCCGCTGAAAAACATTTGAATCTATTCCTTGACTTAATGGAAGATTATGAAATTAGCTGTGAGGATGTAGTTATGAAACTTTTTGTGCAATCTTTGGTTGGAGAAGCTAGAGAATGGTTTTCTCTTTTCTTCCCTCAGTCAATCAGCTCATGGGAGGAATTTTCATCAGCATTTAATGAGAATTTTAAAGAATGGGAAAGTGAGTACAGTCTATTAGTTGACTTGATTGGTATTCACATTGAGAATGAGGAGTTAGTGTCCACATTCAATCTCAGACTCATAAAAATATGGAAGAGAATTCTAGAAAAGTGCAGACCCCATGATGCATTATGTCTTGTCATTTACCTTGCTGCATTAAATGAGGAGATGAGTTTCTTGTTGAGGGATAAGAAACCAAAATGTTTATATCAAGCTTTTCAAATGGCTTCAGACATTGACAAAATGAAAAGATTTGGTTTGCCAAAACTTCACAAAGATTTCTCCCATCATAGGTGTGCACACAATGATGGTTGCAGAGATTTAGATATTCCTCTTGTTTGTAAGTATCATGATGAGCTGGATGTTTCTATTGGTGTACAACCGGCTGGTATAAATCAGATTATGTTTGACACTCAGATTCAGCAGGAGGACATTGTGGATGAAACTTTATTTTGTATATAGCCCCATGATGAAATGGACTTGGGAAGATCTGCACACAGTTGTGCCCTACAGAAGGAATATATGCCTGTACAACTTTCCCATGATGCTGATGTAAATGTTAATGCAAGTAATGTCGATAGTGTTCCTAATCCTTTTGATGTACATGCACCATGTGACCCAGAAGATTATGATCAGCATGGTGGATCTAATGAAGAGCCACATGAAGATTACATGGCGTATGTATTTTCTGAATATGAGGATGAAGTAGCAAGTGAAGGTCTGAATGAAGAAGAGATCACAATGTTTCCAGCAAATAAAGGTATGGACCATTTAATGGAATTTGAAAATGTATTTCATCATTCGCATAGTTTTGTCTCCAATGAAGTGTATGCTGAAGGTTCATCAAGTGGAGTGGATGGAGATAATGTTTGTATTTTTTCTTTGGCTGATGATGAATGTTCATCTGATGAGGAATGTTCATCTGATTTGAGTATGGGAAATGATGATTTATATTCATTGGGATATAACTGGTTAGAAAATGAAGTTGAGCATGATAGTGTAAATTATGAAAAATGGACTGATTTTAGAAGTATAGATTCAGATGGTATTACTAAATATTTTTGTGATGTTGAAAGCACCATTGGTAGTCCATTTGAGGTTTCATGTGGGGATTCATTGATTCGTCCTTTTGAGTAAAATTGTGAAGTGCATAATGCTAATATGTATACAGATGATGAGTTTTGTTCTGTTCCAAATTCCAAATTTTCTTTTTCAGCTAAGGATGCTCATGATATTGAATGTGAAGAAATGTTTGATGAGTTTTTCAATGATTTGTTTGATGAAGAGATTGAATTAGACCAGCCAACTTTATGCTTCCATTTTTATGAGAAATATTTCTACTTGATCTCTAATCCACTGTTTGAGGATTGTGATGAGAGACAAATGTGTTTTGAATCTGAAACAGTTCAAGAACCAAATAATGCAAACAGGTGTGAATCAGATTTTTCAGGATCATCTCAACCAGATGATAAGGAAGTGATATATGAAGAGCCTCATGGTTATTTGCACTATTTGCACGAAGGTGAGTATGAGAGCTTTTGTTTTGATGCAAAGGCATGTACTGAAAATGATAAGTCTGAAAGTTGTGATCAACACTTTTCCATGCTTCCTTGTTATGAATTAAACTCCTATATTAGTTTGCCTAATATAACAGAAGGAGATTGTAGTTTTCCTTTGCAAGTTAGTAACATTTTTGAATTTGATAATTTTATATATGAAGAGGATCAACATGAATGGTTGGAGTGTCATACTCACACATTGGATAATTTAAAGGATGTTGATTGCTTATTACCTGATTTTCTTGTTGGGAGTTTTCACGAGTTTAACCATGCAAATGCAAGTGAAATTTTTAGTTTGATTCCAAAGTATGGGGATGAGAACCAAGTTTTTGATAAAGGTAAAGGCTAATGCTTGTTGGGATCCTTTTGTAGTTTAGTTGTGAATGTTTGTACATTTGTATAGTTGCTTTCCTTTTAGCAGTAGTGTAGTTTCTTTGAATAAAGGAGCCTCAGAACCGAATAATGGAATGGAGGAATAAGAAGATGAAGTTGTTTTTGGATTGATAAGGAGAAGCTAGTTTTTGGGGTGGTCTGCTCTTCTAGGAGATTCCAAGATTCTTGTGTTGATCTTACACTCAACCATCCCTAGACAGAGCCAATGTTGGTACTCAAAATGTACTTTTGAGGTACCATGTAAAACACTTGCTAAAGTGCTCCTTTTGGTCCAAAATGCACTTGTGAAAAGGGTGTTTCTGGGTCTTGTGTTGAGTGGAGAATGATTTCACACCTTGTTTATGTCTCATTGATTCAAATTGAGCTTTCATTTTATAGTTTGAAATGGGTTTTCATTGGTTCGTTTCTAGGAGGTCTCTAAGTCAAAAAATTGTTGTGTGAAATTCACCGGGAAGGGCCAGTTGAGGGTTGAATAACTTGAATTCTAATGAGTGTCATGCAAATCCAAGAGTGGGGGCATCTTTAGTGTACTTTAGTTGACCTATGTTCCTGATTTTAGGTCACAGTGACAAGTTTTGATAGGTCTTGTGTTTCCCCTACCGGATGTGTTTTCTCATAATTGCATAATGCACTTGTTCAACAATTCCCGAAGGCCTTGTTTGTCAAGTTGTATCTAATACCCGGTGATTGGTCAAGAAGAATTAATAATGGATCTATATTGTAAACATGTTTCTCTTTTGGCCTGTCTATTTTCAGGCCCTGATGAATCTGTTTGACCCATTTCCAAAAGCAAATCCATTTGCAGTTTTCATTGTTTTACTAAGGCCTGAATATGCATTTGATCTGGAAGCTTACTTTGACAGCTTGTATCTTGCACCTAGGTGATTACGTCAGTTTTCAAGACCAGTTATGGGGGCAATTTTAGTAGTTCTGGTAGTGTGCACAGACAGCATTTCAAAGTGGCTATGTTTGATTGGTAAAGTATTTTTGCTCACAATTTTTCATGGTTTTTCCTTTGGCGGATGTGTTGATGTATCAGAGGTGAACTTGTTCCCCTGATGGCATTTTCCTGTGAGGCTTTTCAGTCAGTTTTTGAGACTACTTCCTGAGGCCTGTTGTGTTAGTTGGAAATCCTACAAAGATCCTTTCTCTCCTTGCAGTGATGCTCTTTGAATTAGAGGAAATAAATGGTGGTGTTGTCAATAAACAAATATTGGTTGAGAAACTCGCTTATTTGAATAACTCATAGCAGAATATTGAGGCATTATCTCACTGGTTTCTTTTCATTGAGAAGAAGCAAAACAAATTGTGGAAACATGGGATTCCAAGTCTAAGATCCCTTTTTATTTGTTACCATGATTGGACAATTGTCTGTATGCTACACAAACTAGAAGTCACTTGTTGCATTCACATTTGCTTGTGACAACTTCTATACACATATATCTTTTTGTGCACTACAAATATGGTGTCACAAATGGATATGGACTTGTGAATGCCTATGCCTTCTTGAGGTCTCAATGGTGAAAATGTAGGATTCATTAAGGCCGTTCGGTTTGATGTCGGAAGCCTGTTTTGATTTAAAGACATGCATGTTAGTGAAAAAGGCCTGCACAATTCAGTATGAGGCCACCAGCATGGAGGTACCGGCAAGAAAAAATAAATAAGTGCCTGATGAAAGAAAGGAACTAGATGACATGGTAATCTCCTCTCCAGTGAAACAAAGCATTGAGGAAGACAACACCAGTGAAGAAGCCAATGCATATACAAGCTGGAGATTGCCCAATGCAAATGGAAGATGGGACCTGTGAAATAAATGATGGAGGCAATGCCAATGCAAAGACTACCCTTTCTCTCATAGTGGTCGCATGATCTCAAGGGCCATTTCTGGTCCATGCGATCATGCGACAAGTTAGAAATGGGAGGCTTGTGTGAGTTTAAGTAAGAGACACCAGTGTTTGATTCAAAGGAGTGTGTAGCAAGTGAGGAATGTGGACTAGTTTAATGCCATATGAGTTATTCTTTACATGCAGTGCACACCAAGTCTGTAGTGTTGTGCGCTATTTAGGAGCAATTACGTGCTCCTTCATCTGGATTAAAATATCAGGATGAGCGCATGTAATATGGATACCAGCACATGAGAGTGGAGTCCACATCAAAACATGGTAAGGGGCTGGCAGTGCATGGCACTAAATTTGCAAAAAGGAGCCCCATGTAGTTGAAACAATGCTCGCTCAATGTGGATTTGGGAAAATCACACAAGACATAAAAGAGACCATAACAAAGCTAGGGAATGCAATGATGAAAGAAGAGCTCACACTTTTGAAAAGCGTAAATAGCCATTATCCCACATTCAGTGGGTGGCTGTGTTTTTTTGAGTTTATATGCTCTGACACTCTCCAGCATTATAAAGTAGAAATTGAGGCGCTACTTCGCGGGCCTATGAAATGAGGGTGCAACATGTCAAGTGGGCCCCTAATTTTGGCGTGAAAATGTATGAAGGTTTTAAAACTAGCAAAATCTAATATCCCACATTCATCCGGAATGGGGAAGAGCTAATGTTTATTACCAAGTGCACAAACACTAGAGGTAAAGTGATGAGCCTGGAGGCTCTCTCCATGCATGTGCACTCAATGAGGTCCTCGAAAACCATGCTAGCAGGCCCGCTGATAAACTAAAATTTTGCAAAATGGTTGCATGAGCACATGGGCCATTTTTTGCCCATGCGATCATGCGACTAGGCTACCATGTGGTGATGTGGTGACATGGTGAGAATGTCTAGGTGGAGACACAGGCCAACCAAATAGTGCCAAGTGGCAAAGGTGAAACATGGCATCCAAGTGGAGATGAGGGGGGCCAATAATTTTGGGCAAAGTGCTGAGAGATACGTGCCACAAATCGACGGTGGTTGCATGATCTTAAGGGCCATTTCTGGCCCATGCGATCATGCGACTAGGCCACCATGAGGTGATCTGGTGACATGGCAAGAATGTCTAGGTGGAGACATAGGCCAACCAAATAGCACCAAGTGGGAAAGGTGAAACGTGGCATCCAAGTGGAGATGAGGTGGTAGGTCGACCGAATCAAATTATGCCATGTGGCACATGTGGGACACACCGATTAAAATCAATGTGCTAGTTTTTAAACAAATTCATAAAGTCCAAACTTTATGTTATTTTCGAAATTTTGAATTTAACAAATTGGCTTGGGAGTTGGAATTTAAAAATGACCCTGAGGACTCATTTTTTGTCCAAATATGCAAGTGTAGTATACCGTTGGAAATGCCACGAGATGACGGTTAGATTGGCGCCATCAGAAGTCAGTTTTGGGCAAGCAAAAAGGGGCAGTAATTGATTTTGTTTCCAAGATCATTTTTTGTGGGAAATGATGTAGTTTGCAAATATCAGATCAGCTTTGGAATCAGTGGCAGATGAGATGAGAGGAAGGTTGCAGATATTTTGGGGATAGACAGGTCTCGGTGATTGGAGTTTTTCTTCCATTCTCCTATATCTTGATTTTCTTCAGATTGGAACGGGGATGTTGAAAATGGTAATGTAAAGAGAGGCTTGAACTCCATTGTTGAATTTATTGGGAATGATTGTCAATTTTGAAATGTACCGATATAGTGAAATTCTACTTAAATACGATGGAATTCCCTTGCATGATTTTGGTTGTCTTCTTGTTTTAATTCTGAGGCTTTCGTGTCTTGAATCTATAAGGCAGTTTTTAGGGACACCATTTATAAGGTATTTGTGAGTTTAGTCTTTAGTTCCTTTCAAGGAAAGGGTTAAATCTTTAGATTAACTTTTGAAAGTTTAGGATTGCTACAAAAATCTGATGATTAAATATGTTTAAGAAAGGGTGATCTGAAAGGCATTTCACCTGGGTTCTGTTTCTATTTCATTTAGAAGATCTCTGTAGATGTATGTTTTTCTATCCGATTCTCTGCCCTAGGATAAGGCTGTTGGAAATATTCAGGAATTAACCAAGTTACTAAGAGGGGAGGGGTGAATCAGTAACTCCAAATTTTCTTGCAATTTAACATGTGATTTACTTTTAACCTTTGCATACAGAAAGCATGAAACTTAAATGCATTCACAATAATGACACATAGATTTGGTTACCTAGAAACCTTCCAAAAAGAAAGTAAAACTGGGGTGGGGATGAAACCCACAAAGCTTTAATACTACAGAATAAAGTTGGCCGGTTAAGGCTTACAATTTGATCACTTCTGATGATCTGCCCTATTAGGAGCAATAAGGATTGCTAAATCCACCCTATTAAAGGATTTACAAAACATACAATGAAGTATGCACTCGGTAAAGAGATTTTACAAAAGACTGTTAAGTCTACCCGGTTAAAGGATTTAGTACTGATTCACTTGTTAGGATGAAACAGTAGATCTCTGGCTTTTCAACTGGATTGCTGATTGAGATTCGCTGATGTACTGATCACCTTCTGTGATGAATTTGTCTTTGCTATTCCTTATACTACTGAAGCCCTTTATAATTTGCTTATTTCTGCCTTTCTTTCTTTTTCACATATGCTTCTTACTTTCTTTATTTTGACATTTTTACAACATTGTTTATATACAAGTCTTAAACAATTAATTACAATTACAATTACAAAGTCAGCTTGACAAATAAACATAAGTGCTACTAAGTCGGCCCAAGTATGGTTACATGGTTCCTGCAAACTAACTCGGTGAGTTTCTGATACTCAGCATTCACTACATTACTCAGAATCATCATGCACTCGGTAGAAGTGAAGGCACGGTTCATACTGATCACTTGGTAGGTTTTGAACCCGGTAAATACTGGTGACTCGGTAGACATGATGTTACTCAGTTTATACTGACCTATTCGGTTTGCACTGTCTGCTCGGTTTGCACTGTCTACTCGGTTTGCACTGTCTGCTCGGTTTGCACCCAGAATGCAAATAAGTGTTGTCACTAATGGCAATTCTGTTTAATGCCAACAATCTCCCCCTTTGGCATTAGTGACAAAAACACTTATTGGCCAAAACTTATATACATGAATCATGCTGAGTTTTATTTTGATTTTTCAAAATTTGTCTTTGTTATAGAGCTTTATACATTGTCTCCCCCTTTCAATGTGCTAACTGTTTCTATAGAAATCTTCTTCTATACATATATCTCCCTCTATACATATCTCCCCCTTTTTGACGATAATGCCAAAGGTGTATATACAAGTTATTTACAGAGAGAATCCAAAATTTGATAGAAAATCAGAATGTACCTTCATTATTAGTGCCAGGGTTCTATCCCAACTTTCTTGCAGAATCTTACATGTTTGGATTGCAATTTGGACTTCTGCAAAGAGTTCAATCATGTGATCTGCTATAGAGAACCGATTGTCATGAATCAATGTTTTGGAATGTTTAATGTGCTTATACATTGTATTCATGATGGGAAGGATCATGTGTTGGATGTCTAGCAGTGTGGACCGGATCCTTGTGTCTTCTTTTAGTAGATCAGACTGCATGTTTGATAGGTGTGAGATTTTCATGTGATGAGCAGAGCTTGAACTTGGTTCAAGTTGTAGCTTCTGTATGCTGATCTTCATATCCTCATCCATTTTATTCATTTTATCCTTAACATCCTTTGTGAACTCGACAATGTTGCACAATCTGGCCAAAAGAGAGGTAGCATTCGAATAGATAGATTCAGTGTTTGACAAAACTGAAGACAATTCTACTTGGTTAATAGCTATGTGCTGAGCAATGTGCTCAAGCACTTTATTGTTGAATCTCTTCTCGGCTCTTTCAACTAACTTTTCTATCCCAGATGAATCCTCATTGTATTTATTAACTGCTTCTGCTAATTGTAGCAAAATATGTTGGGAGGAGTCTACTTTAATACCTAATGCATCAGACAAAATGTCCTTAGCATCCTTGATGATTTGATATTCCTTGTCTCTCTCCTCTTTAAGCTTCTTTTGTTTTGCTTTCCTTTGGAGGATCTCACCTATATTTTGCATTTGGTCCGCTGATAGATTTGCAAAATCTAATGTAGGAATCTCTATCTCTTCATCTAAGTCTATATCCTCTACTACATTCTTACCCAAAAATTTTATACTCGGTAGAGCCTTAGGTTTATCTGTACTTAATGCCTTGGTAGTAGTGACAGTAGATAAAGTAGGGCTAGCTATAGAGACCGGTATAGTTTCTACTAGAGAACTTAAAATATTTACACTTGAAGATTCAAAAACTGGAAAACTTACTGCTGGAAAACTTGATGATGCGGGAGACTACAACTCGGTAGAAGAAATGATAGTTGCTTCTGTTGTTGCTATAGATGATTGGACAAGTGTTGAAGTTGTCACAACCATGCTTGAAGGTGTCTCCGGGCTGGATGTAGGAACTTTTACTGGAGAGGTAGGAAGGGATGCAATGACTTCTGCTGCTATCCTCACCGTATCATCTACCTCAGTGTCTTCTTCTTGTTCATCACTGTCATCTTCAATATCTTTTATTATGACTGTTTCAATACTCAGTTGGTGAAGGTGGTATATGTTCTTCCATGTAGCATTTGCAGCCTTCACAACCGATTCAATATTGTTGATCAAAATCAAACAAGTATTGAACTTTAATGTCATCTTACTTTCATTTTCTTTTAATGCCTTCTTTACTTCATCATTTTTCAAGCTCGGCATTAACTTTCTCAGGGTTTGATCAAATATATCTATCACAGTTTGCTTTGCATTGCTCCATCTCATTTTTATTGGATTTAATAGAACTGCTAGAACCTGTGGGGCTATTTCTTCAGGAGAGTATTTCCACTATCCCATCTTTTCAATAATAGCATCTTCTATTTCCTTCTATTCTATTTCTGATCTGGTTTCATATCTAAAGGATTTTATGTTACTTACTCCAGATCCTAATCCATCTCTAAAGAGTTTGATCTTTTCTTGAAAGTTTAGAGGAGGCCTTTTGAATGCTATGTCTTTATCTTCCTTGTCTGCCTTGCCTTTTGCATTTCTCCTTGTAAATACAGCAGTGGGAGGCTTAGGTGCCTTAGTGATGAATACCTTTCCTTTCTTCTTTGTAGGTTCTGGTTCCTCTATTTTCTCATCCTTTTCCTCTTCTTCTTCATCTTTTTCTTCTTTGTCCTCGGTTATCATTTGCATTTTGGCTATCCTCTTCTTTCCTTTGTTTACCGCCTGTGGAAGCTTTATGCTTAGTTCAATTCTTACCTTAGCTTCATCATATGTTCCAAAATATGGAGCTTTGGGATTGACAGGCTGATTAAGAAGAGCTTCAATGATATTCTTGGTTTCATCAATATTTACCTCATAAGGAAGAGGTTTTACATATACAGTCTTCGGTTTAGTTGCTTGAATATATACATTATCACAATCCACCATAAAAAAAATGTCATTTGTGTAATCTTCCACCAACTTCTGTGGAATCCAGAATCTGTCATTCATTTTCTCTTTGAAAGACTCAAAATAATTATCCATGATGCTTTCAAAATTTTCACCCATTTCTGAGATGTATTCATTTATTTCATAAAGGGCTGGCACATCTTTTCTCCATACAACTTTTCCTTTAGAAGGGAAGAATTTCTGAACATAGAAGAATAAACAGACCAATAAGGATCCAAACTTACATGGATTGTTTTTGGAAGTTTGAATGCTTTCCATGTTTTTGTTAAATTGCTTTAACAATAAGTCTGCTAGGTCAAATGTTAAGTTATTTTTGACCACTTTGTATGCTAGGTCAATAGCTTCACAGGAGACACTATTCTGTCGACTAGAACTGTAAATCTTATGGGCAATGATGTGTGTACCAAACTTCAGTTCAGCATCGGTAATGCTACTAACTTTCATGCCTCTACCGTCCCACTCGGCTAGGGTTTTCTTCTCTAGTTCCGTCCGACCTAGGGTTTTGGTAGTTTTTTCTTTGTTCAACATGGGAAGACCGGTGATTTGATGAATCATCTTCTTTGTGATCTCTAAGGGTTGCTCAAGCCAAATCTTGCCATCATGTACACGGCTGAGAATGTATCTAACCCATTTATCTCGAAAGTGTCGAGGTAGATGTGCAATGTGAACTAAACCTTTATCTTCCAGATGTTTGTGCTCGGGTTTCAGAATACCATCCACACACAGTTCTTCATGCACAGTATCTAATTCTAGGTTCCCCATTTCATGAATTGAACAGTTGAAATGATTGCAGATATCGTTAATAGGTAGTACCTTAGGAGGAATCTAAGATTGAGCTCCATTCGGATCTAGGCTGCTGCAATTGCGGGCACGATTTTGAAATCTGGTGCTTTCCATTCCCCTTGGACTAACATATCAGATCCTTTCTTTGCTGAAGTGCTGGATGATGCCATGGTAGCTCACAGAAAATTTCCTTCGCTAAAGTGTTGAATCGCTGGGTTGCTCTTGAAATTTTCTACTCTCAAAGTGCTAAAGGTTCTCGGTGAAGAATGAGTTCGATTACTTGCTTTTTGTTTATAACTCTGTCATTAATGCTCAGTACAAATTAGGGTATGAATTCTGATAGAATGTCACCCACTAAGAATTAATTGCTCGGTAAAGACTTCGCAACTCGGTGAACTTGAGAATTCATATTGCTCCGACCTCGCTCGGTAAAGACGGGTACCGACCTTGCTTGGTGAAGACTGATACCGACCTCCCTGTTTTCTTACTGCATCTTGTATGCGGATTTAGATCTTTCTTTTAATTTGGTTCTGGAACTACTTGAGATTGGTCTATGAGAATACAGTTCCAGTGCTTTCTTGGAAATTTAGTTTGAGTCGGTAGAGCCATCCATTCCATTACTTGGACTGGATTGCTCGGTAGATTTAGGAATCCATTTTTGTCTCACCTGTTTCCTGAGCTTAGTTGCTTCATTCTTCTTTCCATCTTCAACTTCACTAGCATTCATGCAGTTTCTAGCTATGTGACCTAGTTTAGTGCATTTGAAGCATCTTACGGTAGTATCTCTTTTCCTTAGATGATGTTTTATGCAATTCATGCCAATGTGTCCATATTCTCCACAGTAATAACATCTACACTAGGTGTTGTAGTCCCATCCAAACATTTCTTTCATAATTTGTTCTGCTGGATTAAATGTCTTGGATCTGCACTCGGATGCCTTGTGACCTTGTTTGTTGCACTTGTGACAATTACCTCTGAATCTTGGTTTTTCCCTGCATTCATTTGCTTTGTGACCAGGTTGATTGCAGCTGTAACATTTTCCATTGAATTCTGCTTTTTCATTGTTCCAACATTTATTTGAAGTATGTCCTATTTTACCACAGTGATTACAAGTAGGTTTTTGATTTCTTTGAGTACCTTGCTTAGAAGATTCGCCTTCTCCTTTGTATCCAAGTCCTGCTTTTCCTTTTTGCCTATGAAGATTTCGCTCATACAGCTGATTCAAGTCTTCTTGACTTTTCAACATTCCTTCATTGATTTGTTTTTCAGCATTTTGGTCATCCACCAATCTTAGATTGATTTCCTTTTCAGATCTTAGTTCTTCTCTTGTGCTTTCTATTTCTGATCTTAGATTCAGAATTTCCTCATTTGTATGAGAGATCTGATCAATTAGGTTTTCTAGCTGAAGGGATTTATTTTGGACTTCAATGTTCCTTCCATCTAATTCATCTTTCAACTTGTTTCTTTGTTCCAAGATCTCACAGAATCTTGTAGAGTGTAGCTCTTGTTCTCTTTTTAATTTTCTCACTTCTTCCTGCAGAGACCCATTCTTTTCTAGGAGTTCTTTGACAGCGTTATTTGCTTCATCTGAGTTATTTGAGGGAAAAAGATCTTCAATCTTTTCTTCAATGTAATTCTGATCATTCATCTGATTTGCAAGTTCCTTCCTTCTTCTTAGGGATTGGGAAAGATGTTTTTTAACTTCCTTGAGTTTAGCTATGGCCATTTCCAGATCTAGCTTTTCATTTTCAATCACCTTGTTCAGTTTGAATACCGCCATTGTCCTGGATCTTTGCTCAAGCTAGTTAAGCTTTATCTTGAGAACCAATGCTGCTCTGATACCAATTGTTGGAAATATTCAGGAATTAACCAAGTTACTGAGAGGGGAGGGGTGAATCAGTAACTCCAAATTTTCTTGCAATTTAACATGTGATTTACTTTTAACCTTTGCATACAGAAAGCATGAAACTTAAATGCATTCACAATAATGACACATAGATTTGGTTACCCAGAAACCTTCCAAAAAGAAAGTAAAACTGGGGTGGGGATGAAACCCACAAAGCTTTAATACTGCAGAATAAAGTTGGCCGGTTAAGGCTTACAATTTGATCACTTCTGATGATCTTCCCTGTTAGGAGCAATAAGGATTGCTAAATCCACCCTGTTAAAGGATTTACAAAACATACAATGAAGTATGCACTCGGTAAAGAGATTTTACAAAAGACTGTTAAGTCTACCCGGTTAAAGGATTTAGTACTGATTCACCTGTTAGGATGAAACAGTAGATCTCTGGCTTTGCAACTGGATTGCTAATTGAGGTTCGCTGATGTACTGATCACCTTCTGTGATGAATTTGTCTTTGCTGTTCCTTATACTACTGAAGCCCTTTGTAATTCGCTTATTTCTGCCTTTCTTTCTTTTTCACATATGCTTCTTACTTTCTTTATTTTGACATTTTTACAACATTGTTTATATACAAGTCTTAAACAATTAATTACAATTACAATTACAAAGTCAGCTTGACAAATAAACATAAGTGCTACTAAGTCGGCCCAAGTATGGTTACATGGTTCCTGCAAACTAACTCGGTGACTTTCTGATACTCGGTGTCCACTGCATTACTCGGCATCGTCATGCACTCGGTAGAAGTGAAGGCACGGTTCGTACTGATCACTCGGTAGGTTTTGAACCTGGTAAATACTGGTGACTCGGTAGACATGATGTTACTCAGTTTATACTGACCTGTTCGATTTGCACTGTCTGCTCGGTTTGCACTGTCTACTCAGTTTGCACTGTCTGCTCGGTTTGCACTGTCTGCTCGGTTTGCACTGTCTTCTTAGTTTGCACCCAGAATGCAAATAAGTGTTGTCACTAATGGAAATTCTGTTTAATGCCAACAAAGGCACTGGTCTATCCTTGACTTGTAGGGATTTTATCATCAATCAAACTTAAATAACAATTTACTTTTCATGTATGTTCGAAAGGACTGAGAAGATAATGTTTGTATCAAGGTATAAACTAATGTTATGATCCTTTGAAGAAGGGAATGAAATAGGTACACCCGCCTATAGCCTAGTGCTCGAAGTGAAGAAGGATTTTCTCCTTGTTAATTAGTCTTTTCTCATGTGAGTCAAGAGTCTAGGAATGAGAGAGTTCTATCTAAGCACTTAGGGTTGTGCATTAAGACTCATGTAAGAAAATGCACTAACAGATAGATTGAAGAAAGAATGTCCAGAAGTGACTCCCAGCCAATGAACATTTTTTGGCACATTTTAAAGTTAACTCCAGTTATCTTAGAGATCCTTTTCTAGTTATATGGGCTTCCTTTTTGGGATTGTTTGTGCATGATTTTGGGATCTCTTCTAGTTGGGTCCACGTGGAGAAACCAGAGCTAAGGATCAAAGGTAGAAACATGAAAATGATCAAGTGCATGCACAAGTTCTAGCCTTTTTTTTGAGTTTTCTAATGCATAATTTATTCAAATATTTGTAATGCATGAGGTTTAATTCTATGTGAGGATAGTTTAACTAAGCTTTAGAAGTAGTTTCTTTAATGCAAGCTTTAGTTTAGATTTACTTTCAAGTTATAGTTGTAGCCAAACCCTAGTTGTGAAAATAAGAGCTCAGCTCTATAAATTGTAATAAAATGATGTAATGAGGGTCGATTTGATCATTAATATAACATATACAGTTGGTGCTTCATACATTGTGTGATTTATCTGCTATATATGCAAAATCTATGAATGTGTGAATTGCTCATTCTTTATTTCAAAGAGCCAATTGGTTGTTTAATGATTTTAAGTCTGGGATCTATTAATTTAGTGTTTTCTGGTATTATATTATTGTTTTGTGATGAGTTTTTGAGAAGATTAATCTTGGGTGCTTGAAGATTAAATTGTCTCACATGTGCACACATCTAGGGTGGCTTTGTGATCTGATGAGTTTTGGCTTATCATACCTCTGCATTTGTTTGAATTCGTTGATGATTGCATCCATTTAGGTGAAGATTGTGACATGATCTGATCTTTGTTTTGTGGGTTCCTCCATCTTCTTGGTTATTTAATTCACATGGTGGTGTGATGTTAGCATATGTCCATTAGGTTTTTTTTCAAAAATTTCATTGAATCTCTTGTTACCCTACCTATTCTAACTCTCTTGCAAATTATTTTCAGTATATTAATAAAATTAGCATTGCTTTCATTCCTAAATCTGAAAATTGTATAAAAAAGAGAGAACATTTAGTTTGCTAAAGTTGTTTTTATAGTTTCCCTTGAGAGAAGAACCAGCAAAGGCCTCCTTGTTAACAAATTCACATTTGTCTTCTGCTGAGCTATCCAAGTGGTTGAGACCCATCCAAAAGAAACCTTGAGATTGATTTTATCAGTCTTCCAAGAGGGGAATTTGCTCGTGTAAATTCCTAGTCATTGTCTTTGTGTAAAAATGACACTCAACAAATTCCAACTACATTAGCAATATTAGACCTAGTATTTGTTTTATACTGAAGCCCTCCAATTATTGATCTATATTGTGTCCAACATACATTATTTTCCTCATCTAAAATGGATAATTTAATCCCTATCACCATAGGATTACGAACTATTTTACTTTCATCTGTGCCAAAATTTTTCAACAAATCTTTTAGATACTTTGTTTGTGATATAAATAATAGAATAATAGTGTCCCAATCAAGTGAGAGGGGGAGGGGGGGATGAATCAGTTGATACCAATATTCTTTGACTTTAAACTTGTTTCTCAAAACAAAACACTAAACTAAAAAATTGAATGTAGTAATAACACACATACACATGAACACCAATATTTTTTCTTGAGGAAAACTAACGTAGGACAGGTAAGGAGGATCCAACTAAGGACAAATCAAACATGTAGAAAAACTCCAACAATATGGAATAACACAACAACCAATGTTTTCAATTGAATTTTCATTGACATGCCCGCCTGTAAGGCCTTCAACATTAGGGACAAATACAATCAAAAGTATTTTTGCAATCTTCCAACTAGTCTAGCTCTGAAACAATCAGCAACTGATGGAAACACTAAGGCAGATCTATAATTGAGCTCACAAGCCACCAAGAAATATCCTTGTCTCCAAGCATGTAAACCACTAGCTGTACTATTACAATTATCAGATAACAATTTGATCTTCAAGATCTCACAGGATCTAGATCTATCCTTCTATCCTTCCAAATCTTCTACTTCAACTAACTACCTAAATATCTAACCAAAAAATCCTTAAATAAATTTTCTCAACCACAAGTCGGCTGGAAGAAATAATTAACTCCTAAGCCAAGTCATCTTCTATTACAAATAATTAATTATCCATGTTGACCTCTAGAACTACATAGTGTTAGGCCATTTTCCTGTCATAGAAAAAATCCAAAGAAAATGGTCTATTCCTTGCAAAAACCCTAAGAAATTGCCTTTCCCTACTTGCAAGCTTGTTTTGGTTTGCAAATAAAATGTATCAGGTTTTGTCATGCCCCGCAAGGGAACCGAGGAACAAAACAAAGATTCTCTTTGTTAAAGAAAACCTAAGTAATAATTTATGAAAATTTTTGAACTTTTAAAAGAATTATGTGAACCAAACTTAAACTTAGATTCCTCCCAAGCTTCCCTTTTCATTTAAATGCATGATTCATTCAAATCCATTAAGTAAACTAACAACAAGATTTATTTCTCAAAGCAAATTACATCATATCTTTACAAAATATTTTCATTTCAACTTTCCATTTAAAAATCATCTATATTCCTAAGTATCCTTTATGAACAATATAACTTGTAAAATTTATCCAACTCATTTGATACATTACAAATATACTACATTTGATTTTCAATTGCTTCACTTAAACAACAATAATGAAAGCATGTTACATAATTTGGAATGTTAGAAAATCCTTTTCTTTTCCAACATACATCTTAAACATAAGGTTCACATCTCCCTTTCCCTTTTTCCTAAATCTACCCATTCCAGATACATCATTTTAAATTACATCAATGATTACATTACATTCATCTTTTCTCAGGAGGTAACAATAACTTTACATCATGAAAGATAATTACAAAGCTTTCGTTCTTCAAAAATTGGTACATAAGCAAGCATGAATCTTCAAACACTGCATTCACAAAAGATACCTCGATAAAATATTTACCACCCAACCACATGGATGCCTAAAAGGCCCACTCCCCCATGCTAGGAGATAAACACCAAGGTCCACAAAGAAGGAATAGCTAAGACAAACCTAGGGTTGGGTAACCTTTCCCAAATAGCAAATAAAAGATGATCAAAGTATAAATCTTTCCCCAAAAGATTCTAAGGCTTGGGTAGAAACTCTAAGCAAAAACCTAAGTGAGTGTCATCACATAGCCCTCACTCCTTGGGTTGTCCTAGTACTAGCCACTTCAGCCCCAGCCCCCAAGTAGGCACATGCGGAATCGAATGCCTTTTGTACTGACAAGCACCATTCGATCATACCTACGCATAGGTACCTTCTCCCACTCCCATCCATAGCCTTTACTAGCGCTAGTGGCATGGGCAAGGAACATTTAATCTTTTTAATGTTTGAACCCATTCGCATAAGTTTAATTAAGTTTTCACTTGTTAAATAACTCTTCAGTCGGTTATCCTGGTTCTAGCCACTTAGGGCCCCGACCTCGCACTGCGAGCCACTCAGTAGGTGTTGTTAGGTTTTCTACCCTTAACCCACATATCACAAACACATTCGAGAACTCCTATAAGAGTAGAAAATAATAAGATAGTTTATAGATGTTTAGAGAGATTAGGAACGTTTAAGGATGTTTAGAATATCCTGATCCTCTTGGAAAACTCTAAACCCTACACTGATTTCTAAACACATCCTAATGCTATTAAGGCATCTAAATGCACTAAACATAACCTCCACCAAACAAGTAATGGACAAGATTAAGGTTTACACTAAATACCATATACCAAAAGATAATGCTCCATAGATTTCATTCTAAACCTAGAATTTAACTAAGCCTGAAATTTGACTAAGTCTGATTTTATTAAAAATCTAAAAACTAGAAGTTGTAACTTAACTCCTAGGAGGTTGAAACCTATCCCAATCAATCCAAAAGGTACCTAATCCCTTTATACAGGTATAACTTAAAGTATAAGTAGTATAAGCAATTAAAGTATCGTAAACTTATACTTGAATGTACTTAAGTAGTATAACTTATAACTTAAGTAGTATAAGGAATTAAAGTATCGTAAACTTATACTTGAATGTTATACTTGTATAAAGCAAATATTATTAAAAATCCACATGTTACATTTCTAAAACTTAAATAAACAAATATAGTTTTCATTTATAAATCAAATATTTATAAATTACACTACACTATGAAATTCCTATGAAACAATTACTAAATCTAATAGTAATTTAAATATATTACTAAAACAAACTATCATAAAAATTAATTTAACTAAAATTCACTTATGGGGGGGACCCTACAGGTCCTGCACCCCACTAACTTGCGCCCTGCGCACTTCATTAGCCCATGGCCGTAGCAGTCATGTACTGCTACTGCAGTACCCGCTATCGTAGCAGTGCTTGCTGCTATGGTTAAATGTTCTAGGGGAGTGGGGAAGGTCTGGTGGCCCCACTTCCCTAACTTATCATTTCAATCTTTATTTTTTTTTGTTTTATATTTAATAATTTTTTTTTGTTGTTTTGTATTATATTTTTTTTGAAAAGATGAAAAGAACTCTAACTTAATTTTCTTGAAACATATAATATTTTGATAGGCCAAATTAGTTTTCTTCAAACATATATTATTTTGACAGAATATTATAGTTGACAAATGAAAGAATAATACATTATTATAGCCTTCGTAATACAATAATACATCATTTATATAATGTATAGACGATTGACAAAATAATATCATAATACATACACTATTACCAATAATGCAATAATGTTTCACATACTATAATAATACATTTAATACTTCAACATTTTGTAATAATACGTTATTGCAAAATTCATTAATGCATCAACCTTCTGCAATAATATATTATTATAGTACACCTTAATATATTCACCTTACACCATACAATAATAATACATAAGTAGCTAATAATAAAGATAAATTACTAAATCATACCCTCAAATTCACATCAATAATCTACTAATAAAATTGAATGTACCATAAACACAACTAGAACTACTATACTCAAAACTTCATTCACAATGAATACAAAAGACAAGAAACTAACTACAAGACCCACAAAACCAGTAAACTGAGAGATAACATAATGTATCCACACAAGGGACTGACTTGGCACTTCCCACCTAAGGATAAAAGGATCAAAGGTGAAGTTTCTTCCTGTGGAACCTGGTGATATCTCCATAACAACAACAATGATCATGGATTTTGAGGGATCACTCAAACCTGTGAAGCCAGGTGGAGATGATACCCGGTACCTGCAATCCTGCATCACCAAGAAGAGATACATATATATACATATGGATATACAAATTAGATATATGCAAGCAGATGACCAAGATCGATACATCGTGTGGACCTCAACTAAGTGAGTAACTACGACTTCATCCTGAGTCATGAAAACACATCCGACACATATCCATAAAACATAAAACATCATGATAATGGTTGGATTCAAATCATTGGGTTAGATCCATAAAACATATAAAAATAGATGGTTTTCTAATCTCATAAACATATAAATGATAACCATAAATGAGCATATGCATCATATCATCATTCGCAAAACATAAATGTAAATGTATAGTCTTGACCATCATAATAAAAATGTCCAAATCAGAAAAGTGTAAGTATCACCATAGGAGAGGTATTACATCCTCCCCCCTGGAGTTAGGCTTATTCTTGGAAGCCTATAAATAAATATGGATAGGCATCTCTAAGCCTAGCAGCATCTTCCCATGTGGCGGAAGAATCATCATTGGGGTCCCATTGGACCCTTTCCTACTCTATGGTTCCACCCCTGAGGGTCAGTGTCCGCTGCTCCATAATGTGTACCAGCTCTAAAGCCAGTTGTCCATCTGCTACCTGTAATGCATTCCAATCCAACACATGAGTCACATTAGGAATATACTTCCTAAGAACTAAAACTTGAAATACATCATGAATACGAGCAAGGCTAGGTGGCAAGGCAAGCCGATAAGCTACTGGTCCTATCCTCTCCAGGACCTCAAAAGGGCCAACAAATCGAGGTGCCAACTTGGAGCCTTTTTTGTAATGGATTAAACTCTTTCATGGATGCACCCTCAAAAAGACTCTATCACCAAGGGATAAGTGTACATCAGTCCTGTGAGCATCGGCATACTTCTTCTACCTATCCCGAGCCATCAAAATATGCTCTCTGATATGCTTGACCTGCTTCTCGATATCCTATAGCATCTCAGGGCCTAGAAGTACCCTGTCCTCCAATCAGTCCCAACACAAGGGAGTGTGGCATGGATGGCCATACAAAGCCTGAAAAGGGGACATCCCTATGGAACTGTGATAACCATTATTGTACGCAAACTCCACCAAATATAGATACTCTTCCTAGTGGGTCTGTCTATCCATAACATACATTCTGAGCATGTCCTCAAGAACCTGGTTGACTCGGTCTGTCTACCCATCTATCTCAGGATGATAGGCTGAACTAAAGTTGAGCTGAGTCCCTAAGGTATGTTGAAGTGAAGTCTAAAGAGCCGATGTGAATAATGGATCCCAATCAGATATGATTTTCCTGGGAATACCATGGAGTCTCACAATGTCCTTCATGAATACTCTGGCTACAGAAGCTGCTAAGTAGGAGGACTGCATGGGAGAAAAATGAGCTACCTTGGTGAGTCTATCAATAGTTACCATGATAGCATCATGTCTCCTAGGAGTTACTGGAAGTCCCACAATAAAATCCATGGAAATAATGTCCCATTTCCATTCTGGCACTAGGTGAGGTTGCAAAAGGCCAGCAGGATGTTGATGCTTTGCTTTCACTCTCTGACATTCCAAACATCTAGCCACATAGTCGACAATATCCCTCTTCATTCCTGACCAATAGTATAACTGGTGTAAGTCAGCATACATTTTCTTCACCTCAAGATGTACCAAATAGGGAGCCTTGTGGCTTTCTAAGAGGATAAGCGCATGAAGATCTCCTTCCATGGGCACATAGATTCTATTTTTCTATCACAACAACCCAAGGGTGTCTAAGGAATATCCTGAGTAGCGACCTTCCAAAGGTCTTCCTGACTCTATTTCTATCTTAACCTCCTGAAACCAAGAGTCAGAAGTGAGAGCCTCCTTGATTCTTTTCTCCAAATTTGTGCTAAGGGCTACTATTGATAAAACATGTCTGAGCCTACTTAAAGCATCTATCACCACATTCATCTTCCCTTGGATGTACTTCAACTCAAAATCATATTCAAATAGGAATTCCATCCACCTACATTTTTTGGCATTTAGGTTGGGTTGAGAGAAGATGTAGTGAAGGCTCCGATGATCTGTTTGGAGTTCAAACTTGTGACCCAACAGAAAGTGTCTGCACTTTACTAAGGTGTGAACTACTGCTACTAGTTCTAGATCATGGGTGGGGTAGTTGAGCTCGTGATCTTTAAGTTTCCTTGACTCATAATCCACAACTTGTCCTTCTTGCATAAGAACCCCCCCAATCCCTTCTAGTGAGGCATCTGTGCAAACTATGAAGTTTCCTGATGGTTGAGGAACCACCAAGATTGGAGCACTGGTTAATCTTTCCTTCAAACATTGGAAAGCGGCCTCACATTTTTTTGACCAGACAAAATTTTTACCTTTCCTTTGCAAGGAAGTAATGGGATGCGCTATCTGAGAGAACTCTCTGACAAATCTTCTGTAATATCTAGCTAGTCCTATAAAGCTGCAAACTTCAGGGACATTAGTCAGAGTTGGCCACTCCACTATGGCTTGAATTTTGGCTGGATCAATAGCGATGCCATTCCCTGATATGACATGTCCCAGATACTTAACTTCTCACTGAAAGAACTCACACTTTTCTGCATTGGCATAAAGTTGATTTTCCCTAAGGCACTGCAATACTTGGCGAAGATGAATGTCATGTTCTTCAAGAGTTTTAGAGAACACTAAGATATCATCTAAGAATACTATCACAAATTTATCCAAGTAGGTTCTGAAAACTCCATTCATTAAGCTCATGAATACAAAAGGAGCATTTGTTAACCCACATGGTACCACAGTGAACTCATAGTGACCATATCTAGTATGGAAAGTTGTTCGATGAATATCGGCTTCTTGAATTCTAAGTTGATGGTATCCTAACTTGAGGTCAATCTTTGAAAATATTTTTGCCCCTTTCATTTGATCAAATAGATCATCAATGTGGGGTAAGGGATACTGATTCTTGATTGTGACTTTATTGAGTTGATGATAGTCGATGCACAATCAAAGAGAGCCATCTTTCTTCTTCACAAATATTACTGGTGCATCCCATGGTGACACACTAGGTCTAATAAATCCTTTTTCCAAAAGGCCTTCCAACTGAAGCTTGAGTTCTTCAAGTTCTTTTGTGGTCATATGGTATGGAGCTTTGGAGATTGGTTTCGCTCCTAGAACCAACTCAATTCAGAAGTCTATGTCCTTTTTGGGTGTCATTCCTAGAATTTCTTTAGGAAAAACATCCAAGTACTCCTATAATAGGGAATGATCTAGTGATACCTCCCTACTTTCTCCTTGGTCCAAGTCCTCTACTGATACTGCAAATAATTGGCATCCTTTGCGCATGCACCTCTTGAGCTGCATCATAGAAATCATGTAGAGGGAGATGGGTCGTTGCACCCCAACAATCTTTTTAGGTTCTCCTAAGTCATTTGAACACCAAATTCTTTTGTTTCTACAATCCAAAGTGGCTTTGTGAGCACCCAACCAATCCATACCCAAAACTACTCCATACGAACCTAGAGGAATTACTCAAAGATCTACTAAGGTAGAAAAAGATCCAACTTCTAACTTGCAACTATGGACACAAGAGTCAGAGGTTATTCTTGTTCCGGAGGCCAGCTCAACCTGCCACCTATCTTCCTACCTTACTACCTTCAGCCCACATTGCTCTACTAACAAAGGTGAAATGAAAGAATCTGTTGCTCCTGAATCAAATAGTGTGGTGGTAGAGATACCCCTTAACAAACTTGAGGTTTTGATGACTGTTCCTTGATGATTGGCTTGTCCATGGTCTAAGGTGGCAAAAACTCAATGGGTTCTGCCTACATTACCTACTGTTGGTTCTGAAGAGGCCTACCTATAGCTAGCTGTTGGAGTAGATTTTTGAGGGCAATTAACTGCAATATGCCCATGTTGGCCACAAGAGTAACATCCTTTGTTCTTGACAAAATTCCTTCTTGTAGAAGGTGCACTAGACTGTAAATAGCTACCTTGACTAGAATTCTGAGGCATACTCTGAGCTGGCTAAGGGATCAGGTATCGCTTTTCACACTACCAATTGTGAGGATTGTTGGATTGAGAACACCCACTTTTATTATTGTTTCCATTGTAATTGTTGTTGTTGCTATTGTTGAAAAACTTCCTTTTCTAATGGTTCTGACTTCCTTTAGGAGGATAGTTTTTAGGTCCAGGTGCACCTTGAGATTGATTTCCTTTGAAACCTAACCTGGCTTGGAAGGAATTACCCCCTTGGCCACCTATTTGACCTCCTAACCCCAAGGCTATATTTTTTTCCTCAAGGCGAGCTTTGATGGCTGCATCATTAACTGTCTGAGGTTCAAACATTCGTACACTACCGGCCAAGCGACCATTGAGTCCTCTAAGAAAGTGTTGAGTCAACATGGGTTCATCATCCTTATATCTTGAGTACAGATTGAGTTCCAAGAACTTCCTCTCATTGTCATCAACCGACATAGTTAGCTGCCTTAGGTTGTGAAACTCTTCGGCTCTTTCCTGTCTCCAGTGATGAGATAGAAATTTGGCTCGAAAGAGTTCTAGGAATAGTTCCCATGAAAGAGTGGTAATATCTATATGAATTTTCTCTCTCTCTATTTCCCACCAAGTGGATCCAAAGTCTCTAAGGTGAATGACTGCAAACTGAGCCTTAGTATTGCTGCTATAAGGATGCATGGAGAAAAGCCTTTCTAGTTCTAGCAACCAAGTCTGCGCGGTAGATCCACCTTGAGTCCCCTTAAATGGGTTAGTCTTAGTCCTAAGGAGGTCTCACATGTGAGAAGCATGCAAAGCATCTACTTCCATTTCCTGATCTCTCCTCCTAGGACTCCTTTCCCTTTCCTCATGGTGAGTGTTAGACTCCCTACGGTGCCCTCTATCTTGCCCTGCATCTAACCTCTGAAGTATCTTTTGTAGGAGCACTTGTAATTGCACCCCCTAAGAACCTCCAGATTGGTTATTAGATTGATCCCCTCTTCCCTCATATTGTTCTTCTTCTTGAGAACTTTCATGTTGAGATCTAGGAGGGGTGTTTTGGGCACCTCCCCTTCTACCATGGGTTACAGGAGGCATCCTGTCATAAGTAAGAAGAAGGATAAGTTAAAGGGTCCTAGTTGGTTTTAGTTTTAAGTTTTCCTAAGATGAATAAAAAATTTAAGAAGCATGGGCTAGGTTCCCTAGGCCCCAGTGTAGAAACTTAGTGCTCTGATACCAAAGATGTCATTCCCCACAAGGGAACTGGGGAAGAGAACAAAGATTCTCTTTGTTAAAGAAAACCTAAGTAATAATTTATGAAAATTTTTGAACTTTTAAAAGAATTATGTGAACCAAACTTAAACTTAGATTCCTCCCAAGCTTCCCTTTTCATTTAAATGCATGATTCATTCAAATCCATTAAGTAAACTAACAACAAGATTTATTTCTCAAAGCAAACTACATCATATCTTTACAAAATATTTTCATTTCAACTTTCCATTTAAAAATCATCTATATTCCTAAGTATCCTTTATGAACAATATAACTTGTAAAATTTATCCAACTCATTTGATACATTACAAATATACTACATTTGATTTTCAATCGCTTCACTTAAACAACAATAATGAAAGCATGTTACATAATTTGGAATGTTACAAAATCCTTTTCTTTCCCAACATACATCTTAAACATAAGGTTCACATCTCCCTTTCCCTTTTTCCTAAATCTACCCATTCTAGATACATCATTTCAAATTACATCAATGATTACATTACATTCATCTCCGCTCAGGAGGTAACAATAACTTTACATCATGAAAGATAATTACAAAGCTTTCATTCTTCAAAAATTGGTACATAAGCAAGCATGAATCTTCAAACACTGCATTCGCAAAAGATACCTCGATAAAATATTTACCACCCAACCACATGGATGCCTAAAAGGCCCACTCCCCTATGCTAGGAGATAAAAACCAAGGTCCACAAAGAAGGAATAGCTAAGCCAAACCTAGGGTTGGGTAACCTTTCCCAAATAGAAAATAAAAGATGATCAAAGTATAAATCTTTCCCCAAAAGATTCTAAGGCTTGGGTAGAAACTCTAAGCAACAACCTAAGTGAGTGTCATCACATAGCCCTCACTCCTTGAGTTGTCTTGGTACTAGCCACTTCGGCCCCAGCCCCCAAGTAGGCACATGCGGGATCAAATGCCTTTCATACTGACAAGTGCCATTCGATCGTACCTATGCATAGGTACCTTATCCCACTCCCATCCATAGCCTTTACTAGCGCTAGTGGCATGGGCAAGGCAAATTTAATCTTTTTAAAGGTTGAACCCATTCCCATAAGTTTAATTAAGTTTTCACTTGTTAAATAACTCTTCAGTCAGTTATCCTGGTTCTAGCCACTTAGGGCCCCGACCCCACACTGAGAGCCACTCGCTAGGTGTCATTAGGTTTTCTACCCTTAACCCACATATCACAAACACATCACACACATAGAAAAAAAGAACATTATAACACATTTGAGAACTCCTATAAGAGTAGAAAATAATAAGATAGTTTATAGATGTTTAGAGAGATTAGGAACATTTAAGGATGTTTAGAATATCCTGATCCTCTTGGAAAAATCTAAACCCTACACTAATTTCTAAACACATCCTAATGCTATTAAGGCATCTAAATGCACTAAACATAACCTCAACCAAATAAATAATGGACAAGATTAAGGTTTACACTAAATACCATATACCAAAAGATAATGCTCCATAGATTTCATTCTAAACCTGGAATTTAACTAAGCCTGAAATTTGACTAAGTCTAATTTTATTAAAAATCTAAAAACCAGAAGTTGTAACTTAACTCCTAGGAGGTTGAAACCTATCCCAATCAATCCAAAAGGTACCTAATCCCTTTATACAGGTATAACTTAAAGTGTAAGTTTACGATACTTTAATTCCTTATACTTGAATGTTATGCCTGTATAAAGCAAATACTTGAATACGATATGATAAGGAATTAAAGTATCGTAAACTTATACTTGAATGTTATACCTGTATAAAGAAAATATTATTAAAAATCCACATGTTACATTTCTAAAACTTAAATAAACAAATATAGTTTTCATTTATAAATCAAATATTTATAAATTACACTACACTATGAAATTCCTATGAAACAATTACTAAATCTAATAGTAATTTAAATATATTACTAAAACAAACTATCATAAAAATTAATTTAAATAAAAGTCACTTATGGGGGGGACCCTATGGGCCCCGCACCCCAGTAACTTGCGCCCTACGCGCTTCATTAGCTCATGGCCGTAACAGTCAGGTACTGCTACTGCAGTACCTGCTGCCGTAGCAGTCAGGTACTGTCGTAGCAGTGCTTGTTGCTACGGTTAAATGCCGTCGGGGAGTGGGGAAGGTGTTGGCCCCACTTCCCTAACTTATCATTTCAATCTTTATTTTTTTTTTGTTTTATATTTAATAATTTATTTTTTGTTGTTTTGTATTATATTTTTTTTGAAAAGAAGAAAAGAACTCTAACTTAATTTTCTTGAAACATATAATATTTTGACAGGCCAAATTAATTTTCTTCAAACATATATTATTTTGACAGAATATTATAGTTGAAAAATGAAAGAATAATACATTATTATAGCCTTCGTAATACAATAATACAACATTTATATAATGTATAGACGATTGACAAAATAATATCATAATACATACACTATTACCAATAATGCAATAATGTTTCACATACTATAATAATACATTTAATACTTCAACATTTTGTAATAATACGTTATTGCAAAATTCATTAATGCATCAACCTTCTGCAATAATATATTATTACATAACACCTTAATATATTCACCTTACACCATACAATAATAATACAATATTACACATATGTTTCACAATAATAATACCAAATACAGAAAATTTCAACAAACCTAATAACCACATTCATGCTATTAAATTAAATCTATTTCTAAGGATGGAATCCAACCCGGAGTCCTACGAAATCTGAATGATGAAGAAGAATCCTTTCCTCTCAGTCTCCTTCCAACAATCCTTAAACTCCTCCTGGATGAAATCTCCAGCCTCCCCCCGAAACAACCAAATGCCAAACTAAGGGAATAATGAATTTCTCTTCTCCTCAAGTATATTTTTCCCTATAATCATAATACTTCTCTTATTATTATTTCCTCTCCCCACCAACTCCCCTCACATAGGAAATATTTCCTGTATATAGAATGGAGGAGGTGGTTGCACGGGTAATCCAACTGGTGCAACCATCCCAACCATTTATTCGTTAATAGTTAAGCTTAAATGATATTATTAAAGCCTTTTTTTGGAAGAGATATAACTATACTTATCTACTACCGTAAAAAAATTTGTGTTTCCTTTACTTTAGGGAACTTAATAATAATTATTATTATTTACAACCATATCATTAACTAATCTAATTATTCATTAATAGAATGTAATAATTACTTACTCACCAATAATTATATAAATATATGTATGCATATGCATATGTGTGCACCCATATGCCTATGTGTACATATATTATTATTATTATAAATATTATTGCAAACATAGTATTATTATTATAAAGCATATTATTTATTTACACACTTAATCCATATTCTTTACAAAATGCAATACTGATATATGTACAAGGTGAAACATACCACTATTATTAAAATATTTATTATTTTTATTGCCATAGACATTTTGTTATTATGGATATTATAAAGATAATACCATAAAATTCTTTATTATTATTGATATTAAAATCACATATTTTAATCACATACTAACTCATTCCTAACAAGCTCTGCTAGTACATAAGTAGCTAATAATAAAGATAAATTACTAAAGCATACCCTCAAATTCACATCAATAATCTACTAATAAAATTGAACGTACCATAAAGAAAACTAGAACTACTATACTCAAAACTTCATTCACAATGAATACAAAAGACAAGAAACTAACTACAAGACCCACAAAACTAGTAAACTGAGAGATCACATAATGTATCCACACAAGGGACTGACTCGGCACTTCCCACCTAAGGATAAAAGGATCAAAGGTGAAGTTTCTTCCTATGGAACCTGGTGATATCTCCATAACAACAACAACAATCGAGGATTTTGAGGGATCGCTCAAACCTGTGAAGCCAGGTGGAGAGGATACCTGGTACCTGCAATCCTGCATCACCAAGAAGAGATACATATATATACATATGGATATACAAATCAGATATATGCAAGTAGATGACCAAGATCGATACATCGTGTGGACCTCAACTAAGTGAGTAACTAGGACTTCATCCTGAGTCATGAAAACACATCTGACACATATCCATAAAACATAAAACATCATGATAATGGTTAGATTCAAATCATTGGGTTAGATCCATAAAACATATAAAAATAGATGGTTTTCTAATCTCATAAACATATAAATGATAACCATAAATGAGCATATCCATCATATCATCATTCACAAAACATAAATGTAAATGTATAGACCTGACCATCATAATAAAAATGTCCAAATTAGAAAAGTGTAAGTATCACCATAGGAGAGGTATTATAGGTTTCATAGCTTACGCCCTTAGCCTTAGGTAGTTTATGATGTTTCCAGGCTTCAGTCAAGATCACATGTGCTCAAGTGTTCAGACCAGAGAGATATGGAATTTTTAAGGTCTAAGAAATAGGGTTTATCTATATCTAGGGTTTCAAAATTTATCTAAATCCAAAAACCCTGTCTTTGTTCTATTTCTTTGTTACCTTTTCTAGCCACTTATGTCCCTTTTTGCACATGCTTTATTTCCCATCCCGCATAGTTATCTTCTTATTCAGTGATCTGGCAACTATGGCATTCACGTTGTCTCCTGATCTTGATGATCAATGGCTTAACATATAGCGACCTGATGAGCGGTCCCAATTTCCTTCAATCATGTTCCCCCACTTTTGTTCTTCACACTTTAAATCAAAATTTAATACCTTGTGTTAGATCAAGTCATGGTCTTTATTGAATAATCCCTTCATACCTTATTTCTACTTTTTAAGTCGCATTGTTTTTTATTTTCATCCTAGGAATGGGTAAGTTATAGTGCCTAATTTGACAAAAGACTCTTTTTGTTTCAATTCTGATCGATGGTTTTTATACGAATGTGAAGCTCTAAAATGACATTTTTCCCCTTTGTCTAAAAATTGAAAATCACTTTCTCCTCGGTAAGTTTAGACCCATGAAGGTAATTTTTCATGGGAAGAGAACACTAGAATCATCAAGTACATAGACAAGGCCTAGAGATTGAGATTCTTGGGTTAAGAGTGAGTTGGGTCCAAAAAAGTAGCTTGGCGAAGAAGATGTAATGAACTTCCCCACTTGCAGAGTTATTCCTCTAGAAGTTGTTTTCCAAAGGATAGTGGAAAGTGTATCAGAGATTCCTGAAAGCCAAGTGTCTAGATTTTGAGGAAATGTGATTGAGCCCCTGTAGTGGATAAAATAGTCTCAGAATGAGAGAGTGAGTAAGAGACCTTTTTCAGAGAATTGGGTTTTAGCTTCTCCCTTATTGAAAAATCACCTCAGAAGGTCAGTTTCTGAAAAGTGACAACTTATGGAGAAACAAGAACAAGAAATCACAGGAATTGAATGATCTGTTATGATGAAGATAGCCTACTTTGAACTCTAAAAGAAATTGCTAAAGAAATGGGTCAGTTGTGGATTTTTGGAAAATCACTCCCCAGCTTCTCCACATGTGGGTTTCTACCTTCGAAGTGAGTTTTTTGACATAGTCATTGAATTGAGAGAAGCAGAAAAGTAAAAATCCTCAACGTTAATTAAGTTACTATTACAGCTACTACAAATGGGTAAAAGTGATTTCTTAAAGTCATTAATAAGATGCATTTAATTCAAATCCTAATGTTAGAAGTTTAACAAATGTTTTTGAAAATCTCTCACTTGTGTGGCATGAGATATGGAAAGTAACGGTAAGGAAGCAAGTTTTTTATAAAAGACTCATACTATCAACTGAAAATTACCATTTGTTCACATCTTTTTAATACACCTTCGATTTCCTACAATTTTACAAATCATCTTATGACATTCTCCAAAGCATCTTGACAGTAAATTAAAAGCATAATCAGAAGCTATGGTCACTAGATTCATGGGTTTCGATGGGTTGAATGGGATTACATCTTAATGGAAAAATTTAATAGATACATCCCTTAGATTCTACAATCTAGGCAATCTACACAAAAGATTGAATGAAGAAAATATCCACCCCATGACATAGAAGCTCAAAGGTAGCGGTTTGGTCAAAGCTGCTAGATTTCCTATTGCAGTGAAAGCTCTTGAACTAATTCAGGAATGTATAATATGATTCAACCTAGATACAAAATGGATTTTGTTGTTGGATGACATAGTACTCATCTCCATTGATAGAGAGTTTGTGCAGAATAGTCTTTGTATCCTAGAGTGAGTAGAATTTTCAAATATGAACTTCTCAATCACAATTTCAGAATATAATGAGAAGAAGATGAGGTGGAGAAAAGAGATCATGAACTCATCATTTTGGAAGGCCAAAAGCATAAAGGGAAAAGTTCCAAAGACACTTTTTGGGACACATCTGAAGGTCGAGATCTTCGACATCTTGGTGCTCCTTCACAGGATAAAAGGTGAAAGTGACACATTGAATTTCATAGAACACTACTTCTTGGTCCAGGTAATATGTGTTGAGCATCATTATATAGATTGGGCTCAAGTGGTAAGTGAAAATATGTCCAATTCCTTGAGTCTCACCAAGTACCAAAACAAATTTTATATGTCTTCATGTTTAATCTATGTTTTAGCTACATTGCAAGTATGGCTAGGACTCCCTAGGCTAAAAGAATATAAAGATGATGTGAAAATTTATGATTTCTTCTGTCATTTGAAGTTACAAAATAGCTATGCTGAGTTCATTAAAGTTAATGACTCATTTACAATGAGGTTGTGCAAAGACTAAAAGGATGCCCAGAGTGGAGGTTCTCACCAGACGCCATGGAATTCATCACCCAATTTGGGAGCTTCTTCATTCAATTTTCTAGTTTCTCATACCTTCATCTTGCATGTTTTGATGATTTTCCCATGAAGCTACCAAGGTACCCCAATGACATGATTTTTCTCATACAGGTGATCCGGAAGATGTTGCAAGTGAACCTGATCAATGCAAGAATTAAGAAGAAAGGCTATGAATTCCCTATTACCATTGGAGCTTACAGCTACGCATCGAGATCAAATGCTAAGAACATGATGAAGGCGTTCAAGAGAAAATATAAGCTATAAGTATATGAAGTTTTGAGGCCTCAATTTGATCTAGTAGGTTATGCCAAGAATCACCTACAGATTGGCACTATGGTCAAGCACATCCTCGAACTCGAAGATTATTGGGCAAACTACAAGGATGAGTTAGAAAGCCGAGAGAGGTTTTACCCCAAATTGAATATTGAACAAATCAAGTTGTTCAATGTTAACATTAATGTTGAAGGCAATGTTTATGATGGAGAACATATGTATACTGATACATATCAAGATCAGATCAAGCCCTATCCTATGAGCTCTGAACTAGTTCAAGGTCAAGCTATAGAAGATTTGGAGACTTTAATAGCTAAAGTCATCAAGAGAACTGATAAGTGGGTTTAGTGGATGATGGGAAGGAGAAAGAGATATGATATAACTCTACATATTTTCTCTTTCTCCTTTTCCTTTTCCTTCCTCTCCCTTTGACATCAATGGTAAAGGTATTCTCAAAATTTCAAAATTGAAGCACAGGTGGTCAAGTGCTTACTTACCAGATTTAATACATCTTGGAAAGATGCTTCCAAGGTCTTAAATTCCTCAATCCATGAACTTATCAGTAGTTCACTGACATGGATTAATCCATTCAGTGCATATGATGTTGTCTAAATTGCCTTAAGCTTAGTGAGAGTAGCAACTATCATTGAAATTTCAACCTTTATCATCTTAGAGAGATGAGTATCCAAATTTGAGAGTATGGGAGTCAATAGGTTTCTTAATGAGCCAAACCTATCTGCAACTCTCCCTTTCTCCATTTCTAGTACTCATATTTTCTCCAGGAGCCTGGATGTTTCCTTGTCTATCTCTCCCATAGTTTGGGAAGATGATTCACAACTGTCCATTATACTATTAGGATTGGACCTATCTTTAGCTATGGCCTCCTCAAAATTCTTCAAGTGTCTTCAGAGATTTATGTAGTAGCTATATAGTTTCCTACCTTGTGCTACACAAATCTTGGCTTTAAGAGTGGTAGCCTTTAGAATTCCTAAGTCCCATGAAATGAAATTGTGAACTTCACTCAACTTCTTCTCCAAAAATTTCCTTTCAACCTTCTCCTCTGTTGTTTTTAGCAATGAGTCAAAGTGACTATCAAAGCTATCCAATAATATACCGAGATTATTAGTTTCATCCTTATCTTTTAGGATAACTAGTGAGGGTAGTAGTTTGTTTATTGTCTCTATAGTGCTACCCATTATCTTAGCTCTTTTATCTCCTTTCTGGGCTGATCTCTCCTTAGCTTTATCAAAGGCCATGAATGAGAGTCTCATCAGTTCATCTTCATCCATGCTATCCACATCATAACTTACTAGTTTGTCCACACTTTCCAACAATAGAAATGAATCCAAACTGACTTCAATAACCTTCTCTATTTTAGGTTGTCTTTCTTGCTTCAATTCCTTCTCTTGTACTTTTTATTCTGGTTTCTCTTCTAATTTTCTTTCTTCTAACTGTTCCTGATCTTCAACTTCCATCGCACTGTCCATCTTGTCCATAAATAGATCATTTATATCCTGAGAAGTGTCAAAGCTAATAGGAACACTAGTAACAAAGAAATCTAATTTGAAGTTAACTTGAACACTCTCATTGATTACCTATGAGCTCTCTCATAATCCCAACGATATAGGTTTAGCAGTTCTAGGAGGTGACACATTTTTAGGCATGTCATGCATTAGAACTTGGTCTAATGTCTTTTGGGTATCTTCAATGACCTGATCATATCTTCTAGCGATTATCTTGACTAGTTTGGTCTTTGTTCTTAGAAGAGGTTTTAGTGCCTTTATGATTCTTTCTCTTTCCTAAATAGACACAACCAAAAACATATCATCAGTGGTTCTATTTCTTAAATTTTTATCCTCAGAATGTGCTAACTATTTTCAGATTTCTAGTTTGTTGTACAGCTCTTTGGGAACACTTGCTTTAATTTTCAACAATTTCTTCTTGAAGACTAATAGGTGCTCAATGATAGTATCTTCAATAATTGCTTTCTCCTTAGGACTGTATCTTTCATAATATCTATTTATTGATGTCATATTTCTATCTTTAATAACCCTTTTCTGTAGTGCTTTCATATCTAGTTTCCACAAGGATTGTGGACTCTTTTGAATCATTTTCTCTTCTTATTTTTATGTTGTCTTCTCTTCCTTTTTCTTCCTCTTTTCTTCTATCTCTTTTTCATTTGTCCTAGAAGATCTTCTAGTAATGACTGTAGGCATAACTTCTTGAATTTCTTCTTGCACATAAAAAATGGTAACAGTAGGAACTACTAATTTTTTTTCCTTAGAAGGATTAGGTGCATCAATATCTATGCTAGAGGATGCCTCCATTTTAGCCCTTATGTTTTTCAACTACTCCTTAGGGATTCCCACCTTCCCAGTAATGTCTTCAACAATTTTGCTAACCTTTCTTTTTCTTGTTACCTTTTCCTGTTCTTCTCTTACTTTCTCATATTTATCTCTTTAAGTACCCCATCTTTCTTTGGTAGGGTCTTTTTCTACAGCTAATACATGTTCCACTTCCATGGTTAGAACTTTATCACTTACCTCATATTCCATAGGATAGAACCATTTGGTTCTAGGCCCAACTACCTCAAAGAAGACACAATCTGTCTCAACCATGAAACATATAGTGTCCTCATATTTTTGCACTATCTCTTTTGGTATCTTGTACTTTTCTTTCATCTTCCTTTGTAGTATCTTTGTCATAGAAAACAAATCTCCATATACCCAGTCCTTCTTCTACCTTCTATAGCTTTCTGAGATTTGAATTCCAGTGGGTACATCATTCTTCCATGCTCTGGGATGTATGCCATGAAAGTTATGAATGACATGAATATACATTTGAACTAGTAATGATCCAAACCTAAATGCTTTGGATTTGTCTTTCTTAATAATCTTAACATTTTCCAAAAACTGTTGTGCCAAAACTTCACAAAGATTGTATTCTTTGTTTTCCTTAACCATTCTATAGGCCATCATGATAACTCTAGTAGAAATAGAGTTTGATCGACTATTGTGAAACAATTTGTAAGCTAGCAACATTGCTATTAGTCTGACATCCTATAAATATATATCATTTACTATCATCCCTCTCTTATCCCATTTAGAATGAGTTAGGGTTTCAGCCTATTTCCTTAGGTTTCTCTTAGCCACAGGTAGGGATCCTTCATTTTCAAGGCCTATGATCTCATAAATCATTTGTGCACAAATTTTTGTAGGTTGCTCACCAATCCAAAAATTTTTTCATGAATTCTTCTAAGAATGATCTTAAAATTTGACCTTTGAGGATTCTGTGAGATGGGTTAACTTAAGGATTGATTGATCTTTTAGGTGTTTGAACTCTTCTACCAAAGATCCATCAACTTCTACCATATTTTCTAATTCACTATAGATGTTAACATCCCCAATGGTCTCATACTTGTAGTGAATGTATTCCTTAATATCTTCTACATGTAATACACCTACACGAGTTTGACAAAATGCTCCCTCTGGGTCATCCTCATAGGATTTGTAAGGATGTCAGTTGAATTTATACCTAGGTCTATCTACAACATCATATATCACTGGTGCATACATGATTACTATGAAAGATTAGGTTTAAATACCTTAAACACTTGAATCCAATGTTTGGTTTCATGTGAATGTAAAATCACTTAGCTCGATTACTATTCTACTTTCAGACTTCTGCTCTCCTTAATCACTGATCAACAATTGGTGTCTAAATGAAATCTCTCAAGTCTTTTATCCTTCACAAGTTGAGTGTGTGCATTAAACATGGGTAGCTCAACTTCACATACCATTTAGTTAGTGCAAAAATTGCAAACACAGAAGATGAATCTTCAAGTGTTGTGATCTCATCCACAGATTTGAAAACATCTGTACACATCATACCTAAGCTTGCATGAGGTTACTCTGCTTATACAGGGGTTGGATAATTATTGTTGTCTGCATCCACTACTCCCCATGAGGCCATGAGGTCTTCTAGGATGATGCCTCAAATAATTCATCATGCGAAGACACAACATCGTAAGATATCTCTCCCTAAACCACTACCTTATTTAGAACTTTTACTTGCCATATCTTCTCCTCCTCTATTTTCTTTCTTTCATTCAAGTAATCATTTAGGCTTTTACCACTATCACTAATATTTTTCTTTATAAATATAGGTGGTGGTCTTTCTGGTTCAGTAGATCTCCTTGGTCCTCTTCTATTGTCATCTCTATTGTATCTACAGAACTTCACAATGTGACCTGGATTGTTACATTTGTAACAAATAGGTGGTCTTCTTCTTTCTTGATTAGTTTGTAGCTTACAGTACCTTTCTATGTGCCCAAAGTTATTATATTTCTGACATGTAATCTTGGTTGTAGTTTATTCTCTAATATAGTCTTGCTTATACTTGGATTGATCAGGTTTTCTACAATTTTCTTTCTTGTGTCTATACTCATAGCAATTAAAATAGTAGGTGGTAAAGGGTTTAGAGTTACCTTTACTTCTGCAGTCTCTTTTCATGTGTCCAACTTTGTTGCATTTGAAACATCTACCTTTGAAGGGTCTAAATTATTCTCTAGAATCTTCATTTGTAAGCCTTTCATTAGGAATAGTTCTTTCCTCATTCTTGGCTTCTTTTGGTTCTTCTTGATTTTTTGAACTTCCAGCTTCATTGGGTCCATTCATGTCTCCTTTAGATTTTTGTTATGTTCTTTGTTCATCATTCTTGCCATTGCTCATGTGCAAATCCTCAATGTGTAGTCTAGCTTGAGTGAGTTCACCTTTGATGATCTAATTGTAATTATTTAATTCCTGATATTTATCCTTGTAATGGTCAATTTCAATCTTCATATTTTCTATCTGTAGGTTAGCTTTTTTTAGTGACTCTTCAACTTTGTTCCTTTCATCCTTTTCATGCTGAATCTCCTTGATCATCAAGAGATTGGTTTGTTCTTTTTATTACTCCAACTTATTTACTTTGTTTGATGTATCATTGTCAGAGCCTTCTTTGATTTTCTCCATAAGGTCTTGTCTCTGATCTTTTATAGTCTCAAGTTGTTCTTTAAGTTTCCTCATGAAACCTTCTGCTCTTCTTAATTTGAATTTGAATTCTCCATTTTTAGCTTTCATCTTATCCAGATCTTCAAGTGCAGCTTCAAAGTTCACTTGCAAATCTTCTAAATCCATTCTAATCTCCCTTAAGCTATTAAGCTTTCTCTCAAAGGGCCAAATGCTTTGATACCAATTGTTAGGATTAGGTAATACTGAGACGGGGGGTGAATCAGTATTACAAAACTTTGATTTCAACTTCAAACAATTATAAATAATCCAAAGTAATGTAGAAATGAAAAGAACATATAAGCATAACAAATTACTCATGACACCATGATTTTTTCTCGAGGAAACCCTGGCCAAAGGGAAAACCCCGGTGGGGATGGTACCCACAAATATGTACTAAAATATAATGTCCCTAGTAGGAGATCTAACCCTGTTAGGAGCTGATTGTTGCATAGTATATTTCCTTGTTAGAGGATTACAAAAACCCTGTTAGGGGTACACAAAGCACCTGGTTAAAGGTGGTGAGCACACTGCTCTTACAATCAATACTGTCCCAAAATAGTGCTCAAAATGGGGGAACAATACAAGCACTTATCTTTCTTAGATAGTTCCAATTGAAGCTTGGCCTCTTACTAATCTCACATTTGATCTCTTCTCTATCATTCAAAAACTTACTTCATCATCAAAAATCATCCATACTTCTTTCACAAAACCAATCTATACTTATATAGAATTAGTCTCCTAATCGGCCTCATAATTTTCATACAAAATATAATAGAAATTTATGCAAATGATATACATGGAATTAGCACTCTTATATTACCAAAGAGTCAGAAATATACTTTAATTACTTGTCTTAGCATGTTACCATATCTATTATGCACTCCTCAATATTCACAACTGTTCATGAACCCTGATATATTGTTTTTCTATCTTCGCATACCTTCCAAACATTGTATCTCACCCATTAGGTATCCAAAACCCATGTGATATTAACTAAAGCATGTGCATATCCATAAATACCTCTAATTAACTTCATAATCCATAATATCTTGTATATCTTCATCACTATCCAAAATTGTGGCACTGTACCCTATTTTCTAGATTCTGGACTTAGTCATTTTCATGACTGTGACTCTAGTGGCATTCTCCACAACATGAAATCAATCCATCATAAGTGTTTCCATGAATGACAACCCTTAAGTGATTCCCAAAAATCCAAAACATCACATGTCAACAATCTAATCATATACACCCTCACATGGGAGACATTCCTTGACAGATTTAGAGCTCGGTATATGTTAGAGAACTTTAGGCAGTGTCGTATTGATGAGTTTTGTGACCTTCAGCAAAGAATTCTTTCTATAGCACAATATGAGAGTAATTTCCTTGAGCTCCTTCCCTATGTGGACTATATTAAGGACAAGAAACTATTGGTCAACTGCTTTATTAGGAGGTTGAACCATACTATTTCTGATAGGGTGGGAATGGTACCTCTAGGTGATTTATGATTGTATCATCTTAAAATGGAAGCACTTCCATGTTAAGAGCATTTAGCCCTCTGAGTAAGTGGTTTAGGGTCATTATTGGCATCTTTTCATTCTCCCTTATCTTCCACTTCTTCTTTGCACTTGATTTATGCATTCTGGGTGAAATTAGGGTTAAGATCTTAAGGACTTTCCTAATTTTCCTCTTTCCATGGCTCCATTTTCTAGGTAGGGTTTAGAAATGAGATGTCCTAGCCCTTCATCATATGATTTCAAGGATTTTCTATCTATCCCAGAGACTGGGCCTTGATTTGACATCAATTTCCAAGTTTTTGGCACCCTTGGAACTCCTATTGCAAAACCTGACAAAGTTAGGGTTTGAGGTCAAAGTCAACCTCAACCCTAACTAGGTCAGGGTCAACCTTGACCTTGACCTCTTCTTGCCAAAATTTCAAATTTTCATTTGCCAGTAATTTATCTTTCAGGAAAGTTATTTTCCCACTTTCGGGTCAGCTATTTTAGGCTCCGAAATGGTAAATCCTTTAATGGTATTTAATCAAGGTATATTTTCTAAAGGTGAGGACCTAATTGGGATTTAATTCTTCAAGGTTTCCCATCTAGAGGAGTGTTCCCTAGATCACTATAAAAGGAGGCCTTCCTCTCTCATTTTTCATATCAAGTTGACATCTCATCCAAGCAATCAAGCTCTCAAGTTCTAAAGGTGATCAAGAAAGAATTCATTCAAGCATTCAAGTCTTCTTCTTTATCCAAGTTCTCCATTGAAGATCAAGGATTTAAAGCATTCAAGCTATTGAAGGGATTTGGCTCAAGCATTCAAGATCTATCATTCAAACCCTAGATCTATCCACCATGGTGGTGTGATCTTCCTTCAAGATCCTTTGTTCATCTTCAACATCCATATCATTGTTTCCTCAAGGTGGATTTCAAGCATACAATCGTGGAGGTTTGATTATGTTATGTTCAAGCTTTCATATCAATATATTTGATTACATTCCAAATACATTAGCATATTTATTGAATTGCATAGCTTCATTGTTAGATTCATTTCTACTACTTGCTAGCATTCTCCTATTTCAATTTCAATATTAAGGTTGATTCCAAACCAGGGTTTGACCAAGGCAAACCCCCCCAAAAAAACAACAAAACCATTTTTCTTGCAACGATAGGTGTGGAATCTTAGATCTGAGAGAAAATTTAGATACCCTTTTCGGCAATCTTTTAGGACCTACGAATAGAATCAGAATCAGAATCAGACTTCAAATAAATAATGTGGTCTTTGACCTTTTAAAAGGTCAAAGTTGACTTGTGTGAATTTGGAGAAAATATTTTTGGGTTTTGTCCTCCTCGGCATTTCCAGTCCAGATCAGGTGATGGAATCTTCAAAAAGTCCATACAGAAGCCAGAATTCAACATTTTCCAGATCTGCCCTAATTTAAGGTTAGTATTTGCACTTCAATTATTTTATATTTCAATTTTAATCCAACTATAGGGAAGTATAGGGCTTCTCTCTCTCTTTCATATTCTTCATAGATTAATTCAATTGTGTATTAACCTCTTGGTTGATCAAATTGGATCTCTCTTTTGGGAATTTGGATGTAGGAGGGAATCTTACATTTTCCCCACACACATACACAAATAGAGGTGATTCCAAATCACTTCTATTCATTTTGGTGAACCTGACTAGCTTACTCTCTTTCTTTTTGGTGTTAGATTTACATTTTTCTCTTGCATCTATATTTCAAAAATTCAAAAAAATCTATATATTGAATAAAATACAAAAAAAATATTTCTTGCATTTTTATCATGAAGATTGTTAAGATGTTTTGGTGCATAATCATGTTTGTTATTACTCTTCTTCTAGCATCTATTTATAATGCATATGATTTTTATGAGGGTATTATTCATTTCATAACATTGATGACCCTTCACTTTGCTCTTGCTTATGCTTTTGTGAAGTTGACTGATACTAGTCTACCTACATTAAAAAATTTTCTTAGAGATTTATGTGGTAGCCTTATTCATCTTTTGGATTATGTTAAGAATTGAGTAGATGACACATCACCTCCTAATCTTCCTAATCCTCATCCTATCAATCATAATCCTAATCCTAATCTTCCTATTCTGATACCTGATTCTCCATCTGTTAATCCTCGCTCTTCCCATACTTATGATGGGATTCAAGCTATAGTGTAGGATGCAGATGTGCAAGATTTCTTTGATTTACCTTCTCCTGCTAATCATGATGATCTTAAAGGAAAGGGTAAAGAAGCTTCTATCCCACCTTATACAACCTTTACTCATGAACATGATAAACAGTCACCTCTTATAGAAGCTTTGCATGATATGTACACTACTGGATATAATATGGTGAATACACAAGGCTATAAAGGTTTAGGGTTAGGAGTTAATGAACATGGTATTAAATTTCTCATTAATATACCTCCTAAACTGGATATGATTGGTGTCAGAACTTCTAAATCTCAAGTCAAGTTAAGTGGTGTGGATCTTCATCCTCCCCTTAACGTTCATCTCTCTACACCTCTAATGGATAATCCTAACACTTGTCAAGAAATTGCTAAAATAGTATATGTGGAGCTAATGAATTCTAAGAAGGAAAGATTTAGACCTATACCTATTGATGCTTTGTATAAATTTAAATGTCCTTTCCACAATTGTAATACTCATTTGCTTTCCGATTGTAACAACTTCAAATTATATGTTAGGGATAGGGCTGCATGTGGTATTATACCTTTTTCTCACGCCATCTTACAACTTCTTCATAATTTTGATATAGGGGATTCCCCTCCATTAGAGCTAGAGTAAATGTTCCTATCCTCTTGTCTCATGACTGAGGGGCAAGAGGCATCATTTTGTCTAGTCTTTTAGGATCCATTAGGTCTTTTTATTAAGATTTAATTGGTATTCTTTATGTTTCCTTCTTCCATAGTCTTGCATGATGTTTTTATCCATTCCTAGGAATTATATTTTCTTCTTACGAAATCTTTTCTAGGACATGTGTTTTGTAAAAATATCTCTTGTCTTTCATCCCTCGGGGGGCAAGGTTCTTCCTTCTCTTTTTCTAAGGGAACTTCTTTCCTTAGCTTAAGTGGTATTTGTTTATATTGCAATATTATTTCATCATATTGATAGATATTTTGACTATGGATAACCTTTTTATCTGAGAAGTTGTTGTCCTAAGTCGTCACTTCTTCTCTATGTTGCAAATTATGTTTAATATAAACTTTTATTCTTTCTTTGTGTTAAAACTATTTTCCTTCATTCCAAAGATTCCTCTTGCTCTTCTTCATCGAGGGCTTGATGATTGAATCTTTGTTCCTACCTTTTGAAAGATCTTTTTCATTGAGGATCATTTTCCATAAATGACATATCCTTTTCACAATTATCTATACTCTTGGCTGTAGGGGTCAATATCTCTCGCTAAGGATATACTATACATTGTTATGAATAGGATATCTCCTTGCTTTGTGAAGTAGGTATCCTCTTCCATCTTTCTTCCTACACTTGGGGGTAAAAGATGCCTTATCCTTCTTTTCTATCTTCAAACATTCAAACATGGAGTCACAAATACAGGTTGTGAGTTTGGTAGAAGTACTTTAGCCTTGGTGGCTTGGTATGCTTTTTTATCCTATCTATGCATTGTTATTTCATCTAGTATTCTCTTCTTTTCTACGGATTCACCTCTTTCCTTGGTTAAGTAGTATCTATCAATTATGTGATATCCAATCATACATGAAAATTATGGTGTGCATTTGCAGACCTATGTTCTTTATGCAAACCTTATTTTTTGTTTGACATTGGGTTTCCATGGTTGATACATCTCTCACCTTGGAAAATGAATAGTGTTCTATCCCTCATTAAGGATTACTTTCTTTTCACTTCTTGCACAATATCTTTTACATTCATCCCTTCCATGGCCTCATAGGAGCTGTGACCTTCTTGGCTTGGACTGGGTGTTTTCTATGGATATTGTCTTGATGTTGAAGAAGGCTTTATCCTTGTTCTTTCTTTCCTTAACATGACAAAATAGTATGTTTTTTTCCATATTAAGGAGGGGGGCATATACAAGGTCTCCCTTGTACTATAGTTTTTCATTTTTCCATGCTAAATCTTGGAAGGTAACGCACATAAGTTGTTAAATCCTGAAAAGACATGCATCCATATGCTAAATCTTGTGAAGGTAACACACATAAGCTGCTAAATCCTGAGGAGACACACATTTTTCAAACTTTTCAATATGCTAAATCCTCTAAAGGTAACGCACATAAGTTGCTAAATCCTGAAGGGACATGTATTTCCAAATTTCAAATATGCTAAATCTTGGAAGGTAACGCACATAAGTTGCTAAATCCTAAAAAGACATGCACCTATATGCTAAATCTTGGAAGGTAACGCACATAAGTTGCTAAATCCTGGGAAGAAATGCATTTCATATTCATAGTGATACAAGAAGGTGGATCTATGGGTATTCCAAAAGCCATCAGAAGATGCATTACAATTGCAAGCATAGTTTATGGGTAAACCTATTGGGCTCTCCCTCCAAGGTGATTCACAATAAGGTGGGCATCTTACCGAATGAGGTAATCACTTTCTCTTTTCTCTCTTTTCTCTCTTTTCACTTTCATGCTAGTAGGACTGGATCATGAAGCTATGTTGTCTATAGTGTTGCTCTTGTCTTTCTTATGTCATCATTTATGCTTTTATGATAGCTTTCCAAATATGATATTGGTATGAGAAATATTTCTTAGCAAGGTTTCTTATGCTAATTGATTTGGGTTGTTTAGTACTAACCCTTGTTCTTTTGTATACTCTCATGTATGTATGTTGAGTTAGAATCCTTGGTCTGGGGGCTTGTGTCTTTAGCTAAGTGTTATTTTATCTTGTTTTGAATCCACTGGGATCTCTTCTCTCTTCTCCTTTACCAAGAGTTTTCTTTGAATCCATACTCTTACTAAAGTGGGGGCTTAATGTATCATCTTAAAATGGAAGCACTTCCATGTTAAGAGAATTTAGCCCTCTGAGTAAGTGCTTTAGGGTCATGATTGGCATCTTTTCATTCTACCTTGTCTTCCACTTCTTCTCTACACTTGATTTTTGCATTCTAGGTGAAATTATGGTTAAGGTCTTAAGGACTTTTCTAATTTTCCTCTTTCCATGGCTGCATTTTCTAGGTAGGGTTTAGAAATGAGACCTCATAGTCCTTCATCATATCATTTTGAGGATTTTCTATCTATTCCAGACACTGGGTCCTAATCTAACATCAATTTCCAAGTTTCTAGCACCCCTGGAACTCCTATTGCAGAACCTGACAAAGTTAGGGTTTGAGGTCAAAGTTGACCTTGACCCTGACTAGGTCAAGGTTGACCTCAAACCTAAATAGGTCAAGGTTGAACTCAGCCTTGACCTCTTCCTACCAGAATTTCAAAGTTTCATTTGCCAGTAATTTATCTTTCTTGAAAGTTATTTTCCCGCTTCCAGGTCAGCTGTTTCAGGCTACAAAATGGTAAATCCTCTAATGGTATTGAATCAAGGTATATTTTCTAAAGGTGAGGACCTAATTGGGATTTAATTCTTCAAGGTCACCCATCTAGAGGAGTGTGCGCTAGATCACTATAAAAGGAGGCCTTCCTCTCTCATTTTTCATATCAAGTTGACATCTCATCCAAGCAATCAAGCTCTCAAGTTATAAAGGTGATCAAGCAAGCATTCATTCAAGAATTCAAGTCTTCTTCTTTATCCAAGTTCTCCATTGAAGATAAAGGATTTAAAGCATTCAAGCTATTGAAGCGATTTGGCTCAAGCATTCAAGATCTATCATTCAAACCCTAGATCTAGCCACCATGGTGGTGTGATCTTCCTTCAAGATCCTTTGTTCATCTAAAAGATCCATATCATTGTTTCCTCAAAGTGGATTTAAAGCATACAATCATGGAGGTTTGATTATGTTATGTTTGTTGGGAGTTCCCTTTGATCTTCAACTTGCATATTTATACTTTGATGGATAACTTTAATATAACTTTGACTCTATCACCACTCCAAATTCTACAAGGAAGAGGGCCAATTAACAAGGATCAAGAGAGATCCTCCTACACTTTGAGCCTTATTTCTTAGGCGGGTGTACCCTTGATTCACTTCTTGAAAGGAATCACTAAATGATATACAACTATATACTCTTTACTAACTACTTTAAGATTTTCTCATTTGAATGTTTGTGTGTGTGTTTGATGACAATGAAATGCCTCTAAAGGATGGACCAGTGCCTTAACCTAGGGCAAAGAGTCACCCAATTACATACATCAGCTAAAGATCTTAACTCAAACATAATTGAATCCAGGATAAGTGCTTTGCCTATTACTCCTCTCCCTTAGACACAAGGACATCAAATTCCTACTTGGTTGCAAACTCAATGAACCTGTTGGGTATCCTAAAAGTTTTTCGAGGTTTGTGTCCAATTCCTAGTTTAAGTCTCCATGCGAGTGTTTTAGCTGGCCTAGGGTTTGTAAAGTGTCATGAAAATGGTTTTTGACATGTTCAGAAAAACCCTTACCCTAGGTCTTGTCTTTCAAAATGTTTCCAATTCATTTCTAAAATTCATGTGGCCCTCTTGTTTCTTTTTCTTGGTTACCTTTAAGACACTTAAGTTTCTATTTGTGCATGTGCTTATTTTCCCCAAGTGTTCGCCGAATCGGGAAGTGTCTTATCAAATTGTAAAACAATCTGGCGATTCAACGAATGAGTCAAATTCATGTTCACTATTAACATCAGTCACCAGTTCTTTAGATCTTCCAGCGGTTATCCCAAACATCCAGCAAATTGGCGAATGCATTAAAGCCACACTTTTTGATTACTTTGTTCGCTAAGTCTCTAAGTGCTTCAGTGGTTTCATTTTCTTTTCCAAGAACTAGCAAATGAGGGTTATCTCCAGTTCTCGCAGTCTTTGGCGGTCTTGTGAAACAATCCAGTGATTCAGCGAATACCTTGTTCGCTTATTCTCAGAATCTAGCGGTCAAGGATCATGTCAACTAGAGAATTAGCAAATACCGTGGATTGTTTTCACAATCAACGGCCCTATTTTAATCTCAAAATATCTGTGGGTCCTGCATATTTGATCTGGCGAATGAGCGACTAAATACTTATAGTGCTATCCTCTAAATTTGGCAGTTCTGATGGTTTGCCCAAAAGATTCTAGTGGAGATAAGTTTTCTTGCATTCTCTTATTCTCAGAATAAGTTGGTAACATGCTAAACAATCTAGCGATTCAGCGAAGCCAGTGGTCACCAGTTCTCTTAATAAAAGGACAAAGGTTAAAACAATCTGGTGAATAAGCAAATCAATGGATGATAAGTTTTAAGGTCTCAGTCGCTTATTCTCGAAATGAAATTTTCAATGATATGGAGTATTTGGAGAACTAGCGAATGCTCTTTGTTCACTGATTCTTGGAATTAAATGGTTAAGGGTTTTGTTATTCAGAGAACTAGCGATAGCCATCGATTGATGAAGATCAACGGTCAATCTGGAATCCTAGTGTAAAGTGATGATTAAGGAAAGATTCAGCGAATCAGAGATTAAAGGGGTTCGCCAGTTCTCCAGACAGTCAAGTGGTTAAGTATATTTTTAAGCGAATGCGCAAACCCTTTGTTCGCTAGATCTCCAAGAAAATTGACCGTCAGTCATAATATTAAGAGAATGGGAGGTGGCTTTGTTCGCTAGTTCGCTAAATGGTAATTGCAGTTAACTGTTTAAGTGGGAGCCCTTTGTTCGCTGATTCGTGAAATGCAGGAATGGTTAAGGATGGGATTCTGAGAACCCGCGAAGCTAGTAGTCACTAGTTCTCCAAATTTGAACCAGGATTAAATAGGGATTTAGAGAACCAGCGAAGCCAGTGGTCGCCAGTTCTCCGATTGCTAGCTAGGGTTAGCATTATATTCAGTGACTAAGAGAAGCCAATAGTCACCAGTTCACTAAATGGGCTCAGATAGAAAAGGTCATAAAGGGAAAAGAAAAAGAACCCTTGCCACATAGATAAAGTACTTTGTCAATTTGGACATGAAACCAGTAAGCCATCAAATCAGCTTCAAGAAGAAAGATTGCATGACGCAAATAGTTTTAAAGTACAGGATCATGATCATTGCCTCTTCACCTTGTTTTCAAGTAGTTTAATCTATCTGTCAACATCCGGACATGGCGAGCTCAAAATTTGAAATCTGAGGGTACATAAAATTGAATATGGGATCAATTAAGGAGATTTGCATTAACTATGGTAGTTGCACACCTTGGATTCATATCGATAAAGAAGTTGAAGCTCATTGTTTATTTGATCAGTCTCAGAGTTCCTATTTGTCCAGAGAATTTCTGAGCATAAGGCATTTGAGATACACAGAATTGAAGGTGTTTCTGTAGCAAGAATGAGTCAACCTGAGAAGAGTGCAGCGTCTTCTAGTAGTGAGGCCAAGTCCAAAACTGGTGAGGACAGGAATAAGCCAAATTTTTCAGATGAATTCCTGAAACTATTGCCGGGCTCCAGTCAGAACAAGAGGGCTGTTGATGACATGTTTGAAGATCTTTTGGAATGATGTAGAGACCCAATCACTCCGGAATTCTTAGGTTACACTATTTTCAACTTCTTTTACAACAATAAAAATAAGCATGTTCCTGTCTGTAATGGTTGGGTGTTAGGATTGGGAAAAATGGTTGTCCCTGATGTTTTCCTAGATGTTGATTTAATTGTTGCCCTAGCCAGAAGTTATGACCCTATCTCAAGGACAATTAGAAAAGAAGATCAATCACCCTTAGTTACTCTTGATAGGGGATCTTTTATGAAAGCTTTTGGTCTATACACGTCCTTTTCAACTGAGATTGATTTGAACAAAGAAAAAGCAAGATACAGAAGCAATATAGGGTCAGTAAAAGACCAGTTGGTTAAAAATATGCCAAAATAGGATAAATACATAGCCCCCCTTCCTGATAACATGAATGCCCCATACCAGTTCAAATCCCTCCATCATTATATGAGATATACTTGCTATGCGTTATGTAGAGTTTTGGGAATTGATGGGAATGCAGAATTTTTACCAGCTGACTTGCTGATGATTATATTGGATATTCAAAATCCCTTGGTAAACACTGACTATGATTACATTCAGTATGTGATTGATAGGATGCATCAAGGGCTGATGTCTGTCAAAGAAAGTAAAAGTCCTATTGAGTTCATGCATTATTCTTTATTAATGCATTTGATTCTATTTTTCAACATCAACAGTTTTGATGTAAACATGTTAAAACCAAGGTTCACTTTCAAGGATCAGCACAATCCAGTGCAGTTGTGGGTGAGGATATGGAATTCTACCTCCAATGAAGCAGATTTTTGTGTTTTTCAGAATTTCATTGTCTTTCCAATTATCAGGATGCTAGGCATAAATGTCACCAGGCTATCTCCTAAAGTCCTTAGGCTTTTAAGACCATTGCAGTATGTGGATAAGTGGGATGGAAATCATAATTGGGGTGACTTCTACTTAGGAGATAATTCCACAATTATCAGAGTTTATGGTTGTCCCCAACCCCCACATTTATTACCAAAGTATGTTCCTCCGAGAGTGGCTTGTTTGGAATTTGTTTGGCAATTGATGTGTACAGATAAAGAGCTTCTGGCCCCTCACAGAAAGGGTACGTTCACACCCAGGCAATTCAGGGTAGGTGACTTCCTGATAGGAAAGAGGGATTTTCCTCAGATTAGTGCATGGCTACAACAATTTAAAATGGTTACTGGTGCTTGTAGGCACATAGATCCTGAGGGTTTCATCAAGATGGCCAGGATGACTTACATCCCAAACATTGGTGTGATCAAGGAGCATGAGGGTTTAGATGAAGAAGATGTGATTAGAAACATTTTGGATGAAGATGAGGTTAAGAGGAGATGGTACAGATTCTTTGATTTAGTAGATTTGTCTAACCAATTGAAAGCATCTCAGATTCCTTTTGAGGGTTTTTTCCCCGATCTTCCTTATTTGAAGAAGATTGATGGGATGATTGAAAAATATGATACCTTGGAAAATCAATTGGAAGGCTTGATTGATCAGAATAAGCTAGAGAAGAAAAAAAGGAAAGATTATTCATCTTCTGATGAGGAAGAATTCACTGATGAGTCACAAGAAGAAGATAGTCCTCCACAGGTTGAGGGACCACCAGTTGTTGATCTCACTCAAGATCAACCAGAAATAAAGGATATCTCAGAGCCACCATTGAAGAAACAGAGGCTTGAGGAAGGTGAACCTTCAAGGCATGAGAAACAAAGAAGGGAAATTGACAGAGCATCTGCTCTTGTACCAGGTGATAGGCCATATCATCATCAATTGAGGAAAGCAATAAGAGCAGGCAAGAAAATAGCCATTGAGCAAGAAAGCAGAGAAAAGTCCTTGTGGTTGGAGAAGGATATCAGAGAGGTCTATCATGAGGAATTCTTGAGTGATGATCAATTCATTAAGACTGATGAGTTCAAGAGTTTTCTCATTTGGAACAAGCAGCAAGAAGTAAAGAAAGCTCTGCCTGAACGTATGGAGCCAAGTGAAGAAACTTTGAGAGCTCTTGTGTCATGCCCCGCAAGGGAACCAGGGAAATGCACAAAGGTTTACTTTGTAAAAGAAAACCTAAGTAGAGTTTTACAAAAAATTTTGAACTTTAAAAGTTTGCAAATAAACAAAAGATAATCTAACTTCTTTCCAAGGTTCCCTTAAATGTAAATTAAAAACTGATAAACTATTAGCAACATTTACTAACCATACAAATTCCATTTCAAGTTCTTTATTGGAAAATACTTAAACACATTCATAATTAATTTCCATCTAAAACTTTTTAAAGATCAATTACTATAATTCCATTTCCTCTAACAAACATATTGCAATAGTACAACAAATGATTCATCAACATTTTACATAACTTGATACATAACAAGATTACATCTTTCCATTAAATAAACATCCCATATAACCCTTTTCCTATGTCTACCCATTATTACATCATTTGAAAATTACATTACATTTAAACTCCTCATAGGAGAATACATAAGTTTACAACAACATGAATAAGTACAAGTCTTCATTCTTCAACAGGTGCTCAGACAAATATGAATCTTCAGTTGTTTACATCTACACAAGATACCTCGATAGAAAGATTTTCCACCCAACCATGTGAAACTGGTAAAGTTTCACCCCCCGTGCTAGGAGATAAACACCAAGCCCACAAGAAGGAACTTACTAGGTTTTACCAAAAGGGTTGGATAACATTTCACACAAGTAAAGTACATTTCACAAGGGATTCTAAGGTTTGGGTAGGAAATCCTAAGCAACAACCTAAGTGAGTGTCATCGCATAGCCCTCACCCCTTGGGTTGTCCTGGTACTAGCCACACTGGGCCCCGTTCCCCAAGTAGGCACATGCAGAATTGAATGCCTTTCGTACAGACAAGCGCTATTTGATTTGTACCTACGCATAGGTACCTTCTCCCACTCCCATCCATAGCCTGTCCTAGCGCTAATGGCATGGGCGAGGCACAATTTAATCTTTTTAATGTTTTGAACCCATCCCTTAAATTTTATTAGGTTATCACTTGGTTAACTAACTCATCAGTCGGTTATCCTGGTCTAGCCACTTTAGGGCCCCGGCCCCGCACTGAGAGCCACTCACTTAGGGGTTCCTAGGTTTCCTAACCCTAACCTATTCCCATTAGGTTTTCCTAGCAAACCACTAACATGCTCAACATTATAACAGATCTACCCTAGGACGCTTAGGGGTCCTAAAGTTTAACTAGTTTGATTGTTGATAAGATTGAAAGCAAGAGTTTTGTTTTCAATTTTCTAGCCCCCATCCTAACATTTGACTAAGCATGGAATTTAGAAATCAATTATCTATTTGCAACTTAAAAACATTTATATAGTTAAAACATTGAATAAATATGCCTCTAGTCCAAACATTTAGCTCATCTAACAAATATAATATACATAACTTACACATATAAAATTTTATTTAATGTCACTTCGCCCGACAAGTTCTTTAAATAATATTATTATATTATATATATATATAACAAATTTATTACATATATACATAATATAAAACTAAACCATCTAAATAATATATCTTAACAAAGAAAACACCTTAACATAAACAATTTTGACATATTTCTTCAATTTTAACATTATATTATATATATATAATAATATATATTATATATATATAATATAAGTCTAATTATCAATATCATATGTATTAAATTATTTAACCCATGTTTCAATTACTAATATCATATTATATGTAAAATATAATACCAATTTAATTTTAATAAAAAATTCAAATTATATTATATATATATAATAATATCCATATTATATATATATAATATAATATCTAACTCAATCTATTGTTAAACACATATTATATTATATATATAATATATTAAACATATATTATATAAATAATACCGAAATCCCTTTTCAAATACTAATAATAAATAATAATAAAAAAATTTGTTTTGTTTTTTGAAACTTTACAAGGGACCCGCTCCCGCGCGGTACCCCCGGGTACCGCCGATAGCGGTCGCTGCCGCACGGCACCCGAAGGTGCCGCCGGCAGCGGACGCTGTCGTCCGGTACTGCGGGACCCGCCGCGGCAGCGGCTTCATATATATATATTTTTTAATTTTTTTCATTTTTAAAACATATTTAATAAAATTAATATTATCTATTACATAATAATATTAATAAGACAATAAATAATTATTTATTGAATATTTTAGAATATCAAAACAATAGTAAGTTAATAAGTTTATTTATATTTATATTTTTTTTTCAAAGGACATATACAGAAAAATATAACTCTATTAATATTATAAAATACAACGTTGTGTATTTTTATTTTGTTTATCTAATTTCTTATACATTTTCTATGGTTTAATATTCTGTGAATTTACATTTTATTCCAGTAAACATTAATATAACAGGATATTAAAACTATTAAGTTTGTCGATATAACATAAACGATAATGCACAAATAGACATTACAATAAAATAATTATTTCATATCTTAGGGAATATCAGGGAAAAGCTCCAACCTGGTAAATAGTTCCCTGGTTGACGAAGCCCGTTCCTGCAAAATTCTTCCGCTGCTCCCTGTTCCTCCGCTCCCAAATTTCTCCTACTTAGCCAAAGTTTCTCTGTTCCCAAAATAATTTCCAGCCCCCTTCTTCCGAACCAGTCATCATAAATATAATCTCCTCTCCAACTATTTGGTTGGAGAAGTTTCTATATGGGAAGAAACTTCTCCAACTTCCATAGTCGGTTGGAGGAGAAACTAATCTCTCCCGTAACATAATAAAGTTTTGTTTATTTTTTTTTAATTAGAATATTCTCTAAAATAAGGTTTAATAATAAATTTAATTACTTACCTCACAAGGAATTCACATAGCACAATTGGTAACTAACTAGCCCCAACTTCTAGGAGGTCTCGAGTTCAACTCCCTCCTAGCTAGTTAGTTTTATTACCAAAAGCTATTTTATTTTATCTTATTTTATTTATTTCTTAATTTATTTTTATCAACAACCATAAAGCTAGTGCTATTTTGTTAATATAATTAAGTATATATTTATTTATATTTATGAATATATATTTATACCTTAATATACATATATGTGTTCATAAACATATGTGTGCACCCGTATGTTTATGACACATATAGTATAAATAACTCATTATTCATTTTACTAACATTTTATAACTATATAACCAGAAGATGCAAGGTACAAATAGCAACTTGATCTTAATACTAACATGAAAATCTAAACAGGGATAAGTCACTAAAACAGAAATCGATCAACAAGGACTCACATAGATAACCTACTGACAAAGTTGAGTATCCCTAACAGTAAGAACAAGATCCAAACCCTAATAACTGATAAACCACATAATACCTCCCTACCAGGAACTGACCCGACGCTTCCCACCTAAGGTGAAAGATCAAGGATAAAGGTTTTCTTTTGTGAAGCTTGGTGAGATCTCCCTGACAACAACAATGATCGAGGATTTAAGGGATTGCTCAGACCTGTGGAGCCAGGTGGAGACGATACCCGGTACCTGCAAATCTTGCATCACCAAGAAGAGATACATATACATATAGATATATATAAATTAGATATATGCAAGCAGATGACTAGGATCGATACATCATGTGGACCTCACTGAGTGAGTAACTACGACTTCATCCTATGTCATGAAAACACATCAGACACATGTATCCATAAACCAATTGAGATAAGGGTTAGTATACAATCATTAGATAAAACATGTAAAACTAAACATATAATCAATGTAACTTTAACTGAGTATATAAATATCATCTGATGAACATATAATCCTCTATGAAACATAAACATGAGTGCATAGTTCTAACCATCATAAAAAATATCAAATCATAGTATCACTGTAGGAGAGGTATTACATCCTCCCCCCCTAGAGTTAGGCTTAGTCCTTGAAGCCTACAAACAAGTACGGATAAGCATCTCTAATCCTAGTGGCATCTTCCCATGTGGCGGAAGATTCATCATTGGGGTCCCATTGGACCCTTGCCTGCTCTATGCTGCGACCCCTGAGGGTCAGTGTCTGCTGCTGCAGAATACATATTGGCTCTAAAGCCAGCTGCCCATCCGCTACCTGTAATGCATTCCAATCCAAAACATGAGTCACATCAGGAATATACTTTCTAAGAACTGAAACATGGAATACATCATGAATACGAGCAAGGCTGGGTGGCAAGGCAAGCCGATAGGCTACTGGTCCTATCCTCTCTAGGACCTTGAAAGGACCAACAAACTGGGGTGCCAACTTGGAGCCTTTTCCATAACGGATTGGGCTCTTTCGTGGACGCACCCTCAGAAAGACTCTGTCACCAGGAGAAAAGTGTACATCAATCCTGTAAGCATCGGCATACTTCTTCTGTCTATCTTGAGCTATCACAATATGCTCTTTGATGTGCCTGACCTGATCTTCCATGTCCTGCAACATCTCTGGCCCCAAAAGTACCCTGTCCTCCAACTGATCCCAGCTCAAGGGAGTACGACAAGGGCGGCCATACAATGCCTGAAAAGGGGACATGCCTATGGAACTGTGATAACCATTGTTATATGCAAATTCTACCAAGTAGAGGTACTCCTCCCAATGGGTCTGCCTGTCCATAACATACATCCTGAGCATATCCTCGAGGACCTGATTGACTCACTCTGTCTGTCCATCTGTCTCAGGGTGATAGGCTGAACTAAAGTTAAGCTGAGTCCCAAAAGCATGCTGAAGTGATGTCCAAAGAGCTGAGGTGAATACTGGATCACGATCAGATATGATTTTCCTTGGAATTCCATGGAGTCTCACAATATCCTTCATAAATATTTTGGCCACAAAAGATGCTGAATAGGAAGACTGTATAGGAGAGAAATGAGCTACCTTGGTGAGCCTATCCACCGTTACCATGATAGCGTCATGTCTCCTGGGAGTAACTGGAAGTCCCACTATAAAATCCATGGAAATGATATCCCATTTCCATTCTGGCACTAGGTGAGGTTGCAATAGACCTGCAAGGTGCTGATGCTCGGCCTTCACTCTCTGACACTCTAAACATCTAGCCACGTAGTCTGCTATATCCCTCTTCATCCCTGACCAATAGTACAACGGTCATAGGTCGGCATACATTTTCTTCACCCCTGGATGTGCTGAATAGGGCACCTTGTGGCTTTCCGAAAGGATAAGTGCACGAAGATCTTTGGCCATGGGAACATAGATTCTATTATGTTGTTTTAGCAACCCTACTGAATCCAATGAGTATCCCGAGAAGCGACCTTCCAAAGGCCTTCCCGATTCTATCTCCGACTTAACTTCCTGGAACCAAGGGTTAGAAGTAAGGGCCTCCCTGATTCTGCTATCCAGATCTGTGCTAAGGGTTACGACTGAAAGAGTATGTCGGTGCCTACTTAGAGCATCTGCCACCACATTCGTTTTACCTTGAACATACTTAACTTCAAACTCATATTCGCATAAAAATTCCATCCACCTTCGCTGTCTAGCATTGAGATTGGGTTGGGAGAAGATGTACTGAAGACTTCTATGATCTATTTGGAGTTCAAACTTGTGACCCAACAGAAAGTGTCTCCATTTCACCAAGGCATGAACAACTGCTGCAAGTTCAAGGTCGTGGGTGGGGTAGTTGAGTTCATGATCCTTGAGTTTCCTTGACTCATAAGCCACAACCTTTCCTTCTTGCATAAGAACTGCCCCGATCCCCTCTAGAGAAGCATCTGTGCATACTAAAAAATTTCCAGATGATTCAGGAACTACCAAAATTGGTGCACTGGTCAATCTGTCTTTCAGGGTTTGGAAAGCAGCCTCACACTTTTCTGACCAAACAAACTTCTTACCCTTTCTTTGAAGTGAAGTAATGGGGTGAGCAACCCGGGAAAAATCTTTGACAAACCTCCTGTAATACCTGGCTAATCCCATAAAACTGTGAATCTCAGGGACATTAGTAGGAGTTGGCCACCCTACTATGGCTTGAATTTTATCTGGGTCAACAGCAATGCCATTTCTTGATATGACATGCCCAAGATACTTAACCTTAGTTTGAAAGAATTCACACTTTTCAGCATTAGCATATAGTTGGTTTTCCCTAAGGCACTGCAATACTTGCCGAAGATGAACCTCATGTTCTTCAAGAGTTTTGGAGTAAACCAAGATATCATCTAAGAACACTATCACAAATTTGTCCAGGTAGGTTCTAAACACTCCATTCATCAAGCTCATAAATACAGAAGGAGCATTTGTTAACCCAAAGGGCACCACTGTGAACTCATAATGGCCATACCTGGTGCGAAAAGCTGTTCTATGAATATCAGCTTCTTGAATTCTCAGTTGATGATAGCCTGACTTGAGATCTATCTTAGAGAATATTTTTGCCCCTTTCATCTGATCAAATAGATCATCAATGCGAGGTAGAGGATACCGATTTTTGATGGTAACCTTGTTCAGTTGATGATAGTCAATACATAATCGGAGGGATCCATCTTTCTTCTTTACAAATATCACTGGTGCTCCCCAAGGTGATACACTAGGTCTTATAAACCCTTTTTCTAAAAGTTCTTCTAGCTGAACCTTGAGTTCCTCAAGTTATTGCGTGGTCATATGGTACAGAGCTTTGGAAATTGGTTCTTCTCCTGGCACCAAATCAATTCGGAAATCTATGTCTCTCTTGGGTGGCATCCCTGGAATTCCTTTTGGAAAAACATCCAAGTATTCCTGTAAAAGGGGGTGATCTAATGATATCTCCCTACTCTCTTCTTGATCTAAATCCTCCATTGTGACTGCAAAAAGTTGGCATCCTTTGCGCATGCACCTCTTAAGCTGCATCGCGGAAATCATGTGGAGAGAGATGGATGATTGAACCCCAATAATCTTCTTAGTTTTCCCCAAGTCATCAGTGCATTGAACACTTTTGTTTCGACAATCCAAAGTGGCTTTGTGAGCATCCAACCAATCCATGCCCAACACTACTCCATATGATCCTAAAGGAATCACTCTAAGATCCACTAAGGTAGAGAAAGGTCCAAGTTCCAAACTACAACTTTGAACACAGGTGTCAGAGACTACTCTTGCCCCGAAGGCTAGTTCAACCTGCCACCTATCTTCCTACCTTACTGCCTTCAGCCCACATTGCTCTACTAAAGAGGATGAAATAAAAGAATCTATTGCTCCAGAATCAAACAAAATGGTGGTAGAGATACCCTTTAACAAACCTGGAGTTTCAATGACTGTCCCCTGACTATTGGCTTGTCCATGGTTTACAGCAGAAAACGCTCGATGGGATCTGCCTGAGTTACCTACTGTAGGTTCTGAAGTGGCCTGTCTAAAACTAACTGCTGGAGAAGATTTCTGAGGGAAATTAACTGTAATGTGCCCATGCTACCCACAAGAGTAACATCCGGTGTTTTTGACAAAATTTCTTCCTGCAGAAGGTGCACTAGATTGCTGGTAGCTACCCCGACTAGAGTTCTGGGGCATACTCTGAGCTAGTTGATGGTTTGGGAATTGTTTTGCACGTTGCCAGTTGCGAGGATTATTAAATTGAGAACTCCCACTTTTATTTTTGTTTCCATTCTGATTGTTGCTGTTGTTGTTGCTGACAAACTTCCTTTTGTGTTGGTTCTGGTTTCCTTTAGGCGGATAGTTCTTAGGTGTGCCTTGAAATTGATTCCCTGACCCAACCTGGAAAGTATTGCCACCTTGGCCACTGGTTTGACTTCCTAACCCCAAGGCTATGTTTTGTTCTTCAAGACGAGCCTTAATGACTGCTTCATTTATAGTCTGAGGTTCAAACATTCTTACACTGCAGGCCAAACGACTGTTGAGCCCTCTGAGAAAGTGTTGAGTTAACATAGGTTCATCATCCTTAAACCCTGAATATGGCTTGAGTTCCAAGAACTTCCTCTCATAGTCATCCAGTGACATATTAAGCTGTCTTAGATTATGAAATTCTTTGGCTCTTTCCCGCCTCTAATGGTCAGACAGAAATTTAGCTCAGAAAAGTTCTAGGAATAGTTCCCAAGAAAGGGTGGTGATGTCTAAGTGAAGTTTCTCTCTTTCTGTTTCCCACCATGTGGATGCAAAGTCTCTAAGGTGAATAACTGCAAACCGGGCTTTGGTATTACTGTGGTATGAGTGCATGGAGAAAAGCCTTTCTAATTCTAGCAACCAAGTTTGTGCGGAAGTTCCACCTTGTGTCCCCTTAAATGGGTTTGTCTTGGTTCTAAGGAGATCCCGCATATGAGAAGCCCGTAGGGCATCCTCTTCCAATGTCTGGTCTCTCCTCCTAGGAATTCTTTCTCTTTCCTCATTGTGAGTGCTACTTTCCCCATGCTGGCCTCTATCCTACCCTGCCTCTAACCTCTGGAGGATTTGTTGTAGTAATTGTGTTACTTGGGCTCCCTGAAAACCTCCTGATTGATTGTTAGATTGTTCCCCTTGTTCCTCGTATTGTTCTTCTTCTTGAGAATCTTCATGTTGGGATCTAGGAGGAGCATTTTGGGCACCTCCTCTACGACCATGGGTTATGGGTGGCATCCTGCCATGAGTTAAGAAGAATGATGAGTTTTAGGGTTTATGATTTTCATTTTGAGTTTTCCTAAGATGTAGTGTGAGTTTAAGGTACATGGACCCAATTTCTTTAGGTCCCAGTGTAGCAACTTAGTGCTCTGATACCAAATATGTCATGCCCCGCAAGGGAACCAGGGAAATGCACAAAGGTTTACTTTGTAAAAGAAAACCTAAGTAGAGTTTTACGAAAAATTTTGAACTTTAAAAGTTTGCAAATAAACAAAACATAATCTAACTTCTTTCCAAGGTTCCCTTAAATGTAAATTAAAAACTGATAAACTATTAGCAACATTTACTAACCATACAAATTCCATTTCAAGTTCTTTATTGGAAAATACTTAAACACATTCATAATTAATTTCCATCTAAAACTTTTTAAAGATCAATTACTATAATTCCATTTCCTCTAACAAACATATTGCAATAGTACAACAAATGATTCATCAACATTTTACATAACTTGATACATAACAAGATTACATCTTTCCATTAAATAAACATCCCATATAACCCTTTTCCTATGTCTACCCATTATTACATCATTTGAAAATTACATTACATTTAAACTCCTCATAGGAGAATACATAAGTTTACAACAACATGAATAAGTACAAGTCTTCATTCTTCAACAGGTGCTCAGACAAATATGAATCTTCAGTTGTTTACATCTGCACAAGATACCTCGATAGAAAGATTTTCCACCCAACCATGTGAAACTGGTAAAGTTTCACCCCCCGTGCTAGGAGATAAACACCAAGACCACAAGAAGGAACTTACTAGGTTTTACCAAAAGGGTTGGATAACATTTCACACAAGTAAAGTACATTTCACAAGGGATTCTAAGGTTTGGGTAGGAAATCCTAAGCAACAACCTAAGTGAGTGTCATCGCATAGCCCTCACCCCTTGGGTTGTTCTGGTACTAGCCACACTGGGCCCCGGCCCCCAAGTAGGCACATGCGGAATTGAATGCCTTTCGTACAGACAAGCGCTATTTGATTTGTACCTATGCATAGGTACCTTCTCCCACTCCCATCCATAGCCTGTCCTAACGCTAATGGCATGGGCGAGGCACAATTTAATCTTTTTAATGTTTTGAACCCATCCCTTAAATTTTATTAGGTTATCACTTGGTTAACTAACTCATCAGTCGGTTATCCTGGTCTAGCCACTTTAGGGCCCCGGCCCCGCACTGAGAGCCACTCACTTAGGGGTTCCTAGGTTTCCTAACCCTAACCTATTCCCGTTAGGTTTTCCTAGCAAACCACTAACATGCTCAACATTATAACAGATCTACCCTAGGACGCTTAGGGGTCCTAAAGTTTAACTAGTTTGATTGTTGATAAGATTGAAAGAAAGAGTTTTATTTTCAGTTTTCTAGCCCCCATCCTAACATTTGACTAAGGATGGAATTTAGAAATCAATTATCTATTTGCAACTTAAAAACATTTATACAGTTAAAACATTGAATAAATATGCCTCTAGTCCAAACATTTAGCTCATCTAACAAATATAATATACATAACTTACACATATAAAATTTTATTTAATGTCACTTCACCCGACAAGTTCTTTAAATAATATTATTATATTATATATATATATAACAAATTTATTACATATATACATAATATAAAACTAAACCATCTAAATAATATATCTTAACAAAGAAAACACCTTAACATAAACAATTTTGACATATTTCTTCAATTTTAACATTATATTATATATATATAATAATATATATTATATATATATAATATAAGTCTAATTATCAATATCATATGTATTAAATTATTTAACCCATGTTTCAATTACTAATATCATATTATATGTAAAATATAATACCAATTTAATTTTAATAAAAAATTCAAATTATATTATATATATATAAGAATACCCATATTATATATATATAATATAATATCTAACTCAATCTATTGTTAAACACATATTATATTATATATATAATATATTAAATATATATTATATAAATAATACTGAAATCCCTTTTCAAATACTAATAATAAATAATAAAAAAAAAATTTGTTTTGTTTTTTGAAACTTTACAAGGGGCCCGCTCCCACGCGGTACCCCCGGGTACCGCCGACAGCGGTCGCTCCAACACGGCACCCGAAGGTGCCGCCGGTAGCGGACGCTGTCGTCCGGTACTGCGGGACCCGCCGCGACAGCGGCTTCATATATATATATTTTTTAATTTTTTTCATTTTTAAAACATATTTAATAAAATTAATATTATCTATTACATAATAATATTAATAAGACAATAAATAATTATTTATTGAATATTTTAGAATATCAAAACAATAGTAGGTTAATAAGTTTATTTATATTTATATTTTTTTTTCAAAAGGACATATACAGAAAAATATAACTCTATTAATATTATAAAATACAACGTTGTGTATTTTTATTTTGTTTATCTAATTTCTTATACATTTTCTATGGTTTAATATTCTGTGAATTTACATTTTATTCCAGCAAACATTAATATAACCAGGATATTAAAACTATTAAGTTTGCCGATATAACATAAACGATAATGCACAAACAGACATTACAATAAAATAATTATTTCATATCTTAGGGAATATCAGGGAAAAGCTCCAATCTGGTAAATAGTTCCCTGGTTGACGAAGCCCGTTCCTGCAGAATTCTTCCGCTGCTCCCTGTTCCTCCACTCCCAAATTTCTCCTGATTAGCCAAAGTTTCTCCGTTCCCAAAATAATTTCCAGCCCCCTTCTTCCGAACCAATCATCATAAATATAATCTCCTCTCCAACTATTTGGTTGGAGAAGTTTCTATACGGGAAGAAACTTCTCCAACTTCCATAGTCGGTTGGAGGAGAAACTAATCTCTCCCGTAACATAATAAAGTTTTGTTTATTTTTTTTTAATTAGAATATTCTCTAAAATAAGGTTTAATAATAAATTTAATTACTTACCTCACAAAGAATTCACATAGCACAATTGGTAACTAACTAGCCCCAACTTCTAGGAGGTTTCGAGTTCAACTCCCTCCTAGCTAGTTAGTTTTATTACCAAAAGCTATTTTATTTTATCTTATTTTATTTATTTCTTAATTTATTTTTATCAACAACCATAAAGCTAGTGCTATTTTGTTAATATAATTAAGTATATATTTATTTATATTTATGAATATATATATTTATACCTTAATATACATATATGTGTTCATAAACATATGTGTGCACCCATATGTTTATGACACATATAGTATAAATAACTCATTATTCATTTTACTAACATTTTATAACTATATAACCAGAAGATGCAAGGTACAAATAGCAACTTGATCTTAATACTAACATGAAAATCTAAACAGGGATAAGTCACTGAAACAGAAATCGATCAACAAGGACTCACATAGATAACCTACTGACAAAGTTGGGTATCCCTAACAGTAAGAAAAAGATCCAAACCCTAATAACTGATAAACCACATAATACCTCCCTACCAGGAACTGACCCGACGCTTCCCACCTAAGGTGAAAGATCAAGGATAAAGGTTTTCTTTTGTGAAGCTTGGTGAGATCTCCCTGACAACAACAATGATCGAGGATTTAAGGGATCGCTTAGACCTGTGGAGCCAGGTGGAGACGATACCCGGTACCTGCAAATCCTGCATCACCAAGAAGAGATACATATACATATAGATATATATAAATCAGATATATGCAAGCAGATGACTAGGATCGATACATCGTGTGGACCTCACTGAGTGAGTAACTACGACTTCGTCCTGAGTCATGAAAACACATCAGACACATGTATCCATAAACCAATTGAGAGAAGGGTTAGTATACAATCATTAGATAAAACATGTAAAACTAAACATATAATCAATGTAACTTTAACTGAGTATATAAATATCATCTGATGAACATATAATCCTCTATGAAACATAAACATGAGTGCATAGTTCTAACCATCATAAAAAATATCAAATCATAGTATCACTGTAGGAGAGGTATTACATCTTGCTTCATATGATCCTAGCCTTGATCCTATAACAGTGGACGAAGCCAGAGAATTGGTTAAATCAAGTGGAATGTTGTTAACCCCAGGATGGGATCTGACTTCTGCATTCCTCATTGATCAATTGAGAAAACAACTAGAGGGTAGCCTATCATATGAGGTTCACATTGGTGACATGATAAGAGGAAGTGGCTATGACCCTAAGTGCCAAGCTATTGCAATGTGGTCTATGGCCCCCAAAACTCAAAAGCCATCTCTATTAAGTATAGAGGATAAGATGGAGGGGAATAAAATTATATGGACTGTACAAAATACAACAGACCTTGAAGTCTCCAAGGCAGTAACTCATTGGGCTAATCTGAATGAAGCCAAGACAGCTCAGCTGTCAAAAAGATATGCCAAGTTGTTTGATAGTTCAAGCATGGTAGCCAAGGACAGAGATTTGAAAATGATGAAGATCAAACAATTGGAAGATGAGCTGGCAGAAATAAAGGTCAAACTTGAGGAAGCCTCAAAAATAATTCCTCCTCCTCCTCTGCAAGTTGAGGTACCTGTTCAGATAAATTTGGAGGCACCTGAGGGACCTGCTGAAGACTTGGAAAAGGTGAAATTGGATGCATCCCTGGACACTATAGCCAAAATAGTGCAGTACAGGCAATACAAAATAAAGGACAAGATGGATGCAGTTCATAAATCAGTCAGCCTATTACATCAGACCAATCAAAAGGTGAATGACTATTTAGCCACCTTGGAGCCACTCTATAGTATTTGGTCTGGGAGGAATTTGTTGTTTGATAAACTTGACAGTTTACAAGAACACAGGCCTGATATCCCAAAAGTAGTGACTGATGTATTTGAAAGGATTGGCCTAATAAGTGCAGCGTCAAAGTTTTTCAAAGGAAAGTCAAACCAAATAAAGGCTAGGTTAGCCATGTTTGATAAAGACTATAGCAAGTATTTTCCCCCGTTATATGATGACAATGGAAATGTGGTCAAGCTGGAAGATTGGAAGTTGTCAATGGGTCAGTTGGTAATCAAGAAAGATGCCTTCCTAAAAGATGATAAGGCTTTGGATGTGGAAAGAACTAACAATATAATTGATAATTTATTCAAAGTTGAAAGTGACTATATTAAGTTTATAGAAAAAGTTAAAAATGTGACTGATTCTACATGGGAACGGCAAGTCAACTTATTACAGGAGCTGCAGAGTTACGACTGGCCATCTGATGATGATGTGGTAGCTTGGGAAAAGCTAATAACAAAGAAGAAGAAAAAACCGGTTATCCAGCTGATAGAGGAGGAAGAAGAATAGATTGCACTTGGCACCTGATCCAAAATTTGAGGGAGAGCATGTTCAAATAGAGAATGATGTAAATTAGCTTGTAATGGCGGTCATCATTCATATGAAAAACTTGGTAACTGCTCTAAAAATATCTACAAACAAAGGTGCCAGCTGCGGAAGTTGTTCAGAATTGAAAAAATATGCCTTGCTATCTTTATTAAATATTTTCTGTTTGTATTTTCTTTTGTTTTCTAGTGCAAATTTCTATCAGCCATCCGAAGCTTGTTGCATCCTTTTGAGGATTCCAGGATGGTTGATTAGTATAAATAGTCAGTTTCTTTTGAAGATAGTGGTTGAAAAATATTTTTGTAAACGAGAGGTCTGGAATATAGAACCTTATTTTCTTGAAATCAAGGAAGACTGTATGAATGCATTTGATCAATTAATACAAATACACTGGAGTTTTGTTACTATCATTTGATTGTCTTTGCATGTGGAGTGTTTTAGTTTCTTTATATATTTAGATTGTAAGACAGTTTAAGTACATCTTTCACAAGGTGAATGTAGGGGTTGAGCTTAAGTTTCTTTCAAGGAAAGAGTAAAATCTTAGGGGAGGTCTCTGGGAATTAAATATCTATATGTGGATTTGATGACAGGTGTAGGAATGGAAATAATGATATGTTAGGCATGTCATTTGAGTTTCATTGTATTCATTTTAATAGATATATGTGAAGGTAGAGTTTGACTCTGATGCCCAACGGATAAGGGACTGGTTTTAGATCCATTTACATTGGTTTACTATCCAAGATATAATTGATTGAAATTTTATTTTATATGCATAATTTCCAGACTTGAGTCATATTATGACAAGTTCATAAATATGTATTTCAATGCTTTGAAGAAGCAATAAATGAGGTTAACCCTTCCCTGAGTTTAACTCTAAAAGGAAGAAGGATGAATATCCTTAAGCCATTGTGTCGTGTTGCTATTTTTATAATCTATATCATGATGTTGTGTATCAGGATAATTTGGGTTATACTAAGAGTTTTAGCAACTTATTGAGTTGGATTTTGAAGGCAGTAACAAAGCAGTGAAGGAGCAAGTTCTCAATTCAGAGCTCAGTTGAACATTGAATTGATAGAGGTACACCCGCCTGAGTATATATTACTCAAAGAGAAGAAGGTCTTAACCTTAATACCTTAGTAGTTTGTAACTTGCTAGGTTATAGCCATTGGGATTATTTGAGTAATTGATTAATCTGCAGGTTCAAACACTAACAAAATTGATGACTCTACTGGGGATTTATTTTGATAGCCTGCAATAGGTTAGTGCAAATCTTGTCTATTGTATGTTTGTAGACCAGTAAAAATAATTTTTCATTCCCGCTTGAGTAGTGGGTGGCGACTCTAAAGAAATCTGTGTTACCAATTGCTAATAGTTGCAAAATTTTGTAAAATTGTTGTCATTTACCATGAGTCGACCAAGGAACACTAGGTCTTACTATAAGGATCATCCAGAAGATAATATAGGTGATGAACTCCACACACCAAGCAGAAAGCAATGGTCTAGGAGAGGCCAAAATAATGCTAGTTCCCAGGCTCCTTCTCGAGAAAGATTTCATGTTCCACTTCCTCATGAAACTTCTTCATCTTCTGACGATCCTGAGCATGTCAAAAGGGTCACACCAGAGGTCTATATGCAGAAAGAAGTAGTCACAAAAGTAGGTTTTTTCCCTGCTAGAGAAACCCTTGAACAACCAGATGAAACCTCTACCGCTGAAACAACTTCATATGATTCTGAGAAGCTAAGAGAGGAAGTGATTGCCTTGAGAGAAAAGGAATGTGAACAATTAGCAGAAATTGCTAATAGAACGAAGGTAAGGGAACAACAGCTTCGTGAATTGCTTCTAGAAAGGGAAGAACTCCTCAAGAGAACCAAGAGAAATGAGACCCATGTTAGTGATCTAAACCAGGATGTACAAGGTTTGGATAAAGACTTGTTTGGTGATATGCAAGCTTTGAGAAAGCAAGCTCAGGATACCAGGCCCCAACAAAGTGAATTTGAGGGAACAGGCTATGTTTTAAGACAATTGAATCCCTCTGAAATAAAAAAAAAACAAAGATATTAAAATTGCCTCCACGGAAATGCCTGATAAGGGAAAACAAAAGGTGGTGGGTGTTGTTATAAATGAACCGAGGAAGGTTGTGCCCATTCCTGATGTACCTACTCAAGCTAGTATAGATTTAGACAGAGCTAGGAAAGCAAAGGAGGATTTGGCTATGCAACTTGAGAAACTTGAGTTAGAGGCTATTGCAGATGAAATGAAGAGGAAGATTGCCTTTCTACATGCTAACATGAATACATCTGCTAGTAGTTCTGTCCCTATTACCATAGGAACAACTTCATCCAGTCAGCCTAACATTTCAATTCCAAATACTCAAGCCTTTCACTCTTGACAATATCCATCTGGACAATTTCCTAGTCAAGTTCCCTTTATAGCTGGAGGTATAGTGGGAACTATACCCTGTCAAAATGTTGCAATTACCCCTCTGAATCAGCCAACTATCCAAAGACGACCAGTTCATTTGGATAGATATAGGCCTTTGTTTTTTAATGGTATTCCTGGCCAACCTAATGCTATTCCTAATGAAATCAGGAAGAAGATCCCATTATTCACTGGGAATAATGTTATTACTTGTGAAGAGCATTTGAAGTTTTTCACAGATAAAGTTAATGACTATGAGATTGAACATGAAGATGTCATTATGAAACTTTTTGTTCAATCATTGATTGAAGATGCTAGGGATTGGTACAGAGGGTTACCTGAGAACAATATTGCTTCATGGGATGAATTTGTCAGGAGTTTTAAAGAGCAGTATGCTGAACATGTGAATTCTAGTTACATGCTTAATGAATTTAATAATATCAAGAAAAATTATAATGAGAGCATGTCAGAGTTCAATAGCTGGTTTCAAAAGGCTATGTATAAATTGTTCCAAGTATTGAGGTTGGATGATGCAGTTTGCATGACAACTTATTTCAATTCCATGGATGGTAAAATGTCTTATCTCCTAAGAGATAAAAATCCCCGCACCCTTAGGGATGCATTTAAATTGGCTAGAAATAGTGAGAGTAACCGAAAGGCATCTGGCCAAATGTACAAGAGGGATGAGGGTAAATTGTGGAAAGAGACTAGACCACAAAATTCAAGGCCTTTTAAAGAGGAGGATAAAGGACCAGGTGCTAACAAGGAGTTCCCAACAAGATTTGATAAAGGTGGTAGAAACTTTCAAGATGCAAGACCCTCTTATCAAAGGCAGGACAAGGCCCCTAATTTGAGAGACATGCCTTACAAAACTAATTGGAAGGATGGGAGACCTATTCTCGATAGTAATGAATTACAAAAAGGGAGAGATACCTAGATCCCTTAAAGAAAAATACAACACACAATGTAGAAAACACTCCTTGGTGTGTAGCTTGTAATATGCCTCATTCACCTTTCCAGTGTGCTATGGCCCAAGCCTTAGGAGAAGAGGTTGATAACTCATGTGCAGGAGATTATGAAGAATCTGAAAAGCCTACCATTAACATGTTTACTATAGATCCAATAGAGGATTTTGTGTCCTTAGATGATGAAGCAAGCTGCCCAGATGTTGATCATAAGAGAAAGATTTTCTCTGATTATGAGCAACAAATATTTACTCAATCTGATCCTGAAGAATTTGATAACAATGATTTTAAAACTCATATGGTAGGATCTAGATTAGATGAGAAGCAATGGAGGAAGCCCAGTGAAGAGGAAATCAAAAACTTAACTGTGGCTGCCATAACACAAGCAAGTTCCTCATACAATTTGAGGAACAGAAAGGTGGATAATGAACAAGGAATTCCTAGATCAGTATTCATCAAAGGTAGTCCTCAGGATAAGGGTTTCCCAAAGCCCAATGTTATAGATGGAAAGGATCAAGAACTTGTGGGTGAAAAGAAGAAAGGGGAGGAAGTTAGTACTGACAAGATGAAAAGGAAAACTGGTAGGACAAAGGATCAATCTGATTCTCCTGCTGATTCCCCTGCATTTGATATGAGACATGCGTTGTCTCAGATGAAAGTGTCCATCCCTCTACTTGAAATGTTGAAAATAGAAGAGCACAAGACAGCAGCCTTGGCTCTTATAAATGAGCAGAGATTTGCGCCTACCAAACAAGAGGAAGGGAGTTCTATAAAAAAGCCTATTCCCATCTCAAATGTATGTGTTGGGACAATTGTAACACAAGAACCTTCTTCCATCAATCCATTTTATGTCACTCTAATTGTGAATGATTTATTGCTAAAAAATTGTATGATAGACTCTGGTGCTGCCACAACTGTGATGCCATATCATGTAATGAAAGAATTAGGATTGCAAGTTGACACTTCTAATGGCAGGTGTTATGCAATGGATAATAGGGCAGTGCCTGTTGTGGGGACTTTGGTTGGAATTGAGGTAAAAATTGTTGCATTCCCAGAAGCTACATACAAAATGGATGTAGTTGTTGTGGATACAGAGCCTCACTATGGCATGTTATTGTCAAGACAATGGGCTGCAGCAGTGGGTGGAAAGTTGGAACTAGATTTATCTAATGCCACTATTCCAGTGAATGGGACTGAAGTAAAGTTGTACAGGGAGCCCCGTTCCTCAGTTATGGTGGAAATGGTTGCTTCGAAAGCCCTTAATTGTTTTGTAGATATTGATATGAACAATTTTATGATTGAAGAAGTGATACCTCAGTTGAAAAATACAGACCCGATTGTGGATGAGTTGATGATGCAACAAGATAGCTTGTGGCAAATGTTTTTTGATGGTGGATGCTCCAAAGAAGGATCAGGAGCTGGTGTTGTTTTCATTTCTCCATCAGGTAATACTTTCAAGTATTCCTTTTTGTTGACTTTCAGTTGTACAAATAATACTGCTGAATATGAGGCCCTGATCTTGGGATTAGATGTAGCCATAAAGCATGGTATTAAATGTTTAAAAGTCCACGGTGATTCCCAATTGATTGTAGCCCAAGTAAGATCCCAATATGCCTCCAAGGATGAGAAACTTAAGTTGTATAAGCATGCTGTCTGGGATAGATTAGAATTTTTTGAAGCCTTTAATTTGCTCTGGGTAGAGAGGTCAAATAACATCATGGCAGACTTTCTTGCTAATGTTGCTTTGAAAAACAATGATATCACCCTTTCTGGTGTTTCCATGTTGGAAACTAAAACTAGGCCTGCAGTTCCTGACAATGTGTACAATTGGCAAGTTTTTGAGGATGATCTTGATATCCTTAGATTCCTTCAAGGCCTGGATCAATATGATGGTCAACAAATAGATTTTAATGAGGTATAGGAATGTATTGAAGGAAAAGAATGCATCATGGGAAATGAAATAGTTCAATTGCCTTCTAATCATATACCCAAAGGACTAGTAGAGTTGGAGGGAATGTTTAAAATAAATGATGGTTTTCTGTCCCAAAAGTCTAATACAAAATTGGAAGACTTAGAGGAGATAAACCTAGGATCAGAAAATTCCCCACAAATGGTATACATTGGAAAGAAACTGAGTAGGGAGATCAGAGGCAACTTGATTAGACTTTTGAAAAAGTACAAACATGTGTTTTCTTGGTCATATGATGACCTCAAAGCTTATAGGGCTGATTTATTCCAGCATGAAGTTCCTCTAAAGGAGGAAACCACACCCTTTAGACAAAAGCAGAGACCCATTAATCCTTTACTGGCCACCAAAATGCAAGTTGAGTTGACAAAACTGAGGGATGCTGGTATTATTGAACCAATTAGGCACTCAACTTGGGTTTCAAACCTTGTACCAGTGAGGAAGAAGAATGGTGACATCCGGCTTTGTGTTGATTTTAGGAACCTAAATGTGGCATCACTCAAGGATAATTATGGATTGCCTAATATGGAGGCTATGCTACATAGGGTGACTGGATGTGAACTCCTGTCAATGATGGATGGTTTCTCAGGGTATAACCAAGTGCTAGTCAAAGAATCAGAGCAATTCAAGATAGCCTTTACAACTCCTTGGGGAACTTATGTATATGTTCGCATGCCTTTTGGTCTAAAAAATGCTGGGGCAACTTTTCAGAGAGCCATGGATGTTTCTTTCAAAGAAATGATCAATGTCTTAATGGTAGTATATCAAGATGATCTCACTACTTTTTCCAAAAGGGCTGATGATCATTGTTCTCATTTAGAAAAGATTTTTCTCAAGGCCTTAGAGTTTGGTGTGTCCTTAAATCCCAGGAAATGTCAATTTGCAGTGACAGAAGGAAAGCTACTAGGACACATAGTATCAAAAGAAGGAGTCAGGATTGATCCTGAAAGAGTGGAGGCCATCAAAAGGATCCCTCCACCAAAGAATATAAAGGGTGTGCAATCATTTTTGGGGCAGATAAATTTTGTGAGAAGATTTATTGCTAACTTTGCAGAGCTGGTCAAGCCAATAGTAAAGTTCCTTAAAAAGGGAATAAAATTTGAATGGAGCTTGGAAGCTCAGCAGGCTTTTGAAAAAATTAAACAAACAATTCAAGAAGCTCCTATTTTGGTATCACCTGACTATTTAAAACCTTTTTCTCTGTTTTCTTTTGCATCTTTTCATACTATTGCAGCTGTCCTTCTGCAGAAAGATCAAGAAGGATATGAACATCCTACAGCTTTTTTCAGCAAGTCTTTGCAATCTGCTGAATTAAATTATGAAATAATGGAAAAGAAAGCTTATGCACTTGTGAAAGCAGTCAAGGCTTTCAGACCGTATTTGGTTTGTGCAAAGGTTAATGCTTATGTACCCCATGCTGCAGTAAAGGATATCTTGATACAGAGTGAAGTCACAGGGAAGAGATGTAAATGGATAACCAGGATTCAAGAGTTTGACCTTGAGATTCATATTACCAAATTGGTAAGAGGATTGGGACTTGCCAAGTTAATGACTGAGGAAAACATGGACCTTGTCTAGATAAACAATGTTGCTGCTAATGTTGATACAGTTACTAGTATTGAGATGCAACCCTGGTACAAGGATCTTGTTTATTTTATTAAAAATGCTAAATGTCCACCTGAATTGAATGATAATCAAAGAAGAAGCTTGAGATTACAGGCTCAAAGATATTTCCTCATTCAAGGTGATTTGTACTGGAAAGACAATGATGGCATTTTACTCTTTTGTTTGGATGAACACCAATCAGAGAAGGTGCTAAAAGAAATGCATTCTGGAATGTGTGGAGGGCATTATTCTGCTCGGTCAATAGCTCATAAAATTTTGAGGGCAGGATATTATTGGCCTGTATTGTTTAAAGACACTCACTCTTATGTTAGAAACTGTGAACCCTATCAAAGGTTCTCAAAGAAACTAAAATTTTCAGGTGCATTGTTATTAAATCCAGTTGTTGCAGAAGCCCCTTTTGCAATGTGGGGTATGGATTTTATTGGAGAGTTCTCTGAAAAGTCCAGTGGAAGACATAGTCACATTTTGGTGGCTACTGATTACTTTACCAAGTGGATAGAAGCTATTCCCACTAGAGGAGCAACAAGTGCTGTGGTAATTGATTTCCTGATGAACAACATAATCACAAGATTTGGTGTCCCAATTAAATTGGTTGTAGACAATGCAATGAGTTTTAGGTCTCAAGAAATTACTAATTTTTGTGATGAAATGGGAGTTATCTTGTCTTATTCAAGCCCATATCACCCATAGGCCAATGGACAAGCTGAGTCTAGCAATAAGAGCATTTTGCAAATCTTGAAGAAGACCTTGGAAAAGAATAAAAGAAGTTGGCATGAAAAGTTAAAGTTAGCACTATGGGCTGATAGAATTTCTGAGAAAAAAGCCACAAGGAAGTCCCCCTTTGAAATGGTATATGGTGCAAAGACAAGATTGCCAATTAATAATCTCCTTCCCATCTACAAGTTTATGCAAGAGGAAGATATTGAAATCATTAACCCACTACAAGATAGGATGGTTCAGCTGATTGAGTTGGATGAGATAAGAAGGGAAGGGCAGAAAAATAACATCAAACTACAGCAAAAAATGAAATATCTTTTTGATAAAAGGGCTACTGTGAGAAAATTTCAGCCTGGTGACATGGTTCTTCAATGGAATGCTAGATATGAAGACAAAGGGAAGCATAAAAAATTTGAGTCCTTATGGATGGGTCCCTTCATTGTTTGTCAGATTCATGGCAAAGATTCTTATTTTTTGCAAGGTATGGATGGTGAAGAGCAAGAATTGCCAGTGCATGGACAATTTTTGAAATTTTTCTTCAGTTGAAAGTTCTTTTTCCATGCACAGTAGGCTTGTATTATATGTATAGGTGTGTTTGCTTCTTGTTTTAGGTTCAGGTTTTGTGGTCTGTCTCCCAGAGATTCATGGTTTCTTGCTATGATCTTACAATCAAGCATCCTCAGATAGAGCCACTGTTGGGTATCCTAAAAGTTTTTCGAGGTTTGTGTCCAATTCCTAGTTTAAGTCTCCATGCAAGTGTTTTACCTAGCCTAGGGTTTGTAAAGTGTCGTGAAAATGGTTTTTGACATGTTCAGAAAAACCCTTACCCTAGGTCTTGTTTTTCAAAATGTTTCCAATTCGTTTCTAAAATTCATGTGGCCCTCTTGTTTCTTTTTCTTGGTTACCTTTAAGTCACTTAAGTTGCTATTTATGCATGTGCTTATTTGCCCCAAGTGTTCGCCGAATCGGGAAGTGTCTTATCAAATTGTAAAACAATCTGGCGATTCAGTGAATGAGTCAAATTCATGTTCACTATTAACATCAGTCGCCAGTTCTCTAGATCTTCCAGCGGTTATCCCAAACATCCAGCAAATTGGCGAATGCATTAAAGCCATGCTTTTTGACTACTTTGTTCGCTAAGTCTCCAAGTGCTTCAGTGGTTTCATTTTCTTTTCCGAGAACTAGCAAATGAGGGTTATCTCTAGTTCTCGCAGTCTTTGGCGGTCTTGTGAAACAATCTAGCGATTCAGTGAATACCTTGTTCGCTTATTCTCAGAATCTGGCGGTCAAGGGTCATGTCAACTAGAGAATTAGTGAATACCATGGATTGTTTTCATGATCAACGACCCTATTTTAATCTCAAAATATCTGTGGGTCCTGCATATTTGATCTGGCGAATGAGCGACTAAATACTTATAGTGCTATCCTCTAAATTTGGTGGTTCTGATGGTTTGCCTAAAAGATTCCAGTGGAGATAAGTTTTCTCGCATTCGCTTATTCTCAGAATAAGTTGGTAACATGCTAAACAATCTAGCGATTCAACGCCAGTGGTCGCCAGTTCTCTTAATAAAAGGACAAAGGTTAAAACAATCTGGCGAATAAGCGAATCAATGGATGATAAGTTTTAAGGTCTCAGTCGCTTATTCTCAAAATGAAATTTTCAATGATATGGAGTATTTGGAGAACTAGCGAATGCTCTTTGTTCGCTGATTCTCAGAATTAAATGGTTAAGGGTTTTGTTATTCAGAGAACTAGCGATAGCCATCGATTGATGAAGATCAACGGTCAATCTGGAATCCTAGTGTAAAGTGATGATTAAGGAAAGATTCAGTGAATCAGAGATTAAAGGGGTTCGCTAGTTCTCCAGACAGTCAAGTAGTTAAGTATATTTTTAAGTGAATGCGTGAACCCTTTGTTCGCTAGATCTCCAAGAAAATTGACCATCAGTCATAATATTAAGAGAATGGGAGGTGGCTTTGTTCGCTAGTTTTCTAAATGGTAATTGCAGTTAATTGTTTAAGTGGGAGCCCTTTGTTCACTGATTTGTGAAATGCAGGAATGGTTAAGGATGGGATTCCGAGAACCCGCAAAGCTAGTAGTCGCTAGTTCTCCAAATTTGAACAAGGATTAAATAGGGATTCAGAGAACCAGTGAAGCCAGTGGTCGCCAGTTCTCCGGTTGCTAGCTAGGGTTAGCATTATATTCAGCGACTAAGAGAAGCCAATAGTCACTGGTTCGCTAAATGGGCTCAGATGGAAAAGGTCATAAAGGGAAAAGAAAAAGAACCGTTGCCACATAGATAAAGTACTTTGTCGATTTGGACATGAAACCAGTAAGCCATCAAATCAGCTTCAAGAAAAAAGATTGCATGACGCAAACAGTTTTAAAGTATAGGATCATGATCATTGCCTCTTCACCTTGTTTTCAAGTAGTTTAATCTATCTGTCAACATCCGGACATGGCGAGCTCAAAATTTGAAATCTGAGGGTACATAAAATTGAATATGGGATCAATTAAGGAGATTTGCATTAACTATGGTAGTTGCACACCTTGGATTCATATCGATAAATAAGTTGAAGCTCATTGTTTATTTGATCAGTCTCAGAGTTCCTATTTGTCCAGAGAATTTTTGAGCATAAGGCATTTGAGATACAGAGAATTGAAGGTGTTTCTATAGCAAGAATGAGTCAACCTGAGAAGAGTACAGCATCTTCTAGTAGTGAGGCCAAGTCCAAAACTGGTGAGGATAGGAATAAGCCAAATTTTTCAGATGAATTCCTGAAACTGTTGCTGGGCTCCAGTCAGAACAAGAGGGTTGTTGATGACATGTTTGAAGATCTTTTGGAATGATGTAGAGACCCAATCACTCCAGAATTCTCAGGTTACACTATTTTCAACTTCTTTTATAGCAATAAAAATATGCATGTTCCTGTCTGTAATGGTTGGGTGTTAGGATTGGGAAAAATGGTTGTCCCTGATGTTTTCCTAGATGTTGATTTAATTGTTGCCCTAGCCAGAAGTTATGACCCTATCTCAAGGACAATTAGAAAAGAAGACCAATCACCCTTATTTACTCTTGATAGGGGATCTTTTATGAAAGCTTTTGGTCTATACACGTCCTTTTCAACTGAGATTGATTTGAACAAAGAAAAGGCAAGATACAGAAGCAATATAGGGTCAGTAAAAGACCAATTGGTTAAACATATGCCAAAACAGGATAAATACATAGCCCCCCTTCCTGCTAACATGAATGCCCCATACCAGTTCAAATCCCTCCATCATTATATGAGATATACTTGCTATGCATTATGTAGAGTTTTGGGAATTGATGGGAATGCAGAATTTTTACCAGCTGACTTGCTGATGATTATCTTGGATATTCAAAATCCCTTGGTAAACACTGACTATGATTACATTTAGTATGTGATTGATAGGATGCATCAAGGGCTGATGTCTATCAAAGAAAGTAAAAGTCCTATTGAGTTCATGCATTATTCTTTATTAATGCATTTGATTCTATTTTTCAACATCAACAGTTTTGATGTAAACATGTTAAAACCAAGGTTCACTTTCAAGGATCAGCACAATCCAGTGCAGTTGTGGGTGAGGATATGGAATTCTACCTCCAATGAAGCATATTTTTGTGTTTTTCAGAATTTCATTATCTTTCCAATTATCAGGATGCTAGGCATAAATGTCACCAGGCTATCTCCTAGAGTCCTTAGGCTTTTAAGACCATTGCAGTATGTGGATAAGTGGGATGGAAATCATAATTGGGGTGACTTCTACTTAGGAGATAATTCCACAATTATTAGATTTTATGGTTGTCCCCAACCCCCACATTTATTACCAAAGTATGTGCCTCCGAGAGTGGCTTGTTTGGAATTTGTTTGGCAATTAATGTGTACAGATAAAGAGCTTCTGGCCCCTCATAAAAAGGGTACGTTCACACCCAGGCAATTCAGGGTAGGTGACTTCTTGATCGGAAAGAGGGCTTTTCCTCAGATTAGTGCATGGCTACAACAATTCAAAATGGTTACTGGTGCTTGTAGGCACATAGATCCTGAGGGTTTTATCAAGATTGCCAGGATGACTTACATCCCAAACATTGGTGTGATCAAGGAGCATGAGGGTTTAGATGAAGAAGATGTGATTAGAAACATTTTGGATGAAGATGAGGTTAAGAGGAGATGGTACAGATTCTTTGATTTAGTAGATTTGTCTAACCAATTGAAAGCATCTCAGATTCCTTTTGAGGGTTTTTTCCCCGATCTTCCTTATTTGAAGAAGATTGATGGGATGATTGAAAAATATGATACCTTGGCAAATCAATTGGAAGGCTTGATTGATCAGAATAAGCCAGAGAAGAAGAAAAGGAAAGATTATTCATCTTCTGATGAGGAAGAATTCACTGATGAGTCACAAGAAGAAGATAGTCCTCCATAGGTTGAGGGACCACCAGTTGTTGATCTCACTCAAGATCAACCAGAAATAAAGGATATCTCAGAGCCACCATTGAAGAAACAGAGGCTTGAGGAAGGTGAACCTTCAAGGCATGAGAAACAAAGAAGGGAAATTGATAGAGCATCTTCTCTTGTACCAGGTGATAGGCCATATCATCATCAATTGAGGAAAGCAATAAGAGCAAGCAAGAAAATAGCCATTGAGCAAGAAAGCAGAGAAAAGTCCTTGTGGTTGGAGAAGGATATCAGAGAGGTCTATCAGGAGGAATTCTTGAGGGATGATCAATTCATTAAGACTGATGAGTTCAAGAGTTTTCTCATTTGGAACAAGTAGCAAGAAGTAAAGAAAGCTCTGCCTGAAGGTATGGAGCCAAGTGAAGAAACTTTGAGAGCTCTTGCTTCATATGATCCTAGCCTTGATCCTATAACAGTGGATGAAGCCAGAGAATTGGTTAAATCAAGTGGAATGTTGTTAACCCCAGGATGGGATCTGACTTCTGCATTCCTCATTGATCAATTGAGAAAGCAACCAGAGGGTAGCCTATCATATGAGGTTCACATTGGTGACATGATAAGAGGAAGTGGCTATGACCCTAAGTCCCAAGCTGTTGCAATGTGGTCTATGGCCCCCAAAACTCAAAAGCCATCTCTATTAAGTATAGAGGATAAGATGGAGGGGAATAAAATTATATGGACTGTACAAAATACAACAGACCTGGAAGTCTCCAAGGCAGTAACTCATTGGGCTAATCTGAATGAAGCCAAGACAGCTCAGCTGTCAAAAAGATATGCCAAGTTGTTTGAAAGTTCAAGCATGGTAGCCAAGGACAGAGATTTGAAAATGATGAAGATCAAACAATTGGAAGATGAGCTGGCTGAAATAAAGGTCAAACTTGAGGAAGCCTCAAAAATAATTCCTCTTCCTCCTCTGCAAGTTGAGGTACCTGTTCAGATAAATTTGGAGGCACCTGAGGGACCTGCTGAAGACTTAGAAAAGGTGAAATTGGATGCATCCCTGGACACTATAGCCAAAATAGTGCAGTACAGGCAAGACAAAATAAAGGACAAGATGGATGCAGTTCATAAATCAGTCAGCCTATTACATCAGACCAATCAAAAGGTGAATGACTATTTAGCCACCTTGGAGCCACTCTATAGTATTTGGTCTGGGAGGAATTTGTTGTTTGATAAACTTGATAGTTTACAAGAACACAGGCCTGATATCCCAAACGTAGTGACTGATGTATTTGAAAGGATTAGCCTAATAAGTGCAGCGTCAAAGTTTTTCAAAGGAAAGTCAAACCAAATAAAGGCTAGGTTAGCCATGTTTGATAAAGACTACAGCAAGTATTTGCCCCCGTATATGATGACAATGGAAATGTGGTCAAGCTGGAAGATTGGAAGTTGTCAATGGGTCAGTTGGTAATCAAGAAAGACGCCTTCCTAAAAGATGATAAGGCTTTGGATGTGGAAAGAACTAACAATATAATTGATAATTTATTCAAAGTTGAAAGTGACTGTATTAAGTTTATAGAAGAAGTTAAAAATGTGACTAATTCTACATGGGAACGGCAAGTCAACTTATTACAGGAGTTGCAGAGTTAGGACTGGCCATCTGATGATGATGTGGCAGCTTGGGAAAAGCTAATAACAAAGAAGAAGAAAAAACCAGTTATCCAGCTGACAGAGGAGGAAGAAGAATAGATTGCACTTGGCACCTGATCCAGAATTTGAGGGAGAGCATGTTCAAATAGAGAATGATGTAAATTAGCTTGTAATGGCGGTCATCATTCATATGACAAACTTGGTAACTGCTCTAAAAATATCTACAAACAAAGGTGCCAGCTGCGGAAGTTGTTCAGAATTGAAAAAATATGCCTTGCTGTCTTTATTAAATATCTTTCTATTTGTATTTTCTTTTGTTTTCTAGTGCAAATTTCTATCAGCCATCCGAAGCTTGTTGTATCCTTTTGAGGATTCTAGGATGGTTGATTAGTATAAATAGTCAGTTTCTTTTGAAGATAGTGGTTGGAAAATATTTTTGTAAAGGAGAGGTCCGGAATATAGAACCTTATTTTCTTGAAATCAAGGAAGACTGTATGAATGCATTTGATCAATTAATACAAATACACTGGAGTTTTGTTACTATCATTTGATTGTCTTTACATGTGGAGTGTTTTAGTTTCTTTATGTATTTAGATTGTAAGACAGTTTAAGTACATCTTCCACAAGGTGAATGTAGGGGTTGAGCTTAAGTTTCTTTCAAGGAAAGAGTAAAATCTTAGGGGAGGTCTCTGGAAATTAAATATCTATATGTGGATTTGATGACAGGTGTAGGAATGGAAACAATGATATGTTAGGCATGTCATTTGAGTTTCATTGTATTCATTTTAATAGATATATGTGAAGGTAGAGTTTGACTCTGATGCCCAACGGATAAGGGACTGGTTTTAGATCCATTTACATTGGTTTACCATCCAAGATATAATTGATTGAAATTTTATTTTATATGCATAATTTCCAGACTTGAGTCATATTATGACAAGTTCATAAATATGTATTTCAATGCTTTGAAGAAGCAATAAATGAGGTTAACCCTTCCCTGAGTTTAACTCTAAAAGGAAGAAGGATGAATATCCTTAAGCCATTGTGTCATGTTGCTATTTTTATAATCTATATCATGATGTTGTGTATCAGGATAATTTGGGTTATACTAAAAGTTTTAGCAACTTATTGAGTTGGATTTTGAAGGCAGTAACAAAGCAGTGAAGGAGCAAGTTCTCAATTCAGAGCTCAGTTGAACATTGAATTGATAGAGGTACACCCACCTGAGTATATATTACTCAAAGAGAAGAAGGTCTTAACCTTAATACCTTAGTAGTTTGTAACTTGCTAGGTTATAGCCATTGGGATTATTTGAGTAATTGATTAATCTGCAGGTTCAAACACTAACAGAACCCACCTAAAAGACTTTAATCCTAACTTTGTTAGGAACTCAGAGATGACTTCACAATACTCTTTGTTTACCATATGCTAATACACTTTGTGACATTAACATATATGAGCTTAGAACTGAAACAAGAAGACATACACAAATGTAGGATTGGAAACCAATAGCATTCTTATTAACATATTCAAAATTAGTATACAATCAAAACAACACAAGGATAGGAAAAGATACAAAATCCAGCTCCTCTATTAATAAAATACCATGGACAACCAGCCTGGGACCAAGGAAAGTTTTGGAACCCCTGCAAAATAAAAATTTCTACAACTTATACTCCCTAGTCATCATGGAATTCTCAAAGAGAATGCAACAAGCTATGGATGACTTAGGGTTAGGGTTTTAACCACCCAACCAACTGGAAATGGTCAAAAAGTTATTACTGGGGTAGAAACCAAGGCAACCAGGAGAAAGAAAATCCTGGAATGATCCTCAATCAAGAAAATTTCTCTGTGAAGGTATTGGGAATCATGAACAATGCTCAAAATGTCAACCCTCCAACATGCCTTGAGCACAAAACTGCACAGTAAAAACCCTGAAAATGATCACTCAACACCCTGGACCACACTGCAATGGAAAACAGATCATCTCTCACCAACACCAGTCACTTCTACATTGAATTCTAGTCCTTCTGGTCGCAGGAAACCCTTCAAAAATTTGAATTTGAAATCAAATGGCTACTTTATGGGGCTCTCAGCAAATCAGTGGTAGATATTTGAAATTAGGTTCACTTTAAGTCATGACCATCCGATCTTCATGTTTCGTAGGCTTTATGATTTACCTCTTAAAAGGGCCCCAGTCAAATTTAGCGAACTGGTGACAAAGGTTTCCGACAGTTCACGAAATACTTTTTACTTCTGCCAAATGATTTAGCGATTACATGACCTTGTTCACTGAATCGCTAAGACTTTCAGAATGTCACCACTTTATCATGTGAATGAGTGAACCCTTTGAACTTTGTCGGCACCGCTAACCTCATTTATCCAGACCGCCAAGACCTCAAACCCCACCTGGGCCCGCTTTATGCCACTTGTTGTTACCTCATTCATGGCTAATGCTCGGTCACCACTGACATATGACCCACCCACCGAAGCCTTATAATCGAATGGTAGGTGTAAGATCTAATAGCTCTGACAAAACTCATGAGAACTTACACCGACTGTAGATCATGTCCTCATCACTGATCTCTCTGAAAATGACCCCACCGTGCCGCATCATCCATGTCGACCAATAAAATTTGAACAATCTTGCACCACCTATAAAATGGCCCCACTAAGAACATTAAGCCGCTTGGAATATCGAACAACTCGTGCAAGATCTGAAAGGCTCGAAAGATTCTATGCGCTTACTTGCCAATCGTCGATGAAGAATCTCCTCCCATCTCTGACAACCTACTAACAAGAAACCAAATCAATAGATGGTGCATAATCTTAAGCCTCTGAAAAAACCCATAAGATTATATGTCATTCGTCGATTCACTGAGAGGATCAGGAACCACTGACACATCCGGAAACTAGGTCCCACTAACAGGTGTTGAGTAAGATTCAAAATCAATGGATGGCACATGATCTCAAAGGGGAAGAATATTCCTTAAGATCATGCACTGACCGTAGATTGAAAAGGCTTCACTAGAGGCACCACTGATAGGATCCCTCTTAGCAACACATGGACCAATGAGAGAATGCCAATTGTGCCAACATGGCAGTGGACCTGCCTATTTGAGAAGCTCTGTCATAAAGGAGAATCAATGGATGTCTTAAGTTCATAAGTGTCTGACACATCGCATGAGAAGATACACTAACCATTAGATTGAGATGTTGTCAGAAGACCGGGCCTAGGAAGAAAAAAGTCAAAACATTAGGAAGTATTAAAGCTTGAGACTTAGGAAAAATTAAATCACTAGGCGTTGGGAACTTAGGAAAGATTAATCGGTGACTTAGGAAATATTTAAAGGGGACCTACCAACACATGAAACCTAACTGCGTGACATGGTAAAGTTGGTCATTTAAACAACACATGCAAAATATAAGGTTTTAAGTGACCCACGAAAAGGTAATGCAACATTAGAAAAGGGCCAGGGTATTTTTAATTTTTTAAATCCAACGGCTACAAATTTGAAATTTTTTGCCTTAGGGTTTATGCCAGGGACCTAAAAAAAATTGTAGAGACCGACAGAAAATTGCTAAAGCCATGAAATTTTTGCATGTGCTAACAGTGGCTTTGTCTAGGGATGTATGCCTCTTGCAGGCATAGCAAGGACATAGAATCACTAGTTTAAAGAAGACCATCCCACTGGAAAAATTTGCAGACAACGGGGAACAAGCAAGGCAGAGCAGGCAACAAGACCAAAAATTAACAGACCAGGACAAAACAGGGCAGGGGCAAGCAATTTATTTACAGAATTTACAAAATGTACAAACCTAACTACTATTCATGGAAAACAGAATACCTCAATTCAAGTATTTCTTCAAGAATTGTCCATGAACTGGCAATTCCTGAATATCACCATTTAATTCTTTGATAATGTATGAATCTTGGCCCCATTTCTCATGAATTAGATATGGCCCTAGCTATATGGGATCAAATTTACCATGTTTCCCCTTATCCTCTAGTCTGGCATTCCAAACTAACACCAAATCACCAGGCTCAAACTTTCTATCAATAGTGTTCTTATCATATAAATTCTTAACCTACAACTACAATTTGGCATTCCTTGCAACTAATTCTCTTCTAGTCTCATCCAACCTAATGAGGTCCTCAATTCTCAATTGCATCTCATCATCTATGTCATCATCATATAGCTGAACAAATTTATACATTTCCAATAAGTTATTCTGAGGCATTCTTGCATGAATTTCATATACTAGGTCAAATGGTGCACAACCAATTGCCCTCTTCATAGTTACCCTATTATCCCATAGAGCTAATGGTAGCTTTGAATTCCATGCCCTCTTATTCTTTTCAAAAATTCTCTTTAAGATTTTAATCAAACTCTTATTAGTAGATTCTGCCTGACCATTTCCTTGTGGATGATAAGGTGAGGAATTAGAAATCTGAATTCCCAAACCTTTGCAAAAGTCCTTATATTCAGTAGACCTAAAGCACATGGCATTATCACTTACTATTCTCTTAGGACACCCAAACCTTGTAACAATATTATTCATCATAAAATCAATTTCCACCTTACTAGTTGCATTTCTTGTAGGTATAGCTTCTACCCACTTTGTAAAGTAATCAGTGGCAACTAAGATTCGTGAGTGTCCTCCACTTGACTTGTTTGGTATCTCCCCTATGAAATCAATTCCCCATTGTTGGAAAGGAGCCTGAACTTCTATTGGTTTTAATGGCACATTTCCTAAAAATTTAAGCTTACCAAAGAACCTTTGGCAAGCATCACACCTCCTCACCAACTATTCTGCATCCTTGAAGATTGTGGGCCACCAGAATCTTGCTCTCAAGATCTTATGAGTAGTTTTTTTACCCATATAATTCCCACCACAAACTCCCTCATGCATTTCTTTCAACAACTTATTAGCCTGATCTTCATCTACACACTTCAAAAATATGCAATCCAAATTCTTCCTATACAATTTACACTTCACAATTACATACTTGATGGCCTGTAATTTTAATGTCCTTTTCTGATTATCATTCATATTATTTGGACATCTCATACTTCTCAAGTAATAGATGATATCATGATACCAAATACAATCATCCATGTCACATGTGTAATCAATTTCAGAATGATTTACCTAATTTGCATCAAGATTGGATTGGGCCATCAGTTTTTCCAATCCTTTTCCTCTAACCAACTCAGTAATCTAGACCTCAACATTGAATTCTTGGATCCTATTGATCCATCTGCATCTTCTTCCAGACACCTCTTGCTGTGAGAAAATATCCTTCATAGCTGTACTTGGCACAAAAGCAATCATAGCTACTCCCATAAAGTAACACCTAAAATCCTTGATTGCCTTCACAAGTGCATAAGCCTATTTCTCATTTATGTCATACTTCAATTCTGCAGCCTGTAAAGATTTACTGAAAAATGCAATAGGCTGCTCAAAACCATCCTTATTCTTTTGTAACAAAACTGTAGCAATAGTGTGAAAAGATGCAAAGGAAAAGATATGCATTGGGACATTATAATCAAGTGCCTTAAGCACTGGTGCATCTTTGATAGCCTGCTTGATATTTTTGAAAGCCTCATCAGGCTCACCCTTCCAATTGATTGCAGGTCCCTTCTTCAACATCTTAGAAATAGGTCTAGTAACCTCTACAAAATTTGTCAAAAACCTCCTTAAGAAATTGACCTGACCAAAGAAGGACTGGATTCCTTTAACATTCTTTGGTCTCTTAATTTTATCAATGGTTGCTACCCTCTCAGGGTCAATTCTCACTCCTTGCTTCCTAACTAAGCGGCCAAGCAACTTACCTTCAATGACACCAAAATCACATTTCCTTGGGTTCAAAGAAATGCCAAATTCCAAGGCCCTCACAAATATTATTTCTAAATGAGTGCAATGGTCTTCTTCCTCCTTGGAATAGATATTTAGATCATCTTTATATACAATGAGGAAATCATTTATGAAATCTAAAAAGGAAACATCCATTGCCCTCTGAAAAGTAGCACCAACATTTGTGAGGCCAAAAGGCATCCTTACATAAACATATGTCCCCCAAGGTGTTGTGAAAGCTATCTTGAATTCCTTTGATTCCTTGACAATGACCTGATTGTAGCCAGAGAAACCATCCATCATAGACATCAATTCTGATCCAATTACTCTCTGCAACATAGCTTCCATATTGGGCAGATAATAATTATCCTTTAATGAGCTGATGTTCAGATTCCTGAAGTCTACACAAAGCCTGATGTCACCATTTTTCTTTCTCATAGGAACAAGGTTTGACACCCAAGAAGAGTGCCTTATAGGCTTGATAATTCCAACATCTCTCATCTTCATTAACTCTTCTTGCATCTTGGGTGTCAAAATGGGATTAATAGGCCTTTGCTTTTGCCAGAAAGGTTTAGCATCTTCTTTCAATGGAATAATATGCTGAAATAAATATTCTCTATAAACCTTTAGGTCATCATATGACCATGCAAAAACATGACTGAATTTTCTCAATAATTGAATCAAAAACTTCTTTACCTTTTGAGATATATCTCTACCAATGTATACCTTCTTAGGTGCCTCATGTGTTCCAAGATTTATCTCCTCTAGATCAGCATGATCTTCTCTTTTGATATTCTTTTGAACTCTATCCTGGTTATCAAAGATAGTCTCCAAAATAACAAGCCCCTTGGGCACCTTGTTAGTTCTAAGCTTAATGACCTCATTGCCAAAGACAACCTCCCTTCCTTCTACTGACTCAACCAAGGTTGAACAATGAAATTCCTGACCATGATACTGATCCTCACAACCCATAAAATTCAAGATATCATTATCATCATCAAAAACTTTCCAATTTTCAATATTATCTAGTATGCTAGGCCTAGCTTGAATTTCAACTTTAGAGATACCAGAAAATGTAATATCACTGGGATTGATTACAATATTGGCTAACAAGTCAGCCATCTTATTGTTACTCCTATCCTTCCACTCAATATTGAAGGCATCAAAATGTTCAATCAAATCCCAAATTGCATTCCTATATTGTTTCAACCTTTTGTTCTTGGAAGCATATACTGACCTAACTTGGGACACCACCAACTTAGAATCACCAACAACACTTAAACACTTAATACCATGCTTTTGTGCCAACCTCAATCCTAACAACAAAGCCTCATATTTTGCTATACTGTTGGTACAAAAGAATTCCAATGTGAAAGAAAACTTGTAGGTGTTTCCATCAGGAGAAATAAATAAAATACCTACTCCTGCACCATCTTTGCAATTTGCACCATCAAAGTATATTACCCACAAATCACCCTTCACAGAATTAGCACTTACCTCCAAAGAGATAGGTGAAAAAAAAGGTTCCTCTTCAAATACAGGGATCTCTACCCTAAAAGCATTAATATCAGTATCCACAAAACATGTAGTTTCATTATCAATATTTCTCTCAATCATGTGGAATACTCTTGGCTCTTGTTCAATCTTGATAAACTGATCATCAATCTTGAAAGTGGCATAGGATAGATCACACTGTAAACTTCCACCCATGGCAGCACTCCACCTTCTAGATAGTAGCATCCCATAATGAGGAGGGATATCGACCACCAAAACACTCACTAACTCTTTCTCTAGATATGTTGCCAGCCTATATGGCATTGCATTGATAGTCCCAATAACTGGTACCTCCCTCTAATCCATTGCACAACATCTGCCTTGCACTATATCAACTTTAAGGCCCAACTTCTCCATGATTTTAAAAGGCATGATAGTATTAGAGGCACCACTATCAATCATACAATTTCTCAACTTCATTCCATTCACAAGAACACTTAAAAAGAATGGATCAATATTTTCAAGGTTGGCATTGATAGAACTATCCAAGTATATTGGAGGAATTTGAGATACAATTCCCTAAGTAGCAACACCTTTCAAAGCCTTATCCTGAGATCCATTGCATGAAACATCATTTTTATGAACATTACCTACCCATGCAATAGCTTTGTCTTTGTGTTTCAGGATCCTCAACAATTCTGACAATGGTACCTTAACTGTAATTTGGGACAATACAGATAACATATCAATAGGAGTAGAAGAAGGAATCTAAATTTGCACTTCCTTAATATCCTTTTTCTTATCTAACATCTTAGGTGTATTGGCCACCCTCATTTTTTCAATCTTAGCCATTGTCTTAACTAGCCTCTCAATCTTACTAGAAATCTTTTCAATTCCAACTCCCTTAGGATCACAATTATTACCTTTTACATTCTTGAATTTCACCATGTGATCACCTTTTGATTTGTTCTCATTCGATTCTCCAGAGTTGGTACTCTTTATAAACATTCCTACATCTTTCTCATTTGTATTCCTTGCCACCATGCCTCTAGTTTGCACTTGGGCAATCATTTCTACAGTAATCCTATCCATCTCTTCTCTAGAAGTTCTTCTCAAATTTACTGGCTCAGAAGAAAAGTTCATGTTACATGTCTTCCTATCAATGTCTTCACTATCAGAAAAAACTTCTTGATGAAAAAGGGCCAGATTGTGTCTCGTTACATTTACATCTACCTCTTCATCAAAATTAGACTCTTCTTCATATCCTAGATATGAAGAAGCCATGTTTCATCCAACATCATCTTGATCTTCTTCTTGATCTATCTCCTCATTGCCACAATCTTGATTCACAGCCATAGAATGTGCAACTACATAATGTTGTGCAGAATGATAGGACTGGCTTGCAACACACCAAGGTATGTCCTCCATGACATTTATTGAAGCCTCTTGTAGAGGTTCAGGGACACCTCTATCATTGTTTCCTCTCATAGTAGGGACAATAGGCTTTCCATCCTTCCATTGTGTGTTGTAGGGGTAGTTCTGCAATCTATTCTGCTTATTGAAATTGTTGTTGAACTGAGGCCTTTCATTGGTAGGGGCACTGATGTTCCTATTTGTAGGTGCCTTCAAATCCTTCAATGCATTGAGCACCTTATCCAATTTATCTTCTTCTTTCCCCCTAGCTCCAACATTCTTATCATTTTCCTTTTTGTATTTCTTGTCCCCAAACAACTTTGGGTCATCTCTCTTTCCCCCCAATTTTCCTAATATTTTCATATTGTTCTCAATATTGACAGCAATCCTAAAAGAATCCCTAAGAGTTCTTGGTTCTTTGTCCCTCAAAAAATATCCCTTCTTTCCATCAAATGCATTGAAGTATGTGGTTAGAAAAACATTGTCATCTAACTGCATAACTTGGAACAACTTATGCATACCTTTCTGAAATCTTATGTTGAATTCAGCTATAGTCTCATTTTGATTTTTCCTTATGGTATTGAATTCATTCAACATGAAACTAGCATTAGGCCTATCACCATACTGCTCTTTAAAAAATTTCTCAAAAGAGTCCCAAGTATCAATACATTTGTCAGGAAGTCTCTTAAACCAATCTCTAGCATCCTCCATTAGAGATTGAACAAATAGCTTCATGACCACATCCTCATGCTGTACCTCATAATCATTAAGCATATCAAAAAATAACCTAAGATGCTCCTCACAACTAATAGCATTATTACTAGCAAACTTAGGTACCTTATCTCTAATATCATTTGGAAAATCATTTGGGTAGCCAAGAATTCCATCAAAAGTAATTTGCCTATAGCCTTCTAATTGCTTAGGTCTTCTTTGAAAACTTGAACTAGTGTTAACCCTAGGATCAACATTAGCATCTACATTTATTTGTGCATTTGACTGATGCCTAGGATCAACACCTATCCTTGTAGATGAAGAAGGAATTGAACTAGTAGCATTACTAAGTGGAATAGTAGTAGTCATAGATGGCATACCTAGTTCAATAGCAGATGGGCCAAGAGCATTAGCTGATGAAGCCTTCAAGAACTGGATCTTTCTTCTCTTTTCTGCAATGGAAGCTTCAATTTCAGCCTTCTCTAATTCTCTTTCAGGGTCCTCATCTTCTTTTCTTCTTCTCTCTATTTTTGTGTCCTTATTTAAATTGGGTGGTGGGACCCTGGGTATTGTCAATGATTTACTTGTTTGATGTCCCACCATCTTTTGCTTTCCTTTCTCACCAATGACAACATCAGGCCTAGTGATCTCATGCCCATCTTTATCTCTAGGAAAAGGAACATAACTTTGCACTTGTCTAACCACAAGGCCCTCCCTATCAAATTCATGATCTTGCAGTAAGCACTCTTGCTCACTCCTCAAGGAATCAAGATCACCAAAGACATCATGCTGCAAAGTTTTAGGAGAAGAAGCAAGCATCTTATTTCTCTCCTTCATTTCATGAATCTTTCTAAGGAGGGACTGTCCTTCTATCAGAGCATTAACCTTTTCAGCCTCTCTCTCCTCCTATAACCTCTTATTTATGGCATCTTGCTCTGCCAACTACAACCTCAATGCATTTAAATCATTAGGATCTACCATAATGTCATCAAAACCTGATGACACATCCATATCAGAAAGATTTTGATATGGGAAGTTGACTTGCCTTGGTCTCATGGGGTCTCTTCTGAAATTGTCCTCATCAAGATATAAATCAATCTCCAAACCCATCTCTCTAGCTTGTTCATCTTGACCTATAGGCAATGGACCCTTGTCCTGAAATACAGCTTCTGGGGTATCATAAAATCTATCTTCAAAGTGACCACCATCTGATCTAGGAACTTTGTCTTGTGAACCTTCCTCACTTGAGGAAACATGTGATGCTCTACCTCTAGTACTTCTTTGTTCTCTGATGGGAGCACTAGTAGACTCACCATTCCTTCTAATCCAACTCTTCTTCTCCTGTCTAGGCAATTTCTCCAGAGTGACCTCTGGATTCTTTCTGACAAAGGACCTAGTATTCCTCCTCTTGTCCATGATTTACAATATATAGCACTGGTTCTTAACCTTTTTGAGTTTCCACCCACCTATATGGGAAATATTTACTTGAAATACAATAGGAAAACAAGAGTGCACTTACAACCTTTATCTCTAGACTCTCCCCAGGAGAGTCGCCATTTTGTTGGGAGTTCCCTTTGATCTTCAACTTGCAAATTTATACTTTGATGGATAACTTTAATATAACTTTGACTCTATCACCACTCCAAAGTCTACAAGGAAGAGGGCCAATTAACAAAGATCAAGAGAGATCCTCCTACACTTTGAGCCTTATTGCTCAAGTGGGTGTACCCTTGATTCACTTCTTGAAAGGAATCACTAAATGATATACAACTATATACTCTTTACTAACTGCTTTAAGATTTTATCATTTGAATTTTTGTGTGTGTGGTTGATGACAATGAGATGCCTCTAGAGGATGGACCAGTGCCTTAACCTAGGGCAAAGAGTCACCCAATTACATACATTAGTTGAAGATCTTAACTCAAACACAATTGAATCTAGGATAAGTGCTTTTCCTATTACCCTTCTCCCTCAGACACAAGGACATCAGATTCCTGCTTGGTTGCAAACTCACTGAACCCACCTAAAAGACTTTAATCCTAACTTTGTTAGGAACTCAGAGATGACTTCACAATACTCTTTGTTTACCATATGCTAATACACTTTGTGACATTAACATATATGAGCTTAGAACCAAAACAAGAAGACATACACAAATGCAAGATTGGAACCCAATAGCATTCTCATTAACATATTCAGAATCAGTATATAATCAAAACAACACAAGGATAGGAAAAGATACAAAATCTAGCTCCTCTATCAGTAAAACACCATGGACAACTAGCCTGGGACCAAAGAAAGTTTTGGAACCCCTACAAAATCAAAATTTATACAAATTATACTCCCTAGTCATCTTGGAGTTCTCAAAGAGAATGCAACAAGCTATAGATGACTTAGCGTTAGGGTTTCAACCACCCAACCAGCTGGAAACAGTCAAAAAGTTATTACAAGGGTGGAAACCTAGGCAACTAGGAGAAAGAAAATCTTGGAATGATCCTCAATCATGAAAATTTCTCTATGAAGGTACTGAGAATCATGAACAATGCTCAAAATGTCAACCCTACAACATGCCTTGAGCACAAAACCACATAGTACAAACCCTGTAGATCATCACTCAACACCCTAAACCACACTACAATGGCAAACAGATCATCTCTCACCAACACCAATCACTTCTGCATTGAATTCTAGTCCTTCTGGTCGTAGGAAACCCTTCAAAAATTTGAATTTGAAATCTAAGGGCTACTTTATGGTTCTCTCAACAAATCGGTGGTCGATATTTGAAATCAGGTTCACTTTAAGTCATGACAATCTAAATCATGTTTCGCGGACTTTATGGTTTACCTCTTAAAAGGGCCCTAGTCAAATTTAGCAAACTAGCGACAAAGGTTTCCGCCAGTTCGCGAAATAATTTTTACTTCTACCAAATGATTTAGCAATTACATGACCTTGTTCACTGAATTGCCAAGACTTTCAGAACATCACCACTTTATTATGTGAATGAGTGAACCCTTTGAACTTTTTCAACACCGCTAACCTCATTTATCCAGACCACCAAGACCTTAGACCCCACCTGGGCCCACTTTATGCCACTTGTTACCTCATTCAAAAATAATGCTTAGTCACCACTGACATAGGACCCACCCACCTAAGCCTTATAATCAGACAGTAGGCGTAAGATCTTACAGCTCTGACAGAACTCATGAGAACTTATGTCAATCGTAGATCATGTCCTTGTCACTAATCTCTCTGATAATGACCCCAACATGCCGCAAAATCCACATCAACCAGTAAAATTTGAACAATCCTGCCCCAGCTAGAAAATGGCCCCACTGAGAACATTAAGCTTCCTAGAAGATCAGACGGCTAGCACAAGATCTGAAAGGCTCAAAAGATTTTATGCACTTACACGCCAACCATCGATGAAGAATCTCCTCCCATCTCTGACGACCTACTAACAAGAAACAAAATCAATGAATGGTGCATAATCTTAAGCCTTTGACAAAACCCATAAGATTATACATTGTTCATCGATTCACTGACAGGATCAGGACCCACTGACACATCTGAAAACTAGGTCCCACTGACAGGTGCTGAGTAAGATTCAAAATCAATGGATGGTGCATGATCTCAAAGGGGAAGAATATTCCTTAAGATCATGCACCGACTATAGATTGAAAAGCCTTCAGTGTAGGCCCCACTAATAGGATCCCTGTCAGCAACTTACAGACCAATGAGAGAATGCCAACATGGCAGTGGACCCACCTATTTGAGAAGCTCTATCATAAAGGAGAATCAATGGACATCTTAAGTTTGTAAGCCTCTGACACATCACATGAGAAGATATGCCGACCATTAGATTGAGATGTTGTTAGAAGACTGGGCCTAGGAAAAACAAAGCCAAAACATTAGGAAGTATTAAAGCTTAGGACTTAGGAAAAATTAAAATCACTGGGCGCTGGGAACTTAGGAAAGATTAATTGGTGACTTAGGAAATATTTAAAGGGGACCTGCCAACACATGAAACCTAACTGCGTGACATGGTAAAGTTGGTCATTTAAATAGCACATGCAGAATATAAGGTTTTAAGTGACCCATGAAAAGGTAATGCAACATTAGAATAGGGCCAACGTATTTTTAATTTTTTAAATCCAACGGCTATAAATTTGAAATTTTTTGCCTTAGGGTTTATGCCAGGGACCTAAAAACAATTGCAGAGACCAACAAAAAATTGCTACAGCCATGAAATTTTTGTGTGTGCTAACAATTTTCAAGCTTTCATATCAATATATTTGATTACATTCCAAATACATTAGCATATCTATTGAATTGCATAGCTTCATTGTTAGATTCATTTCTACTACTTGCTAGCATTCTCCTATTTTAATTTCAATATTAAGGTTGATTCCAAACTAGGGTTTGACCAAGGTAAACCCCCCCCCAAACAAACAACAAAACCATTTTTCTTGTAGTCACAAATGTGAAATCTCAGATCTGAAAGTGAATTTAGATACCCTTTTTGGCAATCTTTTAGGATCTGTGAACAGAATCAGAATTAGACTTCAAATAAATAATGTGGTCTTTGACCTTTTAAAAGGTCAAAGTCGACCTGTGTGAATTTGGAGAAAAGATTTATGGGTTTTGTCCACCTCAGCATTTCCAGTCCAGAATAGGTGACAAAATCTTTAGAAAGTTCATACAGAAGCCAGAATTCAACATTTTCCAAGTCTACCCTAATTCAAGGTTAGTATTTGCACATCAATTATTTTAGATTTCAAGCTTAATCCAACTATAGGGAAGTATAGGGTTTCTCTCTTTCATATTCTTCATAGATTGATTTGATTGTGTATTAACCTCTTGGTTGATCAAATTGGATCTCTCTTTTGGGAATTTGGATGTAGGAGTGAATCTTACATTTTACCCACACACATACACAAATAGAGGTGATTCCAAATCACTTCTATTCAATGATATACCAAATAGAGGGCCATGATTTCTAAGGATATCCATAATAGGTCTCACAATGCACGGGGTAGGTCAAAGAACCATAATTCTGCACCATAGTCTTTTGGTTCGTAGAAATCTCACTGGAAGGGAATTTAGAAGCACTCCATAGGATCTTCCAGAGTACCTCAGTAGCAACAATAGCAGTCTCAGTAGAGTCAGAGATAGAGACCTCCACAAGGACAATAGGACTCTAAGCCCAAGTAGTGGCATTCAAAGGGTTCTCAACATGATCAAAGAGATCAGATACAATCATCTAGAGGAAGCTATAGTGGATCTAGTATGATAGGTGGACAAGAGTTTATTCTAGACCTTAGGGTATTCATATTTAGGCTAGAGATCCATGTTATACATGTGGTGCTATGGGGTACATTGCTTGAGATTTTCCTTTGAGTCATCTAGCTAGCAGTCAAAGGGAGACAGATTTAGATTCTACTATAGGTGACATGGGAAGATCCCACTGAGTGTTTTCAGCCATTAATAACCACCAGGTTGAGCATCAGGCCATGGTTATTGAGGCCATAGGTAGGATTGGAGGTAGTATCATTTCTATTATTTTTGATTTAGGACATATTGAATCTTTTATTATACCTTTTATAGTGGAGTGGTGTGGGCTAGTGGTAGCTAGGTAGGATGTGAGTTGGGAGGTTGAGTTAGCCTCATGTGATAGGGTGTTAATTAGTTCCTTGGTGAGGGGATGTCAGTTACAAATTGGGGACATGACCACCTCAATTGACCTTTGTAGTACATCACTAGGATCCTATGATGTTGTTCTTGGCATGGATTGGCTTTTTTCCCACAATACCAAGATGGATTTTAGACATAATAAATTCAAGTGTGTGGATGATGTTGGTGTGCCCTATATTATCTCAGGAGTTCAGAGACCTATATCTCTTCGTATGATTTCCGCTATGCATCTTAATAGGTGCATGTGAAAGGGTTGTTAGTTATTTTCCATCACCATGAGTGACAGAGAGAAGGAGGTACAGAAGGATACTTCCCTCGATGACCATCCCATTTTGTAGGAGTTTACAAATGTTTTTCATTCAAAGCTACCTGGTATGCCACCACCTAGAGCAATGGATTTTCACATCGATCTTGTGCCAGGAGAAGAGCCTGTATCTCAGACACTTTATAGGATGACTACCCATGAGCTCAGAGAGCTCAAGATTCAGTTGGAGGAGCTCTTGGAGAAAGGGTATATTCCTCCAAGTGTATCACCATGGGGTGCACCCATCATCTTCATTAAGAAGGAATACCCCTATATTCCTCCACTTGGTGTGGCACGCACAACAGAAGGAAGCCCATGCTATAATTGCAAAGGGTGTGTGCGCACAACACCTTTATTTTGGTCACCGCCCATAATTCCTGGTCTACAAAAAAATATTGCTTCTTCCTCTAATGCCTACAAGAAACAACCTAAGGCTTGCATGAAGCACCTCCTTGGAGGCATGTGTAGCCTCAAGGGACTCTTGCGCTACCTCTTTGGAGGTATGCACAACCTATATTATACTGTAAAATAATAAAATAACTATATCACACATTACTTACTATAATATTTAGTATAAATATGATAGCATTGGTATTGTCATGCTTGTATACAATACAATTAAGAATTGAAGTGGGAATAATTTTTCATAGGAATAACTTGTATGAGACATTCGTAAATACAGATGAGGATTGGTATTTCCCAAAATTGACATCAATTTGATATAGCTAATATCAATGAAGTAGATTCCCCCATTTTTCTTTCAATATTTCATAAGATCTATTGAGTGGGACAACCTTGATCCCATTCATCATTGAAGCATCTCTATTTTGTGTCTCTTCAAAACTCAACTCTTTAGTCACAAGTCTGAGTCTCAGTAGAGTCTCCATCATTTTACCAATGAGAATCTCAATCTACTACTTAAATTTACTAAAAAGGAAATGCTCATAAAGGTCATCAATTTCTTTACTTACTCTTTACCTTGGAATATTTTCTTGAAGAATAAATGCATACACCAAAATAGCTACCTTTAATTCTTGTTGTTCAGAGGCATCCACAAGAAAATGTACAGTGCCAAAACCACCGGTTAAAGTTTTTTTATATAGTGTCATGTTAACAAGAAGTTAGTAGTAGTCCCATGTTTTCTTGTAGCCAAGTACTACTCTTGTTACATTAATTATAAGTGCAGTTGTTGCAATAACATCAAGCATAGATGCTGATATTACCTGAATGGGAGGTTGTTAGTTCAATTATGATGAAGATCCAAACCTGCATCTCCAGCTTTGATTAAACATAAAAAGTGATATGAGTAACTTGTTCCTGCAACTAGATTTTATTTGAACACAACTGGATAACCCAAAAAGTTTGATTTCCATTACTTTTCCAAGTTGCCAAACTGAATAAACTACCTCTAGTCACGCCCTTAGAAAATTGATCAGAACAAATCCCCTGATACCGATACCTGGTGAATATGAGCTTTGTAGTATAGATAGTCACCTTGTTAGACGAATCTCTACAGAGTTACATAGGGAAAAATATTTTAAAAGTCAAAATCAGTTGTTTGAATTCATTCTGTAAATGCAAATTAACATCACAGGGAACTGCCTCACAAAAGATAGAATAAAAAATATCAAAAGATAACTTGAGGCTCAACCACTAATATTGGTATAAGACTCATCTACAAGGAATGCAAGGGAACAACCCTCATCTAAAAACAAGCATCTGACATACAGTTTCCAATCATTGAAAGTAGCCATTCTACGAAGTTGATTCTATCGGCATTAATCATCTGTATAAAACACCTTTGGTTATGACTTTGTAAACCTGTCAAATGGGACCCTCATGGTCTAAAATCTTGGATGTATATTCTCTCTCACACATATAAAATAATATTGTTATTAGATTTCCCAAATGATAGACTAGTCACTTAGAAATAATCCTCAAAGTCACCCCCTAAGAACGTCCTCAACTGAAAATAATCAAACTTGTAGAAATTAGATTGGGAACTGACTAAGCAAAGGGGTCAAACGGATTGGTTAGGATCTCAAAATCATCAAGAAAGTTCATTTCTAGGTATACAATATGCAGAGACATCCAATTTATCTTTTTCATGAATGGGGTACAATTTGTATGATCTCAAAGTAGGCCACTCAAATTATGTATTTTCACGTTTAGACAAACTGAATAAAATGCAAACAAAAAGGCCTTGGTAAATCAATCATACAAACTCATAGGAATCTAAAAATGGGCATGGAGATTAAATCTCATGCCTAAAACATACTACAACATTCCTTATGCCATGAATATCAACTGGGTGTTAGATGCAAACCTCTGAAGTACGTCATTCACTAAAAACCAAACAAAATGCAAAGTGTAGATTTGGGCAATGACCTCCAAATGGATAACTTCAAAATACATCAGAACTAAACTCTGAGAGTTGCAACCCACTGTAGATGCTTAATGATAGACAAGGAACACATGTCCCAAGTGGTATCTCAAGAAAATGAATAGATCCTTTTTTAAGTGCACTTGAACTAGGGTCCCTTCAAAAGATCTTTTGAAGCAATGATTCGTGCCTTAGAGAAATTTTCAGAATATAGACTCTAAAATTTATCCAAAATTCTAGAGTCCCAATAGATTCTTCCCTCCAGAATTAATCACACCCCTTCCATTTAAAGAAGTGAACTTACACTATGTTCCTTAATGGTCTCATCCTAATCTCAAATTTAGATGCACCTTTTTAGGTTAAGACCTAATTAAAATTTAAGTTATAATGAGATAAGATGATTCCTAGTAGAGCTCTCTATGAGTGAAGTAAAACTCAAATCTCAAGTCATATTCTCTTTGTTCTCATCATGCAATTGTATTTCTCCATCCATCAAGAAAAAGTGAACTTGTTGTGGAAGATTTATTCACTAAAGTGCACTATGCATTCTTCATGTCTCAACATATCTTCATAGTGTTTCCAACACCTACAAAAATGAAATGAGTATCAAAATTTTCACCATCAAATCAAACCAAATAAGAAACATTAAAGTCTATCAAGAAAAACCTTACATTAATCAATTCCGAATAATTAGAATCTTTAAAAACTTGTTATAATTCAAGGGCTTCATCGTTATGTAACCATCTTCAGCACATATTCTCTTTGATCATAATCTTCATCTAAATCAAGCTCTTAAGGAAATAAGGATCCTTCCATATACCCAAAGATACGTGGAATGTCATTTTAAATATCATATAAACACCAAAAAATTAATTCCAATATGATGTTTACTTCTCAAAACTTAAAATATCATAAGAACTATTTATTCAAGTCATTATTGTATTTAATGCATTTGATGCACTCTTGATTCTTTAGGATGATTATAAATAATTTTAATGGATATTATAGCTTTATAAATTAGGAATGGCATTCCTCTATCTTATCCAAAAGGTAGATCTCATTAATATTGAGTAAAATGAGAGAAACTTTGACTAGTCCTAAAAGAGTTATATGTGATGATTAGTTGTTGTAGTCACAAGGTTCATTGAAAAAATGATTTTTCAGAAAACCCATGCGACACAACTGGCTGGATGATTTATTTAATCCATTTAAACTATTCCTATACTTATTTAAGACAAAAATTATATTTTATGTGCATAATCTAAATTTTCCATACTATTGCCCCAAATAGAGAAAAATTTGATAATGACTAGGACAACATTGCATGACTAGAAAAATTGTATTGATTTCCAAACCTCTATATCAATTTAAAATCATTGGATAGATTCTTAATACCTTGTAGACAACTTGCATTATTTATGTGGGAAATATTTCATGGCTCATTTGCTACAGACTTTACCATAGTATTGTTCCAGAGCTATAAATGTTGACCATAACTAGGAAAACATTATAACTAATGTAAAAAACATTAGAATAATTTCCCACTTAACTTTATGAATCCTATATGAAATTTTAGGGTCCCAAGATGAACTTGATTGATTTATTTTCATGGGAAATAATACTATACTCTAACAAACACATTTGTAAAGTAGCCTAGTCATGCCCAGTTCTTAAAAATGCTTTAAAATATTCTCAAACCTTTGAAGCCTATCATAATTTTGAAGTCTTTGATTTGAGATTGAATATTTAATGTATCAAAAAGGCTTGTAATAACTCTTTCTTCTCCAAATCGTGGTTTTTCAAATGGATGAAAGAGAAATATTTTTTTTATTTGTTGTTAACACAATCCATGAAGACGCCATGGCAACCATAGTCGACAAGCATAGGGGTATTATGTTAGAAATTAAAGTCCACCAAGATAACTAAGAGGTGGGGGGGTGAATCAGTTATCAGATAATTATAACTTTTATCAACTTCAACAGCATTTAACCATGTAAGAAATATAATTACCAACCATAGAAAGATGTTCATACACAATAACACAATGACACAAGATATGTTGAATAAGGAGCCTCTTGATCAAAGAGTAAACCCTAGTGGGAATGATGCCCATAAAAGATGCACTAATATGAATATTCCTTGTGAAAGGATGGACTCTGTTAGGAGTTTTATGAAATACATTCAGTACATATGAATCCCTACTAAAAGATTCTAACCCTGTTAAGAGTTATGGAAGACAAAAGGACCCATTGCACAAATAGCTTCAAGGTAAGATCGCTAAACACACTATCCAACTGATCTTTTTATTACTCAATAGAATAATACTAAAAGATTACTGATCTCAATAATATGTTACCTCTTCTCTAGCTATGCCAAACCGCACTCACTGCTACACCAGATCTCAATTTCATATCTATATACTTCACATGTCTTCCTTCACAAATTTGCTTTCACAACTGCATTAGCTCTTTTCCTCACTTCATGTGTTCATCAAAATTCAACCATATTACAACAAGGAAAAACATTCCTTCCTTTATACCACACACATGTAATTACAAATGAGTCGGCATCCAATTACAAAATAAAAGTTTCCACAGGCTACATAAAAAATTACACAAAATTATCAGCTTCCAAATACAATAATTATCCATCCTTGTAACCTCAAAATTTTCACTATCATGCACATCACTGACAATGTGTCTTAAACTTCCTTTTAACTATGCAAAACTAGATTCTATTCCGATTAAGAGATATCATCTGATTTCCACAAACCGCTACTCAAGAATACTGCCTGAATACTGCTTCTACCAAAATACTCATAACTTCCATGAATAAATGAATTATTATTTGCACTCATAACCATAAACATATAACATATCAAAGACTAAACCTCAACATCGCATAGCTCTATCTGCAATATCCCACATGCGCTAATCCGAACACTGTCTGTTCCTTTGCAAATCTCCAAAAAATCACCGTGTTGACATCAATGACAATCATAGTCATGAATGCAACAAAAACTTCTACATAATGGCTACCAAACATTCAACATTCATTCCTAACAATCTCCCCCATTAGCATTGATGGCAACATAGATGAAAAACATCCAATGTTCCAAAAATCCAATACTGCAACATTGTTTCTCTGAAAATGCTTTCAAGTTCTCTCAATCAAATCTTGCTTCATTTTCCTATTCAATTCTCTCCAATAGATGGTAAAAATGGTTTTTCATGTACACTTCTCTCATATTGACATCAATGATAGAAAATTTCATCATTATGTCAACAACAACTCCAATGTCAAAAGACACTATTAAGAAAAATACATTCACTAGAGTCCTCATGACTCAGCTCAGATACACATACTCCCCCATAGAGGAAGTACCAACATCCAATCTAGACAAAAGATAAGGCTCATAAACCAACGGATGAATGAAACCAACTACATCACTTCTCAAAAGTAGGCTGGGACATAACCTCAAGCATACCTCTCAGATACTCAAATGTATCCTTAGCAAAAGGCTTTGTAAAAATGTCTGCAATCTGCTCCTTTGTGCTTATGTACTCCAGTCTGACTTCTTTCTTAGCAACTTTCTCTCCTACTACATGATACTTAATCTCTATATTATTTGTCTTAGAATGTAATATAGGGTTCTTAGACACACTAACTATGTTGGTTTTGTCACAATGTATAACAACAAGTTCAACAAACTTTATTCCAATGTCCTTCAACATTTTCTTCATCCAAATTATCTAGTTACAATTCTTTGCTACTGCTACATATTCTACTTCTATTGTGCTTTGTGAAATGCAATTCTACTTCTTTCTTAGCCAAGAAACCAATCTTCCTCCAGGGAAAAAGGCTTCACTACTGGTGCTCTTTTTTGTTAGGAATTAATACTAAATGTTTGGCAATAATTATGTAGTAGTTTTTGTTGCATTCATGACTATGATTGTCATTGATATCAACACAATGATTTACTGGAGACTTGAAGAGAAGTAGACAGAGTTTGGATTAGCACATGTGGGTTATTGTAGTTGGAGCTATGAAATGTTTAGGATATATTTCTTGATATGTTATATGTCTATGGTTAAGAGCACAAACAGTAATTCATTTATTTATGGAAGTTATGAGCACTTTTGTGGAAGCAATATTTAGACAGTGTTCCTGAGTAGTAGTTTGTAGAAATTAGATGATATCTCCTATGTTAGGAATGAATGCAAAATATTTTGGCAGTCATTCTGTAGTAGTTGTTGTTGCATTCATGACTTGGATTGTCATTGATGTCAACACAGTGATATTCTGGATATTAGCAAGAAAGTAGGTACAGTTTTGTTTTGCACACATGTTGTATTGAAGATTGGCTTTTGCACAGTTGATGGTATGTTCTTTGGTGTGTTATTAACCTATGGTTAACAGTGCAAAAATAAATTCATTCATTTATGAGAGTTATGAGCATTTTGGTGAAAGCAGTGTTTAGACAGTGTTTCTGTGAAGTGACTTTAAGAAATCAGAGGATATCTCTTAGTTGGGATGGAATCTGATTTTGCACAGTTAAAGGAATGTTGGAGACTCATTAATGATGACATGGTTCATAGTGAAAATTTCAAAGATATGTTTGGAGAAAGTTACAGTATTTGGAAGCCGACAGTTTTATGTGAAATTTTGTGTGTAGCGTGTAGAATTTATTATTTTGTAATTGAGGACCGACTCATTTGTAATTATTTGAGTTTGGTATATAAGAAGGAATTTTTTCCTTGTTGTAATGTGTACTATGAAGGTTGACATGCGAATATATTCATGAAGTGAAGAAAAGAGCTAATTCAGTGATGAAGGAAGACTTGTGATTACAAAGATCTGGAATTGTGATCTTATGTAGCAGAGAGTGCAGTTTTGGCATAGTGTGAAGGAGGTAATATATTTCATATTATTCTATTGAATAATTATAATATCTTTTGGACAGTGGGTTCAGAGATCTTGCCTTGAAGCTGTTTGGGCAGTGGGTCCTTCTGTCTTCCATAAAATCTTAACCGGGTTAGAATCTTTTAACAGGGATTCAAAATCTCCTAACAGGGATTTATATGTACTGAATATATTTCATAAGACTCCTAACAAGGTCCATCCTCTAACAAGGAAATTTCATATTAGTGCATCATTTTGTGGACATCATTCCCACCAGGGTTTACTCTTTTCAAGAGGTTCCCTAGTCAACATATCTTGTGTTATTGTGCAATTGTGTATAGTTATCTTTCTATGGTTGATTAGTACATTAATTATATTGTTTAAAGTAGTTGAATGGTTAAATTATAAAATAACTAATTCACCTCCCCCCCCCTCTTAGTTATCTTGGGGAGCTTTACTTTCTAACAATTGGTATCAGAGCAGCACGTCCTTGAAAGAAAAGTTTAACAACTTAAGGAGATCCATGGCGAATTTCAGAAAAGAAAGCCCTAAGTTTGATGGAGTAAATTTTGACAGCTAGAAAGAAAAGATGAAGACTCATTTATTGTGTTTAGGACCAAGTTATTGGTTTATTACAAAGAATGAGAAGACTATCATTGAGGAAGACAATCTAGAGGTAGGAACTAAAGATGAACTAGATCTATTCATGTGTAACATACTTGCAAGAGAAGCACTCTTTTCAGCACTACTAGAGAATGAATATAGTCAGGTAAGATGTTTGAAAACATCTCATGAAATTTTGAAAGCTTTACATTCTACTTTTGAAGGTGATGAACATGAAAAGAAGGCTAGATTACATAATTGGATTTGTACATTTGAAGATATCAGAATTATGGAAGATGAATCTATTAGAAGCTATATTGGTAGGATGTCTGAGATTGTAACAGGAATAAATTCTTGTGGAGGTGATAAGATAGAGAATGAAGTGATATGGAAAATTTTGAGAACTTTGACACTAGTGTTCAAGTAGACAACATAGATGATTGAACAAGTGATACCTTGTACATCAAACTTTTCAAGAGAGACTCTTCTTGGAAGATTAGAAATAATAGAGATGAACTTGAGATTATCAGGAGAGCTACCTAGAATGGAAATAGCATTCAGTTCTCTTAACATTAGACCTACAAGAAGTACTAGTGTGAATGGAGATTATGCTAGCAGTAGAAGATCTAAATCTGAGGAAGACAAGATGATTGAAGAAGGTATTGCATTACTTGTAAAAAGAGAACCAGATGGTAAGAAAATCTTTAAATGTTGGACTTGTCAAGAATATGGTCATTTTGCATCTAAATGTCCTAAAAGAGTTAAGAAGTATAGAAGCAACTTTAAACCTAGGAGATCTAAAGAATGTTATTATGCAAATGATGAAGATCTTGAAGCAGGAATTGAAAAATATTTAAGTGACAGTGATAATGATAACTTTGAGGAAATAGGATTTGTAGCAATTAAAGAAGAAAGTTCTAAATCTGATAAAAGGGAAGAAAAAGCATTAGTTTCACAAGTTGAAAAGAAATCTGATTGGATTATAGATAATGGTTGTTCACATCATATGACTGGAGATAAAAGAAAGTTTGTTAAGTTAGATAATTATGATGGAGGAATTGTTAGGGTTGGTAATAATGCACCTTGTTTGATTAAGGGTATAGGATCTATTACTCTTGATGGAAAGACTAACATTGATGATATTTACTTTGTTGATGGATTGAGACATAATCTACTAAGTGTTGGACAATTGGCTGATAAGGGTTATCAAGTTTGGTTTGCTGAGAAAACTTGTGTGATAAAAGATAAAGATGGAAATCTGATTGGAAAAGGATCCAGAACTAGAGGTAATGTATTTTAGTTGAATCCTACTAAGATGGCATGTTTGATAACTAAGATTGATGATAGTTGGTTATGGCATAAAAGGTTTTGTCATATAAACTTTGATAATATTGTCAAGGTGAGCACTACACTTGTGGTAAGAGATTTACCTAGAATTATGAAACCTACTAACATGATTTGCAAAGAATGTATGATGGCAAAGCAGAAAAGGAGTTCATCGACAGAGAAGCTGGAGATTGTTCATACAGACTTGACTGGTCCTACTAGGACTAGAGGATTATATGGAGAAAGGTATTTTATGATTCTTGTTGATGATTTTACAAGGATGATGTGGATTGCATTTTTGAAAGAAAAATCTGAAGCATTTGATAAATTTAAGATCATGAAAAGCAAAATTGAGAATGAATCTAGAAAGAAGATTAAGTGTCTAAGATCTGATAGAGGTGGTGAATTTACATCTAGAGAGTTTAACACCTTTTGTGAAATGAATTGTATTAAGAGACAACTTTCAGCCCCTAGAACACTAGAACAAAATGGTATTGCAGAAAGAAGGAACAGGTCAATAACTAAAGCAGCAAGAGCTATGTTGTTTGAAAATGATTTGGCTAAGACTTTTTGGAGAGAAGCAGTGAACACAGCAGCTACACTATGAACAGAGTACAAATCAGAGTAGATACAAACAAGACACCTTATGAATTATGGTTTGGACATGCACCCTCAGTTAAGTATTTTAGAATTTTTGGAAGTGAATGTTATATAAAGAGAGATGATGACATAAGAAAATTTGATCCTAGAAGTGATGAAGGAATATTTCTTGGATATTCTTTAAAAAGCAAAGCATATAGATGTTATAACAAAAGAACTAAGACTATTGTTGAAAGTGCAAATGTAAAAGTTGATGAGAAGTTTAAAATTCAGGAAAGAATGCTTGATTATGAATCTGATGGAGAAGCATAACCTCAGCCTAACATTGAAAATGTAGAATTATTTTTTGAAACTAACAGTGATTTGCTGAATGAAAGTCATACTGAAGAAAATAGAGAAGAAAACAAAGAAGAAAGCAGAGAAGAATCTACAATTGGAATAAGATCAGTAACTATGACACCTAACAGGTATATTTTGAGACATCACCTTGTTGAGAAAGTTATTGGAAGTTTAGACAGAGGAGTTTTGACTCGAAATAAGGTACATTTATGTTTGATTTCTCAAATTGAACCTAAGACTACTAATGAAGCTTGTGAAGATGAACATTGGATTAATGCTATGAAAGAAGAACTGGAGCAGATTGAAAAAAACAAGACATGGGAATTGGTCCCTAGACCTGAAGACAAGAATGTCATTAGAACAAAGTGGGTATTCAGAAACAAGATGAATGAACAAGGAGAAGTGATAAGAAACAAAGAAAGATTGGTATGTAAAGGATATTCACAACAAGAAGGAATTGACTATGAAGAAACTTTTGCACCTGTGGCTAGACTTGAAGTAGTGAGAATATTTCTAGCATATGCAGCTTACAAGAAATTCAAAGTGTATCAAATGGATGTGAAATCAACATTTTTGAATGGTGAATTGGAAAAAGAAGTCTACATTGAGCAGTCTGAAGGTTTTCCTTTGACACAAGAAAGAGATATGGTATGTTGGTGATGCAGGAGCATCCTGGGTGTAAGAGCAATCTTGCATCACCCAAAAATATTTCTGTTTTTGTATTCAATAAAGGCTATTTTGTGCAGAGCTGCTATTTATGGAAAGTTACTATTTTTGGTAATTTTTTTTGTATGTGCTCAGAATGATCTGATTTCTTTCTTGGAGGTTCATTTTGGTCATATAAGTCTACCAGTAAAGTTTCATTTCCAGATCAAGTGCATGTTGGAAGATATTGAAGATTTTCGGTATTGGCAGCAGGGCACAGAAACTTTGAACTCAGTTTTGAAGGCTTTAGAGGCCCCGGATGAGGTCGAAAATGCAGGTGACGGGCGCTTGCGTTGGTCAAGCCTGTAGAGCGCTTCGTGGCATTTCAGAAATGGGGTTATAATAGCCGATCGGGTCAACTGGTGATGACTTATGGTCTTCGGAAGTTGGGCCACCTGAAATGGCGAAAAATAATTTTCTTCAAAATTTCTGTTCGGGTTTCAAAGGTTATCTTGAGCCGACTATGATGTAATAAAATGTAAAATAAAATAATTCTAAGTTTGGTCGGCCTTATTGGCTAAAATTCTGGAACCTTCCCAGGCGGTGGATAATTGCTTATATAAGGAAGGCTGTATTATTGTCTTAGGCAGTTCAGAATAGTTCTAGGTAGTAGATCTGGGTATTGATTCGAGGCTTTGTCCTACAGAATATTGTAAGGGATGCCCATGTGGCTTTGCATATTGTAATTCTAAAAGTTTGTAATTCCACATTTGTGGAGATAATAAGAAGCCAATTTTCTGTTCTTGCATATTATTGTTGTTGTTTCTCTATTTCTGTTATGTGTTTATGGTATTAAGGGGAGCACCCTTCATCAAGTGGTATCAGAGCAGGAGTTCTTGAGTGTGTAAACAGATCGCCGGCTGTGAGGCAGTTTGCACCAGGATCGTGGTTAGGGTTTCAGTGCGCATCGCAAAAATGCCTCCATGAAAAGAACGTGGCGGAAGACCTGGTGTTGTGACACCTGAGGTTAGAGAGCTGCAGAGACAAGTGCGAGCATTGCAAGAAGAGATTCGCAGAGGAATGAATCTTAATGTCAGAGACGAAAGCGAGGATGAAGCCGAAGAAGAATATCAAGAAGGAGAAATTGAAATTGTGAACCAGGAGGAAGAAAGACTTTTTCGGGCAATTTCCAAGATTGGGAAAAGACCTAAGATTGAGGTTCCTACATTTTCTGGAAATCTTAACCCAGAGGAATTGATCGACTGGATCAATGAATGTGAAGAATATTTTGAGTATGAAGATGTTGAGGATCCTGATAGGGTCAAATTTGCGAAGGCCAGACTGAAAGGTCATGCGAAGATATGGTGGCAAGAGATTCAGTTGGAGCGAAATAGAAGGGGAAAGGAGAAAATCACGAGATGGGATCAGATGGTGGATAAATTGAAGCGACAGTTCATTCCTGTTGATTATGAGCTTGACCTACTGAAGAAAATGCAGAGTTTGAAGCAAGCAGGAAGATCTGTTTAGGAGTATACAGAGGAGTTCTATCGACTTCTCATCAGAATAGGCCATGCAGAAGCTGATAAGGAGAAAGTTGCCCGATACCTTAATGGGTTAAGGCCAAGCATTCAGGAGGAGCTGAATCTGGTTCGAATGAACAGTATTGAAGAGGCATACCAGTTTGCCCTAAAAGTGGAGGAAAAGCTGAACAAGAAGTTTGAGAGCAGACAAAATGGAAGAGGTCACGGTGGACGATCTGGTGGACGGTCATATGGTGGCTGAAATGAAGATCCGAAAAAGAAGGATGAGGCCAGTAGCAATCAAAATCAGCGAGGAAATAATTCCAATCGCTTCCAGGATCAGAATAATAGAGATCAGAGAGGAAGAGGAAGAGGACAAGGATCTAGAAGAGGTGGCTTCCGTGGAACATGTTTTCACTGTGGAGAAGAAGGTCATAGGGCATTTGAATGTCCTCAGCACCAAGGCAGAATAGACAGGAGAAATGAAGGCCAGGCCAGAGTTGCACATGTCGATGAAGATGCTAGATCATCAAATTCTGAAGATGCTGAGAGAGGAGAAACGTTGATTAACAGAAGAGTCCTGTTGAGTGGTGAGAATGAACCTGAGCAAAGGAGGAGCCTATTTCGCACTAGATGCAAGTGCGAGGGTAAATGCTGTGATCTGATTATCGATAGTGGAAGCACTGACAATCTGGTGTCAGAAGAGATGGTGACAAAGTTGAAGCTCAAGAGATAGAAACACCCACATCCATATCGGATTGCCTGGGTGCAGGATGACCACAAGGTCATGGTCAGTGAACAGTGCCTGGTAAAGTTCAAGATCGGCGGGTACCAAGATGAGGTACTATGTGATATCATCTCTATGGATGCATGTCATATGTTATTGGGTAGACCGTGGCAGTTTGACAGATGTGCTGTACACAATGGTCGTGCGAATACCTATTCCTTGACAAAGGATGGAGTGCGACATAAGCTAAAGCCATTGAAGGAGACCGAAGAAAAGGTATGTGGTAATGCAAGAATAACATTTGTTGATGGAAGGAAATTCCTAGATGGTATGAGGCATGAGCATGTATGTTTTGCTTTAATTCCAAAAGCTGGTAAAGAGGAAGTAGAAGATGTTCCTGTAGAAGTTGCAGATTTGTTGAATGAGTTTCAGGATATTGTATCTGATAACGTGCCTGATGGATTACCACCAGTCAGGAAGATCAGTCATCAGATGGACTTGATCCCAGGAGTGAGTTTACCGAATAAGGCGGCGCACAGAATGACACCTGCAGAAAGTGAGGAGTTGAACAGACAAGTACATGAGTTGTTATAGAAAGGATTGATTCGAGAGAGTCTGAGTCCCTGTGCTATACCTGCGATATTAGCACCAAAGAAGAATGAAGAATGGAGGATGTGTACAGATTCTAGGGCAATAAACAAGATCACAATCAAGTACAGGTTTCCATTGCCACGAATGGATGATATTATGGACTGTTTCAGTGGAGCTGTGTATTTCTCAAAGATAGATCTGAAGAGTGGATATCATCAGATTCGGATCAGAGAAGGAGATGAATGGAAGACTTCCTTCAAGACAAAAGAAGGACTCTATGAGTGGTTAGTCATGCCTTTTGGGCTAACCAATGCACCGAGCACTTTCATGCGGCTCATGAACGAGGTTCTGAAAGAATTTCTGGGTAAGTTTGTCATTGTTTACCTAGATGATATTTTGATCTTTAGTAAGACATTGGATGAGCATATGATGCATATTCGTATGGTATTTGAGAAGTTGAGAGAAGAGAAATTGTTGATTAATTTGAAGAAGTGCAGTTTTGTGAAGAAAGATTTGGTGTATTTGAGATTTGTAGTTTCAGCAGAAGGTCTAAAAATGGACCCAGAGAAGGTACAGGCTATCCTTGAATGGCCTACTCCAAGGAGTGCTACTGAGGTAAGATCTTTTCATGGTTTGGCTAGCTTTTACAGAAATTTTATCAGAAATTTTAGCAGTATTTGTGGACCCTTGACTGAAACAATGAGAGGGGATAGAAAAGAGTTTAAGTGGACTAATGGGGCAGAAAAGAATTTTCAATTGTTAAAACAAAAAGTTACAGAACAACCTATTTTAGCACTTCCAGATTTTAATAAGGTGTTTCAAGTAGATTGTGATGCTAGTGGTACTGCAATAGGAGCTGTTATGAGCCAAGAAGGTAAACCTGTTGCTTATTTCAGTGAGAAGTTAAATGATGCCAAGAGGAAATATTCTGTTTATGATCAGGAATTTTATGCTATAGTTCAGGCATTAAAAAAGTGGAGACATTATCTACTTCCTAAGGAGTTTGTTTTGTATACTGATCATCAAGCTTTGCAATATTTGAATAGTCAAGGAAAGTTGAATCAGAGGCATTTGAAATGGGTTGAGTTTTTGCAGAGTTATACATTTGTTTTGAAACATAGGAGTGGAAAGTCTAATAGGGTTGCAGATGCTCTTAGCAGAAGGCAACTATTGCTGACAGAAATGCAGATTGAAGTGGTTGGGTTCAAGGAACTCAAGAATTTGTATCCAGAGGATCCTCATTTTGGTGAAGCTTGGAAAGCTTGTACAGAACCTGTTACTCTAGACAGGACGAAATGGTTGGATTTCATCATCCAGGATGATATGCTATTTAGAGGGAGTCAGTTGTGCATTCCACGAAGTTCTATGAGGGAGAATCTCATCAAGGAGAAGCATAGCGGAGGATTGGCTGGACATTTTGGTCATGACAAAACCCTTTCTTTAGTTAGTGAGAATTATTATTGGCCACAGTTGTAGCAAGATGTGAAGAAGTTTGTACAGAGTTGCAGAGTATGTCAGATGGCGAAAGGAGTGAAGCAGAATACAGGATTGTATCAGCCATTACCTGTACCAGAGAAGCCTTGGGAGGATATCAGCATGGACTTTGTTCTGGGTTTACCGAGGACACAGTGGGGACATGATTCAATTTTTGTAGTAGTTGACAGATTTTTGAAGATGACACATTTCATTCCCTGCAAGAAGACTAATGATGCTGTTCATGTAGCAGAATTGTATTTCAGAGAAGTAGTGAGACTTCATGGTTTGCCAAAGACCATAGTTTCAGATCGGGACACTAAGTTTGTTGGATATTTCTGGCGTACATTGTGGAAGAAGTTGAAGATAGATTTGAAGTTCAGTTCATCACATCATCCACAGACTGATGGACAGACAGAGGTGGTGAATAGGATTTTGGAAAATTTGCTGAGATGTTTGGTTGGAGATAAGCCAACAGGATGGGATTTGATTTTACCATAGGCAGAATTTGCGTACAATAATTCTGTCAATAGAAGCACTGGTAAATCACCATTCCAGATTGTATATGGAAGTAGTCCAAGAAATGCATCTGAATTGAGGAAGATAGATAAAGGAGAAATAAGTAGTGCTGAAGCTGAGGATTTTGCAGAACACTTGAAGAACATCCATGAGGAGGTAAGGAAGCATATTACCAAGATGAATGCACAGTATAAGGCTAAGGTAGATGAGAAAAGGAGGTATAAGGAATTTCAGGTTGGTGATGAAGTCATGGTTCATTTGCGGAAGGAGCAGTTTCCAGTTGGTACATATAACAAGCTGAAAATGAAGAAGTTTGGACCATGCAGGATATTGAAGAAACATGATTCAGGAAACGCATATGAGGTAGAATTGCCTACTGAGCTGAATATTTCACCAGTGTTTAACATTTCAGATTTGACGGAGTATCATGAAGGAGGTGTTGAAGATGAGATCACAGCAGCACAGTGGAGTATTTCAGCAACTAGTTCAGACACTAAAGAGATCGAAGATATACTGGACAGTCGTGTTGGCAGAAGCACAAGGAACAGGACATATGAAGAATATCTGATCAAATGGAAAGGATGACCTGTTGAAGATTCATCATGGCTAACAAAGGAGGAGGTTAACCATCTTGGTTTTCCTCTACACACCTGAGTCGTGACAGGGTCACTTCTCAAATTACCCTGGGTGTCTAATGCAGGAGCATCCTGGGTGTAAGAGCAATCTTGCATCACCCAAAAATATTTCTGTTTTTGTATTCAATAAAGGCTATTTTGTGCAGAGCTGCTATTTATGGAAAGTTACTATTTTTGGTAATTTTTTTTGTATGTGCTCAGAATGATCTGATTTCTTTCTTGGAGGTTCATTTTGGTCATATAAGTCTGCCAGTAAAGTTTCATTTCCAGATCAAGTGCATGTTGGAAGATATTGAAGATTTTCAGTATTGGCAGCAGGGCACAGAAACTTTGAACTCAGTTTTGAAGGCTTTAGAGGCCCCGGATGAGGTCGAAAATGCGGGTGACAAGCGCTTGCGCGAGTCAAGCCTGTAGAGCGCTTCATGGCGTTTCCGAAATGGGGTTATAATAGCCGATCGGGTCAACTGGTGATGACTTATGGTCTTCGGAAGTTGGGCCACCTGAAATGGCGAAAAATAATTTTCTTCAAAATTTCTGTTCGGGTTTCAAAGGTTATCTTGAGCTGACTATGATGTAATAAAATGTAAAATAAAATAATTCTAAGTTTGGTCGGCCTTATTGGCTAAAATTTTGGAACCTTCCCAGGCGGTGGATAATTGCCTATATAAGGAAGGCTGTATTATTGTCTTAGGCAGTTCAGAATAGTTCTGGGTAGTAGATCTGGGTATTGATTCGAGGCTTTGTCCTACAAAATATTGTAAGGGATGCCCATGTGGCTTTGCATATTGTAATTCTGAAAGTTTGTAATTCCACATTTGTGGAGATAATAAGAAGCCAATTTTCTGTTCTTGCATATTATTGTTGTTGTTTCTCTATTTCTGTTATGTGTTTGTGGTATTAAGGGGAGCACCCTTCATCAGTAAGTTAAAGAAAGTTTTATATGGATTAAAACAAGCACCTAGAACCTGGTATGCAAGATTGGATAAGTATTTATTGAAATTGGGATTTATAAAAGGAACAGCAGATAGTAACTTATACACAAAATAAATTGAGAATGGTTTGTTGGTTATAGTTATATTTGTTGATGATATTATCTTGGAGGAGAAGATGAAGCTAGTGACAAATTTGCAGATGAAATGAAGACTGAATTTGGATGAGCATGATTGGAGAAATGAAATATTTTTTGGGATTACAGATAACACAAAGCAAGGAAGGTATATTTGTAAGTCAGACTAAGTATTTGAATGACTTATTGAAAAGATTTGGAATGAAAGATTCTAAACCTGTTGGAACACCTATGGTAACTGGACATAAGTTATCTAGCAAAGATGAGACACCAACAATTGAGCAGAAAAAATACAAATCTGTGATTGGAGGATTGTAGTACTTGACACATACAAGACCTGATATAGCACATTTAGTTGGGATTATAGAAAGATTTCAAGTAGAACCTAGAGAATCACATTATGCAGTAGTAAAGAAGATACTGAGATATCTGAAAGGAACAATGGATTATGGATTATGGTAAGAGAATTCTAATGATTTTACTTTATGTGCCTATACTGATTTAGATTGGGGACACAGCATTGATGACAAGAAAAGCACCAATGGTGGAGCCTTTTTTCTTGGAAGAAAATTGGTCTCTTGGTTAAGTAAGAAGTAGAATTTTACTTCATAAAGTATGACAGAAGCAGAATATGTTGTAGCAGCAAATAATTGTAATCGGATTATTTGGATGAAGTAGATGTTGAAAGATATTGGAATAAAGTTTGATGAGCCTATTGTTATACATTGTGATAACACCAGTATAATGAGTATGTCAAAAAATCCTATTTTACATTCTAAGACTAAACATATTGAGATCAAGTATCATGTTGTAAGACAGAAAGTTGCAAAAAAAGAAGTAAGATTGGAGTACATAAGCACAAAGGAATAGATAGCAAATATATTTACAAAACCTTTACCTAAGGATACATTTGTGTATCTAAGAGGTATGCTTGGGGTTATGCCCCAACCTATTTTTGAGAATTGATTCAGATGATTGCATCCATCCAGTGGTATATGAGCCCTATCTTTCTTCTGGATTGGATGTTGGAACTTCGTCTATGGGGGAGTTTATGAGCTGAGTCATGAGGACTCTTGTTATTGTATTTTTTTGAAAATTGTCTTTTGACATTAAGTTTTTGTTGACTTAGTGATGGAATTTCTATCATTGATGTCAATGGGGGAGAGATATACATGGAAAACATTGTGTATTGTATGAGAGAGCTAAATAAGAAAATGAAGCAAGATTTAATTTGATATCTTGCAGTGATGTTGCAGTATTGGATTTTTGGAACATTGGATATTTTTCATCTATGTTGCCATCAATTCCAATGGGGGAGATTGTTACAAATGAATGAAAAGTATTTTGGTAGTCATTCTATAGCAGTTGTTGTTGCATTCATGACTTGGATTATCATTGATGTCAACACAGTGATATTCTGGATATCAGCAGGAAAGTAGGTACAGTTTTGTTTTTTGCACATGTTGTATTGTAGATTGGCTTTTGTGTAGTTGATGGTATGTTCTTTGGTGTGTTATTAACCTATGGTTAATAGTGCAAAAATAAATTCATTCATTTATGAGAGTTATGAGCATTTTGGTGAAAGCAGTGTTTAGACAGTGTTTCTATGAAGCGACTTTCAAAAATTAGAAGATATCTCTTAGCTGGGATGGAATCTAATTTTGCGTAGTTAAAGGGATGTTGGAGACTCATTAATGATGATTTGGTTCATAGCAAAAACTTTGAAGATATGTTTGGAGAAAGTTACAGTATTTGGAAGCCGACAATTTTATGTGAAATTTTGTGTGTAGCATGTAGAATTTATTATTTTGTAATTGAGGACCGACTCATTTGAAATTATTTGAGTTTGGTATATAAGAAGGATTTTTTTCCTTTTTTCAATATGTACTATGAAGGTTGAGATGTGAATATATGCATGAAGTGAAGAAAAGAGCTAATTCAGTGATGAAGGAAGACTTGTGAGTACAGAGATCTGGAATTGTGATCTTGTGTAGCAGAGAGTGCGGTTTTGGCACAATGTGAAGGAGGTAATATATTTTATATTATTCTATTGAATAATTCTAAGATCTTTTGGACAATGGGTTCAAAGATCTTGCCTTGAAGCTATTTGGGCAGTGGGTCAATCTGTCTTCCATAAACTCTTAACCAGGTTAGAATCTTTTAACAGGGATTCAAAATCTCCTAATAGAGATTTATATGTACTGAATGTATTTCATAAGACTCCTAACAGGGTTCATCGTCTAACAAGGAACTTTCATATTAGTAAATCATTTTGTGGGCATCATTCCCACTGAGGTTTACTCTTTTCAAGAGGTTCCCTAGTCAACATATCTTGTGTTATTATACAATTGTGTATGGTTATCTTTCTATGGTTGATTAGTACATTAATTATATTGTTTAAAGTAGTTGAATGGTTAAATTATCAGATAATTGATTCACCCCCCCCCCTCTTAGTTATCTTGGGGATCTTTACTTTCTAACATCCTAATCAGGATGGAATCTAGTTTTGCACAGCTAAAGGAAAGTTGAAGACTCATTGATAGTGACATGGATGACATCACAAACTTTGAGGTCACATGAGTGAAGAATTATAGAAGTTGGAAGCTGCCAATTTTGTGTAATTTTGATGTAGCGTGTGGAAACTTTTATGTTGTAATTATGTGTCAACTCATTTGTAATTATTTGAGTGTGGTATAAAGGAAGGAATGTATTTCCTTTTTGTAGTGTGGTTGAGTGTGATGTTGTATGAATGAAGTGAAGAAAAGAGCTAAGTATGTAAGTGAATTTGTGAAGGAAGATATGCGAGGTATGGAGATCTGAAATTGAGATCTGGTGTAACAGTGAGTGTAGTTTGGCACAGTCAGAGAAGAGGTAACATATTATTCTATTGAGTAATACAAAGATTATTTGGACATCATGTTTAGTGATCTTACCCTGAAGTTGTTTGGGCAATGGGTCCTTTTGTCTTCCATAACTCTTAACAGGGTTAGAATCTTTTAATAGGGATTCAAAATCTCCTAATAGGGATTCATATGCACTGAATGTATTTCATAAGACTCCTAATAGAGTCCATCCTTTGACAAGTAATATTCATATTAGTGCATCTTTTGTGGGCATCATTCCCACCAGGGTTTACTCTTTGATCAAGAGGTTCCCTAGTCAACATATCTTGTGTCATTGTGTTATTATGTATGAATATCTTTCTATGGTTGGTAATTATTGCTTACATGGTTTAATGTTGTTGAAGATGATAAAATTTATAATTATTTGATAACTAATTCACCCCCCCCCCCCCTTAGTTATCTTGGTGGACTTTACTTTCTAACAATTGGTATCAGAGCGGCAAGTCCTTGAAAAAGAAGTTTAATAGCTTAAGGAGATCCATGGAAAATTTTAGGAAAGAAAGCCCTAAGTTTGATGGAGTAAATTTTGACAGCTAGAAAGAAAAGATGAAGACACACCTACTATGTTTAGGACCAGGTTATTGGTTGATTACAAAAAATGATAAGACTATCATTAAAGAGGAAAATCTTGAAACATGGACTTCTGATGAGAGAGATCTATTCATGTGTAACATACTTGCAAGAGAAGCACTTTTGGCAGCCTTTCCGGAGAATGAGTACAGTCAAGTAAAATGTTTCAAAAAATCTCATGAAATTTGGAATGCTTTACACTCTACTTTTGAAGGTGATGAACATGAGAAAAGAGTTAGATTACATAATTGGATATGTGCATTTGAAGATATAAGAATGTTGGAAGATGAATCTTTTAGAAACTATATTGGAAGAATGTAAAAAATTATTATAGGTATAAAATCTTGTTGAGGAACAAAGACAGAGAATGAAGTGACATGGAAAATTCTGAGGACATTGACCCTTGTATTTAAGTAGTCAACATAGATTATTGAACAAGTTATACCTTGTACTACAAACTTTACAAGAGAGACTCTTCTTGAAAGATTGGAAGCAACAAAAATGAACATGTGATTTTCAGGAGACTTACCTAGAATGGAGACAACATTTAGTGCTCTTAGTGTTTGCCCTACTTTGTCAAGAAGCATCAGTGTGAGTGGAGATTATGCTAGCAGCAACAAATCTAGAAATGAAAAAGACATGAATATTGAAGAAAGTATTGCCTTCCTTGTGAAAAGAGAACTAGACGGTAAGAAAATATTTAAGTGTTGAAATTGTCAAGAATACGGTCATTTTGCATCTAAATGTCCTAAGAGAGTTAAAAAGTATAGAAACAATTTCAAACCTAGAAGATCTAAGGAATGTTATTATTCTAATGATGAAGATCTTGAAGCTAGTATAGAAAGAGCTTTAAGTGAAAGTGATACTGAGAATAATGATGATATAGGATTTGTAACAATTAAAGAAGAGAATCATGAAATTGATGTTAAGAAAGAAAAAGCCTTAGTTTCTCAAGTTGAAAAGAAAGTTTATTGGATTATAGATAGTGGTTGTTCACATCATATGACTAGAGACATGAAAAATTTCATAAAGTTTAATGAATATGATGGAGGAGTTATTAGAGTTGGAAACAATTCACCTTGTTTGATTAAAGGTATAGGATCTATTACTCTTGATGGAAAGAATAATACTGATGATGTTTACTTTGTGGATGGATTGAAACATAATCTTTTGAGTGTTGGATAGTTAGTTGATAAGCGATATCAAGTTTGGTTTACTAAGAAAACTTGTGTGATAAAGGATAAAGATGAAAATCTGATTGGAATTGGATCTAGAACTAGAGGTAATGTATTTCAGTTGAATCCTACTGAGATGACATGTTTGATTACTAAGATTGATGATAGTTGGTTATGGCGTAGAAGGTTTTGTCATATAAACTTTGACAACATTGTGAAAGTAAGTATTGCACTTGCAGTAAGAGATTTGCCTAAAATTATGAAGCCTACTAACATGATTTGCAAAGAATGTGTAATGGCTAAATAGAAGAAAAGTTCTTTTCCTAGTAAGAAGTTTACATCTACAGAAAAGCTAGAGATTGTCCATACAGATTTGAGTAGTCCTACCAAGACTAGAGGATTCTATGGAGAAAGGTATTTTATGATTCTTGTTGATAATTTTACAAGAATGATGTGGATTGCATTTCTTAGAAAAAAAACTCTAAAGCATTTGATAAGTTTAATATTGTTAAGAATAAAGTTGAGAATGAATCTAGAATGAAGATCAAATGTTTAAGATCTGATAGAGGTGGAGAATTTACTTCTAAAAGAGTTTAACACCTTTTGTGAAGAAAATGGCATTAAGAGATAGTATTCAGCCCCTAGAACACCTAAACAAAATGGCATTGCAAAAAGAAGAAATAGATCAGTGACTGAAGCAACAAGAGCTATGTTATTTGAGAATGATTTGGAAAAGATATTCTAGAGAGAAGTAGAAAACACAATAATGTATACAATGAACAAAGTACAAATCAGAGCAGACATAGACAAGACACCTTATGAATTATGGTTTGGACATGCACCCTCAGTTAAGTATTTTAGAATTTTTGGAAGCAAATCTTATATAAAGAGAGATGATGGTATTGGAAAGTTTGATCCTAGAAGTGATGAAGGTATATTTCTTGGATATTCTTTGAAAAGAAAAGCCTATAGATGTTACAATAAAAGAAGTAAGACTATTGTTGAAAGAGCAAATGGTAAAGTTGATGAAAAGTTCAAAATTCAGGAAACAATGCTTGATTATGAATTAGATGAAGAAGCTCATCCTAAACCTAACACTGGATCTACTAAATTATTTTATGAAACTGACAATGATTTGTTGAATGAAAGCCATAGTGAAGTCATTGAAGAACCTACATCTGAATTGAGATCTGAGATAGTGACACCTAGCAAGAGTTTGTTATGAAATCATCCTATTGGGCAAATTATTGGAAGCATCAAAAGAGGAGTTCTAACTTGAAATAAGGTATAAGAACAGTTATGTTTGATTTCTCAAATTGAACCTAAGACTACTAGTGAAGCTTGTGAAGATGAAAGTTGGACTAATGCTATGAAAGAAGAACTAGATCAGATTGAAAAGAACAAGACATGGGAATTGGTCCCTAGACCTAAAGACAAGAATGTTATTAGAACTAAATGGATATTCAAAAACAAGATGAATGAACAAGAAGAAGTAGTAAGTAACAAAGAAAGATTGGTATGTAAGGGTTACTCATAGTAAGAAGGAATTGACTATGCAGAAACCTTTGCACCTATTGTAAGAATTGAAGTAGTAAGAATGGTTTTGGCTTATGAAGCTGACAAGAAATTCAAATTTTATTAGATGGATGTGAAGTCAGCATTTCTGAATGGAGAATTGGAAGAAGAAGTCTACATTAACCAGCCTGAAGGTTTTCCTTTGACTCAAGAAGGAGACATGGTATGTAAACTGAAGAAAGCTTTATATGGACTGAAACAAGCACCTAGAACTTGGTATGCAAGACTGGATAAGTATTTGTTAAAGTTGGGATTTACAAAAGGAATTAAAAATTGTTTGTTGGTTATAGTTATTTTTGTTGATAACATTATCTTTGGAGGATAAGATGAAGCTAGTGACAAATTTGCTGATGAAATGAAGACTAAATTTGAAATGAGTATGATTGGTGAAATGAAATACTTTTTGGGATTATAGATAACACAAAATAATGATGGTATCTTTGTAAGTCAAACAAAGTACCTAAATGACTTGTTGAAAAGATTTGGAATGGAGAATTGTAAACCAGTTGGAACACCCATGGTGACTAGACATAAGCTATCTAGCACAGATGAGATTCCTGTAGTGGAACAAAATAAATATAGATCTATGATTAGAGGATTGCAATATTTGACTCATAAAAGACCTGATATAGCACCTTATGCAGCAGTAAAGAGGATACTATGATATTTAAGAGGCATAATGGACTATCGATTATGGTATGAAAAATTTGATGATTTTACCCTATGTGCAAATATAGATGCTGATTGGGGAGGCAGTGTTGATGATAAGAAAAGAACCAGTGGTGGAGCATTTTTCCTTGGAGGAAGATTGGTTTCTTGGCTAAGCAAGAAGCAAAATTGTATCTCACAAAGCACAGTAGAAGAAGAATATGTAGCAACAACAAATAATTGTAACCATATAATTTGGATGAATAAAATGCTGAAGAATATTGGAATAAATTTTGTTGAACATTTTGTCATACATTGTCACAACATAAGTACAATTAGTATGTCTAAGAATATTTTATTACATTCTAAGACAAAGCATATAGATATTAAGTATCATCTTGTAAGAGAGAAAGTTGTTGAGAAAGAAGTCAGACTTGAGTACATAAGTACAAAGGAGCAGATAGAAAATATATTCACAAAGCCTTTGCCTAAGGATACATTTGAGTGTCTAATGATATGCTTGGGGTTATGCCCCAACCTACTTTTGAAAAGTGATGTAGCTGGTTGCATCTGTCCAGTAGTATATGAGTCTTATCTTTCTTCTGGACTGGATGTTGGTACTTCCTCTATGGGGAAGTATGTGTATCTGAGTTGAGCCATGAGGACTCTAATGAATGTATTTTTTGAATAGTGTCTTTTGACATTGGAGTTTTTGTTGACATAATGATAAAATTCCTATCATTGATGTCAATGTGGGAGAAGTATACATGAAAAACTATCTGAAACATCTGTTGGAGAGAACTGATTAGGATAACCTAGCAAGATTTGATTGATGCAGAAGACTTGAAGCATTTTCAGAGAAACCATGTTGTAGTATTGGATTTTTGGAACATTGGATTTTTTTTCATCTATGTTTCCATCAATGCCAATGGGGGAGATTGTTACGAATGAATCCTAAATGTTTGGCAGCCATTATGTAGCAGTTGTTGTTGCATTCATGACTATGATTGTCATTATCATTCATTGTTAGCGCACATGGGTTATTGCAGTTGGAGATATGTGATGTTTAGGATATGCTCCTTGATATGTTATATGTCTATGGTTAAGAGCATAGATAGTAATTCATTTATTCATGGAAGTTATGAGAACTTTTGTGGAAACAGTATTCAGACAGTGTTCCTGAGTAGTGGTTTGTGGAAATCAAATGATATCTCCTAATCAGGATGGAATCTAGTTTTGTGTAGTTAAAGGGAAGTTGAAGACTCATTTATAGTGATGTGGATGATAGTGCAAACTTCGAGGTCACATGAGTGAAGATTTATTGTAGTTGGAAGCTGACAGTTTTATGTAATTTTGATGTAGTGTATGGAAACTTTTATGTTGTAATTGTATGCCGACTCATTTGTAATTATTTGAGTGTGGTATAAAGGAAGGAATGTATTTCCTTTTTGTACTTTGGTTGAGTTTGATGTTGTATGCATGAAGTGAAGAAAAGAGCTAAGTATGAAAGCAAATTTGTGAAGAAAGACATGCGAGGTACATAGATCTAAAATTGAGATCTGGTGTAACAGTGAGTGCGGTTTGGCATAGTCAGAGAAGAGGTAACATATTATGCTATTGAGTAATACAAAGATTATTTGGACAGTGTGTTCAGTGATCTTACCCTAAAGCTTTTTGAGAAGTGGGTCCTTCTGTCTTCGATAACTCTTAACAGGGTTAGAATCTTTTAATAGGGATTCAAAATCTCCTGATAGGGATTCATATGTACTGAATGTATTTCATAAGACTCCTAATAGAGTCCATCCTTTCACAAGGAATATTCATATTAGTGCATCTTTTGTGGGCATCATTCCCACCGGGGTTTACTCTTTGATCAAGAGGTTCCCTAGTCAGCATATCTTGTGTCATTGTGTTATTATGTATGAATATCTTACTATGGTTGGTAATTATATTTATTACATGGTTTAATGCTATGAAGATGATAAAATTTATAATTATCTGATAACTAATTCACCTCCCCCCCCCCATGTCAATTATCTTGGTGGACTTTACTTTCTAACATTTTTATCATCAACACTGCCTCCCGAATTAGCATCTGTATATGCACATAGGGTAAAACCATCATATTTTTCATACCACAATCCATAGTCCATTATACCTCTTAAATATCTTAATATCCTCTTCACTGCTACATAATGTGATTCTCTAGGTTCAGCTTGAAATCTTGCTACAATTCCAACTGAATGTGCTATATCAGGTCTTGTATGAGTCAAGTACTGCAATCCTCGAATCATAGATCTATACTTTTTCTATTCAACTGCTAGTGTTTCATCTATGCTAGATAATTTATGTCTAGTTACCATAGGTGTTTCAAATGGTTTATAGTTCTCCATTCCAAATCTTTTCAACAAGTCATTCAGGTACTTTTTCTGACTTACAAAGATACCATCATTGTTTTGTGTTACCTATAATCCCAAAAAGTATTTCATTTCACCAATCATACTCATTTCAAATTCAGTCTTCATTTCATCAGCAAATTTGTCACTATCTTCATCTTCTCCTCCAAAAATAATGTCATCAACAAAAATAACTACAATCAACAAACCATTTTCAATTTCTTTTGTGTACAAATTGCTATCAGCTATTCCTTTTGTAAATCCCAATTTTAAGAAATACTTATCCAATGTTTCATACCAAGTTCTAGGTGCTTTCTTTAGTCCATATAATTCTTTCTTCATTTTACACACCATGTCTCCTTCTTGAGTCAAAGGAAAACCTTTAGGCTGCTCAATGTAGACTTCTTCTTCCAATTCACCATTCAGAAATGCTGACTTCACATCCATCTGATATACTTTGAATTTCTTATAAGTTGCATAGGCCAAAAACATTCTTACTACTTCAATTCTTGCTACTGGTGCAAAATTTTCTTCATAGTCAATTCCTTCTTGCTGTTAGCATCCCTTACATACCAATCTTGCTTTGTTTCTTACTACTCCTTTTTCATTCATCTTGTTTCTAAATACCCATTTAGTTCCAATAACATTCTTATATTTAGGTCTAGGGCCCAATTCCCATGTCTTGTTGTTTTCAATCTGATCTAGTTCTTCTTTCATAGCTTTAATCCAATGTTCATCTTCACAAGCTTCACTAGTAGATTTAGGTTCAATTTGAGAAATCAAACATAATTGTTCTTGTACCTTATTTCAAGTTAGAACTCCTCTGTCAATGCTTCCAATAATCTACTTAGCAGGATGATTCCTTGATAAATTCTTGTTAGGTGTCACTATTTCAGATCTCACTTTAGGTGTCATTTCTTCAATAAATTCACTATGGCTTTCATTTAACAAGTCATTGTCAGTCTCATAGAATAATTCACTAGTTTCAGTGTTAGGCTTAGGATGAGTTCCTTCATCAGATTCATAATCAAGCATTCTTTCCTAAATTTTGAACTTTTCATCAAATTTAACATTTTTGCTCTCAACAATAGTCTTATTTCTCTTATTGTAACATCTATAAGCTTTTCTCTTCAAATAATATCCATGAAATATACCTTCATCACTTCTAGGATCAAACTTTCCAATATCATCATCTCTCTTTATATAGCATTTGCTTCCAAAAATTATAAAATACTTAATTGAGGGTGCATGTCCAAACCATAATTCATAGGGTGTCTTGTCTGTATCTACTCTGATTTGTACTATGTTCATTATATACACTATTGTGTTCACTGCTTCTCTCTAGAATATCTTTTCCATATCATTCTCAAATAACATAGATCTTGCTTCTTCAGTTACTGATCTGTTTCTTCTTTCTGCAATACCATTTTTTTCAGGTGTTCTAGGGGCTGAAAACTGTCTCTTAATACCATTGACTTCACAAAAGGTGTTAAACTCTCTAGAAGTAAATTCTCCACCTCTATCAAATCTCAAACATTTAATCTTCATTCTAGATTCATTCTCAACTTAATTCTTAACGATCTTAAACTTATGAAATGCTTTAGATTTTTCTTAAAGAAATGCAATCCACATCATTCTTGTAAAGTCATAAAAAAGAATCATAAAATACCTTTCTCCATAGAATCCTCTAGTCCTTGTAGGACCACTCAAATCTATATGAACAATCTCCAATTTCTCTGCAGATGTAAACTTCTTACTAGGAAAATAACTTCTATTTAGCCATCACACATTCCTTGCAAATCATGTTAGTAGGCTTCATAATTTTAGGCAAATCCCTTACTGCAAGTGTAGTAATTACTTTCACAATGTTATCAAAATTTATATGAAAAAACCTTCTTTTCCATAACCAACTGTCATCAATCTTAGTTATCAAACATGTCATCTAAGTAGGATTCAACTGAAATACATTACTTCTAGTTCTAGATCCAATTCCAATCAGATTTCCATCTTTATCCTTTATGACACAAGTTTTCTCAGTAAACCAAACTTGATATCCCTTATCAACTAACTGTCCAACACTTAAGAGATTAGGTTTCAAACCATCCACAAAGTAAACATCATTAGTATTAGTTTTTCCATCAAGAGTAATAGATCCTATACCTTTAATCAAACAACGTGCATTGTTTCCAACTCTAACAACTCCTCCATCATAGTTGTTAAACTTTATGAATTTTTTCATGTCTATAGTCATATGATGTGAACAACCACTATCTATAATCCAATAAGATTTCTTTTCAACTTGAGAAACTAGGGGTTTTTCTTCCTTAACAGCTATTTTAGGATTTTCTTCATTAATTGCTATGAATCCTATGTCATCATTATTCTTAGTACCACTTTCACTTAGAGCTCTCTCTATACTAGCTTCAAGATCTTCATCATTAGCATAATAACATTCCTTAGATCTTCTAGGCTTGAAATTGTTTATGTACTTTTTAACTCTCTTAGGACATTTAAATGCAAAATGACCATATTCTTGACAAGTCCAACATTTAAAAATTTTCTTACCATCTGGTTCTTTCTTCACAAGAAAGGAAATACCTTCTTCAATCTTCCTTTCTTCTTCATTTCTATATTTGATTCCACCAGCATAATCTCTGCTCACACTAATCTTTCTTGACAAAGTAGAGTGAACACTAAGAGCACTGAATGTTGTCTCCATTCTAGGCTAGTCTCATGATAACCTTAGGTTCATTTCTGCTACTTCCAATCTTCCAAGAAGAGTCTCTCTTGTAAAGTTTGAAGTACAAGGTATAACTTGTTCAATCATTTGTGTTGTCTGCTTAAACACAGGAGTCAATGTCCTTAGAATTTTCCATATCACTTCATTCTTTGTCTTTGTTCCTCCACAAGATTTTATGCCTACAAAAATTTCTAACATTCTACCAATATAGCTTCTAACATATTCATCTTCCATCATTCTTATATCTTCAAATGCACATATCCAATTATGTAATCTAACTTTCTTTGCATGTTCATCACCTTCAAAAGTAGAGTGTAAAGCTTTCCAAAATTCATGAGATGTTTTCAAACATTTTACCTAACTATACTCATTCTCTAGAAGGGCTATCAAAAGAGATTCTATGGAAAGTATGTTACACATGAATAGATCTCTCTCATCACTAGAACATGCTTCAAGATCATCCTCTCCATTCATAGTCTTCTCATTCTTTGTAATCAACCAATAACCTGGTCTGAAACACATTAGATGTGTCTTCATCTTTTCTTTCCAGCTGTCAAAATTCACTCCATCAAACTTAGGGCTTTCTTTCTTGAAATTAGCCATGGATCTCCTTAAGTTGTTAAACTTCTCTTTTAAGGACCTGCTACTCTGATACCAATTGTTAGAAACTAAAGACCACCAAGATAACTGAGAGTGGGGAGGGGGTGAATCAATTATCATATAATTATAAATTTTATCAACTTCAACAATATTTAACCATGTAAGAAATATAATTACCAACCATAGAAATATATTCATACACAATAACACAATGACACAAGATATGTTGACTAGGGAACCTCTTGATCAAAGAGTAAACCCTGGTGGGAATGATGCCCACAAAAGATGGACTAATATGAAACTTACTTGTGAAAGGATGGACTCTGTTAGGAGTCTTATGAAATACATTTAGTGCATATGAATCCCTGTTAGGAGATTTTGAATCCCTGCTAAAAGATTATAACCCTGTTAAGAGTTATGGAAGACAGAAGGACCCACTGCCCAAACAGCTTCAGGGTAAGATCACTGAACACACTATCCAACTGATCTTTATATTACTCAATAGAATAACACAAAAAGATTACTGATCTCAACAATATGTTACCTCTTCTTTGGCTATGCCAAACCGCACTCACTGCTACACCAGATCTCAATTTCGTATCTCTATACTTCACGTCTTCCTTCAAAAATTCAGTTTCATAAGTGCATTAGCTCTTTTCTTCACTTCATGCGTTCATCAACATTCAACCATATTACAACAAGGAAAAACATTCCTTCCTTTATACCACACTCAAGTAATTACAAATGAGTCGGCATCCAATTACAAAATAAAAGTTTCCACACGCTACATAAAAAATTACACAAAACTGTCAACTTCCAAATACAATAATTCTCCATCTGTGTGACTTCAAAGTTTGTGCTATCATCCACTTCACTAATAGTCTTCAACTTCCTTTTAACTACACAAAACTAGATTCCATTCCAATTAAGAGATATCATCTAATTTCCACAAACTACTACTCAGGAATACTGGCTGAATACTACTTCTACCAAAATGCTCATAACTTCCATGAATAAATGAATTACTATCTACGCTCTTAACCATAAACATATAACATATCAAAGATTAAATCCTCCACATCGCATATCTCTATCTACAATATCCCACATGTGCTAATCCGAACAATGTCTTCTCCTCTATAAATCTCCAGGAGATCACTGTGTTGACATCAATGACAATCATAGTCATGAATGCAAGAACAACTGCTACAAAATGGCTGCCAAACATTCAAAATTCATTCCTAACATATTATCCATGCAAATATAATATTATTAGATCTGAATAAAAACCATGAAATATTTCAAACCCTAAAATCAAGAGATACACCATTCAATCCTTATTGCACAATCACCATCTATGAATTTCATTATGCTTGTTAATACAAACACTATAATTCTCTTATTTTCTTATCAAAGTCATGCTCAATAAACCCTCAATCTTGAAAAATGAAGCATGAATGACCTAGCATTTCTCTCAAATGTGTGAAGGGTGAGTTATCATGAAAATGATGTGAAAATTGATATATCTATTATGTACCAATAGAGGTGAGTAGTAAAATTTGAAAATGAATGAAGTTCAAGACTTTACCTTCTAACTTTCATCATTTTTTGGTGTACATATTAGCATGTGATCTCATAAATGATAAATGAATAAATTAATCTATTCAAAAATTAAAAATTTTATTAAAAAATTAAATTATTCATATAAAGATGGTGACCATGGTTTAAATAGTATTTTTTCTTTTAATTCAAACTATCAAATTTAAAATGAAATGAAATTTAAAAAAAAAAAACTTTTAACTTTTATTCCTTATTTATTTTCTAAAAAGTGTCAAAATAAACCAACAAAAGTAATTTATAAAATATTCTAAGACTAATCAAGGGCTTGTAATATGAAATAAAAACTTTCAAAGCATGCTCCAATTACAAAAACGTCCTCAAACCAAATCACATCATAAAATTTAATTTCCAAGAACACTAGCATGATGTCAATGACAAGGTCATCAATAAAAATATCCATGTACTTCAATATATCAAATGAAGAAAACATATACATGTCTAAAAGGACTCCTTGAAAAAGTGCCTTAAGACCATTAATGAACAAGTAAGAACTAGATTGACTCAATGATATCAATTGAATGCATTTAAGAATCAGAACCAACTTGCGATTGTAGAACCTTGAAAGGATCTTGATTTTGAAGAGGAGGTCCCCTTTTTTTATAATGCAAAAAATGGGGCATGTGTGCAAGAGAACAATAAGTGACCCTTATCAAAATAAATGAAAAACAATAAATAGTTTTTTCATTATTAAAATGTTTCCCTACATATAAACTCTATATGAGATCAAGGGGGCTTTAGGTCATCATTTTAGTATCCTTTTAAATGTGTTATTTTTAATAAAATATATTTCTAAAGTAAAACTTTCAAGGAACTTATATGCATTACCAGATCCATCAAGGGGTGCATATTGTAATACCCCAAAAATGGGCTATAGGTTCATTAACATCTTACATCAACAATTTGTTAGAAATTGACATCAAAGTCCTAACCTAAAGCACATCTACACATCAATTAATCAAAAACCTAATTTATTATCTTAATTCTGCATCGAGGGATATTCCTTGAATATTCCTATTTTATCCTAATTATCTTTAATTTGATAATTATTTGGTGATAAATCATATTTATCTTAAAGTTTGATTAATTTAGTATTTTGAATATTTAATTAATCAGATTTAATTATCCCACCTAATTATTTAATTACATTTAATTATATTTATTCCTAAATTGTATTATTTAATTTTGACAATAAATCAAAAATCTTATGACTAATTGATTAAATTCTTATTTAATTGATTAATGTTAGTTGTCAATATTTAATAATATAGTTTTGAATAAAAGTTTGATTTAATAATTGATTAACACATAAATCAATTATTTCAAAAATCAGTTAAATTGAAGATAAATCACTTTATTTATTTAATTAATTCATAATTATTATGCACATTCAAAGACAAGTTAAACTTTAAATTAGAAAAGCAATTTAAGTTGTTATCTTTTCGAAACTCAACATCTATTTTGAGTTGAAAGTCGACCTAAACTTCTGATTTGAGTTAAAAACCTATTTTTGCATGATTTGCATGATTTTGTGAGTTAATCTATTTCTAATTTCTTGTTGACTCAAAAATCAACTTGAGTTTATCAAGAGTGATTTATGGCTTTTCTCAATGCATCCCCAAGCCCTAGATTTCTATAAAAACAAGGCTCAGCTCTTCACAATTAGCCTCTCTCAAATTTGCACAATTACTCTAGCGAATTTGTAGTTGAAGGATCGAGCACTTACGACAGGTGATTTGTGAGATTTTTCATTGTTGGTCATAAGAATATCATAGCATTCATTCATAGCATTCATTTATAGCATATCATTCTTATATTAATTTACATATCATTTCAATTCACTTCTAGATTAGATTCATACAATTTTTCATTTTAATTGCATTCAAAATATAAAAAAAATAGATTAATCTGCATTCATACAATTATTCATCTTTTGCATTTCAAATCCTTCATTTAGGTGTTGCATTGTCACTGATCTCGGTCTAATCTGAGAATACATACTCACACCTCCTAGAAGGTAGTAAATTGTCTGGTTAGCTTTGTTTCAATTACTTGTAGATTTTGATTTTGCTAATCTCTAATGTTTTACTAAAGTGTTGTGTCCACAACTAGGTACAATTTTCACACACACATTTTTGGCACCCACCGTGGGTCTCTAAAACAGGTTTCCATTTCTATTCTAACAATTTCATTCAATTTTCTGTCATTTTATGTCATTTCTATGATTTTTAGATTCAAGCCATACATTTTTCATATGAATTTTGTCAGAAAGTCATACCAAAACCACCTGACTATTGTACGACAATTGAGATTTTTGAGGCTCATATCAAAACTTACATATTGTCATTTGGGAGCTACTTTGTCATGTGGGAAGACACCCACTATCGTACGAGTTTCCAGATTATCGTACGAGAGGTAACTTACTATCATACAAGTTTTGCCATCAGAATTCAATTGTCATTTTAGATTTTTAGGTAGTTTTCTAGATTTGGTTTTTGGATTTGGACTAACAGCTAACCCTAACAATTGAGAAAAATTGCTAAAATAGGTAAAATCTACTAAGCGCATTGCGAGGAATTCAGGTATTCTAATATGGTCTGATAATATTTCAATTTGGATTTAAAAAGAACTCTCACATGTAAAGCTTGTGTGCCTTTCCATCTTTCATAATTCACACTTCAGTTTTGGGCTATAAAAATGAACATAGATTTGTTTTTTGCATATATATTACACATAGTAAATAGGCCCTATGAACACTATTTGTAGATGATCTTGAGAGAGTGGGCTTCATTCATTTATTCATGCATGTGAAGCTCTTCTTGATGAAGGATCCCCTTGTAGGTAGGGAGGATACTGATATTATCTTGTGTTCTACTTGGTTTGGTCCTCAGCTTTTGATTGATATGTTCTCTCTTCGGAGAGATCGATAGAGCATAGTTGTTGACATCACAAATCTTGGTGAGATAATTTATGTCTTAGTGTGTCAGATTAATCTATCTGCTATGTTTGGATAAAAGTGATAAGGCTAGAGGACTATGCTCTAGTCCCTTTTTGGGTAGTATCAAAAACTCAAATCCTTGGATCTAGATCAAGTCCCCATGTGGTATCTTTCCTGAGTCACCTTTTAGAGAGGGTTAACCGTAGTGAACATTCCCTTTATTGGGTCAACCACATGGATGGAACCTCAAGTGATAATAGCCATTTTTTCCATGGTAGCAATAGCCACTATATAATGTCCTTGTGGAAGAAATCTTCACAGGTGTGGTCTCTTTTTGGGCTATCAGATCTCCCTAGCAGCTCCTGATTGATTAAATTCTCTGACTGTGTCAAAATCTCAGTGCACCTGGATTGGATTTTTCCCTCTGGAGATCATAAAATTTGTAGAGTCAGACCATTACTACAAACCTTAGCGAGGCCAAATTGTTCATTTTCTAGGACTATGTGCATTATTGAAATTTTTTTTGGAACATACACAAGTAACATTCCTAGGCATTAGCACATTAAGTCACTTGATTGTTCATGCATAGGGTTGCTTTGTCCCCTATTCATTGTTTTTAGACGTACTTGAAATCACTTGCTTGATGTTCTGCATGCTTCTTTACTTACTTGGTTATTGAAAATGAACAATCCTAAAACAAACTTTGAATCTAGATAGAAAACCTTGCAAAACACATTGATTCTGAAAATTGAAAAATTGAAAAATATGATGCAAAAGTCCTTTTTGGAGTCAAAAGTCATCCCACAGGATCAGAAAGCCATACAATTTTTGACCCTTTGTCATATTAGAACCCCTAGATTGTCATATGAGAGCTTTTATATTGTCATGCGAGTTTTTTCAAAAATCACAAGCAAAAAAATCAAAACCTACTATCAATTATCATGTGAGCTTTGCAATTGTTGTATGAGTCTTGTCAATTGTCATGCCAGAGCTTACCCAAAGTCATACATGTTGGAAACTACAATTGAAGCAATTGTTGTATTTTCATTAATGTCAAACCTTAATTGGTAAGACTATTTCTATCTAAGAACGTACTATATCTATTTGATTGTTGAGAAGGGGATAGTCAAGGTTGGTAACAATAGCACATAAGGAAAGGTTGAGTTATCTTGATACTTCAATGGGTACTTGATTATGTGGCACAATGATAAGACAATGTATTGTTTATCTAAGTATGAATGAAGACTAAACTGGTAGGTTTAACCGAGCAAGAATGAAGAAATCTAGTTTAAGCCGAGTGACGTTAGTGTTGACCGAGCTAGTATATGCCGAGTAAAATCAGTGTTGACTGAACATCAGTTAATTGCCAAGGAAATAGTTTTTGTGGAGACTAAGCTTTCTAATGAAGACTGAGGAGTTGAACACTATATTAACTATGCATCAATATTTTTCATTTTAGGAAGAATTCAGATTTCCAACCGACATAGTTGAATTCTTGGATTATGTAAAACATGTTGACTTTATTTATTGATTGTATGGAAGTATTTCTTGCACTATAAAATGTTTTAATGTAAATCTATTAAGAGATTTGAGATATTTCTAGAAGGATAGATGAAGAACATAAAGTTGGAAGGATTCGATGAATCTGACCTAACCCTAAGATCTAGGAAGGAGATTAAGTGGAAAAAAATGTATTGACCTAATTGAGGAAGTATTAAGGAAACCTAAGCATGAGGTTGAAGGAGAAGTGGATCCTGGAAGTATTGTTGATGTTATTGACTATCTAAGAAGAAAAGGCTGAAGGAGAAGTGGTGTGATTGCTTGAAGATATTTTCAAGTAGATCAATGATGGAGATGGAAAAGGTTCACATTTAGTAAGCCATCATATGTGTGCAGAATTGGATCTGATATTTGCAAAGTGAGTTGTATGTTTCTCAGATCAATACTACTATTACTTTCTAACCATTGTATTAGTCAAAATCCTTTTAACAGAGGTTGACCTAACAGTCATTTGTATAAATCTTTTGAACAAGGTTGCATTCTAATGGAATGTATGTAAGTCTTATAACAAGGCACACTTTTAATAGAGTGATTGAAGTCCTTTAACTAGGTCACACTTAACAGTGTGTTTGTAACCTTTAACAGGGTTGGCTCTTCACATAGCTCACTTCAGAGGAGTGAAAATAATAGTAACATGTTACAAAGTGGTTTTTCCCAAATTGGGTTTCCACTATAAATCCTGGTGTTAATACTTGTTTGAATGTTTTGGTTTGAACAATTCTATGTTTTACAAGTTAGTTACTATTGGATAGTGGACTGCACTATTATATGTTTATGTTATGAAATTAGTAATGACCAAGTAGTTGTTGGTTGTTGGATCTAATTTTTTTAAGAGGTTTAAAGTTTTTTTTATACATCTAGACCTAATAACAACTGATTCACCCCCTCTCTTTGTTGTTCTAAATCATATTAAAAATTGGTATCATAGCTATTGGTGCTTATACAAAACAATTTGAAAGGTACTTGAACAAAATGATCAGGATGTATAAGAAGGAGGTACCGAAGCTAAATAAGGAGAACTTCTCTACATGTCAAATTTGATGAGTATGTAGAGAATAATGAAGCTGATAGAAAAAGAGAACCAGAAGATTATAGATCTTTTGTGTATATAGAGAAAGGAGAGGCAAGTGACAAAATTTCACCTAATGTAGAGTCTCGGGTAAGAAATGTTAAGCATCAGGAAAAAAATGCTAAGAGATGAGAAGAACGTGTCGAGTGACAAGAGGAAGCTAGCGAGTATTGGGAAGAGGTTTCTAAGCATTCAAAAGTTGAATCTGACAATCTTGTTGGTGAACCTGAAGAGCAAGATGAAAGGAGAGAGGAACCTATTTTGGAACAATATGTAAGGAGACATCACAAGCCTAAATAGATAATTGGATATAAAGATATTGGAGTTCTGACCAGAAGAAAGATAAGAGATCCGACATGTTTACTATGTGAATTTGAGCCTAAGACAACAAGGGAGGCAATAGAAAATGAAGATTGGATACAAGAAATGAATGAGGAGATAGACCAGATAGAGAAGAATGATACCTGGACTTTGGTGCCGAGACTAGAAAATAAAAATGTCATTGGAACAAAGTGGGTGTTCCAGAATAAGCTGAATGAGCATGGTCAAATCACAAGAAATGAGGCTAGGCTGGTATGCAAAGGCTACACACAAGAAGAAGGAATAGATTATGGGGAGACATTTTCCCCTATAGCTAGAGTGGAAGGAGTACAAACCTTACTTGCATATGCTACCTAAAAATATTTCAAGGTATACAAAATGGATGTTAAGTCTACATTTTTAAATGGTATATTAGAAGAAGTGTAAATTTAACAGCCAGAAGGATTTGTTGACCCAAACAACAGACACATGGTTTGCAAACTGAATAAAGCACTATATGGGCTAAAGCAAGCTCCCAGAGCATGGTATGAGAGACTGCACAACTACCTCATACAGATTGGATTCTCAAGGAAAAATGACATAAGCAATCTGTACATGAAAGATGAAGAAGGTAAAGGAATCTTATTGGCTAAGATTTTTGTAGATGATATTATATTGGGTAGACAAGATGCCTTGTGTAAGAAATTTTCAAATGAAATGCAAACTGAATTTGAAATGAGTATGTTTGGGGAGATCAATTTTTTTGTTGGTTTACAAGTATATCAAATGGAGAAAGGAATTTTCATCACCCAGTCTAAATATGTTCATGAGATACTGAAAACCTTTGGTATGGAAGATTCAAGGCCAGTAAGTACTCCCATGGCTACTAGACAAAACTTGTCTAAAAATGATGATGCTGCAGAAGTAAACTAGACTTTGTATAGATCTATGATTAGAAAGCTGCAATATGTTGTACAGAGTAGACCAGATATTTCTTTAGCTGTTGGGATTGTGGAAAGATTCTCTGCCAATCCTAAGGAAACTCACATGATGGCTGTCAAAAGAATAATGAGATATTTGAAAGGGACCGTTGACTATGGATTGTACTACAAGAAGAATGAAAAGTTGGAACTGAGAGTATATACTGATGTTGATTGGGTAGCAAATATGGATGACAAAAAGAGTACTAGCAGTGGAGCTTTCTTTCTTGGATAGAGATTAGTTTCCTGGACAAGCAAGAAACAAAATTGCATTTCCCAATCTACTGTTGAAGTCGAGTATGTGGCTGCAGCATTGAACTGTTAAAACTTGGTATGGATAAAGCAATTGTTGGTAGGCATGAAAGAAGAGATCGCTGAACTAGTTTTCATATTCTATGACAACACAAGTGCTATCAACATCTCTAAGAATCCAGTGATGCACATAAAGACCAAACACATCGCAATCAAGTATCATTACTTGAGGGAACTAGTACAAGATAAAGAGGTCCGAATGGAATATGTGAATACAAAAGAACAACTAGCATAGATATTCACTAAAGCTTTACCTAAAGAAGCTCATGAATAATTGAGAGGTCAATTAGGGTTCTTCCCCTAACTAAGGCTACCTAGTCAAGCTAGGAGCACTACATCAAATGTGTTGCAAAGAGTATCTAAAAAATTGATGCAGAGATAGGTCACACTTTAGGAGTAGCCTAGAGTTGTGAAAAGTATAGAAAAGCCTAGAATTAGTCATAAGAAAAGATGACATAGGGAGAAATATTGTTATTGAACTGAAAAATGATATCTACATCTGTAGGATGTATGTTTTATTTGCTACTTTGGCATTTTTGTCAAAGAAGGAGATAATCACAGATGAATACACATGGTGAGATTTCATGGAAGACCATGTAAGAGGGAGAGTTTCAGTGGACAATCATACAAGAATGGCCAATTGATTTTGTATCATAATGAAGCTAAGGATATTATAAATAATTTTGATGGACAGATAATTTTTGGATTGGTTGGTAATTCATGTGTTATTCATATGGTGTTGCCATCAACGCCAAAGAGGGAGATTGTTGGAAACTACAATTGAAGCAATTGTTGTATTTTCATTGATGTCACACTTCAACTGGTAAGATGTTAGAAATAGGGAATACTGAGAGGGAGGGGTGAATCAGTATTCTAAAAACTTTATCTTTTTCCCAATTATGGATATAATAGATTATCTTTATACATGCATAACATAAGAAGCTAAACAACATGCATAACAATAAAGAACTCATAACACATTATTTGTTCTAGAGGAAATCATAACTTAGACAAATTTGCAATGTGCTCTGTCATACTTGCTCTCTGACCTATGCAATCTTCATGTGGATCATATGTTTCCATAATGACAGCATCTATGTAATCAACTCAGCCAAATTTCCAACAATCTCCCCCTTTGTCATTGGTGGCAACATATGGTAAAATTGGCTAAGTGTACAACTCAAAATCTCAAAATTCTAGCCATAGTATAAAATATATACTATCCTTATAACTCCTCAAAAAATTATTATCTCTAATATAGTACTCCCCCTAAGAGTATCTATCCTTATCATATACTATCAATTTTCTTCTATATATCTCTCCCCCTTTGAGAACAATGACAAAATAAAGGTAGGGAGGGTTACAAAAGTGTATACAAAAAGATTATACCTCAATTCAATTATTGCAAAGCCGATAGGCTTGCAACATAATCTACAAAATCTATCTTCATGGCTTCTAACTCCTTCTCCCATGATTTCTTAATGGAATCTACCACATTAAGTAATGTGCTCAGTCCATAAGATGCTATTTCACATGCTTGGAGGTTTTCAAAGTTAAACTTATGAAAAGATGTCTTAGTTGAAAGACATTCTTCCAACTACTCTTCAATAATTCTTAACGTCATAGAAGCATGCTCTCTCAAAAGAGTGTATCTTTTCAATTTTCTATCTCTCTCATCTTGCACAACTATGATTTCATCATAAAGCTTTTGAACTTTCTTTTCAACATCACATACCTTCACATTGGGGCTAGACAAAAGGTTTGTTTCATTTAGAATTTTTGCTTCCTTCAATTTTATCTTTTGATCTTCTTTTGTTGTCAAGGTCTCTGATTTTGTACACTGTATGTACAAAGATTTACCTATTTCCAAATGCTTCCTCAAATCCTTGATACATATATCAAGAGTGTTGATATCATTCCCGATATTATGACTGATGTTTAAAAGCATTCTAGCCTCATAGGCTGTTTGTGCTTTCACTTTTGCAATATCAGACAAGTTTGTGAATTCATTGTCAAAAGTGCTCATTACCTTCTTTGCTTTCTCCATAGGGTTTGCTTCTACAATTTGTGTAGTTATAGTGCTTTGTAACTTCTCAGTTAGTTCCTTTAAACACCCTTCAAGACTCTTCACTTTCTTATTCTTGCCAATAATTTTATTCAAGGATGTGATCAATTCCAACTGATCATCATCATCTACTTCCTTTCCCAAATGCTCAATCATAGATCCAATTTGAGTCTTCTTTCTAGTCTCAGGAGTGAGACTGATATCTTCTTTGGTGGGAATGGGAACTTGTTCCTTTGTTATTGGTGGTTCCAAAACTATTGTCTCTATCATCTCTTCTTCTTTTGTAGCTTCTCGTTCTTCAAAGGCCGAATTTTCAAAAATGTTCTCCAAATTCTTGAATACATTTTCATCAGTATCCAAGGTGATTTTTGTACCTTCTACATTCATTTTTTCATCTTCAATATTAATGGCTAGAGGAGAGGGAATGTCCTCTTGTTCTTTCTCACCTGCTTGCTCTACTGCAACTGATGATTCTCCAACATATCCTACCATAACCTTGATAATAGCTTTCTCTATCTCAAAATTGATTTCTTCATACCTACCTCCCATAATCTGAATAGTTCTCCTTTTGGTTCTCAGATGGGTGCTTAAGGCTTTCATGATTTGATTGAAATGTGTTTCATCTCTTATTTCACAAAGCTTCCTCACAAGATTTTCTCTGATAGTTGTGTCCTCCTCTAATGCTCTCTTCTTCCTATTTACAAGTTTGTTATATAAATCATCAGGTATCTATCCCTGAATTGTATCAAACTTCTTGTCATCCAAAATCATATGCTTCACAATTGCATTCTCTAGATTAAGTCTATCTGTATAATCATAAAGATCATAGTACTTGTTCATTCTTTTAAAGTCACCTTTCTCAATGATCTTCTCATTAAGCTTTTCAACTTTTGGTTTCCAAGCTTTCTTCTTAATAGTGACATCATCTTTTATTTCCACAATCTTTCTCAGAACTGGTTGCACTAAAGTTTTATGTATCTTTCTTGGTCCAGTAGCACTTTCCTTTACTCTTTTGCTAGGTGTGGAGGAAGTGGATTTAGTAGACATCTTTTCTTCTATATCCTTCTCAGTTATTTCCACTTTCACTTTCACTTGTGGTTCTTCCTATTGTACTGCAATTGATGATAAAGGAGGGATAGACAAAACTTCTTTTTGTCCACTCTCTCTAATTTCTGCTACTGTCTGCTTTGCTACCAAAAAATCACACTTTGTCATCCCTATATCTTTTAGGATTTTCTTTATGGTGCTCTCAACTCTCTTCTTAGACTGCTTCTCTTTAATTAGGATCTTTGTGGAGTTGAAGTTCTCCTCAAAGGTTCCAAACCTATTGCACTGAGTGTCCAACTTACACTTAAGTAACCTTCTAACATACTCTTTAGTCTCTACCTCAGATATCTCATAGCCAAGAGGGTCTATGACCTTTGTTATAGGCTCTACTACTTCAATATAGGTAAATTCAGTATCCACCATAAAACATATATCATCTTTATATTTTTCAAAAAGAGACTTAGGGATCCTTGATCTACTAGACACAATATTTTGAAATGTCTTAATAACAAGTATTGCACTCTCATTAACACTCTCAATAACATGTCTTCTATATAATAGGTTAATCCTTTCCATAGTATCTTGTCCATCATTCCAGTCATTTCCTATGGTGTAAGGAAACCTCCTCAAAAGATGAAAGAACATATAAGTGATTAGGGATGAGAACCTAAATTGTGTATACTTAGTTTTCTTAATCTTCTCCAAGTTCTCAAACAATTGAATTCTTAGAATTTCACACATATCAACTTGTGCCCTGTCAACACACATTAGATAGGTTGCATGTACCATTCCACCTGCCATGTCATCCTCTCTTGAATTTGCACAAAAATTAGTAGTTAGGATCTTGCATAAGTATCTCACATCATCTTGTTTGATCTTACTAATCATAATTCCTCTACCATTATAGGATGAGTTTGTGTTTTCAATGACTATTTTCCTCATTTTTTTCTCATTTAAAGGAATACCTCTAGTTTTAGATAATCTAGTGACTTCATGAATCAAATCTATTGTAATATCTATCACTCTATCTTCTAGCCAAAACTTTCCATTATGAATTTTGCTCAAGATAATATTAGTGCATTCTTCATTATCAAATTCACAATGTAATCCATACTTAACAATTTCATTATGTTCCAAATATTCAAAACCTTGTTTCAGTGTCATATCCTGATTGTAAATCTTCTGATATTCATTTGTGAAATCACTATCACTCACTATCTCTAGTTTGCATCCAAGATAATTTTTGACATTTTCTAAGTCTAAAACTCCATGTGGTACGAATGATAATGCAAACCTAGGGTCATCTTCCAAGGTTTCTATTGGTTCTCTTTTCAATTTAGGTCTATTCTTATCTCTGACATTGTGTATTAAAGAAACATCCATAATTTCTTCAAATTTCTTTACTGATTCAAAGATTTTTCAAGTAAAATACCTTAATTTCATGATTTTAGGGCTTGCATAGATTCGACACAAAATTCTTCTCCAAATCCTTGCAAAATTCTTTCAATCATTGCTCTTTGATCTTCTTGACACTTGAATTCACTTTGATGATCAAATAATATTGATCATAACCTTTTATTAATGCAATCTCACTTAGATCTGACATCACATTCAATTCTTTTGCCGCACTTTCAAAAAAGTTGTTTCTACTAACCTGCAAAACTTAAAACTTCTTGCGATCTCTTAAAACATAATATTTTTCTTTACATTCTTAACCATAGCATTAGAACATCATAAACTACCTTGCATTAACTGCATAAGACTCAGTTCATCATATATCTACTTCTACACTAATCTAAGTTCCTATTCTACTGTAATTTACATAAATTAAGTACTTTAAGATAGGTCAAGTAAAGATTCATTCTTACCTTTCAATACTTCACCTTCCTGATTACCTTCAATGTTGAATATGTCTCCTTGATCTGTGCTTTTGATAAACTTCACTTCATCTAAATTACTACAGCATCCTTTCTGACTGTTACTTGCATCTGCATTTCTTCTTGCATGATTTTTGGGATTAGGATTAGGATGAAAAACTCTATTGTTCATTCTTCAAAACCTTGATGTATGTCCAATCTTGTTTCATATCTAACAAACAATTCCATTGTTTCCATATCTTGGTCCAGGTTGATTGATTTGTGATCTGCAGTTTCTAGCAATGTGTCCAACCTTGTTGCATCTATAACATATTACTCCATTTCTTCTATCCATATCTTTAGTAGGTTTCTTATCTACATTGTTAGTATTCCTAAACATTCCACTACCATCATTATTCTCAACAAATTTAGGTTTCCTGCATTCAATAGCTCTATGTCCAAAACCATGACAATTGTAACAATAACCATTAAGAGGTTTAAATTGTTTACCTGTGAAATCTCTCTTCATGCAGCCAATAGTATTACAAGAAAAAAATCTATTATGTTATCCCTTTATATTTTTAAGTCATTATTTTAATAAACAAAATAATCCCTTAACTCTTTACTAGTTTGGTCTTCATATTCTGTCTTGTTGGCTTGACACTGTCTTCGGTAAAATTGCCATAACTTCTTCCGTACATGTCGTACTAACTTTTACTCTGAGATGGGAGTTCAATAGACATCATAGAGTCTATGTTCAATTGCAAAAGCACTAAACTTACTCCAGTCAACATCACAAACAAAAACTATGTCTAGGTTCACTGGTAAAAATATTGTCTCACACTTAGACAAATTTTCAATGCAATCTGTCATACTTGCTCTCTGACCTATGCGATCTTCATGTGGATCATATGTTTCCATAATTACAACATCTATGTAATCAACTCAACCAAATTTCCAACATAAGACTATTTCTATCTAAGAAAGTACTATATCTATTTGATTGTTGAGAAGGGGATAGGCAAGGTTGGTAACAATAGCACCTAAGGAAAGGTTGAGATATCTTGATACTTCAATGAGTACTTGATTATGTGGAAAATTGATAAGATAATTTATTGTTTATTTAAGTATGAATGAAGACTAAACTGGTAGGCTTAACCGAGCAAGAATGAAGAAATCTAGTTTAAGCCGAGTGATGTTAATGTCGACCGAGCTAGTATATGCCGAGTAAAATCAGTGGTGACCGAACATCAATTAATTGCTGAGGAAAAAAAAATTTTGGTGATTGGATTTCTGTTGGTTCTCTCAAAAATCCATAAATTTTTGAGCCCATAATCAGAAAAATTTCCTAAGGCAAAGTTTTGTGCTTTAAAGACCACTATGAAAAGACCTATGTTTAACTGCATACAAAGATAGGCCTGATGATTTTAAAGGCATAGTGCTTGGGACATGTGTTCCTTTCATTTAATTGAGAATATACACTTGGTCACAACTTCCAAAATTCAATTCAGACAAGTTTTGAAGGTACTCATTTGGAGGCCAGTGTTCAAATCTGCACTTTGTATTCTATTTGGTTTTAACTAAATGGGCTACTTCAGAGGTTTACATCTAACACCTGGTTGATAGTTGTGACATGAGGGTTGTTGCATCATGATATAGGCATGAGAAAGAAGTACCACACCAATTTTCAGCCCCCCATGTACTCGTTTGACATGTTTACCGAAGCTATTCCATTTCCAAATTTCTTAGTTTCTCTAGGAATGCACAGTTCAATTTTTTGAGTGGCTTACTTTGGGGTCTTGCCTTTTGCACCCGGTTTGAGGAAAATGATAATTGAATGATATTCCATACTTTAGACATGGAATTGTAATTCCCTAAATATTTTCAATTCTCTGCCAATCTGATTGATCACTTTGCTCGATCAATTCCAAATGCAATTTCTACGAATCTGATTGTTTTCAGTTCAGAATGTTCTGAGTGGCTGCCTTTAAGGATTAAGCATTGATAATCAGTTGATCAATTTGGGAATCTAATTATAATTTTTTTTTCTATATGTTAGAAAGATCATCTATCCAAGGTTTTAGGCCGTGAAGTTTTCATTTGATCGGTTTGTAGGATCAGACAAGAGGTGTTCAAAAGATGACGAAAAGTGCGGATAGAATAACTCTGCAAAGTAGCCTTTTTTCAAAATTCATAGTTTTTGGTCAAATGCTTGTCTCTAGTTGGTGATTGTTATGTTGTGTTCCTTACATATGAATCTTCTTCCAGATTTAGTGGCTCACCCTCATCTCATCATTTGATATTTTTCATCCATCTCTTTTCCAGGTAGTTGGTAGTGTTTTCAGTTTGTGTTTGCCGACAATTCTGAATGGGTGTTTTCAAATTTTAAATTTTCCTGCCTCGTTCCTTTTTTGGTGAAGCCATTTTATAGGATGTTTCTCTATAGTACAAAGTTTGTACTTGCCAACTTTCAGCTTCCAAAGATTATTTTTTGTCAGTGTTTCAATGGTGTGATTGGAGGTGTTTTATTAAGATTTGGAAGGTATTAAAATTTGAAGTTTTTTAAGGGTTTCCTATTATCCAGATTGGATCCGATTCTGAGCACCAGTTGTTCTAGATTATTTTCAAGGCCAATTGTTTGAGTTCGAAAAAATTTTAGGCTGGACCTGCTTGGGGTCCAACCTGCCTCATTATTTTAAAGTAAACTTTGTCGACTTCATTACATTAGGCCACTGGCAATTGATGAGTTTAAGGAGCCAGGAAAGCTTCCAAATATAAAACCAAAAGAAGAATCTAGTGGGGTGATGATTTTGACTGAAGTGGCATTAGGAGAAATGTATGAGTTAAAAGAAGATAACCACGATTAGATTGATGGATTTTGTTAAGTGGTTTTAGAATCCTTTTCATGTCCAGTTTTATGATGACAGCTCTTCTCAGCCTGGAAAAAGAACAACATTGATCGCCAAATCATGTCATGCTATAGAATTTCATGCTGGTCCAAAATCCCATCTAAGATGAGCATGTTAAAATAAGAGAGGCAATGACCAAAGGGATTCCATACCAGGGAAAATATCTCAGACACAACCTTCTCATAATTTTAATTTGCAGATGGAGAGCAGAAGGCGACAGGTATACAATATGAAAGTTTTGTGGCAATCAACAATGATAAAAAGGAAAATTTTATTAGGAGGAAAGGAGACTTGAATTTTTAGAAGGACTCAACACACTCCCCTTTTGTTTCTAAGTGCACTAGAAGTTAGTGAATAGTTTCCAACATAAATGAATGTTTCCAAGTGCATGCTAAGGAACTACACACGTTGGAAGGGTCATTTTATTCTTTAAAAGTGTGTATTGCTTCAAGGAGTTTGTACATACTCCTTTCTCCCCTTGCCAACACATAACACATTTGAGATGCTGCATAAGGAAGGAAGTCTTACATAGTCCTCTCCTTATTGTTGTGTGAGCTCCCAGCATGTATGCACTTTCCTTTGGGAGAGTGTGGCCTCCTTTGAAAATGTTGTGTGCAGCACTGAGGAAACACATGTGATGGAATAATGAGCTATCGCATATGTATTGCAAGAGTGTGTGTTCCTTTTGTCTATGGAGGTGCACATTATTTTGTGAAGGGCTGGTTTGGTAGGGAGGTTAGGATAGACTAGCTAGTATATGCTCTCTAAACCTCAACTAGGATCCCAGTGTACTCTTGACACCTGCTTTGGTCTATAGGATTCCCATTCATTCTATGATCCCCTGACCTAGCCCAACCTAACCACCAAGTTTAGTTTAGTATTCTTGCAAATTTCTAAGCACATCTTCCTAGCATCATTCCCTTACTTAGGCTTATAAGTTTCTTCAAGGCTCAAACACCTTCCCAAGCTCTGACAAGGTGAGTGATGAGTTGCAAGGTAGTTTTAGGACATTTGAAGCATCTCCAAAGTGATAGAAAAGATGGGTTGATACCTGATTGTGTAATTCCTTCACAAAATAGGGCTACTAGAAAGATCCCAATTAGGCCTCATACATGTCACTTGACTCCCTCCAAAGGGCTAGTCTTGAAACCCACTCCCTTGTCTTCTACAACACTTTCTTTGCTGACTGCTCCTAGCCTGGCATTGCCTTAGCTCACCTAGGGCTTGGTCAAAGAAATACCCGCACTTACTTCCCAGGGCCCTACTAACACATATGTATAGGGTAGGGACTGTACTACCAAATTATAAAGAACCATGGTGTGGCCATGGTAGGAATAGGAGTTACAACCCTACATTATCAAACCTCTCCAAACTAGCAGAGGACTGTCAAAAGCAAAGAAATGAACAAAACAATACACATAACTTGAAAGAACTAATCTAATCACACCCAAATCAAAGATAAACCATTAAAAAAAATATCCTAAGAAAAGATTTCCCAAAGCTTCCTTCTATTCACTTCCAATCATGCCAAATAGTAGTGATTGTTACACAAATTCATGGTTCAGACTGGTTTTTCTGTATAGTGACCATACACAATGAATGCCAACCTCAGTATTAGGGTTTTGTAGGTCATATAAAGTCTTCTCCTTAGGATAAGTGTTAGGTTAGGGATTTTAGCCACTTAGGCAAAGGTTATAACCTCAAAAGGAAAAGTTTCTAAGAAAATTTTGAAAAGTTGCTAGCAACTTTTGAGCAACTTTTACTTGCTCGAGCAACTTTTTCTCATACATTACCAAAGACCATTGATAGGTCTACTCAAGGCACACTTGTGCTCAAACCTTGACCAACACCTATCCTAAGAATTATAACTCACATAGAAAATCATACTAAATTAATGACCTCAGGATGACATCCTATCCTGAGTCATTATGCCACTTACATAGGAAAACCAACTGAAACTCTAGGACCTAACCTAGGCCTAGACACACCAAAATGAGCTAAGCTCTTATTGTAATTACAAACTTCATTGAGGAAGTACATCACACAACAAAATTGGATGGTGGGATCCCTTGGAAGGGTGCTCCTACACCATACTCCTCCCCAGCACAAACTAAGGCACTTTGGGGTCAAGAAGGGCCAGGTCCACACCAAAATTCTTGAACTATCCTTCCTCAATCTAGGTGGCTTCAAATTTAGGCTGATCTACCCACTTGGAAAGATGCTCCATGTAAACTTGATGTCTTGTAGTCTTCTTCACCCTGGATTCCAATATCCTCTCTGCTTTGGTTGTCTTCTTCTTGGGCATTGCATTGCTATCTATGTCTTGCAACACCTTTGGTGGATCCATACCTTGCTATTTGATATCCCCTTTAAACATGACCAGGTCTACAACATTAAACACTGGTGAGATGGATAAGTCTAATGGCAAGTCCACCTTATAGGCATTCTCTCCATACTTGGCTAGAATTTGACAAGGCCCTACTCTTCACATTTTTAGCTTGGTAGGCATGCCCTTCTGCATCCTTGCTTTGTTGAGATTAACCATCACATAGTCCCCAATCTGAAACTATACTTCTTTCCTCCTTTTATCCATTTTGGCTTTGAGTTTATGAGTGGACTCCATGATAGTCTTCTTCACTTTCTCTTGGACCTCCTTGATTGTTTGAGTGAAAACTTAAGCTTGTCCACTCTTCATCTCCATAGAACCTAAGTCCCTTAACTCACACACTCCTCTAGGGTGCCTCCCATATACAATCTCAAAAGGACTTCTTCCCGTGGTCCTATTTACACTATCATTATAAGCATATTCTACCTGAGATATAACAAGATCCCAAGTCTACCCATACTCCTTTGTCAAACACCTTAGCAAGTTGCCAAGCACCCTGTTTATGACTTTAGTTTGACCATCAGTTTGAGGATGGTATGCTAAATTAAAAGAGAGATTAGTTCCTAACCTTTTCCACAAGGTTTGCTAAAAATGGCCCATGAAATTTCTATCCCTATTTGATACAATACTCAAAGGGAGTCCATGAATCCTAACTATCTCTTTGAAGAAGAGGTGTGCTATACAGCTTGCATCATGAGTAGTTCTACATGGAATGAAATGACTCATTTTAGAGAACATGTCTACTACAACATAGATGTTACCCATACCTGATTTGCTTTTAGGGAGTCCAACCACAAATTCCATGCTCACACACTCCCAAGGCCTATTTGGAATTGGCAAAGGTTGATAGAGTCTTGCATTACTTGAACCTCCTTTAGCTCTTTGACATACTCCACATTGCTCCACATATCTTCTCACTTCCCTTGCTAGCTTAGGCCAAAATTAGTATGTTTGTACCAGCTCCAATGTCTTATTTATGCCAAAATGTCCACTTAAACTACCATTGTGCTTTTCTTGGATCAAATTTTCCCTCATAGATCCCCTAGGCACATAGAGCTGATTGCCTTTGAACAAAAATCCATTTTGAAGGGTATAATCTGCAAACTCACCATGGAAATGGTTCTCAAACTCTTGGCATGCCTTGTAGGCTTGTGAGAAGTCTTCATCTTCCTCATATAAGTCTTTGAAACCTACTATTTCAATGCTTTGCAACTAAACTTCTTGGATAGTCAAAAGCTTTCTAATCAAAGAATATGCTACCTTGTTGAGCTGCCCCTTCTTGTGTTTGATTGTGAAGGTAAAGGATTGGAGATACTCCATCCACTTCAAATGCCTATTTCTAAGCTTTTCTTGAGTATTTATATAGCTCAAGGCCTAATTATCTATGAATACAATGAATTCCTTTGGCAAGAGGTAATGCCTCCACTTCTTGAGGGATTGTACTAATGCATATAATTCTAAGTCATAAGCTGAATACTTTTTCTTTGCCTCATTGAGTTTCTCATTGAAGAATGCCACAAGCCTTCCTTCTTGTCTCAATACACCCCCTACTACTACACCACTTGCATCACATTCAATGGTGAACAACTTGTCAAAAGTAGGTAAGAGTAAGATAGGTTTTGTGGCTACCTCTTGCTTCAATGTTTGAAATGCTTTCTCAGCTACCTTAGTCCATTTTAATTTGGTTTTGAGTCCTCCCTTGATGGTGTCAAGCACTGGTACACATATCCCACTGAAGTTCCTCACAAACTTCCTCTAGAATTGTGCCAACCCATAGAAACTCCTAACTTCAGTCCCTGTTTTAGAAGCAGGCCAACTCAAGATTGCCTCCACCTTGCTTGGGTCCATTTTCAAAGTACCCTTGGACACCACAAATCCAAAGTAAACTAGTTATTTCTACATGAACTCACATTTGTCTAGGTTGATAGAAAATTTTTCCTCATGTAGTCTCTTCAAGACCAACCTTAAGTGCTCAAGATGCTCTGCTTTTGTTTTCTATAGATGAGTTTATCATCTAGATACACCACTACAAATCTGCCTGTGAAGTCCTTCAAGACCTCATTCATCAACCTCATGAAGGTTCTTGGGGCATTGGTAAGCCCAAATATCATCACAAGCCATTCATACAAACCATCTATGGTTTTAAAAGAGGTCTTCCATTCATCACCCTCCTTGATTCTTATTTGGTGGTAACCACTTTTTAGATCCAACTTAGTGAAATACATAGCACCTCCTAAGCAATCCATCAAATCTTCTATTCTTGGAATTGGGAACCTATACCTGATAGTGATCCTATTGATGGCCCTTAAATCTATGCAAAGTCTCCATTTTCCTTCTTTCTTGGATGCCAAGACCACCGGGACTACACATGGACTAATGCTCTTCTTGATCAGTCCTTGATCCAATAACTCTTGTACTTGTCTTGCCACTTCTTTGTTTTGGTTAGGGGTAAGCTTGTAGGCTACTTTTTTAGGTAGAGATGCACCAGGTACAATGTCTATTTTATGACTTATGGCCCTTCTTGGAGGAAGTGTTGTAGGTGCTCCATCACTCACAATGTCCCTAAACTCTTCTAACATTTGCTTCACCTCTAAAGGTGTCTCTGCCTGCAACTTCTTGTCATCCTCCTTTGGCTTCACCATGATGGCACATCCCACTATCTCATCATCATGTAATGCATGTAGGAACTCTTTACCACTACTAAGAAACACACTAGGTGTTTTAGAAGTCCCTTTTTCATTCTTTGTTATGGACTGAATTTTGAATGTCCTTCCATCTTTCTTGAAAGAAATGGAGTTCTCTTCTCCATCATAGAGCACCTTCCTATCAAATTTCTAGGATTTTCCCAATAAGAGATGGCATGCATCCATGGGCAGGACATCACAAAGAACCTTGTCCTTATAGCCTCCAATTGAAAACTCCATCCATGTTTGCTCATTCACTAGCACACTCTGCTCCTAATTCAGCCAAGTCACCTTGTAAGGGTTTGCATGGGGAGCCTTTGTAAGTTTGAGATTCTTTTATGCTTCCTCTACTATGATGTTATCAATGGACCCTGAATCCACTATAACTTTGCAATGTTTTCCTTGAATCTTACATCTAACTCTAAAAAGAGCCCTCCTCTACTTGGGTTCACCTTGGTTAGGTTGTCTTATGAGCACTCTCCTGAACATCAAGTTCTCCCCCATTTCTAACTCTAGTTTTCTAACCTCATTGGTACATGAGCTGCTACCATCATCTTGGGTATAGGCTACCCTCTATTCACTGCTTGAGTTTAATGGCTTGTCAGGACACCTATAAGCAGGGTGTCCAAGTTGTCCACATTGATAGCATTTCATTATGGAAAAGTAGGAGCTACTTCTTCCTGCACCTCTTCCTCTATTTCCCTGAGAACCTCTTCCTCTACTAAAAGATCCTCTTGTGCTGGTCTCTGCCACTTGTTCTAGAATTCTTCTCTCCCCTTGGCTTCTTGAGTCACCTCCTCTGCCACTAAAACTTCCTCTTTGACCCCCTCTAGAGTCTCTACCTCTTCACCTCTTCTTTGAATTAGGTTATTGCTTCCTTATTTGTTTATCTTCAAGCTTTTGTACCATATGCTGACACCCAAGTACTATGGTGGGAGTGAACAAACTCATTTCCACTACTATGCTCCATTTCAAACCACTTAGGTACCTTGCCACTTTGATACTCTCCTCTTTTTTGATCTTGGATCTTAAGCTCAACTTGTGAAACTCTTCAGTGTAGGTTGCTACATCCATCTCCTTTTGTCTAAGGTTCAATCTCCTCCTATGCTACTAGATCTCATAATCTATAGGTAGGTATGCTTCCCTCACTTTGTTGACCATAGCTTTCCAACTAGAGATTGGGTTCTTTCCCTCTTTCTCCCTTTCTTCTTGCAGGTAGTTCCACCAAGTTAAAGCTTGACCCCTCAACCTAGATTTGGCCACTTTCACCTTTTGTGCCTCTGAAATCTCTTCACATTTGAAGTGATTCTCCATGCCTTTAATGCATTACATCACAAGCTCTGTGTCCATCCTGCCAGTAAGTAATGGGACACCTTCAAGTGCCTTGCTGATGATAGCCTTCAAAGCTTTTAGAAATTTTTCATCTTGGGTTGGAGGATCAGGTGTGGGCACATCATCATCAATGGTATTCTCTTTCTCCTTGGCATCCTTCTCCTCCATCCTATCCTTCACCTTATCTGCCTTTGCTTGGACATCATCCAAGAGTTGTCCCATCTGATACAACCTTTCCTACAGGAGTCTATTAGGTTCCTCCTGATCTTCCACCTTCTTATCAAGCTCTACATTAGTCACCATTTTCTTCTTGTGAGATGATCCAACTAACTCTTCTAAAGGTTGAAACATCCACTATCCACTTCCCAAGCATTAAGAGGCTCTGATACCAATCTGATGGGGAGGTTAGGATAGACTAGCTAGTATATGCTCTCCGATCCTCAACTAGGATCCTAGTGTACTCTTGACACCTAATTTGGTCTATAGGATTCCCATTCATTCTATGATCCCCTAACCTATCCCAACCTGACCACCAAGTTTAGTTTAGTCTTCTTGCAAATTTCTAAGCACATCTTCCTAGCATCATTCCCTTACTTAGGCTTATAAGGGTCTTCAAGGCTTAAACACCTTCCCAAGCTTTGACAAGGTGAGTGATCAATTTCAAGGTATTTTTAGGACATTTGAAGCATCTCTAAAGTGATATCAAAGATGGGTTGATACCTAATTGTGTAGTTCCTTCACAAAACAAGGCTACTAGAAAGAGCCCAATTACGCCTCCCTCTAGTTTTCTAGGACTTTTAGCCCCTTTTTTTCACAAAATCAAAATTCCTGTTCTAAAAGAACTTCATTAAAAATGCATAACCCTCAAATATTTTTGGGGTATTGGGCCTCCATCTATCCATACAATGCTTCCTCCAAGAATGAGGGTTTTTAGGGCTTTTAGGCCTCTCAGGGTCATAGGGCTAGATTCTCTACAACAACACCACTTCTAGATTTCTTAGGCTCTCTCCTTCATACCATTTAGCCTTCATACATGTCACTTGACTCCCTCCAAAGGGCTAGTCTTGAAACCCACTCCATTGTCTTCTAGAGCACTTTCTTTGCTATCGCTCCTAGTCGGGCATTGCCTTAGCTCGCCTAGGGCTTGGTCAAAGAAATACCTACACTTACTTCCCAGGGCCCTACTGACACATATGTATAGGGTAGGGACTATACTACAAAATTCCAAATAACCATGGTGTGTCCATGGTAGGAATAGGAGTTACAACCCTACATTATCAAACCTCTCCAAACTGGCAGAGGACTGTCAAAAGCAAAGAAATGAACAAAACAATACACAGAACTTGAAAGAACTACTCTAATCACACCCAAATGAAAGATAAACCATTAAAACCAATATCCTAAGAAAATATGTCCCAAAGCTTCCTTCTATTCACTTCCAATCATGCCAAATAGTAGTGACTGTTACACAAATTCATGGTTCGGACTGGTTTTTCCGTACAGTGACCATACACAATGAATGACAACCTCAATATTAGGGTTTTTAAGGTCATATAAAGTCTTCTCCTTGGGATGAGTGTTAGGTTAGGGATTTTAGCCACTTAGAAAAAGGTTAGAACCTCAAAAGGAAAAGTTGCTAGCAACTTTTGAGCAAATTTTACTTGCTCGAGCAACTTTTTCTCATACAATACCAAAGACCATTGCTAGGTCTATTCAAGGCACACTTGCACTCAAACCTGGACCAACACCTATCCTAAGACTTCTAACTCACATAGAAAATCATAGAAAATCAATGACCTCAGGATGACATCCTACCCTAAGTCATTGTGCCACTTACATAGGAAAACCAACTGAAACTCTAGGACCTAACCTAGGCCTAGACACACCAAAATGAGCTAAGCTCTTATTGTAATTACAAACTTCATTGAAGAAGTACATCACACAATAAAATTGGATGGTGGGATCCCTTGGAAGGGTGCTCCTACATGATGGTCACACATTGCTAGTGCCTCATGCAGCAAGGATCAAAACAAATGGAGTATGGCCTTCTTCATCCACATGCTTTCCATATTGGAGTGTTGTTTACAAGGTTCAAGAGGTTTTGTTGTGAGTTTTGAAGGTGTCATCTATAGAACACAACAAGTAATGATGTTGCATATACTTTTTTTTGTACTGGATGCCCTATAAGGGATGTTGATACACACAGCAAAGGAGTTTGTGGAGAGTCTTGGAAATGTTGCATGCAACATTGGTGCTTATGTGAGCCTCCAAGATGCTTGCGCAAGGCAACCTGTGTGGAGTCTTAACCCAAACATATGCCCCTATTTGATGTTTGTTTGTAGGCCGTGAGGGATATGTGTTGGGAAAGCTTACTTGGAAATGCGGAAGAATGGAGAATGAGGCTCACGCACATGTATAGAGATCTATGCTATGAAAAAGCTTAGTCCCACATTTGTACTGTGTGGTGGCTAATAGTTTTTTAAAAAGAACATTGCCCCAATTGTAAGTAAAGTGAGGATGAAAGAGAGGGTTATGTGGGCTTGTCAAGCTGGGCGAGCACTTTGAGTATAAATTTTGATGGAAAAGTATATTATAAATGTGAACAAGATTGTCCCACATTTGTAGCATAAATGAAAAATGAGATATTTAAAACATAGAACACACAAGATTAAAATGTCCAAGTGTGGACGCATGTACAAAGGTAGGTTTCACACAACCATGGAAACTAAGGTAGATGACATGGACGATGACTCAATAGAGGGCCCCATGCAAAGAAAAGGAAACTTTTGACATTTTGAAAATCTACAGATCCATCACATCGAGAAGTGTGCCCAACATCTAACAATCATCACTATAGTAGAAGGATAAAGATGCATGAGAGTTACACTTGCAAATTAGTGATCTGATGACACGTGGCACTCTGAGGACATGGCAATAAAATGTAGTTTGGTGCCAAGTGGACATCCTAGGTGAACTAGAATGTGACATGTGGTGGGGGACTGGTCATAAAGTAGAAGTTTAGCATTTGGTTAGCCACCTCGAGATGTGTGCCAATCTAGTGATGGTCGCTATTCTGGAAGCGAAAAGATGCATAAGAGATAACCTTGGTAAAATAGCAATAGAGTACCATATGTCATAGTGGTGAGCTGGCAGATAGATGCCCAGTCAATAGGATATGCCAATCATAGAGTGCCAAGTGGTAGAGGTGTGTGGAGGTCCAACTTGGTAGTGAGGTGGATCCTCAAACCAACATGATAGTGCCACATGGCTAATAGGGCCCACTTTCAAATTCCACTATCTATGTAGAGATTAAATTTGAATTTGTATAGTTTTTAATATATAAATAAATCCAAATTTTAAATGATGTAGGCTGCTCATGAGAAATGATGTCTGGGACTCATTTTTTAGCCAAATATATAAGTATTATATGTTTTTACAATCTACACAAAATGAGGAATCCAATGGCAGTGTTAAAAATCATATTCGACCAAGTTGGTAAGAGCGGTAATGGACTGTGTATTCTGAGATTGGATTTGGGTAAAGATGTAGATATTTTGTAAAAGATATGTTTTAGAATTGAAATTGTATCAGATTTATCTAAGATATTTTTGTTAGTCTTAGGGTTGACTGTGTTGCCCTAAAAAAGCCCTAAATGGTCCTAAGCTTGTTGCAATCCTATATATGGATTTCCAAGACCATTTACAGAGGCTGCTGGTTTTCTAGTTCATAAGGTTACATCCTGAACCTTCAGTCAAGGAGTAGGACATGTTCAGTCTAGTTTGTGTCAAAACAAAGTAGAAAGTTGCAGATCATTTGCATATTGTATCAAGTGGCTTTGAATCTTCAAGTAAGGTGTATACATAGGCTTAGGTCCTCATTTTAATTCAAGTTTTTAGTTCCATTTCTCTCCATCTATGTCAAGCTTTATGGGTTTTCAATATTCTAATTCTTTGTATGGAGTTTATCTATGCATGTATTATTTGTCTTCAGTTCTAGTTGTAATCAGATTAAAATATGCTCTAGATGATACACAAGTTCATAGGGTTTGTACAGGGATCTCTGCAAGCAGTATGGTTATGGGTATTTGTATTTATGACTTGGATCTATGGTGAAGTAATAGTAATCAGTCTATGTATTATATAGTGCACTAGATGATTTTCCCAATGGATAAGGCATTGATCTGAAACAGGTAAACTTTATGCTGATATATGTTTGGTTGGGATGTGTTGTATTCTACAAAAGTTAAATCAAATCCTTTCTATCCTTTCTATCCTTTCAGTTTTATGTTGTGGGTATTAGTTTCAGCATAGCAATGGCGAGTCAATGAATGACTGGTTATCATTTAGTACTTTCTTTCTATTAGCTGCTTTGTTCAATCTAGTCCTGGTGTTGTAAAGAAGTGTTCTATTATACTGGATTCGGTGCACCCTCCTTGGTTCTACAGAGCCAGAAGTGAAGAGGGTAGTCTTGTCCCTATAGTTGGTCCAGTTACCTATAGATTTCCCCATATTTGGAACTAACCATTCCCAAAATTAGTCTTAGCCATATTGGTGTCTCATGGAGTGTAAAATCCATTCTAGGAACCAACAAAACGGTGACTCTACTGGGGATAGAGATGTAAAGTCATGCTAAATCTAGTTGAGATCTTTGGTATTATAAATTTGTGTGAAATAATGCAGGTTCCAAAATTTGTTGGACTCTTGACCTACCTATTTCAATCATTTTATATCTCTAGTGTTATGAATCAGTTATAAATAATGTGGGTACAAGTAGAGATAGACTCCTGGCCAGCTTATTTGTTATGCAGTGGTTTCCATTAAAGTGTATAAGAGTCAGATTTAAAAGGTTTTGATATCATCTCACCAAGTTGTGAGTGGAAACTCTAAGATCCTCTATTTGATTAGTGCAAAGTTCAGAATAAAGATATGATGTATTGAGCTCTGATAAACAGTTTTTGAAATTCTGGTGAAGTTTCATGTTGGATGGAAAAAGTATATAGAACTTAAGATAAAGTAATTTTCCTCTTCAATGAGGTGGTGACTCTATAAAAGGAAACCCGATCGAGCCATGAAGTGAGCTCTGAAATTTTCCATTTGTTTCTAGCCGAAGAAAAAATTGTAGCATCAAGAAATTTACCAGATATTTCTCAGTGAATGGTTTGTATTTGTATAATCCTTATTCGGTGAAAAGGTCACCACAAAAAAGGAATTTTAGAAATTATGGGTTTGCATATTCCTCTGGATTTATTAAAAAAATCTTGGTTGTATCTTTGGAGGAATATGTATGATTTGATAATCTTTATGGTTGCATAAGTTGTTTGTAATAAAAATCTGAAAGTCTCATTAAGAGGACATGCAGTCCATAATGGATTCAAGTAGAAGTATTTATGGATAGAGGTATGAGCCATTGTGTTTTGATGGCATACATGGTTTCTTGAATGAGATTCCTACCAAGATTAGGAAACATTTGCAAGAGTTTAAAGGGAAGTGATCAGATTCAGCATGTGAACATTTGCAAGGGTTCGCTGATCTGATGGGAGACTTTGAAAGTTTCCATGAAGATGTCATCATGAAGTTGTTGGTTTAGAAATTGAAGGATGATGCTAGGGTCTAGTTCTATTCACTACTAGCAAATTCTATTTCTTCATGGAAGGAATTCAATTCTTCTTTCATGGAACAGTTCACTAAGAGAGTTGATGTGAGTATTCTACTGAACAAATTGATGGAAATTCAAATAGAAAAGGATGAGTTGGTTCCACCATTCAACATCAGATTTGGTAAGACATTAAGTGATATTCTAATGAGTTACAGACCCAATGATCAAGTATTTTTAATAATTTATTTGGATGCTTTCGATAGAAAGATGAGCTTCCTATTAAGAAACAAAGAGCCTAATAATTTACACCAGGCTTTTATGACATCGATGGACATTAAAAATAATTTGAGATATAGAATTGCCAAAGCATTTTTATCCGCTAGAGTCTGTTGTCATGATGTTCCAATCGAAGAAAATGGGTATAGAGAAGAAAATGAAACTCAATGTCAAAGTGTCTCCATCTCTGTCGATCTTACTAATCATGTTTCAAGTTATGCTTTTGAATAGAATGCGAATGAAGAAAATTCATAGAAAACAATGACTGTCACTGATATAGAAGTTAACATGGTTAGTGAAGAATCATAGTATTTTCTTGATATAGAGATAGATATTTACAAAGGTTATATACCAAATAGATTTCAAAGTGGTTCTTCTAGTTGTGAGGCTGTAGAGACTTATTGTTTGCATTCAAGTATTGAAAATGAAGAGGGGACAGATCTTTCATCAAATGATGATAAAGTCCTAAGTGATGAAATTCTATCAGATTTCAGTAATGCTGAAAGTGAAGAAGAAGATTCAAGGAGCCAAAGTGATGATCCTCTTGAAGACAAGGAGATGATTTATGGACAACCTTGTGAAGAAAATGAACAATTTTCATATGCTGAAGATGATTGTGAAAAGGTTGACATAACTAGAGAAATAATGCATTCTTGTGTTTCAAATGACAGTGGTGATGAAATTGATTTTTCAGTTTGTATGTTTTTAGCTCTTGATTTACCATATGAATTTATTGATCCAAAGATGGATAAAGGCTTTTGTGAGCCCAAATATGAAACCATGGTAGCTTAGTTTGCCCCTGTATTAGAAATGAAAGTCAGTTGGTTTGATGTAGATGCTGAAGACTTTGATATTGCTAATAATATAGAATCAATTTCTTATCAATAAGAGGTTAATGATGTTGGCAATCTCCCCTACAATAGTGAATTGTGTGAGGGAGACATATGCCAAAAGAATAACATGTGCAAGGGGCTACTCACTGATTTGTCTGAATCACAATTTGAAACATTTGATGAAAAGCTAGAAGAGGTTTCAAAACTTATACCAGATTGTTTGTTTCAGTCAGAGGTGTGTTCCTTCTTCCAAGATTTGGATGTAAAGAGTGTTGATGTCCTATTCTTAGAGGATGTTGAAACAAGTCAACAAGGACATATTGGTTACCAATCAAAAAATGAATCTTTCACTTTGTCAATTTAGCATGATGATGTTTCCCTGAATGAAATCAATTCAAAGCCACAAGTTACTGTTCAAAGCAATTTTCTTGAAGACTTGTGTGATATGCATATGGTTGAACTTTAGAGATTCTCTTTTGATGTTCAAACATGCATTCAAGATGTTGATTACTTTCCATGTATAGAGCTAAAAAGTCAGGGCAACACTTCTAATGTTTCCAAATTTTACATTGATTGTGATTTTGTGCCAGATACAAAAGTATGTTCTTCTAGTGATCAGAATTCAGACTATCAAGATATGATAGTAAGGCTCTCTTGTGACCAGCCTTGTGAAAATAAAAATTATAATGTTGATAGTGAATTTAGTGAATATGAAGATGATGAGGAAGAGCTCACAGTTGATAAGGTTTCTACTAAAAGTTTTGTAGACCTCTCCTTTTATCAGCATAAGAGAACAACTCTATTATCCCAGTATGAGAAAGATTTGTGTAAACAACAAAAGGATAGACATGATGCAGATGAAAGTTCCTATAGTGATGGTTTTGCACAAGATAATGGGAGCCAAGAGTTCACATCCCCTATTCCAAACAAGAAGGAAATTTGCAGCATCAAACAAGCAGCCAAGGGAGATGAACATGGAATCCAAAATCCACTAAGCAGTGAAGAAATCTCAGACCTCTTGGCAGTTGATTTTCAGAGGTATGCCTCCAATGTGGATTTTACTTTGCAATATCCACTTGATATATGTTTTGACACTAAAAATGAGGCATGTGTTCAAAATGATGAAAACAATGATTCATGTTTTCATGAATCCCCCTCATGTGCTAAGTTCGTAGAAGAAATTATTGAAGACCATGACACTATGTTGTCTTGTCATGAAAATTCTAATAATGAACAATTTTCTTGTTTAGTTTCTTTCCTTTCTTTTGATGAATATGGCATTGATTGTGACAATGTTGAGGACAACAAGTTTATGGATAAAAATGATGGTATTGATCAGTCATCCTTATGTCACAATGATTATGAAGAAATTTTTCACTTGGTTCACAATTCAGATTGTGAATACATTCTAGAGGAACCATGTCACTGAATGGCTGAAGTATCCCATACAAATAAAGCTAAGGATCCATTTCATTTTCAGCCGGGTGAGTTTTTAGTGATGCAAGATCATCATTGTAGTTTATATTTTGAGGCATTAGTAGATAAGTTTTATACCTCCAATCCTCAACAAGAAGAGATAAAGGATGTTCCATATTTTCTAGAATATGTACATAAGGTTGGTTGTGATAGGAAGAGTTTGGGTTATGACAAGTACATGATTACGTTTCAGCTCAAATTCATTCATATATGTTGGCAACATGTTTGTCAAAATTTTTTTAAGCGGTTGGTCTCATATATAGATGAGAATCATATTTATGATAGAGGTAAATAGTGCTTCCATTTTTTGAGGCTTTGAGCCTTTGCAAGTGATGTATATTTTGTACTGTTTCTTTCTTTCAGTTGTGTGGTGTGTTTCTTTCAGTAAGGTTCCCTATTTTTGAAGAGAAAGCAAGAAGTCAGTTTTCATTTTTGAGTGGTTTGTTGTACCAAAGATTCATGAATTCTCTACATGCCCATAAGGGCCATGCATCCCCAACTAGAGCCACTATTGGTGCTCTAAAAAATCCATAAAGTTTTGAGCCCATAATCAGAAAATTTTCCTAAGGCAAAGTTCAATGCTTCAAAGACCACTATGAAAAGACCTAAGTTTAACTGCATACAAAGATAGGCCTGATGATTTTCATGGCATAGTTCTTGGGACATGTGTTCCTCACATTTCATTCGGCATATACAGTTGGTCACAACTTCCAAAATTCAATTCGGACAAGTTTTGAAGGTACTCATTTGGAGGCCAGTGTTCAAATCTGCACTTTGCATTCTGTCTGGTTTTAATTAAATGGTGTACTTTAGAGGTTTACATCTAACACCTGGTTGATAGTCATGACATTAGGGCTGTTGCATCATGCTATAGGAATGAGAAAGAAGTACCACACCAATTTTCAGCCCCACGTGTACCTTTTTGACATGTTTATCGGAGCTATTTCATTTCCAAATTTCTTAGTTTCTCGAGGAATGCATAGTTCAGTTTTCTGAGTGGCTTACTTTGGGGTCTTTCCATTTGCACCCAATTTGAGGAAAAACATAATTGAATGATGTTCCATAATGTAGACATGGAAGTGTACTTCCCTGAATATTTTCAAGTCTCTGCCAATCTGATTGATCACTTTGCTCGATCAATTCCAAATGCAATTTCTATGAATTTGAGTGGCCAACTTTAAGGATTAAGCATTGATAATCGGTTGATCACTTTGGGAATTTGATTATACTCTTGTTTTCTATATGTGAGAAAAATCATCTATCCAAGGTTTCAGGCCGTGAAGTTTTCATTTGATTAGTTTCGAGGATCAGACAAGAGGTGTTCAAAAGATGACAAAAAGTGCGAATATAATAACTTTGCAAAGTAGCCTTTTTCTAAAATTCATAGTTTTTTGTTAGCTGCTTCTCTCCAGTTGGTGATTTTTATGTTGGGTTCCTTTCATATGAGTCTTCTTCTAGATTCAATGGCTTGCCCTCAACTCATCATTTGATATTTTTCATCCATCTCTTTTCGAGGCAGTCGACATTGTTTTTAGTTTACGTTTGCCAGCAATTCTAAATGGGTGTTTTCAACTTTTAAATTCTCCTACCTCGTTCATTTTTTGGTGAAGCCGTTTTACAAGATGTTTCGCTATAGTACAAAGTTTGAAATTGCCAAATTTCAGCTTCCAAAGATTATTTTTCATCAGTGTTTTAATGGGGCGATCAGAGGTGTTTTTTTAGGATTTGGCGACTGGTGAAGGTATTAAAATTTGAAGTTTTTTAAAGGTTTCTAGTTATTCGGATTGCATCCGGTTCTGAGCGCCAGTTGTTCTAGATCATTTTCAGGGCCAGTTGTTTGAGTTCAAAAATTTTTAGGCCAAACCCGCTTGGGGTCCAGCCTACCTCATTATTTTAAAGTAAACTTTTTCAACTTCATTACATTAGGCCCTTGGCAATTGATGAGTTTAAGGAGCTAGGAAAGCTTGCAAATATAAAACCAAAAAAGGAATCTAGTGGGGTCATGATTTTGACTGAAGTGACATTAGGAGAAATGTACAAGTTAAAAGAAGTTGACCACAATTATATTGATGGATTTTGTTAAGTGGTTTTAGAATCCTTTTCATGTCCAATTTTATGATGAGGGCTCTTCTCAGCCTGGAAAAAGAACAACATTGATCACCAAATCATGTCATGCTATAGAATTTCATGCTGGTCCAGAATCCAATCAAAGATGAGGATGTGCAAATAAGAGAGGCAATGACTAGAGGGATTCCATGCCAGGGAAAATATCTTAGACACAACCTTCTCACAATTTCAATTTGTGGATGGAAAGCAGAAGGCGATAGGTATACAATATGAAATTTTTGTGGAAATCAACAATGATAAAAAGGAAAATTTTATTAAGAGGAAAGGAGACTTGAATTTTGAGAAGGACTCAACACACTCCCCTTTTGTTTCTAAGTGCACCAAAAGTTAGTGAATAGCTACCAGCGTAAATGAATGTTTCCAAGTGCATGCTAAGGAACTACACACGTTGGAAGGGTCATTTTATTCTTTAAAAGTGCTTATTGCTTCAAGGAGTTTGTACATACTCCTTTATCTCTTTGCCAACACATAACACTTTTGAGATGTTGCATAAGGAAGGAATTCTTACGTAGTCCTCTCCTTATTGCTGTGTGAGCTCCCAACATGTACGCACTTTCCTTTGGGAGAGTGCGGCCTCCTTTGAAAATGTTGCATGCAAAATTGATGAAACACATGATGGAATAATGAGTTGTCACATATGTATTGCAGGGGTGTGTGTACCTTCTATCTATGGAGGTGCGTATTAGTTTTTGAAGGACTGGTCACACATTTCTAGTGCCTCATGTAGCAGGGCTCAAAACAAATGGAGTATGGCCTTCTTAATCCACATGCTTTCCATACTTGAGTGTTGTTTACAAGGATCAAGAGGAGTTGCTATGAGTTTTGAAGGTGTCATCTGTAGCACACAACAAGCAATGATGTTGGATATACTTATTTTTGTACTGGCTTCCCTATAAGGGATATTGATATGTGCAACAGAGGAGTTTGCAATGAGTCTTGGAGATGCTGCATGAAACATTGGTGCTTGTGTGAGCCTCCAAGATGCTTGCGCAAGGAAACACGTGGAGTCTTAGTCCAAACATATGCCTCCGTTTGATGTTTGTTTGCAAGCTATGAGGGATATGTGTTGGGAAAGGTTACTTGGCAATGTGGAAGAATGGAGAATGAGGCTCATGCACATGTACAAAGAGTTGTGCTATGAAAAAGATTAGTCCCACATTTGTACTATGTGGTGGTTAATAGTTATTTAAAAACAACATTACCCCAATGGTAACTAAAGTGAGGATGAAAGAGAGGGTTATGTGGGCCCATCAAGCTGGGTGAGCACTCTAAGTGTAAATCTTGATGGAAAAGTATATTATAAATGTGAACAAGATTGTCCCACATTTGCAATGTAAATGAAAAATGAGATATTTAAAACATAGAACACACAAGATCGAAATGTCCAAGTGTGGACGCATGTAGCCAGTTTCACACGAGCATGAAAACTAAGGTAGATGACATGGATGATGACTCGACAGTGGGCCCCATGCAAAGATAAGGAAACTTTTGATGGTTTGAAAATCTACAGATCTGGTGCATCGAGATGTGTGCCCATCATTTAACGGTCATCGCTATAGTGGAAGGATAAAGATGCATGGGAGTTACACTTGCAAATTAGTGACGTGATGACATGTGGCACTCTGAGGACATGGCAATAAAATGCAGTTTGGCACCATGTGGACATCACAGACAAACTAGAATGTTACATGTGGTGGGGTACCGGTGACCAAGCATAAGTTGAGTAGTTGGTCAACCACCTTGAGATGTGTGCTGATCTAGTGGTGGTCGTTATTCTAGAAGGGGAAAGATGCATGAAAGATAACCTTTGCAAAATAGTGATAGAGTACCATGTGTCATGGTGGAGTGTTGGTAGTTAGATGCCCAGTCAATAGGATAGGCCAATCACAGAGTGACAAGTGGCAAAGGTGTGCGGAGGTCCAACTTGGCAGTGAGGTGGATCCTCAGATGAACAGGATAGTGCCACATGGCACATAGGGCCCACCTTCAAATTCAAATATTTGTGTAGAGATTAAATTTGAATTTGTATATTTTGTACTATATAAATAAATCCAAAATTTAAATGATGCAAGCTACTCATGGGAAATGATGTTTGGGACTCATTTTTTAGCCAAATATATAAGTATTATATGTTTTTGGAATTGGCGTGAAATGAGGAATCCAATGGTAGTGTTAAAAATCAGAGCTGACCAAGTTGGTAAGAGTAGTAATGGAATGTGTATTCTGAGATTGGATTTGGGTAAAGACACAGATATTTTATAAAAGATATGTTCTAGAATTGAAATTGTATTAGATTTATCTGAGATATTTTTGTTAGTCTTAGGGTTGATTGTGTTGCCCTAAAAAAACCCTAAATGGTCCTAAGCTTGTTGCAATCCTATATATGGATTTCCAAGACCATTTACAGAGGCTGCTAGTTTTTTGGTTCACAAGGTTACATCCTGAACCTTCAGTCAAGGAGTAGGACATGTTCAGTTTAGTTTGTATCAAAATAGAGTAGAAAGTTGCAAATCATTTGCATATTGTGTCAAGTGGCTTTGAATATTCAAGTAGAGTGTATACAGAGGTTTAGGTCCTCATTTTAGTTCAAGTTTTCAATTCCATTTCTCTCCATCGATGTCAAGTTTTATGGGTTTTGAATTTTTTGATTCTTTGTATGGAGTTTATCTATGGATGTGTTATTTGTCTTCATTTATGGTTGTAATTAGATTAAAGTATGCTCTAGATGATACACAAGTTCATAGGGTTTTCACAGGGATCTCTGTAAGTAGTATGATTCTGGGTATTTGTATTTATGACTTGGATCTATGGTGAAGTAATCATAATCAGTCTTTGCATTCTATAGTACACTAGATGATTTGCCCAATGGATAAGGCACGGATCTGAAACAAGTAAACTTTATGTTGATATATGTTTGGTTGAGATGTGTTGTATTCTACAAAAGTTAAATCAGATCCTTTCTATCCTTTCTATCCTTTCTATCCTTTTAGTTTTATGTTGTGGGTATCAGTTTCATCATAGCAATGGAGAGTCAATGAATGACTAGTTATCATTTAGTACTTTCTTGCTATTATCTGCTTTGTTCAATCTAGTCCTGGTGTTGTAAAGAAGTGTTCTATTATACTGAATTTGGTGTACCCGCCTTGGTTCTGTAGAGCTAGAAGTGAAGAGGGCAGTCTTGTCCCTATAGTTGGTCCAATTACCTACAGATTTCCCCATATTTGGAACTGACCATTCCCAAAATCAGTCTTAGGTATATTGGTGTCTCATGGATTGTAAAATCCATTCTAGGAACCAACACTTTCTAATGAAGACCAAGGAGTTGAACACTGTATTGACTGAGTGTTAGTATTTTACATTTGAGGAAGAATTCAGATTTCCAGCCAACATAGTTGAATTCTTGGATTATGTAAAATGTGTTAACATTATTTATTGATTGTATGGAAGCATCTATTGCACTATAAAACATTTTATTTTAAATCTATTAAGAGATTTGAGATATTTCTAGAAGGATAGATGAAGAACATAAAGTTGGAAGGATTCAATGAATCTGACCTAACCCTATGATCTACAAAGGAGATTAAGCAACAAAAAATGTATTGACCTAATTGAGGAAGTATTAAGGAAACCTAAGTATGAGGTTGAAGGAGAAGTGGATTTTGGAAGTATTGTTGATGTTATTGACTGTCTAAGAAGAAAAGGTTGAAGGAGAGTGGTGTGATTGCTTGAAGAGTTTTCCGAGAATATTAATGATGGAGATGGAAAAGGTTCATAGTCAGTAAGCCATCATATGTGTATGAAATTGGATCTGATATTTACAAAGTGAGTTGTATGTTTCTCAGATCAATACTATTGTTACTTTCTAACCATTGTATTAGTCAAAATCTTTTTAACAGAGGTTGACCTAACAATCATTTGTATAAATCCTTTAAACAAGGTTACATTTTAATGGGATGTATGTACGTCCTATAAAAAGGTGCACTTTTAATAGAGTGGTAGAAATTATTTAACCTGCTCACACCTGACAGTGTGTTTGTAACCTTTGATAGGGTTGGCTTTTCATAGAGCTCACTTTAGAAGAGTGAAAATAATAGTAACATGTTACAAAGTGGTTTTTCCCAAATTGGGTTTCCACTATAAATCCTAGTGTTAATACTTTTTTGAATTTTTTGGTTTGAACATTTATGTGTTTTACAAGTTAGATACTATTGGATAGTGGACAACATTGTTATATGTTTTTTTTATGCAATTAGTAATGACCGAATAGTTGTTGGTTGTTGGATCTGATTTGTTGAAGAGTTTTAAAGTTTGTTTTATACATTTGGACCTAAGAATAATAGATTCACCCCCCCTCTTTGTTTCTCTAAATCATATTAACAGTATGAGCCTGGAGAACCTTGTATCAGAAATTTGAAAATTTTCCAGAAACTTGCCAAAATTGCTAGAAATCTAGTTTTTCCAGCCTACTTCCAGATTCTGTCAAACAAATCATTGTGTCAGGAACAGAGAAGACACTAGAAAGAATTCAATCATTTTCCTAAAGTGGTCTCTTGAGTCTGATCTAGCCTTCTGATTTATTGATTGGAGTCTTTTTCATCTTGTGTCAAAACCTTGTCAAAATGATCTTCAATTCAATCTTCAACCAAAAATGGCTAAGTGTTGCAAGCTCGTGTCTGCCATCTTTTGGGCATCTAGCCATACTACTAGGGCACAATATCCTTCATTTACATCCAATCTATCTTCAATCAATCTAATCTTGACAAGGTTGTGTCATTCAATTTTCTTGAATCAAATCATTCCTTAGTTCTCTTCATCTTGCTCTTTTGCTTCATCCAAGGCTTATGGTGGAAACTAGAGCTTCATCACAGTGAAAACAAGGAGAAAAACCTAGATTCTCTTTAGCCACATCTTTTGTGATTTCTAAGACATTTCATCAACCTTTCAACACAACTAAATTTGTAGAAGATACTCTTGGAAATCTTTACTTGATAGGTGGCTACGTCACTCCTCCTGCATCAATCCACGTAGGTCATTAGGTAACTCCCCCTGAATCAATCCATGCAGATCATTAGACAACTCCTCCTCAATCCATCCCTGGTAATTCTCACAACAACACTATGTCTCAAGGAGGGACGAACCAAGGGTCCCAAGGACATCAATCTCAACATGGTGCAGATTACAAACCCACACCTTCTAAATTTGCTCAATATCAAAATGATGATGACTTCAAGAGAATGATGAGGCATTTCTTGAAAGAAGACAAAGAAACATACTTCCTAGAGTTGGCTCATCAAGGGGCTAAACTTTGTCCCAAATTTAATGTTGAAGATATCATTATGCATGAGGAAGAAACTCCAATCACTGCTATGATGAAACAGATGCATGTCATGCAAGTCAAACTCAACAAACTCGAAAAAGAAAAGGAACCTAACGAGTTCTCCATGGAGGCTCTATGTCCTTTTCCATTTGATAAAGACTTGTACATGCCGCCATTCCCTAAAAGAGTGGATATGCCTAAATATGACAAATGTGATGGAAACTCTAATCCTCAAGATCATGTTATAGAATTATGTACTCAATCTATGGAGTTCATGCACAAACCAACCTACCTAATGCATCTTTTGCCTCATTCTCTGGGAGGGTCAGCTATTCGTTGGTTGTCAAAAATGCCTCCAACTATCAAAATTTTTGAGGAGTTAATCAAACTATTTTATCAACAATACTCCTACAACATCCAGCATCTAGTCAGCATGATTGACATCTACAATCTGAAGCAAAACTCAGGAGAACCATTCCTAACTTTTCTCAAAAGATGGAGGAAGAAATTTTCTCTATATGCTAGACCCATTCTAGAAACTGAGAAGTTGGAAATTTTCATCAAAAATCTTGTTCCAAAAATCAACTACCATTTGCAAATGCAAAATCATACATCCTTTTATAATATGGTAGAAAATGCAATCAAAATTGAGAAAGTACTTGTACAAAAAGGAGACATATCACTTCAAAAAGACAAGTATGAATCTGGATCTAATTCTAAAGACAAAGGCAAAAATTGGAACAAGAATAAAGGCATTGTCATAGATGGCATTGTTGATACTATCCGTGCCCCATCTAAGGCACCCACTTTCAATCTCACTGTTAGCACCCAAGCTATCAAAGTCTCAAAGGAAAAAGCAATAGAATCAAACAAGAAGTCATCTAACTATAAACCTTGGGCTACAGATCCTAAACACAAGTTTACTCCTATTGGAGAGTCCTTGGAATCTTCCATGAAAACTCTATTGGCCAACAACAACATCACCTTGCCTAAGATAAAAGTCTTTGATCCTAAACCTAAATTGAAATGGTGGAGAGAGAGAACAATTTCTATGACTTCCATCACAATAAGGGTCATAAAACTAATAACTGCATCCACTTGAAACACATCATGCAAGACAAAATTGATAATGGAGAAATTATAATTGACAATCATAAAAGTAATAATGATCATACAACATTCACAGAGCTATTTCTGAAACATTGTCAAAGAGATTCATCTTCTCAGCCTAATGTGGGTGCTAAAGTCAATTATGCTTACTCTAGAAAAAATGTTGTCATAATATGGTTGAACCATGCCTATCTAAGTGTTTCAATGTCATCACAATTGCAAGAAAGGATAGAGATAATCAATCAGCCAATGCAGTTACTTGATCACAAGCTCAGGCGCATCTGCAAGGACAAATCCCAAATTTATCAAATGTCCCTAAGATGAATTTCAATCTCTCATTTGCTTCTAAATAGAAGGATGCCTCTAAATCATCAAATCCTAAAGACATGAGGTCAACATCATACAATATTATCCAACAACTCTACCATACAAATGAAAAAATCTCCATGTTTGAGTTTCTTCGGATATCTCTAGCTCATAGAGATATTCTAGACAAAGCTATGTTCAAATCCAATGTTGCTGACAACCTTGATTTAGATAGATTCCAGACTATGGTTGGTCATCTGACATCTCCCTAGTATATCTCCTTTTCAGAGGAAGATGATAAATCCTTGAGTCATTTGCATAACCAGCCCTTGCACATTAAAGTCTTGATCCAAAACCATCGTGTCAAATTTGTGTTGATAGATGGAGGCATTGGTCTCAACATTTGTTCTTACAACTTGGTCACATAATTGGGATTATCGAAAGGTGCCATTGATCCTAAAAAGAAGATAACTATGAAGGCATATGATGAATAAGAAAGATCTTCCAAAGGCACAATTGTCTTACCTATTAGAACAGGTCTAGTTATTAGAGATATCACATGTCAAGTTCTTGATCTAGCTTTGGCTTACAACATTCTTCTAGAGAGACCCTAGATACATGAAATGAGGGCTATTCCTTCCACATACCATCAATGTGTGAAATTTCCTTATGAAGGAGTAGAGGTGATGATTCCAGCTAATCTATCTACCAATTGCAATGCATTGAAAGAAAGTGCTGATAAACTTGTTTCTAATAACAAGGAATCTTCCACTAAGCAGTTTTACATTGCTTCAACATCCAAGATAGAAGAAATTTCTAAAGAAGTCAAAATTAAAGACAATGGTATGGGAGAATACACAATGAAACTTGTTTTATCTCTCACATCTCTACCGTTGTCCCCAAAATCTTATGGACAACCTTCTGACAAAGTGAAACCTATACCTAAAGAATCCCAAGTCATATTCAATGGAAGTTTTGTCATAGAGAAAGTATCTAAAAAAGAGTTTGAGTAAGAAGAAGCCATGCTTGCATGGTTATACAAGGATGAGTTTCAATCCCAATCAGTCTATAAATGTGATTTTGCTTCAAGAAAAATTCTTCAGAAGTCATATGGACTAGGAGACAAATTGATCAAAAAAATGGGATATACTAGAAAAGGACCTCTAGGACTACAAGGTAAAGGTCTTCTATCAGCTCTCAACCATCATGGCCAAACAAACAAGAATACAATAGGTCTTGGATATAAGAAGAAGTCTTTCTATCTTAGAAAGAACTCCCCAAATGTCTTAGAATAGATTTAACCGAAGGAGGAAACAACACAACAATATGACAGTGATGATTCAGACACCATTGATGAGCTCATTCCTTATGAGCATTTTCCTAAATAAATAAAAGACCTCCTTGAAGCAGAAGTTGATCCAATCAAAAGAATCTATGTGGTAGACACACAAGAACCTACCATGGAACAAGAGATAGTTGCACCACAAGAACCAGCTGATCTTGAAGACAATCAAATAGACAAGGAGGAATGTGGCCACTATTCTAAGATAGATTATCATGAGTATGAATTCAAATTAGAATCTGAGGCTAACCCTTCTTGGGGTATCCATCCTGACTTTACACATGTTCTCAGATTTCTTAGAGGCATAGATGAGGAATCAAATGACTATGAATGGGGAGTCATTCCAGAGGAAGATGAGCTTATCATAGAAAAACATATTGATGTTTTTCACCAATATGCACCTAAACCCAACATAATTCTAGAGAGAAATAATGAACTTAACGAGTCTGATCCACCAATGGCTGAAGTGGACTCCCACAATAACATTGAGCCTATTCATGAATTAAATGTTTTGAGTTGTAATACCACCTTCAAACTTGAAAGTTAGGTTTAGACCAATGATGATGGATCCATATCCATAAATACTATTTCCCAATCTTTCCCCACTTTGACTCTCCAACATCTTGAACTTCTTGACCAAACTTCCATGAATCCGAGCCACAATATTTATACCTTTCCAAATGACTATGTCCTTGCTTGCTACCTCAATGTAGTTGAGCCTATGATGACTTCCATTAGTGAACTAAGCATTAGCATGAAGGAGTCAGACATCAAGTATCTTAGTCAAAAGAATAAGAATAAAAATAAACAGAAATGGAGTTCTGGGGGTGAAAACCACTTTGTGGCAGTCTCAGATCCTACAAAAGTAAAAATAAAAGATGTATATGAAGGTGAAAACCTCTTTGAGGTTCCTAAGGATGAGATATTTAATGTCCTTCTGAGTCATTTATAGGAGAAATCTCTAGTACTGATTGAGCCCACTCAATCTATCAACTTGGGAACAGTAGAAGAACCATAGTTGATCCATGTAGCACAATCCTTATCAAAAGAAGAAAAGAAAACATTTACTACATTCCTAATAGAGAAGAAGATCAACTTTGCATGAAAATATTTAGATATGCCAGGATTGGATCCTGATCTTATAATGCACCATTTATCTATAGCTCCAGGTGTCAAACCTATTAAGAAAAAATTGAGAAAGATGCATGCACATGTTGCACTCTTGGTCAAAGCTAAATTAGAGAAACTACTAAAAGATGGATTCATCCATGTTATTGATCATGCTAAATGGATCTCAAATATTGTACCTATATCAAAACCAGACAAATCTATAAGAGTATGTATAGATTTTAGAGATGTAAACAAGGCATGCACTAAGGATGATTTTCCATTACCAAATATTGATATGATAGTGGACATGACTGCGGGCTTCAAGATGTATTCTTTAATGGATGGTTTTTCTGGATACAACTAAATCAAAGTTGCTCCAGAAGATCAAGAGAAAACTTCTCACATGTGCATGGGATACTTTCTATTGGAATGTCATGCCATTTGGGCTTAAGAACTGATGCAAGGTAGGGAGCAAGAGGGGCCAAATAGTGGCACACCCTAATGATCCAAGCTTGCCCAACACATGCAGAAGCCAACAAACACAACAGTGAGAGAGAGAATGCCAGATCTTTCATATATTTTCATCAATTAGAATCATACATGCCAGGCTGTAAGGCATTCCTGATTACGGCCTGGTATTAAAATGAATCTTAGAATTCCTCAAACATGTGAGGATATGTTACAAATCTCCAATCTAATGTCTAGTATCTTCTATCCAAAAACTGACTCCCTAATCTACAACCAAACATCTACATTTATACAAGAAGTTAGTGAGGTAAGTTAGCCTTCAGATCCACAATCAATGGAAGAAATAGTCAGATCTAGGACCACACGCCTCCTAATGATAGATTCCAACATTAAATCTATGATCCAATATAAATGCACAAGTCAGCCACAATAAGAACTAAAAATAAACCCATCGGTAAGTAGGATAACCAAGCAGCAGATAGGAAATGCTAAGTGTTAGTGAAATAAAAAACCACCTAGGAGAAAATCGACCACACTCGGTAACCATAGGAAACTGACCAACTACCGACCAACTCGGTCAAAGCAGGAACTGAGCAACATAGACAAACTCCAAATTGTTTTTGGTGACATAGGATTGCTGAGGACCCGAGATACTCCTGCATCAGACACCTGGGGTTATTTTGAAATGATTCTCTAAATCATTTGGTAGGTCTGGTCTGAGCTACATCCAACTTAGACTATGAAATCCATGAACTATCTTCCATTGGTCTACTCTTCCACTTAACTAGATATTCCATATACTATTTTCCTCTTGTACTTTTTCCAACTCTTTCCTTCAAAATTTGTTCAACTTCATTCTACTTCTTAGGATATTCTCTTGGTACTATCACTTCTTCATCAGGTTCATGATATTCATACAAATCAGCAATGTTGAAAATTAGTGATATGTCCATATCATTAGGTAACTCAATTTCATATGAATTTCCAGTGTCAAATTTCTTTAGAATCTTGCAAGGTCCAAACCTTTTCATCTTTAGCTTCCCATATGTTCCAATAGGAAATCGGTCTTTCTTCAAATGAACCATCACTTCATTACCAACCTCAAAAGTTTTATGCCTTCTTGATCTATCAACTTTGTCTTTGTATTTCTAATTACTGTCTTCTAGCTTCAGCTTCACATCTTCATGCAATGTTTCAATGTACTCAGCAAACTTTACTCCTTTAGCACTTCTCTTATTTTCATCAGCAATGTCTCTCAAATCTGATATTCCTCTCAGTTCTGTGCCATTCATAATCTCAAATGGTGTCTTTCCAGTACTCCTTTTCATTGAATTATTGTATGAAAAATCTACTTATGCCAACATAGAATCCCAATTACTCGGTGTGTCTCCAACTAAAAATCTCAAAAGATTTCCCAAACTTCTATTCACAACTTCAGTCTATCCATCAGTTTGTGGGTGAAATGTAGAACTATGTTTCAACTCAACGCCAAATTTCTTCCAAAGTGTTTTCCAAAAGTATCCAACAAATTTATTATCTCAGTTAGAGATAATACTCCTCAGTAATCTATGCAATTTTATAATTTCCTTAAAGAAAAGATCTGCTACATGTACTACATCTAATGTCTTTCTACAAGGTATAAAATGTGTCATCTTAAAAAATCTATCCACATCAACAAATATAGAATCATTACCTCTTACTATCTTCGGTAAGCCAAGAACAAAGTCCATACTGATGTCAATCCAAGGTTTCTCAAGAACAACAATCAATGTATACAATCTAGTATTTTGACTAACTCCTTTTGTGACTTGATGAATTCCACAACTTTTCACAAATTTTTGAACATCTTTATACAACTACGGCCAATAGTACTTCTCCTTAAGAAAATTCCATGTTTTATCAATATCAAAATGTCTAGCCAAACCAATACTATGTTACTCCTTTATCAAATTAGTTCTCATCACTCCTCTTGATATACACAATTGAATACCTTGAAACAACATAACTTTTAGAATAAAATATTCATCCCATTTAGTATCTTGTTGATCTTGAATAGGTGCTCTGCACTTTCTCCATGGCTCAGAAAAATAAGGGTCAAACTCATAAAAATCTCTCATCTCATCAAAACCAAGAACTTTAATTTTCATCTCAATCATCAAAGATCTTCTTCTACTCAATGCATCAACAACTCGGTTAGTGACTCCACTCTTATGCTTTATCACAAATGTATAACTCTTCAAATACTCAAGCCATTTCATATGTCTCTGATTCAACTTATTTTGTATGATCAATATATAATAAAAATTCACTTGGTATCAAATAATGTCTCCATTTCTTCAGTGCTTGAACAATATCATAGAATTCTTGATCATACATAGAATATTTCTTTCTAGCATCATTCAACTTTTCACTAAAGAAAGCAATATGTTTACCTTCTTGACTCAACACAACTCCAATTGCACTTCCACTTGCATCACATTCCACTTGAAATACCTTACTAAAATCAGGTAATGCCAAAATAGGTAATTCAACAACCATCTACTTCAGAGTCTCAAAAATTTGGTCAGCTCCATTTGTCCACTTGAATTCTCTTTTGTCTCCTCTCATAGTCTCAGTCATAGCATTACAAATTGAACTGAAATTCCTTATGAACTTTTATAAAAACTTTCCAAACCATGAAATGATCTTACCTCACTAGCATTCACAGGTGTAGGCCAATTCAAAATAGATTCATCCCAAATACACAATCTCCTCTTTCATGAATGAACACTTTTTGAGATTTATCAACAAATTTTCCTCTTTTAATCTCTGCAAAACTTGTCTAACATGAAACAAATGTTCTTCTCTGGTCTTACTAAATATCAAAATATCATCAAGATATACAATCACAAACTTACCCAAGAATTTCTTCAAAACCTCATTCATCAACCTCATAAAAGTACTTGGTTCATTAGTTAAATCAAAAGGCATAACCAACCACTCATACGAACCTTCTTTTTTCTTGAAAGTAGTCTTCCATTCATCACCTTCTCTAGTTCTGATCTGATTATACCCACTTTTCAAATCAATCTTTATGAAGTACTTTTCTCTAGTCAAACTATCCATTATATCATCCATTCTCAGTATAGGAAACCTATACTTTACTGTTATCTTATTGATTTCTCTGGAATCATTGCACATTCTCCATTCTCCATTCTTCTTTGGTGCTAATACAATAGGTACTACACAAGGGCTCAAAATTTCTCTAGTCAAACCTTTCTCCAGCAACTCTTGAATCTGTCGGTTCAATTCCTGATTCTCGGTAGGTGTCAACCGATGAGGTGCCTTATTTGGTAAGCTAGCTCCAAGGATTAGATCCATACAATGATCAATGCTTCTTTTCAGTGGAAAACCATCAAGTACATTATCAAAAATGATATCACTATACTCAGTGAGAAACTTATCAATCTCCTTAGGGACATTATCCTCTATTTTCTTACTCGTCTTGTTAGGAATCATAGCAAAACATACATCATTCTTCTTCAATGAGTTAACAAACTTTCTTCCTTCCATCAAACAAAATTTCATAGATGTGCAAACATTACTAATAGGTTCTTCCATCAATGGTAACAAGATTTGTTTCTTTCCATCAGCCACAATAGTATACTTATGCAATCTCCCATCATATATAACATGTCTATCGTATTGCCAAGGTCTACCCAACAAAATATGACAACAATCCATAGGCATGATATCACATAACACCTTATCATAGTACTTTCCAATCTTCAAATTCACATAACATTGTTCACTTACCAGATGTGTATGCTCATCTTTGATCCATGAAATCTGATAGGGCTTCAGATGTACCAACCTTTCCAATTGCAATTTTGTGACCATCTCTTCAGATGCCAGATTCTTTGAGCTACCACTATCAATGATTAACTTCCAAACTTTATCAGAAACTCTACATCTAGTCTTGAACAAACTTTTTTGTTAGAAAGTAAAGATCCCCAAGATAACTAAGAGGGGGGGGGGGTGAATCAGTTATCAGATAATTTATCCATTCAACTACTTTAAACAATGTAATCAATGTATTGATCAACCATAGAAAGATAATCATACACAATTGCACAATAACACAAGATATGTTGACTAGGGAACCTCTTGAAAAGAGTAAACCCCAGTGGGAATGATGCCCACAAAATGATGCACTAATATGAAAGTTCCTTGTTAGAGGATGGACCCTATTAGGAATCTTATGAAATACATTCAGTACATATAAATCCCTATTAGGAGATTTTGAATCCCTGTTAAAAGATTCTAACCCGGTTAAGAGTTTATGGAAGACAGAAGGACCCATTGCCCAAAAAAATTCAATGCAAGATCTCTGAACTCATTATCCAAAAGATCTTAGAATTATTCAATAGAATAATATAAAATATATTACCTCCTTCACACTGTGCCAAAACTGCACTCGCTGCTACACAAGATCACAAGTCTTCCTTCATCACTGAATTAGCTCTTTTCTTCACTTCATGCATATATTCGCATCACAATCTTCATAGTACACATTATAACAAGGAAAAAATTCCTTCTTATATACCAAACTCAAATAATTACAAATGAGTCGGTCCTCAATTACAAAATAATAAATTCTACACGCTACACACAAAATTCACATAAAACTGTTAGCTTCCAGATACTGTAACTTTCTCCAAACATATCCTCAAAGTTTTCACTATGAACCACATCATCATTAATGAGTCTCCAACATCCCTTTAACTACACAAAATCAGATTCCATCCCAGCTAAGAGATATCCTCTGATTTCTAAACATCACGTCACAGAAACACTGTCTAAACACTGCTTTCACCAAAATGCTCATGAGTCTCACAAATGAATGAATTTATTTTTGTGCTATTAACCATAGGTTAATAACACACCAAAGAACATACCATCAACTACAGAAAATCCAATCTGCAATACAACATGTGCACAAAAAAAAATGGTACCTACTTTCCTGCTAATATCTAGAATATCAATGTGTTGACATCAATGACAATCCATGAATGCAACAACAACTGCTATAGAATGACTACAAAAATAATTTGCATTCATTCCTAACAATCTCCCCCATTGGTATTGATCGTAACATAGATGAAAAACATCCAATGTTCAAAAAATCCAATACTGCAACATCACTACAAAATATCAAATCAAATCTTGCTTCATTTTCCTATTCAGCTCTCTCAAACAATCCATAATGTTTTTCATGTATATCTCTCCCCCATTGACATCAATGATAGAAATTTCATCACTAAGTCAACAACAACATAATGTCAAAAGACACTTTTAAGAAAAATACAATAACAAGAGTCCTCATGACTTAGCTCATAAACTCCCCCATAGAGGAAGTTCCAACATCCAATCCAGAAGAAAGATAGGGCTCATATACCACTGGATGGATGCAATCATCTGCATCAATTCTTAAAAATAGGTTGGGGCATAACCCCAAGCATATCTCTCAGATACACAAATGTATCCTTAGGTAAAGGCTTTGTAAATATATCTACTATCTGCTCCTTTGTACTTATGTACTCCAATCTTACTTCTTTTTCTGCAACTTTCTCTCTTACAACATGATACTTGATCTCAATATGTTTAGTCTTAAAATGTAAAATAGGATTTTTTGACATACTCACTGTACTGGTGTTATCACAATGTATAATAACAAGCTCATCAAACTTTATTCCAATATCCTTCAACATCTGCTTCATCCAAATAATCTGATTACAATTATTTGCTGCTGCAACATATTCTACTTCAACTGTGCTTTGTGAAGTACAATTTTGTTTCTTACTTAGCCAAGAGACCAATTTTCCTCCAAGAAAAAAGGCTCCACCATTGGTGCTTTTCTTGTCATCAACGCTACCTCCCCAATCTGCATCAGTATAGGCACATAAAGTAAAATCATCAGAATTCTCATACCATAATCCATAATCCATTGTTCCTTTCAGATATCTTAGTATCCTCTTTACTACTGCATAATGTGATTCTCTAGTTTCTACTTAAAATCTTGCTACAATCCCCACTGAATGTGCTATATCAGGTCTTGTATGTGTCAAGTACTGCAATCCTCCAATCATAGATCTATACTTTTTCTGCTCAACTGCTAGTGTCTCATCTTTGCTAGATAACTTATGTCCGGTTACCATAGGTGTTCCAATAGGTTTAGAATCTTCCATTCCAAATCTTTTCAATAAGTCATTCAAATACTTAGTCTGACTTACAAATATACCTTCCTTGCTTTGTGTTATCTGTAATCCCAAAAAATATTTCATTTCTCCAATCATGCTCATCTCAAATTCAATCTTCATTTCATCTGCAAATTTCTCACTAGCTTCATCTTCTCCTCCAAAGATAATATCATCAACAAATATAACTATAACCAAAAAACCATTCTCAATTTCTTTTGTGTATAAGTTACTATCTGCTATTCCTTTTATAAATCCCAATTTCAATAAATACTTATCCAATCTTGCATACTAGGTTCTAGGTGCTTGTTTTAATCCATATAAAGCTTTCTTTAACTTACATACCATATCTCCTTCTTCTCTCAAAGGAAAACCTTCAGGTTGCTCAATGTAGACTTCTTCTTCCAATTCACCATTCAAAAATGATAACTTCACATCCATCTGATACACTTTGAATTTCTTGTAAGTTGCATATGCTAGAAACATTCTCATTGCTTCAAGTCTAGCCATAGGTGCAAAAGTTTCTTCATAGTCAATTCCTTCTTATTGTGAATATCTTTTACATACCAATCTTTCTTTGTTTCTTATCACTTCTCCTTGTTCATTCATCTTGTTTCTGAATACCCAGTTTGTTCCAATCACATTCTTGTCTTCAGGTCTAGGGACCAATTCCCATGTCTTGTTTTTTTCAATCTACTCTAGCTCTTCTTTCATAGCATTAATCCAATGTTCATCTTCACAAGCTTCATTAGTAGTCTTAGGTTCAATTTGAGAAATCAAACATAAATGTACCTTATTTCAAGTCAAAACTCCTCTATCTAAACTTCCAATAACTTGCTCAACAGGGCGATGTCTTGAAGTATACCTGTTAGGTGTCATAGTTACTGATCTTGTTCCGACTGTAGATTCTTCTCTACTTTCTTCTCTGTTTTCTTCTCTATTTTCTTCTTTGTTTTCTTCAGTATGACTTTCATTTAGCAAATCACTGTTAGTTTCAAAAAATAATTCTACATTTTCAATGTTAGGCTGAGGTTGTGCTTCTCCATCAGATTCATAATCAAGCATTCTTTCCTTAATTTTAAACTTCTCATCAACTTTTACATTTGCACTTTCAACAATAGTCTTAGTTCTCTTGTTATAACACCTATATGCTTTTCTTTTTAAAGAATATCCAAGAAATATTCCTTCATCACTTCTAGGATCAAACTTTCCTATATCATCATCTCTCTTTATATAACATTTACTTCCAAAAATTCTAATATACTTAACTGAGGGTGTATGTCCAAACCATAATTCATAAGGTGTCTTGTTTGTATCTGCTCTAATTTGTACTCTGTTCAAAGTGTATACTGTTGTGTTCACTGCTTCTCTCAGAAAAGTCTTAGCCAAATCATTTTCAAACAACATAGCTCTTGCCGCTTCAGTTATTGACCTGTTCCTTCTTTCTACAATACCATTTTGTTCTGGTGTTCTAGGGGCTAAAAGTTGTCTCTTAATACCATTCATTTCACAAAATGTGTTAAACTCTCTAGATGTAAATTCACCACCTCTATCAGATATTAGACACTTAATCTTCATTCCAGATTCATTCTCAATTTTGCTTTTCATGATCTTAAATTTATCAAATGCTTCAGATTTTTCTTTCAAAAATGCAATCCACATCATTCTTGTAAAATCATCAACAAGAATCATAAAATACCTTTCTCCATACAATCCTCTGGTTCTAGTAGGGCCACTCAAGTTTGTATGAACAATCTCCAGCTTCTCTGTTGATGTGAACTTCTTGTTGGGAAATGAACTCCTTTTCTGCTTTGCCATCATACATTCTTTGCAAATCATGTTAGTAGGTTTCATAATTCTAGGTAAATCTCTTACCGCAAGTGTAGTGCTCACCTTGACAATATTATCAAAGTTTATATGACAAAACCTTTTATGCCATAACCAACTGTCATCAATCCTAGTTATCAAACATGTCATCTCAGTAGGATTCAACTGAAATACATTACCTCTGGTTTTGGATCCTTTTCCAATCAGATTTCCATCTTTATCTTTTATCACACAAGTTTTCTCAAAAAACCAAACTTGATAACCCTTATCAGCCAATTGTCCAATGCTTAGTAGATTATGTCTCAGTCCATCAACAAAGTAAACATCATCAGTGTTAGTCTTTCCATCAAGAGTAATAGATCCTATACCCTTAATCAAACAAGGTGCATTGTTACCAACTCTAACAATTCCTCCATCATAATTATCTAACTTAACAAACTTTCTTTTATCTCCAGTCATATGATGTGAAAAACCACTATCTATATTCCAATCAGATTTCTTTTCAACTTGTGAAACTAATGCTTTTTCTTTCCTTTTATCAGATTCAGAACTTTCTTCTTTAATTGCTACAAATCCTATTTCCTCAAAGTTATCATTATCAATGTCACTTAAATGTTTTTCAATTCCTGCTTCAAGATCTTCATCATTTGCATAATAACATTCTTTAGATCTCCAAGGTTTAAAGTTGCTTCTATACTTCTTAACTCTTTTAGGACATTTAGATGAAAAATGACCATATTCTTGACAAGTCCAACATTTAAATATTTTCTTACCTTCTAGTTCTCTTTTTACAAGTAATGCAATACCTTCTTCAATCTTCTTATCTTCCTCAGATCTACTACTGCTGGCATAATCTCCATTCACACTAGTACTTCTTGTAGGTCTAATTTTAATAGCACTAAATGCTATTTCCATTCTAGGTAGCTCTCTTGATAATCTCAAGTTCATCTCTGTTGTTTCTAATCTTCCAAGAAGAGTGTCTCTTGAAAATTTTGATGTACAAGATATCACTTGTTCAATCATCTACGTTGTCTGATTGAATACTAGTGTCAAAGTTCTTAGAATTTTCCATATCACTTCATTCTCTGTCTTATCACCTCCACAAGACTTTATTCCTATTACAATCTCAGACATCCTACCAATATAGCTTCTAATAGATTCATCTTCCATCATTCTAATATCTTCAAATGCACAAATCCAATTATGTAATCTAGCCTTCTTTGCATGTTCATCACCTTCAAAAGTAGAATGTAAAGCTTTCCAAATTGCATGAGATGTTTTCAAACATCTTACCTGACAATATTCATTCTCCAGTAGTGCTGACAAAAGTGCTTCTCTTGCAAGTATGTTACACATGAATAGATCTAGTTCATCTTTAGTTCTTGCCTCTAGATTGTCTTCCTTAATGATAGTCTTCTCATTCTTTGTAATCAACTGATAACTTGGTCCTAAACACAATAGATGTGTCTTCATCTTTTCTTTCCAGCTATCAAAATTTACTCCATCAAACTTAGGGCTATCTTTTCTGAAATTCACCATGGATCTCCTTAAGTTGTTAAACTTTTCTTTCAAGGACCTGCTGCTCTGATACCAATTGTTAGAAAGTAAAGATCCCCAAGATAACTAAGAGGGGGGGGGTGAATCAATTATCTGATAATTTAACCATTCAATTTCTTTAAACAATATAATTAATGTACTAATCAACCATAGAAAGATAACCATACACAATTGCACAATAACATAAGATATGTTGACTAGGGAACCTCTTGAAAAGAGTAAACCCCAGTGGGAATGATGCCCACAAAATGATGCACTAATATGAAAGTTCCTTGTTAGAGGATGGACCCTGTTTGGAGTCTTATGAAATACATTTAGTACATATAAATCCCTATTAGGAGATTTTGAATCCCTTTTAAAAGATTCTAACCCGATTAAGAGTTTATGGAAGACAGAAGGACCCACTGCCCAAACAGCTTCAATGCAAGATCTCTGAACCCACTGTCCAAAAGATCTTAGAATTATTCAATAGAATAATATGAAATATATTACCTCCTTTACACTGTGCTAAAACTACACTCTCTACTACACAAGATCACAATTCCAGATCTCTGTACTCACAAGTCTTCCTTCATCATTGAATTAGCTCTTTTCTTCACTTCATGCATATATTTGCATCACAATCTTCATAGTACACATTAAAAAAAGGAAAAAATTCCTTCTTATATACCAAACTCAAATAATTACAAATGATTCGGTCCTCAATTACAAAATAATAAATTCTACACGCTACACACAAAATTCACATAAAACTATCGGCTTCCAGATACTGTAACTTTTTCCAAACATATCCTCAAAGTTTGCACTATGAACCATGTCATCATTAATGAGTCTCTAACATCCCTTTAACTACACAAAATTAGATTCCATCCCAGCTAAGAGATATCCTCTGATTTCTGAACATCACTTCGCAGAAACACTATCTAAACACTGCTTTGACCAAAATGCTGATAACTCTCACAAATGAATGAATTTATTTTTGTGTTGTTAACCATAGGTTAATAACACACCAAAGAACATACCATCAACTATGCAAAAGCCAATCTACAATACAACATGTGCGCAAAACAAAACTGTACCTACTTTCCTGCTAATATCCAGAATATCATTGTGTTGACATCAATGACAACCCAAGTCATGAATTTCTTGTTCAATTTCTCCTCGGCCTTCAAATAAAATTGATAAGCCTCTTCAATATTCTCCAAATTGACCATAATAATTTCCTCTTGGATGGAAACTCTCAAACCATTCAGGTATCTACCAATTCTTTCCACATCATCTTCATCATGTCCAGATCTGATATCCAATCTATAGAATTCCTCAGTGTACTCCTTTACTGAGCTATCTTTCTATCTCAAACTTTTCATTCGCCAAACTAGGTTAATCTGATAATCACAGGGTAAGAACTTTCCTTTTAATTTATTGACCATTTTACTCCATACCTTGATTTTTTCTTTTCCTTTCTTCTTCCTATCCAATTGTAGATGTTCCCACCATAAGGATGCATGACTTTTCAACTTTGTTCTTGCAATCTTCACCTTCTTATCCTCAGGGATGTTTTCATATTCAAAATTGTTTTCCATCTCAGTGATCCAGTCCACCAATTAATCACAATCTATCTTTCCACCATACTCAAGAGGATTGAAATGTGGTGTTGACTTCAAAATTATCAAATCCTTCAAAAAAATTTCTTCACCTTGATCCATAATAGGTGCAAGTTTTTCATTCACCTATTCTTCTTCAATTTCATCATCACTAACATCTTCAAGATGTATGCCTCTTCTTTGGGCTATTTCAATAGCTTCTAACCTAGTAGAAATCTGCCTTAGCATATCTACCAATCTTGGATCTTCATCTTGCCTCCCACGAACCATCTTGACAACCCTCTATAATTACAGGTTAGATCACAATCTACTACCCCACAACAATCAACTAGGGCTTCAAGAGGAAGCTCCAAACCTAGATCCATAGAACTAGGTCAAGATCTCACCTCATTTTGATACCACCTGACGCAAGGTAGGGAGCAAGAGGGGAAAAACAATGGCACACCCTAATGATCCAAGCCTGCCCAACACATGTGGAAGCCAACAAAGACAATAGTGAGAGAGAGAATGTTAGATCTTTCATATATTTTCATCAATTAGAATCATACATGCCAGGCTATAAGGCCTTCCCGATTATGGCCTAGTATTAAAATGGATCTTAGAAGTCCTCAAACATGTGAGGATCTGTTACAAATCTCCAATCTAATGTCTACTATATTCTATCCAAAAACTAACTCCCTAGTCTACAACCAACCATCTACATTTATACAAGAAGCTACCGAGCTGAGTCGGACTTCAGATCCACAATCAATAGAAGAAATAGTCAGATTTGGGACCACACACCTCCCAATGATGGATACCAACATTAAATCTTTGATCTAATATAAATGCACAAGTCGGCCACAATAGGAACTAAAACTAAACCTGTCGGTAAGAATGATAACCGAGCACTAGATAGGCAATGCCAAGTGCCAGTGAAATAACCAGCCGCCCGGAATAAAACTAACCACACTCGGTAACCAAAGGAAACTGACCAACTCAGTCAAAGTAGGAATCAAGCAACATAGACAAACTCCAAATTGTTTTTGGTGACATGGGATTTCCAAGGAACGGAGATGCTCCTGCATCAAGAACGCAAGTGCTACATATTAGAGAGCTATGACATCTATTTTTCATGACATGATGCATCAAACTATGGAGGATTATGTTGATGATAATTTAGAAAAATCTATGATAATATCTTAACATCTAAATGATTTTAGAAAAATACTAGATCGAATGGAGAAGTTTAGTTTCAGATTGAACCCTAAGAAGTGTGCTTTTGGTGTCACTTCTGGAAAGCTCTTAGGCTACATTGTTTCAAAGAAAGGAATTGAAGTAGATCTAGCTAAGGTCAAAGCTATCATGGAGATGCAACCTCCCAATAATATTAGTCAAATGAGAAAATTAAAAGGGAGAGTACAATCAATTAGACATTTCATATCTTAGTTAGTAGACATATCACAACCTTTTACAAAGACATTACATAAAGGTGTGACTTTTGCATGGAATGAGGAATGTGAAAATAACTTTAATCCTATCAAGAAATATTTGTAAAATCCTCCTATTTTGATGCCTCCTATTCAAGGGAAACCATTGATTCTTTATTTCTCTATTACAGATACATCACTAGGGGCATTACTAGCATAACATGATGAGAACAAGAAGGAAAGAGCTATATACTATATCAGTAGAACATTGATAGCATACGAGAAGAACTATTCCATGATTGAGAAAAATTTTCTAGCTGTGATCTTTGCATCATAGAAATAGAGACATTATATGTTGGCTCATACCACACATTTGATAGATAGGATTGATCCACTAAAGTACCTACTAAGAAACACTACCCTCATAGATAGATTAGCTAAATGGGTGATGCTATTAAGTGAATTTAAAATTGAATATTTTGAAAGAAAAGCTATCAAGGGCCAAGTCATTGTAGATCAACTGGCTGACACACCTTTGTTTGATGATACACCAATGCAAATGGAATTCCAAGATTCTTCTATCATGAATCTTTCTTCTAGAGCATAGAAGTTATTCTTTGACAGCTCCTATACATAGAATGGATCTGGAGAAGGCATATTGTTCGTTAATCCTCAAGGATACTCAATCCCTAAAGCATTCAAAATATAGTTTCCTTGCACAAACAATATTGTTGAATATGAATCCCTTCTTAATAGCATGAAAATAGAAATTGAGTGGAGAGTGAAAGAATTATACATTCATGGAGACTCACAACTTGTAATACACCAAGTCAATGATGTGTATCAAATGAATGATGGAAAGCTGATCCCATACAAGAGAATGGTAGATGATATAAAGAAATATTTCATATCTATCACCTTTGAAAAAATTCCTAGAACAGAGAATAAAGTTGTTGATGCTATGGAAACACTATCTACTTTATTACAGTAACATGAGCTACGCTACGAGTTCTTGGTGGAAGCACTATCTTATCCTACATATGATTCCCTTGAAACCCACATGATCTACACTATTTTTGGTCATGATTCATCCCTATGCAAAAACCTTTTCTCCTATCTCTAAGATCCAATCATTCTCGATACCTTCAACCGCCATGAGAAACGATACCTTATCTGCAATGCATCCTGGTATGTCATCATTGGTAATGATCTATACAAATGAGGTCTAGATGGTACACTCCTTAGATGTTTAGAATGAGAAGAGTCTCAATGTGCATTAGAGGAAGTCCATGATGGTATTTTTGGATCACATTCCAATGGTTTAACACTACGTTGAAAACTTATTAGGGTTGGGTACTATTGGCCTAAAATGGAAAAAGAGGATATCAAGTTTGCAAAGAATTGTCAAAAGTGTCAAGTACATGGTAACTTAATTCTTGCACCGGGGAGAGATCTAATTCCATTTACTACATAATGTCCTTTTCACCAATGGGCATTTGATCTTATAGGAGCTAGACATCCTCATTCTTCTAATGGGCATACCCATGTTATTGCAAATACAGACTATTTCACAAAATGGGTAGAAGCAGTCTCTTTGACTCAAGCAACCAACAAAAAAATTTCAATGTGCATTCTAAACTACATCATATGTCAGTATGGAATTCCACATTAAATAGTCATGGATAATGGTGGCCAATTCAAGAATAAGGACTTAGATTCCTTGTGTTCAAAATTCAAGATTACACAACATTGGTCATCTATCTACTATCCTCAAGGGAATGGACAAGCAGAGGCATCCAAAATGAAAAATACAAAAAAATGAGAAAAAGAAAAACTGCCTTCGTGAAAACCTGGAAACAGGCACCTTAGTAGCAAAAAAATAGAATCTCTGTGAAGATGGTGAAAACCTGACAAATGGGTGCCACTTGTTCAAAACACTCCATCTATCAGCATAATCTTGGTCTTTCCCAACTTTCAGTTTTGCTTTAGTTTGTATGTACCTCCTAGTTTGTTTCTGCATTTCTATTTCCAATAAAGTCGATCTGTACACCAATCAGCTAAAACATCTATATCTTATCAATGTTCCAACTTGGGGAAATCAATGTCATATCCTATAGTCTCTAATATATCTCAGACATGTCATATCTAGTCAGGGTCCTTTGAAGCTACATCCGAGTTAGTCATTTTTTCTCCTTACTAGAAAGGATTTTGAATCTACAACAACACAATCAAACATCAACACAAACTAAAAACAATCTATGCTTTACATGCTTTTATCTCCTTGCATGCTTACTGATTCACATTGAGATTTTTGTATATTTTGTTCCCTCAAACTCTTTGATGATGTCCTTTACTGGATTTAGAGAGTGATGACTGGGGGCAAAATATTTTCTTTGTTTTTTTCTTGGAGTGACAATCTAACAACTTTGGAAATTTTGGATTGAAATGTTGTCTATCTGTAAGAGCCTTCATCTTGTATTGGATGGCCATGAGTACCTCGACCATTGATACCCAGGAAATTCAAGGAAGTTTGATCTAACTATTGTCTTTTTGAGTGAGTTCTCATTCCTACTGTGAAACACGATCTTACCTAAGGATGTGAATGATAAAGGGTCACTACAGGTAATTCACACTGGATTTAGAATGATCTCTTGACTGCTTGATGTGTTTGTACCGCAAGGTGTATTCAAGTCATCACGATGTCTATGTTTTGATGCTTATACAAATTTCTATATCAAAATGCACATGATAATTTAGGTCATCCTGGCATTTGTGCCTTGGTGCTTATATCTAATTTGACATTCCGAAAATAAAATCAATATTCATATGTCCATGGTTGTCTAACTAGTGGGCATTGTATTGATTCTTGCATATACAAATCAATATTCATATGTCTATAGTTTCCTAGCTAGTGGGCATTGTATTGATTTGTCCAGTTACCTAAAAATTCAATGATAAAAATGACCGACACATGATCAATGACTAGGTCCTAGGTCTTAGGTTTGCATGTCATTTTGCACTTTGCATGAATCCATGATCTCACAAATTTTTGAATACACTTAAAATGCTTAAACAATTTTTCAAAAATAAACTTAAACTTTCCATGAAGAGCTAAATCTCACACGAAGGTTTCCTCGCAGAACCGCAAGAAGTCACCATCCTGGGTTAAACATCCTTTTTGACATAAGATCGAGTACTTGTCTTCATCAATCCTTGTAAAACATATCATGTGTATCATTTCATTTACATTGTATTTCATGATCATTCCATCTATTGCATTACATACATGTGCATTTAACATTGCATAGCATAATCAAAATCATACATTTCCATACATTTTCCATAATCAATTACATTTGCATAAATCCATACATTTGAAAGAAATCATTGCATTGCATAAATCTATACATACATTCTACACTACTCATAACATTTACATCACATGATATCATCATAAATCAAAACATGACAAGTACAAATGAAGTCATAACCAAAATCTTGATCTCATATATATCATATAACTCAAACTAGTCAAGGGTGCACCACTGGCACAAGATACAAAATAATGAGCTCATGTGAGCTATCAAAAGTCAGATCAGTGTATATGAACAAAATGACAAAAATGGAATATCAAGAGAGATCAGTTGTTGGCCTGATCCTCTACATCTGGTGGAGGTGGTGGTGGTGCAATTGGCACTGTCTCAGAGCATGGTTCCTTGGCTCCCTCTAAAGCTATCATATATTGTGAGTATGTGGGAACCCTCTGAGCCGTTAGAACAACAAAATAATATGCTAAGACATAATATGAGGCCCAAGCTATCTGGTGTGTCACCTCTACCTATAATCTCCTAACATCTCCCTCTCACAACAAAATATGCCTCTCTAGCTCCTTCCTCTTTATATTGTGGGTAGCACTCTGTAACTTTAGGTCCTTGACCTGTAATATGAGTCACCTAATCAACTCCTAATGAGTTTGTGCTACACTAGGATCTCTCTCTACAATGAGCATATCTGTATCCACACCTAGCTGATAAGAAGCCTCTTCCCTGCGTGCCTTATGACATCTCACATTAGCTTCAAGATCGAAGTCTGTATCATCTTGTGATGGATCAGGACCAACACCTACATCCTGTCATGCACCTAGTAACTCATTGATACTATCAATACTGCCCAAAGTGCCACCCTCTCCTCTAGTGAATCATCTTTGTGCATCTACAGGCCTACCTATTGTAGAACTAGTCAGATGAGGTGGTCTCATGTGACCAGATGGTCTTTGTGGTGTCACCACTACTCTTGGCCTCGGAGGTGTAGGCTAGGGCATAGGAATCTACACATCATGCCATCTCTATCCTTGACCCACTAGTGCCCCTACAACATCCATAGCCTCCTCCATATTGGGAATCAACTCGGTAGGATCTGAAAATCTATAAATAGGATGCTCTGTGAGCCAAGAAATGTATCCATCTGTAACTCCATCATCTGCCACATCTGGATGATAGTCCCAGTCTCTACCAACATAACTGCTATACTCTTGTGTACTCATAGCATAAGACAACCATGTTGTCCACCCTAAGACAATCTCTCAAACTATCCATGCATATGTGGTGTAGTCCTATGGGGCATCTTGAATGATACCATACTGCCGCCATGCTCTAGTAATGATGAATCTCTCAATCACTATGGTAGATCACCCAATCAACACTCAACTCTGAAAGAAATAACTAAACTACTCTTGGGTAGTAGGCCATGCCTCTATCTACAAGTATGGTTGCCATATCACATATGTCATATCATCAAGGACATGCCTCCAATACTCTGTAATGCCCATGCGCACCTACATGACATATCCTAAATAAATGTAAGTAGCTTTCTCCTATGGCTGGCCCTGGGTTTGACATACTAGATGACATAATGGGATGTGCTCCCAAGCCCAAATTTGAAGTACTAGAGCACCTGATGCAAATGACTTTCTCTTATGATACAAAATCTTGTGGATCTTAGAGAACATATGGGCCAACATACACTATCCCCATCCCAACTCAGAAGGAGTGGCCATCAAATGAGCAACCATAGGGGCCTAGCCCATCAAAAGACCGTTCTGCTGATGATCGGACATGATAATGCCACCTATCATACTAGCTAGTATGCACTCTATTGGGTGTTCCCTTTGATCTTTAACTTGTAGATTTATACTTTGATGGATAACTTTAATATAACTTTGACTCTATCACCACTCCAAAGTCTACAAGGAAGAGGGCCAATTAACAAGGATAAAAAGAGATCCTCCTACACTTTGGGCCTTAATGCTCAGGCAGGTGTACCCTTGACTCACTTCTCTAAAGGAGTCTAAAAATGATATATAACTATATACTCTTTACTAACTGATTTAAGATTTTATCATTTGAATGTTTGTGTGTGGTTGATGATAATGAAATACCTCCAGAGGATGGACCAGTGCCATAACCTAGGGAAAAGAGTCACCCAATTGCATACGTCAACTGAATACTTTAATTCAAACACAATTGAATCCAAGATAAGTTCTTTGCCTATTACCCCTCTCCCTCAGACACAAGGACATCAGATTCCTGCTTGGTTGCAATGTCACTGAACCCACCTAGAAGACTTTAATCCTAACTTTGTTAGGAACTCAAAGATGACTTCACAATACTCTTTATTTACCATATGCTAATACACTTTGTGACACTAACATATATGAGTTTAGAACTGAAACAAGAAGACATACACAAATGCAAGATTGGAACTCAACAACAATCTCATTAATATATTCAGAATCAATACACAATCAAAACAACACAAGGATAGGAAAAGATACAAACTCTAGCTCCTCTATGAGTAAAACACCATGAACAATCAGCCTGGGACAAAAGAAAGTGTTGGAACCCATACAGAATCAAAATTTATACAACTTATACTCCCTAGTCATCTTGGAATTCTCAAAGAGAATGCAACAAGCTACTGATGACTAGGGTTAGGGTTTCAACCACCCAACCAATTGGAAATGGTCAAAAATTAATTATAGGGGTGGAAACCTAGGCAACTAGGAGAAAGAAAATCCTGGAATGATCCTCAATCATGATAAATTCTTTGTGAAGGTACTGAGAACCACAAAAATGCTCAAAATGTCAACCCTGCAACATCCCTCAAGCACAAAACCACATAGTACAAGTCCTGTAGATGAACACGACACACCCTAGACCACACTACAACAGCAAATAGATCATTTGCCACCAGCTCCAGTCACCTCTGCATTGAATTCTAGTCCTTCCTATCATAGGAAACCCTTCAAAAATTTGAATTTGAATAATAACAATCATTTCCATGGCGCTTGTAGTAAATCGGCGGTCGACATTCAAAGTTGAACCAACTTTAAGTCTTGAGCATTAGATTTTCATGTTTGACGGTCTTTTAAATCTTAACTCCACTACCACCTAGGTTTTACCTTAAGCAAACATGCGACAATGCTTTTCTTATTCGCGGGATGAAAATCTTAACCCACCTTTAACCTTGCGAATTGGCGACTGTAGGAAAACACTAACCTTGGCCCCACATCTAGCGAACTAATGACAAAAGGTCACCACTAGTTCGTGAAACATTTTATCCATCTACCAGAAAGTTTAGTGATTACGTGAATGCTTGTTCATTGAACCGCTAAAAAAATTAGAGAACCACCGTCATTTCATGTGGACAAGCGAAGCCCTTGGAAATTTGTTGACCGCTAAAACATTTACCCCTACCACCAAAAGACTGAGAAACTTTGACTGGGCCCGCATCAGGAAGATCGATGATCATTTGAAGTTCGCAAAGAATTCCAAGATTATATCAGATTTCATGCCCACCGTCAGATTGAGAATCTTTTTCCTGCCCTGACAACCCTCTAACACGATACAAAATCAACGGCCGTCGCAAGATCTTAAGCCTCTGACACACTCAATGAGATCATACACCATTCGTCGATCCTCTTACAAGATCAGGACCCACTGACACATATGAAAGCTCAAGTCCCACTAACAATAAGCCACTGTGCAAATACATGGATGAATCAAATAGCGCCAACTGTGCATACATGTGAACGGACCCACCTGCCTTCCCTATGAGAATCAACGACTATCACTATACCGCTGCACTAAAGGTCGAGCATGTTATATCAATAGTATAAGGATAGCCACAAGATTAAATTAGACTTTAACCCGCTTGAATGCCAAGAAGACTGGTCCCACTGATAGGATTCCACTTCATACTCCTGTCAACCAATAAAAAACCTCCAAATCAAAATACCTGGCAAGTGGACCCACATGAGAAAAAGGCTACGTCATACAAAGAATCGACGGTCGTCTCAAGATCTTATGCGTCTGACACATGGCTTGAGAAGATACGCTCACCGTTAGATGGAGATGGTGTCAGAAATGGGCCCAGGGAAAATAAAGGCTGCCGAAACATAGGAAAAATTAAAGCGTAGGACTTAGGCTTTCGAGAAAAATTAGGCGCTGAAGGCTTTAGGAAATATTAAATTCGCCAGGGGTAGAAACTTAGGAAAAGTTAACACTGGGGCCGACCAAAATATAAAACATGTGTGAAATAGGACCCTTAAGTGACCCACAAAAAGTAACATCAAAATAGAATAAGGCCAGGGTATTTCAAAGGGTTTTTGCATGCAACAGCTATATTTTCAAAAATTTGAACTAGGGCTAAAGGCAGGGACCTAAAAATGACTGCAAAGACCAGGGGAAAAGGGCTAGAGCCATGAAAATTTTTTAGGGTGCTAACACACTCTAGTCTATGGGTCTACCCATATTGCTAAACTAAGGACTCCCATGATATGGACTGAGTCAACTATGTATCATCTCTAAACAATCTTTTGAAATGGAATGCGAAGTATCCAATAGATGTCCTCGAGTGTAATTGTCAGCTCTCCAGTAGGTAGGTGGAAAGTCTGAGTCTTAGAATGGAAGCGCTTAATCAATGTAGTCATTAGCCCATGGTTTACCTAAATCTCAGGTAAATAGATCAGGTACTCAAAACCACAAGAAATGAAATGTACTCTCATAGGGTCTAGCAGTGACACGCGGAGTCTCTGAGTGGCTGGATGTGAAATACGAACATGTACGTCAGGATAGATGACCTACATAGCACAAAAATAGGGAATCCTATTAGTCACTTGGTTGAAAAATAGGCTAAAAGTACAGAAATACAAAATTTGAACACTTCAGAAGGTACATTAAATGCTATGAAATTGGCCTATGAAATCAGACAATTCAAAAATTTGACCTTAAAGGGGGATTTTAGCTCACTATTTTCCATACGATAATATAGTCTAGTATCAAAACTCATATGAGTTTCAGCAAGGTCCCATACGATAGTTCATGGTTATACAACAATGCATATGTTCTCGTACGACAACTGAGGGACTCGACAAAATGTCGTATGACTCTTGGGTCCCTCTCATATAAGTTTACAAGGGTTCCGGGATGACACTCTACAAAAACTTCAAAAGTCGTACAAGTCCCAGGGGACTATCGTATGAGTTTCTATGCTAACAAAATTCAAAAATTCCTAACATATGAAGAATGATCTAAAAATCTTGAAATATGCAAAATTTTGAATTTACAAAGAGGCATAGAGGTCCACTTACCGGATGTCCGTACTACAGAGGCCGCTAATGTCTCTGACTGTGCTCAAAATGATGCAAGGATATAGGAACCTTCATCTCAACCATTTTTTGCTCAGAGGGCTCTATGGAAGTTTCTAAAGTCAAAAGTGAATAATGAATTGAAAATGACCCTTTTGGCCTTTATATAGGTTTTTGACCTAATTTTTCAAAGTGCTCTATTTTCCACAAAAATTGCACCCTTGGCTAATTTCGACATTCTGAAACCATTTTCTGGATCAAAATTGAAATCTGAGATTGTTTACATTGTCAAAAATGTGATTTAAAAATTTTAGACCTAGGATGGCCGACAACTTGCATAATCAACCTTCTACACATCAAAGAAATCCATAATTCAACATAACTGATTATCTTACATCAAACTATCAAATTTTCAACTTGGTTACCCATGGTCAAATCATGGTCAAACCTAGTCAAACTTGGTCTCCAAGACCTCCAAATGATGTAGAACGTGTCTTCAGACATGCATAACCACTTCTCAAATCAATTAACATGCTTCTAAACCATTCAACACTGACTTTTCTTGTTAGATTTCAATTTTCATCCTGAAGGGGGCATGGTATTGCACATTAATCAAGTCTGTAAACCAAATTTTTCCTCAGTAATCAAGATGATGACCACATCTAGTTATTGATTGATCAAAAGACCTCATCACTGGGGGCATATCACTTGGGGAAAATCAGATTCATCGAGATCCATATCAATTTGGTATTCTCTTAATCTTGTAAACTATATCAGCTTTTCGTAACTATCGGTTCATTAGTGTTATTTCCTTGGTTCTTCATAACTAAAGGGTTCGGATGTGATACCATTTTGATTCCTTTGGATAATTAGGTCTAGAATCAAGTCACTCACTTCTTCGTAATCATAAAGTTTAGAATCAGTCATTTTGATACTTTTTCATAATCACTGGTTCATTGTTGCTATAGTTGACATCATCACGATTCTGGGTCAACCAGGACCTAACATCCTCAAATCTTTTCAATCAGTTTCTATCTCAAAATTGGTTTATCTCTCAAATCCATTTTCATCCTCAAACACAGATTATTCTTTGAACCACTGCACTTCGTAGAGTAATTCAAAGAGGGGAAAAATGTAATACCCCAAAAATGGGCTATAGGCTCATTAACCTCTTACATCAACAATTTGATTAAAATCGACATCAAAGTCCTAACCTAAGGCACATCTACACATTAGTTTATAAAAAACCTAATTGATTATCTTAATTCTGCATCAGGGGATATTCCTTGAATATTCCTATTTTATCCTAATTATCTTTAATTTGATAATTATTTGGTGATAAATAATATTTATCTTAAAGTTTGATTAATTGAATATTCTGAATATTTAATTAATCAGATTTAATTCTACCACCTAATTATTTAATTACATTTAATTATATTTATTCCTAAATTGTATTATTTAATTTTGACAATAAATCAAAAATCTTATGACTAATTGATTAAATTCTTATTTAATTAATTAATGTCAGTTTTCAATATTTAATAATATAGTTTTGAATAAAAGTTTGATTTAATAATTGATTAACCCATAAATTAATTATTTCAAAAATTAGTTAAGTTGAAGATAAATCACTTTATTTATTTAATTAATTCATAATTATTATGCACATTCAAAGAGCAGTTAGACTTTAAATCATAAAAATAATTTAAGTTGTTATCTTTTGGAAACTTAACATCTATTTTGAGTTGAAAGTTGATCTAAACTTCTGATTTGAGTTAAAAAGTTATTTTTGCATGATTTGCATGATTTTGTAAGCTAACTGTTTCTAATTTCTTGTTGACTTGAAAATCAACCTGAGTTTATCAAGAGTGATTTATGGATGTTCTCAATGCATCCTCAAGCCCTATATTTCTATAAAAACAAGGCTCAGCTCTTCACAACTAACCACTGTCAAATTTGCACAATTACTCTAGCGAATTTACAGCTGAAGGATCAAGCACTTGCGACAGGCGATTTGTGAGATTTTTCATTGTTGGTCATAAGCATATCATAGCATTCATTCATAGCATATCATTCTTAGATTAATTTACATATCATTTCAATTCAATTCTAGATTAGATTCATACAATTTTTCATTTTAATTGCATTCAAAATACAAAAAAATAGATTAATTTGCATTCATACAGTTATTCATCTTTTGCATTTCAAATCCCTTGTTTAGGTGTTGCATTGTCACTGATCTCGGTCTAATCTGATAATACATACTCACAGCTACTAAAAGGCAGTAAATCTCCTGGTTAGCTTAGTTTCAATTACTTGCAGATTTTGATTTTGCTAACCTCTAATGATTTACTGAAGTGTTGTGTCCATGACTAGGTACAATTTTCACGCACACACACATATAACATATTTGAAATAGAAAACTAACCCCATGAATTATATTTATATTGATTCTATGAAGTTACTTTAACAATGCCATTCTCATCCATGTCTAGGCCTACTATCCTAACAATATTTGTTAGGCCACAAAGATTGGTGACAATGTAAACTATTTTTAAAAAAAAGTGGAAGGTGGAAGACAACCAAAAAAGAGGAAATGGATGTAGAAATAACTTTTCAATCAATTTTTAAGCCTCTTAGATGTATTGTCAATCCATGAAGTGGTAATCAAATATTTCAAATAAAACGGTAGCCTTATTATATTTTTTAACTAATAAAATGTGAAGTTACTTCAATAATACAATTTTCTTTCATGTTGAGGCCTTCAATTCTCACAATAACTAATTACTAGGTCATACAGAGTGGTGGCTATTTAAATCATTTTAAAACTTCCTAGAAGATGAATACAACTTAAAATCTATGAATGAAATGGAAGTAGCGATTTATTTTCAATAACTTTTCAAGCCAGTTACATGAATGATCAAAATCATGATCTGGTAATAAAATATTTCAAAGGAAAAATTAAACTCATAAAATATGTTTAGAACTATTTTCAGAATAGACATATGAAGTTACTTCAATAATACCATTTCTATTATTTTTCATGCCTACAATCCTTACAATAATTGCTAAGCCATGCAAAGAGGTTTCTGTCATTTAAATTATTCAAAAAATCCTTGGAAGACAAAAATAAAAAGATTAAAAGTCAGCCATGAGTGCATCAATCACTTTTGAATAGATCACTTACGTGCATTATCAAATTGTGAAGTGGTAATAAAACATGTCACACTAAAATTAGTCTCATTATATATATATATATTTAGAAATATTTACAAAATAAAAATTATGAAGTTACTTCAATAATGCACTTTCATTTGTCTGTAGGCCTTCAATGTGTACAATAATTTCTAGTCCACAAATAATGGTGTCCATTTAAATCATTTCAAAAAATCCTTGAAGGTGCAAGAAAGCCTAAAATCTAGGGATCGACATAGAAAAATATTTCAATATATCAAAATCATAAAGTGGTAATAAAATATTTCAAAATGAACTTACTAGTGTCATATTTTTTTTTCAAATTATTTATAGAATAAATTTATGAAGTTACTTTAATAAGACAACTTTCAATCATGTGTAAGCCTTGAATCTTTTGAATAATTATAAATCCTAAAAGAGTAGCGACCATTTGAATTAGTTTCAAAATATTTGGAAGGTGGAATAAAGCCTAAAATCTAGCCATGAAATTAGTCATTACTTTAAAAGTAATTTTTAAACCACTTCCATCCATTATCAAAATCTTAAAGTAGTAATGGTTACTTGAAACATAAAAATTCTTTCAAGATAGAAGAAAGCCTAAACTTTTGTGATGGTAAGCTACTCTCCTATAAATGTCATAATCTCGTGAAAATTGTAGAAGATGGAATAAAGCCTAAAATTGAATAATCAAAATAGTCATTACTTTTTTAAAACTTTAGAATATACTTGCATCAACTATCAAAGTCATAAATTGATTATAAAAATATTAATCTCGCAAAATACATTTTGAACTATATATGTAATTAATTTTTTGAGTTGTCTCAATAATGCACTTGTCATTTGTGTCTAGGCTTTCAACTCCTACAATAATTTCTAGGCCATAAAGAGTGGGTCACTTAAAATTATTGCAAAAATTCTTCCAATTTGGAAGAAAGCCTAATATCTAGCTATCGAAGAGGGATAAAAATATTCCATAATGATGCTATGAGTGTCATAAAATATTTTTCAACTATTTATAGGAATAAATTTGTGAAATTACTTCAATAACAACAATTGTTAATCATGTCTAGGTCTTCAATCTTTTCAATAATTTCTAAGGGTTAAATAGTAGTTGACCATTTCAATTATTTTCAAAAAATCCTTGGAAGGCGGAATAAAGCCTACAATCTAACAATCAAAGTAGTCATTACTTTTCAAATAATGAAGAAACCACTTAGATCTACAATGAAAATCTTAAAGTGGTAATTGTATATTTCAATCATAAAATTGAGTTAACAAAATATTTTTTGAAATAAATTTACCACAATGCTTAAATAGTACTATTGTCAGGCATGTCCACTTCTACAATCCTTACAATAATTGTTAGACCACAAAAATTGATGACTATTTCAATTGTTTGAAACATCCATGTCTACTGTTACAAATACATGCAATAATTATTAAGACTACAAATAATAGCGACTATTTCAATTGTTTGAAACATCCATGTCTACTCTTACAATACGTACAATAATTGTTAAGACCACCAATAATAATGACTATTTTAATTATTTGAAGAATCTTTGAAAGGTCTAAGAGGGTCTAAAAATCAGTAATGAAAAGTTATTCTCTCATTAATGTCTCATTGTCATGAAAATTATAAAAGGCTTGATTAATCAAACTAGTGATTTTTTTTTAAAAAGTTTAGAAAACACTTACATCAACTATCATAATCATAATAATAATAATATATTTTAATCATGAAATTGACTCTATAAAATATTTTTTAAATTTTACGAGGTTATTTCAATAATGCATTGTCATCCATGTCCACTTCTATAATCCTTGCAATAATTGTTAAGCCACCAAGAATGGCGACTGTTTGAACTACTCAAAAAAATCCTTGGAAGGCGGAAGAAAGCCTAAAATTCAGCGATAAATGCAGCAATGGCTTTTGAATGCAGTACGTAAAAGAAGAAAGAACTAACAGAAAGTGCAGAGTATAATAATTAACAATAGTGTTTTCAAAAATAAGCAAGGATGGGCTTTCAGTAGTACAATATTTTGTTTTATTGGCATAGATTCCACCCTTCATGTGGGTGGGCTTAATTGATGTAACAAAAAGTCAATTTTTCATTTCTCAAATGCTGGCCAAAACGACATGTCAATTCATTCGATGAAAATAGATATTTCAAAATCTCATGAAAATTATAGGAATGGCTTGTACAGGTGAGAAAACGAAGCTGCATGCATTGGTACAGGTGATATAATATTTACACACATTTTCTGATCTTTTAAACATACTTTGACAACGTTTATCTGTATTCTCATGTACTCTTCATTTATGAACTCATCCATGGACTTATCCTTAAACCTTTCATTTTCAGCTTGATTATGTGTTGGTTTTGTGCCAATGGTTAGAAAATAATAGTGCTTTGTCCTGATCATTGTCTTTGAACTATAATTCATAGTTGCAATTTTTGACGTTCGTATGAAGGACAACAATCATCTATGAACGAATTTGCTCTAAGAATATGAAAAGTTTATCACTCACACTCAAAATCAAGGGTTCACAATACCGATTTGACCTCCAACATTTTCAGTTTACATTCAAATTTTGGTTGAATTTTACTCTTCCCAATCCTACCAAGATCCATTTTCACACAAGGTTGCCTGATTTATTTGCCGTTTACTTGTATTTAAAGGAATATATTTGAACACATGTAATCATTTTGTATCTGGATCTACGCATTCATCCTACAATTATTTGGATGATTAGTAGTAGTTGTCTTTGACTCTTTTACATAGTTTTCTAGAACATGTCTTAGCAATATTATTGGAAAAAATCAAAATTATTTGTAAATAATATTTCTTTTGGAAGTAGAATAAAAGAAAAACTAGACAACAACAAATTAGGGGACCTACATAGTAGAAGTGCATATTGGTTTTGTGTTAATGGTAAGAAAATAAGAACATTTTGTCCTGATCATTGCCTTTAAACCGTAACTCATAATTGCAATTTTTGACATTTGTACAAAGGACAACAATCATCTATGAACGAATTTTCTCTAAGACTATATAAAGTTTATCACTCACACTCAAAATCAATGGTTCACATACCGATTTGACCTCCAATATTTTCAGTTTACATTCAAATTTTAATTGAATTTTACTCTTCCCAATCCTACCAAGATCCATCTAAACACAAGGTTGCCTGATTTATTTGTCGTTTACTTTTATTTAAAGGAATACATTTGAATACATGTAATCATTTTTTGTATCTAGATCTACACATGCATCCTACAATTATTTGCATGATTAGTAGTAGTTTTCTTTGACTCTTTTATATAGTTTTCTAGAACATGTCTTAGCAACATTATTGACAAGAATCAAAATTATTTGTAAATAATATTTCTTTTCGGAGAAGAGTAAAAGAAAAACTAGACAACAACAAATTAGGGGACCTACATACTACAAGTGCATATTGGTTTTGTGTCAATGGTAAGAAAATAATAGTGTTTTGTCATGATCATTGTCTTTAAACAATAATTCATAATTGCAATTTTTGACATTCGTACAAAGCACAACAATCATAGAATGAACAAATTTTCTCTAAGAATATGAAAATTTTATCACTCACACTCAAAATCAAGGGTTCACATACCGATTTGACCTCCAACATTTTCAATTTATATTCAAATTTTGATTGAATTTTACTCTTTCCAATTCTACCAAGATCCATCTAAATATAAGGTTGCCTAATTTATTTTCCATTTACTTGTGATGCAGGAGCATCCTGGGTGTAAGAGCAATCTTGCATCACCCAACAATATTTCTGGTTTTGTTTTCAATAAGGGCTATCTTGTGTAGACCTGCTATTTATGGAAACTTACTATTATTAGTAAGTTGGTCATACAATCTCAAAATATTTTGATTTCACAAGTGGAGGTTCATCTCAGTCATTTCAGCCTACCTGTTGAGTTCATTGCCACATCATCTGTATTGGCGAAGTTATTGAGATTTTTGGGTGCGAAATCTATCAGGTCAATTTTGAAGGCCTTAGAAGCTCCGGATTGCAATCAACCCCCGGTTGACTAGTGCGTGCGTATGTCAGGCACTGTAGATCTCGTCATGGAATTTATGAAAAGTGGTTACAATAGAAAAATGGAACAACAATTAAAAAGTTATGGCCTCTGAAAGTTGGGCTACCTAAAAGCATATTTTATATTTTCTTTGAGCCGACCCTATTGTAATAATTGTAAAAATAAAATCATTCCATGTTTAGCTGGCCTAAAAGGCTAAATTTCTAGAACCTTCTCGGGCACTGGAAATTGCCTATTTAAGGAAGGCACGTAGTGTTGTCTTAGGCAATTTGGAGTAGTTTGGGGGTAGATTTGGGTAATGATTTGAGGCTTTTTCTGATAGAATATTGTAAAGGGAATGCCCATGTGGCTTTGCATATTGTAATTCTAAAATTTGTAATTCTACATTTGTGGAGATAATAAAAAGCCCATTTTCTATTCTTGCAAATTGTTGTTGTTTCTCTATTTCTGTTATGTGTTTGTGGTATTAAGGGGAACACAGTTCATCAAGTGGTATCAGAGCAGGAGTTCCTGAGTGTGTAAACAGATCACCGACTGTGAGGCAGTTTGCACTAGGACCATGGTTAGGGTTTCAGTGTGTATCGCGAAAATGCCTCCATGAAGGGAATGTGGCGGAAGAGCTGGTGTTGTAATACCTGAAGTTAGAGCGCTCCAGAGACAAGTGCAAGCATTGCAAGAAGAGATTTGTAGAGGAATGAATCTTAATGTCAGAGATGAAAGTGAGGATGAGGCTGAGGGAGAAGGAAATTTTGATCAAGAAGAAGGTGAAATTTTGAACTAGGAGGAAGAAAGACTTTTTCGGGCCATTTCCAAGATCGGGAAAAGACCTAAGATTGAGGTTCCTGTATTTTTAGAAAATCTTAACCCAGAGGAGTTGATTGACTGGATCAATGAATGTGAAGAATATTTTGAGTATGATGATATTGAGGATCCTGATAGGGTCAAATTCGCGAAGGCCAGACTGAAAGGTCATGTGAAGATCTGGTGGCAAGAGATTCAATTGGAGCAAAATAGAAGAGGGAAAGATAAAATCACAAGATAGAATTGAATGGTGGATAAATTGAAGCGGCAGTTCATTCTTGTTGATTATGAGCTTGACCTACTGAAGAAGATGCAAAGTTTGAAACAAGTAGGAAGATTTGTTCAGGAGTATATAGAGGAGTTCTATCGAATCCTCGTCAGAACAGGCCATGCAGAAGCTGATAAGGAGAAAGTTGCCTGTTACCTTAATGGGTTGAGGCCGACCATTCAAGAGGAGTTGAATTTGGTTCGAATGAACAGTATTGAAGAGGCATACTAGTTTTCCCTAAAAGTAGAGGAAAAGCTAAATAAGAAGTTTGAGAGCAGACAAAATGGAAGAGGTCATGGTGGAAGATCTGGTGGATGGTCATATGGAGGCCAAAATGAAGACCCAAAAAAAAAGGATGAGGCCAGTAGAAGTCAAAACCTGAGAGGAAATAATTCCAATCGTTTCTAGGATTAGAATAATAGAGATCAGAGGGGAAGAGGAAGAGGACAAGGATCTGGTAGATGAGGCCTTCGTAGAACATGTTTTCACTATGGAGAAGAAGGTCATAGGGCATTTGAATGTCCTCAATGCCAAGGAAGGATAGATAGGAGGAATGAAGGCCATGCTAGAGTTACACATGTTGATGAGGATGCCAGATCATCACATTCTGAAGATGTTGAAAGAGAAGAAACACTAATTAACAGAAGAGTCCTACTGAGTGGTGAGAATGAACTTGAGCAAAGGAGGAGCTTGTTTCGCACCAGGTGCAAGTGTGAAGGTAAGTGTTGTGATGTGATTATTGATAGTGGCAGTACTAATAATATCGGGTTGCCTGGGTCCAGGATGACCACAAGGTCATGGTCAGTGAATAGTGCCTAGTGAAGTCCAAGATTGGCGGATACCATGATGAGGTACTATGTGATATCATATCTATGGATGCATGTCATATGTTGTTGGGTAGATTGTGGCAGTTTGATAGGTGTGATGTAGATGATGGTCCTGCGAATACCTATTCCCTGATAAAGGATGGAGTGTGACATAAGCTAAAACTATTGAAGGAAATAGAGGAAAAAGTATGTGGTAATGCAAGAATAACTATTGTTGATAGAGGAAATTTCTTAGATGGTATGCGGCATGAGCATATATGTTTTACCTTAATTCCAAAGGCTGGGAAAGAGGAAGTAGAAGATGTACCTGTAGAAGTTGCAAAATTATTGAATGAGGTTCAGGATGTTGTATCCGATAATGTGCTTGATGGATTACCACCAGTAAGAAAGATCAATCATCAGATGGACTTGATTTTAGGAGCCAGTTTTCCAAATAAGGCAGCACACAGAATGACACTAGCAGAAAGTGAAGAGTTGAAGATAGATTTGAAGTTTAGTTCATCACATCATCCACAGATTATATATGGAAGTAGTCCCATAAATGCATCTGAGTTGAGGAAGATAGATAAAGGAGAAATAAGTAGTGTTGAAGCTAAGGATTTTGCAGAACACTTGAAGAACATCCATGAGGAGGTGAGGAAGCACATTACCAAGATGAATGCATAGTATAAGGCTAAGGCAGATGAGAAAAAGAGGCATAAAGAATTTCAAGTTGGAGATGAAGTCATGGTTCATTTGCGGAAGGAGCAATTTCTAGTTGGTACATATAACAAGTTGAAAATGAAGAAGTTTGGGCCATGTAAGATAGTGAAGAAGCATGATTCAGGAAATGTATATGAGGTCAAGTTGCCTACTGAGCTGAATATTTCACCAGTTTTTAACATTTTAGATCTGACAGAGTATCATGAGGGAGGTATTGAAGATGAGATCACAGCAACACAGTGGAGTATTCGAGTAACTAGTTCAGATACCAAAGAGATTGAGGATATATTGGATAGTCATGTTGGCTGAAGCACAAGGAACAAGAAATATGAAGAATATCTGGTCAAGTGGAAAGGATGACCTATTGAAGATTCATCATGGTTAACAAGGGAGGAGGTTAACCGTCTTGGTTTTCCTCTTCACACCTGAGTTGTGACAGGGTCACTTCTCAAATTACCCCGGGTGTCTGATGCAGGAGCATCCTAGGTGTAAGAACAATCTTGCATCACCCAAAAATATTTTTGGTTTTGTTTTCAATAAGGGTTATCTTGTCTAGAGCTGCTATTTATGGAAACTTACTATTTTTAGTAATTTGGTTAGACAATCTCGGAATGTTCTGATTTCATAGGTGGAGGTTCATCTCAGTCATTTCAGCCTACCAATTGAGTTCCATTGCCACATCATCTTTATTGGTGAAGTTATTGAGGTTTTTGGGTATGAAATCTTTCAGGTCAATTTTAAAGGCCTTAGAGGCTTCAGATCGCGATCGACCCCTAGCTGACTGGCTCTTGCACATGTTAGGCATTGTAGATCTTGTCATGGCATTTCCGAAAAGTGGTTACAATAGAAAAACAGAGCTACGATTAAAAAGTTATGGCCTCTAGAAGTTGGGCTACCTAATAACATATTTTGTATTTTCTTTGAGCCGACCCTATTCTAATAATTGTAAAAATAAAATAATTCCATGTTTAGTTGGCCTAAAAGGCTAAATTTCTAGAACCTTCTTGGGCGGTGGAAACTGCCTATTTAAGGAAGGCTCATAGTGTTGTCTTAGGCAGTTTGGAGCAGTTTGGGGGTAGATCTGGGTAATGATTCAAGGCTTTGTCCTACAAAATATTGTAAAGGGAATGCCCATGTGGCTTTGCATATTGTAATTCTGAAATTTGTAATTCCACATTTGTGGAGATAATAAGAAGCTCATTTTATGTTCTTGCAAATTGTTGTTGTTTCTCTATTTCTATTATGCGTTTGTGGTATTAAGGGGAGCACCCTTCATCAACTTGTATTTAAAGGAATACATTTGAATACATGTAATCATTTTGTATCTAGATCTACACATTCATCCTACAACTATTAGTTGTCTTTGACTCTGTTACATAGTTTTCTAAGGGTTCACTTAGGAGAACAAGTCTGAGCAAAATTATCAACAAGAATCAAAATTATTTGTAAATAATATTTCTCTTCAGAGTAAAGTAAAAGAAGAACTAGACAACAACAAATTAAGGATATTGCATAGTACAATTGATTATTGAGTAGGATTCTAAGTCCATTCAACAAACGATGAATCCATAAATATGGATGTGATTATAATTTCAAAGACCCACCAGAGTATAGACTGATTGTTTGGGTTCTAAAGCAAGGTGAAGATAGAAAGAGTAAATTTAGACCTAGACACATTCACAAATTTTATGACAAGAAAAAAATAATTATTCTTATTTTAACACGTAAATATTATATATATAAACACCTATACGTATATGTATACACATGTGCATATATTTATGTATATGTATATATGAGAGAATCTATTGATGGACTCTATATGTATGCATTATAGTTCTATTTTAGGTCATGTTATTATATGATGCACAAAGTTTCTATCATGGATGGTCTAGTTGGTTTCTATGTAATGCCATGTATATGCAATGTATTCTATATGATAGTTATGTGATGTAGCTTGTATGTATGGTTCTAGACTCATGATTCTATATGATGCATATGATGGTGCAAGATTTTTTATGCATATGATACTCGCAGATTGGTTACTAGATGCAATTCTATATAAGATGTTCTATTATGCCGCTATGTTGATGCATGCAATGGTGCAAGAAGTTTAGTCCACTTATGGGGGAAATTTTACACTTAATCATTTTTGTGAAAATTGGCTCTATGAAATGGGATTTGCACAAAAATAGAATGGGGTAGCATTTAGATTTGGGTTCCCAAGCCTAAATTTAGATTGAAGTCGCATTCACTTGGGACCCGAAGCCTAGATCCATGGATTTCTTTGGAACAAGGTCTCATTCTTGAAAAGTTTTTTTTTTTTTTACACTATCAAAGCTCATTTTCAACGAACATGACCCCACATCTGAGTGTGATCCCACTCCCTTTCTAACCCCAACAACATCCAAGTAGGCACTTCCTTTTTATTTTTTATTTTCATTAGTATTTTCTATTTTTTATTATAATTTTTGTTTGTTTTTATTAACTAAATAGTAACTGAGATACTTGATATTTAATGGAAAAAAGATTATATTTTTTTTTGTTGTTTAATTTAAAAAAAAATTAAGTTGCATGTTCTATTTAGTTTTTCATGTATTTTGTACATATAGAGTTGAATTTTTATTGGGTTTTTTTTTTTTTTTTCTTTTGTGAATATGTAGAAACCCTATACACTAAGTGAGAAAACAACATAAAATAAAATAAACCAAAACAAATGATAAACCTAGAATACAAACCCTAAACAAATAACTTAGAATAAAAACCCTAAATAAATAACATGTAGAATAGAAACCCTATATACTTCAATCATACACAAATTAAAAAAACCTCTAGAATAGAAACCCTAAAGCATGAACCCTCTTCACTACAAGTATTAACCATTAGTTTAACCTTTACCCTCAACCATAAACCCTATCCATTGGCCCTAGGTTGTAGGTAATGTGCATTAGACCATCTATTAGATTAAGACCAAAATCTTAAATCCTAGAGGCTCTAGGCTCTATATAGTTGAAATTAGGTATAATATGTGTTCCCCAATCCCCTAAATCCTAGAGAAAAGTGGCAGGGCCAAAAGATTAAACCTATCCTATGCACTCAACCATTAAACCCCAACCCTAGATACCTTGAATGCTAAACCCTATCACATTAATGTATGTACATGTCTATGACCCATGAAACTACATATTACCCCTTACATGCTCCCATTATATGTGCATAGGACCCTAACCCATATATCCTTTAAATTTATATTCCTATAGATTCATCCTAGGTTATATTGATAGATACATCTATGATCTTAAATGATATCTATTGATCTTAAGTTAGATTGGATCCTCTTAAACAAGCCATCAAGTATTAGGACCCCAAGTAAATTAGGACATAGTTTAAAAATTTTACATGATAGATTGATGTTTCATTTTAAACTCCCACATGTCATCCTATTAGGACTCTAAGTTACCATTTAGAACACTTAAAACATTTACATGAACTATTGAGAGCATGACCTGGGTTACTAAATGATAGATTGATCTGAACAATTAGATACTTTGTTTACATCATCCTATTAAGACCCCTTTAAACATGCATGTATGAACTAGAGACCATGACCTAGTTTAGGAAATTATGATGGATTGATTTTTTATTTTAAACATCCACATTTCATCCTATTAGGACCAAAAATCACCATGTAGAGCTTTTTAAACATACACATCAACCATCTAGATCATGACCTAGGTTACTACATGATAGATTTATAGTTGAAGTTAGATACTCCCTTTAAGCCATCCTGATGTAACCAAATTTTTAACCCTTAATAATAATCATAAATGAAAGTCAAAAAATACAATTTCATTTAGAAGTCAATATCGCTTCATAATTATCCAAAACTATTGTTTCACTACAATGAGAGAAAAAACTAATTTAACTACCATCCAAGAATTAATTTTTTTGGTAGGTTTTCATAAAATCATTTTTTTACCATTTTAGGTAATTTGTGAAATTACTCCAAAAGTTTAAAAAAAAACCCTCAATTATTTAAAGTTTGTTAGAGTAAATTGTCCTTTCCCCTTTACTATGTCTTAAGTTTACTTAGGTGAGCTAATTTACTTTATTTATTTCATTAGGTGGATATTATTTAGGAGGATATTGTTGACTCCTACTTGGACTCAAACTCCTCCTATGATATGGTTGAGTCCAATTTAGAATCTAACTCTTCTAGAGGATATTATTGAGTCTTATCAAGACTCTACTTCATCCGGGTTAAGACACTTGTCTCAACCTTTCCGATGTTAGTGTTGAAATTGGTTCAGTAAGAAGTGGTGACATTCTTGGTTTGTCATTGATGTCAACATATGTTTTAGATAAAGATAGATAAACTAGTTATCACAGGTGTATGGATGACTGATAGAAGTGTGCAAAAATTGTACGGATGTTTCAGAGCATACAAAGATGGGAAAGTGTATAGGAATGAGATATAATCTTATGTCTAAGGTCAGATGGCTTAATGTTACAAACATAATGAATTAGAATTATTTTTGTGAAGACTGGGTGTTGGACACTGACAATGGACAGTGGTAGAGTTGGTCTTTGTATTTCTGAGATAACTTCGATGTGAGCACAAACTATGACCTACGAGCTCAAGGCATGTTAGAAGACATTTTGGAGAATGTTTCTTATGATTTTTGGGTCTTTGTGTTCTTGGTGACATTAGCTAAGTGCATGGTCTTGCGAAGACTTATTTGTGGCTAACTATAGTGATGCAGGAGCATCCAGGGTGTTAGAGCAATCTTGCATCACCCAAAAATATTTATGTTTTTGTATTCAATAAGGGCTATCTTGTCCAGAGCTGCTATTTATGGAAACTTGTCAGTCTTAGTAAGTTGGTCATATGATCTTAGAATGTTCTGATTTTACATGTGGAGGTTCATCTCAGTCATATAAGCTTTCCAGTAAAGTTTCATAGCTAGATCAGGTCTGGTTTTGAAGATATTGAAGATTTTCGGTATTGGCAGTAGGGTACAGAAACTTTGAACTCAGTTTTGAAGGCTTTAGAGGCCTCAGATGGGGTCAAAAATTTGGGTGATAGGCACTTGCATTGTCAAGCTTGTAGAGCACTTCGTGTTCTTTCTGAAATGGGGTTATAATAGTCAATCGGGTCAACTGGTGATGACTTATGGTCTCTGGAAGTCGGGCCACCTGAAATGGTAGAAAATGATTTTCCTGCAAAATTTTTGTTTGGGTTTCAAAAGTTATTTTTAGCCGACTTTGACGTAATAAATTGAAAAATAAAATAATTCTAAGTTTGGTCGGCCCTAAAAGGCTAAATTTATGGAACCTTCTCAGGTGGTGGAAATTGCCTATATAAGGAAGGCTTGTAGTGTTGTCTTAGGCAGTTCTGGGCAGTTCTGGGTAGTAGATTTGGGTATTGTTTTGAGGCTTTGTCCTATAGAATATTGTAAGGGAATGCCCATGTGGCTTTGCATATTGTAATTCTAAAAGTTTGTAATTCCACATTTGTGGAGATAATAAGAAGCCAATTTTATGTTCTTGCATATTGTTGTTGTTTCTCTGTTTCTATTATGTGTTTGTTGTATTAAGGGGAGCACCCTTCATCATATAGTGTTGTAATGTGTTTTGAAGATGACAAGCATGGATTTTAGATCCTAGAGTATATTTATGAATTATAATTATTGTTTACTTGTGTAAGGTATTGTGTGTATCTTAGCAAGGGTTTATTTAATTATTTATTCAATGGAGAAGTCTTAACTGTTAGATACCTGAGAGGGGAGTGAATCCATTAATTATAGTTATCCTGCAGTCACAAATACTCCCAGATGTATATAAAAAATATTTCAAATCAATTAATCAACTTAGTAAAATATCAAATGTGCCTTTCTCTTCATATACTGATTAAATTCAACACATCCATACACATATAACACATAGATCATGGTTAAGATCACAGACAAAAATTTATTTATATATGACATTTATGAGGAAATTAGTGGAAACACTATTCAGGCAGTGTTCCTAAGTAGCAGTTTGTAGAAATCAGATGATATCTCCTAATCGAGATGGAATCTAATCATGCATAGTTATGAGGCAATTGAAGACATGATGTTAGTGACATGGACATGAGCACAGGATTCGAGGTTGCACGAGTGAAGAATTATCTTAATTGGAAGCCGACAATTTTGTGTAATTTTTATGTAATGTGTGGAAACTTTTATTTTGTAATTTGTATGCCGACTCATTTTTAATTACTTGAGTGTGGTATAAAGGAAGGAATGTTTTCCTTCTTGTATTGTGTGAAATTGAATGAATAAATTGTGAAAGAATTTTTTTTGAAAGAGGATATGTGAAGTATAGAGATTTGAAGAAGCAGTTGGTGTGGTTTGGCACAATTAGAGGAGTATTGTATTGTTGAGATCAATAATCTTTTTGTTAGGAATAACAGTCCACAATACAACTAAGAGGGGGGGTGAACTAGTTGTATAACATAATATTAAACTTTAAACTTTAAGCTCATCAATATTAGAAATGATAAATACCAACACAATAACACAATATTTTGGTTTCGGGGAAACCCTGTTAAAGGTAAAAACCCTAGTGGGAACTAGCACCCACAAATGATGTACTAAGAGTAAATTAATCCTTGTTAGAAGATATAGCCCTGTTAGGAGCTTATTGAAACATTACAGTACATAGTCCTTGTTATAGGACAGACCCTGTTAGGAGTCAAGGAACAAAAGAGGGCTCACTTCCCAAGGCTCATTGCCCAAAGAAGGTTAAATCCACCTTTAGAACTCACTAGTTCACAATAGGTGTATATGAAGAAATACACAATCTTTTGAACTATTTGTCAGCAACTGTCTTTGCTTGATCAGTTCCAATGAAGTCCACCAATAAACCTCTTCTCTACATGCAGTTGACAAAAGCTCATAGATTTCACAACCTCTCTATATCACATATATTTCATCCATATCTTTTCCAAAGAAAATATTCTACATATATACCTTACTACATTTTACCATGATCAGGTCGGCCCATGAGGCTTTCCTAATTTACAAATAATTACATAAAATCTTCCTAAGATACACACCATATCTAGAAAAAGTATACAATGATTACAATACAACAATTAAGGACCAACATCCTTAATTCATGCTTGCTAAACAAAACACACACTTCCTTTCTTGAGTTAGCTTCTAAATAAACCATCTCCAAAACACATGACATAGATGATGTCACCAATCACTCCGTACCTTGCGCTAACCAATGAACATCTTCTAGTACCCTATCTTTCATCCTTCAAGCTTGCATACCTTGAATCCAAGTCTTTTGAAAGATATACCAAAAACTCAAAGACTAACTCTGTCAATTCTCACTGTCATAGTCTAGTGACCAATCTCCATTAAAGCATTTGTATCTCTCTCAATATGAAACATCTAAAGATGCAATATCAGATATAAGATCACAACATCCATCTCAACTCTTGTCCAACTTCTTAGCATCTGAAACATTCCTACAATGTCTGTATATTATGATAACCAGCCTGGTCTTCTCTCAGAAACATATGTTGACATTAGTGAAAAAATACAAATGACAACAGTATGAATGCCAATTCAGTAACATGGTTATTAAACATATTAAATGTCTTAATAAAATAGTAACAATAGTGGGTTAAACTTTTTTAGACATGCTACTTTTTACTGAAATAACACATTTTTAATAAAATATGATGATTTAAACCTTGATAGGTTCCATTTTAAGGAATTAATTATAGATGGTTATCTCAAAGCCTCTTAGACAAAAAAAATATTGATATAACATCTATACTCCTCATTCATACCTACAATGGAGTCTCCTTCGCAACAATTAAAATGCTGAAGAAAAATCACTTCGAGTTTATCTTTTGGCAGATCAAATGAGTCCATTTGAAAAACCTATCTATGTAGTAAGGTACTACTAAGAAAAATCTTTCCAATGATTATAATGCTAATATATTTTAAGTTTCTTATGACTTTGTATTTTTAGTTTTACTAAACATAGATATTTCACCGTATGTCTACCTCTATGTTTGACGCTTATGGAAAAATAGTAAATGTGAGAAAAAAAATTCTAAAAAATATCTATGCCCTAGGTATTGAAGTTATCTTTCTATCAAAAAAATAAAAATGAAATTGGACAAATACATGACAAGTTATAAGCTATGTAGTCAAGTTATGTCAAAATTACGGTTTACTCACCTTCAAATGTTAATAAAATATGAAATAATAATGATAATGTCATCAAACCAATTGCATGCCCTCTGTATGGATGTTACAAAACTAAATTAGAAAGAACCACATTGATATATAGTTTAGAAAAAAAGTTATGCTTTATGAAAACAATGTAACTCTTTGAAAATGACGTTTTTAGCAACATACTAGTTTTCATGGGAGAAAGAAAAAACCATTCAAATAATTCAAAAATAAAAATAAAAAATATATTTAGAATCTAGATAGAAAATCTTAAAAGACTCTAATTTACTTCATCTTCCAATATCAAACGGTTTAACAACAATATGCATTTGAATCTAAAAGTTTTTTTCAAAATGTAGAGTTCAGTGTCTGTTCAGGTAAAAAAGTGTAACCCACTATTGTGGGTTCACCCATTAGCAATATCTAACAATCTCCCTATTTGGCATTGATGTCAACATATGGGAAAATCCATCCCAAGGTTTAATCAATCCAAAAGTGTTCTGAAACCATGTGGTGCTCTCACAATAATTCTTCATATAGTCTCCCTAAGCAGTAGGGATTTTCTCATAGTAACACTACCCCTTTGAAAACAATGGCAAAGGCTATCATGAGGCTTTGGCTTCCTTCACAAATAAAATTTCTTCCATGATTACTCCGCCTGAGGAGTAGATCTTGTGTGTGAATTTTGTACCTAGCCGTAGACACAACACTTCAATAAAACATTATAGGTTAACAAAAACCGAAATCTGCAAGTAATTGAAACTATGCTAACCAGGTGATTTACTTCATTCTAGTAGGTGCGAGTATGATATTCTCAGATTGAAATCGAGATCAGTGACAATGCAACACCTAAATGAAGGATTTAAAATGATGAAAGAAATGAAATATGAATGCAAATTAATCTCTTTTTTTTTTGGATTTTGATGTAATAGGATGAAAAACTGTATGAAATTAATCTAGAATGAAATTGAAATGATATGAAAATTAATCTAAAAATGCTATGAAGATGAATGCAAAAGTATGCAAAAGCTATGAAAAACTATGAAATGATCTCACAAAATTGTTTGTCGCAAAAGCTTTATTCTTCAGTTGTAAATTGGCCAGAGTAATTGTGCAAATTCGAGAGATGTGAGATTGAAATCTTGACAAATTTTGAGATATTGAAAGCTTGAGGGATCTATTATGAAGATTTGCGACTTGTTTTTATAGAAATCCAAGGCTTGAGGATGCATTGAGAAAAGCCATAAATCACTCTTGATAAACTCAAGTTGATTTTTGAGTTAACAAGAAATCAGGAATAATTAATTCATAAAATCATGCAAAAGTAGTTTTTATCTCAAAATAGAGCTTTAGTTCTCTTTTTCAACTCATCATCAGATGTTGAGTTTAGAAAGTTAACAAATTGAAATTGACAATTGATTTAAAGTTGTTTTAAAGTTGACTGTTTTTCTGATTGTGCATGATTTAATATGAATTAATTTAATAAATAAAGTGATTTATTTTCAACTTAACTAATTTTAAAATTAAAATAATTGATTTATGGGTTAATCAATTATTAAATCAAACTTTTATTCAAAAACTATGTTATTAAATATTGACAACTGACTTCAATTAATTAAATAAGAATTTAATCAATTAGTCATAAGATTTTTGATTTATTGTCAAAATTAAATAATACAATTTAGGAATAAATATAATTAAATGTAATTAAATAATTAAGTGGCAATATTAAATCTGATTAATTAAATATTCAGAATATTCAATTAATCAAACTTTAGGATAAATAAGATTCAGAATTTAGGATAAAATCAATTAAATTCGATAATGTGCAGATGTGCCTTAGGTTAGGACTTTTGTATCAATTTCATTCGATTTGAGGATGTAGGAGGTTAATGAACCTATAGCCCAGTTTTGGGGTATTACATTTTGCCCCTCTTTGAATTACTATGCGAAGCACAATGGTTCAAAGGTTAGTTTGTGTTTGATGTATGGAACTGATTTGAAAGATTAACCAATTCCAAGACAGAAACTAATTGAAATGTTTAAAGATTTAAGATTTAGGTCCTGATTGACCAAAGATAATGTTAACTATAGCAACAATGAACCAGTGATTACGAAAAAGTGTCAAAATGTCTGATTTTGAACCTTATGATTGCAAAGAAGTGAGTGACTGATTCTAGACCTGATTGTCCCAAAATAATCATATTGGTATCACATCCTGCACCCATCAGTTACGAAGAAACAAGGAAATGATGCTAATGAACCATTGGTTACGAAAAGCTGATACAGTTTACAAGATAGATTAGGATACCAGATTGATATGGATCTTGATGAATCTGATATGCCCCAAGCGATGATAGATTTTCCCCAAGCGATGAGGACTTTTGATGAATCAACAACTAGACATGGTTGTTGTCTTGATTACTGAGGAAAGAGATTTTATTAAGAGACTTAGATTTACAGACTTGAATGATGTGCAATACCATGCCCCCTTAGGACTAAAATTGAAATCTGACAAGAAAAGTCAGCGTTATAGTTTAGAAGCATGTTAATTGATTTGAGAAGTGGTTATACACATTCGAGAACATGTTCTGCATCATTTAGAGGTCCTAGAGACCAAGTTTGACTAGGTTAAACCATGAGTTGACCATAGTTGAACAAGTTGAAATTTTGATAGTTTGATGTAAGATAATGAGTTAAGTTGAATTGTAGATTTCTGTGATGATTGAAGGTCGATTATGCAAGTAGTTAATAATATGAATGATCTCAGATTTTGATTTTGATCCCAAAAAATGATTCTACTTGTTGTTTTGTTGGAGGAACGTTCATACAATGCTCAATCCTTGTGTCATGTTTAGCATTTTTGTTTTTGAAGAATCATTTGAGTGTTCAAGCAATTTGTGAGATCATGCAAAGTGCAAAATGAAATGAAGAATGAAATGCAAACCTAGGACCTAGGACCTAGTCACTGATCATGTGTCGATTTGTTGTCATCATTGAACTTTTAGGTAACTAGATAAATCAATACAATTTCCACTAGTTATGAAACCATAGACATATGAATATCGATTTGTATGCACAAGAATCAATATAGCACCCACTGGTTAGGCAACCATGGACATATGAATATTGATTTTATTTTCAAAATGTCAGATTAGATATAAGCACCAAGAAAAAAATGCCAGGATGACTTTAGTATCATGTCCATTTTGATATAGCAATGTGTATAAGCATCATAATATAAACATCATGATGACCTGAATACGCCTTGCATTCAAACACATCAAATAGTCAAAAGATCATTCTAAATTCAATGTGAATTACTCGCAGTGACCCTTTATCGTTCACATCCTTAGGCAAGATTGTGTTTCACAATAGGAGAAAGAACTCACTCAAAAATACAATAGTTAGATCAAACTTCTTTGAATTTTTTGGGTATTAATGGTCGAGGTACTCATGGCCATCCAATACAATATGGAGGCTCTTACAGACGGACACCATTTCAATCCAAAATTTCCAAAGTTGTTAGATGTTCACATACAAGAAAAAGACAAAGAAAATATTATGCTCCCAATCATCACTCTAAAAATCTTGTAAAGGACATCATCGAACAGCTCGAAGGACACAATATGCAAAAATCTCAATGTGAATCAGTAAGCATACAAGGAGATAAAAGCATGTAAAAAGCATAGATTGTTTTCAATTTGTGTTTGATTGTGTTGTCGTAGATGCAAAATCATTTTTGGAGAGGAGACTGATTGATTGACTCGAATGAAGCTTCAAAGGACTCTGACTGGATATGACTTGTCTAAGATTTACTAGAGGCCATAGGATATGACATTGATTGCCCCCAAGTTTGAAACATTGATAGGATACAGACTCTTTTGCCAATGGTGTACAGACTGACTTTTTTGAAACAAGGATATATATAGACTAAAGGAGACTAAAAGATGGGAGAGACCAAGATTGCACTAATAGAAGGAGTGATTTTGAACAAGTGGCACCCGTTTGCCGGGTTTTCACCATGTTGGCGGAGATTCTATTTTTGCTACCAAGGCGCCTATTTCTAGGTTTTCACCAAGGCACTTTTTCTTTTTCTCATTTTTTTGTATTTTTTGTATTTTTTGTATTTTTTTATTTTTTTTGTGAATCATCAAGGTGCCTATTGCTAGGTTTTCACCAGGATGTTCATTTTTTTAGGACTTTTTCAGATCTTTAAGATTTTTTTAAGATATTTTACCATACATTGAATGCCTTAGGCATACAATTTCTTTAGATGCAAAACGTTGATTGGTTCTCAAAGTTGTTCTCCTTCAGTCATTGAGAGTTGATAGGCTCCAGAGCCAAAAGTAGCAGTGATAAAAAAGGGACCTAGCTAGTTGGGTTCAAACTTCCCCTTGAGTTCTTGAGGTGATTGATTTTTAGGATTCTCTCTCAAGACTAGATCACCAACCTAAAATTCTTTGTGTTTGACTTTCTTGTTGTAGCCTCTAGACATTATTTTCTGATACACTCTAAGATGATCATACGCTGCTTGTCTGCGCTCATCTAGTAGTTCAATTTCTTGCAACCTAGACACTCTATAGTCATCATCAGTTACTAGACCATGCATTATGATTCTTAGTGATGGGATTTCAACCTCAATAGGCAGTATTGCTTCAGACCCATAAACTAAAGTGAAAGGAGTAGCCCCAATGGGCATTCTGATACTTTTTCTGTAGGTCTAGAGAGCTGGATTGATCATGAGATGCCAGTCTTTTACTATATTATTAACTGTATGGTGCAAGATTTTCAATAGATTCTTGTTAGAAGCCTCTGCTTGTCCATTCCCTTGAGGATAGTAGATAGATGACCAATGTTGTGTAATCTTGAATTTGGAACATAGATCATCTAAGTCTCTATTCTTGAATTGTTCACCATTATCTGTGACTATAGAGTGTGGAATACCATACTGACATATGATGTGGTTTAGAATGAACATAGAAATTTGCTTTCCAGTTGCTTGAGTCAAGGGGACTGCTTCTATCCATTTTGTAAAATAGTCTATAGTTGTTATAATATGGGTATTTCCATTAGAAGAATGAGGATGTAGGGATCCTATAAGATCAAATGCCCATTGGTGAAAAGGCCATTGTGTAGTAAAGGGAATTAGATCTTTCCCTGGAGTATGAATTAAGTTATCATGTACTTGGCACTTTTGATAGTTCTTAGAAAACTTGATTGCATCTTTTTCCATTTCAGGCCAATAGTACCCAGCCCTAATAAGTTTTCAAGCTAGTGTTAAACCATTAGAATGTGATCCACATATATCGTCGTGGACTTCCTCTAATGAATGTTGAGACTCTTTGTATTCTAAACACCTAAGAAGTGTACCAAGTAGACCTCATTTGTATAGATCATTACCAATGATGACATATTGGGATGCATTATGGATAAGGTATCATTTCTCATGGCATTTGAAAGAATCAGGAGTGATTTGGTCTTAGAGATAGGAGAAAAGGTTTTTGTATCGGGATGAATCATGACCAACAACATCGCAGATCATGTAGGTTTTGGGGGAATCATATGCAAGATAAGATAGTGCTTCCACTAGGAACTCATGATAGCGTAGCTCATGTTCAGGTTGCTGTAATAAAGTAGATAACATTGCCATAGCATCAACAACCTTATTCTCCATTCTAGGAATTTGTTCAAAAGTGATTGATATGAAATATTTCTTTAGATCATCTACCATGTGCTTGTAGGGAACAAGCTTTTCATCTTTCATTTGGTACACATCATTGACTTGGTGTATTACAAGTTGTGAGTCCCCATGAATGTGTAACTTAGTCACTCTCCACTCAATTGCTATTTTCATACCATTAAGATGGGCTTCATATTCAACAATATTATTTGTGCAAGGGAACTTTAATTTGAATGCTTTGGGTATTGAGTACCCTTGAGGAGTGATAAATAATATGCCTTCTTTAGATCCATTTTGTGTATAGGAGCCATCAAAGAACAATTTCCATTCTCTAGAAGAAAGATTCATGATAGAGGAATCTAGGAACTCTATTTGCATTGGTGTATCATCAAACATAATTTGCCAATTGATCAGCAATAAATTTTCCTTTGATAGATTTTCTTTCAACATATTCAATGTCAAATTCACTTAAGAGCATGACCCATTTGGCTAATCTACCTGTGAGGGCAGCTTTGCTTAGTAGGTACTTTAATGGATCAATCTTATCTACAAAATGTGTGGTATGAGCTAACATGTAATGTCTCAGTTTCTATGATGCAAAGATCACAACTAGACAAGCTTTCTCAATCATTGAATAGTTCTTCTCATATGCAACCAATGTTCTAGTGATATAATATATAGCTCTTTCCTTTTTGTTCTCATCATGTTGTGCTAGCAATGCGCCGATTGATGTATCTGTAGTGGAGACATACAGGATCAATGACTTCCCTTGTATAGGAGGCATCAAGATAGGAGGATTTGATAGATATTTCTTGATATGATTAAAGTTCTTCTCACATTCTTCATTCCATGCAAAAGTCACACCTTTATGTAAAGTTTTTGTAAAAGGTTGTGAGATATCTACAAGCTATCATATGAAACACCTGATAGATTGTACTCTCCCTTGTAATGTTCTCATTTGACTAATACTCTTCAAGGGTTGCATCTCCATTATAGCCTTTACTTTAGCTGGATCAACCTCAATACCCTTCTTTCAAACTATGTATCCTAAGAGCTTTCCAGAAGTGACACCAAAAGCACACTTCTTAGGATTTAGTCTGAGACTAAATTTTTCCATTCTATCTAGTATCTTGCTCAAGTCATTTAGATGTTCAGCTCTAGTCATAGATTTTTCTAAAGTATCATCAACATAATCCTCCATAGTTCAATGCATCATGTCATGAAAAATAAATGTCATAGCTCTCTAATATGTAGAACTAGCATTTTTAAGCCCAAATGGCATGACATTCCAATAGAAGGTACCCCATGCACATGTGAAAGCATTTTTGTCTTGATCCTCTAGAGAAATTTTTATTTGATTATATCCAGAGAAACCATCCATTAAAGAATACATCTCAAAACCCGAAGTCATGTCCACTATCATATCAATGTTAGGTAGTGGAAAATCATCCTTAGGGCATGCTTTGTTCACATCTCTAAAGTCTGTGCACACTCTGGTTGATTTATCTGGTTTAGAAATAGGTACAATATTTAAGATCCATTCAGCATAGTCAATAACACAGATGAATCCAGCTTTTAGTAGTTTCTCTAATTCAACTTTGACCAAGAGTGCGACATGAGGATGCATCTTTCTCAATTTTTGTTTAACAAGTTTTACTCCAAGAGCAATAGATAGATGGTGCATTATAAGATCAGGATCCAACCCTAGCATCTTTGAATATTTCCATGCAAAGTTGATCTTTTTGTCTGTTAGGAATGTAGTAATTTTTTTCTTTTCTTCTTCTAATAAGGATTGTGGTACATGGATCAGCTGTGGTTTCTCTGTTGTTTCCAAGTTGATAGATTGAGTGGGCTCAATTAGAACTGGAGATCTGTCCTGTAAATGACTTGGAAGGACATCAAATATCTCATCCTTAGGCACCTCAAAGAGGTTTTCACCTTTGGATATGTATTTTATTTTTAATTTTGTAGGTTCTAAGATTGCCACAAAGTGGTTTTCACCCTCAAAAATCCTTTTCTTTTTATTTTTATTCTTATTCTTTTGACTAAGATACTTGATGTCTGACTTTTTCATACTGATGCTCGATTCACTGATGGAAGTCCTCATAGGCTCAGTTGCATTTAGGTAGCAAGCAAGGGCATAGTCATTCAGGAAAGTAAAGATACCTTGGCTTAGATTCGTCAAAGTTTGGTCAAGAAGGTCAGGATGTTGGATAGTCAATGTGTGAAAAGAGTGGGAGATAATGTTTATAGATATGGTTCTATCATCATTAGTCCTAACCTGATGCTCAAGTTCAAAGGTGATAATACAACTAAAAATGTTCAATTCATGAATAGGCTCAATGTAATTATGGGAGTCCAATTCAGCCATAGGTGGATCAGACAAGTTAAGTTCATTATTTCACTCTAGACTTATGTTGGGTTTAGGTGCATATTGGTGAATAACATCAATATTTTTTTTTGTGATAAGCTCATCTTCCTTTGGAATGACTCCCCATTCATAGTCATTTTATTCCTCATCTATGCCCCTAGGAAAATTGAGAACATGATTAAAGTTAGGGTGAATACCCCAAGAAGGGTTACCCTCAAATTTTGATTTGAATTCATACTCATGGGAATCTATTTCACAATAACTACCACCTTCTTCTTTGTCTATTTGATTGTCTTTGAGATCAGCTGGTTCTTGTGGTGCAATTGTCTCTTGTTCTATAGTAGGTTCTTGTGTTTCTATTACATTGATTCTTTTTACTGGATCATCTTCAGCTTCAAGGAGGCCTTTTATCTCTTTAGGAAAACAATCATAAGGAATGAGCTCCTTCGTGGTGTTTGACTCATCACTATTAGACTGTTGTATTATTTCCTCATTTGGTTCAATCTATTCTAAGACATGCGGGGAGTTCTTGTTAAGATCGAAAGGTTTCTTTTTATATCGTAGACCTATTGTATCATTATTGGTTCGACCATGGTTTTCAAGAGGTGATAGAAGACCCTTACCTTGTAGTCCCAGAGGTCCTTTTCTAGTATATCCCATTTTTGTGATCAATTTTTCCCCTGGTCCATATGACTTCTAAGGAATTATTCTTGAAGTGGAGTCACATTTCTGGATTGACTAATAGTTATATTCCTCTTTATACAACCATGGAAGCACAACTTCATCTTCCTCAAACTCTTGTTTAGATACTTGTTCTGGAAGAAAGCTTCCATTGAATAGGACTTGGGATTTTTTAGCATTAGGTTCACTTTGTCTGATGGTTTCCCATAAGACTTTGGGGACAATGGGAGAGATGTGAGAGATAAAGCATGTTCCATTGTGTATTCTCCCATACCATTATCTTTGATTTTGACCTCTTTTGCAATGTCTTCCATCTTGGATGTGGATGCTACATCTTTTTGCTTAGTGGAAGATTTTTTGTTATTAGGAACAAGTTTATTTGCACTTTCTTTCAATGCATTGCAAGTTGTAGATATGTCTATTGGAATGGTTACCTCTACTCCTTCATAAGGAAATTTCAAACATTGATGGTATGTAGAAGGAATAACTTTCATTTCATGTATCCAGGGTCTCCCTAGAAGGATGTTGTAAGCCAAAGGTAGATTAAGAACTTGACATGTAGTATCTTTGATTATTGGACCTATTCTGATAGGTAAGACAATGGTGCCTTTGGAAGATATTTCTTGCTCATCATATGCTTTGATAATTATCTTCTTTCTAGGATCAATAGCCATTTCTAAAAATCTCAATTGTGTGATCAAGCTGAAAGAACAATTGTTTAAGCCAGTGCCCCCATCTATCAACACACGTTTGACATGACATTTTTGGATCAAGACTTCAATATGCAAGGGATGATTATGTGGATGACTCAAGGAGTTATCATCTTCCTTTGAAAAGGAGATATACTACAAAGACATAAGATGACCAACCATAGTCTGGAATCTGTCTAAATCAAGGTTGTCAAGAACATTGGATTCGAGCAGGGCTTTGTCTAGAATGGCTCTATGAGCTGGAGATATCCGAAGCAACTCAAACATGGATATTTTTGCATTTTTATGTTGGAGTTTTTGGACAATACTATATGATGTATGCCTTGTGTCTTTAGGATTTGAAGATTTAGATGTAGCCTTCTGTTTAGAAGTAGATGAAAGATTGAAAGGCATCTTAGGGACATTGGATGAATCTGGGATTTGTCTTGGTAGATGCACCTGAGCTTGTGATAGAATAACTACTTTAGCTAATTGATTTTCTCTATCTCTTCATATAATTGTGATGACATTGCAATGCTCAGATAGACATGGTTGAACCATATTGATGACAACATTGTTTCTAGAGTAGGCATAATTGACTTTAGCATCCATATTAGGTTGAGAAGAAGAATCCTCTTTACCATGTTTCAAAAATGGCTCTGTGAATGCTGTATGATCATTATTGCTTTTATGATTGTCAATCATGATTTCTCCATTATCAATTTTGTCTTGTATGAAGTGTTTCAAGTGTACACAATTATTGGTTTTATGACCCTTATTATGATGGAAGTCATATAAATTGGTCTCTTTCCACCATTTTGGTTTAGGTTCAGGATCAAATGGTTAGATCTTAGGAAAGTAAATGATGTTGTTAGCCAACAAATTTTTCATGGAAGATTCCAAGGACACTCCAAGAGGAGTGAATTTGCAGTTAGGATTTGCAGCCCAAGGTTTGTAACTAGATGGTTTCTTGTTAGATTTTGTTGCTTTAGCTTTAGAAGCTTTGATGGCTTGGGTGCCAATAGTGAGATTGAAAGCAAGTGCCTTAGAAGGGGGATGGATATTATCAATAATGTCATCTATGAAAATACCTTTACTCTTGTTCTAGTTTTTGCATCTATCTTTAGAACTAGATGCGGATTCATACTTGCCCTTTTGAAGTGATATGTCTCCTTCTTGCACAAGTACTTTCTCAATTTTGATTGCATTTTCTACCGTCTTATCAAAGGATGTATGATTTTTCATTTGCAAGTGGTACTTGAGTTCTAGAACAAGATTGTTGATGAATATTTCCAACTTCTTAGTTTCTAGAATGGGTCTAGCATATAGAGAAAATGTCTTCCTCCATCTTTTGAGAAAAGTCAAGAATGGTTCTCCTGAGTATTGTTTCAGATTGAAAATGTCGATCATGGTGACCAAATGTTGGATGTTATAGGAGTATTTTTGATAGAATAGTTTGATTAACTCCTCAAAATTTTTGATAGTTGGAGGCATTTTGAGAACCAATGAATGGCTGACCTTCCCAGACATCAAGGGAAAAGATGCATTAAGTAAGTTGGTTTGTGCATGAACTCCATAGATTGAGTAAAAAATTCTCTGACATGATCTTGAGGATCAGAGTTTCCATCATACTTATCATACTTAGGTATCTCCACTCTTTTAGGGAATGGCGGCATGTACAAGTCTTTATCAAATGGAAAAGGGCATAGAGCCTCGATGGAGAACTCTTTAGGTTCCTTTTCTTTTTCAAGTTTGTTAAGTTTGAGTTGCATGGCATGCATCTATTTCATCATAGCTGTGATTGGAGTTTCTTCCTCATGTGTAATGATATCTTCAACATTAAAGTTGGGAGGAATTTTAGCCCCTTGATGAGCTAGTTCTAGAAAGTATGTTTCTCTGTCTTCCTTCAAGAAATGCCTCACCATTTTCTTGAAGTCATCATCATTTTGATATCGAGTGATTTCAGAAGGTGTGGGTTCTTGATCTGCACCATGTTGAGAGTGATGTCCTTGAGACCCTTGATGTGTCCCTCTGTGAGACATGTTAGGATTTTTAGGACTTCATGGAATAGATTGATGTAGAGATTTTTGATTGACCCCTTGGATTTATGGAGGAGGGGGTATGTAACTAGTTTTTAATCAAAGATTGCCAAGACCGTCATCTTCGTAAAGACCTGAATTATAGATTTTGTCAAAGTTTGGACCCATGTGAGTAGACAGAGGTAAGGTATGAGATGCTTCTCCAGATTTCTTATGTGATGAAGCTCAAGTTTCCACCATTAACCCTTGGTGAAGCAAGAGAGCAAGATGAAGACAACTGAAGAATGACATGATTCAAGAAGATCAAATGATGCAACCTTGTCAAGATTGAATTGATTGAAGATTAGATCAGGCATAAATGAAGGATATTGTACCACAATAGTATGGGTAGATGCCCAATAGAAGGTGGGCACGAGCTCTCAACACTTAGCCATTTTGTATGAAAACTAAATTTTGAAGATAATTTTGACAAGGTTTTGACACAAGATGAAAAAGGCTCAAATTGATAAATCAGAAGGTTAAATCAGACTCAAGAGAGCACCTTAGGAAAATGGATGGATTTTTTATAGGTTTTGCTCTATTTCTGACACAATGATTTGTTTGATAGAATCCAGAAGTAGGTTGTAAAAACTAGATTTCTGACAAATTTTGGAGTTTTCTAACAACTTTGACTTTAGCTTTGATATGAGTTTTGAAATTTTAGGTTGACTTTTGACACTAGAAAGGATTTTTGCTACAAATTTGCAATTTTTTAGTTTTCAAAACTAGTTTGTTTGCAATTTTTTCTTTCTTAAGGTTTGTAGATTCATGTAATAGTTCAGGATCATTCATTTTCAATAACTAAGTAGATAACAAACATGCAGAACATCAAGAAAAGGGAAGCAATCAATCATCTGAAAATAATGAACAAGGGAAAAAGCAACCTTGTGCATGAACAAGAAATAGTGACTTAATGTGCTAATCCCTAGGAATTCTATTTGTGTATGTTCCAAAAAGTTTTTCAATAACGCACATAGTCCTAGAAAATGAAAAATTTGGCCTTCCTAGGGTTCGTAGTAATGGTCTAACTCTGCAACTTTTGTGATCTCAAGAGGGTGAACTCCATTATAGGTGCATCAGGGTTTTGACATAGTCTGAGAATTTAATCAATCAGGAGCTGCTAGGAAGATCTGACAGGCTGACAAGAGACCACACAAGTGAAGATTTCTTCCACAAGGGCATTTATATAGGAGTTGTTGCTACCATGGTGAAAATGGCTATTACCGCTTAAGGTTCCATCCACATGGTTGACCCAATTAAGGGAATGTCCACTATGGCTAACCCTCTCTAAAGGTGACTCACAAAATATACCACAGGGGGACTAGATCGGATTCAAGGATCTATTAGGAATAGTCCCACGAGATAACTAAGCGGGGGGGTGGTGAATCAGTTATCTACAAGATTCAATTATTTATGCAATTAAGTATACTTAAACATAAAGCATAAACACAATGAAAGAACACATGAACACAACACCAATATTTTGGTTATGAGAAAACCCAAATAGGTAAAAACCCCAATGGGACTTGATACCCACTAATATTCTATACTAGTGTATCATGATCCTTGTTAGAAGATCCTTAACCCTGTTAGGAGTTTCTTTACAATATATTAAGTACAGTAGACTGTTGGAAATTTAGCTAATGTGGATGCATAGATGTTGTCATTATGGAAACATATGATCTCTATTAAGAGCACAAAATCTGGAATGCAAGTATGCAAAGTTGAAGGAAGAAATTGTCTAAGTTTGGATACAGTGATCCTGATAGAGCACCCGATGAAGATTTAGTTGGCGACGTCCACTGGAGCAATATTTTTGTTTGTATAGTTAACTAAAGCTTCTATAGAGTATGAGGATACCCCATCTCAGTGTGCATAAAGTTTGGAGTAGTACGGACAAATTTATTCAAAGTTTACCGAAGATAGTTTTGCAGACAGAGCAGTTTTGGAGATAGTTTTAGCGAAAGAGTTAAGGGATTATTTTTGCTTGTCAAAATAATGACTTAACATTATTAAGGGATGAAATCCTAGATTTTTACTCTTGGATAATGATTTTGGATGTCAACCATGTAAAATTATTAGCTTTAATAACTCATATATTAGGCATACTTGAAATGTAATGAAAAAAAAGTAGTGATATGTAAAAAGAAAGAAAAGATAACTTGCGATAGTTGTATATTATGATAGCAGCAAAGGCTATTGATGAAAAGTTTCAAGAAGTACCATATTATAGTTAGAAACATTTTTGTATTACCTATTTGGGCAGTGAGCTTAGCTGGTGATCAGGTTTTGTAATCTAAACTCCTAACAGGGTTAAGGCTTCTAACAAGGCCTAAAGTCCTTTAACCAGGATAGATCTACTATACATTATAAATTGACTCCTAACAGGGTCCAATATCCCTAACAAGATACTTTTGATTAGTGATCTTTGTGGGTACCATCCCCACTGGGGTTTTCCCTTGGCTAGGGTTTCCTCAAGAACATATGATGTGTTATGAGTTCTTTCTATTTACTGCTATGTTTGTTAATCAGCTTGATAATCTTTGTATGCACTAAAGTAATCTGTTATATCCATAAGTGGGCAAAAGAAAAAGTTTGTGAAATACTGATTCACCCCCCCATCTCAGTATTTCCTATTTCTAACAATTGGTATCAGAGCATAGTTACTCGGAGAAGGAACATTCAAGGAAAGCTTAGTAGCTTGAGTAAGATCTCTATGGATATGGATCAACTTCAGAAGAATCTTGAAGAAGCTCTTGAACATATTGATATGCTTACTAATGAAAGAAACTCCTTAAGAAGAAAATATGAAGATGTAAAGAATGCTATTGACAAATTGAAAGGTAAGATTGAAGATTTGAAATCTGAAAAGAAATCCGATATGCTTGTTGAAGATTGTGATGAATTAGAAAAAGAAAATGAGATCCTTAAGCATGAGTTGAAGATAGTAAATCTGAAGCTTAGTATGAAAGATGGAAATTTAAGATCTAATAATGAAAAATTGAAAATTGAGAATGAAGATCTGAGGTCAAGACTTGAAAAGGAAACATCTGAATCTGAAAAAATAAAAAATACAGTATGTGGAACTTGAGAAGTATAATAAAATTGTGAAAGGTGAATTAACTCAATCTAAACAATAACTTGAAAGGCTATATTCAAAAGGTGATAAGACTAAAAAGAAAATTTCTTTTGAAGAACCATTCTTTGATAGGACTAGATTTGGATACAATATGTTTAGAACAAACCATGAAAGTAAGAAGCCAGATCTGAAGACATCTGAAAGTGTGGAAGAAATAAAGCTAGATGAGAACACATTGGAAGATCCACCTAAAGAAGAACCACCTAGAGAGAAAGATGAGTCAAAGAAAGAAGAATCAAAATAGGAAGAACCATCTAAAGGTATGCAAAGAGAATTCAAAGGTAGATGTTTTTCTTGTAATGCTATTGGGCACATGAAGAGAGATTGCACAGGTAAGCAATTTAGATCTTTTAATGGACATTGTTATAATTGTCATAGTTTTGGACATAGAGCTAATGAATGTAGAAGACCTAAAGTAATTTTGAATAATTATGATAGAATGATTGGGAATACTAACAATGCAGATAAGAAATCTATTGAAGAAATGAATCAAAGAAAAGTGGTAGTATGTTTTAGATGCAACAAAGTAGGACACATTGCTAGAAATTGCACGTCTTAGATTAACCAGCAAGGAAAGAGATTTGGAAATAATGGAATCATTTGTTAGATATGCAACAAGTTTGGACACTTAGCAAGATTTTGCAGAATGAACAATGGAGGTTATCATCATAACCCTAACCCTAGGAACAATGCAAGAAGGAATGAAAATGCAGGAAACACAGAGAAAGGTTGCTGTAGCAATAAAGATGAAGTAGAATTTGACCAAGGCACAAATCAAGGAGGTATAGTCAGCACTAAAAGTAGTCAGGAAGGTAATGTAACCGATGGTAAGGATGAATCTTTACCTGACCCTTCTTTATGTACTTAAATTATGTAAGTTTCTGTAGTTTAGGACTTAGGATTAGTGTAGATTAGGAATTTGAATGAGTTAAGTTTTGCGTAGTTAGATGTAGGTTTATTATGTTGTACTAATGCTATGGTTAAGTGGGCAAAAGAAAATATTGTGTTTTGTGAGGTCGCAGAAAGTTTTATGATTGCAGGTTTGTAGAATTAGCTTTTTGAGGTTTTAGCGGCAAAATGAATGAATGCAATGTCAGATTGAGTTAATGTGAAGTGTTATAAGGTCAAAATTGAAGTTATTATGATTAAAAAGTGATTGAAAAGAGATTTGAAAGAAGAAAGGTGAGTTAAGGATGATTTGAAGAAGTTTGGAAGCAGTTTGCAGTGACGATCATACCGAAACCCTAGATTTGCAAAGTTGAGGTATTTCTTGATCTTTAATTAGTTGATAAGATGGATATTTCTATGGTTCATAATGTTAAGGATAAGAATAGACCAAAGATTTAGAAAGAACCAGTAGAACCAACTAAAATTGATGATAGTCTAGCATTATCATCTGTACCAGACGGAGTATTGCACATTGAGAATGTTAAGGGATATCTAGGTTGTAAGTTTGAAACTTTGGGAGATGCAGACTTTAGTGATGATTACAGGAAATTGTACAATCAAGACATGTCAGTTAAACCAGCTTATGGGCACTTAGAGAACAATGAAATAATCAAATATTGTATGAAGTATGAATTCAATGATGAGGAATGTACCAAGATCATTTTAAGTAGAATCCACAATGGGAAATTCTGGATGGAGGATAGAGTTATTGATATAACTGCTGACCTAATTCATGAAGTTACTAGATTATCTAAAGTTGGAGAGATTCCACTAAATGAAAAGAACATGAGAAAGATTGTTTTAGATAACACTAGATCTAGTTATAATGGTAGAGGAATTGTGATAAGCAAGATTAAGCAAGATGATGTTAGGTACCTTTGCAAGATCCTAACAACTAAATTTTGTGGTAGTTCAAGGGAAGATGACATGGATGAAGGAATGATTCATGTAGTGTATCTTATGTGTGTTGAGAAGAAACTAGTAGACCTATGTGAAATCTTGAAAATTCAGTTATTTGAGAACTTAGAAAAGATTAAGAAGGCTAAGTACACTCAGTTTAGGTTTTCATTTCTGATAACCTATATGTTTTTCCATATTTTGAGAAGATTTCCTTATATGGTTGATTGGAGTGAAAATGTGAACACAATGGAAAGAATACACTTAGTTTACATGAAACACCTTTTTGATAAAGTTAATGACAGTGTGAAGCTTGTATTGAAGACTTTTCAGAATATTGTTAAGAACAAGTCAAGGATTCCTCAATCCTTAGTTGAAAAGCATAAAGATGACATTTGTTTTATGGTTGACACTGATTTCACCTACATTGAAGCAGTTGAGCCTAGAATGGAATTCATAGACCCTCTTGGCTATGAAATATCTGAAGCAGAAATAGTAGGATATGTGAATAGATTGTTAAAATGTGAGTTGGATGGTCATGCAAATAGGTTTGGAACCTATGAAGAGAATTTCAACTCTGCAATAAGTTTGAGAGAAAAGAAGCAATCTAGTAAGAGAGTTGAATCTACTATGAAGAAGATATTGAAAGAATTAGGTATGTCAAGTCATGAGTTTGACATAGCTAAGAAGACTGCAAAAGCCCTAAGGCAAAGTCAAAATCTTGTAATTCCACTTGAGACATCAAGTGCAGATCCTGTTGATCCGATTGCAGTAAAGGTAAAAGTTTAAGTACCTAAAAAAGATGAAGGAGATAAATCTTTTTCTCCTATTCCTAGCAAAAGAGTAAAAGTGAGTGCAATAGGACCCGGCAAGAGATAGAAAGTGGTTGTACCACCTATTCCTAGAAATGTAGCAGTAATTAAAGATGATGATGTAGTTTCAGTCAAGAAGAAAACTTGGAAACCAAGAATTGAAAGAGTGAATGAAGATATACTGAAGCATGGAGACTTCACCAAGTTGAATAAATTATATGATCTATATGGATCATTTGACATATTGAACTTTGAAAATGCAATGGTTACACATATGATTGTGGCAAATAAGAAACTTAGCACCATTCATGGTAAGATCCTAGAAGATTTATATAATAGACTTGTGAATAGAAAATAGAGAGCACAAGAAGAAGACATGAAGATGAGAGAACATGTAATCAGATAGTTCTATGAAGTTAAGGATGAAGATCATTTGAAGAGATTCTTGAAGTCTCTTGGAACTTTATTGAGAACTAAGAGAAGAACAATCCTTATAATGGGAGGCAAAAAGGAGGAAGTACAGAAAGAGATAGAGCAAGTAGTAATGAAAGTTCTTGTAGATATAGTTGTAGAAAAGCATGTTGAGTCAAACCCTCAGCAGAAGCATTCAGAGGAACCGCATGCAGAGAAAGTTGGTATTGAAGAAGTTCCATCTTCTTCACATATCAATATTGGTGAAGAATCAATGGATATTGAAGGCACCAAAGTGACTTTAGAATCAGATGATGCAGTATTTCATGATCTAGGAAATATTGTTGACAATTTGGCTTTGGGAGAGCAAGAAATGGTCATAGAATTAGAGAAGTTTACAGAGGTAGAGGAAGCACCAACTATATCAGAATCAGTTCCTGCAGAACAATCAGTTAAAGGAAAACAAATTTTGACAGAGGCCACTACCTCTAGTGCACCTTCTAAACCAGTTGAAGACATTAGTGCACCTAACAGTAAGAAGAGGCATATTGGCTCAATGTTTGAAGACCTTGGAAAAGAAGTTGAAGATGATGATTATCTTGAGTTCATTACATCTCTGAACAAAATTATTGGAAAGAATAAGAAGGTGAAAGACCTTGAAGGAAAAGTTAGAGTTTTGACAGAGAAACTTGAGAGTGTGATTAGCACTAAGGTATCTGAATCAGATCCACTTGAGAAAGATCAATTAGTAATAAATTCTTTTGACTCTGAATTTTCTAACTTGAAGGATATTGTGAAGATAAAAGTTTAGGAAGACTTTGAAGCAGAAATGCAGCAAACTTTAAGTGTAAATATTCAGAATGATATTGGTAGTTTAGATGTATGTATAAAGAATTTGAGGAGACACTTTGAGACATAAAATAATTTGTACATACAATGTAGCAAATCAAAAATCCTAACAGTTGAAGAGGATAAGAAGATCAGAGAGAAGTTAGATGCTATTATAGCTAAGACAAACACCTTGACAAGCCCTAATGTCAAGATAAGTTCTGTAGAGAAGAACATAAGGAAATTGAAAGATGAAATCAGAATGATAGAAGAGGAGAAGAATAGAAAGATGATCAGGGTTAACATCTTGAGAGAGCATGTCTCAATCAAGATATCAATTGTTGAAGATCAAATTGAGTAGTGTCTTTCAACAAAGACATCATTTCAGAAGTTTAGTTTCAATTCCCTGCAAGCTTGTCAGACAGCAACATACGGATTGAGTACTCTACTCAATGTTGCTGAATCCATCAAGATGATATGGGAGAAAGATTTTGAATCTTGGAAGTTAGATTTTGGTGATTGTTTTGCAAGCCTACTGGCTTTGCAATAACTAATAATAAGGTATAAAGTTTTTGAAATTTTTGTACACCCTATCTTTGTCATTGTTGTCAAAGGGGGAGAGATAGTAGTAGAAAATTGTATATATGTTGAGGAAGGATACTCATAGGGGGATATATTCTATGGAGTATGATATTGTATTCATATTGTATAAACTTTTGGCCACAAAATTTTGTATAAGTTTTTTTTGAAAGTTTTGTTTGCACACTTAGCCAATTTTCCCATATGTTGCCACCAATGACAAAGGGGGAGATTGTTGGAAATTTGGATAATGTGGATGCATAGATGTTATAATTATGGAAACATATGATCTCTATTAAGAGCACAAAATATAGAATGCAAGTATGCAAAGTTGAAGGAAGAAATTGTCTAAGTTTGGATACAGTGATCCTGACAGAGCACGCAATGAAGATTTAGTTGGTGACGTCCACTGGAGCTATATTTTTGTTTGTACAGTTAAATAAAGCTTCTATAGAGTATGAGGATACCCCATCTTAGTGCACATAAAGTTTGGAGTAGTACAGACAAAGTTATTCAAAGTTTACCGAAGATAGTTTTGTAGATAGAGCAATTTTGGAGACAGTTTTAGCGAAAGAGTTAAGGGATTATTTTTGCTTGTCAAAATAATGACTTAAAATTATTAAGAGATGAAATCCTAGATGTTTAATCTTGGATAATGATTTTGTATTCCGACCATGTAAAGTTATTAGCTTTAATAACTCATATATTAGGCATACTTGAAATGTAATGAAAAAAAAGTAGTGATATGTAAAAAGAAAGAAAAGATAACTTTTGATAGTTGTATATTATGATAGAAGCAAAGGCTATTGATGAAAAGTTGTAAGCAGTACCATATTATAGTTAGAAACATTTTTGTATTACCTGTATGGGCAGTGAGTTTAGCTGGTGATCAATTTTTGTAATCTAAACTCCTAACAGGGTTAAGGCTTCTAACAAGGCCTAAAGTCCTTTAACCAGGATAGATCTACTATACATTGTAAATTGACTCCTAACAGGGTCCAATATCCCTAATAGGATACTTTTGATTAGTGATATTTGTGGGTACCATCCCCACCAGGCTTTTGCCTTGGTCAGGGTTTCCTTGAGAACATATGATGTGTTATGAGTTCTTTCTATTTACTACTATGTTTGTTAATCAGCTTGATAATCTTTGTATGCACTAAAGTAATCTGTTATATCCATAAGTGGGAAAAAGAAAAAGTTTGTGAAATACTGATTCACCCACCCCCTCTTAGTATTTCCTATTTCTAACATAGACCTGGTTAAGGGTTAGACCCTATTAGGAGTCTTTTACAATCGTCCCTATTAGGGGAGAGGACACATTGTCTAAGAGCTCACTGCTCAAAGGGGCGAAGGCTACAACCTTCTGTTTAACAAATACACAATATATCTGGATCTTTGTGAACTATGCTTTAACCTATTGTCTAGATCAATTCCAATGAATAACACAAGTACTTTACTTGGTCACATTGACCTTCTTCTAATGGCTCAACACTTTGCACACTCTACTCTGTTGTGCTTAATCAACCATGAACCACACTCAAGCAATCACAAATGACTGCCTATAAATATCTTTCCTCAAAATGATATAATCAAGTTAGCCTATTAAAACCACCTTGAAATCATATTAGAGAAACCATAAAAAACTCAAATAAACATTATGTCCACTCTACTATGTACGCAACACATTCTGGGACCTATCCAATAAGATAATTGTAGACGTATGCTACACACTATCGGCTCTACCAAAACAACTGGAACTTTCTTTGTAGGCTGAATTATCTCATGCAATCTTAATAAAACATTAATAACACTTCTCCAAGCTTAAATCCTAGGGATCATCCCCTAAAGATATGCGCAACTCAAGAACCAATAAAATCTCTATCAGCTCTCCTGAACAAACACATGAAACTGCTGCTAGTGAATAGCGACCACATAACTTCATTTCTACTCATCAACAAACTATGCATCCATAAAAGAAACATCACTAACATGTCTTCAACATATATCCAAATTCACAAGGCTCCATGATAACTATATGGACAGCCATACATAGAACAGTGCGTGTTACTCTGTCAAGAATACTGCTAACACCAGTTGCTATATAACTGTCTGTACTAATAGTTAACCTCTGTGCCCATGATATCATGCTTATATCATGTCCATGCTACATATACTAAAATATTACTCCATAAGACTTCCACGCATGATACTTTCCATATGTTGTCATCAATGACAAACATATAGTCAGTACTGGCCTGCTGGCAAATCTCCAACAATCTCCCCCTTTGGCATTGATGGCAACATGTGGAATGAAAAACCACCATCAACCCAAATGAACATTTATTTTATAAAATTCTCCATTTCCTAATCAAAACTCCCCAAAGGATGAATCCTTCATCTGCTGCAATATTTTCCAATATTCTCCATTTCCTCAATTGTACTGCTGTCATAACTGAATGTTTCTCCCCCTTAGTATATTACTCCTCTTTTTGCTTCTATTTTTCATGACTCTATATATTAGTCCCCCTTTGACATCAATGGAAAAGGGTTCCATTCATTTTAAGCACTGGTAATACTCCTCAGGTAGAGTAGTCAACCTTCCATCAGTCCCAAAGGACTGATGCCTTTCCTTCTTTCTTTTCTAAGAAAAATTAGGGAAGGGAATTACTCCCAAATTCTACCTGAGATACTCAAAAGTATCCTTAGGCAAGGGGTTTGTGAATATATCTACCAATTGATCTTTAGTACTCACATAGTCCAACTTGACTTCTTTCTCTACCACTTTCTATCTTAGGAAGTGATACTTTATCTCAATGTGCTTTGTCTTTGCATGCATCATAGGGTTCTTTGACATATTGATAGTGCTAGTGTTATCATAGTGAATAACAATAGGATAATCAATTTGAATTCCAAAATACTTTATCATCTACTTGATCCAAACAATTGTAGAACAATTCAAGGCTGCTGCAACATACTACGCTTCTGCTATTGACTAAGAAATACAATTTTGTTTCTTGTTTGTCCAAGTGAAAAGTCTATCACCAAGAAAAATTGCTCCACCTGATGTACTCTTTATGTCATCAACACATCCTACCCAATCTACATCAGTGTACACATGAAGCTCAACATTTTTTGAGTTAGGATATCATAGACCATAATCTATAGTTCCCTTCAAGTATCTAAATATTCTCTTTACTGCCATGAGGTGACTTTGTTTAGTTTCTACTACAAATCTTCCAAGTATGCCAACTACATTGGAAATATCAGGTCTAGTCTGAGTAAGATATATGAGTTTACCAATCATAGACTTATATAATGTTATATCTATGGTTGGTGAGTCATCTTCTTTGTAACCTTTCATCCAGTGATCATAGGGGTTCCTACTAGCTTGCAATCATCCATCTTGAATTTCATTAGTATCTCTTTCACATACTTTGACTGATTAATAAAAATTCCTTTTTTTGTCTGCTTCACATTTAGTCCCAAAAATTATTTGATAGGACCAATCATATTCATCTCAAACTCATTCTACATTTCTTTTGCAAATTCAGCATTGAGCTTGTCACTACCTTCAAAGATAATGTCATCAACAAATATAGCTACAAGTAGTAAACCTTCAGATGTCTCTCTAATGAATAGATTATAATCTGTTTCTCCTTTCTTGAATCCAATCTTTATTAAGTATCCAACTAGTCTTGCATACCATGCTCTATGGGCTTTCTTAAGTCCATAGAGGCCCTTCTTCAATTTACATACCATATCAAGTCTATTTGATAAGGTGAATCCTTCTGGCTACTCAATGTATACTTCTTCTTTCAAATCTCCATTCAAGAATGCTGACTTGACATCCATCTGATAAACTTTGAAGTTTTTGACTATAGCATAGGCTAAAAACAAATTAATAGCTTCTAATCTACTCACAGGTGCAAATGTGTCTGAATAATAACTGCCTTCTCTTTGTGCATATCCCTTACATACTAATCTTGCTTTGTTTCTTACTACTGTACCATCTTCATTCATCTTGTTTCTGAATATCCACTTTGTTCCAATCACATTCTTATCACTAGGTCTTGGGACCAGTTCCCAAGTGTCATTCTTAATAATCTAATCAAGTTCTTTTTTCATGGCATCATGCCAATCTGAATCATTACAAGCATCTTCAACACTTAAAGGTTCAATCTGAGTTAGTAAACATACCGCTTCATTGCTAGTTGAGTTCTTTTCTTATGACCTTGTTAAGACTTTGCCACTCTGATCTCCAATGATGTCTGCCTTGGAATGATTTCTTGATGTAAACATTGGAACTTTAGGCAATGCTGACTCATCAGCCTTAGGAGTATTTTCTTCACTTGTCTTAGGGTCATTGAATAACACATCAACAATATCAAACATTTCTTCAATGATTGTCTCACTAGTGGAGGGTCTAGGTGCTTCTTCAGTCATGGGTTAGTAATCATAATATCTTTCTTGAATCATAAACTTTTCATCAATCTTTACATGAGAAATTTCTATGATCTTTTTCAATCTTAAATTGAAACATCTATAAGCTTTACTTTTAGTAGAGTAACCAAGGAAAATACTTTCATCACTTCTTGCATCAAATTTGCCTACTGCTTCATCCTTCTTGATGTAGCACTTGCTTCCAAAGATTCTGAAGTATTTTATTGTGGGAACATTACCAAACCATAGCTCATATGGTGATTTGTTTGCACCTGGCCTTAATTGAATTCTATTGATGGTATAGACTATTGTATTGACCACATCTCTCCAATAGGTGTGTGCAACTTTTCCTTCTATCATAATGGTGAGCATTGTATCAAGAATGATCATATTCCTTCTTTCTACAATTCCATTCTACTGAGGGGTTCTAGGTACACTTAACTATCTCTTTATGCCATGTTCTTCATATTACTGATATAATCTATTAGAGGTGAATTCTCCTCCTCTATCTGGTCTTAAACATTTTATCTTTAGTCTAGATTCATTCTCAACCTTATCTTTGAATATTTTGAACTTCTCAAAAGCTTCTAACTTATCTTTTAAGAACACAACCCACATCATCCTAGTATAATCATCAACAAACAAAATGAAATACCTTTCACCATAGTATGATCTTGTTTGAGTTGGACCACATAGGTCTGTATGAATCAGATCCAACTTGTTTTCTACTAAATTCTGCTTGCTCTTAAAAGAATTTCTCATATGCTTCACCATCACACATTCCCTGCATGTAGTATCAATTGGCTTTTCTATGCTAGGTAGATCTCTTACTGCCTTAACATTGCTTATCTTTACTATGTTATCAAAATTGATATGACATAGTCTTTTATGCCACAACCAGTTGTCATTAGCTTTAGCAATAAAACAACTTGCTTTTGAATTAAGTTGAAAAACATTACCTCTTGTCTTTGACCTTGATGTAATCATAACACCATCTTTGTTGTTAATGATTCATTTGTCATCTTTGAACTCCAATTGATAGCCTTTTCGAAGTAACTATCCAACACTGAGAAGGTTATGTTTCAAACCATCAACATAAAGAACATCATCAGTACTATTCTTTCCATCCAAGGTGAAGGCTCCTCTACCAACTATTGGTTTAAGAGTGTTGTCTCCAAATTTGACCATACCTCCATTGTATTTGTCCAAATGAACAAACCTTCTTTTATCACCTGTCATGTGATGTGAACAACCACTGTCAATAATCCAGTTTGTCCTTATGTCAGCTTGTGAAATCAATGCTAGCTCTTCATTTTCTTTCTTATCTTCATGAACTATCTTGTTATTCATTTTGTATATAATAGCAATGAATCCAATTTCTTATTCACCAGATTCTTAATCTGAAACTCCATCTCCAACATAGTAGCATTCCTTAGAATACTTAGGCTTGTAATCCTTCTTGAACTTTTTAGCTCTAGTGGGACACTTAGATGCAAAGTGACCGATCTTATTACATGAAAAGCACTTAAATGGTAATTGACCTTCATATTTTCCTTTTCCTTTCTTTTCTCTTTTAGAAATTATAGAAATAAAATCATCTAATGTTTTCTCTTCATCATCATCATCAAAATGACCAGAAGTGTTTGCAGATTTCTTACCATGAACTATTTCTTTGAAATTTGTCTCACTATTAGGTTCTGTCTTCAATCTTGAAATCTCAAAAGTTGAGATTTTGTTGATCAAGGTTTGATGTAAGCTACATGGTCTCATCAAGGATTTGATCTTTCTTTCATATTCAGGAGTGAGGGTAGTCATTAACTTGTCCATAATGTCCTCTAAAATTTCTCCACCATTGTTCTTGATTCCAGCAACTACTTAATTAATCCTTTGATTGTAAGCTTTTATATTTTCCTCAGGCAACATCTCTAATGCATTGTATCTTTTCTTCCATGTCTTTTTGTGCACATCCTTTTCTTGTTTGTCTCCTTCAAATATGTCTTCTAGGTGCTTCCATATTTTATGGGTTGTATCTACCTTTTTTACTTCTGAGAACTCACCATCATATAGGGCACTGATGAGGGCTTCTTTAGCTATAGAATTTTGATGAAACAATTCCTTTTGTGTGTCAATAGCATCATCTTTTGCAAGGTCTTCTAAAGTAGGAATCTTGGCTACTTTGATAGTTACATTAAAAACTTTAAAGGAAATGCACTACAAATGAGTCACCATCTTGTTCTTCCAATCAAGATAATTCTCTCTATCAAACTTAGGACTCTCTTTTCTGAAGTATGCCATCTGATCAACCTCAAGCTATTAAACTTTCTCTCCGATGCACTTGGCTCTAATACCAATTGTTAGGAATAGTCCCAAGAGATAATTGAGAGGGGAGGAGGGGGGTGAATCAGTTATCTAGAGGATTCAATTCTTTATCCAATTAAGTATACTTAAACATAAAGCATAAACATAATGAAAGAACACATGAACACAACACCAATATTTTGGTTATGGGGAAACTCAAATAGGTAAAAACCCTAGTGGGACTTGATACCCACTAATATTTTGTACTAGTTTATAATGATCTTTGTTAGAAGATCCTTAACCCTGTTAGGAGTTTCTTTACAATATATTAAGTACAGTAGACCTGGTCAAGGGTTGGACCCCTTTAGGAGTCTTTTAGAATTGTCCCTGTTAGGGGAGAGGATGCACTGTCTAAGATCTCACTGCTCAAAGGGGTGAAGGATACAACCTTCTATTTAATAGATATACACTATACCTTGATCTTGGTGAAATGCACAAGTACTTTACTTGGTCACATTGACCTTCTTCTGATGGCTCAACACTTCACACACTCTGCTCTATTGTGCTTAATCAACCATGAACCACACTCAAGCAATAAAAAATGACTGCCTATAAATATCTTTCCTCCAAATGATATAATTAAGTCGGCCTATTAGAACCACCTTCAAATCATATTAGAGAAACCATAGCAAACTCAAATAAACATTTCAAGACCTATCCAATAAGATAATTGTAGATGCACGCTACACATTGTTGGCTCTACCAAAACAACTAGAAATTTCTCTGTAGGCTGAATTAACTCATGCACTCTTAACCAAACATCAATAACACTTCTCCAAGCTTAACTCCAAGGGTGCATACCCTAAACATAGGTGCAACTCAAGAACCAATAAAATCTTTGTCGGCTCTCCTGAACAAACACAAGAAATTGCTACTGGCCAATAGCGACTGCATAACTTCACTTCTACTCATCAAAAAATTATGCATCCATAACTAAAACATCAATAACATATCTTCAACATATATTCAAGAGCACAAGGCTCCATGATAATTGTACAGACAACCATACACAAAAAACTACCTATTACTCTATCAGGAACACTGCTGACACCAGCTACTATATAGCTGTCTGTACTAATAGTTGACCTCTGTGCCCATGATATCATGCTTATATCATGTCCATGATACATATACTAAAAGCTTACTACATAAGACTTCCACACATGCTACTTTCTATATGTTGTCATCAATGACAAACATATAGTCAGTACTGGCCTGCTGGCAAATCTCCAACAGGATCTAGGTTTCTAGTACTATCCAAAAAGGAAGTAGAGCATAATCCCCTAGCCTCTTCACTTCACCAAAAAAAAGAAGAAAGATTAATCCAACATGCTAAGACTGAAATTATGTCACCAAGATCTATGATGTCAACAACTTATGGTCTATCAATATCTCCAGAGAGGGAATGAATCAATCAAAAGCTGAGGATGCAAATCAAGGGAATGTGAGACAATCTCAGTATCCTCCCTACCTATAAGGGGATCCTTCATCAAGAAGAGCTTTTCATGTAAAAAAGTGAAAGAATTCCACTCTCTCAAGATCATCCTCAAATAGTGTTCATAGGGCCTAATTACTATGTGTAACAAATATGCAAAAAGAAAATCTATGTTCGGTTTAGAGCCCAAAACTAAAGTGTGAATTATGAAAGCTGTAAAGGCACTCAAGCTTGACACAAGAGAGTTTTTTTTATGTCCCAAAATGAATTTTTATGAGATATAATAGAATACATGAGTTCCTCACAACACGCTTAGTAGATTTTACCTGTTTTAGCAATTTTTGAGCATTTGTCTTCTATCTTTTGTACCCACAGGACATACCTGCACCTGCACCTGCAAACCATTGTTATGAAAAAACTACCTATTCTTGTACATGAAACCCACTGTTATAAAAATCCATCAAAAAAGAAACACAACTTTTCAACCCCACGTGGTAGAAAATTAGGTTAGTCAAAGATAATATGTCATTTGATAATCGAAAAACCTATTGTCATAAAAATTAGATTCTGACCAGTCTGCACTAAATCGATCATAAATTTTGCAAATAAAAACAAAATTAATCCAAACCAATGGAAAATGAAATCTAACTAAAACATCTTTCTAGAAATATAAATTTTGGATCTGTATCATGTCATATGTGCATCTACCAATAAAAACATCAATCAAATTTCATAAAATCAGGTTCAGACTAGTCTTCACTAAAATTATCATAACTTTTCTAAATAATAAAAAAAAAAATCCAAACCAATGGAAAATGAAAGCTAACTCAAATACCTTTTAATAAATATTAATTTTGGATCTGTATCATGTCATATGTGCATGCACCAATAAAAACATCAGTCAGATTTCATAAAATTAGGTTCTGACTAGTCTTCACTAAAATGATCATAATTTTTGCAAATCAAAACAAAATTAATCCAAACCAATGGAAAATGAAAGATAAATCAAACAAATTTCCATAAATATAAATTTAAGATCCGTATCATCTCATATCTGCATGTACCAATGAAAACATTAGTCAGATTTCTAGAAAAGTAGCACATAAATTTATCACAAAACTCACAAAAATTAACCTTGTGGTCGTGGGTTTGAGAAAAATGATAGAAATTTGATAGAATAGAATGGAAACCCATTTTAAGGCCCCACTGTGGGCACCAAAAATGTGTGTGAATTTTGTACCTAGCTGTAGACACAACACTTCAGTAAAACATTAGATGTTAGCAAAAATTGAAATCTGCAAGTAATTGAAACTATGCTAACCAGACGATTTACTTCCTTCTAGTAGGTGTGAGTATGATTTTCTCATATTGAAATTGAGATCAGTGAAAATGCAACACCTAAATGAAGGATTTAAAATGATGAAAGCAATGAAATATGAGTACAAATTAATCTTTCTTTTTTTAGATTTTTGATGCAATAGGATGAAAAACTGAATGGAATTAATCTAGAATGAAATTGAAATGATATGAAAATTAATCTACCAATGCTATGAAGATGAATGCAAAAGTATGCAAAAGCTATGAAATGATCTCACAAAATTGCCTGTCGCAAAAGCTTTGTTCTTTAGTTGTAAATTCGCCAAAGTAATTGTACAAATTCGAGAGATGTGAGATTGAAAGCTTGAGGGATTTTGAGAGTTTGAAAGCTTGAGGGATCTATTATGAAGAGCTGAGCCTTGTTTTTATAGAAATCCAGGGCTTGAGGATGCATTGAGAAAAGCCATCAATCACTCTTGATAAACTCAGGTTGATTTTTGAGTTAACAAGAAATTAGGAATAATTAATTCATAAAATCATGCAAAAGTAGTTTTTATCTCAAAATAAAGCTTTAGTTCTCTTTTTCAACTCATCATCAAATGTTGAGTTTAGAAAGTTAACAAATTGAAATTGAAAATTGATTTAAAGGTGTTTTAAAGTTGACTATTTTTCTGATTGTGCATGATTTAATATGAATTAATTTAATAAATAAAGTCATTTATTTTCAACTTAACTGATTTTAAAATTAAAACAATTGATTTATGGGTTAATCAATTATTAAATCAAACTTTTATTCAAAAACTATGTTATTAAATATTGACAACTGACTTTAATTAATTAAATAAGAATTTAATCAATTAGTCATAATATTTTTGATTTATTGTCAAAATTAAATAATATAATTTAGAAATAAATGTAATTAAATAATTAAGTGGCAGTATTAAATCTGATTAATTAAATATTCAGAATATTCAATTAATCAAACTTTAGGATAAATAAGATTTATCTCCAAATAATTATTAAATCAAAGATAATTAGGATAAATTAGGAATATTTCTAGGAATATTCCCCGATGTAGAATTTAGGATAAAATCAATTAAATTTGATAATGTGCAGATGTGCCTTAGGTTAGGACTTTTGTATCAATTTTGTTTGATTTGAGGATGTAGGAGGTTAATGAACCTATAGCCCATTTTTAGGGTATTACAGATCCATCCATTCAGTCCAGATAACGATAAGGCTCTGAATACTTCTGGATTGATGGATATCTACATCAATTACTTCTGACTAGGAGGGGCCTGAACCCCCAACATACCTCTGAGATATTCAAAGGTATCTTTCAATAGTGGATTTGTGAAGATGTCTACAATCTTCTCTTTTTTACTGATATATTCTAATTTGATTTCCTTTTGTGCCACCTTGTCTCTCAAGAAGTGATACTTAATAGAGATATGTTTAGTTTTGGAATGCATCACTGGATTCTTTGACATGTTTATTGTACTAGTGTTATCACAATGGATAACCATGAGCTCTTCAAAAATTACTCCAATGTCTGTCAGCATTTTTTTCATCTAAATAATCTGAGTGCAGTTTATAGAAACAACAACATACTCTGATTCGGTAGTAGAATGTGCTATACAATCTTATTTCTTTCTTAGCCAAGAAACCAACTTTTTCCCAAGGAAAATTGCATCACCATTGGTACTTTTTCTGTCATCAATATTTCTTGCCCAATCAAAATTAGTATAAGCATGAAGTTCAAAGCTATCATTTCTATCATACCATAAAACATAGTCTATGGTTCCTCTGATATACCTCAGTATCCTTTTCACAGTAGCTAGATGTGTCTCTTTGGATTCTACCTAATATCTAGCCATAATTACAATAGCATTAGTAATATCTAGTATGGTGTGAGTTAGATATTATAGCCCTCCAACCATTGATCTATACAAAGTCCAAAAAACACATTCTAATTCATCATCAATTTTTAGCTTGTTGCCGGTCACCATAGGTGTTTCTACTGGTTTACAATCTTCCATTCCAAATTTCTTAAGCAATTCTTTGAGATACTTGATCTAAGAAATGAAAATACCATTCTCATTTTGATTTATTTGTAGTCCAAGAAAGAATTTCATTTCACCTATCATAGACATCTCAAATTCACTTTCCATTTCTTTAGCAAACTTCTTACATAGATCATCATTACCTCCAAAGATAATGTCATCCAAAAATACTTCTACTATCAGGATTCCATCTTCAGTAGTTCTTAAATACAAATTACTATTTGCATTACCTTTTCTGAATCCAAGCCCAAGAAGATACTTGTCTAACCTTGCATACCAAACCCTAGGAGCTTGCTTTAACCCATACATGGCTTTCTTCAATTTGCACACCATGTCTTTGTCTTTGTATAGAGGAAACCCATCTAGTTGTTCTATATATACTTCTTCTTCAAGATCTCCATTTAGAAATGAAGATTTAACATCCATCTGATACACTGAAGTTTTTGTGTGCAGCATAAGATAGGAATAATCTTACTACCTCTATTCTAGCAATAGGAGAAAATGTTTCTTCAAAGTCAATGCCTTCTTGCTGTGAGTATCCCTTACACACTAGTCTTTCTTTGTTCCTTACAATCATTCCTTCTTCATCCATTTTGTTTCCAAAGAACCATTTTGTTCCAATAAAATTTTTATTTTTAGGTCTAGGAACCAATTCGGAAGTATTATTCTTCTTTATCTAATCCAATTCTTCTTTCATGGCATTTATCCAAGATTCATCTTTAAAGGCTTCATCTATAGATTTTGGCTCAACTTGAGAAATCAAACAAATTTCTTCTCTAGCTTTTGATCTAGTTAGCACTCCTTGACTGGTATTTCCAATAATTTGATTTTCAGGATGGTTATTTTTCACATACCTTGGATTTTTAGGAGTCTCAGTAGTCTTTCTTGTATCAACATCACAAGCCTCTTTTTCACTTTGTTTCTCAACAAGTTCTTCTTCTACAGTAGTAGCAGTTTTTTTCATTTCTAAAATCTGACTGCTGTCATACATTCTTTCTTGTTATTGGTGTTCTTTTTCCCCAAAGGTCAGCTTGGCATCAGGATTGATAAGGCTAGTGTCACATTCACTCAAAACTCCAAATCTGATAGGAAAAAGGGCCAATTGACAAGGATCAAAGAGAGATCTTTCTACACTTTGAGCTCCACATCACTCAGGCAGGTGTACCTCATATGCACACTCATAAAACTTATGTCACACTATAGGCCTACAGGTCACTAATTCTAGAATATTTCTCAAACTTCTAGGTATCTTGTACCTCAATGAAGCCAATATCTCATGCAATAGCCCTACTTGCATGGAGTGAGTATGAAAACCATAGACCTATCCTAACAACATGAAAGGAAAAAGGTGGGACAGAAAGGAAATGATTTTAAAAGGATTGAAAGGACCACTGAGATGGCCTAAATCTCTGATAGACCAGTGCCTTATCCAATGGGCCATAGAGTCAAATACCGTACTGTAAGAGATAGTTGTGAAACAAGAACACAATATGCTCAATGTGTTGATGCCTGACATCAATCACACACCATGACCAAACCTCAACTTAACACCCACCTATGCATTCAAGCATATTATTATCCATTCAAAGGATTTTAACCCTCCCCTTACAAGAGACCTATGAATCAGATAATACATTTACCAGCATCCACTGAAAGACAAGCATGACATATCCTTGATATTTCAGCTCATACATGCATAAACACTAACCCTAAACCAGTTACCTCTGTGAAGATAACTCCACTTGCAAACACATAGGCAATACAAGCAGACAAATCAAACACCCTTGATGCATGATCAATGAATTCAAAGCTCAAATGGAGATAGCTTAGTAACAGTAAGAATAAACTGAGTTCTCATACACAAAACAAATCTGCTGTAGCATGCATTGTATTCTTTGAACCAACAATGGAAATAGAACACCCTATACGCAGAGAGAAGGGGAAATCTGTAGAGTAGAAACTTTCACTAGAACTGACAAAATTCAAAACCCCCTCTAAGTAAAAAAAAATGACACTTTATACCATTAGCTTCCTTGGAAACCCATGATAGGTTGCAACAAGCTACCGACAGCTAAGGCATAGCCTTCACCCACCACACCAATCAAAATTACTACACGAGCAGGAAACATAGGCCACCTCGAGCACAAAAAAAAAAGTCCTTCAAATGGCACAAAAGTCATCATGCAATCAAGTAATAGGCCTCTAAACCACCTGGCAACCACTAGCACCACCAAACCAAATAAAATCCACTGAAGAAACCATAAATTCAAGTACTTCCTATCACTGCAAACCCTTCGACAAATTTGAATTCAAAATCCAACGGTCACCTTCATGGTGCCAAAAGCACACCGGCAGTCCTCATTCAAAATTGGATCAACTTACATCCCCGCCGTCAGATCTTTATTTCTCCCAGGCCTGGCAACTTGACCACAATCCTTAGTCATGCCACCGCGCGGTCACAAACCTCACCACCATAGAAAATTGATCTCACCGTATGCTTGGTCATGTGATCGCAAGGTGCCAAACTAACCCTTGCAATCATGTGACCGTGGTCTCCTAGCCATAGTCAACGGTCAGAAACCCTGCAGGAAAAGTCCCTGGGAAGGTTACCACCACAAATCTGCAACTGTGACAACAGATGGTCAGTCACATGATCACATAGCTCAGGAATAGGCTATGTGAACATGTGACAACTTGTAATCCAAAACTACCAGTACAATCACCACCGCAAAGGGTTATCATAAAATGTTAGTCGCATGATCGCATAGCCTTGAAAAAGGCTATGTGAACATGCGACTAACCATTAGCACTCACCACCAAAGCCAAATACACTCGAGCACTGCAAACATGGGTCCCACTAAAAACCCCTGCCACCGGGCACACTGGAAACCAATCGAAACTAAGCACATCACCACTACAAATGCCACAATACCACCTCTCACCGGGCCCCAGGGACATGTGTCGACTAGTCACATGATTGCATAGCCAAAGAATGGGCTATGTGATCATGCGATAGCCAACCAAAAGCTGCCACATGACCACCACTGATAGTGGGCCCACAATGAACACACCCATTAGCACCCAATCAGATGGTGGGCACATGATCACATGGGGTGAAAATATTCCATGTGATCACATGCCAACCATAGATCCTTTTATCTCTGACACCAGGCCCTACTGACAAGTCTGACAAGTCACCACCACATGGATCAATCAGACATGAGCTTTACCTTTTAAAGGATTAGACGACAACCACAAAAGCATGAGAAATAAACCTCATGCATCTTCACCCTATGAACTTGTAGCAACCATTGATCCTGTCGGAACTTTAACCATGCTGGAAGCATGAGAAGAGACAAACTGCCAAGCACTCAGCGACTACATGACTAACCATCATTGAGTTGCTAGATGTTAGTGGATAACTGCCAATGTTTCAGAGATCACATGACTAATAGTAGCCGAGTCACTGGATAGAAGATGTAACTGCCTGGAGACTTGGAGAATCAGCGATAATAAACTTTTTAGGACTGGGCTCCACCATCCATCGCACCTGCATAGTTAAGACCAAGGTAAAAAACACACAAGATTTTTGACACAGAGAAAGACTAAAAACACACAGAGTTTTCAATGCCAAAGGATAAGCGCACAAAAGCAGGAAGCATAGGGTTGAAAACAATGAAGGCTGAAAACACATAGACCGAAAACATCATGGACTTTTAGAAACACTATGGGTTTTTGACACTGTGGCAAATTTTGAGACAATTTCCAGTAGGCCTTAAAATTTGAATAACTTTTTGGATTTTATGATTCAGCATGTGCAAATTGGACCAGAGCTAGGTGACAACACGAGGAACACAGGGTAGGGCACAAACCATGAAACAATTGTAGGGAGGAGGTCATTTTCAAAGGATTTTTCTATGACAAAAAAATGGCCTAACAGTGGCTCTAGTTGGGGATGCATGTCTCTTGCAGACATGGCAAGGATCCAGATCTCTAGGGGAAGTAGACCAATCCACATTCACACTCCCTTTCACTCCAAAAATCTTAGAACTCAAAACTCCAAGGCTCTCAAAAACTGACTCCTTATTCCAACTAACACTACTAATGAAGGGAAACAACTGTACATACTTACATCAACTAGAACCTTTGTGCCCTGTCAATCATTTACCTCTATCAAACACATGGTCCTCATCCCTTTGCATAGAGATGACCTTAGAATTTTCCCTTTCATGCACATGGTCAAACTCATGAAAACTCTTGGCAGGAAAATCTACAAGAATGTAATAAGTGCATTCATCTTTGCCAAGTGTATGAGGATCAAAATCTATCTTATCATACCAGGTTGTCTCACACATACACTCATCAAAATCAAGAATAAAATTAGTTTGTAGAAAAAAAATATAACCCTTTCCCATTACATCTTGCAAGCTAGTGCAAGGCTAATCATCATGAAATGTGAGTACACTTACTAGCTGAGAATTAACATCATCTTTATCACCATGTTTAGCACTTGAACTCAATTCAAAACTAAAATCCTCATATTCACATCCATCCAACTCAAAAACATAATCAGCACCTTGCAAAAAATTACTACAGCAACCATAAAAATAAAAAATTTCATAGCAAGGCACATCTTCAATCTTATCAAAAACTAGCAGACTGTCATAAACATCCTTCTCATCACTAGCCAAATCCTATTGGAAATAGACATATTCTGGTTGAAAAAGCTCTGGAAACAAAGTGCAGTGCATTTTCAAAACATCATAATTCTTCACTGTTTCCAAATCTGAAAAACACATTTCAAGAGGAAAATCACTTCCCCTTTCCTCTTCACTTTCCAATGCAGACCTAGCATTTGAATCAACTAGATAAGCAGTATTTACATTCCCTTTACAATCTAGTTCTTCCTTATCCAGCTAAATCAAAATATTGATTTCTTCTTCCATATCTCCATAGGTCTCCACTAAAAAACCTTCAATCACTAGCACATATAAATCTGAAGGTGGGATCATACTAACATCCCCATACATGTTCTTATCTTCAAAAAGAAACTTACCTTCAGATTCACAACTTGAGTGATGTTTATCAACAAACCCTTGCTAGTTCAAATTGATCACACTTGTAGACTCATGATTGGTATCAAAAGAATCATACTCACATTGATACCACCTATCTTCATTCAATTCATGCAAAAATGCTACCTGGCTATCATCATTCAAACCAAAAATATCCACTTCATTAGATGAACATTCATCATCAGCAAAAGACTAATTACAAACATTACTAATCATACCTTCATTTGATACACTTTCAGCATAACCCTCTTCTGATAGACAACTATCCGGCTCATTGTTATAATCTAAAGGTACACACTCATTGGACTAAACAAGTTCTCTATCCATGGCTCTACACACCTCTAGTTCTTCAATTTTCTTACCATTAATGGAAAGAGCTAACTCCAGTTCCTCAGTTCACTACAAATGCCATGCATACAATCATTCATCATATTGAGTTTCAGCTGGATATACATTAGTAATAAGTTCATCATCCATACAAGCTTCAGTTACAAAGCAATCTTCTTCTTCAAGTGATGCACGATGTGGCTATAAGTTACTTTCCTTTACATGATCATGGATCACATCCTATTTAGAAAACTAAGGCACATCACTAATAGGGACAAGAATATGTCGATATGGCTCTAAACCTTTCAGTGCATCCCTTTTCCTATTATCTACCACATTCTAAGAATGAAAATCAGCAGCAACATGTGGTCTTCTTACAACATGATAACTCCAATTAGATTCAATATCCATTGCAAACTAAAATGCCTGATACAAAGTTAGTGGTTCCTTATTCCTTAAGTCAAAATTGAAATTCTTATCAAAAGCATTCAAGTAGATGATCAAATAGATATCATCACTTGGCCTGCACTTCCCAGGGATATTTTCCCATGTCTTGATAAATCTAGCATTGAAACTAGGAGCCAACTCATCTTCCTCCATTTGTATATCCATAAGGGCCTTAAGCATGTCAAAGTCATTTACCTTTTCAGCAAATCAAACTAAGAAACTTGCAACTAAATCATCCCATGAAGAGATGTCATTATTTGGCAAACATGAGAGCCATTATCTTGCATCTCCTATCAGTGACCGAATGAATAATCTCATTATCACATCTTCATGCTCAACATCATAGTCACACATCAGATATGAAAAATTTCTAGCATGTTGATAGGTAGACTCAAAGCTTTCCCCACTGAACTTTGGTAAAACTTTTATAACATTTAGGGGAATGGAGTTTGGGTAACTAGGTATACCAACAAAATTCACAGCCAGGTAACCTCTTAAGCAAAAATTTCCTTTAACACCCATGACTTAAAAAATCTTTTCAAAGGAGTAAAATCATTTATCATTGAAATTCTTGAAACTTAATTTCAAAACTCCTCTGAAACCACTACACACTTAACTGACAAATTTGTCAACTGACTCTTAAGAGCTACATGTGCACAAGCTTCACTATCCTCTCATTAGTGACTTAATCACTGGATAAGGACCATGTATATACATAAAATTTTGATGGAGAATACTTGGATCACCCTGCTGAATGCTGCTACCTTCCTCTTATCTGAATGAAGTCCCAACAAAAATTCATAATTTAGGTTCTTTCTAGCATAGCGTCACCACCTCTCTTTAGAGGACACAAAATTTACTTATCTATCTTGAAACACGAATAGACTCTGGGCTCTTCCACAACAAAGTCACATATGACCCAATCAACAAATCCAAGTAACACATTTGCAAATCTAAAAAGCAATTCTCAAATTGGAAAATGTCTAAAACTCTTCCCCAAACTGAATACAACAAGACTCTGGGATACTCTTATTAGTAAACTTATTTCATTCCCCAGCAGAGTCGCCATCTTGTTGGTGTTCTTTTTCCCCAAAGGTCAGCTTGGCATCAGGATTGACAGGGCTAGTGTCACATTCACTCAACACTCCAAATCTGATAGGAAAAAGGACCAACTGACAAGGATCAAAGAGAGATCCTTCTACACTTTGAGCTCCACATCACTCAGGTGGGTGTACCTCATTTGCACACTCATAAAACTTGTGTCACACTATAGGCTTACAGGTCACTGACTGTGGAATAGTTCTCAAACTCCTAGGTATCTTGTACCTCAATGAAGCCAATATCTCATGCAATAGCCCTACTTGCATGGAGTGAGTATGAAAACTAGAGACCTATCCTAACAACATGAAAGGGAAAAGGTCAGACAGAAAGGAAATGATTTTAAAAGGATTGAAAGGACCATTGAGATGCCCTAAATCTTTGATAGACCAGTGCCTTATCCAATGGGCCACAGAGTCAAATACCCTACTGTAAGAGATAGTTGTGAAACAAGAACACAATATGCTCAATGTGTTGATGCCTGACATCAATCACACACCATGACCAAACCTCAACTTAACACCCACTTGTGCATTCAAGAATGTTATTATCCATTCAAAGGATTTTAACCCTCCCCTTAGAAGAGACCTATGAATCAGACAATACATTTACCAACATCCACCGGAAGACAAGCATGACATATCCTTGATATTTTAGCTCATACATGCATAAACACTAACCCTGAACCAGTTACCTCTACGAAGATAACTCCACTTGCAAACACATAGGAAATACAAGTAGACAAATCAAACACCCTTGATGCATGATCAATGAATTCAAAGCTCAAATGGAGATAGCTTAGTAATAGTAAAAATAAATTGAGTTCTCATACACAAAACAAATCTGATGCAGCATGCATTGTATTCTCTGAACCAGCAATGGAAACAAAACACCCTATATGCAGAGAGAAGGGGAAATATATAGAGCAAAAACTTTCACTGGAACTGACAAAATTCAGAACCCCCTCCAAGTAAAAAAAAATGACACTTTATACCATTAGCTACCTTGGAAACCCATGAGAGGTTGCAACCAGCTACAGACAGCTAAGGCATAGCCTTCACCCACCACACCAATCAAAATTACTGCACGAGCAAGAAATGCAGGCCACCTCGAGCACAAAAAAAATGTCCTTCAAATGGCACAAAAGTCATCATGAAATCAAGTAACAGGCCTCTAAACCACCTGGCAACCACTGGCGCCACCAAACCAAATAAAATCTACTGAAGAAACCATAAATTCAAGTACTTCCTATCGCTGCAAACCCTTTGGCAAATTTGAATTCAAAATCCAATGGTCACCTTGATGGCACCAGAAGCACACCCATGGTCCTCAATCAAAATTGGATCAACTTACATCCCCGCCATTAGATCTTTATTTCTCCCAGGCCTGGCAACTTGACCACAATCCTTAGTCATGCCACCACATAGTCACAAACCTCACCACCACAAAAAACTGGTCTCACCCTATGCTTGGTCACGTGATCACAAGGTGCCAAACTAACCCTTGCGATCATGTGACCATGGTCTCCTAGCCACAGTCAACCGTCAAAAACCCCACAAGAAAAGTCCCTGGCAAGGTTACCACCACAACTCTGCAACTATGACAACAAATGATCAGTTGCATGATTTCATAGCCTAGGAATGGGCTATGTGAACATGTGATAACCTGCAATCTGAAACCGCCAGCACAACCGCCACCGCAAAGGGTTATTGTAAAACATTAGTCGCATGATCGCATAGCCTTGAAAAAGGCTATGCGAACATGCAACTAACTGTTAGCACTCACCGCCGAAGCCAAATACACTCAGGCACTGCAAACATAGGTCCCACCGCAAACCCCCTACCACCGGGCACACCGGCAACCAATCAGAATTTAGCACGTCACCACTACAGATGCCACAATACCACCTCTCACCAGGCCCCAAGGACACATGTCGACCAGTCGCATGATGGCATAGCCAAAGAATGGTCTATGTGATCATGTGACAACCAACCAAAAGCCACCACATGACCACCACTGATAGCGGGCCCACAATGAACACACCCATCGGCACCCAATCGGATGGTGGGTGCATGATCACATGGGGTGAGAATATTCCATGTGATCACATGCTGACCGTAGATCCTTTTATGTCTAACACCGAGCCCCACTGACAAGTTTGACAAGTCACCACCACATGGACCAATCAGACATGAGCTTTACCTTTTAAAGGATCGGACGGTTGTCACAAAAGTGTGAGAAATAAACCTCATGCATCTTTACCCTGTGAACTTGCAGCAACCATTGATCCTATCTGAACTTTAACTGTGCTGGAAGCATGAGAAGAGACAAACCACCAAGCACTCAGTGAATACGTGACTAACCATCACCGAGTCCCTAGATGTTAGTGGATAATTGCCAATCTTTCAAAGATCACATGACTAACAGTCGCCGAGTCGCTAGATAGAAGATGTAACCGCCTGGAGACTTGGAGAATTAATGACAATAAAATTTGAAGGACTGGGCTCCACCATCCATCGCACCTGCATAGTTAAGACCAAGGTTGAAAACACAAGATTTTTGACATAGAGAAAGACCGAAAACACATAGAGTTTTCGATGCCAAAGGATAAGCGCACAAAAGAAAGAAGCATAGGGTCGAAAATAATGAAGGCCAAAAACACACAGACCAAAAACATCATGGAATTTCAGAAACCCTATGGGTTTTCGACACTGTGGCAAAGTTTGAGACAATTTCCAGTAGGCCTTAAAATTCAAATAACTTTTTGGATTTTATGATTCAGCATGTGCAAATTGGACCAGAGCTAGGCGACAACACAAGGAACACAGGGCAGGGCACAAACCATGAAACAATTGTAGGGAGGAGGTCATTTTCAAAGGATTTTGCTATGACAAAAAAATGGCCTAACACTTGTATTTGAAATTTCTCATCTATTCTTACATTGTTACTTTCAACCATCTTCCTCATTCTCAGATTGAAACATTTGTATGCCTTTCTTTTAATAGAGTAACCAAGGAAGATTCCTTCATCACTTCTAGCATCAAATTTCCCTATCTCATTATCCCTCTTGATATAATATTTTCTACCAAAATTTTTGAAATATTTCAAAGTAGGAGTATGATCAAACCCTAGTTCATAGGGAGTCTTACTTGTACCTTCTTTGATTTGAATTATGTTTAATGTGTATACTATTGTTCCAACAACCTCTCTCCAATATACATGAGATACATTTCCTTCAATCAGCATTGTCCTAATAGCATCAAGTATAGTCTTGTTTGTTCGCTCTGCTATCCCATTCTATTATTAAGTCCTAGGAGTAGATGTTTGTCTTTTTGTCCCATGCTCTTCACAGTATGCATTTAATAAATCTGACATAAACTCTCCACCTCTGTCTAATCTTAGACACCTTATTTTCAATCTTGATTCATTCTCTACTTTTGTTTTAAACAACTTGAATTTATCAAATGCTTCTAATTTTTCTCTCAAATAAGTAACCAACATCATTCTATAAAAGTCATAAAAAAAGAGTATAAAATACCTTTCACCATAGTATGAATTTGTTCTTGTAGGCCCACATAGATCCATATGTACTAGATCTAGATTTCCTTTTGATGTAAATGATTTTCTTTTATGACTGCTTCTAGTTTCCTTTCCCATAACACATTCTCTGCATATAGTGTTAGAAGGCTTCACAATCTTTGGTAGATCTCTTACTACATTAGCCATACTTGCCTTCACAATGTTATCAAAATTAACATGACAAAATCTTCTATTCCATAACCAACTATCATCTACCTCCACAATGAAACAAGAGGCTCTAGATGTGTTTAGTTCAAATACTTTACCTCTAGATTTTGAACTGGTAGTAATCAGTTTCCCTTCCTTTCTTTTGATGAAGCATTTACCATTAACAAAACTTAACTGAAAATATTTATCCATTAATTGTCTGACACTCAAAAAATTATGTTTCAGTCCTTCAACAAGTAGTACATTGTCTATATTAGTCTTTCCATCCAAAGTAATGGATCCTACTCCTATGGTGGATTTTGGGAGATTGTCCCCAAACCTTACAACACCTCCATCATAATTTACTAATTTAACAAACTTGTTTTTATCAATAGTCATGTGATGAGAACATCCACTGTTAATTATCCATTTAGTTTTCTTGTCAACATGAGATACTAAGGTTTTTTCTTCATGAACTAGTTCATCTTTAATAGGAACAAATCTAATCTCTTCATTGTCTAAATTATCATCATCAGAGATTCCTTCACTATCATAATAGAATTATTTGTCTCTTCTAATCTTTGCATAATCAGGTTTGTATTTAGAAACTCTTGTAGGACATTTAGATGCAAAATGACCTATTTTATTGCATGAAAAAAATTTCAAGGGTAACTTGCCTTCAAATTTTCCCTTACCTCTTTTTTATCTTATAGTAATCAGTGCAACAAGTTATTCCATATTTCTTTCTTCTTCCATTATCTTTTCCCATTCCTCAGCATACTCACCAAGCTCTTCTTTTAGGTCTTCTTTTCTTGTGGTCAAAAGTGCAAATACTTTCTTTTGTGTGGATGCCCTAAATGTAGATTCAATTTTAGGTGTAGATTCTCCTAATTTGGAAGCTTCAAAAGTAGTTAACTTTGCAATCAACATCTCTCTGCTAAAGTTTGGAGTTAGGGGAATAGTTTCTTGAATAGACATTGCCTTGAATTTGTATATAGGAGTCAATGATCTGAGGATGTTCACAATAACTTCCTCTTCATCATAAGTACCTCCATAATTTCTGATTCCACCAACTACTTCTGTGACCCTTTGAACATAGGCTCTAATGCTTTTATCCTCATTCATTTGCATTTTTTCCATCTTTTTTTTCTAGTTTTGTAACTTTTCCTGCTTGGTATATTTATCCCCTTCATATAATGCTTCTAATCTATTCTAGATTTCAAGTGTTGAATCTAAGTCTTTAACTTCAGTGAACTCACCTTCAGATAGTTCATTGATCAGTGCTTCTTTTGCAACCATGTTATATGAAAATAACTTCTTTTCATCATTAGTAGCAGATGGAAAAGTATTTTTAGTCTTTAGGGCTACCTTCTTCTTTGTAATCATCTAGTAATCTATGCCTAAACACAATAGGTGTGTTCGCAACTTGTTCTTCCAACTGTCAAATTTTTCAAGATCAAATTTAGGACCATCCTTCCTATAGAGTTCCATCTCCAAGATCACCTCAAGTTGTTAAGCTTTCTCTCTGAGGACCACAAGCTCTGCTACCAATTGTTAGGAATAATAGTCCACAATACAACTAAGAGGGGGCTGAATAAGTTGTATAACAGTATATTAAAATTTAAACTTTAAGATCATCAATATTAGAAATAATGAATACCAACACAATAACATAATATTTTGGTTTTGGAGAAACCCTGTTAAAGGTAAAAAATCTGGTGGGAATTAGCACCCACAAATGATGTACTCAAAGTATAGTAATCCTTGTTAGAAGATATAGCCCTGTTAGGATCTTATTGAAACATTACAATACATAGTCCTTGTTAGAGGACATACCCTGTTAGGAGTCAAGGAACAAAAGAGGGCTCACTGCCCAAAGAAGGTTAAATCCACCTTCAGAACTCACTATTTCACAATAGGTATATATGAAGAAATACATAATCTTTTGAACTATTTTCCAACAACTATCTTTGCTTGATCAGTTCCAATGAATTCCACTAGTAAACCTCTACTCTACATGCAGTAGACACAAGCTCGTAACTTTCACAACTGCTCTATATCACATATATTCCATCCATATCTTTTCTAAAGAAAATATTCTACATATATACCTTATTACATTTTACCATAATTAGGTCGGCCTATGAGGCTTTCCTAATTTACAAATGATTACATAAACTCTTGCTAAGATACATAGGGTATCTAGAAAAAGTATATAATGATTATAATACAACAATTAAGGACTGACATCCTTAATTCATTCTTGCTAAACAAAACACATGTTTCCTTTCCTGAGTCAGCTTCTAAATAAAACATCTCTAGAATAAACACCATAGATGACATCACCAATCAATCCATACCTTATGCTAACCAATGAACATCCTTTAGTACCCTATCTTTCATCCTTCAAGCTCACATACCTTGAATCCAAGTCTTCTAAAAGATATACCAAAAACCCAGAGACTAACTCTGTCAATTCTCACTATCACAGTCCATTGACCAGACTTCATTAAACCATCTGTATCTCTCTCAATATGAAACATATAAAGATGTGATCTTAGATATAAGATCACAAAATCCATCTCAACTCTTGTCTAACCTTGCAGCACCTAAAAAATCCATAAAGTGTCTATACATTGTGATAACTAGCTTGGTCATCTCTCAGAAACATATGTTGACATCAGTGACAAAACACATATGACAATAATACGAATGCCCATTTAGTACATAGTGATTAAAAATATTATATTTCTTAATCACCTCTCCATGCATTAGCAATATCCAACACTTCTGGTATTATTCTATTGAGTAATACAAAGATCAGGTGGACAGTGACTTCAGTGATCTTACCCTGAAGCTATTTGGGCAGTGGGTCCTTCTATTTTCCATAACTCCTAACAGAGTTAGAATATTTTAATAGGGATTCAAAGTCTCTTAATAAAGACTCATATGTATTGAATGTATTTCATAATAATCTTAACAGATTATATCCTCTCACATGGAACTTTCATATTAGTGCATCTTTTATGGGTATCATTCCCACCGTGGTTTACTCTTTGATCAAGAGGTTACCTAGTCAACACATCTTGTGTCATTGTGTTATTGTTCATGTATATCTTTCTATGGTTGTTGATTACATTGCTCACATGGTTAAAATCTATTAAGGTTGATAAAAGTTGTATTTATCTGATAACTGATTCACCCTACCCTCTCTCAGTTATCTTGGTGGACTTTACTTTCTAACAATTGGTATCAGAGAAAAAGGTCTTTGAAGGAAAATTTTAACAACTTAAGGAGATCCATGATGAATCATTTTAGGAAAGAAAGCCCTAAGTTTGATGGAGTAAAATTTGATAGCTGGAAAGAAAAGATGAAGACACACCTACTTTGTTTAGGACTAGCTTATTGGTTGATTATAAAGAATCAGAAGACTATCATTGATGAGGATAAAATTGAAGATTGTACAAATGAAGAGAGAGATCTATTTATGTGTAACATACTTGTTAGAGAATAAATCTTTTCAGCCCTTCCAAAAAATGAGTACAATTAGGTAAAATATCTAAAAACATCTCATGAAATTTGGTTAGATTTATAGTCTACTTTTGAAGGTGATGAACATGCAAAAAAAGTAAGATTACATTATTTGATATGTGCATTTGAAGATATAAGAATGATGGAAGATGAATCTGTTAGAAGCTATATTGGTAGAATGTCAGAGATTGTTGTGTGTATAAAATATTGTGGAGGAACCAAGACAAAGAATGAAGTGATATGGAAAATTTTGAGGACATTGACTCTTGCATTTAAGAAGACAACACAGATGATTGAACAAGTTATAACTTGTACTATGAACTTTACCAGAGATATTCTTCCTAGAAGATTGGAAGTAGCAGAGATGAACCTAAGGCTATGAGGAGACAAACCTATAATGGAGATAGCATTTAGTGCTCTTAGTGTTGGCCGTACTTTGTCAAGAAGCATCAGTGTGAGAAGAGATTATGCTAGCAACAAAAGATCTAGAAATGAAGAAGATAGGAAGATTGAAGAAGGTATTTCCTTGCTTGTGAAAAGAGAACCAGATGGTAAGAAACTTTCTAAATGTTGGACTTGTCAAGAATTTGGTCATTTTGCATCTAAATGTCATAAGAGAGTTAAGAAGTACAGGAAGAACTTTAATCCTAGGAGATCTAAAGAATGTCACTATGAAAATGATCAAGAACTTGAAGCTAGTTTGGAGAAATCTTTGAGTGAAAGTGATATTGAGAATAATGATGATATAGGATTTGTAGCAATTAAAGAAGAAAATCCTGAATCAAAAATTAAGGAAGAAAAAGATTTAGTTTCTCAAGTAGAAAAGAAAGATGATTGGATTATAGACAGTGGTTGTTCACATCATATGATTGGAGATTTTGGTTTTTCCCTTTGATCTTCAACTTGTAAATTTATACTTTGATGGATAACTTTAATGATACTTTGACTCTATCACCACTCCAAAGTCTACAATGAAGAGGGCCAATTAACAAGGATCAAAGAGATCCTCCTACACTTTAAGCCAAGATGCTCAAGTAGATGTACCCTTGACTCACTTCTCCAAAGGATCCTTAAAACAATATACAACTATGTCCTTTACTAACTAACTGAAAGATATTATCATTTAAATTTGGGTGTGTGTGGTTGACAATAATGAAAGGCCTCCAGAGGATGGACCAGTGCCTTAACCTAGGGAAAAGAGTCACCCAATTACATACATCAGCTGAAGATCTTAAATCAAACACTCTTGGGCTCAGGATAAGTTCTTTGCCTATTACCCCTCTCCCTAAGAGACTAGGACATCAAATTCCTATTTGGTTGTAAACTCACTGAACTCACCTAGAAGACTTTAATCCTAACTTTGTTAGGAACTCAGAGATGACTTCACAATACTCTTTATTTACCATATGCTAATACACTTTGTGACACTAACATATATGAGCTCAGAACCAAAATAAGAAGACATACACAAATGTAAGATTGGAACTCAATAGCATTCTCATTAACATATTTAGGATCAATATACAATCAAAGCAACACAAAGATAGGAAAAAGACCTAAAATCTAGCTCCTCTTTCCTCAAATGTTCATACAATCATAACCACTGGAACTTACCAAAATTCAAAAATAGAACCTCAAGACTGAACCCTTACTCTATCAAAAAACTAACTACTTATACCCCTATTCACCTTGGAATCCTCAAAGAGGATGCATCAAGCTTCGGGTGACTAGGGTTAGGGTTTCAACTACCCAACCAATAAAAATAAAACAAAATTTATTGCAGGGGAGGAAACATAAGCAACCCAAAGAAAACAAATCTCAGATAGATCTGCCATCATCAAAATCTACAAGAACAATACAGAACAACAAGGAATTGCCATGAAAACTAGTCAAATCGGCCACCTACAAACACACCTCGAGCACAAAAAACATAGTACAGACCCTTGCAAATGATCATGGAACACCCTAGACCACACTACAGTAGTCAGAAAAATAAATTCTACCAGATCCAACCACTTGATCAATAAATTTTAGTCCTTTCTGTCGCTGGAAACCCTCTCAAAATTTGAATTCAAATAGCAATGGTCATTTCCATGGTTCCAACAACATATTGGTGGTCTATATTCAAAAATCGATCAACTTTAAGTCCTGACCATCAGATCTTTCCTTTTCATGAGTCTTTTGTCTTTAACGCACTGCTATCCTCAGGTTATCTTTTAGCGACCACATGACAAAGCAATTTCCTATTCGTGAAATGAAATACTAACTCACCGCTTAACCATGCAAACTAGTGAACAAAGGAAAAAAAACTTACCCCGGTTACATTTGGTGAATTGGTGACAAAATGTTTTTTCCAGTTCGTAGAACATTTTATGTCTCTGCTAAAATATTTAGCTATTATGCAACCTTCCTTTGCTGAATCGCCAAACCTTTTAGCACTTCACCAATTTTCTTCATGAATGAGTGAAGCCCTTGGACCTTGTTGGCACCACTAACCTTATTTATCCAGACCACTAGACTTTTGACCTCCACCTAGGCCTGCTTTATGCCACTTTTCAGCAAACCATTCATTGTTCATGCTTAGTTATCTCTGACACAAGACCCACAATCAACAAGCCTTCAAATCAGACGATGGGGGAAAGATCTCATGGCTCTGACACAACCCATGAGATCATAGGCCAACCGTTGATTCCATCCTCATCACCAACTTTTCTGACAATGACCCCACCCTACTTTATCATACATGTCAACCAATGAGGAGATGCCATGTCAAAGAATTTGGAAAGCAGACAAGTAACTTTTCCATCACTCATAGGTCACTCTAACAACTCTACCACTTCATTGTTTATCTCAGCCAATGAGGAGATGCCACCTGTGCTTACCTGGCAGTGGACCTACCTACATTGAAAGGTTACGTCATAAAAGAGAATCAACAACCATCATAAGATCACAAGCCTCTGAAAAAACCCTTGTGAACTTACGACAACCATAGGATTAAGATGGTGATAGAGGGCTAGGCCCAGGAAAATATAGAGGCCATCAAGACATTAGGCTTAGGCAAATATTAAAGGGGACCTTGACACAAAACCTTAGTCACATGATCACATAGTGACAAATAACTTAAATAGAACAAGGGGTCACAAACTTTTAGCACATGGGTATTTAGGAACTTAAGTGACCCGAAAAAGTAACAACAAATTAGAACAGGGCCAGGGCAATACAAAGGGTTTTCCAAAGTAATGGCTGGTTTATGAATTTTTGCTTAGGGTTTTGGCCAAAGACATGAAAAATACTATAGAGGCCAGGGGGAAAGATGATGAAGCCATAAATTTTTTTGCATGAATAGACCATTTTCTAAAGAATTTAGCTATGACATGAAAATGAGCTAATAGTGGCTCTTTCTAGGGATGCATGTCTCTTGCAGGCATGGCAAGAATTTAGATCTCTAGGGGAAGCAAACCACCCACTGGAAAAGGGCATAGAGACCTCAAAAAATATAGGGAACACACTAGGGAAAGAAACACATGAAAGGAAAGGGAAAATATTTACAATATTTACAATATTTACAGAAGGCTCAGGGCCCCAAAACTTCTGATCAATTTTTGCCTCTATCAAACAAATAATTTTCATCTCCATTCAGCAGAGGAAAACTAAAATTACATTTTTCATCCAACCTACCAAAAACATTGTGATCCACATTCAGCATATTATATAAAAAATGATCACCATATTCACCATCACTCAGCAAGATAGGGCCATCAAGCTGCCATAGATGTTGATCATTTTGTGACATCAAAATGTCACACTCTTCACTTTCACCATCATCTTGAAAAAGGAAACATTCCTTTTCAATCTCATGGATGAACACATCAGCATATTGGTTATTAGTTTGCAATGAAGAATAAACCATTTCTATCTCTTTGCTTTGCAAATTAATATAGCACTCCTCAAGACAAAAATCTGAATGCATGAAAATGGAAGCAACTTGCTGATCAAAAATCACACCAGCATCTTCTGGAAAGGAACAAGCACTATCAGTTAATGACTCATTATTCATTTGCAAATCTGAGAAAACCCCTTTAGATTTACCACATTCTCCAGCATGAAAGTATAAACAAGAACCACTAACATTAGGCTCTTGAAAAACTAAATCCACACTAGTACACATATCATCATACTCATCAAATATGACATTATCAAATTCATTACAATGATATATACCATCCACTTGCATATCAAAAATGGGAGAAAGAACCCCAATAGAAGTTTCACACATCATGCCATCACTTGTTTTTTCTTCATCAAAAATAATATCTACCAGGCATGGGATTTTGGAAACATATTTGAGAGTGCACCGCTGAAATTCTACATCCAGGAGCTCTGAAATTTGCTCACTACTTAGTAAGCATTGAACTTCACACTCTATCTCATTGATCTCACTGCAAATACTACAAACATCTTCCTCATCTGAGACAGGAGCTGAAATTTTTTGTGTCACAAAATCTTGTGCAAAGTCATCACTGCAGAAATTTTCATCAACTATAGACTCATCTTCTATCTCTTGATAACCACAAGTTCCATTATCAACATTAGCATCACAAGATTTGTCATCCACAAATGAACCCATCCATTCTTTAACATTCTCTAGTGCTTCATTCCTAAAGGATATAGACCAATTGATTGACTCAGGCATATCAAGCTCTAAAAACATTTCAGCATATTGGAATTCTTGAAGCTCAATACCCATAAGAAACTCATCACAAGCTACAAGAAATTTCTTATAGTATAAAAGGGATGACTCTTTTTTTTTTCTCTTATTGTACATCTCAAAATTTTTATGCAAATCTGCTGGATTTTTTGACTCATCAAACAAATATCTCTTTCTCTATTAACATTTCTAAAATCTGATAGTGAACTTTCAGACCTAGAAACATCATCTTGATTCATCAAGGCTAGAAACTCCATTTCAATATACTAACAAAACAATGCAGCTTGTTCTCATGACAACACTTCTATCCAAATTAATGCAACCACTGATCTTATTAAATCTCAACATATTTTTGATACTCCTTATAACAACCAAAGCTTCTATCGAGAAATATGATCAAACTTTCAAAATTAATTTCCCCTTTTTCAATGATGACTTGTTCACCTAATTAGGGACTGCTCTTGCTTAATGAAATAGGATTACCTAGAGATGTTGTGAATGCTACAAAATATTGATCTAAAGTCTCTTCCAAATCACCTTTCAAACTTTGGTAGAGTCACCACCTCTTTGCAAAGGACAAATCTGAATCAACTGAGAACCTTTCCCAACTCTAAACCTTCTTCAAAACCCACAATCACAACAAAAACTCATAGGATATTTGCTTGTCAGGACTGCAAATATATCACACTTTGTTACAAAACACTGACCAAACAGAGACTCAGAGTTGCCACTCAACACTTAGTGAGAAGATTTTACAAATGTGTTTTTAATATCTGACTCTGTGATCATTTAACCAGACTCTAGGATAATCCAACCAAGAAAGGAAAGCTTGTTGTCTTTTACTTCTTCCCCAGCAAAGTCACCATCTTCTTGGTTTTTCCCTTTGATCTTCAACTTGTAGATTTATGCTTTGATGGATATCTTAAATGATACTTTGACTCTAACACCACTCCAAAGTCTACAAGGAAGAGGGCCAATTAACAAGGATCAAAGAGATCCTCCTACACTTTGAGCCAAGATGCTTAGGTGGCTGTACCCTTGACTCACTTCTCTAAAGGAGTCTCAAAACAATATACAACTATGTCCTTTACTAACTAACTGAAAGATATTATCATTTAAATTTGGGTGTGTGTGGTTGACGATAATGAAAGGCCTCCAGAGGATGGACCAGTGCCTTAACCTAGGGCAAAGAGTCACCCAATTACATACATCAGTTGAAGATCTTAAATCAAACACTCTTGGGCTTAGGATAAGTGATTTTCCTATTACCCCTCTCCCTCAGACACTAGGACATCAAATTCCTATTTGGTTGTAAACTCACTGAACTCACCTAGAAGACTTTAATCCTAACTTTGTTAGGAACTCAGAGATGACTTCACAATACTCTTTGTTTACCATATGCTAATACACTTTGTGACACTAACATATATGAGCTCAAAACCAAAACTAGAAGACATACACAAATGTAAGATTGGAACTCAATAGCATTCTCATTAACATATTCAAGATCAATATACAGTCAAAGCAACACAAAGATAGGAAAAAGACCCAAAATCTAGCTCCTTCCTCAAATGTTCATACAATCATAACCACTGGAACTGACCGAAATTCAAAATAGAACCTTAGGACTGAACCCTTACTCTATCAAAAAACTAACTACTTATACCCCTAGTCACCTTGGTATCCTCAAAGAGGATGCATCAAGCTTTGGGTGACTAGGGTTAGGGTTTCAACTACCCAACCAATCAAAATACAAAAAAAATTATTTCAGGGGAGGAAACATAGGCAACCTGAAGAAAACAAATCTCAAATAGATCCACCATCATCAAAATCTGCAAGAATAGTACAAAATAATAAGGAATTGCCATGAAAACCAGTCAAATCGGCCACCTGCAAACACACCTCAAGCACAAAAAACATAGTATAGACCCTTGCAAATGATCATGGAACACCCTGGACCACACTGCAGCTATCGACAAAACCAATTCTACCAGATCTGGTAGCTTGATCAATAAATTTTAGTCCTTTTTGTCGCTGGAAACCCTCTCAAAATTTGAATTCAAACTGCAACAGTCATTTCCATGGCACCAGTAGCATATTAGTAGTCTATATTCAAAACTTGATCAACTTTAAGTCTTGACCTTCAAATCTTTCCTTTTTGTGGGTCTTTTGTCTTTAACTCACTACTATCCTTGGGTTATCTTTTAGCGACCATGTGACAAAGCAATTTCCTATTCATAAAATGAAATACTAACTCATCGGTTAACCCTATGAAATGGTGAACAAAGGAAAACAAACTTACCCCAATTACATTTGGTGAATTGGTGACAAAAGGTTTTTGCCAGTTCACAGAACATTTTGTCTCCACTAAAATATTTAGCGATTACATGACCTTCCTTTGCTGAATCGCTAGACCTTTTAGCACTTCACCAATTTTCTTCACAAATGAGTGAAGACCTTGGACCTTGTCGGCACCCCTAACCTTATTTATCCAGACCGCTAGACTTTTGACCCCCGCCTGGGCCCGCTTTATGCCACTTGTCAACAAATCATTCGCTACTCATGCTCGGTCATCTCTGACATATGACCCACAATCAGCAAGCCTTCAAATCAGATGGTGGGTGGAAGATCTCATGGCTCTAACACAACCCATGAGATCATATGCCAACCATTGATTTCATCCTCGTCACCAACTTTTTTTACAGTGACCCCACCCTGCTTTATCATCCACATCGACCAATGAGGAGATGCCACATCACATAATCTAGCAAGTGGACAAGTAACTTTTCCATCACTCACAAGTCACTCTGACAGCTCTGCCACTTCATTGTTTATCTCAACCAATGAGGAGGTGCCACCTGTGCTTACTTGGCAGTGGACCCACCTGCATTGAAAGGTTATGTCATAAAAGAGAATCAATGGTCATTGTAAGATTGCAAGCCTTTGACAAAACCCTTCCAAACTTATGACAACTATAGGATTAAGATGGTGACAGAGAGCCGGGCCCAGGAAAATATAGAGGTCGTCAGGACATTAGGCTTAGGGAAATATTAAAGGGGACCCCGACATGAAACCTTAGTTGCATGATCGCATAGCATGAGAATGGCTCATGAGATCATGTGACAAAAACTTAAATAGAACAAGGGGTCACAACCTTTTAGAACATGGGTATTTAGGAACTTAAGTGACCCAAAAAAGTAACAACAAATTAGAACAGGCCTAGGGAAATACCAAGGGTTTTTCAAAGTAACAGCTAGTTTATGAATTTTTGCTTAGGGTTTTGGCTAGAGACATGAAAAATACTATAGAGGCCAGGGGAAAGATGATGAAGCCATGAAAAATTTTGCATGAATAGACCATTTTCTAAATAATTTAGCTATGACATGAAAATGAGCTAAAAGGAGACATGAAACAGTTCATAAAGTTTAATAATTATGATGGAGGAGTTGTTAGTGTTGGAAACAATGCACCTTGTTTAATTAAAGGTATAGGATCTATTACTCTTGATGGAAAGACTAATAATGATGATGTTTACTTTGTGGATGGTTTGAAACATAATCTTTTGAATGTTGGACAACTAGTTGATAAGGGATATCACTTTTGGTTTACTAAGGAAACTTGTGTAATCAAAGATAAGGATGGTAATTTGATTGGTACAAGATCTAGAACCAGAGGTGGTGTATTTTAGTTGAATCCTACTAAGATGACATGTTTGATTAGTAAGATTGATGAAATTTGGTTATGGCGTAGAAGATTTTGTCATATAAACTTTGATAACATTGTGAAAGTGAGTACTACACTTGCATTAAGAGATTTGCCTAAAATTATGAAGCCTACTAACATGATTTGCAAGGAATGTGTGATGGCTAAACAGAAGATAAGGTCATTTCCCAACAATAATTTTACAACAAAAAAGAAGTTGGAGATTGTTCATATAGGTTTGAGTAGTCCTACAAGGACTAGAGGATTCTATGGAGAAAGGTATTTTATGATTCTTGTTGATTATTTTACAAGAATAATGTGGATTGCATTTCTTAAAGAAAAATCTGAAGCATTTGATAAGTTTAAGATCATTAAGAATAAATTTGAGAATGAATCTAGAATGAAGATTAAATGTTTGAGATCAGATAAAGATGGATAATTTACTTCAAAAGATTTTAACATTTTTTGTGAAGTGAATGGTATTAAGAGAGTTTTCAGCCCCTAGGACACCTGAACAAAATGGTATGTAGAAAAAAATAACAGGTCAGTAACTAAAGCAACAAGAGCTATGATATTTGAGAATGACTTAGTGAAGATATTTTGGAGAGAAGCAATGAACACAATAGTGTATACAATGTACAAAGTACAAATTAGAGCAGACACCGAAAAGACACCCTATGAACTATGGTTTGGACATTGTGTGCTAAAATGTTGTCACACTTCTATGAGTCATTATATCCAAGATTTCTCAAGAATGAGGTCTCAAATGGTGGCTCTTAGCTCTTTATTCATGGAGTGCAAGGGTTTTTAATGAAGGTCCTTTGATTAGACCTAGTTTTTACCCATGCAAGTACACCATAAAATGAGAGATTCAAAGAGGAAAAGCAAGAATGCATGCAAATGAAAATGGAAGCTATTCTAAATGATAACAAAGCATAAAAGAAAACTAATCTATGAAAGGAAATATGAATCTAATCTAATATGAAAGTGGAAGATTAATCTAAATGGATTGCCATGGAGCATGAGAGAAGAAGACAAGAAAAGAGAAGTTGCAATGTTCAAGATCAAGTGCTCAAATTCTCCTCCAAAATTGCTCTCCAAACCTGCATAACAATACATAGATCTTGATCTCTAAAATCGCAATGCATAAATGAGAAGGAGAGGGCTCCTTATAAAATATTTAAAAATGAATGGATGCTCTAGATTAAGAGGCAAAAAGAAATGAGCAATGGTGCAGATTAAATCTTGGTTGATCCATGTGCTCAAGATTCTCAAGAGGCAAAATCAATGGGCATGGTTAATAGACAAAAAGATGTGTGGAAGAGATTAAGAGGCAAAAGGAGATTCCACTCATCTTGGAAAGTGAGCATTGAATGTGTAGACAAAAAGTCTTTTTATTTTTATTTTATTATTTATTATTATTTTTAGCAAAATGGTTTCCATTATTTAATTAAAAGATTTTTTATTTATTTAAAAGAGGTTTGTTATTTTAATTAAATGTGGCTTAGAATAAAGTGATTTTATTATTTAATTAAAAGGGAGCATGTTCTCTTAATTAAATAAAACTTAGGATAAAATGATCAAACCTTAGGAAATTTAAAATAATTGAATTAATTACGATTTGATCAAGGAAATTGATTTGAATTGAAAATATTGCAAAAAAATGATTGAAGAAATGATAAATTGATGAATGGGGGCCCAAAGTCTAGGCAACCATTTTAGGGTGCATACAGACATGGACCACTAGTTAAGTATTTTAGAATCCTTGGAAGAAAATGTTATGTTAAGAGAGATGATGACATTGAAAAGTTTGATCCTAGAAGCGATGAAGGTATATTTCTTGGATATTCATTGAAGGAACTCAACCTAGAACTAATCTAGAGACTATTGAATTATTCTATGAAACTGACAGTGAAGGAACCATTGAAGATCCTAGAGCAGAAACAATTACTGAGACAGTGACACCTAATAGAAATTTATGAAGAAATCATCCTACTGAGTACATTATTGGAAGCATAGATAGAGGATTTCTTACATGAAATAAGGTACAAGAAAAATTGTGTTTGATTTATCAAATTGATCCTAAATCTACTTGTGAAGCTTGTGAAGATGAACATTGGGTTAAAGCCAGGAAAGAAGAACTCGATCAGATTGAAAAGAACAAGACATGGGAATTGGCCCCTAGACCTAAATATTTGATTGAATGTTTGTAGGAATTTTGATTTATTGTCAAAATAAAAAAAATATTAATTAGGAATAAATGCAATTAAATCTAATTAAATAATTAAGTGGCAGAATTAAATTAATTAATTAAATATTCATCATATTCAATTAGTCAACTTTAGGATAAATAATGACATTTATCACCAAATAATATTCAATTAAAGATAATTATGATAAATTAGGAATATTCAAGGAATATTCCCTGATGTAGATTTAAGATAATCAATTAGGTTTTTGATAAATTGATGTGCAGATGTGCCTTAGGTCAGGACTTTGATGTCAATTTCGATCGAATTGTTGATGTAAGAGGTTAATGAACCTATAGCCCATTTTTGGTGTATTACATTTTGCCCCTCTTTGAATCACTGTGTGAAGTGCAGTGGTTCAAAGATTAATCTATTTTTGATGATGATGAAATATTCTAAGAGATTAACTAATTTTGAGATAGAAACCGATTGAAATATTGGAAAAGCTGATTTAGGTCCTAGTTGACCAAGAATCATGATGATGTCAACTATAGCAACAATGAATCGGTGATTATGAAAAAGTATCAAAATGCTTGATTCTGAACTTTATGATTATGAAGAAGTGTGTGACCTGATTCCAGACCTGATTGTCCAAGGGAATCAAAATGGTATCACATTCAAACCCTTCAGTTACGAAGAACCAAGGAAATAACACTAATGAACCAATGGTTACAAAAAGCTGATATAGTTTACAAGATTGATTAGGATACTAGATTGATATGGACCTCGATGAATCTGATATTCCCCAAGTGATGTTCCCCAAGTGACAAGGTCTTTTGATGAGTCACCAACTAGACGTGGTTGTTGTATTGATTACTAAGGAAAGATTTGATTGACAAAATTAGATTTACAGACTTGAATGATGTGCAATACCATGCCCCCTTTGGAATTAAAATTTAAATCTAACAAGAAAAGTTAGCATTAAATGGTTTAGAAGCATGTTAATTGATTTGAGAAGTGGTTATACACGTCTAAGAATGCGTTCTACATCATTTAGAGGTCTTGGAGACCAAGTTTGAATAGGTTTGACCATGAGTTGACCATGGTTGACCAAGTTGAAATTTGAATAGTTTGATGTAAGATAAATAGTTAAGTTGAATTCTAGATTTCTATGATGATTGAAGGTCGATTATGCAAGCAATCAACCGTCCTGGGTCCAAAAATTTTAAATCGCTATGTTGAAAATATAAATGATCTTAGATTTTGATTTTGATCTCGAAAATGGGTTCAAAATGTTGAAATTAGCCAGGGGTGCTTGGTTGGTGATCTGTTAAGAAGACTTTCATGTGATGCTTAGTCCTTATGATATGTTTAGCATAGTTTTGAAGAATCATTTGAGTGTCAAGTTGATTTAGGAAATCATGAGATAAGTGCAATCATGCAAAGTGCAAAATGAGATGCAAACCTAAGACCTAGGACCTAGTCACTGATCATATGTCAGTCATTTTCATCATTGAATTTTTATTAGGTAACTGGATAAATCAATACAACATCCAATAGTTAGGAAACTATGAATATATGAATATTAATTTTTGCACCAAAGTCAATACAACACCCACTGGCTAGACAACCATGGACATATGAATATTGATTTTATTTTTGGAATGTTAGATTAGATATAAACACCAAGGCATAAATGATAGGATGACTTGAATATCATGTCCATTTTGATATAGCAATTGGTATAAGCATCAGAACACAAACTTTGTGATGACTTGAATATGCCTTGCAAAACAAACACACCAAACAATTTGCAAAATTCATTCTTATCTCCAATGTGAATTAGCTGTAGTGGCCCTTTATCATTCACATCCTTGGATAATAGCCATTCATAGTAGGATTGAGAAATTATTCAAAAAGATGTAAGCTAGATCAAATTTCGTTGAATTTTTCAGGTATCAATGGTCAAGGTACTCATGGCCATCTAACACATGATGGAGGCTCTTACAGACAGACACCATTTCAATCAAGATTTTCCAAAGTTTTTAGATTTTCACTCAAAGAAGAAAAAAAAGAAAAGATTATACCCCTAGTCATCACTCTCTAAATCCTATAAAGGACATCATGGAAGAGCTCAAAAGGACACAATATGGAAAAATCTCAATGCGAATCAGTAAGCATACAAGGAGATAAAAGCATGAAGCAAAGATGGTTTCAAGTTTGTTGTTGATGTTCGTTTGTGTTTGATTGCAAAATCCTTTCTAGTAAGGAGACTGACTGATTGACTTAGATGTAGCTTCAAAGGACTCTAACTAGATGACTCATTTGAGGTATACTGGAGACTATAGGATATGACATTTATTGCCCACAAGTTTGAAACATTGATAGGATACGTATGCTTGTACCGATTGGTGTACAGACCAACTTTATTGAAAATAGGAATGTGGAAACAAATCAAGATATATGTACAAACTAAAGCAAGAGTGAAAGCTAGGAAAGACCAAGATTGCGCTAATAGATGGAGCATTTTGAACAAGTTGCACCCATTTTCTAGGTTTTCACCATGTTGGCAGAGATTCTATTTTTGCTACCAAGGCACTTTTTCTTTTCCTCATTTTTTTGTATTTTTCATTTTTTCAATTTTTTTGTACTTTTGATATTTTTATTTTTTTTGTGATACATCAAGGTGCCTATTGCTAGGTTTTCACCAGGATGATCATTTTTTCAGGACATTTTCACAGACTAAATGCCTCAGGCATAGAATTTCTTCAGATGCAAAACATTGATTGGTTCTTAGAGCTATTCTCCTTCAATTGTTGAGAGTTGATAGGCTCTAGAGCCAAAAGTAGTAGTGATAACAAAGGGACCCAACCAGTTGGGTTCAAACTTCCCCTTGCATTCTCTATGTGATTGATTTTTAGGATTTTCTCTGAAGACTAGATCACCGACTTGAAATTCTTTGTGTCTGATCTTTTTGTTATAGCCTCTAGACATTCTTTTCTAATATACTCTGAGATGATCATATGTTGCTTGTCTGCACTCTAGTAGTTCAAGTTCTTGCAACCTAGACACTCTGTAGTCATCATCAATTACTAGACCATGCATTTTGATTCTTAGTGATGGGATTTCAACCTCAATAGGTAGTACTGCTTCAGACCCATTAACTAAAGCGAATAGCGTAGCCCTAGTGGACATTTTGATACTTGTTCTGTAGGCCTAGAGAGATGGATTGATCATGAGATGCTAGTCTTTTCCTATTTTATTAATTGTGTGATGTAAGATTTTAAATAGATTATTGTTTGAAGCCTCTACTTGCCCATTCCCTTGAGGATAGTAGATTGATGACCAATGTTGTGTAATCTTGAATTTAGCACATAAATCATCTAAGTCTATGTTCTTGAATTGACCACCATTATCTATGACTATAGAATGTGGAATACCATACTGACATATGATATAGTTCAAGATGAACATTGATATTTTTTTGTCAGTTGCTTGAGTCAAAGGGACTGCTTCTACCCATTTTGTGAAATAGTCTATAGTTGTAATAATATGGGTATGCCTATTATAAGAATGAGGATGTATAGCTCCTATAAGATCAAATGACCATTGGTGAAAAAGCCATTGTGTAGTAAAGGGAATTAGAGCTCTCCCTAGTACATGAATTAAGTTGCCATGTACTTGGCACTTTTGACAGTTCTTAACAAACTTCATTGCATCTTTTTCCATTTTAGGCCAATAGTACCCAACCCTAATAAGTTTTCAAGCTAGTGTTAAACTATTTGAATGTGATCCACATATACCTTCATAGACTTCCTCTAATGCACATTAAGACTCTTCCCATTCTAACCATCTAAGGAGTGTACCATCTAGACCTCGTTTGTATAGATCATTACCAATGATGACATACCAGGATGCATTTTGGATAAGGTATCATTTCTCATGGTGGTTGAAGGTATCAAGAATGATTTGGTCTTTGAGATAGGAGAAAAGGTTTTTATATCGAGATGAATCATGACCAACAATAGTGCAGATCATGTGGGTTTTAGGAGAATCATATGCAGGATAAGATAGTGCTTCCATAGGGAACTCATAGCGTAGCTCATAATCGGGCTGTTGTAATAAAGTAGATAGCATTGCCATAGCATTGCCATAGCATTAGCTACTTTATTATCTATTCTGGGAATTTCTTCAAAGGTGATAGATATGAAATATTTCTTTAGATCATCTACCATTCTCTTGTATGGGATCAACTTTCCATCTTTCATTTGATACACATCATTGACTTGGTGTATTACAAGTTGCAAGTCTCTATGAATGTGTAGTTCTATCACTCTCCACTCAATTGCTATTTTCATGATATTAAGAAGAGCTTCATATTCAATAATATTGTTTGTGCAAGGAAACTTGATTCTAAATGCTTTAGGGATTGAGTATCCTTGAGGTGTGATGAACAATATGCCTACTCTAGATCCATTCTATGTATAGGAGCCATCAAAGAATAGATTCCATGCTCTAGAAGAAAGATTCATGATAGAGGAATCTAGGAATTCCATTTGCATTGGTGTATCATCAAACAAAGGTGCATTAGCCAGTTGATCAGAAATAATTTGGCCCTTGATAGCTTTTCTTTCAACATATTCAATGTCAAATTCACTTAATAACATCACCCATTTAGCTAGTCTACCTGTGAGGGCATCTTTGCTTAGTAGGTACTTTAGTGGATCAATCTTAGCTACCAAATGTGTGGTATGAGCTAACATGTAGTGTCTCAATTTTTTTGATGCAAAGATCATATCTAGACAATCTTTCTCAATAATTGAATATTTCTTCTCATATTGTATCAATGTTCTACTGATACAGTATATAGCTCTTTTCTTCTTGTTCTCATCATGTTGTGCTGGTAATGCCCCTAGTGATGTATCTGTGGCAGAGACATATAAGATCAATGGCTTCCCTTGTATAGGAGACATTAAAATAGGAGGGTTTGATGGATATTTCTTGATATGATTAAATTTCTTTTCACATTCCCCATTCCATGCAAAAGTCACACCTTTATGTAATGTTTTCATGAAAGGCTGTGATATGTTAGCTAGCTGAGATATGAAGCATTTGATAGATTGTACTCTCCCTTGTAATGTTCTCATTTGACTGATATATTTGGGAGGTTGCATCTCCATGATAGCTTTAACCTTTGTTGGATCTACTTCAATTCCTTTCTTTGAAAAAATGTAACCTAAGAGCTTTCCAGAAGTGACACCAAAAGAACACTTCTTAGGGTTTAGTCTGAGACAACTTCTACATTCGACCTAGTATTTCATTCAAATCATTCAGATGTTTAGATCTTATCATAGATTCTTCTAAAGTATCATCAACATAATCCTCCATAGTTTGATGCATCATGTCATGAAATATAGATGCCATAGCTCTTTGATATGTAGCACCAGCATTCTTAATCCCAAATGGCATGACATTCCAACAGAAGGTACCCCACGCACATGCAAAAGTAGTTTTCTCTTGATCTTCTAGGGAAATTTTTATTTGGTTGTTTCTAGAAAAACCATCCATTAAAGAATACATCTCAAAGCCCACAGTCATGTCCACTATCATATCAATGTTAGGTAGTGTAAAATCATCCTTAGGGCATACTATTTTTACATCTCTAAAATCTATGCATACTCATATAGATTTGTCTAGTTTTGATATAGGTACAATATTTGAGATCCATTCAATATAATCAATAACATGGATGAATCTGGCTTTTAGTAGTTTCTCTAATTCATCTTTGACCAAGAGTGCAACATGTGGATGCATCTTTCTCATTTTTTGTTTGACAAGTTTGACCCCTGGAGCTATAGATAAATGGTGCATTATAAGATCAGGTTCCAACCCTGGCATATCTGAATATTTCCATGCAAAGTTGATCTTCTTTTCTGTTAGGAATGTGGTAAATTTTTTATTTTCTTCTTCTGAAAAGGATTATGCTACATGGATCAACTATGGTTCTTCTATTGTTCCCAAGTTGATAGATTGAGTGGTGTCAATTAGTACTAGAGATCTGTCCTATAAATGACTTAGAAGGACATCAAATATCTCATCCTTAGGCTCCTTAGAGAGGTTTTCACCTTTAGATACATAATTTTTTATTTTTACTTTTGTAGGTTCTGAGACTGCCACAAAGTGGTTTTCACCCTCAGAACTCCTTTTCTTTTTAGTCTTACTCTTATTCTTTTGACTAAGATACTTGATGTCCAACTCTGTCATGCTAACACTCGGTTCACTAATGGAAGTCATCATAGGCTCAACTACTTTGAGGTAGCAAGCAAGGGTATATTCATTTGGAAAAGTATAGATACCTTGGCTCAAATTCATGGAGGTATGGTCAAGAAGTTTAGGATATTGGATAGTCAAAGCGGTGAAAGATTGGGAAATAGTATTTATAGGTATGGATCTTCAATCATTGGTCCTAACCTAAATCTCAAGTTCGAAGGTGATATTACAACTCAAAAAATTCAATTTTTGAATAGGTTCAATGTCATTATGGGAGTCCACTTTAGCCATCAGTGGGTCATACTTGTTAAGTTCATTATTTCTCTCTAGACTTACATTGGGTTTAGGTGCATATTGGTGAACAACATCAATATGTTTTTCTATGATAAGCTCATCTTCCTCTAGAATGACTCCCCATTCATAGTCATTTGATTCCTCATCTATGCCTCTAGGAAATCTAAGAATGTGTGTAAAGTCAAGATGGATACTCCAAGAAGGGTTACCCTTAGATTTTGATTTGAATTCAAACTCATGAGAATCTATCTCACAATAGCTGCCACCTTCCTCCTTGTTTGTTTGGTTTTCCTCAAGATCAGTTGGTTCTTGTGGTGCAACTATCTTTTGTTCCATAGTAGGTTCTTGTGTATCTACTACATTGATGTTCTCCTTAGTTTTCTCTACATATTTAATGAGGTCTAGTATTTCTTTAGGAAAATGCTCATAAGGAATGAGCTCATCAATAGTGTCTGAATCATCATTGTCAGATTGTGGTGTTTCTTCCTTTGGTTGAATTGCTACTGACGGTTCAATCTATTCTAAGTCATGTGGAGACTTTTTGCTAAGATAGAAAGGCTTCTTCTGATATCCTAGACCTATTGTATTCTTTTTTGTTTGGCCAAAATGGTCAAGAGGTGATAGAAGACCTTTACCTCATAGTCCTAGATGCCCTTTTCTAGTATATCCCATATTTGTGATTAATTTATCCCCCGGTCCATATGACTTCTGAGGAATTTTTCTTCAAGTGGAGTCGCATTTCTAGAATGATTGGGATTGAGACTCATCTTTTTATAACCATTCAAGCATGACTTATTCTTCTTCAAACTCTTGTTTAGATACTTGCTCTATGATAAAGCTTCCATTAAATATGACCTAGGATTCTTTAGCTAAGTTTCATTTTGTCAGAAGGTTGTTCATAAGATTTTGGGGACAACAGGAGAGATGTGAGAGATAAAATGGGTTCCATTGTGTATTCTCTCATGCCATTGTCTTTGATTTTGACTTCTTTAGAAAGTTCTTCTATCTTGGAAGTTGATGCAATGTCTAGATGCTTAGTGGAAGATTCTCTATTATTAGGAACAAGTTTATCAACACTTTCTTTCAATGCATTGAAAGTGGTAGACAGATCAGCTGGAATCATCACCTCTACTCCTTCATAAGGAAATTTCACACATTGATGGTATGTGGAAGGAATAACTCTCATTTCATGTATCTAGGGTCTCTCTAGAAGGATGTTGTAAGCCAAAGGTTGATCAAGAACTTGACATGTGATATCTCTGATAACTGGACCTATTCTGATAGGTAAGACAATTGTTCCTTTGGGAGATCTTTCTTGTTCATCATATGCCTTGATAGTTATCTTCTTCTTAGGATTAATTGCATCTTTTGATAATCCTTGTTGTGTAATCAAGTTGTAAGAACAAATGTTGAGACTAGTGCCTCCATCTATCAACACATGTTTGACATGATAGTTTTGGATTAAGACTTCAATGTGCAAGGGATGGTTATACGAATGACTCAAGGAGTTACCATCTTCCTCTGAAAAGGAGATATACTGTGGAGATGTTAGATGACCAACCATAGTCTAGAATCTATCTAAATCAAGGTTGTTAGGAACATTCAATCCGAGCAGAGCTTTGTCTAGAATGGCTCTATGAGCTAGAGGTATCCGAAGCAACTCAAACATGGAGATTTTTGCATTTGTATGCTGGAGGTTTTGGACAATACTACATGATGTTGGCCTTGTGTCTTTAGGATTTGATGATTTTGAGGAAGCCCTCTATTTGGAAGTAGATGAAAGATTGAAAGGAACCTTAGGGGTATTGGATGAATTCAAGTTTTGTCCTTGTGGATGTGCCTAAGCTTGTGATCGAGTAATTGCATTTTCTGATTGATTATCTCTATCTTTTCTTACAATGGTGATGACATTGGAATGTTTAGATAAGAAAGGTTCAACCATGTTTATGACATCATTGTTTCCAAAGTAGGCATAATTGACTTTAGCACCCACATTAGGATGAGAAGATGAATCTCTTTGACCATGCTTCGAAAATGGTTCTGTGAATGTTGTATGATCATTATTTCTTTTATGATTGTCAATTACAATTTCTCCAATATCAATTTTTTCTTGTATGATGTGTGTCAAGCCTATGCAGTTATTGGTTTTATGACCCTTATTGCGATGGAAGTCACAAAAATCATTCTCTCTCCATCATTTTGGTTTAGGTTCAGGATAAAATTTTTTTATCTTAGGCAAGGTGATGATGTTGTTGGACAATAGAGTTTTCATGCAAGATTCCAAGGACTCTCTAAGAAGATTAAACTTGTGTTTAGGACCTGTAGGCCAACGTTTATAACCAGATGGTTTCTTGTTCAAATCTATTCCTTTTTCCTCTGAGGCATTGATAGCTTGGGTGCAAATAGTGAGATTGAAAGTGAGTGCCTTAGATGGGGCATGGATATTATCAACAACACCATTTGTGACAATGCCTTTATTCTTGTTCAATTTTTTGCCTTTGTCTTTGGAGCTAGATCTAGATTCATACTTGTCTTTTTGAAGTGATATGTCTCCTTTTTGTACAAGTACTTTCTCAATTTTGATTACATTTTCTACCATTTTATCAAAGCATGTATGATTTTGCATTTGCAAATGGTAGTTGATCTCTAGAACAAGGTTTTTGATGAAAATTTTCAGCTTCTCAGTTTCTGGAATAGGTCTAGCATATAGAGAAAACTTTTTCCTCCATCATTTGAGAAAAGTCAATAATGGTTCTCTTGAGTTTTGTTTTAGATTGCAAATGTCGATCATAGTGACCAGATGCTAGATGTTGTAGGAGTATTGTTGATAGAATAATTTCATTAAATCCTCAAATTTCTTGATTGTAGGAGGTAATTTTGAGAACCAATGAATAGCTGACCCTCCCAGAGATCGAGGGACAAGATGCATTATGTAGGTTGGTTCATGCATGAACTCCATAGAATAAGTACATAATTATCTGACATGATCTTGAGGATCAGAGTTTCCATCATACTTATCATATTTAGGCACCTCCACTCTCTTTGAGAATGGTGGCATGTACAAGTCTTTATCAAATGGAAAAGGGCATAGAGCCTCCAGGGAGAACTCCTTAGGTTCCTTCTCTTTTTTGAGTTTGTTGAGATTGACTTGCATGGCATGCATCTGTTTCATCATGGCCATGATAGGAGTTTATTCCTCATGTGTGATGATATCTTCAACATTAAAGTTTGGAGTAAGTTTAGCTCTTTGGTGAGCCAACTCTAGAAAGTATGTCTCCTTTTCTTCTTTTAAGAAATGCCTCATCATTTTCTTGAAGTTATCATCATTTTTTATATTGAGCAATTTCATAAGGTGTGGGTTCTTGATTTGCACCATGTTGGGATTGATTTCATTGGGACCCTTGGCTTGTACCTCCTCCTTGAGACATAGTGTTGTTAAGAGAACTACCGGGCATTGATCGATGAGGAGTTTCTTGATGACCTGCATGGATTGATGCAAGATGAGTTATTTGATGACCTACATGGATTGATACATGAGGAGTGATGCAACCACCTTTCAAGAATAGATTTCCAAGAGAGTCTTCTCCAAATTTAGTAGTGTTGTAGAGTTGATGAAATGTTTCAACAATCACAGAAGATGTAGCTAAAGAGAATTTGGGTTGTTCTCCTTGTTTTCTATGTGATGAAGCTCTAGTTTCCACCATTAACCTTGAGTGAAGTAAAAGAGCAATATTAAGACAACTAAAGAATGACTTGATTCAAGAAGATCGAATGATGAAACCTTGTCAACATTGGATTGATTGAAGATATATTTGGACATAAATGAAGGATATTCTACCCTATTTGTATGGGTAGACACCCAAAAGATAACGAACATGAACTTGCAACACTTAGCCATTTTTGTTTGAAGATTGAGTTAAAGATAATTTTGATAAGGTTTTGACACAAGATGGAAAAGACTCAAATCGATAGATCTAAAGGCTAGATCAAACTCAAGAGACCACTTTTAGGCAAATAGATTGGATTCTTTCTAGTTTCTACTCTATTCCTGACATAGTGAATATGTAGATAGAATCTGGAAGTAGGCTTTAAAAACTAGATTCCTAAAAATTTTGGCAAGTTTCTGAAAATTTTTCAAAATTTTCATATGACTTTCTCCAAGCTCGTACAAGTCTAGGTAGGCTTTGACATGATAATTGACAAAACTCATACGATAATTGCAATGCTCGTATGATAATTGATAGCAGGTTTTTTATTTTTGCTTGTGATTTCTAACAAAACTCATATGACAATATACAAGCTCTCATATGACAATCCAATGGTTCTAATATGACAAAGGGGAAAACACGTATGACTTTCTGATCCTATGGGACAAATTTTGACTCTAGAAAGGAATTTTGCATTAGATTTGCAATTTTTCAATTTTCAGAATTAGTTTATTTGCAAGTTTTTCTGTCTAGATTTGAAGTTGTTAGAAAGTAAAGATCCCCAAGATAACTGAGAGGGGGGGGGGGGTGAATTAGTTATCAAAAAATTTAACCATTCAATAGCTTTAAACAATATAATTAATGTACTGATCAACCATAGAAAGATAATCATACACAATTGCACAATAACACAAGATATGTTGACTAGGGAACCTCTTGAAAAGAGTAAACCCCAGTGGGAATGATAACCACAAAATGATGCACTAATATGAAAGTTACTTGTTAGAGGATGGACCCTATTAGGAGTCTTATGAAATACATTCAGTACATATAAATCCCTGTTAGGAGATTTTGAATCCCTGTTAGAAGATTCTAACCCGGTTAAGAGTTTATGGAAGACAGAAGGACCCACTGCCCAAACAGCTTCAAGGAAAGATCTCTGAACCCACTGTCCAAAAGATCTTAGAATTATTCAATAGAATAATATGAAATATATTACCTCCTTCACACTATGCCAAAACTACACTCTCTGCTACACAAGATAACAATTCTAGATCTTTGTACTCACAAGTCTTCCTTCATCACTGAATTAGCTCTTTTCTTCACTTCATGCATATATTCACATCAAAATCTTCATAGTACACATTAAAAAAAGGAAAAAAATCCTTCTTACATACCAAACTCAAATAATTTCAAATGATTTGGTCCTCAATTACAAAATAATAAATTCTACACGCTACACACAGAATTCACATAAAATTGTCGGCTTCCAGATATTGTAACTTTCTCCAAACATGTCCTCAAAGTTTGCACTATGAACCAAGTAATAATTAATGAGTCTCCAACATCCCTTTAACTGTGCAAAATCAGATTCCATCCCAGCTAAGAGATATCCTCTGATTTCTGAACATCGCTTCACAGAAACACTGTCTAAACACTGCTTTCACCAAAATGCTCATAACTCTCACAAATGAATGAATTTATTTTTGTGATGTTAACCATAGGTTAATAACACACCAAAGAACATATCATCAACTGTGCAAAATTCAATCTACAATACAACATGTGCACAAAACAAAATTGTACCTACTTTTCTGCTAATATCTAGAATATCATTGTGTTGACATCAATGACAATCCAAGTCATGAATTCAACACAACTGCTACAGAATGACTGCCAAAATACTTTTCATTCATTCCTAACAATCTCCCCCATTGGCATTGATGGCAACATTGATGAAAAACATTGAATGTTCCAAAAATCCAATACTGCAACATCACTACAAAATATCAAATCAAATCTTGCTTCGTTTTCCTATTCAGCTCTCTCATACAATCCAAAATGTTTTTCATGTATATCTCTCCCCCATTGACATCAATGATAGAAATTCCATCACTAAGTCAACAACAACTTAATGTCAAAAGACACTTTTTAGAAAAATACAATAACAAGAGTCCTCATGACTCAGCTCATAAACTCCCCCATAGAGGAAGTTCCAACATCCAATCCAAAAGAAAGATAGGGCTCATATACCACTGGATGGATGCAATCATCTACATCAATTCTCAAAAATAGGTTGGGGCATAACCCCATGCATACCTCTCAGATACACAAATGTATCCTTAGGTAAAGGCTTTGTAAATATATCTGCTATCTGCTCCTTTGTACTTATGTACTTCAATCTTACTTCTTTTTCTACAACTTTCTCTCTTACAACATGATACTTGATCTCAATATGTTTAGTCTTAGAATGTAAAATAGGATTTTTTGACATACTCACTATATTGGTGTTATCACAATGTATAACAATAGGCTCATCAAACTTTATTCCAATATCCTTCAACATCTACTTCATCCAAATAATCTGATTACAATTATTTGCTGCTACAACATATTCTGCTTCTTACTTAGCCAAGAGACCAATTTTCCTCCAAGAAAAAAGGCTCCACCACTGGTGATTTTCTTGTCATAAACACTGCCTCCCCAATCTGCATCAGTATAGGCACATAAAGTAAAATCATCAAAATTTTCATACCATAATCCATAATCCATTGTTCCTTTCAGATATCTCAGTATCCTCTTTACTGCTACATAATGTGATTCTCTAGGTTTTGCTTGAAATCTTGCTACAATCCCAACTGAATGTGCTATATCAGGTCTTGTATGTTTCAAGTATTGCAATCCTCCAATCATAGATCTGTACTTTTTCTGCTCAACTACTGGTGTCTCATCTTTGCTACATAACTTATGTCTGGTTACCATAGGTGTTCCAACAGGTTTAGAATCTTCCATTTCAAATATTTTCAATAAGTCATTCAAATACTTAGTCTGACTTAAAAATATACCTTCCTTGCTTTGTGTTATCTGTAATCCCAAAAAATATTTCATTTCTCCAATCATGCTCATCTCAAATTCAGTCTTCATTTCATCTACAAATTTGTCACTAGCTTCATCTTCTCCTCCAAAGATAATATCATCAACAAATATAACTATAACCAACAAACCATTCTCAATTTCTTTTGTGTATAAGTCACTGTTTGCTGTTCCTTTTATAAATCCCAATTTCAATAAATATTTATCCAATCTTGCATACTAGGTTCTAGGTGCTTGTTTTAATCCATATAAAGCTTTCTTTAACTTACATACCATATCTCCTTCTTGTTTCAAAGGAAAACCTTCAGGCTGCTCAATGTAGACTTCTTCTTCCAATTCACCATTCAAAAAAGTTGACTTCACATCCATCTGATACACTCTAAATTTCTTGTAAGTTGCATATGCTAGAAACATTCTCACTGCTTCAAGTCTGGCCACAGGTGCACAAGTTTCTTCATAGTCAATTCCTTCTTGTTGTGAATATCCTTTACATACCAATATTTCTTTGTTTCTTATCACTTCTCCTTGTTCATTCATCTTGTTTCTGAATACCCACTTTGTTCCAATCACATTCTTGTCTTCAGGTCTAGGGACCAATTCCCATGTCTTGTTTTTTTCAATCTGCTCCAGTTCTTCTTTCATAGCATTAATCCAATGTTCATCTTCACAAGCTTCATTAGTAGTATTAGGTTCAATTTGAGAAATCAAACATAAGTTTACCTTATTTCGAGTCAAAACTCCTCTATCTAAACTTCCAATAACTTTTTCAATAGGGTGATGTCTTGAAGTATACCTATTAGGTGTCATAGTTACTGATCTTATTCTGACTATAGATTCTTCTCTACTTTCTTCTCTATTTTCTTCTCTATTTTCTTCTCTATTTTCTTCAGTATGACTTTCATTCATCAAATCACTGTTAGTTTCAAAAAATAATTCTGCATTTTCAATGTTAGGCTGAGGTTGTGCTTCTCCATTAGATTCATAATCAAGCATTCTTTCCTGAATTTTAAACTTCTCATCAACTTTTACATTTGCACTTTCAACAATAGTCTTAGTTCTCTTGTTATAACATCTATATGCTTTTCTTTTTAAAGAATATCTAAGAAATATTCCTTCATCACTTCTAGGATCAAACTTTCCTATATCATCATCTCTCTTTATATAACAATTACTTCCAAAAATTCTAAAATACTTAACTGAGGGTGTATGTCCAAACTATAATTCATAAGGTGTCTTATTTGTATCTGCTCTAATTTGTACTCTGTTCATAGTGTATACTATTGTGTTCACTACTTCTCTCCAAAAAGTCTTAGCTAAATCATTTTCAAACAACATAGCTCTTGCTGCTTTAGTTATAGACCTGTTCCTTCTTTCTGCAATACCATTTTGTTCTGGTGTTCTAGGGGCTTAAAGTTGTCTCTTAATACCATTCATTTCACAAAAGGTGTTAAACTCTCTAGATGTAAATTCACCACCTCTATCAGATCTTAGACACTTAATCTTCATTCCAGATTCATTCTCAATTTTGCTTTTCATGATCTTAAATTTATCAAATGCTTCATATTTTTCTTTCAAAAATGCAATCCACATCATTCTTGTAAAATTATCAACAAGAATCATAAAATACCTTTCTCCATAGAATCCTCTAGTCCTAGTAGGACCACTCAAGTCTGTATGAACAATCTCCAGCTTCTCTATCGATGTGAACTTCTTGTTGGCAAATGAACTCCTTTTCTGCTTTTCCATCATACATTCTTTACAAATCATGTTAGTAGGTTTCATAATTCTAGGTAAATCTCTTAGCGCAAGTGTAGTGCTCACCTTGACAATATTATCAAATTTTATATGACAAAAGCTTTTATGTCATAACCAACTATCATCAATCCTAGTTATCAAACATGTCATCTCAGTAGGATTCAACTGAAATACATTACCTCTGGTTCTAGATCCTTTTCCAATCAGATTTCCATCTTTATCTTTTATCACACAAGTTTTCTTAGAAAACCAAACTTGATAACCCTTATCAGCCAATTGTCCAATGCTTAGTAGATTATGTCTTAGTCCATCAATAAAGTAAACATCATCAGTGTTAGTCTTTCCATCAAGAGTAATAGATCCTATACCCTTAATCAAACAAGGTGCATTGTTACCAACCCTAACAATTCCTCCATCATAATTATCTAACTTAACAAACTTTCTTTTATCTCCAGTCATATGATGTGAACAACCACTATCTATAATCCAATCAGATTTCTTTTCAACTTGTGAAACTAATGCTTTTTCTTCCCTTTTATCAGATTCAGAACTTTCTTCTTTAATTGCTACAAATCCTATTTCCTCAAAGTGATCTTTATCACTGTCACTTAAATGTTTTTCAATTCCTGCTTCAAGATCTTCATCATTTTCATAATAACATTCTTTAGATCTTCTAGGTTTAAAGTTGCTTCTATACTTCTTAACTCTTTTAGGAAACTTAGATATAAAATGACCATATTCTTGACAAGTCCAACATTTAAAGATTTTCTTACCATCTGGTTCTCTTTTTACAAGTAATGCAATACCTTCTTCAATCTTCTTATCTTCCTCAGATCTGCTACTGCTGGCATAGTCTCCATTCACACTAGTACTCCTTGTAGGTCTAAAGTTAAGAGAACTGAATGTTGTTTCCATTCTAGGTAGCTCTCCCGATAATCTCAAGTTCATCTCTATTGTTTCTAATCTTCCAAGAAGAGTCTCTCTTGAAAAGTTTGATGTACAAGGTATCACTTGTTCAATCATCTACGTTGTCTACTTGAATACTGGTGTCAAAGTTCTCAGAATTTTCCATATCACTTCATTCTCTATCTTATCACCTCCACAAGACTTTATTCCTATTACAATCTCAGACATCCTACCAATATAGCTTCTAATAGATTCATCTTCCATCATTCTAATATCTTCAAATGCACAAATCCAATTATGTAATCTAGCCTTCTTTGCATGTTCATCACCTTCAAAAGTAGAATGTAAAGCTTTCCAAATTGCATGAGATGTTTTCAAACATCTTACCTGACTATATTCATTCTCCGGTAATGCTGACAAAAGTGCTTCTCTTACAAGTATGTTACACATGAATAGATCTAGTTCATCTTTAGTTCCTGCCTCTAGATTGTCTTCCTCAATGATAGTCTTCTCATTCTTTGTAATCAACCAATAAATTGGTCCTAAACATAATATATGTGTCTTCATCTTTTCTTTCCAGCTATCAAAATTTACTCCATCAAACTTAGGGCTTTCTTTTCTGAAATTCACCATGGATCTCCTTAAGTTGTTAAACTTTTCTTTCAAGGACCTGCTGCTTTGGTACCAATTGTTAGAAAGTAAAGATCCCCAAGATAACTGAGAGGGGGGGGGGGGGGTGAATCAGTTATCAAAAATTTTAACCATTCAATAGCTTGAAACAATATAAGTAATGTATTGATCAACCATAGAAAGATAACCATACACAATTGCACAATAACACAAGATATGTTGACTAGGGAACCTCTTGAAAAGAGTAAACCCCGGTGGGAATGATGCCCACAAAATGATGCAATAATATGAAAGTTCCTTCTTAGAGGATGGACCCTGTTAGGAGTCTTATGAAATACATTCAGTACATATAAATCCCTGTGAGGAGATTTTGAATCCCTTTTGAAAGATTCTAACCCGGTTAAGAGTTTATGGAAGACAGAAGGACCCACTGCCCAAATAGCTTCAAGGCAAGATATCTGAACCCACTATCCAAAAGATCTTAGAATTATTTAATAGAATAATATAAAATATATTACCTCCTTCACACTATGCCAAAATTGCACTCTCTGCTACACAAGATCACAATTCTAGATCTCTGTACTCACAAGTCTTCCTTCATCACTGAATTAGCTCTTTTCTTCACTTCATGCATATATTCACATCACAATCTTCATAGTACACATTAAAACAAGGAAAAAATTCCTTCTTATATACCAAACTCAAATAATTACAAATGAGTCGGTCCTCAATTACAAAATAATAAATTCTACACGCTACACATAGAATTCACATAAAACTGTTAGCTTCCAGATACTGTAAATTTCTCCAAACATGTCCTTGAAGATTGTGCTATGAACCACATCATCATTAATGAGTCTCCAACATCCCTTTAACTGAACAAAATCAGATTCCATCCTAGCTAAGAGATATCCTCTGATTTCTGAACATCGCTTCACAAAAACACTGTCTAAACACTGCTTTCACCAAAATGCTCATAACTCTCACAAATGAATGAATTTCTTTTTGCACTATTAACCATAGGTTAATAAAACACCAAAGAACATACCATCAACTGTGCAAAAGCCAATCTACAATACAACATGTGTGCAAAACAAAACTATACCTACTTTCCTGCTAATATCTAGAATATCACTGTGTCGACATCAATGACAATCCAAGTCATGAATGCAACAACAACTACTATAGAATGACTGTTAAAATACTTTGCATTCATTCCTAATAAAATTTTTTTTCGGGATTGTTCATTTTCAATAACAAAGTAGATAAACAAGCACACATAATAACATACATGTGATTTGAAGCACATCTGAAAACAATGAACATGGGACAAAGAAACTCTGTGCATGAACAATCAAGTGACTTATTTTTCTAATTCCTAGGGATGCTACTTGTGTATGTTCTCAAAAAAATTTCAATAACGTACATAGTCCTAGAAAATGAAAAATTTGGCCTCACTAGGGTTTGTAATAATGGTCTGACTCTACAATGTTTGTGATCTTAAGAGGGTAAACTCCAATCTAGATGCATCAACTTTTTGACATAGTTTGAGAATTCAATCATTCAGTAGCTACTAGGGAGATCTGACAGCCCAACAAGAGACCACTCTTGTGGAGTGTTGGAAACAATTGTCTGAAGGAAATTGCTACTCAATTATGTATTGTCTTTGATGTCACACTATGTCATAGTCCGCAGCAATCAGCTTCTACCGAGCTCAGTCAGTCTACCAGGCAGGAAAGTTTAGTGTTTACCGAGTTCACTCGGTTGCCGAAGAAAGTTTAGTGTTTACCGAGTTCACTCAGTTATCGAAGAAATTTAGTGTTTACCGAGTTCACTCGGTTGCCGAAGAAAGTTTAGTGTTTACCGAGTTCACTCAGTTATCGAATAAATTTAGTGTTTACCGAGTTCACTCGGTTGCCGAAGGAAAGATAGTGTTTACCGAGTTCCCTCGGTCACCGAAAGATTATAGAAAGATATGGTCACCGAGCATTGTCGGCCCTTGAAGGATTTTTGCAAATAGAGTTTACTTATTTCAGCCGACTGTTATACTAAATAATGTCAATTTGACTAATCCAAAATCATATAAATAAAAGGTCAAATGTGAAAAGTAAATAACAACACAGCAGAAGATTTACAGAAGAAAAGAAGGAAAGGTATATGCAAATTTGTGAAGGATGTTCAGATATCCTTGAGGAGCAGCAGAGATTTATTCGATCAGAAAGGATCAGACTTATGCAGAACAGAGATCTGTAATCAGCAAGACAGTTGCATTATTATACAGGTCATTTTCTCATTGTTACCTTCTTATCATTGTAACAGTGAATTCAAAATCTCTTAACCGATTTGGTTTAACAGCCATAATATAAATCCTCTAACAAGGTGACAATTCCATTGAATTGTTTTCAAGACCTCTTACCAGGCCACTCCTAGTAGGGTGATTTAAATCCTCTAACAAGGTCACACCTAACAGTGTGTTTTGTAACCTTTTACCGGGTTGGCTTCTAACCGGGCATCACTTCAGAAAAGTGAAAATCAGTATCTAGATACATTGGTGGTTTTTCCCATATTGGGTTTCCACGTTAAATCTTGTGTCTCTTGTGTTCTTAATTGCTTCCTCAATCATTTACATGCACTGATGAATATCTAAAGATAATATTGATAATACTTTCTGCATCTTCAAAGTTACTGCAATCTATTTACCGAGTGCTAAAACAGACAACATTGTTAAGATATCTTAAGGGATCTGCAAAAGAATAAAGGTCAAGGTTTTATGGTTGACTGATTCACCCCCCCCCCCTCTCAGTCACTTCATCCATATTCCATCAATTGGTATCAGAGCTTTTGGTGCTTGCAGGAAGGGTTTCAAAGACCTAAGCTAAAGATCAGGATGTCTTACAAGAGGGAAATTCCAAAGCTTAACAGAGATAACTTTTCAGCATGGCAAGGTCTCATCTGACTTCATCTGGCTTCCATTGGTGATTCAGGATGTAAATACATTGATGAAGAGTATACAATTCCTAATGGCGCATTAACTGTTGAAGACATTGCAGATAAAAAGACTCACAACACCATGATGATAGACATTGCATCTGCTCTCAGCTATGAAGAATTTGATGATATTAAAGACTGCACTACTGCATATGAAATGTGGGTGGCATTGAAGAAAATATATGGTGGTGATGCAAATGTGAAAAGAGCCAAAGCAGAAAGCCTAAGAGGACAGTTTGACAAAATGAATATGAAGGAAGATGAAAACATTGCAAAATATGTTGAAAGAATCAAAGCAAGTGTAAGTGCAATTAGAGCTTCTGGAGGAACAATCTCAGATGAGACTGTTATAAGTAAGGTACTCAGAACACTACTCCCTATCTATGCAATAAGAGTATCAGCTATTCAAGAAAGAAGATGTGAAACAAACCACAATATAACTTTGGATGCTTTAGTTGGAAGATTGACAGCTTTTGAATTAGACAACTATGATAACTATGTTCCTAGCTCCAAAAATATTGAATCAGCATTTGAGGCCAAGGTTTCACTAAAGAAGAACAAGAAAATTAAAGAAGTTCAGACAGACAGTGAAGAAGAATCAGAAGAAAGTTCTGATAGTGATCTTGAAATTGTAGAAGCATTACTTGCAAAGAAGTACTCTAGAGGGAAAGGTAAGTATAAAGGTAAAACTCCTTTAATCTATTTTTCATGTGAAGAAATTGGACATATTGCAGCTAGGTGCCCAAACAAGAAAGTCAAGGAAGAAAAGAAAAGTCACAAGTACTATGGCAAAAAGAATTTCAAATCATACAAGGATAAAGGTAAGAAATCGTGTTTTATGGCTAAAGATTCTGATGATAGTGAAGAAGAAATTGTCTTTATTGCTATAAAAGATGAATCTGATGATGATGAAGATAAGATGGCACTTATTTCTCATATAAGAAAAGATGATATATGGATAATAGACAGCGGATGTTCACACCACATGACTGGTGACAAGACAAAATTTGAATATCTAGAAGACTGTGACAATGGTAATGTAAGATTTGGAAACAATGACCCTTGTTGCATAAAAGGAAAAGGAAGAATCTCATTAACCAAAGAACTCATATGTGATAATGCTTACTGGGTTGAAGGACTAAAACATAATCTCTTAAGTGTAGCACAGCTAATCAACACTGGTTTCAAGGTTGAATTCATGAATGGTCAAGCAAGACTGCTGGATGGAAAAGGAAAACTCATTGGATCAGGCAAACAAACAAAAGGTAACTTATTTTATCTTGATCTCAATGAATACTCATGCCTTATTGCTCAAATAGAAGAAAGTTGGCTATGGCACAAAAGGTTATGTCATGTAAACTTTGATAACATGATAAAAATAAGCAAATTCAAGAAGGTTAGAGGCATTCCTACTTTGAAGAAACCTGACACTGGTCTATGTAAGAATTGTCAGATTGGCAAAATGAGTAAAACTAGTTTCAAAAGTAAGAACTATCAGTCTAAAGAAATTTTGGAAATTGTGCATACTGATTTATGTGGACCTATTGGAATACAAAGCTATACTGGAGATAAATTCTTTATTCTTTTCGTTGATGATTATTCTAGAATGATGAATGTTATGTATTTAAGAGAAAAATCAGAGGCATTTGAAAAGTTCAAATGGTACTTAGCAAGAGTAGAAAAAGAAACAGGGAAAAGATTGAAATGCTTAAGATCAGACAGAGGTGGTGAATTCATCTCCCATGATTTTAACAACTTCTGCATTGAAAGAGGAATCAAAAGACAGGTATCAGCTCCGAGAACTCCTGAGCAGAATGGAATAGCAGAAAGAAGAAACAGATCTATTATGGATTGTGCAAGGACTCTAATGATAGAAAAGAACATCGCTATAAAGTACTGGAAGGAAGCTATCAGCACTGCAGTTCATACCTTGAACCGAGTACAACTGAAGAAAGACACATTCAAAACTCCTTATGAATTATGGTATGGCTATAAACCTAATGTAAGTTACATGAAAATATTTGGTAGCAAGTGTTATATCTTAAAAGAATCCAGAAGAAATAAATTTGATGTGAAAAGTGATGAAGGAATATTCCTAGGATACTCTAGCAAAAGCAAGGCATACAAATGTCTGAACTTATCTACTTACAAAGTCATAGAAAGTATACATGTAAAATTTGATGAGTTTGCAGAAAAGACTAAGGAAGAAAGCAAAAGGGAACCTGAGAACTACAGAAGATTCGTTTACATTGAACCTGAAACATTGACAGACACAACTATCAATAAGGAAGCTATATCTACCGAGCCGAGCACAGTTACCGAGTCACAGACCGAGTCACAGGAAGAATTTCAAACCGAGTCACAGGAAGAAATTCAGACCGAGTCTCAGCCTGAAGTTACCGAGCAAATATCTACCGAGCCCGAGCAACCTGAAGAAGAGATCCTAGAAGACAACAGCATGAATCATTCAAAAGGCAAGGAACCTATACTAGCCAAATATGTCAGAAGACATCATACACCAGATCAAATCATTGGAAACAAATCAGATGGTACTATGATAAGAAGCAAGCTAAAAGGTACATGTCTACTTACTGATTTTGAACCTAGAAATATCAAAGATGCATTAGAGAATGAAAGTTGGATTGAAGCAATGAATGAAGAATTAGAACAAATACAAAAGAACAAAACTTGGACTCTTGTACCTAGACCTAAAGATAAGAATGTAATTGGAACAAGATGGGTATTCAGGAATAAGCTGAATGAAGATGGTCAAGTATCTAGAAACAAAGCTAGACTGGTATGTAAAGGTTATTCTCAAGAAGAAGGTATAGATTATGGAGAAACTTTTGCTCCTGTTGCAAGATTAGAAGGTGTAAGAACTCTACTTGCTTATGCAGCACACAAAGGATTTAAGGTATATCAGATGGATATAAAATCTGCATTTCTCAATGGAATTCTTGATGAAGAAGTCTACATTGAACAACCTGAAGGTTTTGTTGATCCAGATAAAAGGGACATGGTCTGCAGGTTACACAAAGCATTGTATGGTTTAAAACAAGCTCCTAGAGCATGGTATGAAAGACTCCATAACTATTTGATTCAGATTAATTTCAAAAGAGCTAATGATAACAGCAATCTGTATATTAAAGAAGGACCGGATGACAAAATTGTATTGGCAGAAATATTTGTGGATGATACTATATTTACAGGGAATGAGGATCAGTGCAAAGAATTTTCAGAGCAAATGAACAGAGAATTTGAAATGTCCATGTTTGGTTTAATAAAATTCTTTGTTGGTCTTCAAATTCAGCAAAGCAAGAATGGTATATACATTACTCAATCCAAATACATTAAGGAGATACTTAAGAAGTTTGGTATGGAAGATTCAAAACCAGTTGGTACACCCATGTGTACTGGACTGAAACTTACCAAAAATGATGATTCAAAAGAAGTTGATCAGACCCTATATCGATCTATGATTGGAAAATTGCAGTATGTGGTACATACAAGACCTGATATTGCCTTAGCAGTCGGTATAGTAGCTAGATTCTCAGCTAAACCTAAGGAAAATCACATGATGGCAATCAAAAGAATCTTAAGATACTTAAAAGGAACTGAAGAGTATGGTTTGTGGTATAAATTTGGAGGCAATCTAGACTTGAAAGTATTTACTGATGCTGATTGGGCAGGAAACATTGATGACAGAAAAAGCACAAGTGGTGGAGCATTTTTTCTTGGAAAAAGACTGGTATCCTGGACTAGTAAAAAGCAGAATTGCACATCTCAATCCATAGCTGAAGCAGAATATGTTGCTGCTGCAGTAAACTGTTCAAATATTGTTTGGTTTAAACAGCTATTAGAAGGTATGAAGGTTGAAATCAAAGAACCAGTTGTTATATTTTGTGACAAGTGCAATAAACATTTCTAAAAATCCAGTGATGCATTCCAGAACCAAGCACATTGCTATTAAATATCACTTTGTCAGAGAATTGGTGCAGGACAAGGAAATCAGATTAGAATATATTCATACAAAAGAACAGATTGCAGACATTTTTACCAAACCATTACCTAAGGATGCATTTATGTATCTAAGAGGTAAGTTAGGGGTCATTCCCCTATCCGAGGCTCACTAAATACAGTTTTAGTGATGCATCAACCAGAACATGATTGAAAATCAACTTGTTGATGCAGCATATTAAAGGAATCATTGCATATGAATCAGTACTTGAGGTACATTAATTTTCACTGGTAATATGTGAATTATCTTTGGCATGTGTTGTCAAAGAGGGAGTGTTTGCTATGTCTTTACTATTACTTCAAGAAATTTTCAAATAGTCAGAAGGAAGAATTTTCAGGATACAGGAAGTTTTCTGACAGAGGGAGATTTGCATCTAAACTGAGCTAACTCTTTCAAATTTCTTATGATATGACATATTGTGTTGCCATCAATGCCAAAGAGGGAGATTGTTGGAAACAATTGTCTGAAGGAAATTGCTACTCAATTATGTATTGTCTTTGATGTCACACTATGTCATAGTCCGCAGCAATCAGCTTCTACCGAGCTCAGTCGGTCTACCAGGCAGGAAAGTTTAGTGTTTACCGAGTTCACTCGGTTGCCGAAGAAAGTTTAGTGTTTACCGAGTTCACTCGGTTATCGAAGAAATTTAGTGTTTACCGAGTTCACTCGGTTGCCGAAGAAAGTTTAGTGTTTACTGAGTTCACTCGGTTATCAAAGAAATTTAGTGTTTACCGAGTTCACTCGGTTGCCGAAGGAAAGATAGTGTTTACCGAGTTCCCTCGGTCACCGAAAGATTATAGAAAGATATGGTCACCGAGCACTGTCGGCCCTTGAAGGATTTTTGCAAATAGAGTTTACTTATTTCAGCCAACTTTTATACTAAATAATGTCAATTTGACTAATCCAAAATCATATAAATAAAAGGTCAAATGTGAAAAGTAAATAACAACACAGCAGAAGATTTATAGAAGAAAAGAAGGAAAGGTATATGCGAATTTGTGAAGGATGTTCAGATATCCTTGAGGAGCAGCAAAGATTTATTCGATCAGAAAGGATCAGACTTATGCAGAACAGAGATCTGTAATCAACAAGACAGTTGCATTATTATACAGGTCATTCTCTCATTGTTACCTTCTTATCATTGTAACAGTGAATTCAAAATCTCTTAACCGAGTTGGTTTAATAGCCATAATATAAATCCTCTAACAAGGTGACAATTCCATTGAATTGTTTTCAAGACCTCTTACCAGGCCACTCCTAGCAGGGTGATTTAAATCCTCTAACAAGGTCACACCTAACAGTGTGTTTTGTAACCTTTTACCGGGTTGGCTTCTAACCGGGCATCACTTCAGAAAAGTGAAAATCAGTATCTAGATACATTGGTGGTTTTTCCCATATTGGGTTTCCACGTTAAATCTTGTGTCTCTTGTGTTCTTAATTGCTTCCTCAATCATTTACATGCACTGATGAATATCTAAAGATAATATTGATAATACTTTCTGCATCTTCAAAGTTACTGCAATCTATTTACCGAGTGCTAAAATAGACAACATTGTTAAGATATCTTAAGGGATCTGCAAAAGAATAAAGGTCAAGGTTTTATGGTTGACTGATTCACCCCCCCCCCCCTCTCAGTCACTTCATCCATATTCCATCAGTGGAGATTTCTTCCACAAAGACATTTATATAGGGGATGTTTCTACCATGACAAAAATGGCTATTACCACTTGAGGTTCCATCGACATGGTTGACCCAATAAAGGGAATGTCCACTATGGTTAACCCTCTCTAAAGGTGACTAACAAAAAATACCACATGGGGACTTGGTCCAGATCCAAGGACTTGAGTTTCTGATACTACCCAAAAATGGATTAGAGCATAATCCTCTAGCCTTATCACTTTTACCTAAACACAAAAAATAGATTAATTTGACATGCTAAGACTAAAATTATCTCACCAAGATTTGTGATGTCAACAACTATGTGTATCAATCTCTCCTGAGAGAGAACGTATCAATCAAAAGATGAGGACCAAACCAAGTAGAACGTGAGACAATCACAATATCCTCCCTACCTACAAGGGGATCTTTCATCAAGAAGAGCTTCACATGCAGGAACAAGTGAATGAATCCCACTCTCTCTAGATCATCCACAAATAGTGTTCGTAGGGCCTATTTACTATGTGTAACAGATATGCAAAAAGAAAATCTATGTTCATTTTATAGCCCAAAACTGAAGTGTGAATTATGAAAGATGGAAAGACACACAAGCTTGACACAAGAGAGTTCTTTTTATGTCCCAAAATGAAGTGTTATTAGATGAAACATAATACCTGAGTTCCTCGCAACGGGCTTAGTAGATTTTACCTATTTTAGCAATTTTTGAGCATTTGTCTTCTATCTTTTGTACCCACGGGATGTACCTGCACCTGCACCTCCAAACCATTGTTAGAAAAAACTTACATATTCTTGTACATGAAATCCACTATCCTAAAAATAAAAAATAGAAACACAACTTGTTAACTCCACATGGTAGAAAATCAGGTTAGTCAAAGATAATATGTCATTTGTTAATCGAAAAACCTCCTGTCATAAAAATTAGATTCTAACCAGTCTACACTAAATCAATCCTAACTTTTGAAAATCAAGAGGAAATTAATTCTAAAAAATGAAAAATGAAAGATAACTCAAATACCTTTCTAGAAATATAAATTTTGGATCTGTATCATGTCATATGTGCATGTACCAATAAAAACATCAGTTAGATTTCATAAAATCAGGTTCTGACCAGTCTTCACTAAAATAATCATAATTTTTTAAAATCAAGACAAAATTAATTCAAAATGATTTAAAATGAAATCTAAATCAAATACCTTTCCAGAAATATAAATTTTGGACCTGTATCATGTCATATGTGCATGCACCAATAAAAACATCAGTCAGATTTCATAAAATCAAGTTCATACCAGTTTGTACTAAAATGATCATAATGTTTGCAAATCAAGACAAAATTAATCCAAACCAATGGAAAAATGAAAGATAACTCAAATAACTTTCCTGAAATATAAATTATAGATCTTTATGATGTCATATGTGCATGTACCAATAAAAACACCAGTCAGATTTCTTGAAAAAATAGCCCATAAATTTATCACAAAACTCATAAAAATTAACCTTGTGGTCATGGGTTTGAGAAAAATTATAGAAATTTGATAGAATAGAATGGAAACCTATTTTAGGGCCCCATGGTGGGTGAAAAAAATGTGTGTGTGAAAATTGTACCTAGCTATGGACACAACACTTTAGTAAAACATTAGAGGTTAGCAAAAATTGAAATCTGCAAATAAATGAAACTAGGCTAACCAGGTGATTTATTGGCTTCTAGTAGGTGTGAGTATGGTATTCTCAGATTAGACTGAGATCAATGATGATGCAACACCTAAACGAAGGATTTGAATGCAAAAGATGAATGTAGAATGAATGAAGATTAATCTATTTTTTTCAATTTTCTATGCAATTAGGATGAAAAATAGTATGAATCTAAGCTAGAATTGATTGAAAATGATATTCAAATTTAATCTAAGAATGATGTGAATTAATATGAAAATCTATGCAAAGCTATGAAAAACTATGAATTGATCTCACAAAGTCGCCTGTCACAAAAGCTTGATTCTTCGTATGCAATTTATGTTGGAGATTTGCTAGCACACTAGTACTGGTTATATGTTTGTCATTGATGACAACATATGAAAAGTAGCACATGTGGAAGTCTTATGCAATAAGCTTTTAGTATATGTAGCATGGACATGAGATCAGGATGAAATCATGGGCGCAGAGGTTAACTATTAGTACAAATACTTATATAGCAGCTTGTGTCAGTAGTGTTCCTGACAGAGTAACAGGTAGTGTTTTGTGTATGGTTGTCCGTATAGTTATCATGGAGCCTTGTGTACTTAGATATATGTTGAAGAAATTTTAGTAATGTTACATTCATGGATGCAGAGTCTAATGATCTGTAGAAGTGAAGTTATTCAGTCGCTATTCACTAGTAATAATTTCCTATGTTTATTCAGAAGAGTCGACATAGATTTTATTGGTTCTAGAGTTGCACCTATCATTTGGGTATGAACCCTTCTATTTAAGCTTTGATAAGAGTTAGTGATGTTTGGTTAAGAGCGCATGAAGTAATTCATCTTGAGGAGAAAGCTACAGTTGTTTTGGTAGATTCGACAGTGTGTAATGTGCATCTATAATTATCTTATTGGACAGGTCCTAGAATGTGTTACGTGCTTAGTATAGATGACTAAATTGTTATTGGAGTTTGTTATGGTTTCTCTAATATGATTTCAAGTCGGTTCTAATAGGCTGACTTGATAATATCATTTAGAGGAAAGATATTTATAGACAATCATTTGTGATTTCTTAACTGTGGTTCATAGTTGATTAAGAAGAGTAGATCAGAGTGTGTGAAGTGTTGAGCCATCAGGAGAAGGTCTACGTGACCAAGTAAAGTGTTTATGATATACATTAGAATTGATCTAGACAACAGGTCTAAGCACAGTTCACCAAGATCCAGATATAGTGTGTATCTGTTACTCAGAAGGTTGTAGCCTTCACCCCTTTGAGCAGTGAGCTCTTGAATAGTGCATCCTCTCCCCCAACAAGGACTATTTTAAAAGACTCCTAACAAGGTCTGACCCTTGACCAGGTCTATTGTACTAATATATTTCAAAGAAACTCCTAACAGGGTTAAGGATCTTCTAAAAAAGATTATAATACACTAGTGTAGAATATTAGTGGGTATCAATTCCCACCAGGGTGTTTACCTATTTGGGTTTCCTTGTAACCAAAATATTGGTGTCATGTTCAAGTGTTCTTTCATTGTATTTATGCTTTATGTTTAAGTATACTTAATTGGACAAAGAATTGAAACTTGTAGATAACTTATTCACCCCCTCCCCCCCCTCTCAATTATCTCTTGGGACTATTCCTAACAATTGGTATCAGAGCCAAGTGCCTCAGAGAGAAATTTTAACAGCTTGAAGTTGATCAGATGGCATACTTTAGAAAATAAAGTCCTAAGTTTGATGGAGAGAATTATCTTGATTGGAAGAACAAGATGGTTACTTATTTGCAGTGCATTTATTTTGAAGTTTTTGATGTAACTATCAAAGCAGTCAGGATCCCTACTTTAGAAGACCTTGCAAAAGATGATGCTACTAATAAGAAAAAGGAATTATTTTATCAGAATGCAATAGCCAAAGAAGCCCTTATCAGCACCCTATCTGATACTGAGTTTTCAGAAATAAAGAAGGTAGGTACAACCCAAAGAATATGGAAGTACCTAGAAGACATATTTGAAGGAGACAAACAAGCAAAGGATGTGCACAGAAAGACATGGAAGAAAAGATAGAATGCATTAGAGATGTTTCTTGAAGAAAGCATCAGAGCTTACAATCAAAGAATCAATGAAGCAGTTGTTGGAATCAAGAACAATGGTGGAGAGATCTCAGAAGAAGACATCATGGACAAATTGATGACTACTCTCACTCCTGAATATGAAAACAAGATCAACATCCTTGATGATACCATGCAACTTACATCTAATTTCAATAGAGAGACCTTGATCAACAAAATCTTAGCTTTTGAGATTTCAAGATTGAAGACAGAACCTAAAAGTGAGACAGCCTTCAAAGCAACAGTTCATGGTAAGAAATCTGCAAACACTTCTAGTAATTTTGATGATGATGATGTAGAGAAAACACTAGATGATTTCATTTCTATGATTTCCAAAAGAGAAAAGAAAGGGAAAGGAAAATATGAAGGTCAATTTCCATTTAAATGCTTTTCATGTAATACAATTGGTCACTTTGCATCTAAATGTCCCTTAAGAGCTAGAAAGTTAAAAAATGACTACATGCCTAAACTCTCTAAGGAATGTTACTATGCTAGAGATGGAGTTTTAGATGATGATTCAATTGAAGAAGAAATTGGATTTATTACTATCATAGAAAAAATGAACAATAAGACAGATCATGAAGATGAGAAAGAGAAACAAGAGCTAGCATTGATTTTCCAAGCTGATATAAGGACACACTGGATTATAGATAGTGGTTGTTCACATCACATGATAGGTGATAAAAATAGATTTTTTCTTCTAGATAAATACAATGGTGGCATGGTTAGATTTGGAGATAACACTCCTAAAACCATCATTGGTAAAGGAGCCATCACCTTGGATGGAAAGAATAGTACTGATGATGTTCTTTATGTTGATGGTTTAAAACATAACCTTCTTAGAGTTGGACAGTTACTTGAAAAAGGTTATCCACTGGAGTTCAAAGATAACAAATGCATCATTAACAACAAGGATGGTCTTATGATTGCATTAGGCTCAAAGACTAGAGGTAATGTTTTCCAACTCAATTCAGAAGCAAGTTTTTTTGTTGCTAAAGTTGATGACAGTTGGTTGTGGCATAAAAGACTATGACATATCAATTTTGATAACATAGTAAAGATAAGCAATGTAAAGGCAGTAAGAGATCTACCTAGCATAGCAAAGCCAGTTGATACTATATGTAGGGAATGTGTGATGGGAAAGCAATGTCAGAAATTCATTCAGGAGAAAACATAATTCAGTAGAGAACAAGTTGGATCTGATTCATACAGACCTATGTGGTCCAACTCAAACAAGATCATACTATGGTGAAAGGTATTTCATTTTTTTTTTTATGATTATACTAGGATGATGTGGGTTGCATTCTTGAAAGATAAGTTAGAAGCATTTGAGAAGTTCAAAATATTCAAAGATAAGGTTGAGAATGAATTTGGACTAAAGATAAAATGTTTGAGATTGGATAGAGGAGGAGAATTCACCTCTAACAGATTCTATGAGTACTGCAAAGAACATGGTATAAAGAGATAGTTGAGTGCACCTAGAACCCCTAAGTAGAATAGAATTGCAAAGAGAAGGAATAGGATCATCCTTGATATAGAACACACCATCATGATTGAAGGAAAAGTTGCACACACCTATTGGAGAGATGTGGTCAATATAATAGTCTATACCATCAATATAATTCAATTGAGGCCTTGTGCTAAAAAAACACCATATGAGCTATGGTTTGGTAATGTTCTCATAGTAAAATACTTTAGAATCTTTGAAAGAAAGTGCTACATCAAGAGGGATGAAGCAATAGGCAAGTTTGATGCAAGAAGTGGTGAAGGTATTTTCCTTGGTTACTCTACTAAAAGTAAAGCTTATAGATGTTTCAATTTAAGATTGAAAAAGATCATTGAAAGTTCTCATGTTAAGATTGATGAAAAGTTCATGGTTCAAGAAAGATATCATGATTACTCACCCATGATTGAAGAAGAACCCAGACCCTCCACTAGTGAGATAGTTATTAAAGAAATTTTTGATAGTATTTATGTGTTATTCAATGACCCTGAGACAAGTGAAGAAGATACTCCTAAGGCTGATGAATCACCATCACCTAAAGTTCCAAAGTTTACATCTAGAAACCATTCCAAGAAAGACATCATTGGAGATCAGAGCGGAAAAGTCTTAACAAGATCTCAAGCAAAGAACTCAGCTAGTAGTGAAGCAATATGTTTACTATCTCAGATTGAACCTTTAAGTGTTGAACATGCTTGTAATGATTAAGATTGGCATGATGCTATGAAAGAAGAACTTGATCAGATTATTAAGAATGACACTTGGGATCTAGTCTCAAGAACTAGTGATAAGAATGTGATTGGAACAAAGTGGATCTTCATAAACAAGATGAATGAAGATGGTACAATAGTAAGAAATAAAGAAAGGTTAGAATGCAAGGGATATGCACAAAGAGAAGGCATTGATTATTCAGACACATTTTCACCTGTGAGAAAATTAGAAGCTATTAAGTTGTTTCTAGCTTATGCTACAGTCAAAAATTTCAAAGTTTATCAAATGGATGTTAAGTCAGCATTCTTAAATGGAGATTTAAAACAGGAATTATACATTGAGCAGCCATAAGGATTCACCTTATCAGACAAACTTGATATGTTATATAGATTAAAGAAGGCCCTCTATGGACTTAAGCAAGCCCCTAGAACATGGTATGAGAGACTAGATGGATATCTAACAAAGATTGGATTCAAGAAAGGAGCAATAGACTGTAATCTATTCATAAGAGAGACATTTGAAGGTTTACTACTTGTAGCTATATTTGTTGATGACATTATCTTTGGAGGTAATGACAAACTTAGTGCTGAATTTGCTAAGGAGATGGAAAATGAATTTGAGATGAGTATGATTGGACCTATCAAATACTTTTTGGGATTGAATGTATAGTAGATAGAGAAAGGTGTTTTTATTAATCAGTCCAAGTATGTGAAAGAAATATTAAGGAAATTCAAGATGGATGATTGCAAGCTAGTTGGGACACCTATGATACCTAGATGCAAGCTTACAAAAGAAGATGACTCACAAGTAGTAGATATAACATTATACAAGTCTATGATTGGAAAACTTATTTATCTTACTCAGACTAGACCTAATATTTCCAATATAGTTGGCATAGTTGGAAGATTTGCAGCAAAGCCTAAACAAAGTCACCTCATGGTAGTAAAGATGATATTTAGATACTTGCAAGGCACTATAGACTATGGTCTATGGTATCCTAATTTAGAAAATGTTGAGCTTCATGTGTATAGTGATGTAGATTGGGCAGGATGCATTGATGACAGAAAGAGTACATCAGGTGGAGTAGTGTTTTTTGGTGATAGACTTGTCACTTGGACAAGAAAGAAATAGAATTGTATCTCTTAGTCAAAAATAGAAGTGGAGTATGTTGTAACAGCCTTGAATTTTTCTACAATTGTTTGGATCAAGAAGATGATAAAAGATTTTGGAATTCAGATTGATTATCCTATTGTTATTCACTGTGATAACACTAGCACTATCAATATGTCAAAGAACCCTATGATGCATGCAAAGATAAAGCGCATTGAGATCAAGTATCACTTCCTAAGAGAGAAAGTGGCAGAGAAAGAAGTCAAGCTAGACTATGTGAATACTAAAGATTAGTTGGCAGACATATTCACAAAGCCCTTTCCAAAGGATACTTTTGAGTATCTCAAGGAGAAGTTGGGAGTAATTCCCTTCCCTTATTCTACTTAGAAGAAAGAAGGGAAAACATCAGTCCTCAGGGACTGATGGATGGTTGACTACTCTACTCCCAGAGTAGTACCGGTGCTTAAACTAATTGGTGCCCTTTTCCATTGATGTCAAAGGGGGAGTATTATATAGTCATGAAAAATAGGAGTAAAATACTAAAGGGGAGTAGTATTTAGTTATGACAGTAGTTCAGTTGAGGAAATGGAGAATGTTATAAATGAAATGTTCATTTGGATTGGTGGAGTTTTTCATTCCATATGTTTCCATCAATGCCAAAGGGAGAGATTGTTGGAGATTTTCTAGTAGGCCAGTACTGACTGTATGTTTGTCATTGATGACAACAAATGAAAAGTAGCATGCGTGGAAGTCTTATGCAGTAAGCTTTTAGTATATGTAGCATGGACATGATAGTAGTATGATATCATGGGTGTAGATGTTAATTGTTAGTACAGATAGTTATATAGTTGCTTGTGTCACTATTGTTCCTGACAGAGTAATAGGTAGTGTTATGTGTATGGTTGTCCATACAGTTATCATGGAGCCTTGCGCGCTTGGATATATGTTGAAGACATGTTAGTAATGTTACCTTCATGGATGCAGAGTCTGCTGATTTCTTGAACTAAAGTTATGCAGTCTCTATTCACCAGTAACAGTTTCTTGTGTTTATTCAGAAGAGTCGATAGAGATTTTATTGGTTCTAGAGTTGTGCCTATCATCTGGGGTTTGGGTATGTGCCGTTGGATTTAAGCTTAGAGAAGAGTTAGTGATTTTTGGTTAAGAGCACAAGAAGTAATTCAGCTCGAGGGGAAAGATACACTTATTTTGGTAGAGCCAACAGTGTGTAGCATGTGTCTATAATTATCTTATTGGATAGGTCCTAGAATGTGTTGCATGGTTAGTAGAGCTGATTGAATTGTTATTGGAGTTTTTTATGGTTTCTCCAATATGATTTCAAGGCGGTTCTAACAAGCTGACTTGATTATATCATTTAGAGGAAAGATATTTATAGACAGTCATTTGTGATTGCTTGAGTGTGGTTCATAGTTGATTAAGAAGAGTAGAGTAGAGTGTGAGAAGTGTTGAGCCATTAGGAGAAGGTCTATGTGACCAAGTGAAGTGTTTATGCTATACATTGGAACTGATCTAGATAGCAGGTCTAAGCGTAGTTCACCAAGATCCAAATATAGTGTGTATATATTATTCAAAAGGTTGTAGCCTTCACCCCTTTGAGCAGTGAGCTCTCAGATAGTGTGTCCTCTCCCCTAACAAGGACTATTGTAAAAGACTTCTAATAGGGTCTGACTCTTGACCAGGTCTACTATAATAATATATTGTAAAAGAACTCCTAATAGGATTAAGGATCTTCTAACAAGGATCATAATACACTAGTGCAAAATATTAGTGGGTGTCAATTCCTACCATGGTTTTTACCTATTTGGGTTTCCCCGTAACTAAAATATTGGTTTTGTGTTCAAGTGTTCTTTCATTGTGTTTATGCTTTATGTTTAAGTATACTTAATTGGACAAATAATTGAAATTTGTAGATAACTGATTCACCCCCCCCACCTCTCAGTTATCTCTTGGGACTATTCCTAACAATTTCACCAGAGTAATTATGCAAATTCAAGAGATGATATTATGAAGAGCCAAACCTTGTTTTTATAGAAATCTAGTGTTTGAGGATGCATAAGAAAAAACATAAATCACTCTTGATAAAGTCAGGTTGATTTTTGAGTTAACAAGAAATTAAGAATAAATAAACTCATAAAATCATGAAAAAATAGTTTTTATCTCAAAATAAAGTTTAGTTCTCTTTTTCAACTCATCATCAGATGTTGAGTTTAGAAAGTTAACAAATTGAAATTGAAAATTGATTTAAAGTTAACTTCTTTTTTGATTGTGCATGATTTAATATGAATTAGTTTAATAAATAAAGTTATTTATTCTCAACTTAACTGATTTTTGAATTAAAACAATTGATTTATGGGTTAATCAATTATTTAATCAAACTTTATTCCAATTAAATCATTAAATCTGACAACTTTGATTTTAAATCAATTAAATAAATATTTAATTGATTGTTTGTAGGAATTTTGATTTATTATGAAAATAAAAACAATATTAATTAGGAATAAATGCAATTAAATCTAATTAAATAACTAAGTGGCATAATTAAATTAATTAATTAAATATTCATTATATTCAATTAGTCAACTTTAGGATAAATAATGACATTTATCGCCAAATAATATTCAATTAAATATAATTATGATAAATTAGGAATATTCAAGGAATATTCCCTGATGCAAAATTAAGATAATCAATTAGGTTTTTGATAAATTCATCTGTAGATGTGCCTTAGGTCAGGACTTTGATGTCAATTTTGATCGAATTGTTCATGTAAGAGGTCAATGAGCCTATAGCCCATATTTGGGGTATTACACAGTTTGGCACAGTTAGAGGAGTAATGAATAGTTGAGATCGGTAATCTTTTGGTATCATTCTATTGAGTAATACTAAGATCAGTTGGATAGTGTATTCAATGATATTATACTTGAAGCTGTTTGAGTAGTGGGTCCTTCTATCTTCCATAACTCCTATCAGAGTTAGAATCTTTTAGCAGGGATGCAAAGTCTCCTAACAGGGACTCATATGTAATGAATGTATTTTATAAGACTCCTAAAAGAGTCCATCCTCTCACAAGGATCTTTCATATTAGTGCATCTTTTATGGGCATCATTCCCACCGGGGTTTACTCTTTGATCAAGAGGTTCCCTAGTCAACATATCTTATGTCATTATGTTATTGTGCATGTATATCTTTCTATGGTTATTGATTACATTGCTTACATGGTTAAAATCTATTGAAGTTAATAAAAGTTCTATTTATCTGACAATTGACTCACCCCCCCCCCTCTCAGTTATCTTGGTGGACTTTACTTTCTAACAATATGAGTGCTAAGGATTAAGAGGTAAAAGTGGAATGTTAGGTAGAATAAGATAAAATAGAATTTGAAACAACAAATCCATTTTAATTTCTAATTAATCAAGATTAAGTATACACACATCTGAATGTGTTCTTTTAACAAAAGTGTAGAAACTTTATGTTAAAAGAAAGGTTTTAAGCAATTAAATAAATATGCAAGCTTTAGAAATTAGACCATAGTATAAGCTTGATATAATATTTTTTATTTAATTATGAAAAGGGGATTTTAAGGGTTACTTTGCATAATGATGTCTAGCAAAGAGATGATTTGATCAAAAGGGGGATCAAGTTATACTAGACCAATTTTAGGTGATTACAATGTGACTCAGATGAGGCAAAAAAAACTATCTAATCTTCGTTAAATCACCACCAGGGCTTCTAGGTAAACTTGAACAATATTTTTATGAACAATCTCCAGTAGAGTCACCAATCTGTTGGTTCCCAAAACCAAAGATTGGAAATCAAAGAGATTTTTCAATTCTCTAATAATATTACTCAACCAATTTTGGCCAAAAAACAAGAACAATATCCCCATTCAATTTTCTTGAGCTTTAGGCTTCATTGAACCTAGGTGGGTAGACCTTCACCTTAAACCTTAATCAATTGGTCAAAAGTTTTTCTCTAGAAAATCTAGAATTTATGATCTCCCAAGGTGGAAATGGGTCCTTGAGATTAATCAAAATAACCTATTTAAATGTTGTTAATTAACTTCTTTGCAAGAAATTATTATTTTTATGAATTATGAATGCAACTAATGGAATAATGAACTTTATAGTTTTATGAATATTCCTAGACTTATGATATAATATTTAGACCAATTCTTTATCCAAGATTGGGTAAATAGTGTCAATCCTTGATCACACCTTCATGTAAAATTCTATGAGATGGTGAAAATACACACCATCCACTACTTGAATGATAGAAAAGATCCTTGCAATAATAACTTTAGTCTAATTGAATTTAATTTCATCGAGAAAACTAGTTAGACAAATTTACATAGACAACACTCTATATGTAATCTTTGATGATCAAAAATTAAAATTACAGCTTGACCTTCCAAAAAATATCTAAACGGTAGTAATTCATTTATAATCAATAATCAGAGAGGACTAGCATCATCAATGGTAAATGAATTTACAATCTTGAATTTGGACAAAAAGAGGGTCTTGTTATAAAGTAAAGTCCACCAAGATAACTAAGAGGGGGGGGGGGGGTGAATCAGTTATCAGATAAATACAAATTTTATCAACCTTAATAGATTTTAACCATGTAAGCATTGTAATTAACAACCATAGAAAGATATACATGCACAATAACACAATGACACAAGATATGTTGACTAGGGAACCTCTTGATCAAAGAGTAAATCCCGGTGGTAATGATGACCATAAAAGATGCACTAATATGAAAGTTTCTTGTGAGAGGATGGACTCTATTAGGAGTCTTATGAAATACATTCAATACATATGAGCCCCTGTTAGGAGACTTTGAATCCCTACTAAAAGATTCTAATTCGATTAGGAGTTATGGAAGATAGAAGGACCCACTACCCAAACATCTTCAGTGTAAGATCACTAGAGACACTATCCAATTGATCTTAGTATTAATCAATAGAATAATACCAAAAGATTACTAATCTCAACAATTCAATACTCCTTCTCTGACTATGCCAAACCGTACCCACTGCTTCTTCAGATCTCAATACCAAATCTCTATACTTTGCATATCCTCTTTCCACAATTTCACTTTCACAACTTATTCATTCACACTTACATTAAATAAATTAAAACAAGGAAAACATTCCTTCCTTTATACCACACTCAAGTAATTACAAATGATTTGGCATAGAAATTACAAAATAAAAGTTTTCACATGTTACATAAAAATTACACAAAACTATCAACTTCTAATTAAGATAATTCTTCACTCGAGTGATCTCAGATCTTGTGCTCTCATCTACATCACTAAAAACATGTCTTCAACTTCTCTCCAATTTTGCATAATGAGATTCAATCCCAATTAGGAGATATCATCCAATTTCCACAAACCGCTACTTAGGAACACTACCTAAATACTACTTCAACTGATTTCCTCATAACTATCATGAATAAATAAATTTTCATCTGCACTCTTAACCATGATCTTATAGAAAATCATAGAGTAAGTCCTCAACTTTTCATAGCTTCATATTCAATATCCCACATTCGCTAACTCAAACACTATCTACTTCTCTGTTAATCTTCAGTAGATCACTCTGTTGACATCAATGACAATCATAGTCATGAATGCAACAACAAATATTACAGAATGGATCCAAATACTCCCCCATAGGATACATTCAACATTAATTCCTAACAATCTCCCCCATTGGCATTGATGGAAACATATATGAAAAAACATCCAAGTTCCATAAATCCAACACTACAACACTGCTGCTCTGAAAATGCTTCAAATCATCTTCATCAATCAAATCTTGCTTCATTTTTCTATTCATTTCTTTCCAACGTATGGTTTTTCATGTATACTTCTTCCCTATTGACATCATTGATAGATGTTTCATCATTATGTTAACAACTTCAATGTCAAAAGACATTGTTTAGAAAATCCATTCACTAGAGTCCTTATGACTTAGCTCAGATACACATACTCCCCCATAGAAGAAGTACCACCATCCAGTCTAGAAGAAAGATAAGGCTCATATACTAATGGATGGATGCAAAAATCTACATCACTTCTCAAAAGTAGGATGGGGCATAACCCCAAGCGTACCTCTCAAATACTCAAATGTATCCTTAGGAAAAGGTTTTGTAAACATGTTTGCAATATGCTCCTTTGTGCTTATGTACTCAAGTCTAACTTCTTTCTCTGTAAATTTCTCTCTCACTACATGATACTTTATCTCAATATGCTTTGTCTTAGAATGTAACATAGGATTCTTAGACATACTAACTATGCTCGTGTTATCAAAATGTATAACAACAGGCTCAACAAATTTTATTCCAATATCCTTCAACATTTGCTTCATCCAAATTATCTGATTATAATTGTTTTCTACTTTCACATACTCTACTTTAGTTGTGCTCTGTGAGATATAGTTTTGCTTCTTACTTAGCCAAGAAAGAAATCTTCCTCCAAGGAAAAATGCTCCACCTATGGTACTCTTGTTTTCATCAACACTACCTCCCCAATCAACATCTGTATATGCACATAGGGTAAAAAAATTTACAAGTAGTGGTTGTTGTTGCACCGAAAGATTGACCTGTTAATGCCCGATACAACCACTAGACTTATAGAAGACATAGGAGGTGGTCAAGCCATTTCATGAATCCTGAGGGGACTGCTGACCATTTTTCTAACAATCCCCCCCTCAAAGCTACCTAAGGGGATTCAAACTTGTGACCAAGCTCTGATACCACTTGTTACAAGTAGTGGTTTTCATTGCACTAAATGATCAACCTGTTAATGCCCGATACAACCACTAGACTTATAGAAGATACAGGAGGTGGTTAAGCCATATCATGAATCTTGAGGGGAGTGCTAACCATTTTGCCAAAAAAATCATCACATTTTTCATACCATAATCCATACTCAATTATGCCTCTTAAGTACCTCAGTATCCTCTTTACTATTGCATAATGTGATTCTATGGGTTCAGCTTGAAATCTTGCTACAATTCCAACTGCATGTGCTATATTAGGTCTTGTATGAGTCTTATATTGTAATCCTCCAATCATAGATCTGTACTTTTTCTATTCCACTACAGGGGTCTCATCTGTGTTAGATAACTTATGTCCAGTTACCATAGGTGTTCCAATTGGTTTACAGTTCTCCATTCCAAATCTCTTCAATAAAGCATTCAAGTACTTTGTCAAACTTACAAAGATACCATCACTATTCTGTGTTATCTGCAATCCTAAAAAATATTTCATTTCACCAATCATACTCATTTCAAATTCAGTCTTCATTTCATCTACAAATTTATCATTGGATTCATCTTCTCCTCCAAAGATAATATCATCAACAAAAATAACAACAACCAACAAACCATTTTCAATTTCCTTTATGTATAGGTTGCTATCAGTTGTGTCGTTTGTAAATCCTAACTTTAACAAATACTTATCCAATCTCCCATACCAAGTTCTAGGTGCTTGCTTCACTCCATATAAAGCTTTCTTCAGTTTACATACCATGTCTCCTTCTTGATTTAAAGGAAAACCTTTAGGCTGCTCAATGTAGACTTCTTCTTCCAATTCTCCATTCAAAAATGCTGACTTCATATCCATCTGATACACTTTGAATTTCTTGTAAGCTAGATAGGCCAAAAATATTCTTACTATTTCAATTATTGCTACTGGTGCAAAATTTTCTTCATAGTCAATTCATTCTTGCTATGAGTATCCTTTACATACCAATCTTTCTTTGTTCCTTACAACTTCTCCTTGTTCATTCATCTTGTTTCTAAATACCCATTTTTTTCCTATAGCATTCTTATCTTTAGGTCTAGGGACCAATTCCCATGTCTTGTTCTTTTCAATCTAATCTAGTTTTTCTTTCATATCTTTAATCCAATGTTCATCTTCATAGGCATCACTAGTAGATTTAGGATCAATTTGAGAAATCAAAAACAACTATTCTTGTACCTTATTTCATTTCAAAATTTCTCTATCTATGCTTCCAATAATCTGCTCAGTAAGATGATTCCTTACTAGATTCCTATTAGGTGTCACTATCTCAGTACTTGTTTCTACTCTAGGTTCTTCAATGGTTCCTTCACTGTGGCTTTCATTCAACAAATCACTATCAGTTTCATAGAATAATTCAGTAGTCTCTAGATTTTTTCTAGGCTGAATTCCTTCATCTGATTCATAATCAAGTATTATTTCCTGAATTTTGAACTTTTCATCAACTTTAACATTTGTGCTCTCAATAATAGTCTTAGTTCTCTTATTGTAACATCTATAAGTTTTTCTCATCAATGAATATCCAAGAAATATACCTTCATCACTTCTAGGATCAAACTTTCCAATGTCATCATCTCTCTTAATATAACATTTGTTTCCAAAAATTCTAAAATACTTAATTGATAGTGCATGTCCAAACCATAGTTCATAGGGTGTCTTGTCTGTGTCTGCTCTAATTTGTACTTTGTTCATTGTATACACTGCTATGTTCACTACTTCTCTCCAGAATATGTTCACCAAGTCATTCTCAATTAACATAGCTCTTGCTACTTCAGTCACTAATCTGTTCCTCCTTTCTGCAATACCATTTTGTTCAGGTGTCCTAGGGGCTAAAAACTATCTCTTAATACCATTCACTTCACAAAAAATGTTAAATTCTTTTAAAGTAAATTCTCCACCTCTATCTGATCTCAAACATTTAATCTTCATTCCAGATTCATTCTCAACTTTTTTGTTAATGATCTTAAACTTATCAAACACTTCAGACTTTTCTTTAAGAAATGCAATCCACATCATTCTTGTAAAATCATCAACAAGAATCATAAAATACATTTCTCCATAGAATCCTCTAGTCCTTATGGGACCGCTCAAATCTATATGAACAATCTCCAACTTCTCTACTATTGTAAATTTCTTACTGGGAAATGAGCTTCTCTTTTGTTTAGCCATCACACATTCCTTGAAAATCATATTAGAAGGCTTCATAATTTTAGGCAAATCTCTTACTACAAGTGTAGTACTCAGTTTCACAATTTTATCAAAGTTTATATGAGAAAATCTTCTATGCCATAACCAATTGTCATCAATCTTAGTAATCAAACATGTCATCTCAGTAGGATTCAATTGAAATACATTACCTCTAGTTCTAGATCCAGTGCCAATCAAATTACCATCTCTGTCTTTGATTACACAAGTTTTCTTAGTAAACAAAAATTGATATCCCTTATAAAATAGTTGTTCAACACTCAAAAGATTATGTTTCAAACCATCCACAAAGTAAACATCATCAGTATTAGTCTTTCCATCAAGAGTAATAGATCCTATACCTTTAATCAAACAAGGTGCATTGTTTCCAACTCTAACAACTCCACCATCATAATTGTTAAACTTTATGAATATTTTCATGTCTCCAATCATATGATGTGAACAACCACTATTTATAATCCAATCAGCTTTCTTTTCTACTTGAGAAACTAAAACTTTTTCTTCCTTAATTTTAGTTCTAGGATTTTCTTCTTTTATTGCTACAAATCCTATATCATCATGCTTAGTATCACTTTCACTCAAAGATTTCTCCAAACTAGCTTCAAGTTCTTCATCATTTTCATAGTAACATTCTTTATATCTTCTAGGCTTAAAGTTGTTTCTATACTTCTTAACTCTCTTAGGACATTTAGATGCAAAATGACCATATTCTTGACAAGTCCAACATTTAAAATTTTTCTTACCATCTGGTTCTCTTTTCACAAGAAAGTCATTACCTTCTTCAATCTTCCTATCTTGTTCATTTCTAGATCTACTGTTGCTAGCATAATCTCCACTCACATGGATGCTTCTTGACTAAGTAGGGCAAACACTAAGAGAACTGAATGTTGTCTCCATTTTAGGTAAGTCTCCTAATAGCCTTAGGTTCATCTCTACTACTTCCAATCTTCCAAGAAGAGTCTCTCTGGTAAAGTTCATAGTACAAGGAATAACTTGTTCAATCATCTGTGTTGTCTACTTAAATGCATGAGTCAATGTCCTCAGAATTTTCCATATCACTTCATTCTATGTCTTGGTTCCTCCACAAGATTTTATACCTATAATAATCTCTAGCATTCTACCAATATAGCTTCTAACAGATTCATCTTCCATCATTCTTATATCTTCAAATGCACATATCCAATTATGTAATCTGACTTTCTTAGCATGTTCATCACTTTCAAAAGTAGACTGTAAAGCTAACCAAATTTCATGAGATGTCTTTAGATACTTTACCTAAATGTACTCTGTTGGAAATTTGGCTGAGTTGATTACATAGATGTTGTCATTATGGAAACATATGATCCACATGAAGATCACATAGGTCAGAGAGCAAGTATGACAAAGTGCATTACAAATTTGTCGAAGTGTGAGACAATGTTTTACTAGTGAACTTGGACATAGTTTTTGTTTGCGACATTGACTAGAGTAAGTTTAGTGCTTGCGCACTTGAACATAGACTCTATGATGTCTATTGATAAACCATCTTAGAGCACAAGTTAGTACCACATGTACGGAAGAAGTTATGATAGTTTTACCGAAGACAGTGTGAAGCCGACAAGACAGAATATGAAGACAGAACTAGTAAAGAGTTAAGGGATTAGTTTGTTTATCAAAATAATGACTTAACAATATAAATGGACAACATCATAGATGTTAACTCTTGGATAAAGCTATTGGTATAAATGTAATTGTAATTGTAATTGTATTGTAGAAGGAAGAGAACACAATAAGTGTGGACAAGTGATATGATGTGAAATATATGAAGCATATGTAATAGTGATAGTAAAAGAGTAGCGAAGAGATATTGATGCAAGTAGTATAAGGTTATGTACCTTAACCTATTTTGTAATCAATGTATATTGTACATTACTTGTTTGGGTAGTGGGCTCTGTTAGGCCATTTTTCTATCATAGCAAAATCCTATGAAAATGGCCCATTTCCTTGCAAGTGTTCTTCATAGTGCCCTTGGCCCTATGTTCTTCAATGTGTCACCTTGCTCTAGCCCAAATCACATGTGCTGAATTGAAGAATCCAAAAAGTTGTTCAAGTTTTAAAGTCTGCAGAAAACAATTTAAAAAATCTATCTAAGTGTCGAAAACCCATAGTGTTTCTAAAAATCCATGATGTTTTTGATCTATGTGAAACCCTTCATTGTTTTTGACCTTGTGCTTCCAAATTTTGTGCACTTATATTTTGGCATCAGAAACCCTGTGTGTTTTCGGTCTTTTGCTATGTCAAAAATCTTGTGTGTGTTTTCAACCGCATAGTTTTCTATTTGACTGGCATTCCCTAGCTATGCAAGTGCGATGGGTGGTGGGCCCAATATTTCAAAGGGTCTCAAAATGATTGGTTGTCACATGATTGCATGTCAAAAAATTTTGACATGCAACCATGCAATCGGTTGTCATCTGGCGCTTGGGGCCCATTGGCGAATATGTGCGGTGGGACTGGTCTTCTTAGCATTTGAGCAGATTAAAGTTCGGTTTAATCTTGTGGCTATTGTTATACCAATGATATAACTTGCTCAACCTTTAATTTAGTGGTATAGCGATAGCTATTGATTCTCATAAGGAAGGCAGGTGGGTCTGTTGACACGTATGCACAGTTGGTGCTATTCTATTCATCCATGTATTTGCACAGTGGCTTGTTGTTGGTGGGACCTAGTTTCCAGATGCATTAGTGGGTCCTGTGTCAGTATGACTTGGCAGCTATAGTGAATGGTGGTGTGACATGTGGCAGCAAAGGCAAGCATGTGTGTAGGTCTAAGCGGTTTGGCAGTCCTGATAAATTTTTAGCGGCCCAACATATTTCCTTCTTGTCACTAGTTTGCGTAATGTTTGGCGATGCCCTAATTCATCTGATGATTCAGAGAACAATGGTCACGTGATCGCTAAGTCTTTTAGTGATGGTGGAAAGCATTTTTTGAACTGGCAAAAGTTCTTCGATCACCAATTTGCCAGATAAGGTGGACCTTCTATTCTTAGGCGGAATGACATTGCAGGGGAGATCTACAGTGGCCGCATGATCATGAGGAATATTCCTCCCCTTTGTGATCATGTGACCACCATCTGATCTTCCCAAAGGGGCAAGGCTTTTGCGGGTGGTGGGTCCATTTGCTAGGAGGTGCTGATGTGCATGATTTCATTAGCTGGCATGTGCTGAGGTGGATACATGTGGTGGGTCTGATACTTAAGGGCGGGCAACAATTGCAGTGTTAGCAGGTTGTCGCATGATCACATAGCCCATCTTTGTGCTATGTGATCATGCGACAAACTATTGTCCATCACCGCTGCAGAGTTAACCCGAGATGTCTGATGGGTTCAAAATGTAAAGCCTGCGAAGGGAGATTGATCAAACGGCGGGGATATAAAGTTGATAAAGGTTTAAATTTTGACCATTGATTCACTGCTGGCACCAAAGAAGTGACCGTTGGGATTTGATTTCAAACTTGCAAAGAGTTTTTGCGAAAGGAAGGACTGGTTTTAAATGTTTTAGCAGCCTGATTGGATTTGTTTGGAGGTTGCAAAGTGGTCTAGAGGTCTGCTACTTGATTGTAGAGACTTTTGTGTCATATGAAGGACTATTTTGATGCTCAAGATCTATTTGAGATTTCCTCTCTCCTCGATTGGATGTGTTTCCTGCCCTTGAATTAAATGCATGATTGTTTCTAGCAGGTTGGGTGGTTGAAACCCTAACCCTAGTCATCCATAGCTTGTTGCAAATTTCCAAGATGACTAGGGGGTGTAAGTTGTAGACTTTTTGAGTTTGCAGGGGTTCCAATTCTTTTGGTTTTGGTCCTAGATTGTTGATAGTGAAAATTTGAACAAGGAGAGCCTAGATTTAGGATTTGTTTCCTTTGTGCACTTTGTCATTTGGTAATGTACTGATTCTGCAAGTCTTAGTGAGAACATTTTGGATTCCAATCTCATATTGGTGTATGTCTTTTTTGTTTTGCTCTTGAGCTTATATATGTTGATTGCACAAAGTGGGTTAGCATATGGTAAACAAAGAGTATTTTGGGGTTATCTTTGAGTTCCTAACAAAGTTAGGATTAAAGTCTTTAAGGTAAGTTTAGGGAGCTCATGGCAAGATAAGGATTTGATATCCTGATATGTGAGTGAGGGGAGTAATAGGAAAAGCACTTACTCTAAATCTATGTGTTTGAGTTAAGGTTTTAGGGAGTTCATGGCAAGATAAGGATTTGATATCCTGATATGTGAGTGAGGGGAGTAATAGGAAAAGCACTTACTCTAAATCTATGTGTTTGAGTTAAGGTTTTAGGGTGATATAGGTTGTTAAGTTAGTCTCTACCCTAGGATAAGGCACTGATCCATTCTCTGGAAGCAGTCCATCATCAGCAATCACACACACAGATAATTAAATGATAAACATTTCAATCAGATAGTAAAGGGTATAGTTGTATATTGTTTAGAGAGTCCTTTGAAGAACTGAGTCAAGGGTACACCCGCCTGAGCATTGAGGCTCAAAGTGTAGCAGGATCTCCTTGATCCTTGTTAATTGGCCCTCTTCCTTGTAGACGATGGAGTGGTGATAGAGTCAAAGTTTCATTATAGTTGTATATCAAAGTATAAATCTATAGGTTTTGAAGATCAAAGGGAAAAATCAACAAAATGATGACTCTACTAGGGAAACCATTGGAAAGAGTCAAATACAAAAACCAAGTATTTTCTCATATCTTCTCACCTAGTTGTGAGTGGAGGCTCTGATTTGTCTTTGTTTGATCAGTGCATCTTCTGATAAAGAGTGCATGTTTTCCTGGTGAGTTTTGTTTGGTTGGAAGAGATACATAAATCAATGAAATACTTTCCTCTTCAAGGAGGTGGTGACTCTACACTGCAAAGAATCTGATGGAGTTGCATGGTGAGCTCTAGATCTACCCTACTTCCAGCCAAATGTCTTCTACTGCAAAACTTTCAGGTATTCTCTTATTAAGATGTTTCCCTATCAAGTGTTAAGCACTATTGTAGAGGGATGAGTTGTAGTGGGCAATTCCTCATGGAGGAATATAGGACTTTTTGTTTTAATGGCATTGAAGGTTCCCCTAATGAGTTCTCTATTGAGAATGGGAAGTGCTTGCCAAGATTCATGGCTGTGGATCTGTTTTTGCAAGCTAGCATGTTGATGTTGTCATGGGTATTTTTGGAGATATGGATGTTGAACATGAAGATGTTTCCATGAGGTTATTTGTGCACACATTTTCTGATGGTGCAAGGAAGTGGTTCTTTTCCTTGCCTTCATGTTCAATACCTTCTTGGGTTGTGTTGAGAGCTAAGTTTGTTGAGCATTTTGATAAAGTTGTTGCTCTCAAGAAAGAATTAGCAAGGTTGAAAATGGTGAACTGCCAGTTAGCAAAGGACATAAGATTGCTAAGATTGGTGGCTCTTGATGATGCTCATGAGGAGGCCAGTGTTTCTGATGTTGATTCTCACTATGCAAAGAGTGTTGACTATGAAGCTGATTCTGAGATCAGTGCATATGAGGATGTTGAAGATGAATCTGAGGATGGAAATATTTCTTTTTTATCTGCAGATTTTTCTTCTCATCATTATGAGAGGGCAATTTTCTTGTCCCGATTTGATCATTTTTTATGTCAGAGGCAAGAATATGATTATGATGTCGATGATGATTCCTACATTAATTTCTTCACACAAGATGGTCTAGGGCCAGAAATTTATATCCTTGTTCCTCACAAGGATGATATTTGCAGCACTAGGGGTGAGTCTAAGGAAAATGATATGAAGGCCCAAAGTCTATTGAGCAGTGAAGGGATTTCAGCCCTCTTGGCTAAAGAATTTTAGAGTTATGCCCCTGCTTTGGATTTTGATTTGCAGCTCCCCTATGACATCTCCTTTGACACTAATAATGAGGCCAGTGTTCAGAGTGATCTTGATGACCCATGTATACAGAATTTCCCCTCTGGTAGCGACTCTGTAGAAGAAGAGGTTGAAGACCATGATAGTGTGTTTTCTTGTTATGAGGATTATTGTGATGATCAAGTTTTTTGTTCATTTTCTATTCCTTCTTCTACCAGATATGATAGTGAAGAAGACCTTCACTTAGTTCATGATCCAATTCACGAGGACATCATGGAGGAACCAAATTGCTTAGTGGCTGAAGCAATGTGTGAAGATAAATTTGAGGGTTTAAGTCCTTTTCAGCCAGGTAATTTTGATGTAATACATGATGCTCAGTATGTTTTATTTTCTGATGCATTATAGGGTGAGTTTTTTATTCTTTCCAGTCAGCAGGAAGAAGTAGATGATGTTCCCTGCTTCTTGGAATTTGAATATGAATATGGTGGTTGTGACTGGAAAGACATCGGCAGTTATCATTATAGTTTCATTCTTCAGCCCATGGTTATTCACATATGTTTGCAGCATAATGGTAAAGATTTTTTCAGACTTGGGGTCACATATGTGGATGAAAATCAGACATTTGATGCAGGAGGGTTTCTGATTTTCTTTGGGTGGCCCGGGGCCACTTTGTAATGTTGTAAATCTTGTAAATTCTATAAATATCTTTCCCTTTCTTGTTGTGTGCTTTTCCTTCCTATTCCCTACCTTTTTTGAGTTCCCTATTTTTGTCTAGTGGGATGGTCTGCTCTCCCAGTGATTCTGAATCCTTGACATGCCCGCAAGGGCCATGCATTCCCAACTAGAGCCACTGTTAGGCCATCTTTTTGTCATAAAAAAATCTTGTGAAAATGGCCCATTTCCTTGCAAGTTTTTTTCATAGTGCCCTTAGCCCTATGTTCTTCAATGTGTCAACTTGCTCTAGCCCAAATCACATGTGCTGAATTGAAGAATCTAGAAAGTTGTTCAAGTTTTAAGGTCTGTAGAAAATAATTTCAAAAATATGTCTAAGTGTTGAAAACTCACAGTGTTTCTAAAAATTTACGATGTTTTCGGTCTATGTGAAACCCTTCATTGTTTTTGACCTTGTGCTTCCTACTTTTGTGTGCTTATCTTTTGGTGTCAGAAACCCTATGTGTTTTCAGTCTTTCGCTGTGTCGAAAATCTTGTGTGTGTTTTCGACCTCATAGTTTTCTATTTGACTGGCATTCCCTAGCTGCACAAGTGTGATGGGTGGTGGGCCCAGTATTTCAAAGGGTCTCAAAATGATTGGTTGTCACATGATCACATGTCAAAAACTTCTGATATGTGACCATGCGACCTGTTGACATCTAGCACTTGGGGCCCGTTGGTAGATATGTGCGGTGGGACTGGTCTTCTTGGTGTTCAGGCAGATTAAAGTTTCATTTAATCTTGTGGCTATCATTATACCATTGATATAACTTGCTCGACCTTTAATGTAGTCCTATAGTGATAGCCATTGATTCTCATAAGGAAGGTAGGTGGGTCTGTTGACACATATGCACATTTGGTGCTATTCTATTCATCCATGTATTTGCACAGTGGCTTGTTGTTGGTGGGACCTAGTTTCCAGATGCGTTAGTGGGTCCTATGTCAGTATGACTTGGTAGTTGTAGTGAATGGTGGTGTGACATGTGGTAGTAAAGGCAGGCCTATGTGTGGGTCTAAGTAGTTTGGCATTCCTGATAAATTTTTAGCGGCCCAACATATTTCCTTCTTGTCACTAGTTCACGTAATGTTTGGTGATTCCCTAATTCATCTGGCGATTCAACAAACAATGGTCACATGATCACTAAGTCCTTTAGCGATGGTGGAGAGCATTTTGCGAACTGGTGAAAGTTCTTGGGTCACAGATCAACAGATAAGGTGGGCCTGGTATTCTTAGGTGGAATGACATTGCAGGGGAGATCTACGATGGCCACATGATAGTGAGGAATATTCCTCCCCTTTGTGATCATGCGACCACCATCCGATCTTCCCAAAGGGGCAAGACTTTTGCGAGTGGTGGGTCTATTTGCTAGGAGGTGCTGATGTGCCTGATTTTCATTGGCTGGCATGTGTTGAGGTGGATACATGTGGTGGGTCTGATACTTAAGGGCAGGAAGTGGTTGCAGTATTAGCGAGTTGTCGCATGATCGCGTAGCCCATCTTTGTGCTATGTGATCATGCAACAAACTATTGTCCATCACCGTTGCGGAGTTAACCTAAGATGTCTGATGAGTTCAAAATGTAAAGCCCGTGAAGTGAGATTGATCGGATGAAGGGGATATAAAGTTGATAAAGGTTTAAATTTTGATAGTTGATTCACTGCTGGTGCCGAAGAAGTGACCGTTGGGATTTGATTTCAAACTTGTAGAGATTTTTTGCGATAGGAAGGATTAGTTTTAAATGTTTTAGCGGCTTGATTAGATTTTTTTGGTGTTTGCAAAGTGGTCCAGAGGCCTGTTACTTGATTGTAGAGACTTTTGTCCCATATGAAGGACTATTTTGATGCTCAAGATCTGTTTGAGATTTCCTCTCTCCTTGATTGGATGTGTTTTCTGCTCCTGAATTAAATGCATGATTGTTTCTAGCAAGTTGGGTGGTTGAAACCCTAATCCTAGTCATCCGTAGCTTGTTGCAAATTTCCAAGATGACAAGGGGGTATAAGTTGTAGAATTTTTGAGTTTGCAGGGGTTACAATTCTTTTGATTTTGGTCCTAGATTGTTGATAGTGAGAATTTGAACAAGAAGAGCCTGGATTTAGGATTTGTTTCCTTTGTGCAGTTTGTCATTTGGTAATGTACTGATTCTGCAAGTCTTGGTGAGAATATTTTGGATTCCAATCTCATATTGGAGTATGTCTTTTTGTTTTTCTCTTGAGGTCATATATGTTGATTGAACAAAGTGGGTTAGCATATGGTGAACAAAGAGTATTTTGGGGTTATCTTTGAGTTCCTAACAAAGTTAGGATTAAAGTCTTTAAGGTAAGTTTAGTGAGTTCATGGCAAGATAAGGATTTGATGTCCTAATATGTGAGTGAGGGGAGTAATAGACAAAGCACTTACTCTGAATCTATATGTGTTTGAGTTAAGGTTTTACGGTGATATAGGTTGTTAAGTGAGTCTCTGCCCTAGGATAAGGCACTGATCCATTCTTTGGAAGCAGTCCATCATCAACAATCACACACACACACAATTAAATGATAAACATTTCAATTAGATAGTAAAAGGTATAGTTGTATATTGTTTAGAGAGTCTTTTGAAGAAGTGAGTCAAGGTTACACCCGCTTGATCATTGAGGCTCAAAGTGTAGGAGGATCTCCTTGAGCCTTGTTAATTGGCCCTCTTCCTTGTAGACTTTGGAGTGGTGATAGAGTCAAAGTTTAATTATAGTTGTACATCAAAGTATAAATCTACAAGTTTTGAAGATCAAAGGGAACAACCAACAAAATGGTGACTCTATTGGGGAGGCCATTGGAAAGAGTCAAATACAAAAACAAATCATTTACTCATATCTTCTCACCTAGTTATGAGTGGCGGCTCTGATTTGTCTCTATTTGATCAGTGCATCTTCTGATAAATAGTGCATGTTATCTTGATGAGTTTTGGTTGGTTGGAAGAGATACACAAATCAGTGAAATACTTTCCTCTTCAAGGAGGTGGTGACTCTAGACTGCAAAGAATCTGATGGAGCTACATGGTGAGCACTAGATCTACCCTTCTTCCAGCCAAAGGTCTTCTACTACAAAACTTTCAGGTATTCTCTTATTAAGATGTTTCCCTATCAAGTGTTAAGCACTATTGCAGAGGGATGAGTTGTAGTGGGTAGTTCCTTATGGAGGAATATAGGCCCTTTTGTTTTAATAGCATTGAAGGTGCCGCTAATGAGTTCTCTGTTGAGGATGGGAAGTGCTTGCCAAGATTCATGGTTGGTGGATCTATTTCTGCAAGCCAATATGTTGATGTTGTCATGGGTATTTTTGGAGATATGGATGTTGAACATGAAGATGTTGCCATGAGGTTATTTGTGCACACATTTTTTGATGGTGCAAGGAAATGGTTTTTGTCCTTGCCTTCATGTTCAATCCCTTCTTGGGATGTGTTGAGAGCTAAATTTGTTGAGCATTTTGATAAAGTTGCTACTCTCAAGAAGGAATTAGCAAGGTTGAAAATGGTGAACTAGCAGTTAGCAAAGGACATAAGATTGCTAAGATTGGTGGCTCCTGATGATGTTCATGAGGAGGCCAGTGTTTCTAATGTTGATTCTCACTATGCAAAGAGTGTTGACTATGAAGCTGATTCTGAGATCAATGCATATGAGGATGTTGAAGATGAATATGAGGATGATAATATTTCCTTTTTGTCTGCAAATTTTTCTTCTTGTCAACATGAGAGGGCAGTTTTCTTATCCCGGTTTGATGATGTTTTATGTGAGAGGCAAGAATATGATTATGATGCAAATGATGATTCCTGCATTGATTTCTTCACACAAGATGATCTAAGGCTAGAAATGTATATCCTTGTTCCTCACAAGGATGATATTTGCAGCACTAGGGGTGAGGCTAACGAAAATGATATCAAGACCCAAAGTCCATTGAGCAACAAAGGAATTTCAGCACTCTTGGCTGAGGAATTGCAGAGGTATGCCCCTGCTTTACATTTTGATTTCAGCTCCCCTATGATGTATCCTTTGACACTGATAATGAGGCTAGTGTTCAGAGTGATCTTGATGACCCATGTATACAGAATTTCCCCTCTAGTAGCGACTCTACAGAAGAAGAGGTTGAAGACCATGACAATGTGTTTTCCTGTTATGAGGATTATTGTGATGATCAAGTTTTTTGTTCATTTTCTATTCCTTCTTCTACCAGATATGATAGTGAAGAAGACCTTCACTTGGTACATGATCCAATTCATGAGGACATCATGGAGGAACCAAAATGCTTAGTGGCTGAAGCAATGTGTGAAGATAAATTTGAGGGTTCAAGTCCTTTTTAGCCAGGTAATTCTGATGTAATGCGTGATGCTCAGTATGTTTTATTTTCTGATGCATTACATTGTGAGCTTTTTATTCTTTCTAGTCAGTAGGAAGAAGTAGATGATGCTCCCTACTTCTTGGAATTTGAATATGAATATGGTGGTTGTGACTGGAAAGACATCGGCAATTATCATTATAGTTTCATTCTTCAGCCCATGGTTATTCACATATGTTTGTAGCAGAATGGTAAAGATTTTTTTAGACTTGGGGTCACATATGTGGGTGAAAATGAGACATTTGATGCAAGAGGGTTTCTGATTTTCTTTGGGTGGCCCGAGGCCACTTTGTAAAGTTGCGAATCTTGTAAATTCTGTAAATATCTTTCCCTTTCCTTTTGTGTTCTTTTCTTTCTTGTTCCTTGCATTTTTTGAGTTCCATATTTTTGTCTAGTGGGATGGTCTACTCTCCCAGTGATATTGAATCCTTGCCATGCCTGCAAGAGCCATGCATCCCCAACTAGAGCCACTATTAGGCTATTTTTCTATCATAGCAAAATCCTATGAAAATGGACCATTTCCTTACAAGTGTTCTTCATAGTGCCCTTAGCCCTGTGTTCTTCAATGTGTCACCTTGCTCTAGCCCAAATCACATGTGCTAAATCAAATAATCTAGAAAGTTGTTTAAGTTGTAAGGTTTGCAGAAAATAATTTCAAAAATTTGTCTAAGTGTCGAAAACCCACAGTGTTTCTAAAAATTCATGATGTTTTCAGTCTATGTGAAACCCTTTGTTGTTTTTGACCTTGTGCTTCTAGCTTTTGTGCGCTTATCTTTTGGCATCAGAAACCCTGTGTGTTTTCAGTGTTTCGCTGTGTCAAAAATCTTGTGTGTGTTTTCGACCTCATAGTTTTCTATTTGACTAGCATTCCCTAGCTATGCAAGTGTGATGGGTGGTGGGCCTGATATTTCAAAGGGTCTCAAAATGATTGGTTGTCACATGATCACATGTCAGAAATTTTTGACATGCGTCCATGTGACTGGTTGACATCTGGTGCTTGGGGCCCGTTGGTGGATATGTGTGGTGGGACCGATCTTCTTGGCGTTTGGGTAGATTAAAGTTTAGTTTAATCTTGTGGCTATCATTATATCATTGATATAACTTGCTCAACCTTTAATGTAGTGGTATAGTGATAGCCATTGATTTTCATAAGGAAGGCAGGTGGGTCCGTTGACATGTATGCATAGTTGGCGCTATTCTATTCATCCATGTATTTGCACAGTGGCTTGTTGTTTGTGGGACCTAGTTTTTGGATGCATCAGTGGGTCCTGTTTCAGTATGACTTGGTGACTGTAGCAAATGGTGGTGTGACATGTAGTAGAAAGGCAGCCCTGTGTGTGGGTCTAAGTAGTTTGGCATTCCCGATAAATTTTTAGTGGCCTGACAAATTTTCTTCTTGTGGCCGGTTCACGTAATGTTTGGTGATGCCCTAATTCATTTAGCGATTCAGCGAACAATGGTCATGTGATCACTAAGTCTTTTAGTGATGGTGGAAAGCATTTCGTGAGCTAGTGAAAGTTCTTGGGTCACTAGTTCCCTAGATAAGGTGGGTCTAGTATTGTTAGGCGGAATGACATTGTAGGAGAGATCTATAGTGGCCACATGATTGTGAGGAATATTCCTCCCCTTTACGATCATGTGACCACCATCTGATCTTCCCAAAGGGGAAAGGCTTTTGCAGGCGGTGGGTCCATTTGCTAGGAGGTGTTGATGTGCATGACTTTCATTGGCTGACATGTGCTGAGGTGGATACACGTGGTGGGTCTGATACTTAGTTAGGGGCAATAGTTGTAGTGTTAGTAGGTTGTCACATCATCGCGTAGCCCTTCTTCATGCTATGTCATCATTTAACAAACTATTGTCCATCACCATTGCAGAGTTAACCTAAGATGTTTGATGGGTTCAAAATGTAAAGCCCACGAAGGGAGATTGATCGGATGGTGGGGATATAAAGTTGATAAAGATTTAAATTTTAACCATCAATTCACTGCTGGCACCGAAGAAGTGACCATTGGGATTTGATTTTAAACTTTTAGAGAGTTTTTGCGATAGGAAGGACTGGTTTTAAATTTTTTAGCAGCCTAATTGGATTTGTTTGGTGGTTGTAAAGTGGTCCACATGCTTGCTACTTGATTGCAAAGACTTTTGTGCCATATGAAGGACTATTTTGATGCTTGAGATCTGTTTGATATTTCCTCTCTCCTTGATTGGATGTGTTTCCTGCCCCTGAATTAAATGCATGATTGTTTCTAGCAGGTTGGGTGGTTGAAACCCTAACCCTAGTCATCCATAGCTTGTTGCAAATTTCCAAGATGACAAGGGGGTATAAGTTGCAGACTTTTTGAGTTTGCAGGGGTTCCACTTCTTTTAGTTTTGGTCCCAGATTATTGATAGTGAAAATTTGAACAAGGAGAGCCTGGATTTAGGATTTGTTTCCTTTGTGTAGTTTGTCATTTGGTAATGTACTAATTCTACAAGTCTTAGTGAGAACATTTTGGATTCCAATCTCATATTAGTGTATGTCTTTTTATTTTTCTCTTGGGCTCATATATGTTGTTTGCACAAAGTGGGTTAGCATATGGTAAATAAAGAGTATTTTGGAGTTATCTTTGAGTTCCTAACAAAGTTAAGATTAAAGTCTTTAAGGTAAGTTCAGTGAGTTAATGGTAAGATAAGGATTTGATGTCCTGATATGTGAGTGAGGGGAGTAATAGGAAAAGCACTTACTCTAAATCTATATGTGTTTGAGTTAAGGTTTTAGGGTGATATAGGTTGTTAAGTGGCTCTCTACCATGGGATAAGGCACTGATCCATTCTCTGGAAGCAGTCCATCATCAACAATCACACACACACACAATTAAATGATAAACATTACAATCAGATAGTAAAAGGTATAGTTGTATATTGTTTAGAGACTCCTTTGAAGAAGTGAGTCAAGGGTACACCCACTTGAGCATTGAGGCTCAAAGTGTAGGAGGATCTCCTTGATCTTTGTTAATTGGCCCTCTTCTTTGTAGACTTTGGAGTAGTGATAGAGTCAATGTTTCATTATAGTTGTACATCAAAGTATAAATCTACAAGTTTTGAAGATCAAAAGGAACAACCAACAAAATGGAAACTCTGCTAGGGAGGCCATTGGAAAGAGTCAAATAGAAAAATAAAGTATTTGCTCATATCTTCTCACCTAGTTGTGAGTGGCGGCTCTGATTTGTCTCTGTTTGATCAGTGCATGTTATCCTGGCGAGTTTTGGTTGGTTGGAAGAGATACATAAATCAGTGAAATACTTTCCTCTTCAAGGAGGTGGTGACTCTACACTGCAAAGAATCTGATGGAGCTGCATGGTGAGCACTAGATCTACCCTTCTTCCAGCCAAAGGTCTTCTACTACAAAACTTTCAGGTATTCTCTTATTAAGATGTTTCCCTATCAAGTGTTAAGCACTATTGGAGAGAGATGAGTTGTAGTGGGCAATTCTTCATGGAGGAATATAGGCCCTTTTGTTTCAATGGCATTGAAGGTACCCCTAATGAGTTCTCTACTGAGGATGGGAAGTGCTTGCGAAGATTCATGGCTAGTGGATTTGAATCTGTAAGCCAGCATGTTGATGTTGTCATCGGTATTTTTGGAGATATGGATGTTGAAAATGAAGATGTTGCCATGAGGTTATTTGTGCACACATTTTATGATGCTACAAGGAAGTGGTTCTTTTCCTTGCCTTCATGTTCAATCCCTTCTTGGGATGTGTTGAGAGCTAAGTTTGTTGAGCATTTTGATAAATTTGCTGCTCTCAAGAAGGACTTAGCAAGGTTGAAAATGGTGAACTGGTAGTTAGCAAAGGACATAAGATTGCTAAGACTGGTGGCTCCTGATGATGTTCATGAGGAGGCTAGTGTTTCTGATGTTGATTCTCACTATGCAGAGAGTGTTGACTATGAAGCTGATTCTGAGATCAGTGCATATGAGGATGTTGAAGATGAATCTGAGGATGGAAATATTTCCTTTTTGTCTGCAGATTTTTCTTCTTGTCAACATGAGAGGGAAGTTTTCTTGTCCCGATTTGATGATATTTTATGTGAGAGGCAAGAATATGATTATGATGCAAATGATGATTCCTACATTGATTTCTTCACACAAGATGATCTAACACCAAAAATTTATATCCTTGCTCCTCACAAGGATGATATTTTTAGCACTAGGGGTGAGGCTAAGGAAAATGATATCAAGGCCCAAATTCCATTGAGCAGTGAAGGGATTTCAGCACTGTTGGCTAAGGAATTGCAGAGGTATGCCCCTACTTTGGATTTTGATTTGTAGCTCCCCTATGATGTATCCTTTGACATTCATAATGAGGCTAGTGTTCAGAGTGATCTTGATGACCCATGTATATAGAATTTCCCCTCTGGTAGTGACTCTACATTAGAAGAGGTTGAAGACCATGACAGTGTGTTTTCCTGTTATGAGGATTATTGTGATGAGCAAGTTTTTTGTTCATTTTCTATTCCTTCTTCTACCAGATATGATAGTGAAGAAGACCTTCACTTGGTTTATGATCCAATTCATGAGGACATCATCGAGGAACCAAATTGCTCAGTGGCTGAAGCAATGTGTGAAGATAAATTTGAGGGTTCAAGTCCTTTTGAGTTAGGTAATTCTGATGTAATGCGTGATGCTCAATATGTTTTATTTTTTGATGCATTATAGGGTGATTTTTTTATTCTTTCTAGTCAACAGGAAGAAGTAGATGATGTTCCCTACTTCTTGGAATTTGAATATGAATATGGTGGTTGTGATTGGAAGGACATCGACAGTTATCATTATAGTTTCATTCTTCAGCCCATAGTTATTCACATATGTTTGCAGCAGAATGGTAAAGATTTTTTTCAGACTTGGGGTCAAATATGTGGATGAAAATCAAACATTTGATGCAGGAGGGTTTCTGATTTTCTTTGGGTGGCCCGAGGCCACTTTGTAAAGTTGTAAATCTTGTAAATTATGTAAATATCTTTCCCTTTCCTGTTATGTGCTTTTCCTTCCTGGTCCTTGAATTATTTGAGTTCCTTATTTTTTTCCAGTGGGATGGTCTTCTCTCCTAGTGATTCTAAATCCTTGCCATGCCTGCAAGAGCCATGCATCCCCAACTGGAGCCACTGTTAGGCCATTTTTCTATCATAGCAAAATCCTATGAAAATGGACCATTTCCTTGCAAGTGTTCTTCATAGTGCCCTTAGCCCTATGTTCTTCAATGTGTCAACTTGCTCTAGTCCAAATCACATGTGCTGAATCAAAGAATCCAAAATGTTGTTCAAGTTTTAAGGTCTACAGAAAACAATTTCAAAAATCTGTTTAAGTGTCGAAAACCCACAGTGTTTCTAAAAATCCATGATGTTTTTGGTTTATATGAAACCCTTCATTGTTTTCAACCTTATGCTTCCAGCTTTTGTCCGCTTATCTTTTGGCATCAGAAACCCTATTTGTTTTCGGTCTTTCGCTGTGTCAAAAATCTTGTGTGTGTTTGTGACCTCATAATTTTCTATTTGAATGGCATTCCCTAGCTACACAAGTGCGATGGGTGGTGGGCCCGGTATTTCAAAGGGTCTCAAAATGATTGGTTGTCACATGATCGCATGTCAAAAATTTTTGACATGCGACCATGTGACCGGTTGACATTTGGTACTTGGGGCTTGTTGGCGGATATGTGTGGTGGGACCGTTCTTCTTGGCATTCGGGTAGATTAAAGTTTGGTTTAATCTTGTGGCTGTTGTTATACCATTGATATAACTTGCTTGACCTTTAAAGTAGTGGTATAGTGATAGCCATTGATTCTCATAAGGAAGGCAGGTGGGTCTGTTGACACATATGCACAGTTGGCACTATTCTATTCATCCATATATTTGCACAGTGGCTTGTTGTTGGTGGCACCTGGTTTCCAGATGCATGAGTGGGTCCTATGTTAGTATGACTTGGTGGCCGCAGTGAATGGTGGTGTGACATGTGGTAGCAAAGGCAGGCCTGTGTGTGGGTCTAAGCAGTTTGGTGTTCCTGATAAATTTTTAGCGGCCTGACAAATTTCCTTCTTGTCACTAGTTTGCGTAATGTTTGGCGATGACCTAATTCATTCGATGATTTAGCAAACAATGGTCACATGATCACTAAGTCTTTTAGCAATGGTGGAAAGCATTTCATGAACTGGTGAAAGTTCTTTGGTCGCCAGTTCACCAGATAAGGTGGGCCTGATATTCTTAGGTGGAATGACATTACATGGGAGATCTATAGTGGCCGCATGATCGTGAGGAATATTCCTCCCCTTTGTGGTCATGCGACCACCATTTGATCTTCCCAAAGGGGCAAGGCTTTTGCAGGTGGTGGGTCCATTTTCTAGGAGGTGCTGATGTGTGTGATTTTCATTGGCTGGCATGTGCTGAGGTGGATACATGTGGTGGGTCCGATACTTAGGGGTGGGTAGCGGTTGTAGTGTTACTGAGTTGTCGCATGATCGTGTAGCCCAAATTTGTGCTATGCGGTCATGCGAAAAACTGTTGTCCGTCATCATTGCGGAGTTAACCTGAGATGTCTGATGGGTTCAAAATGTAAAGCCTATGAAGGGAGATTGATCAGACAGCGGGGATATAAAGTTGATAAAGGTTTAAATTTTGACTGTTGATTCACTACTGGTGCTAAAGAAGTGACCGTTGGGATTTGATTTCAAACTTGCAGAGATTTTTTGCGACAGGAAGGACTAGTTTTAAATGTTTTAGCAGCTTGATTGGATTTGTTTGGTGGTTACAAAGTGGTCCATAGGCCTGCCACTTGATTGCAGAGACTTTTGTGCCATATGAAGGACTATTTTGATGCTTGAGATCTATTTGATATTTCCTCTCTCCTGGATTGGATGTGTTTCCCACCCTTGAATTAAATGCATGATTATTTCTAGCAGGGTGGGTGGTTGAAACCCTAACCCTAGTCATCTATAGCTTGTTGCAAATTTCCAAGATGACAAGGGGGTATAAGTTGCAGAATTTTTGAGTTTGCAGGGGTTCCAATTCTTTTGGTTTTGGTCCTAGATTGTTGATAGTGAAAATTTGAACAAGGAGAGCCTAGATTTAGGATTTGTTTCCTTTGTGTAGTTTGTCATTTGGTAATGTACTAATTCTACAAGTCTTAGTGAGAACATTTTGGATTCCAATCTCATATTGGTGTATGTCTTTTTGTTTTTCTCTTGAGCTCATATATGTTGATTGCACAAAGTGGGTTAGCATATGGTAAACAAAGAGTATTTTGGGGTTGTCTTTGAGTTCCTAACAAAGTTAAGATTAAAGTCTTTAAGGTAAGTTTAGTGAGTTCATGGCAAGATAAGGATTTGATATCCTGATATGTGAGTGAGGGGAGTAATAGGAAAAGCACTTACTTTGAATCTATATGTGTTTGAGTTAAGGTTTTAGGGTGATATAGGTTGTTAAGTGACTCTCTGCCCTGGGATAAGGCACTGATCCATTCTCTGGAAGTAGTCCATCATCAACAATCACACACACACACAATTAAATGATAAACATTTCAATTAGATAGTAAAGGGTATAGTTGTATATTGTTTAGAGACTCCTTTGAAGAAGTGAGTCAAGGGTACACCCGCCTGAGCATTGAGGCTCAAAGTGTAGGAGGATCTCCTTGATCCTTGTTAATTGGCCCTCTTGCTTGTAGACTTTGGAGTGGTGATAGAGTCAAAGTTTCATTATAGTTGTACATCAAAGTATAAATCTACAAGTTTTGAAGATCAAAGGGAACAACCAACAGGCTCATCTGATAATCACATTTTGTATTACAACTCCTAATAGGGTTGAGGCTTCTAACAAGGCCTATAGTCCCTTAATCAGGACTGATGCACTATATGATTGTAATAGACTCCTAATAGGGTCAAAATCCTTAACAAGATACTTTTGATTAGTGGATCTTTGTGGGTGCCATCCCCACTAGGGTTTTCCCTTGGCCAAGGTTTCCTTGAGAACAAATAATGTGTTATGAGTTCTTTATTATTATGCATGTTGTTTAGCTTCTTATGTTATGCATGTATAAAGATAATCTATTATATCCATAATTGGGAAAAAGGTAAAGTTTGTAGAATACTGATTCACCCCCCCCTCTCACTATTCCCTATTTGAAAAAAGAATTAGAGCTTAGTTACTCAAAAAAGAATCATTCAAGGAAAGCCTAGCAGCTTGAGTAAGATCTCTATGGATATGGATCAACTACAGAAGAATCTTGAAGAAGCTCTTGAACAGATTGACTTGCTTACTATTTAAAAAGATACTTTGAAAAGAAAGTATGATGATGCAAAGAACCTCATTAAGAAATTGAAAAACAAATTGGAAGATTTGAGATCTGAAAAGGAATCTATAGTTTTTACTGAAGATTGTGATGACAATTTACAAAAGGAAAATGAAATCCTTAAGCATGAACTGAAGATAGAAAATTTGAAGCTTAGTTTGAAAGACGGAAATGGAAAGAATGAAGCAAATCTAAAATCTAAGAATGAAATTCATTTAAGGGTGCAAGGTCCCATTTGATCACACAGAACATCGCAAGAAGAAACACCACATGTTTCACCTAAAAATTGGTAGAAAGTAGGTCCCAAGGACAAATGGGCATAAATTTTTACTCATAATGAATTAGGCCTTGTGCTCTTGGGAAATGATATTAATTTAGGTCCTCTAAAATTCCTTAAGAAAGAAAAGGTTGATTCCTTATGGATCAATATTTCCACTATGAACAATCAGCACCAAAACTGCAGGAAAATGTGGTTCCGATAGCAAGGAAAACAACTGTAATTTTGAAATAGTCCATCCAAAATTTATGTGCTCATAGGAGAAGGTTCCCAAATAGGTCCTTAGAATAATTTAAGATTCACACACAATGAAACCATCAAATGCAAAAATTATAATGAAAACAACAGCGAACAGGTACAGAAATCAGGAAATGTTTTTGGTTGATGCAAGATTGCTCAAAGACCTAAGATGCTCCTGCATCATAAAGTTTGTAGAATACTGATTCACCCCCCCCCTCTCATTATTCCCTATTTCTAACATACTAATTTTCCAAAAGGGCTGAAAAAAGTGCTTCTCTGGAAAGTATGATACACATAAATAGATCTCTCTCCTCATTACTACAATCTTCAATCTTATCCTCATCAATGATAGTCTTCTAATTTTTGGTAATTAACCAATAACCTGGTCGTAAACAAAGTAGGTGTGTCTTCAACTTTTCTTTCTAGTTGTCAAAATTTTCTCCATCAAACTTATTTCTTTCTTTCCTAAAATTCACCATGGATCTTGTTAACCTGTTAAACTTTTCCTTCAAGGACCTGATCCTCTAATACCAATTGTTAGAAAGTAAAGTCCAACAAGTTAACTAAGAGGGGGGGCGGGTGAATCCATTATCAGATAAATAAAATTTTTATCAACCTTAATAGATTTTAACCATGTAATAAATGTAATCAACAACCATAAAAAGATATACATGCACAATAACATAATGACACGAGATATGTTGATTAGGGAACCTCTTGATCAAAGAGTAAACCCTGGTGGGAATGATGCCCAAAAAAGATGCACTAATATGAAATTTCCTTGTGAGAGGATGGAATCTATTATGAGTCTTATGAAATACATTCAGTACATATGAGTCCCTATTAGGAAACTTTGAATCTATGCTAAAAAATTCTAACTCAGTTAGGAGTTATGGAAGATAGAAGGACCCACTGCCCAAATAACTTCACGGTAAGATCACCAAACACACTATCCAACTAATCTTACTATTAATCAATATAATAATAACACAAGATTACTGATCTAAACAATTCAATACTCCTCTGACTGTGCCAAACCACACCAACTACTTCTTCAAATCTCAATACTAGATCTCTATACTTTGCATATCCTCTTTCCATAGTTTCTCTTTCAAAAATTCTTTATTCCCACTTAGATTACATACATTACAAAAAGGAAAAAATTCCTTCCTTTATACCACACTCAAGTAATTTCAAATGAGTCAGCATACAAATTAAAAAATAAAAATTTCCACACATTACATCAAAATTACACAAAACTATCAGCTTCCAATTAAGATAATTCTTCACTCGAGTGATCTCAGATCTTTTTCTCTCATCTACATCAATAAAAAAATGTCTTCAACTTCTCTCCAACTATGCATAACCAAATTCAATCCCAATTAGGAGATATCATCTAATTTCTACAAACCACTACTCAAGATCACTACCTGAATACTGCTTCCACTAATTTCCTCATCACTATCATGAATAAATGAATTTCTGTCTGCACTCTTAACCAAAATCTTATAGAAAATCATAGATTAAGTCCTCAACTTCACATAGTTTCATCTTCAATATCCCTAGTACGCTAACTTAAACACTATCTGCTTCTCTGCTAATCTTTAGTAGATCACTATGTTGACATCAATGAAAATCACAGTCATGAATGCAACAACAACTGCTACAGAATGGCTGTGAATACTCCCCCATAGGATATATGCAAAATTCATTCCTAACATTTCTTTGTATTAATTTCAAAAAACTAATACAATTTATTTGTGATTCAATTCCATCACCCTATGTAATCATCTTCAAAATGTTATGCTTTAACTAAATATGTATATCTATCTCTATTATCTATATTTCCTATATTTAGTGAATGGCCCTAGTATCCTTCTTATACAAATTGAAAGGATGCATAAAAGATGTAGCATGAATGTTGATGTCATTCATATGGGGCAATATCCTAATTTTGATAGAGGCATACTACATTGGTTGTGTGTTGTATTCATGATAGAGTTTGTCATTGATGGCAACATATACTATTGATTGGTTGTTCACGAGCTTGCAGAATAGGTTGTAGAGAACTATACAGATACTGTACAATGAATTAGCATGTGTGCACTTAGAGGAAGACTCTTTATGATGTCTTGGGTCCACATCTATTATCACACATTCTTATCAGTTGAGTAGATAGAGTTATGAATAGTTTGCTGGCAACTATTTCTCTTGAGATAGAAATTGTGATTCTCACAGAACTATTTGCAGAACCTTAAGGATAGCATTAATGGTTGTTTGAGTTATGATGTGAAAACATAGTTTCATGTCGTATGCTTGATTGAGATCTTATTGTGATCATAAAGGGTCATGATTATATAGGTCACATTAATTATGGCATGTGTATTGGTAAAGACCTATTTTGAGGCTGACTTGAAACACATTTCAAGTAATATGATATGGAAGCTTAATCAACATATATAAATCATTATTTGATGTAACTATTATGTTGTAAAATTATATGAATTTTCATATGCCTCTTCATATGGGTCCATTGTGTATTTTGTAAATAGGATTTATCCTATAAAGGCTAACCCAAATTTAGTTATTATAACTTGTATATAAGGATTGAAATCCTTCTAAACTATGTGAGTACTGCATATGAAATATGAAAAGGTGAATGTGAGATGAAGGATGAATTGGATACTATTTGAAGAATAGTGTTTGTGCACTTAGGCACAAGGTAGAGCTTGCTTAGCAGTAGATGAATACTGAAAGAAATTTTAGAATAAAATTATCTTAGATTTAAAGTTGTGAGGTTTGGAGAACCTGAGGGTGGCTATTAACTCTGAAATCTTCTAATTAGATTGATGTAGTTTACACTACTAACATGTTAATTTCCTTTAATAGGTCTGGACTACTAGCAAGGTTGATTCCTTAATTGGGATCACATTGTCAAAGGATCCTAACAGGGTCATAACTCTTAACATGGTTATTATACCTATAGTGCAAATATTTTTGGCTACCATTGCCACCAAGATTTTTCCCTTAATAGTTTTTTCATTGAGAACAAGTCTTGGTGTCTATATGTATGTTATTATGGCATTCATTTTTTAATTTTAGTGTTTTGTTATAAGCAATAAGTTTGAATTGAAAGTTTAATTATTCTATATTGGCATCAACTCATTCACTGCTTGTCAGTTGATTGGGACATTTTTATTCTAACAATTGGTACCAAAGATTTTGGTCCTCCATCATGAAGTATAATAGCTTGAGGTAAAGATCAGGATGACCTTATTCAAAAAAGAGAGTCCTAAGTTTGATGCAAAAAAAATTGACACATGGAAGGAGAAGATGAAGAATCATCTGATGTGAATGGAATTGGTGATAGGGAGACTCCTTGATTCACCTTGGGTTTCCTTCAAATATTCTTAGGTATCTCTTAGGACCTATTAGGGATTCCTCAATCCACCCCTACTCACTTGGAAAGAACCTATTCTTTCCTACTTCAAGAAGCTTCCTATCTTCTCAGATTCCTATGCTTAGTCTCCAAAAGGAACTCTCCTAGTCCATAACTCCCAAGCTCTAACCAATAGTTTTTTTTTTATGATGTCAAGGGATTCAATCAAATCCATTCCTAACTCCAAACTTGGGTCTTTTCTTGCCAAGTTCATTCATTTCTCTATCTCTCTCTAGATTCCTAGGTTATAGGCCTTGTAGCATTTTTGCCCCAATTAGGCCTCCTAAAATGTAGGATTCCCCCTTACTGTTAAATCTTCTCAAAGAACCCCAAAATTTGTTTTGGTAGTTAAAACATATGTCCTAAGATCTCCAATATTTTCTTGGTCTGAGACTTCAATACTGTCCGTACACCCTAATTTGGATTTAGGGACTTTTACTTGGTTTTGAACCAGTGTTTGGTTTCTAACCTCAAAACTTGGCAAGTATATCTCTTGGGAACTCCTATTTGTTCTTGAGTACCTTTAGTTCACCAAAAAATATATTCATGGCCTTCTTGGCTCATGAAACTATCCCTCCTACAATTTCTACAATCTTTAACCTAGTCTTCCTAGCCAGGCTTCATCCATAGCTCATCTAGGGCAAGACCTTAAAATTCAATGCATGCACTTGGAGGAACCAATCTTGTGGCATCATGTAGCTCAATGACCCTTGTCTCCATTCCCAAATTACCATACAAAAAAAAAGTGGAAAATGGAGCTAGGTCCAGATCTTTGCAACACTGTCAAAACTAGATAGTAAATTGTACAAACAAAAGAAATTTATTAAATGCTTTGAAACCTAAAATAACAAGAAAACCAAAAGATTACATTACACTATCATATGCTAAATATTTATTTCCAAAATTTATAGTCCTAAAACTAATCCATGAAAGACCAAGACTACCACAATTTTCTCAAACTTCTGCACTATTTTTAGTAATAACCACCGCTTCTCAGTATGCTAGGCCGTACACAATGACCTCTAACCCTCAAATTAGGGTTTTATTCCCTTAAATACTCTCATTTCATGATTTTAGGTTTTTAAGACAACCCCTAACCTATCCAAGGCCCAAATCCTTAAGCTAAGCCTTTGGTGACAGCAACTTTTTAAAAATTGCAAATGTTGCTCAATAATATTTTGCAACATTTTTACATTTTTACATCTTTTCCACCATTAAGGTGTTTTAACTCCATCCAAACCTGTCTAACCCTAGTTAGACCTCCTAGGGTTTCCCAAGACTCTAAAAACATTAAAAACATCATTTTGTCACTTGATGACATCATCAAGTATAGTGCATTGATGAAGCTAATTTGAGCTTTTAGCCTAGAAAGAGCCACTAACCTAGACTCACACTGCACCACACTTGGTCAACATGACCTTATCTACTTACACTTCCCTTCAAGAGGGTATTTGACACTCTCTCACACCAAAAATGAGATATCCAACTGGCTTCCCAGGGGTGCTCTATGCTGCCAAGGCTAAGAACTTAAGTCACCTCTGGTGACAGGAGTTTAGGATCAACTCCATACTTCTTAAATGCATTCTTAGCTACCCAAGTAGCTTCAGCCTCTATTTTTCCTTGCCACTAAATTAGATGTTCCTTTTAGCTTCCTTTCCTGGTCTTTTTACTCACTCTAGAGTCTAAAATTTTTACTGCTACCGGTTTAGGTGTCGGGGAAATCTAAACATCCTTGATGATTCCTCCACTGTCTGACTATGACTTTGAGTTGACTAGTGTAGACCCTTTATATAGTACCAAATCCTATACATTAAACATAGGAGACATTTCCAAGTATGATGGAAAGTCTATTTTATAAGCATTTTGCACATACTTTGCAAGGATCTTACAAGGGCCTATCCTTCTCATCTGTATTTTGGTGGGGATTACCTTTTGTAACCTAGATTTGTTAAGATGCACAATCAAAAGATCTCCCATATAAAAAAAAATGTCTTTCATTCTTTCATCCACTTTTTTTTTCAAATTTTGTGTAGCCTCTTGGAGCTGCTTCTTCACTTGGTCATGAACCTCCTTCATGGATTGACTAAAGTCTTATGCATATGCACTCCTTCCTTCCTCATTTTCTAAGTTCCTTAACTCACATACACCTCTAGGATGTAGTCCATAAACTATTTCAAAGGGGCTCTGATGCAAAGGCTTACAGAACTCCACAAATTGGACAACAAGACTCTACACCTTGTGAAACAATCCCAAGGTCTCACCGTGTACCCAAGGGAATCCACTTGCTCCAAAAGGTCAAATGACTTCCAAATGACACAAGGAAAAAAAAAAGAATTCTTAAGGTCCCAAAAAACCCCAAAAAATTTTCTTTACTAGTTACAAGTTCCCTTTAAGCCACTTGATCAGATATCTCAAAATGAGCTACTAACCCCAAGCAATCCTGCCTAGTAGCCCTATGTTTCCTGATTTTTGGACTTTTGGACCAGACTTTACAAAACACTTGAAAATTAAATTTTGGATTTAGATAGCCATTTTGAATTTACACAACATATGTTAAAATGGAGTATTACTCTTTTGGACCAACTGTGCATAAAATTGTTGACTCCAGTATTGCCACTAGGCCTAATTGGGCCACTTTACAAAGGAACTACCAAAAATAATTATCCCCAAAAAATATAACTTTCATAAGTCCCTATTTATACCTAAAAACAAAGGATTATGGTATTGGTTTTGACCCAACAACTTCCCATATGGTCAAACTCAAAATCCCTCACCAAATGGCTCCAAAAACTAGGGCCTTCTAGAAAATGACCCAAAACTCACTTCTAGAACCCCTGATTTAGGATTCACCACTTATTTCACATGTAATTTTTTTTTTCAAACAAAAACATGCCCTCCTTAAGGCCAAACTCTTGCTGCTACACTCTAGCAAGCAATTTCATGAGATTTTCTTCACTATTCTTGGTGATCAGCATATCAAATCAACTCTTCTGCAACATATAATGTTAATAAAATGTTTTAAATGTTAAATATGCATCATTCCATGACAAAAAACAATCACATTCATGGAATGATGCTTTCACATTGAAGAATTTATCAAACTACTTAAGAAAAACAAAGATTTAGTGAGTACAGTCAATCCAAATTGATTGAAATGGAAACAATAATATTTTAGAGCATCAAAAAATGTCTTATAAAACCCTAATATATCTTCCAAGCATAAAAAAAATTAATGGAATGAAATAGAGATCAAAGCATGCAATGGAAAGTTATGAAATTTTGAATTTTATTGCCATTTTGAGTAGAAATCTATACATTTCATCTCCAGTCCATACCATTCTCTCTTCCAAGAATTAAATAAACTTCCTCTCAACTTCCTCAACCAATCTAGGTTGGTTGGAAGGCTTAGTTAAGTCTAAAAACATTAAATTACCATTTTCCCTCCTACATGCTCATAACCGTTGGAATTCAAATATTTGAATTTCCAACTTACATTTGATTGCATATTAATATTAAAAACCTATTAACTTCTATCCCAATTAATTTATTATTTTTTCTAGGACCTAATTGACTCCCCTAAACAACTTTAGATCCCATTTGGCACTATTGGCCACCCTTACATTGTTTTGGTCCTAAGTCCTTTGCTAGGACTTTTAGGACTTATAATATTTAAATTAAATTGTTTAATAGATATTGCCATTATTGGCCTCAATATATCCCAATTTAATTTTAGGAATTATTTAGATCCACTACCTCCATTTGGTTCCAAGGTGGACTTAAGTGTTTGGAGAGGTTCTCCTGCACCATGCACCCCACCTCCAAAATGACTCTTGTCCCAAGAGTGAAGGAAAGATGTCTTTTTGCCACCCATTCTCCTAGATGGATGTCTACAACTCTTCATCTAAAACCTAGCACCCTTCATATGAGTAGTACCTACATTCAAAGCATTAGAAACAAAAGAAAAATCCTTGTTCTTGTCACCACCCAAGGCAACTTTTTTTATTGCTGATTGAGGATAGTCAACTTGTGGCTGTACAAACTGCCCCTTCATCTTTATCTTAGGATCAATTAGACCCCTGCTATTGTTCTCAATGGTAATGGCACTATCACCCTTCCTTGGTGATACCATAGGACACCACATAGTCCCCATCATAACTCCTTTATTCTTCTCTATTTTCTTCTTAACAGTCAATGCATTGTGATTGTCACAAATTTCTAATTTCATGACCAGCAAAGTGGTCCTTGTCTTATGATTTGATGCTACAGATCCCTACACTTCTTTTCTCTACAAATCAACATAAGTCTTAGAACCAAACACAATTATGATCCTACTTTCATCAGCAACACGGCTGGGTAGGGGTGTGAGAGTATAAGTCTTTCCATCCTTGTGCACAACATAAACATTTTCCAATCCAGAATGAATGGTCTGCCTTGAGGCTTGCCATGGTCTTCCTAAAATGACATGATATCATGTCATAGGGACCACATCACACAAGACCCTATCATTATATATCCCAATAGAGAAATCAACATATGCTTGTTCCTTTATGACAATGTTTTGATCATTACTAACCCATGATGCTCTATATGGTCTATCAATTGGAAATGTGTGCAAATTCAGTTTATTCACCATCTCATAAGACACAAAATTATCAAAAGAACTAGAATCAACTATCATCATGCAAATCTTACCATAACTTTGGAAATTGGTTCTAAAAATTGATACCTCTGATTTCTTTTGCTGTTGCATGTATGGTCCCTTCCTCACCATGAGAAAATCTCCCTCTATATAAGGTTCTAGAACAACATTTTCTTCTTTTTCTTTGGTATCTTCCTCTTCTTGACCTATATTGACTCTCCTTTCATTCTTCCTAGCCTCTCTTTCAGGACATTTGTAGAATGGATGCCCTTGTTCACCACACTTGTACCACTTCCTAGGAAAATTCTTTCCTTTACCATCCTTTTATTCTCCTCTCCGATCTAAGATTTTCTCTTTTTATTTCTCATTCTTCCCTTGGCTTGGATTCACTCCCTTGCCCTTACTTGTTTGTCCTCTTGGATTACCTTGCCTCTCTTGCCTTCTCCTAAGCTTATCCTTAGCTTTCATAGCCAATTTGAAGCACTCCTCCAAGGTTCTAGGTGTAGCCATTCTCATCTCATCCTGGATATTGTATTTCAATCCTCCAAGATATCTAGCCACCTTCTCTTCCACATCTTCATCATGATATGCCTTGATGTCAAGCTTGTGGAAATGCTCTATATACTTTGAGACATCCATGTCCTTTTCTCTGAGTCCTTGCATCCTCTTATATAAATAAACTTTGTATTCTTTAGGAAGGAACTTTTCCTTCATCTTCTCCATCATTGTTGGCCATGATGAGATCTTAGACCAACCCTTCTTCATCCTGTCAACCTGCAAGTTATCCCACCATAATAATGCATGTCCTTTCATTCTAGACTTAGCAATCTTAACTTGCATTCTATCTTCAACACCATCAAAATCAAAGCAATTTTCAAGAACACTGAACCAATCCAATAAAATTTCATCATCCATCCTTCCATCATACATAGGAAGTTCAACTTTTACCTTTGAGTCTCCAAGCTTTACTTCTTTCAAGATTCTTTCCAATCTTTCATCCTCAGGATCAACAGGTTCATCTCTTACTGCTGCAAATCTTTCCTCATCTTCATGGTCTTCTTAATTTCCTTATTTTTCCACAAGGTCAATCAACCTCTTGAATTCTACTCTTAACATTCTATTTTCAACCATCTGCTCTCTTACCAACTTAGCAAGTTTAGCATTAGTGACCCTTTGTGGGATCTCCTCTTCTTCTCCTCCTGACATCTCTGAAGCAAAGATCTCAAAAGAAACTCCTCAAAACTTCACCTAGGATGATCCTAGGCTCTGATACTAATTGATGCAAAGGCTTTTAGAACTCCAAAAATTGGACAACAAGACTCTACACCTTGTGAAACAATCCCAAGGTCACACCGTGTACCCAAGGGAATCCAGTTGCTCCAAGAGGTCAAATGACTTCCAAATAACACAAGGCCAACCAAAAGATTTTCTAGGGTCTCGAAAAACCCCCAAAAACTTTTCTTGACTGGTTACAAGTTCCCTTAAAGCCACTTGATCAGATATCTCAAAATGAGTTACTAACCCCAAGCAATCCTGCCTAGTAGCCCTATGTTTCCTAATTTTTGGACTTTTGCACTATACTTTACAAAAAACTTTAAAATTAAATTGTGGATCCAAATACCCATTTGGAAGTTACACATGATATGTTAAAATGGAGTATTACTCTTTTGGACCAACTATGCATAAAATTGCTAACTCCAGTATTGCCACTAGGCCTAATTGGGCCACTTTACAAAGGAACTACCAAAAAAAAATTTCCCCAAACACTATAACTTTCATAAATCCCTATTTATACCCCATAAAAATTGATTATGGTATTGGTTTTCACCCAAAAACTTCCCATATGGTCAAACTCAAAATCTGTCACCAAATGGCTCCAAAAACTAGGGCCTTCTAGAAAATGACCCAAAATTCACTTCCAGAACCCCTCCTTCAGGATTCACCACTTATTTGACATGTAATTTTTTTGTTTCAAACAAAAACATGCCCTTCTTAAGGCCAAACTCCTGCTGCTACACTCTAGCAAATAATTTCATGAGGTTTTCTTCACTATTCCTGGTGATCAACATATCAAATCAACTCTTTTGCAACATATAATGTTACTAAAATGTTTTACATGTTAAATATTCATCATTCCATGAGAAAAAACAATCACATTCAAGGACCGATGCTTTCACATTGAAGAATTTATCAAACTACTTAAGAAAAACAAAGATTTAGAGAGTACAGTCAATCCAAATTGATTGAAATGGAAAAAATAATACTTCAAAGCATCAACACATGTCTTATAAAACCATAATATATCTTCCAAGCATAAAAAAAATTGATGGAATGAAATAGAGATCAAAGCATGCAATGGAAAGTTATGAAAGTCTGAATTTTATTGCCATTTTGAGTAGAAATCTGTACATTTCATCTCCAGTCCATACCATTCTCTCTTCCAAGCATTAAATAAACTTCCTCTCAACTTCCTCAACCAATCTGGGTTGGTTGGAAGGCTTAGTTAAGTCTAAAAACATTAAAACACCATTTTCTCTCCTAAATGCTCATAACCGTTGGAATTCAAATATTTGAATTTCCAACTTACGTTTGATTGCATATTAATATTAAAAACCTATTAACTTCTATCCCAATTAATTTATTATTTTTTCTAGGACCTAATTGACTCGTCTAAACAACTTTAGATCCCATTTGGCACTATTGGCCACCCTTACATTATTTTGGTCCTAAGTCCTTTGCCAGGACTTCTAGGACTTATAATATTTAAATTAAATTGTTTATTAGATATTGCCATTATTGGCCTCAATATATCCAAATTTAATTTTAGGAATTCTTTAGATCCATTACCTCTATTTGGATCCAAGGTGGATTTAGGTGTTTGGAGAGGTTCTCTTGCACCAGGCTCTTTCCTGTTGTCCTATTAACACTATCATTGTAGGCATACTCAACCTGTGGTAACAGTTGATACCACATCACTCCATACTCCTTTGTCAAACACCTAAGGAGATTACCTAGCACTCTATTAATAACCTTAGTCTAACCATCAATTTGGAGATGGTAGGCTGATCCAAATGATAGGTTAGTGCCTAACCTCTTCGATAGGGTCTTCCAAAAATGGCCCATAAATTTGACATCTCTGTCAAATACTATGCTTAGTGGTAAGCCATGAATCCATACCACCTCTTTAATGAACAAATTTAAAATATGACTGGCATCATCCATACTAATGCATTCCCAAGGCCTACTAGGAATGGGCAAAGGTTGATACAAACTTGCATTAGTTGAGGTACATTTAGCTTTTTGGCAAACCAAGCATTGCTCCACATACTTTCTGATATTGTTCTGCATCCTAGGCCAATAATAGAACCTTTGCACTAGTTCTAGTGTTTTTTTTAGGCCAAAGTTCCCACTCAAGCTCCCATTATGCTTCTTGTTAGGAATGGGAACACTGAGAGGGGGGGTGGTGAATCAGTGTTCACTGTATTTTAACTTTTCACTTTAATTTGAATACTAAATTATAAATGCTTAAGTACTGAATTAAACATTCACATAAACATGAAACATGAAATCAATACATGACACCAATATGGTTACAGGGAAACCCAAATAGGTAAAAACCCCGATGGGACTTGATACCCACAAATATTCTACACTAGTGTATTATGATCCTTGTTAGAAGATCATTTACCTTGTTAGGAGTAGTTTTACAATGCTTTAAGTATAGTAGACCTTGTTATGGTTTGGACCTTGTTAGGAGTCTTTTACAATGATCCCTGTTAGGGGAGTGGACTCACTATCCTAGAGCTCACTGCTCAAATGATGAAGGCTAAAACCTTCTGAATCAAATACACACTATATCTCTTGGTGAATTGTTCACTATGAAACTACTTGTCAAATCAATTCCTTTGGTGCGCTGATGCTTTGACCTCTAGCAAAGATCTAATACATCTTATGCTAACTTTGTATACCTCTTCTCTGCTTAACACAACTCTCTTGCTACTTCCATACTGAATACAATGGGTGTACCTTATATTTATGCACTTATACAAAATACATAAATAGGTCAGCCCTATAACTAATTACAAATAATGCTTCCAAAATAATTGGCTTAAGCATGCTTTCAATTATACATGTACATATGTCGGAAACCTAAATACAATGGGTGCATAGCCTTTACAACATTAATTTATAATCGCAAACCAAAATAGTCACTGTCGGCTCCATGCTTTGTTATCTGCTAGCACGCACTAGCTATGTAACTTCAACTGACTGTAACTTTCACATCTTTGCATATCTACTTATGCACTTTTAGAATAAGCATAAGTATAGTCTAACAACCTTAACTTCTAGGGTGCATACCATAATTCATCTATACACACATGTGCTAATTCCCTGAGTCTCTGGTGCTCTGTATGTTGTCTAGTCTTCAACACTTAACTGAATTCTAATCTTTACACTTAGTGCACTGACTCCAAACTTGCTATATAAATTTGTTGCCATAATGACAACACTATATCTAGTCATAGACCTCAGTATAGAAAAATTTCCAACAATCTCCCCCTTTTTGATTGATGGCAACAAAGGAATATGGCCATGTCTCTAACTGTTCCTTTACAAAAATTTTTTGTCTTCTATACATCTTTATACATAATCTTATATCTCCCTATACATATATGTACTCCATATTATGTATAGAAATCCCCCTTTGACATTAATGACAAAGGTGCATCAAAAATTGTATCTATACATACTTACTAAGGGAAAACATTCGGATATGCAATCTTGAGTTTCTGGATCTCCTTCTTCCAAAAGGTTATCAAAGAATTGACTATTTGTAGATGGGTGCATAATACATATTGAAGCTTCTCCATCTTCTCCAATTTTGTGCTCGAAACTTGATCATAGGTTATCATAGCCACATCAATGTCCTTTATTTTCTGACTGAGAATGTCTAGTGAGGGCACAAGAGCGTTCCTCAATTGAGTTTGTCTAGACCTTATCTTCTCCATTTCTTTCTCTGCCTTCTCAATTATGTCTAACTGAGCTTGATATAAATTGTTACACATTTTCACATCAGTGGATGTGTCTAACACTAAATTCTTGACCTTTTCAATCATTTCCTCTACATCTTTGATCTTCTTAAGATGGGCATCAGTGAGCTTATCCTGATCCATGGATTCTGCAATGACTTTCCTTCCTTGATCTACAAACTCCTTCAATGATGCCTGACTAGACTTAAGAGAGTTCAAGTCTAGTGCAAAATTACTCATCAACTCATTGAGTCTCTTCTTTAAGTACTTCTCCTCTACCACTATGGCCATAGATTCTTCTAGGCTTGAAAAATTGACTTTGAATTGAGAGATGACTGTGCTCACATCATCAACTAAATGTACCTTTACCATTTTCTTATCCTCTAGCAGAAAATTGTTCAAAATATTTAATGATTCCACCAGGAGAGGATTTTTCATTACTTGCTTCTCCTTAGCCTTCTCCATAGCCAGGATGCTAAACTTAATTAGGTCTTCTTCCTTCCAGGAGTCCAAACTACTAGTGTCAGGTGTGAAACTTGACAACAATGCTGAGGAGGGAGTGATGGGAGTGCTATCCATCACCTCTTGCTTCACCTTGACCAAATAAATAGAAGATCCATCTTTCTTTTCTACCTCTACTCCTTCTTTCTTTTCTTCTTCTTTCTCATCAGATATATCTTCTATGATTACTTCTTCTTGCTAAGTGGGAGGGATATTGATACATAGGATTTTTTCTTCCTCAATGCTGACAAATGCTTCCTCAAACTTGTCAAAGTCCTTATCAGTAGCTGCCATGGCTATTTCCACATTATCTATGATAATTGTGCTATCTTTGGGTGATTTTGTCATGGGCACAGATTAATCTACTTCTGTTTGAGTTTCTACTATAGGCGTTGCGTCCTAAGGACCTGTCATTGGTACATTAGTGGCCTCTTCCACTTTATCTTCCTTGATGGGTGCATGAGTGATGGGCGCAGAAGGTGGTTTGATCTATTGTTCTAACAACACCTTGTCAAATTCTTTTTTTATTTCCTTTGATATCAACTCATAGTCCTTGTTCATGATATGAAGAGTTCTCATCTTTGTTCTTAGGTGTGGCTTCACCAGATTCAATATTAGTGCTTCTTCATCTTTAGAACATACAGACAATGTATCTTCTAATAATTTTTCTCTTATTCTTTGATCTTCCTCATTAGCTTGTCTCTTTAGGTGTTCTAAAATGTCCCATACATTATCTGGAATTTCTATTTTCAATTCCAAAATTGTCTTCTTGAACTTTATCATATGCTTGATAATCATACAATGAATTTTTGACTTATCAATCTCACTATATGATTCATAATGTTTCCCTACTTGATCAATTATTCCCTCATCAATAATTCCAGAGCTCAAAACTTTAAGGCTAGGCTTGAATCCTACCTTAGGAGGTGCTTGAATGTTTCTTTGGCTCCTTGTAGCTTGCGAGGATGGATGATCAGTGCTAGCTTCTTTCTCCCTCTTGACCATTGGTTTATACTCTAGAGGAGTATCTTTGGGTGTAGAAGGAGTATTGTCTTATTTATCCTTATGACTGATATCTTTTTCAATTTTTATCTTTTTCATCTCAAGATCTTCTTGTTCTTCTACTGCACTCTTCAATTCTAGGGAAATCTTCTCATCCCTTGCTTTATCAAGGTCTGCTTGTGATACACCATGTATTCTTAGGATCTTTGATGTGACCTTTGCAACCTTTCTTTTTGTTGCAGCACTGTTCAGCTTAGCATCAACTTCTCTAGTCTTCTCTTCATAGGTTCCCCACCTAGGTTCATTGTCATCCTTAGGGGCTGATAGTAGTACCTTTGCATAAGCTTCAAGAACTTGTTCTTCAACCTCATAGCCAAGTGGATGAATCGAATTATTTCTAGATTCCACAACTTCCATACATGTAAATGTTAGGAATGAATGCTAAATGTTTGGCAGCCATTCTATAGCATTTGTTGTTGCATTCATGACTATGATTGTCATTGATGTCAACATAGTGATTTACCAAAGACTTGTAGAGAAGTAGACAGAGTTTAAATTAGCACATGTGGGATATTTTAGTTTGAACTATGTGATGTTGAGGATATACTCTCTGATATGTTATATGTCTATGGTTAAGAGTGCAGGTAGTAATTCATTTATTCATGGAAGTTATGAGCATTTTGGTGGAAGCAGTATTCGGGCAATGTTCTTGAGTAGTGGTTTGCGAAAATCGGATGATATCTCCTAATCGGGATGGAATCTGGTTTTTTCTAGTTAAAGGGAAGTTGAAGACACATTGATAGTGATGTGGATGATAGTGCAAACTTTCAGGTCACATGAGCGAAGATTTATTGTAGTTGGAAGCTGATAATTTTGTGTATTTTGATGTAGCTTGTGGAAACTTTTATTTTGTAATTGTATGCCAATTCATTTGTAATTATTTGAGTGTGGTATAAAGGAAGGAATTTTTTTCCTTGTTGATATAGATGAGGATATGAGTGGATGAATATGAAGTGAAGAAAAGAGCTAAATGTGAAAGTGAATTTGTGAAGGAAGACATGCGAAGTACAGAGATCTGGTGTAACAATGAGTGTGGTTTGTCATAGTCAGAGAAGAGATAAAATATTATTCTATTGAGTAATACAAATATTATTTGGATAGTGTGTTCAATGATCATACCCTGAAGCTATTTGGGCAGTGGGTCCTTCTATCTTCCATAACTCTTAACAGGGTTAGAATCTTTTAACATGGATTCAAAATCTCCTAACAGGGATTCATATGTATTGAATGTATTTCATATGACTCCTAATAGAGTCCATCCTTTCATAAGGAATATTCATATTAGTGCATCTTTTGTGGGCATCATTCCCACCGGGGTTTACTCTTTCATCAAGAGGTTCCCTAGTCAACATATCTTGTGTCATTGTGTTATTGTGTATGAATATCTTTCTATGGTTGGTAATTATATTGCTTACATGGTTTAAAGTTGTTGAAGATGATAAAAGTTATAATTATCTAATAACTGATTCACTGCTCCCCCCCCCTTAGTTATCTTGGTGGAATTTACTTTCTAACAACTGGTATCAGAGTGGAAGGTCCTTGAAAAATAAGTTTAACAACTTAAGGAGATCCACAGCAAATTTCAGGAAAGAAAGCCCTAAGTTTGATGGAGTAAATTTTGATAGCTAGAAAGAAAAGATGAAGACACACCTACTATGTTTAGGACCAGGTTATTGGTTGATTACAAAGAATGATAAGACTATCATTGAAGAGGACAATCTTGAAACATGTGCTACTGATGAGAGAGATCTATTCATGTGTAACATACTTGCAAGAGAAGCAATTTTGAAAGCCCTTCCAGAGAATGAGTATAGTCAGGTAAAATGTTTGAAAAAATATCATGAAATTTGGAATGCTTTACACTCTACTTTTGAAGGTGATGAACATTCAAAAAGAGTTAGATTACATAATTTGATATGTGCATGTGAAGATATAAGAATGTTGGAAGATGAATTTGTTTGAAGCTATATTGGTAGAATGTTAGAAATATTACAGGTATAAAATATTGTGGAGGAACAAAGATAGAGAATGAAGTGATATGGAAAATTCTGAGGACATTGACTCTTATATTTAAGTAGATAACACAAATGATTGAACAAGTTATACCCTATACTAAAAAATTTACAAGAGAAACTCTTCTTGGAAGATTGGAAGTAGCAGAGATGAACTTGAGGTTATCAGAAGACTTACTTAGAATGGAGACAACATTTAGCGCTCTTAGTGCTCGCCCTACTTTGTCAAGAAGCATTAGTGTGAGTGGGAATTATGTTGGCAGCAGCAAATCTAGAAACGAAGAAGACAAGAAGATTGAAGAAGGTATTGCCTTGATTATGAAGAGAGAACCAGATGATAAGAGAATATTTAAATGTTGGACTTGTCAAGAATATGGTCATTTTGCATCTAAATGTCCTAAGAGAGTTAAAAAGTATAGAAAAAATTTCAAACCTAGAAGATCTAAGGAATGTTATTATGCTAATGATGAAGATCTTGAAGCTAGTATAGAGAGAACTCTAAGTGAAAGTGATACTGAGAATAATGATGACATAGGATTTGTAGCAATTAAAGAAGAGATTCCTGAAACTGATGTTAAGGAAGAAAATGCCTTAGTTTCTCAAGTTGAAAAGAAAGCTGATTGGATTATAGATAGTGGTTGTTCACATCATATGAATGGAGACATGAAAAAGTTCATAAAGTTTAACGAATATGATGGAGGAGTTGTTAGAGTTGGAAACAATGCACCTTTCTTGATTAAATGTATAGGATCTATTACTCTTGATGGAAAGAGTAATACTGATGATGTTTATTTTTTGGATGGATTGAAACATAATCTCATGAGTGTTGCATAGTTAGTTGATAAGGAATATCAAGTTTGGTTTAATGAGAAAACCTGTGTGATAAAGGATAAAGATGGAAATCTGATTAGAACTAGATCTAGAACTAGAGGTAATGTATTTTAGTTGAATCCTAGTGAGATGACATGCTTGATTACTAAAATTGATGATAGTTGGTTATGGAATAGAAGGTTTTGTCATATAAACTTTGACAACATTGTGAAAGTAAGTACTACACTTGTAGTAAGAGATTTTCCTAAAATCATGAAGCCTACTAACATGATTTGCAAAGAATGTGTGATGGCTAAACAAAAGAGAAGTTCTTTTCCTAGTAAGAAGTTTACATCTGCAGAAAAGTTGGAGATTGTTCGTACAGATTTGAACGGTCCTACCAAGACTAGAGGATTCTATGGAGAAAGGTATTTTATGATTCTTGTTGATGATTTTACAAGAATTATGTGGATTACATTTCTTAAAGAAAAGTCTGAAGCATTTGATAAGTTTAAGATTGTTAAGAATAAAGTTGAGAATGAATCTAGAATGAAGATTAAATATTTGAGATCTGATAGAGGTGGAGAATTTACTTCTAGAGAGTTTAACACCTTTTGTGAAGAAAATAGCATTAAGAGATAGTTCTCAACCCTTATAACACCTGAAGAGAATGGTATTGCAGGAAGAAGGAACAGATCAATGACTGAAGCAGCAAGAGCTATGTTATTTGAGAGTGATTTGGTGAAGATATTTTGGAGTGAAGTAGTGAACATAGAAGTGTATACAATGAACAAAGTACATATCAGAGTAGACACGGACAAGACACCCTATGAATTATGTTTTGGACATGCACCCTCAGTTAAGTATTTTAGAATTTTTGGAAGAAAATGTTATATAAAGAGAGATGATGATATTGGAAAGTTTGATCCTAGAAGTGATGAAGGTATATTTCTTGGATATTCTTTGAAAAGAAAAGCCTATAGATGTTACAATAAAAGAACTAAGACTATTTTTGAAAGCACAAATGTTAAAGTTGATGAAAAGTTCAAAATTTAGGAAAGATTGCTTGATTATGAATCAGATGAAGAAGCTCATCCTAAACCTAACACTGGATCTACTAAATTATTTTATGAGACTGATAGTGATTTGTTGAATGAAAGCCATAGTGAAGTCATTGAAAAACCTACACCTGAAGTGAGATCTGAGATAGTGACACCTAGCAAGAGTTTGTTAAGAAATCATCCTATTGGACAAATTATTGGAAGCATCAAAAGAGGAGTTCTAACTCAGAATAAGGTACAAGAATAGTTATGTTTGATTTCTCAAATTGAACCTAAAACTACTAGTGAAGCTTGTGAAGATGAAAGCTGGACTAATGCTATAAAAGAAGAACTAGATCAGATTGAAAAGAACAAGACATGGGAATTGGTCCCTAGACCTAAAGACAAGAATGTTATTGGAACTAAATGGGTATTCAGAAAGAAGATGAATGAACAAGGAGAAGTACTAAGAAACAAAGCAAGATTGGTATGTAAGGGACACTCACAGCAAGAAGGAATTGACTATGAAGAAACCTTTGCACCTATTGCAAGAATTGAAGCAGTAAGAATGTTTTTGGCTTATGCAGCTTATAAGAAGTTTAAAGTATATCATATGGATGTGAAGTCAACATGTTTTAATGGAGAATTGGAAGAAGTTTACATTGAGTAGCCTGAAGGTTTTCCTTTGACTCAAGAAGGAGACATGGTATGTAAATTGAAGAAAGCTTTATATGGAGTAAAACAAGCACCTAGAATTTGGTATGCAAGATTGGAGAAGTATTTGTTAAAGTTGGGATTTACAAAAAGAACAACTAATAGCAATCTGTACATAAAAGAAAATTGAAAATGGTTTGTTGGTTATAGTTATTTTTGTTGATGACATTATTTTTGGAGGAGAAGATGAAGCTAGTGAAAAATTTGCCGATGAAATGAAGAATGAATTTGAGATGAGTATGATTGATGAAATGAAATAATTTTTGGGATTACAAATAACACAGAACAATGATGGTATCTTTGTAAGTCAAAACAAGTACTTGAATGACTTGTTGAAAAGATTTGGAATGGAGAATTGTAAACCAGTTGGAGCACCTATGGTAACTGGACATAAGTTATCTAGCACAGATGAGACGACTGTAGTGGAACAGAAGAAATATAGATCTATGATTGGAGGATTGCAGTATTTGACACATAGAAGACCTGATATAGCACATTCAGTTGGAATTGTGGCAAGATTTCAAGCTAAACTTAGAGAATCACATTATGCAGTAGTAAAGAGGATACTGAGATATTTAAGAGGCACAATGGACTATGGATTGTGGTATGAAAAATCTGATGATTTTACCCTATGTGCATATACAGATGCTGATTGGGGAGGCAGTGTTGATAATAAGAAAAGCACTAGTGGTGGAGCATTTTTCCTTGGAGGAAGATTGGTTTCTTGGCTAAGCAAGAAGCAAAATTGTATGTCACAAAGAACATTAGAAGTAGAATATGTAACAGTAGCAAACAATTGTAACCAAATAATTTGGATGAAGCAAATGCTGAAGGATATTGGAATAAAGTTTGTTGAACCTATTGTCATACATTGTGACAACACCAGCATAGTTAGTATGTCTAAGAACCCTGTATTACATTCTAAGACAAAGCATATAGAGATCAAGTATCATTTTGTAAGAGAGAAATTTGCTGAGAAAGAAGTCAGACTTGAGTACATAAGTATAAAGGAGCAAATAGAAGATATATTTACAAATCCTTTTCCTAAGGATACATTTGATTATTTGAGAGGTATGCTTGGGGTTATGCCCCAGCCTACTTTTGAGAAGTGATGTAGTTGGTTGCATCTGTCTAGTGGTATATGAGCCTTATCTTTCTTCTAGACTGGATGTTGGTACTTCCTCTATGGGGGAGTATGTGTATTTGAGTTGAGTCATGAGGACTCTAGTGAATGCATTTTTTGAATAGTGCCTTTTGACATTGGAGTTTTTGTTGACATAATGATGAAATTTATGTCATTGATGTCAATGGGGGAGAAGTGTACTTTAAAAAAACTATTTGTATGATCTAAATAGGAAAGCAAAGCAAGATTTGATTGATGAAGAGGACTTGAAGCAATAGTGTTGTAGTATTGGATTTTTTGGAACATTGGATGTTTTTTTAATCTATGTTGCCATCAATGCCAATGGGAGAGATTGTTAGGAATGAATGCTAAATGTTTGGCAGCCATTTTGTAGTAGTTTTTGTTGCATTCATGACTATGATTGCCATTGATATCAACACAATTATTTACTAGAGACTTGCAGAGAAGCAGACAGAGTTTAAATTAGCGCACATGGGATATTGCAATTGGAGATATGCAATGTTGAGGATATAATATTTGATATGTTATATGTCTATGGTTAAGAGCAAAGATAGTAATTTAGTTATTCGTGAAAGTTATGAGCATTTTGGTGGAAGTAGTATTTAGGAAGTGTTCCTGAGTAGCGGTTTGTGGAAATCGGATGATATCTCCTAATTGGGACAGAATCTACTTTTGTGTAGTTAAAGGGAAGTTGAAGAAACATTAATAGTGACATGGACAATAGCACAAACTTTTAGGTCACATGAGTGAAGATTTATTATAATTGGAAGCCAACAGTTTTGTGTATTTTGATGCAGTGTGTGGAAACTTTTATTTTGTAATTGTATGCCAACTCATTTGTAATTATTTGAGTGTGGTATAAAGGAAGGAATGTTTATACTTTTTGATATAGATGAGGATATGAGTGGATGAATATGAAGTGAAGAAAAGAGCTAAATGTGTGTTTTCTGACTTTCAATCACCCATTTTTTTTGGCAATATTGGAGTCATATGGTCATGTCAAGTCGGTCTAGTCATGTTAATGTCTAGGTCTAGATTTCCTCCAAGATAGGAAATCTTTGCCGGGTTTCCCTTCAATTTGCCTTCATTTTTTAGCTGGCTGGGTTGTTTTAAGGTCTCATTATTTGGGTAGGATGTAGCTCCCAATCCGGAAAAGATTATGGTGCTCCAATTGATGTTCTTTTCAAAGTAGAATGATGCTTGAAAGCTGTGATCTAAAAATGTTTACAATATATCAGAGGAAAGATTCTTCATGTAACGGAAACAATAACAGAGCCATTACTGAAATATCTAGATTCTATTCTCTTTAACAGGGTTCAACTCTGATCAGAAAGATTCATTTTATTTCTCAGTTAATCAAAAGGTTAATATTCAGTATGGTTAATGATCGGTCAGAATCTACGGCTGTCATTATTTCGCATAAAAAAGTTACATGATGTTTATTTTATGCGAAATAATGACAAGGTGCCACCTGTCCCAGTAGGCCCATTTTTTTTGGTATCACTTTATAACTGAGGTGACGTACGTGACTGGTCAAATAAATTGATGTGGCTGTCATGTGATCGCATAAACCAAATATGAGTTATGCGATCATGAGACAAAATAAGTTACCGAAGATGCTTGGCGGTAAAGTGGGATCCTTCCATGTGTCCAGGTGGGGCTACATGTTCTTGTATGTTTGCAAGCGTATTGGCAGATTCTTGATCTATGATCACCATTTTTCCTTGGTGCTATTGAAGATTCTTACAGGTAATGCAGGATTACACCATGTGTTCATGTGGGCCCATTTTATTAAAAAGAAATATTATATCATGCACCAATCATAGAGCGGTCGCATGATCACATGGATTAAAATATTGCTATGTGATCATGCGACAATGGAGTTTGCATAGGTGAATGTGCTCTACTAGGACCCACGTATGCTAATAGCATAGATGCGATAATGAAAAGTTATAAGTCCAAGCCCGATGAGGATAGTATTAAATATTATTTCATGCGCCAATGATAAAGCGGTCGCATGATCATGTGAATAAAATAACACTCTTGCGATCATGTGACAATGGAGGACCAGGTGGGACCTAAGTCAATGGACTTACCTATGGTGGAATAAAGGAATGCATCTGACGGTCCTCGCAAAATCACAACCCCTGCCAAATGCTTTTGTGAACTTGTGAGATTCGTCCATGTGTCAGGTGGGGCCAAGAAAAGTTTGTCCACTCGATAAGAATATGTCAGGTGGGACCCGAGACTTAAGGAAAATAAAGAAATTAAAAAGCCAATGTAATCCAATAGAGTTTGTATTCTTGCTTAAAAAAAAAGATCAAAAGATAGGATTTTTAATTGTTGTAAATAAATAAGTCGAAGGTGACTAAGAATCGAAAGGGATATTGATGATAGATCTCTCGACTGAGGTCACAGGTAGGAAAAGAATGAAGAATATAATCCTAACAATGTTGTATGTTGTAGCTTGTGGTCCAGAAGATCCAACATGAGTTGCCATAGGTGGTGGTAGACATAAAAGCTATAAGATCATGCCAGATATTTCTGAGACATTCAAAGAAGGTTGAGTACAGTTGTAGATCAAATTGACTATTGTTTGAAAGATAGTTTGACTTTGAGAAGCCTAATGGATTTGACTTGCCAGATGCTATTAAAAAGGAGATGAAGGAATCAGATTGAAGCATCATAATTATAATGTCTTTTCTTATTCTCATGTCAGTGATTGGCTTTTCAAATTCTATTATCGAGATGATCTCTCTTTCTGCCTTGTCTTTTTGAATTTTGGAAGATGAATCATTTCTTGTAAGCATTGTATAAATACTGTGAAGAAAATGAATGAAGGGGTCAGAAAACTTGTAAGGGTAGCATAAGTGATTCCATTTACTTTTCTGGGTTTTCATGTTTGTTGAACCAGTAGTTTTCATTTGCATGTGAATAGACATGACAGTTATATATGAAGCTATAATTGCTTGCTGGATTCCATTTCATGTTTGTAATTGTAGTGAAAGTAATTCCATTTACCTTTCATGTATGATTCTTCTCCTATTCACCCTGGTATTTAGATGCATCTGAATGGAAAGTACAATTGTATATGGAATTGTGATTCCTACTTGGATTCCATTTCATGTTAGTAATTGCAGCATAAGTAATTCCATTTACTGTCCATGTATAATTCTGCTTCTATTCTCCTCAATAGATTATGCATTCTTAGAATAGATAGCTTTAGTTAGAAGATAGTCTTTATGATAATCTGTGATCAACATTCCATTAGGGATTATAGGTTATCGACTTTATCCTTTCCTGAATTGTTTGTGCCTACAAACAATTTCATTAAAACTCATAAGGAATAATCTAATGATCAATAAAAAGACACATTCATTGAAGATCAAACACAATCAGGGAGCTGTACTTGTTAATTTAGAGGGTAGTGATTGTAAACATACACTGACCCATTTGTTGGTGACATCCTTTTGTTCTCTCACCTTGGGTGTTAAGAAGAGTCAGAGATAATAAATCTAACGGGAGGACAAATTGTTAACCAACAGTTTTTGGCGACTCTGCTGGGGAGAACTTTAGAAAGAAGAAAATATTAAAGTTTTTCTTAGAATTTAGTTTCATTTCCCCTTTCAGTTTCAATTTAGGCAGTCACACAGAATACATGTTTAGCAAATATGGCTATTCCTTGGGGAAATGCTATTGGACCTTTGAATCTTTCAGTAAGTCATGATTTACCAAAAGGTTTTAGAAAAAACTTTCCAAGATTCAATGGTTATGGCTCAATATCTGTAGAACAACATCTGAATGCATTCAATAAAGCATGTAGTGTGGTGAATCCTCAGCATGAAGATGTTGCTATTAGATTGTTTGTAGATAGCCTTGTCGGTGATGCTATAGAGTGGTTCCAAGATTTACCTACAGGATGCATTACCGGATGGGATGATAGGAAATTTTTTTTTGAAGAAAGATATAAGACTGCTAAAGATGCTCAGGTCTTATTGTTACAACTGGCTCAGATAAAGAAGGAACCAACTATCTCTATGAGAGATTTCAATGCCAGATTTAATAAACTAATCAAAAGAATACTTGCTGCCAGTGCATCCACAGGAAATAATTTGAAAAATTTTTACATTAGTTCTATGCCTCCAGAACTTGGTTATCAATTAAGAAGAGCTAATGTAATGGATTTACAAGCTACTCAAACATTGGCTGAAGAAATGGAAGATGATATGTTAGCCTCCAGGAGATGGAAGAAGGAATTTCATGCTGGACCCATGAGCAATATAGTCAGTCCTTCAAATAATACAGAATCTATGTTGCAGAAGTTATCTAATGAGATAAATGCATTTAAAAGATAGATTACTACATCAGCTAATTCATTTTATCAGCCTTACCAAGAAAGATCAAGACATCAGGGTAGAAATAAGAATTCATAAAGATTAGCTATTGAAGCTCCTCCCAAAGGACATAATTCTCATGCCTTTCATCTCAGAAAAAATCATGAAGAAAAAGAGCAAAACTTTGAGTATCTAGAAAATGAAGATTATCATGCTCCTCATAGCAACTCCGTAAACTTTTATTGTGGGTATGAGACAGATTTAGAAGATGGAGATGATTGTTTTGCTACTATGGAGGAACCTCAGTTAACTATGATGACTAGAGGACAGAAGGTTGATGAACAAACCTCTGATGATGTTCCTGCTAAAGATCAAGTATCTTCTTACAAGGTGGATGAAAGTAATGATGGATTACCTTGGATGAATGACTAGCAAAAAGAACTATTCTAGCCTATGGAGATTCTTGAAGATCAAGAAGAAAAGGCAAATAGAATTGAAAAAGAAAATGTATCTAGGTTTCCTTTTCCTTGTGTTGATGAAAGATGTGTGAGTGAAAAGGCTGAGATATTTTTTGTCAATCATCTTATTGAAAATGTTGATAAAGAAATTGATGCAACAATAGATTTTGAACAAGAATTTTCAGTGGCTAATGAAGTACTGTAGCAAGACAGAGAAATAGATGAAGATTTTTCTAGTCTTGAAATAAAAGTTGATCAATTCATGATGCCAACCACATGTGATTCTTCTATAGTCAATTCAGTTATTGAAGTTCTAAATCTAGATGAACATCTTGAAGGTTTAACAATTAAAACAAATGAAGAAGATTTTTTGATCCTAGAAGAGTCCGTGAGTAATGGAGATGCTTTTTGTTTCAGCTCTGGTTTGAAATCAGAAGTTAGTAGTGGCAGTGCTTGCAAACAGTATGATGCTTTTCCACTTCTAAAGGATTTGCAATGTTCTAATTTTATTAATCCTGATGTGAAAGTTGATATCTCTACTAAGGATAATAACAGAACAAATAGAGGTGATAATGTTGAAAGAGTTGAATTGAATTATATTCTAGTAGTACATTCAAAATATGTTGAATACCCTCTTCCATCACAGAAAGTTGAATGTGCAAGAAAGGATGTATATGGAAGCATAGATAAATCAGAGATCTATAATGAGGCATGGCTATTTGGAAAGGTCCTGTGGGTCATCATGTTGCAGATAGCTCTTGGACTCAAGTTCAATAATGAAGGAGTAGCCAAAGGTTACCAATGCTTCTTCAAGTTGGTGGAGCATCTTCCTCTATTCAGGAAAGGTTCATACTTCTCTCTCCCTATAAATGGCCACATATGAATCTTTCTTTTCTCTTGGTCTTGTTGGTGAGGTCTCCTCACCTTTTTATAAATAGGTTTTCTTTCCAATTTTGGTGTGTCTAGTGTAGCCTTTCCTTGCTTAGTTAGTTGTTATTTTCTCCTGCTTTGTTTCAGTCTGCCCTGCTCCCCTGCGCCCTCCCTATATGTAGCTACTCATTGTTCTCTTTGGTCTAGACTTCACAACCCAATGCATAAGGCACTTATCTCACCAGAGAAGCTGAATTCTTCATGCACCTTGCAGTACATGATCCCCTAGTCTGAGCCAGCTATTGTCTGACTTTTAGTCACCCCTTTTTTCTCGCAATATTGGAGTCATATGGTCATGTCAAGTCGGTCTAGTCATGTTAATGTCTAGGTCTAGATTTCCTCTAAGATAGGAAATCTTTACCAGGTTTCCCTTCAATTTTCCTTCATGTTTTAGCTGGGTGGGTTGTTTTAAGGTCTCATTATTTGGGTAGGATGTAGCTCCCAATCTAGCAAAGATTATGGTGCTCCAATTGATGTTCTTTTCAAAGTAGAATGATGCTTGAAAGTCGTGATCTACAGATGTTTACAATATATCAAAGGAAAGATTCTTCATGTAACGGAAACAATAACAGAGCCAGTATTGAAATATTTGGATTCCATTCTCTTTAACAGGGTGCAACTCTGATCAGAAAGATCCATTTTGTTTCTCAATTTATCAAAAGGTTAACGTTCAGTATGGTTAATGATCGGTCAGAATCTACGGTTGTCATTATTTCACATAAAAAAGTTACACGATGTTTATTTCATGCGAAATAACGACAAGGTGCCACCTATCCCAGCGGGCCCATTTTTTTTGGTATCACTTTATAACTAAGGTGACGCACGTGACTGGTCAAATAAATTGATGAGGTTGTTGTGTGATCACATAAACCAAATATATGTTATGCAATCATGCGACAATGTAAGTCCCCAAAGATGCTTGGTGGTAAAGTGGGATCCTTCCATGTGTCCAGGTGGGGCCGCATGTTCTTGTATGTTTGCAAGTGTATTGGTAGATTCTTGATCTATGATCACCATTTTTCCTTTATGTTGTTGAAGATTATTACAAGCAATGCAGGATTATGCCATGTGTTCATGTGGGCCCATTTTATTAAAAAGAAATATTATATCGTGCACCAATCATAGAGCGGTCACATGATCACATGGATTAAAATATTGCTATGTGATCATGCGACAATGGAGTTCAGGCAGGTGAATCCACTCTACTGGGACCCATGTATGCTAATAGCATAGATGTGATAATGAAAAGTTATAAGTCTGAGCCTGATGAGGATAGTATTAAATATTATTTCATGTGCCAATGATAAAGCAATCTCATGATCACATGAATAAAATAACACTCTTGCGATCATGTGACAATGGAGGACTAGGTGGGACCTGAGTCAATGGACTTACCTATGGTGGGATAAAGGAACGCATCTGATGGTCCTCGCAAAATTGAGACCCCTGCCAAATGCTTTTGCGAACTTGCAAGATTTGTCCATGTGTCAGGTGGGGCCAAGAAATTTTTTTTTGCCTGATAAGAAGCTATTGGGTGGGACCCGAGACTTAAGGAAAATAAAGAAATTAAAAATTCAATGTAATCCAATGGAATTTGTATTCTCGCTTAAAAAAAAAGATCAAAAGATAGGATTTTCAATTGTCATAAATAAATAAGTTGAAGGTAACTAAGAACCAAAGGGGATATTGATGATAGATCTCTCGACTGAGGTCACAGGTAGGAAAAGAATGAATAATATCATCCTAACAATGTTGTATGCTATAGCTTGTGGTCCAGAAGATCCAACATGAGTTGCCACAGGTGGTGGTAGTGATAAAAGCTATAAGATCATGCCAAATATTTCTTAGACATTCAAAGAAGGTTGAGTACAGTTGCAAATTAGATTGACTATTGTTTGAAAGATAGTTTGACTCCGAGAAGCCCAATGGATTTGACTTGCCAGATGCTATTAAAAAGGAGATGAAGGAATTAGATTGAAGCATCACAATTATAATGTCTTTTCTTATTCTCATGTCAGTGATTGGCTTTTCAAATTCTATTATCGAGATGATCTCTCTTTCTGCCTTGTCTTTTTGAATTCTAGAAGATGAATCATTTCTTGTAAGCATTGTATAAATACTATGAAGAAAATGAATGAAGGGGTCAGAAAACTTTTAAGGGTAGCATAAGTGATTCCATTGACTTTGTTGTGTTTTCATGTTTGTTGAGCCAGTAGTTTTCATTTGCATGTGAATAGACAGGACAGTTATATATGAAGTTGTAATTGCTTGCTGGATTCCATTTCATGTTTGTAATTGCAGTGAAAGTAATTCCATTTACCTTTCATGTATGATTATTCTCCTATTCACCCTAGTATTTAGATGCATCTGAATGGAAAGTACAATTGTATATGGAATTGTGATTCCTTCTTGGATTCCATTTCATGTTAGTAATTGCAGCATAAGTAATTCCATTTATTGTCCATGTATAATTCTGCTTCTATTCTCCTCAATAGATTATGCATTTTTAGAATAGATAGGTTTAGTTAGAAGATAGTCTTTATGATAATCTGTGATCAACATTCCATTAGGGATTATAGGTTATCCACTTTATCCTTTCCTGAATTGTTTGTGCCTACAAACAATTTGGTTAAAAATCATAAGGAATAATCTGATGATCAATAAAAAGACACATTCATTGAAGATCAAACACAATCAGGGAGCTGTACCTATTAATTCAGAGGGTAGTGATTGTAAACATACACTGACCCATTTGTTGGTGACATCCTTTTGTTCTCTCACCTTGGGTGTTAAGAAGAGTCAGAGATAATAAATCTAACAGGAGGACAAACTGTTAACCAACAATGTGAAAGTGAATTTTTGAAGAAAGACATGCAAATTATAGAGATCTGAAATTGAGATCTGGTGTAACAATGAGTGTGGTTTGGTATAGTCTGAGAAGAGTTAACATATTATTCTGTTGAGTAATACAAAGATTATTTGGACAGTGTGTTCACTAATCTTACCCTGAAGCTATTTGGGTAGTGGGTCCTTCTATCTTCCATAACTCTTAACACGGTTAGAATCTTTTAACAGGGATTCAAAATCTCCTAACATGGATTCATATGTACTAAATGTATTTCATAAGACTCCTAAAAAATTCCATCCTTTCACAAGGAATATTCATATCAGTGCATCTTTTGTGGGCATCATTCCCACCAGGGTTTACTCTTTGATCAAGAGGTTCTCTAGTCAACATATCTTGTGTCATTGTGTTATTGTGTATGAATATATTTCTATGGTTGGTAATTATATTTCTTACATGGTTTAATGTTATTAAAGATGATAAAAGTTATAATTATCTGATAACTGATTCACCCCCCTCTCTTAGTTATCTTGGTGGACTTTACTTTCTAATAGTATTAATCTCCACCATGAAGCATATTGTATCCTTATACATCTCTACAATACTCTCAAGAATCATGTACCTCATCTACATCCTTGCTCTGAAGGTCTTCAATTCCAAAGTGATGTAATCTCTGAGTGTGCTTTCTATGGATTCCTTGTTTGATATCTATGGCATTGTAGGAATGGACTTGTCTAGATACAAATCTGACACTTTACCAACTATATGAAGGTACATATAGATGATTTGTGATGCAAACCTAAATACCTTAGTCTTGTCATGTTTGATAGCTTTGATATTGTCTATCAACTATGCGTGCAAGATCTCACACAAGTTGAACTCTCCATCTTCTTGCACAAGACAGATGGCTACTAGAATAGTGCCTACAAACACACTATTCACCCTGCTTGTATGATGAAATTTGTAACCCAATATCATTGATATCAACTTGAAGTCTAGTTTCTCTATAGGCTTAATGGTCATGCCACACATATCACTTCTAGATTTACACACTTGCTCCACCATATTCCTGAAATCCTTACCCATAGGAAGGATGGTGCCTATCTTAGAAAGGCTTGTCATCTCATGAATTAAGTCTCCTATGATTCTTACTAGTACATCTCCAATCCAAAACAAATCATCATGGATTCTGCTCAACAATATCTTTATCCATTTAGTTTCATAGAATTCATATGTCATGGCATATTCAACAATGGGGTGATTAGTCCATTTGGTCTATTCATCCATGAATGTTTTGTCTAGTTTTAACATTGTGTCCATGTGCACCCTTAATCTATCTAGTCCAAAAGGTTCCTTCTTACAATAGATGTAAGCCCTTATGTCTTCTACATGCGTGACGCCCATCGGAGTGCAGGAAAATGCTCCCTCTAAATCATCTAGGGTTGATTTAAATAGGTGCCTCTTGAAAACATACCTCTTCTTCTCAGCAACATAAAAAATAATAGGGGTGACCATGACTTACTTGATATTCTCTTTCCAAATGATCTCTGAGATGTTCTGATGGATTTTGAATAGGCACAATGAACTAGGGTTTCTTGAAACTGATCAAATGCACTGCAAACACTGATAATTTAATCTCCAAATCTTCACAACAACTTCCAAGTTTCAATATGCTCTCTAATAACTCTGAATATGAATGCAATGAGTGAACACACAACTTTCTATGTACTTAAAGTAAGAAATTCACCATTAATGCAACTCGTGTAAACTAGGCTGTCACTTCAAATTTTCAAACTTGAGTTTCACTAACAATCAGCATGTTCTCTCTTGCACAAAGGTTCCTATACACTCCAATAGCTTAATTCCAAAGGCACATACTCTAAGGATGAGTATACCACCCACATAGGGGTCTAGAGCTAAATTAGCTCCCCCTATGACCCTGAGGTCCATTCATGCAGATGTAGAGGGTGCATTCACTAGGGATGCATCTAATACATTCTCATCAACATTGTCCTTCTTTCCATCTGACCAAATCAAGCTTGCATCTTCTGAGGCCTTCACAAACTTGACTTCTTCTTTATGATCCAAATCTGGTTCTTTGACCTTTTTAGGGCTTTCCTGAAGATGCATCCTTGATCTATAAAACTTTCAGATATGTCCAGCCTTGTTACAAGTGTGAAAAATCATTGGAGTTTTATTATTCCTTGGTGCATTGACATGAGTCACCATTCTGCATGTTCTAGCTGAGTGACCATTATAGTTACATATCTAACATGTAACATTCTGAGAACTTCTAACATTTTTCTAATTTTGATTTCTTTGATCTTGCTGAAACCTATTCTTGTTACTAGTCTTGCAATTCATAGCTTTATGACTAAATCTATTGCATGAAAAATAGTATCCATTAAAAGGTTTTACCTCTGTAAAGTTTCTTGCAATGTGTACATGCTTGTTACAAGCAAAACAAGTGCATTCTACTTGCTTGCACTCATTCCTAGGAGGACCACCATTGTCTTTTGTTTGATCTTCAGTCTTCTCATCATTAGTAGAGTTCTTTTGTGACTCCTTTCTTACTCACATATTGTCTATCTAAATTTGTGCTTCATTTTATCTAATGCGGCTAGTGTCTCCTTTGATTTTTCTTGCATACAACTATGATTCTACCAACTTAGCACTGGTGTGTAATTTGTCAATATGATCCTTTGACTTCTTCAATTTAGATTCCAAGCTTTCTTTGATATTCTTTAGCTACAAGATTTCTAAGTTAGCTTCCCTTATTTCTTCATTGAGTTGAAGGTTCTCCTTGACTTGTTCATTGTAGACATCTTGATTGTTCATTAGTTTGTCATCAAATTCTTCAAGCTGACTTAACAAGGATGCATTTTCTTCACTCAAATTCTTGACTTTTTCTTCAAGTTCACTACTAGAGTGTCCTTTCAAATCCTTTCTTAGTCTCTTGATAACTAATTGAGCATCACTAAATTTTTCTTTTAGTTCTTCAATTTCTCTTTCTGAATTGTCCAGATCTTCAAGAGCGGCTTCAAGATTTTTCTTCAGATGTCTCATATATTCTTTGTCCATGATCTCCTCAAGTGGTTAAACTTCTTTTTTGAGGACCAAAGCTCTAATACCAATTTTTAGGAATGAGAACACTGAGAGGGGGGGTTGAATTAGTGTTCATTGTATTTTAACTTTTCACTTTAATCTGAATACTAAATTATAAATGCTTAACTACTAAATTAAACATTCACATAATCATGAAACACACAATCAACACATGACACCAATATGGTTACGGGGAAACCCAAATAGGTAAAAACCCTGGTGGGACTTGATACCCACTAATATTTTGCACTAGTGTATTGCGATCCTTGTTAGAAGATCCTTTACCCTATTAGGAGTATCTTTACAATACTTTAAGTACAGTAGACCTTGTTAAGGGTTAGACCCTATTAGGAGTCTTTTGCAATGATCCATGTTAGGGGAGTGGACTCATTGTCCTAGAGCTCACTGGTCAAATGATGAAGGATACAACCTTCTAAATTAGATACACACTATATCTGTAGGTGAACTATTCAATGTGACATCACTTGTCAGATCAGTTCCTTTGGTGCACTAATGCTTTGACCTCTAGCAAAGCTCTAATACATCTTCTGTTGACTTCGCATACCTCTACTCTACTTAACACAACTAGTCAGAAGGATTTGTATGGACTAAATATTGATCTATAATCTACAATTGAAGTTGTATTAATGTAGGTCATTTACTATTACATATTTAACCATTGTATGCAGTCAAAATCTCTTAACCGAGTGGACTCTAAAAGTCTTATGATGTATCATTCATAGAATGAACATTATTATCTTGTCAACCCCATAATGAATGCTAGTTGGATGATAACTTCTAGTCTAAAATCCTCTAACAAGGTCATGCCTAAAAGTGTGTTTGTAAACCTTTAACAGGGTTGGGTCTTAACTGACCTCACTTCAGAAGAGTGAACAATTTTGGGTTGCCGGTCCCAGGTGGTTTTTCCCTTTACAAGGTTTCCACGTTAAATCTCTTGTGTTATGTGTTGATTGTGATATTTTTTTATTATCATACTTTGCATGTTACATGTTAGATTTGATCAATAACTATTATAGTATTTGACTGGTAATTGGTAAAAGCACAGACAATGAAAGTATTTATTGTTTACCAAGGAGAAAAAATTGAAGAAATTTTTTTGAATTATACATTTTGTTTTGGGACACTGGATAACTGATTCACCCCCCTCTCAGTTATTCTAACAATTGGTATTAGAGCATTGGTTGCTTAGAATAGAGTTTTAAGGACTTAAGAAAAAAGGTCTCAAGATGTATAAGAGTGAAGTACCAAAGCAAAACAAAGAGAACTTTGTAGTATGGCAAAGCAGGATGAAGCTGCACATATCTTGAATTGGGAATTCTACACTAGATCTGATGGAGAATGGCTACAAACAACTGCCCACTAGTCCCTTAACTCTTGATCAACTGAGGGATAGGCATGAACATAATATCACCATGATGGAACTTTCTGCCTCCTATACTAATGTCAAATTTGAAGACATCAAGGGTTGTGATACTGCTAAGAAGATGTGGGACAAGTTAAATCTGATATATAGTGGAGATTTGAATGTTAAAAGAGCCTGAGCTGAAAGCCTAAGAGGTAGATTTGATGATATGAGAATGAAAGAAGGTGAGAACATTGTACAATAATCAAATAGACTAAAAGAGGTGGTACCTACTATTAGAGCATCTGATGGAGTGATTGATGATGAAATAATGATAAGCAAGATTCTCAGAACTTTGCTGCTAGTTTATGCAATCAGGATCTCTGCAATTCATGAAATAAGAGCTACATCCAACCTTACTCTTGACACTCTAATTGGTAAACTTAGGAATTTTGAATTAAACAACTTTGATAATAGTGTTGTTCCTTTTTTTGAATCCACTTTCATGTCTTTTTTGAAGATTGGAAAGTCTAGCAGGAATAGTAAGAATTATGATAGTGATAGTAATACCGATGATGAACTTGATGAGCTTGAAGCTCTTATGGCTAGAAGATTTCCCAAAGGAAAAGGAAGGTATATAGGTTAGCTACCTTTGGCATGCTTTAATTGTAAAGAAGTTAGTCACATCACTACTAGATGTCCTTAGAAGAAAGATGATGATAGAACCAAAGACCAATCTAAAGGAAGCTATGGGAGAAGAGTCAATAGAGGTTACCAACACAACAACAGAGACAACCGAGATGAAAAATACAAAAAGGTATGTTACATAGCCAAAGATATTGAAACTAAATCTGATTCTGATGATGATATAGAAGTTGTATTTGTTTCTATGAAGGATGACTCAGAGGAAGAAGAGAAACATGAAGAGACAACAATGATCTCTAAAGTAAGCAAAAATGATACATGGATCATAGATAGTGGTTGTACACATCATATCACTGGTGATGTAGAGAATTTTGATCATCTTGTTGAATATAATGGAGGATCTATGAGAATGGGAAATGATGCACCTTGTATGGTAAGAGGTAAAGGTTCACTGATGATTAATGACAAAATACAATGTGAAAATGCATACTGGGTAGATGGATTGAACTATAATCTATTAAGTGTGGCTCAGCTGAACAATTCAAGCCATCGACTAGATTTTGAGAGAAAAAAGGTAAAGATCTATGATGATGAAGACTTGTCAAAACTGGTACACAATCCAGACGTAATCTATTCTATCTTGATATGGATTAGTCTTCTTGTTTGCTAATAAAGGATGAAGATGCTTGGTTGTGGCATAGAAGGTTATGCCATGTGAACTTTGACAACATCATCAAGATTAGTAAAAAGAAAAGAGTTAGAGGAATCCCTAACTTGACAAAACCTAATCATGCCATGTGCCATGAATGTCAGAAAGGTAAGATGACTAAGTCTAGTTCTAAAAGTAAAGACTACTCAACAAAGAAGATGCTTGAGTTGGTTCATACTGACCTATGTGGTCCTATGAGAACTCAGAGCTTTTTTGGTGATAGATATTTTATTCTTTTTGTTGATGACCATACTAGAATGATGACTGTTATGTTCCTGAAAGAGAAATCTAAAGCCTTTAAAATGTTTAAGTGGTATAAAGCTAAGGTAGAGAAAGAGACTGGAAAAGAAATAAAATGTCTAAGATCTAATAGAGGAGGTGAATTTATCTCTGATGAATTTACTAATTTTTGTAATGAGCATGGAATTAAAAGATAGGTCTCTGCACTAAGGACACCTCAGTAAAATGGCATTGCTAAAAGAAGGAATAGGTCTATAATTGACTATGCTAGAACATTGATGATATAGAAGAATATTGCTCAGACATATTGGAGGGAAGCTATCTGTACAGCTATGTATGTTCTTAACCAAGTACAACTGAAGAAGGACACCAACCAAACACCTTATGAGCTATGGTTTGGACACAAACCTACTATAAGTTATTTTAGAATTTTTGGAAGTAAATGCTTTATTTTGAAAGATGAAAGAAATGGCAAATTTGAGTCTAAAGGAGATGAAGGGATATTTCTGGGATATTCCTCTACAAGTAAAGCATATAAATGTTTGAATAAGGTTACACATAAGATAGTTGAAAGTACTAATTTTTGTGTTGATGAGTTTGATGACAAGAACATAGAGGAAAGTACAAAGGAATTGGAAGACTATGACACATTCACTTACATTGAATATCTAGAGTATCTACCGATGCCACAAGCTATGAAAAATGGTCAAGAGGGAAACAATACAGGACAATAGGAAGCACCAACTGATGAAGACAAGTACTAGCTAGTTTTTTCAGAAGACATCATCTTAAGACACAAATCATTGGAGACAAACATGCTGGAATGCAAACTAGAAGCAAAACAAGACAAGGTATATGTCTAGTTTGTGAATTTGAACCTAAAAATGTGAAAATTGCATTAGATAATGAAGAATGGGTTAATGCAATGGAGGAAATAGAGAAAATAGAGAAGAAAAAAATTGAGTCCTTAGTACCCCAACCTAAAGATAAGAATGTTATCGGTACTAAGTGGATATTCAGGAATAAAATGAGTGAAAATGGTGAAGTCACAAGAAACAAATCTAGATTGGTATGCAAGGGATATGCACAGGAAGAAGGCATTGACTATGGTGAAAAATTTTCACCTATTGCTAGATTGGAAGAAGTTAGAATGCTACTTGCATATGTTGCACAAAAGAAATTCAAATTCTATCAAATGGATGTGAAGTCAGCATTTCTAAATAGTATACTTGAAGAAGAGGTCTACATCGAACAACCTGAAGGATTTGTTGATCCCGACAATAAAGACATGGTATGTAGATTACATAAAGCTTTGTATGGTTTGAAGCAAGCACCTAGAGCATGGTATGAAAGACTGCATGCTTACTTCTTAAGTATTGGATTTGTTAGAACAAGTGAAAACAACAATCTGTATATGAAAGGTGATACTGATGATACTATTATCATTGCTGAAATATTTGTTGATGATATTATTTTTGGAGGTTCAAAAATTGTATGCAAGACATTTGCTGATGAAATGCAAAAGGAATTTGAAATGTCTATGTTCGGAGAGATTAAGTTCTTTCTTAGACTAAAAGTGATTTAGTAGAGTGATGGAATATTCATCACACAATCTAAATACATAAAGGAACTACTAAATACATTTGGCATGGAAGATGCTAAACTTGTGGGAACACTGATGGCTACTAGATGCAAATTGACAAAGGAGGATGAAACTATAGAGGTAAATTAGACACTTTACCGATCCATGATTGGTAAGCTATTGTACATAGTTCACAGTAGACCAGATATAGCACATGTTGTGGGCATTGTTGCAAGATTTTTTGCTAATCCTAGAGAATCACATATGATAGCTACAAAAAGGATCTTAAGATACCTGAAGAAAATATAGAATTATGGATTATGGTATCCTAAGGAAGGGAAGTTTGAACTGAAAGTTTACACCGATGTTGATTGGGCTGGAAATGTGGATGATAGAAAAAGCACCACCAGAGGATTATTTTTCTTTGGTGAAAGACTTGTAACCTAGACAAGTAAAAAGTAGGCTTGTATTTCTTAGTCTACAGTTGAAGCAGAGTATGTTGTTGCTGCTACTAACCTATTGAATGAGGTAATCACTAACTCGATGATTATTTATTATGACAACACTAGTGCTATTAATATTTCAAAGAATCTTGTGATGCACTCTAAGACAAAGCATATATCTATTAAGTATCATTACTTAAGAGAACAAGTGAAAGAGAAGCAAGTGAAGTTAGAATTTGTCACATCTAAAGAACAACTTGAAGGTATTTTTACAAAGCCTCTACTGAAGGAAACATTTGAATACTTGAGGACTAGACTTGGGGTCTGTCCCCTATCTACTGGTCACTAAGGTGATTTGGTTGTTGCATCAGCCTACTTTTATCAAAAGATCATTCATGTTGATGCAACATAGTTCACACTTTGAATCATGTTCAAGGTTGTGATTAAGTTTGGAGAACTTAAACCTATTGGAATATCAGTATACAGAGATACAAAGGATGACAGAATTGTCTTTTTATTTGTTTCTTTGGCATTGCTGTCAAAGGGAGAGATAAATAATATGAAAAGGGACAAGCACCAATGAGAACTATCTAAGGGAGAGACAATCTAAATGAGACAGAGTATTGAAGATCAGAAAAAAAATAGAAGTAGGCATAGGACAATTGAAAAGAGAACAACTACAAAATGGTAAAGCTGTATTTATCTGATGCTATTTAGTAACAGAGTGATTAAACATATTAATTCTATTTGACTTACAGCATTTTGTTCGTAAAGTTGTAGAATATATGTTTGGTATGTGTATGGTACATTTCATATTACTTGAGTTGCCATCAATGCCAAAGGGAGAGATTGTTGGACTACAACTAATTTGGAATCTGATTGAAGAATTCATGGTTAAAGATCACTAAGGAGTTGCTGATTAGATATGTAATATGATTAAGTCAATATTATGTTGTCATTGATGTCAACTATCTTGACAACACTTATCTTGTAAGTTACTATACTGAGACATCTGAGGAAAGGTGAAATAGATGAAGAACAGAGAAATCTACATGAGGAAAAGATGTACATGACAGATCAGGATAAGGAATACAATGAGTAACTTGTTGATGAGTCTATGACTTGATGATATTGACTTTATTATGTTGCATTAATCTATGATGAAGTATAGAGCTGAAAGATACAAAGTAGTGTTGTTGGTAAATGAAGCATTTCTAGTATACACAGACAGAGTGTAGTGTATACCAATCACAGTATTAACCAAGCAATGTTTACCAATGCATTTCTTTGTTAACTGAGTAGAACATAATGAACTAAATGATTAGTTTAGCCAATAAGATTGATGAGCTATAAAGTACCTAGAGTTCAGTGTTAGTAAATAATGTTTGTTATGAAGATCGACGACTAACAAAATTAAAGGGAGATCTAATGGAGCAGATTGAAATGTGTTAATGACACATCAGCTGAGAAATTTTGAAGCACAAAAATCTGATGGTGGAGAAGAAAATGATTTACCCATCTATATAAGAGACTAAACTTTCATTATGAAGGATGCCAGAAGAAGTAGAAACTACAAGAATATAGCTTGAACAAGGTTTTCATGTATTCTAATCATATGGGTTAAGTAAGAACTAAGCTACAGAACAATTACCGAGCTACAAAGAGAAATTACTGAGGGATAGTAAGTTGATATAGTATTGAATTTGAAGTGTAATATTGGTCAGAAGGATTTGTATGGACCGAATATTGATCTGTAATCTGCAATTGAAGTTGTATTAAGGTAGGTCATTTACTGTTACATATTTAACCATTGTATACAGTCAAAATCTCTTAACTGAGTGGGCTCTGAAAGTCTTATGATGTATCATTCATAGAATGAACATTATTATCCTATTAACCCCATAGTGAATGCTAGTTGGATGATAACTTCTAGTCTAAAATCCTCTAACAAGGTCACACCTAACAGTGTGTTTGTAAACCTTTAACAGGGTTGGGTCTTAACCGACCTCACTTTAGAAGAGTGAACAATTTTGGGTTGCCATTCCTAGGTGGTTTTCCCCTTTACAGGGTTTCCATGTTAAATCTCTTGTGTTATGTGTTGATTGTGATATTTTTTTTTTATCATACTTTTCATGTTACATGTTAGATTTGATCGGTAATTGTTATAGTATTTGACTGGTAATCAGTAAAAGCACAGACAGTGAAAGTATTTATTATTTACCGAGGAGTAGAAATTGTTTTGAATTATACATTTTGTTTTGGGACACTAGATAACTGATTCATCCCCCTCTCAGTTATTCTAAAAGATGTTTTGAGTCTCTGGTGCTCTGTATGTTATCCAGTCTTCAACACTTAATTGAATTATGATCTTTACACTTAGTGCGCTAACTCCAAACTTGCTATATAACTTTGTTGCCATAATGATAACACTATATCTAGTCATATACCTCAGTATAGACAACTTGACAACACTTCTCTTGTATCACATTATCCCTCATAGATCCCTTAGGAACACATAGATGTCATCCTCTAAACAAGAGATCATTCTAAATTGTATAATCTACAAATTGACTATGGAAATGGTTCTTAGATTCCTTACATACCCTGTATGATTCTGAAAAGTCCTCATCTCCTGCATAAATCTCTTTGAAGCTCTCTATGCCTATGCTTTGTAGCTATACCTCCTAGACTGTCAAGAGTCTCCAACTCAAGGAATCAACCACCTTGTTCAAATGTCCCTTCTTATGCTTTATAGTGAAGGTACAAGCTTGCAAATATTCCATCCACTTGAGATGTCTATTTCTCAACTTCTCCTAAGAGTTAATGAAACTCAAAGCCTTATTATCAGTGTACACCACAAATTATTTAGGTAGAAAATAGTGCCTCCATTTCCTCAAGGATTGCACCAATGCATATAGCTCTAGATCATAAGAAGAATACCTCTTCTTAGCCTCATTCAACTTCTCACTATAGAATGCCACTGGTCTATTCTCTTGGTTCAACACTAATCCAACTACTATGCCACTTACATCACATTCTAAGGTCAATAACTTATCAAAGTGATGCAAAGTGGTCAGCGGAAGCCTTCAAACAGTGAGCAATTGGTAAGTTTTCAATCCCTCAACACCCAAAGTGAAAGGGTCAAGTGCTAAATACCTATCAAAAGTATAATAAAGGGATTTAGAGAAGGTTATCACAACCCTACTATTCAAGGTAACCTAATCACTAGGCTTACCAAAGTCCTAAGCACCCAAGAACAAAAGTTCATCAAGAGGTCTCTTCAACAAAATGAGTAATCAAACCCCATGAAATGGATTATAGGACCAAGGGTGACCTAAAATCACTGTTATGGCCTATTTAGGTCCTATTATTTTAGTTCCAATGGTTCTTTCGTCCAAAAGCAACCCATAGCACTAAGTTGCTTCACAAGCTAAGAATTTGGCTTGTAGCCTTTCCAAACTAGTATTTTGAATCTAGATCAAAATCACTCCAAACAAAGTATGAATTATGTTGAGGATCCAAACACCATTTTAGAACTTATAAAACATACTCAAACACCAAGACTTGAAATTAAATGGAGGTCACTGATTTATCCAATTTTGGAAAGGGCTAATGGGCCTAATTAGGTCTGGTTTGCACTACAAGTGCTTCTTTCTCCAATCCAATGCCAAGATAAATTATGGGATCCTTTTAGGGCATGTATAAGGGCTCCAAATCTAGAATATTGGGTCTTGATGAATCCCCAACTAGTTTTTATCATGGCTGTACTAAGTCACTAGTAGGTGCACATATGGGCCTATACACCTAGGGCTTTGTGGCAAACAAACCTCTGTGTAGAACTCCACCTCTAACCTATATTTTTTGAAATCACATAAACAAGGGTTGAATTCCACCAAGGGGCATCAGATTCCCATGGTGGAATTTGGTCAAAAGATCAAACCCTATCGGAAACCTGTTGGAAACCCTCAATTCGGGCAAGCAAACAAGAAACTCTGATAATTTCTGATTTAGGATGAGTTAGATCATGAAACCTATTTCATTTGAAAGTGGATTGGATAAAAAAACTTATAAACTCAAAATTTCATGCACACCAGTCTCTACCCATCCGTACTAGGGCACTTTTCTTGAAGATTGCAGAGAAGTGGTTGATATTTTATTGATAAATTATCAAATTATATCTTCATATCCTACCACCCACCTGTAAGGGCTTATGTAGGGCACTCCCAATGGTTACATGACCTATTTGAACTAATTAGTCATTTGGGAGTTATGTTTAGCATGTTTGACAACTTTTGAGAAAGTTGCTTGAAAGTTGCATAACAACTTTTAGAGCAACTTTTGCCTAATTTGCAAAATTGCAAATCTAATGACCAAAATTGGTCCTAGCATTAAGATAATGATCCAACATGGATCTAAAACCTTAAAAACATGAAAAATACTAAGATCCTATTATTTTTAGGCCCATTGACCATTTTGACCATAGTTAGCCAGGGGCTTATAATTGTGCCAATCCTGGAACTAGGCCTTACAACTTGGTCTAGGTGCCTAACTAATAACTTCTAGACTAAGTAGAGAGTTTAGGACTCTTATGTGCATTTTTTTATGAGTTTAGAGTAGGTTCTCCTACACCATACTCCCCTTGATTTTTAAAACTCAAGTCCCTACTTGAGGATAACTGCTCCACCGAAGTGCCATGTTGCTTGATTTGATCTTCGGTCAGCCATGTAGCATCTATGTTGGGGATTCCATTCCATTTAACTAAGTACTACATGTACTTCTTAGTTCTAGTCTACTTTAATAGCTTGGTGTATAAAATTTCTTCTATCTCCATGGTTTTCTTTGGGGAAGATCAATAACACAGTATTCATTGTTGATGTTTGTTTCCTCACCTTGTTCATTCATTGCATCTGCTATAGCTTTTTAGATGGTAAGGTCTACAACATTAAATATTGGGGAGATTTGCAAAGTTGGAGGAAGGAAGATTTCATAAGTGTTCTCACCTATTTTGTTGAGTATGCTGCATGGACCCACCTTCTTTATTTGTAGTTTGGAGCATCTAACCTTAGGTAGTCTCTCCTTTCTTAGGAAGGTCCAAACCCTGTCTCCTAGTTTGAAGTGGACCTCTCTTCTTCTTTTATCAGCACTTTCTTTATACTTCAAACTTGACCTTTGTAATGCTTCCTTTACTTGTTGTTGTACCTTTGTGATGAGCTCTACCAATTCTTGGCCTTGAGCACTGATTTTGAAATTAGAGGGGAGTTCCATCAGATCCAATGGTCCCTTGGGGTGCAAACCATAGACTACTTGGAATGGAGTTTTACCGGTTGACCTATTTATAGAGTCATTAAAGGAAAACTCTTCTTAGGGTAGGATTGTATCCCAACTTTGTGAGTATTTCTTGGTTAGGCATCTTAGAAGATTTCCTAGGGACCTATTTACTACCTTAGTCTACCCATCTGTTTGTTGGTGATAGGTAGAGCTATAGGTGAGATTTGTACCCAACTTCTTGAAGAGTGTCCTCCAAAAGTGTCCTTGGAACTTTACATCCCTATCTAATACAATTTTATGAGGTAAGCCATGAATTCTGACTACTTCTTTGAAGAATAGACTGGCTATGTGAGATGCATCATTTGTGCTTTTGCATGGTACAAAATGAACCATTTTGTTGAACCTATCCACTATGACAAAAACACTATCAAATCCTTGCTTGGTTTTAGGTAGTCCCATTACAAAATCCATTGATATGGAATCCCAAGGTCTTGAAGGGATTGGTAAGGGTTGCTAGAGCCCTTGATTTTTGTGATTCCTTTGGCTTGCTGGCAGATTGTGAAAGTTTCTATAAACTTTTTGACATCATTGTTCAACTTAGGCCAAAAGTAACTCCTCTTCACCATGTCTATTGTCTTATCAATGCCAAAGTGACCTCCTAGGCCACCACAATGCTTTTCCCTGATTCTATTTGCTCTCATTGAACATTTTGGTATGCATAATTGTGCTCCCTTGAATAGAAGCCCATTCTAAATTAGATATTCAAAAAAATTAGTGTGATATCTACCCTCCATTTTTGTGCAAATCTAATATACCTCTACAAAATTAGGGTCATCTAGGTACAAGTGTTTGAGGGACTCAATTCCCATACTTTGTAATTGAACTTCTTCAATCAAACCAATCCTCCCACTAAGGGCATCAACAAATTTGTTTTCTACACCCTTTTTATGCTTAATGTTGAAGGTATAGGCTTGCAATTTCTCTACCCATTTCAGATGTCTGATAGAGAGTTTCTCTTGAGAATTTAAGAAAGTTAATGCATGGTTGTCAGTGTATACTAAAAAATCTTTTGGAATCAAATAGTGCCTCCATTTTTTGAGGGCTTGGACCATGGAATAGAGCTCTAGGTCATATGTATAGTTCTTTCTTTTAGCCACATTCAATGTCTCTGAGAAGAAAGCAACTACCTTGCCTTCTTGGCTTAGGACTGCTCCTATAGACAAATTGCTTGCATCTATCTCCACGGTGAAGACTTTGTTGAAATTAGGGAGGACCAAGATAGGGTATTGGGAGACTCTATTCTTCAAGTATTGGAATGCATCATTGGCTTCCTTTGTCCATGCAAACTTATTCTTCTTTCCACCTTTGATTGTTTCAAGCATTGGTGCACACACATGACTAAAATTTTTTATGAACTTCCTATAGAATGTTGCAAGCCCATGGAAACTCCTTACATCACCTTGATTTGTTGGTGAAGGCCAATTAATGATTGCATCAACCTTCTCAGGATCCATCTTGAGGGTACCTTGTGAGATCACAAAACCTAGGAACATAAGTTCTTTCCTCATAAACATGCATTTTTCCAAGCTGATTACCAACTTGTGTTCATGGAGTATTCTTAATACTTGTTCCACATGATCAAGATGGTCTTCCTTACTATGACTAAATATTAGTATGTCATCAAGGTAAAGAAAAACAAATTTTCCAATAAAATCTATGAATATCTCATTCATAAGCCTCATAAAAGTGCTAGGGGAGTTTCTTAAGCCAAAGGGAATTACTAACCATTCAAAAAAACCTTTAGTAGTCTTGAATGTTGTTTTCCATTCATCTCCTAGTTTGATTTTGATTTGATGGTAACTAGACTTTAAGTCTATCTTGGTGAAGTAGCAAGCACCTCCTAGTTGATCCAATAGGTCCTCAATCCTTGGCATGGGGAATCTATACCTTATGGTAATTTTGTTTAGGGCCCTGCTATCAGTGCATAACCTCCATTTTCCATCATTTTTAAGGGCCAAGACTGAAGGTACTCTACAAGGACTGAGACTCTTTTGAATGAGCCCTCTTTCTAACAATTCAACGACCTATTTTGCAATCTTTGCATGCTGCAATGGTGTCATTTTATATGGTGCCTTATTAGGTAGGGATGAGCCTAGTATGAGGTCTATTTGATGACTGATGTCCCTAATGGGAGGGAGGCTAGTGGGCAGGTCACTAACGGTGACATCTTTATACTTTTGTGGTAGTTCCATGACTTCCTTTGGTATGGGCTCTTTTTTATTAAACCTGATGTTATCTTTGGGCTTTGAGATTAAGACAAATGGCTCAATATCAAATTCTTTCAAGGTTTTTAACATCTCCTTTTCTCCCATGATAATCACAATGGGTTCTTTTTAGATTTGTTATCCGATAGGGGCTTCATAGTGACGGTCTTCCCATCTTTAGTGATGGAGTAGGTGTTCTTCCTACAATGGTGTATGGCATCAAAATCAAATTGTCAGGGCCTATCTAGAAGGATGTGTGAGGCATCCATCTCAACCACATCACAAAGAACTTTGTCCCTAAAATCTGCAATTGAGAACTCTATCCAAGCTTGTTCTGTTACTAGAGTTTGTTGGCCTTTGGTTAACCATGAAACATGATAGGGTCAAGGGTGTGGCTTGTTAGGGAGGTTTAACTTCTAAACCATTTCACAAGATACAATATTTTTAGTTGAACCAGAATCTATAAGAAGATTGCATACCTTTCCATGACATTTGATCTTTGTCCCAAAGAGATTCTTCTTTTGTGGAGGTTCTTAGGTTTGTGGTACTTGAAAGAAGACCTACCTCATCATAAAACATACTCCTTCTTTTGATTCCAAGTCTCTAGCATTAGCATTGTCTTCTTTCTTATCTTCTTGGACAAGTTGTGCTCTCCTCTCACCTTGGTTATTGTTGTTCCTCTTATCAGGGCATCTTCCTACATGGTGTCCCATTTGGTTGCAATAGAAACATTTCAATGGTCCATTACCTCTTCCTGAATTTGTCCTTCCTCTATTGAAAGGCCTTCTTCCTCTATAGTTTCCTCTTGAATTAGAGTCACTATTTTATTTTTCTCCTTGGTCAGGCATCTTGCTATTGCTGCCACTACTTTGTCCCTTGTTCCAAGAGTTTCCTTTGCCTCTAAAGTTCTTCCCACTATCATTACTCTTCCCTTTTCCAAAGTCTTATTTTCTTTTCCATTTTTCCTCTACCTTGAGTGCCATTTGATAGCACTTATTAACTATGGTAGGGAAGTGTAGGCTTAGTTCCTCTTGAATGGATACCTTTTAGCCATTCATGTACCTTGCTAGTTTTTCTTCCTCATCTTCTACCATATTGGTCTTCATACATAGTTTTAGGAACTATTTAGTGTAAGAGCCTATATCCATGTCCTTTTGTTTTAAACATTGCTTTCTCCTATGGAGTTTTACCCCATAGTCCTCAAGTAAATATGTCTCTTTGATCAATGCTATCATCCTATTCCATGAATTGATCATGTTCTTCCCATTCTTCATCCTCTCCATTTGGATGAAGTTCCACAAAGTTAGGGCTGCACCCTTTAACTTGGATCTTGCCACCTTTACCCTCTACTTTTTATGGATGTCCTCACATTCAAAGAATGTTGTCAAAGCCTCTATCCAATCCAAGGCTAGATCAAAATTCATCTTTCCATTGAAGACCAACAAATCTATCTTCTCCTCCATGGTTCTCCTCCCCATGAATTTTAAGGCATCTATGAAAGGCCTTTGGTCTATAGGGATATGTTGATCAGTGTCATCCTCCTCTTCTTCACTCCCTTCTTCATTTTTAGACCCATCTTCTTTGTCCTTGTCATCAAGCTTCTTCTCAAGTTCTTGAAGCCTCTTAGTTAAGGCTTTATTTGCATCCTTTTTCTCTCTCACCATCTTTTCTAACTCACTATTTGTGACCCTTGTATGGATCTCCTCATTCTTAGGATCAGAGATAGCTTTGATACCACTTGATGCAGCAGTGGCAAGTGGAAGCCTTCAAATAGTAAGCAATTGGTAATTTTTCAATCCCTCAACACCCAAGGTGAAAGGGTCAAGTGCTAAATACCTATCAAAAGTATAATAAAGGGACTTAGAGAAGGTTATCACAACCCTACTATGCAAGGTAACCTAATCACTAGGCTTACCAAAGTCCTAAGCACCCAAGAACACAAGTTCATCAAGAGATCTCTTCAACAAAATGAGTAATCAAACCCCATGAAATGACTTATAGGACTAGGGGTGACCTAAAATCACTATTATGGCCTATTTAGGTCCTATTATTTTAGTTCCAATGGTTCTTTCATCCTAAAGAAACCCATAGTACTAAGTTGCTTCACAAACTAAGAATTTGGCTTGTAGCCTTTCCAAACTAGTATTTTGAATCTAGATCAAAATCACTCCAAAAAAAGCATGAATTAGGTTGAGGATCTAGACCCTTTTGGGACTTATAAAACATACTCAGACACTAGGACTTGAAACCAAATGGGGGTCACTAATTTATCCAATTTTGGAAAGGGCTAATGGGCCTAATTAGGTCTGGTTTGCACTAAAAGTGCTTCTTCCTCCAAGCTAATGCCAAGATCAATTATGGGATCCTTTGAGGGCATGTATAAGGGCTCCAAATACAAAATCTTGGGTCTTGATGAATCCCCAACCGGTTTTTAGCATGAATGTACTAAGTCACTAGTAGGTGCACATATGGGCCTGTACACCTAGGGCTTTGTGGAAAACACACCTCCCTATAGAACTCCACCTCTAACATGCATTTTATAAAATCACATAAACAAATTTTGAATTCTAGCAAGGGGCATTAGATTCCCATTGTGGAATTGGATCAAAAGATCAAACCCTATCGAAAACCTGTTGGAAACCCTCAATCCGAGAAAGAAAACAAGAAACTCTGATAACTTCTGATCTAGGATGATTTTGATCATGAAACCTATTTCATTTGAAAGTGGATTGGATACAAAAACTTTTTAACTCAAAAGTTCATGCACACTAGTCTGTACCCATCCATACTAGGGCACTATTCTGAAGGATTGGAGAGAAATGGTTGATATTTTATTGATAAATTGTCAAATTACATCTTCATATCCTACCACCCACCTGTAAGGGCTTATGTAGGGAAATCCAAATGTTTACATGACCTTTTTGAACTAATTATCCATTTGGGATTTGTTTTTAGCATGTTTGACAACTTTTGAGAAAGTTGCTCAAAAGTTGCATAACAACTTTTAGAGCAACTTTTGCGTAATTTGCAAAATTGCAAATGTAATGTCCAAACTTGGTCCTAGCATTGAGCTAATGATCCAACATGGATCTAAAACCTTAAAAACATGAAAAATCCTAAGATCCTATGATTTTTAGGCCCATTAACCATTTTAACCATAGTTATCCAGGGGCTTATAATTGTGCCAATACTGGAACTAGGCCTTACAACTTGGTCTAGGTGCCTGAGTAATAACTTCTAGACTAAGTAGAGAGTTTAGGACTCTTAGGTACATTATTTGATGAGTTTATAGTAGGTTCTCCTACACCAAAAAGTTTGGAAAAACCAATATAGGTTGTGTATCCACTCTCTTCTTCAAAAATGCAAAACCTTTTCCACCCTCTGGAGTCCACTTGAACTTAGTTTTTACTCCACCTTTGATTTTATCTAAGATTGGAGCACATATTTCACTAAAACTTGTGATGAACTTACTATAAAATTGGACAAGTCCATGAAAAATCCTTACCTTAGTGCTTCTTGTAGGTGTAGGCCAATTGATTATTGCTTCCACCTTGCTAGGATCCTTATTCAAGGTTCCTTGAGACACCACAAAGCCAAGATAGATCAACTCCTTCTTCATAAATTTACACTTTTCCAAATTAATGGATAACTTCTCCTCATGGAGTCTCTTCATCACAATCTACAAATGTTGGAGGTTTTCTTCTTTAGTCTAGGTACAATACTACAAATCTGCCAATGCAATCTTTCAACACCTCATTCATCAACCTCATGAAGGTTCTTGGAGCATTGTTTAGCCCAAAGGACATGACCAACCATTCATAGATCCCTTCTTTGGTCTTGAATACATTCTTCCACTCATCTCGCTCTTTAATCCTAATTTGATGGTACCCACTCTTCAAATCCAACTTGGTGTAGTACCTTGCTCCTCCCAAATAGTCCATAAGATCTTCAATCCTAGGAATGGGAAATCTATACCTTATAGTGATCCTATTAATTGCTCTTGAGTATGTACAAAGCCTCCACTTAACTCCCTTCTTTGATGCTAGGACTACTAGCACTACACATGGGTTAATGTTTTTCCTAATTACTCCTTTGTCCAAAAGCTCTTACACTTGTCTACCTATCTCCTTGTTTTAATGAGGAGTCATCTTGTATGCTGCTTTATTTAGTAGAGATTATCCTAGTATGAAGTCAATGTGATGACTTATGGCTCTAGGAGGTGGCAACATTGCAAGTGACCCATCACTAACTATGTATTTAAACTCCTTTAATAGCTATTGTACTTACTTTGGAAATGGTTCTTGTTCCACCTTCTCTTCACTAAGCTTAAACATGACTACATAGTTGTTCCCTTCTCCATTCTTTACATCTTGGATGTACTCTTTACCTCCTTGTAATAAGATTTTTGGTCCTGCTAATGTAAACCCCTCATCATCCATAAGTGATTGAATTCTATATGTGATCCCATCTTTCTTGAAAGAATAGGAGTTCCTCTCTCCATCATGAATTATCTTCCTATCAAATTTCCATGGCCTACCTAAGAGTAGGTGGCATGCATCCATTGGGAGTATATCACACAAGATTCTATCCACATATTTCCCTATTGAAAAATCAACCCATGCTTGCTCATTTACAAGAACATGATGTCCCTTATTTAACCATGTGACTCTATAAGGGTTTGTATGAGGTATTTTGGTCAATCCTAGTTTGCTGACTAACTCCTCTAAGATGATGTTGTTAGTAGACCGTGAGTCTATGATCATCTTGCAGACTTTACCAAGGATCTGGCACTTCACTATGAAAAGTGCCCTCCTTTGTTTAGCTTCCTCTTTAACATGCTATTTAATGAGAATCCTCCTAATTAGGAGTAATTAGGAGATTCTCCCCACTCTCTAAATCAAGGATAATTTTAGGATCTTTAATGCTGCTAGTCTCTTCTTGGGCAATATAGTTTACCCTCTTCTCACCATGTGAACTAGAATCCTTCTCAGGGCATCTATAGGCTAGATGCCCTAGTTGGTTACAATGAAAAAATTTCATGGTTGCAAAGTATGAGGCTCTACCTGAACATCCAAACCTGCCTCTTCCTCCACCTTGGAATCCTCTGCCTCTATTCATACTTCCTCTTCCACTAGTTTCATTGACTATCTCTATCAATTTGTACCCTCCTTGAGCTCTAAAGTCACTACTCCTACCTACAAAGCTACCTCTATGTCCTCTATTTCCTTTTCCTCTACCTCTTCCCCTTGAGGTCTGATCATGCTTCTTTTTTCCTTTCTCTTCTATTTTCAAAGACATTTGATAGCATTGTCTAACACTTTTGAAGGTAGCAAGACTCATGTCTTCTTAGATAGACCATTTGAGTCCATTCTGATACCTAGCTAGTCTTATGCTTTCATCTTCTACTACCTTTGACCTTAGACACAATTTTTGGAACTCTTTAGTGTATGCTTGGACATCTAAGTCTTTCTACCTAAGGTTTTGTCTCCTTCATTGCAACTAAACCTCATAGTCATTAGGTAAATAAGTCTACTTTAGTTTATTCAACATGCCTTTCCATGTGACAATGGGACTCTTTCCCTCTTTCTCTCTCTCAGTCTGAACATACTTCCACTAGGTGAGTGCTAATCACCTCAACCTAGACTTAGACACCTTTACCATTTGAGCATATGTTATGCCATCACATTCAAAGTGATTTGCAATACTATCAATCCAATCCATAACTAGATCAGGATCCATTTGTCCACTAAAAAGTGGCACACCCTCCAAAGATTTTCCACCTAAGGCCTTGAGTACCTTTAAGAAGGTTTCTTCTAGTATGATAGGATCAAGAGTTGGAACTCCTTCCTCTAAGTCTAACCCCTCTTTAGCTTCTTGTTCTTCTTTTTGGTCTACCTTATCCTTCACCCTGTCTACCTTGTCTTGGACTTCACCCAAGAGCTGCTCTAATTGAGCCAATCTTTCTCTGAGAAACCAATTATCCTCTTCTTACTCATCAACCTTTTTATCTAGTTTAGCATTAGTCACCATCTTTTTAGATCCACTTGATTCTTTACCTAATTCTATGGGCTACAACATTCACTTGCTGCAACACTTCTTATCCCAAATCTTTAACCTGCTCTAATACCATTATGATATGGAGACTCCTTGATTCACCTTGAGTTGCATTCAACTCTTCTTAGGTCTCTCTTAGGACCTCTTAGGGCTTCCTCAATCCACCCCTACTCACTTGGAAAGAACCTATCCTTTCCTACTTCAAGAAGCTTCCTATCTTGTCAGATTCCTATGCTTAGTCTTCAAAAAGAACTCTCCTAGTCCATGAATCCCAAGCCCTAACCAATGGTTTGGTTTTCAAGAGGTCAAGGGATTCAATCAACTCCATTCTTGACTCCAAACTTGAGTCTTTTCTTGCCAAGTTCATTCATTTCTCTATAGCTCTCTAGATTCCTAGGTTATAGGCCTTGTAGCCTTTTTGCCCCAATTAGGCCTCCTAAAATGTAGGATTCCCCCTTACTATTAAATCTTCTTAAAGAACCCCCAAATGTTTTTTGGTAGTTCAAACATATGTCCAAATAACTCCAATATTTTATTGGTCTGAGCCTTTAATACTATCCGTACACCCTGATTTGGATTTAGGGCCTTTTACTTGGTTTTGAACCAGTCTTTGGTTTCTAACCTCAAAACTTGGAAAGTAGATCTCTTGGGCACTCCTTATTCTTGAGTACCTATAGTTTACCAAATAGTAAATTCATGGCCTTCTTGGCTCATGACACTGTCCTTCCTATAATTTCTACAATCTTTAACCTAGTCTTCCTAGTCGGCCTTCATCCATAGTTCACCTAGGGAAAGACCTTAAAAATCAATGCATGCACTTGTAGGGACCAATCTTGTGGTATCATGCAGCTCAATGACCCTAGTCTCCATTCCAAAATGACCGTACAAAACCAATAGTTGGAAATGGAGCTAGGTCTACATCTTTGCAACACTATCAAAACTAGACAGTAAACTATAAAAATAAAAGGAATTTATTAAATGCTTTGAAAACTAAACTAACAAGAAAACCAAAAGATGAAATTACACAATCATATGCTAAAAATTGAATTAAAAAATTTATAGTCCTAAAACTAATCCATGCAAGACCAATACTATCATAATCTTCTCAAAGTTCTGCATTGTTTTCAGTAATAACCACTGCTTCTCAATATGCCAGGCTATACACAATGACCTCTAACCCTCAAATTAGGGTTTTCTTCCCTTAAATACTCTCATTTCATGGGTTTAGGTCATTAATACAACCCCTAACCTATCCAAGTCTGAAATCCTTAAGCTAAGCCTTTGGTGACAACAACTTTTTAAAAATTGCAAATGTTGCTCAACAACATTTTGCGACATTTTTACGTCTTTTTCACCATTAAGGTGTTTTAACTCCATCCAAGCCTATCTAACCTCAGTTAGACCTCCTAGGGTATCCAAGGACTTTAAAAACATTAAAAACATCATTTTTTCACTTTATGACATCATCAAGTACAGTGCATGGATGAAGCTAATTTGAGCTTTTAGCTTAAAAAGAGCTACTAACCTAGACTCACACCACACTACACTTGGTCAACATGACCTTATATACTTACACTACCCTTCAAGAGGGTCTTTCACACTCTCTCACAACAAAAATGAGATATCCAATTGGCTTCCCAGGGGTGCTCCTACACCAATTGGAGTATTGGCTCATTACCTTGAAATATGTGCCTATCATGAAGGAAGAAGACCTTGAGACACTTACTACTACTAGAGAAGAAAGGAAAAGTTTTGTATGAAATGTTTTTGCAAAGGAAGCCTTGTTTAATGCACTATCTGATGGAGAATTCATAGAGGTCAGAGATCTTACAAAGGCAAGTGAGATCTGGAAAAGACTAATTTCACTCTATGAAGGAGATGAATACACTAAGTGATAAAAGTTGCAAAATTGGAGAATAGATATAGAGGAAATAATAATGAAGGATGTATGTTCATAGAGTATCTAAATGTGTGATTGGAATCACAAACAATGGAGGTACTTAAACAAAAGATGAAGTCATAGTAAATATTTTTGAGGTCTATAACTCCTACTTACAAACCTAAAGTTCTGGCTTTGGAAGAGACCATACCACAATACAAAGATTTCACCAGAGAGATTTTAGTAGCCAAGATAAATACCTTTGAGACCATAGAGCTCAAGGATGCACTTCCTAAGGTGGATATAACATTTAAAGAAATTTTTCATAGAACTAGATTTGTTGAAGATGGATCCAAAAAAATAAGAAAGGACAACAAAGATCTTGGAGAATATACTGAAGAATGGGAATAAATTCAAAGGATAGAAAATCTATTGGATTAGAAGATCATGGATCTTATCACCATAAGAGAAATGAAAGGAAAGGGTGAGTTTTAAGTAAAAATACCTTTGAAGTGTTTTAATTTCAATAAGGTTGGTCATTTTTCATCTAGATGTCCAACTAGAGTACCTAAACATAGACCTAAATATGGAAAGTACAAAAATGAGAAAGAATGCTACTATGATAGTGATGGATCTAAATATTTAGATGATGAATAAAATGATGTATTGGGTTGTGTTGCTATCAAAGAAGAGGATCCTATTTGTGAAGAAAAAGCCTTAGTTTCTCATGTTGATAGGAAAATTGATTGGATAATTGATAGTGGATGTTCACATCATATAACTAGTGACAAATATAGATTCATTTAGCTTAAGAATTTTGATGGTGGTGTTGTAGGATTTGGTGACAATACTCCCAGAATGATTGTTGGAAAAGTATCAATTACTTTGGATGGGAAAACTAATATTGATGATGTACTATTTGTGGATAGATTAAAACACAACTGGTTAAGTGTTGTACATCTTTTGGATAAGGGCTATCATTTATAATTCAAGGATAGTCATTTCTCTATTAGAGGAGCTAATGGATAATCAATCATATCTAGTTCCAAGACAAGAGGTCATATTTTCCAATTAAAATCTATAGAGGTTAGTTATTTTTTTGTAAAGAATGATGATAGTTGGTTATGGAATAGAAGGTTTTGTCATATCAAATTTGACAACATGGTAAAAGAATATAACAATAATTCTATTAGAGATCTACCTAAAATTGTGAAACCTACTAACACTACATGCAGAGAGTGTATCTTGCAAAAGAAGACAAGAAGCAGTTTTACAAGTAAAGGATACTCAACAAATGGAAAGTTGGAATTGAATCATGTAGATATTTGTGGACCTACATAGACCAGGTCATACTTTAGAGACATGTATTTTAGAATATTTATTGATGACTACTCTAGAATGATGTGGGTAGGATTTTTTTAGAGAAAAATTAGAAGCATTTGAAACTTTAAAGTTCTATGAGGAAAAAGTCGAGAATGAGACAAGTTTGAAGATAAAATGTTTAAGATTAGACAAAGGTGGAGAATTCACTTCACATGAATCAATAAATTTTGTGAAGAACATGATATTGTAAGATAGAGTTCAACACTTAGGACACCACAACAAAATAGAGTTGTTGAAAGAAGAAACATAATAGTTCTTGATTCTATAAGAACCATGTTGATAGAAGGAAAGGTCCCACATATGCATTGGAGATAAGCAATCAATAAAGCTATATATACAATGAATAGAGTAAAAATCAAAGAAGGTACATGCAAGACACCATTTGATCTATGGTATGGTAAGACACATATTGTTAGTTATTTCAAAATGTTTGGAAGTAAATGCTACATTAAGAGAGATGAATGTATAGGAAAATTTGATGATAGAAGTGATGAAGGATTATTCCTTAGGTACTCTACTAGAAGTAAAGCCTATAGATGTTACAATTTGAGAACTTTGAATCTGATTGAAAGTGCTAATGTGAGAGTAGATGAAAAGTTTCAAGTTAGAGAAAAATATTATGTCCCTAACCCCTATGAAATTTCTTTTGAAAACATGAGTGCAAATCAAGAAAATATGTAGACAATATAAATTGAGAATGGAAGGAATGACACATCACAAGATGTTTTGGAAATGGAAATGGTATAAGTGTGGATTTAAGGGAAAAAACCACACCTAAATATGTTCTTAAAAATCATCCTAAGGATCAGATCATTGGTGACAACAGCAAAGGAACTAGAACAAGATTGCAAAATAGAGAAGAGAGGTAAAAATCTACAAATTTCATTTGCTTGATCTCAGAAGTAGAACCACAGTCCATAGATGAGGCATGCATAGATGAATCATGGATAAAAAGCCATGATGGAAGAACTAGAGAAGATTTAGAAAACAACACTTGGGAATTGGTTCTAAGGCCAACAGACAATAATTTAATTGGAACAAAGTGGGTATAAGAAACAAGATGAATGAATAAGGAATTTTTGTTAGAAATAAAGATTGATTGGTATGTAAAGGATATTCACAATAAGAAGGAATTGATTTTGAAGAAACCTTCACACCTATTGCTAGAATTGAGGCAGTTAGATTATTCCTAGCTTATGTTGCTCATAAGGATTTCAAAGTATATCAGATGGATGTGAAATCAACATTTTTTAATGGAGACTTGGAAGAGGAAGTATATATTGAGAAAATTGATGGATTTCCTTTATCATGGAATGAAGATCTAGTTTGCAGATTGAAGAAGGCCATGTATAGATTCAAACAAGCACCAAGAGCTTGGTATGCAATATTAGATAAGTATTTGATTTAGTTGGGATTCAAGAAAGGCAATGTTGATAGCAATTTATACCTAAGAATCATTGAAGAAGGTATCTTTATTTTTGAAGTCTTTTTTGATGATATTATCTTTGGAGGAAATGATGAAATGAGCAACAAGTTTATAGATGAGATGAAAAATGAATTTGTAATATCTATGATCGGGGAGATGAAATTCTTCCTCATATTGTAGATTAGTCAAACTAAAGAAGGGATATTCATATCTTAGACCAAATATCTTAGAGAAAAATTAATTTTTTTTGGCATGGATGACATTAAACCTATTGGAACCCCTTTGGTAGCTGGAACCAAGTTATCTTTGGAAGATGAAGCAAAGCATGTACCTAAGACAAAGTATAGATCAATCAGTAGAGGTCTTCAAATACTAACACACATTGGATCTTATATTGCTAATGCTATTGGAGTTGTTACAAGATTTCAAGAATATCCTAAAGAATCTCATCTTATGGAATTAGAAAGGATATTTAGATATCTAAAGGGCACAATTCTATTTGGTCTATGGTATGATGGATCATGAGACTTTAAACTTCATTCTTTCACTAATGTTGATTGGGTAGGAAATGTAGGTGACAAAAAAATTCCTAGTGGAGGAGAATTCTTCCTTGGCTTAGCAAGAAGCAAGACTGCATTGCTCAGTCTACAAGAGAATCATAATATGTTGTAGTAGCAATCAATTGTACATAGATCATATGGATTAACAAAATGTTGAAGGACATTGGAGTATCTCTAAGAGATTCAATCACTATCCATTGTGTCAATAGCAGCATAGTAAATATGTCAAAGAATCCTGCTATGCATTAAAAAACAAAACATATAGCAATAAAGTATCACTTCTTGAGAGATAAAGTAGTAGAGAAAGAAGTAAAGTTAGAATATGTGAATACAAAGGAGGAAATAGTAGACATTTTCAAAAAACCTCTACCTAGGGATACATTTGAGTATTTGAGAGGTATGCTAGGTTTCATGCCCCAGCCTACTCTCAAGTAATTAATGTAGGAACTACATTAGTCCATAAATATCAAAGCCCTATTTCATTTTCTAGACTATATGCTTGATGCTTCTCCTATGGGGAGTATATGTATTTGAGTTGAATTACTAAGAGCTCTTTGAAACACAATAAAAACTTTGACATTGATGTCAATGGGGGAAACAATTACAAATGAAAAATAGTATGAGAGGATCATCCTTTGAGAGGCTTTGATGATTGAAGAAGAGGTTTGGAAAAGATACTAATGTAGATATAGTATAGGTATGTTTTGGTCTTTATGGAACTTAGATGATTTTCATATATGTTGCCATCAATTCCAAAGGGGGATATTGTTAGCATGAATACCAATGGTATTCCTATGGGGGAGTATCCTAATAATGATAGAGGCATGCTACATTGGTTGTGTGTTGCATTTATGATAGAGTTTGTCATTGATGGCAACATATACTATTGATTGGTTGTTCAGGAGCTTGCAAAATAGGTTGCAGAGAATTGTATGGACACCGTATAGTGAATTAGCATGTGAAAAATTATAAAAAGACTCTTTGTGATGTCTTGGGTCTACATCCATGATTTCACATTCTTATCAGTTGAGTAGATAGAGTTATGAATAGTTTACTAGAAACTGTTTCTCTAAAGATAGAAACTATGATTCTCACATAATTGATTGCAGAACCTTATGGATAGAACTAATGGTTATTTGAGTTATGATGTGTGAACATAGGTTCATGTTGGACACTAGCTTAAGAGCCTATTATGATCATATGGATTCATGATCATACATGTTTCGTCAGCTATGGCATGTGTATTGGCGAACACCTATTTGAAGGTTGACTTGGAACAAGTTTCAAGTAATATGATATGCGAGCTTAACCAATAGATCTAAATGATTATTTGATGTAACTATTATGTTGTAACATTGTAAGAGGCTTTGTGTGAATCTTCGCATGGGTCCATTGTGTATTTTGTAAATAGGATTTATCCTATAGAGGCTGGCCCAGATTTAGTTATTGTACATTGTATATAAGGACTGAAATCCTTGTAAAATGTATGAGTACTGCATATGAAAGATGCATAGGTGAATGCAAGGTTAAGGATACATTGTTAGGAATAAAAGTCCATAATACAACTGAGAGGGGGGTGAATCAGTTGTATAACAAATTATTAAAATTTAAACTCTAAGCAACACAATATCAGATCCAATGAACACAATGAATACCAACACAATAACACAATATTTTTGTCTTGGGGAAATCCTGTTAAAGGTAAAAACCCTGATGGGAACTAGCACCAACAAGTGATGTAATGAGAGTATAGTTATCCTTTAGAAGATATAGCCCTATTAGGAGCTTATTGAAACATTATAGTACATAGTCCTTGTTAGAGGACAGACCCTGTTAAGAGTCAAGAACACAAGGGAGGGCTCACTACCCAAGGTTCACTGCCCAAAGAAGGTTAAGTCCACCTTTAGAACTCATTGTTCACAAAACAAGTGTATATGAGGAAATACACAATATTTTAAACTATTTGATATCAACTATCTCTCCTTGATCAGTTACATTGAAGTCAACCAATAAACCTCTTCTCTACATATAGTAGACACAAGCTCATAGCTTTCACAACCTCTCTATATCATCTTCTTCTCATACATATCTTTTCCAAAGAAAAGACCTTTCATTTATACCTTATTACAATTCTTATAAATAGGTCGGCCCATAAGGATTTCCTAATTATAAAAAATTATATAAATCCTTGCTAAGATACACATGAAATATAGAACAAGTCTACAATGATTATATCAAAAAAATTAAGGACTGACATCCTTAATTCAAGTTCACCATCCCTTATACATGCTACATCTCTGTAGTCAGCTTCCAAATAGATCACTTTCCAGAGTACATGCCACAACTGACATCATCCTGCATTCCATACCTTGTTTAGTTCATAGAACACTCTTCAATACTCTATCCTTCATTTATGAAGTTCACATGCACTGATTTCATATCTCTTGTAAGCTATACACAAAACACAGAGACTAACTCTATCATTTCTCACTGTTAGAGTCAACGACCAGTCTTCACCAAAAATATATGTAACTCATCCAATATGAAGTAATAAATGATGTGATCTTGGATATAAGATCACAACACCCTCTTGAACTCTCATCTATCTTTGTAGCATCTGCAACATCCTTATAGTATCCGTACACTGTGATAACCAGTCTGATTCCCTCACAAAAATGTATGTTGACATCAGTGAAAAATCACAAATGACAATAATATGAGTGCCCATTCAGTAACTTAGTGATTAAACATATTAAATGTCTTAATCGCCTCCCCATGTATTAAAAATATCCAATAATCTCACCCTTTGGCATTGATCTCAACATATGGGAAAATATTATCCCAAAGTTATATCAATCCAAAGTCCTACAACCAAACAATCTCCCCATATAGTAGGGATTTTCTCATAGCAATACTCCCCCTTTGACAAAAATGGAAAAGGGTGCCATGAGTCATAAACTAATTTTCAACATCGTTCTTCCATGATCACTCCCCCTAAGGAGTAGATCCCTACATCCAGTCTAGATTATGATAAGGCTCTGAAAACCCCTGGACTAATGCATCTCTACATCATTTAATTCTGATTAGGAGGGGCTTGAACTCCCATCATACCTATAAGATATTCAAAGGTATCTTTTAGAAGTGTCTTTGTGAAGATGTCTACAATCTTCTCTTTTGTACTGATATATTCTAATTTGATTTCTTTTTCTACCACCTTGTCTCCCAAGAAGTGATACTTGATAGCAATATATTTAGTTTTGGAGTGCACCACCAGATTCTTTGACGCATTCACTATACTAGTGTTATCACAGTGGATAACCATAGGCTCATCAAAATTTATTCCAATGTATGTCAGCATTTGTTTCATCCAAACAATCTGAGTGCAATTTATGGCAGCAACAACATACTCTGATTTAGTAGTAGATTATGCTATACAATCTTGTTTCTTACTTAGCCAAGAAACCAACTTTTTCCCAAGGAAAAATGGACCACCACTAGTACTTTTTAGGTCATCAATATTCCCTAGCCAATCAACATCAGTATAAGCATGAAGTTCAAAGCTATCATTTCTATCATACAATAAGCCATAGTCTATGGATCCTCTTAGATACCTCAGTATCCTTTTCATGATAGCTAGATGTGTTTCTTTAGGTTCTATCTAATATCTAGAAATAATTCCAACAACATTAGCAATATCTAGTCTAGTGTGGGTTAGATATTGTAGTCCTCCAACCATTAATCTATACAAGGTCTAAAAAACACACTCTGATTCATCATCAATTGTTAGCTTGTTACTAGTCACCATAGGTGTTCCTACTAGTTTATAATCTTCCATTCTAAATTTCTTAAGTAATTCTTTGAGATACTTTCTCTGAGAAATAAAAATACCAATCTCATTCTAAGTTATTTGCAATCCAAGAAAGAATTTCATTTCACCTATCATGGACATCTCAAATTCACTTTCCATTTCTTTAGCAAATTTCATACATAGATCATCATTACCTCCAAAGATAATATCATCCACAAAGGCTTCTATTATTAGGATTCCATATTCACTAGTTCTTAAATACAAATTACTATGCACATTAACTTTTTGGAATCCAAGCCAAAGTAGATACTTTTCGAACCTTTCATAACAAGCCCTAGGAGCTTGCTTCAGCCCATACAAAGCTTTCTTCAATTTTCACACTGTGTCTTTATCTTCGCATAGATGAAATCCATTTGGTTGTTCTATATAAACTTATTCTTCAAGATCTCAATTCAGAAATGCAAATTTTACATCGATTTGATACACCTTGAAGTTTTTATGTCTAGCATAAGCCAAGAATAATCTTATTGCCTCTATTCTAGCAATAAGAGAAAATGTTTCTTCAAAGTCTATGCCTTCTTGTTGTGAGTATCCCTTCCACACTAGTCTTTCTTTGTTCCTTACAATAGTTACTTATTTATCCATCTTGTATCTAAAAGCCCATTTGTTCCTATTACTTTTTTGTTTTTAGGTCTAGGAACTAGTTCCCAAGTATTATTCTTCTTTATCTAATCTAACTCTTTTTTCATAGCATTTCTCCAAGATTCATCTCTAAATGCTTCAACTCTAGTTTTTGGTTCAACTTGAGAAATCAAATAAATTTCTTCTCTAACCTTTGATATAGTTAGCATTCCTTGACTGGTATTGCCAATAATATGATTTTTAGGATGGTTACTCTTTACATACCTTGGTGTTTTAGGAGTCTCAGTAGCCTTACTTATGCTAGTATCACACATCTCTTTTTCACTTTCTACCTCAATAATTTTTTCTCCTTCTGCAGTGGTAGTAGTTTCTTTTATCTCTGCAATCTGATTATTGTCATACATTCTTTCTTGTATCTAAAACTTCTCATCTATTCTTACATTGTTACTTTCAATCATCTTCCTTAATATTAGATTGAAACATTTGTAATCCTTTCTTTTAACAAAGTAACCAAGGAAAATTCCTTCATCACTTCTAGCATCAAAATTCCCTATCTCATCATCTCTCTTGATATAATACTTACTACCAAATATTCTAAAATATTTTATAGTAGGAGTATGATCAAACCATAATTCATAGGGAGTCTTACTTGTACCTTCTCTAATTTGAATTATATTCAATGTATATACTGTTGTTCCAAAATCCTCTCTCCAATGTACATGAGATACATTTCCTTCAATCAACATTGTCCTAGCAGCATCAACTATAGTCCTATTCCTTTGCTCTACTATCCCATTCTGGTGTGGAGTCCTAGGAGAAGATGTCTGTCTCTTTATCCCATGCTCTTCATAGTATGAATTGAATAAATCTGAAGCAAATTCTCCGCCTCTATCTAACCTTAGACACTTAATCTTTAAACCTAATTCATTCTCTACTTTTTCTTTGAACAACTTGAATTTATCAAATGCTTCTGATTTTTCCTTCAAGTAAGTGACCCACATCATTCTAGAAAACTCATCAACAAAAAGTATAAAATACCTTTCACCATAGTATGATTTTGTTCTTGTAGGTCCACATAGATCTGTATGTACTAGATCCAAATTTCCTTTTGATGGATATGCTTTTCTTTTGTAACTACTTCTAGTCTATTTTCCCATAATACATTCTCTACATACAATGTTATATGGTTTCATAATATTCAGTAGATCTCTTACTGAATTAGCCATACTTGTCTTCACAATGTTATCAAAATTAACGTGACAAAATCTCCTATGCCATAAACAATTTTCATCTACCTCCGCAACAAAACAAGAGGCTCTAGATGTGTTTAATTCAAATACATTACCTCTAGATTTTGTACCATTTGCAATCAATTTTCCTTCCTAACTTCTGATAAAACATTTACCATTAACAAAAATTAATTGAAACTATTTATCCATTAACTGTCCAACACTCAACAAGTTATGTTTCAATCCTTCAACAAGAAGTACATTGTCTATATTAGTCTTTCCATCTAGAGTAATTGATCCTACTCCTTAGGGAGATTGTCCCCAAACGTCACAACACCTCCATCATACTTTACTAATTTAACAAACTTGTTCTTATCACTAGTCATATGATGAGAACAACCATTGTCAATTATCCATTCATTTTTCTTATCAACATGAGATACTAAATCTTTTTCTTCATGTATTGGTTCATCTCTAATAGAAATAAATCTGATCTCTTCACAATCTAAATCATCATCATCAGAGATTCCTTCACTAGAATAATAACATTCTCTATCCCTTTTAATATTTTCATAATTAGGTTTGTACTTAGAAACTCTTGTAGGACATCTAGATGCAAAATGACCTATCTTATTGCATGAAAAACATTTCAAGGGTAACTTGCCTTCAAAATTTCCCTTACCTCTTTTGTCTCTTCTATCAATTGGTAAAACAAGTTCATCTATCTTTCTTTCTTTTGTCATTATCTGTTCCCATTCCTCTATTGGAGATTTGCCAGTAGGCCAGTACTGATTGTATATTTGTCATTGATGATAACATAAGGAAAGTAGCATGTGTAGAAGTATTATGTAGTAAGCTTTTAGTATACATAGCATGGACATGATATCAACATGATATAATGGGTGCAGAGTTTAACTGTTAGTACAAATAGTTATATAGCAGTTGGTGTTAGCACTATTCCTGATAGAGTAATAAAGAGTGTTCTATGTATGGTTGTCCATATAATTATCATGGACCCTTGTGCACTTGCATATATGTTGAAGACATTTTAGTGATGATAAGTTCATGGATGCATGGTCTGATGATGAATGCAAGTGAAGTTATGCAGTCGCTATTTTCTAGTAGCAGTTTCTTGTGTTTGTTCAGAAGAGTCGGTAGAGATTTTATTGGTTCTTGAGGCTATGCACCCTTCAAGTTAAGCTTGGAGAAGTTTTACTGATGTTAGGTTAAGAGCGCATATGATAATTCAGCCTACAGAGAAAGTTTTAGTTGTTTTGGTAGAGCCGAAAGTGTGTAGCGTGCGTCTACAATTATTTTATTAGACAGGTCCTAGAATGTGTTGCGTGCATAATTGAGCTGACAGAATGTTTATTTAAGTTTGTAATGACTTCTCTAATATGATTTCAAGATGTTTCTAATAGGATGGATTGATTATATCATTTGGAGGAAAGATATTTATAGGTTGTCATTTGTGATTGCTTAAGTGTGGTTCATGGTTGATTAAGTAGAGTAGAATAGAGTGTGTGAAGTGTTGAGCCATCAGAAGAAGGTCTATGTGACCAAGTAAACTACTTGTGCTATTCATTGGAACTGATCTAGATAGTAGGTCAAAGTGTAATTCACCAAGATCTAGATATAGTGTGTATCTATTATTCAGAAGGTTGTAGCTTTCACCCATTTGAGTAGTGAGCTCTTAGATAGTGTGTCCTCTCCCCTAATAGGGACAATTGTAAAAGACTCCTAATAGGGTCTGACCCTTAACCAAGTCTACTATACTTAATATATTGTAAAGCTACTCCTAACAAGGTAAAGGATCTTCTAACAAGAATCATTATACACTAGTATAGAATATTAGTGGGTATCAAGCCCCACTAGGGTTTTTACCTATTTGGGTTTCCCCATAACCAAAATATTGGTGTTGTGTTCAATTGTTCTTTTATTGTGTTTATGCTTTATGTTTAAGTATACTTAATTGGATAAAGAATTGAAACTTGTAGATAACCAATTCACTCCCACCCTCTCAGTTATCTCTTGGGAATATTCCTAACAATTGGTATCAGAGCCAAGTGCCTCAGAGAGAAAGTTTAATAGCTTGAGTTTGATCAGATGGCATACTTTAGGAAAGAGAGTCCTAAGCTTGATGGAGAGAATTATCTTGATTGGAAGAACAAGATGGTGACTCATTTGTAGTGCATTGCTTTTGAAGTTTTTAATGTAACCATCAAAGTAGCCAAGATTCCTACCTTAGAAGACCTTGCAAAAGATGATGCTACTGAAGCAAAAAAAGAATTGTTTCATTATAATTCTATTGCTAAAGAAGCCCTTATTAGTGCCCTATCTGAAGGTGAAGTTTTAGAAGTAAAAAAGATAGATACCACCCATAAAATATGGAATCACCTAGAAGACATATTTGAAGGAGACAAACAAGAAAAGGATGCACACAAAAAGTCATGGAAGAATAAGTACAATTCATTAGAGATGCTACCCGAGGATAACATTAGAGCCTACAATCAGAGGATTAATGAAGTAATTGCTGGAATTAGGAACAATGGTGGAGAGATTTCAGAAGAGGACATTATGGACAGGTTAATGACTACTCTTACTCCAGAATATGAAAGAAAGATTAAAATCCTTGATGAGACCATGCAACTTACATCAAATTTCAAGAGAGAGACCTTGATCAACAAAATTTTAGCTTTTGAGATTTCAATATTGAAGACAGAACCAAAGAGTGAGAAAAATTTCAAAGCAACAGTTCATGGTAAGAAATCTGCAAACACTTCTAGTAATTTTGATGATGATGATGATGAGAAAACATTAGATGATTTTATTGCTATGATTGCCAAAAGAGAAAAGAAAGGAAAAGGAAAATATGAAGTTCAATTACCATTTAAGTGCTTTTCATGTAATAAGATCGGTCACTTTACATCAAAGTGTCCCACTAGAGCTAGAAAATTCAAAAAGGATTACAAGCCTAAATATTCTAAGGAATGCTACTATGTTGGAGATGGAGTTTTAGGTGAAGAATCTGGTGAAGAAGAAATTGGATTCATTGCTATTGTAGACAAAATTAATAACAAGATAATTCATGTAGACAAGAAAGAGAATCATGAACTAGCATTGATTTCACAAGCTGACATAAGGACAGACTGGATTATAGATAGTGGTTGCTCACATCACATGATAGGTGATAAAGGTAGGTTTATTCATTTGGATAAATACAATGGCAGTATGGTCAGATTTGGAGACAACACTCCTAAACCTATAGTTGGTAGAGGAGCCATCACTTTGGATGGAAAGATTGTTAATATTATTTAGAACAATAGAGAGAGGGGGTGAATCAGTTGTTTTCAGGTCCTGATGTATAAGAAAAACTTAAAAAAAATTTGTTAACTCAGATCCAATAACCAAAACAAACTCGGTCGTCACTGATTCAATAATAGAAACATATAACATTATAGTCCACTACCCAGCTATAACTTAACTTGTAAAACACAGAAATGTTCAAACCAAAACATTCACACAAGTATTAACACCTAGATTTATAATGGAAACCCAATGTGGGAAAAACCACTTTGTAACATGCTACTATTATTTTCACTCTTTTGAAGTGAGCTTGGTTAAAAGCCAACCCTGTCAAAGGTTACAATACACACTGTTAGGTGTGACCCAGTTAAAGGATTTCAATCACCCTATTAAAAGTGAGCCTTGTTATAGGACTTACATACACTCCATTACAATGCAACCTTGTTCAAAGGATTTAACATATGACAATTAGGTCAACCTCTGTTAAAAGGATTTTGACTGTTACAATGGTTAGAAAGTAGTAGCAATATTGATCTAAAAAACATGCAACTCACTTTGCAAATATCAGATCTGATTCCATACAATAATGTTGGTTTATTGACTTTGAAACTTTTCCATCTCCATCTCTGATCTGCTTGAAACTTTTCTTCAAGAAACCACCACAATTCTCCTTCAGCCTTTTCTTCTTATACAGTCAATAAAACTTTACTGATCTTCCAGCATTCTCTTTTTCACCCATGCACACACATATCTAATGCTTAGGTTCCCTTAATACTTTCCTCAATTAGGTTAACTCATCTTATGCCACTCAATCTCATTTGTAGATCTTAGGGTTAGGTGAGATTCATTAAATCTGCCCACTTCATGTTCTTCGGCTTCATTTCTAGAATCATCTCAAATCTCTTAAAGATTTACAATAAAACATTTTACATTGCATTTAATGCTTGCAAACAATCAATAAATAAAGTCAACACATTTTACATAATCCAAGAATTCAATAATGTTGGCTCCAAAACTAAATTCTCTTCAAATATAAAAGTGTTGATGCCTGGTCAATACTCTGATCAACTACTTGGTCTTCATGTAGAAAGCTCAGTCATTACTAAAAATGTTTCCTCCGCTTATACTATCTTCCTCGGCAATTAATTTTTGTTCAGTCGACACTAGAATTTTTCTCGGCATACACTGATTCAGTCGACACTAACATTACTCAGCTTAAACATGATTTCTCCATTTTTTCCTAGTCAAGCCTACTAGTTTAGTCTTTATTCCTACTAGGATATAAATACATTGTCTCATCATTGTACAACATAGTCAAGTACACTTTTTAGTATCAAGATAACTCAACCTTTCCCTAGGTGTTATTGTTACCAATGTTGCCCCAATCCTTCACAACAATACAATAGATATAACACTTTCTTAAGTAGCAATAGTCTTACCAATTAAGGTTTGACATCAATGACAATACAATAATTGTTTCAATTGTAGTTTTGAACAATCTCCCTCTTTGGCATTGATGGTATGTTATCACCTAAATAACACATGGATTACCAACCAATCCAAAAACTTATATGTTTATCAAAGAATTATTTATAATATCCTTAGCTTCATTCTAATTTATAATCCTACAAGCCTCACTTTTGTGACCATCAGAAGTATTCAGATCTCCCTCTATCCCGATCCTTCATTTCAGTTCATCACCCTTACTTTTTAGTGTCATGTGTTATCATATCAGTTCATCTCCCTCTTTGACAAAAATGCCAAAGCAATAACTAAAACATACATCCATCAGATGTAGATAATATCTTTGCATCTCAGTGTTTCTCCCTCTGTCATCTTGCTTATGACTAATTCCTTCTCTTTTCTCCTTTTCACAACTCTAGGCCAACCCTAAAGTGTGACAATCTTCTGCATCAATTTGTCAAATATTCTTCTATAGCATATTTGATGTAGTGCTCCTAGTTTGACTAGGCAGCCTCAATTAGGGGAAGGACCCCTAATTGACTTCTAAAATACCCATGAGCTTCTCTGGGTAAAGCTTTAGTGAATATTTCTACTAATTATTCTTTTGTATTCACATATTCCATTCAGACTTCTTTATCTTGTACTAATTCTCTCAAGTAGTGATACTCGATTGCTATGTGCTTGGTCATAGTGTGCATCACTAGATTCTTCAAAATCTTGATAGCACTTATGTTGTCACAAAAAATAACAACAGGTTCAGTGATTTCTTCTTTCATGCCTATCAACAATTATTTTATCCATACCAAATTTAAACAGTTTACTGTAGCAGCAACATACTCAGCCTCGACAATAGATTGGGAAATGCAATTTTGTTTCTTGCTCATCCAAGAGACTAATCTTTGTCCAAGAAAGAAAGCTCCACCACTAGTGCTCTTTCTATCATCTAAATTTCCTGCCCAATCAACATTTGTATAAACTCTGAGTTCAAATTTGTCATCCTTCTTATAATATAGACCATAGTCAGTAGTTCCTTTCAAGTATCTCATAATTCTTTTCACAGCCATCATGTGTGTTTCCTTAGGATTGGCAGAGAATCTTGCCACAATCCCAACAACTAGTGCAATATCTAGTTTACTATGTACAACATACTACAATTTTCCAATCATGGATCTATACAAAGTTTGATTCACTTCTGCAGCATCATCATTCTCAGATAACTTTTGTCTAGTAACCATAGGAGTACTCACTGGTCTAGCATCTTCCATCCCAAAAGCTTTTAGTATTTCATTAACATACTTAGACTATGTAATGAAAATTCCTTTCTTCATCTGATATACTTGTAAACCAAAAAATAATTTGATCTCACCAAACATGCTCATTTCAAATTCTGTTTGCATTTCATTTGAAAATCTTTTACACAATGCATCTTGTCCACCAAAAATAATGTCATCCACAAAAATTTTTGCCAACATGATACTTTTACCTTCTTCATCTTTCATGTACAGATTGCTTGTGTCATTTGTTCTTGAAAATCCAATCTGTATCAAGTATTTGTGCAACCTCTCATACCATGCTCTAGGAGCTTGTTTCAATCAATATAGTGCTTTTTTCAATTTTCACACCATGTGTCTTTTGTTGGATCAATAAAACCTTCTGGCTATTCTATGTAAACTTCTTCTTCTAGTATACCATTTAAAAATGTAGACTTGACATCCATTTGATATACCTTGAAATCTTTATAAGAAGCATATGCAAGAAGAGTTCTTACTCCTTCCAATCTAGCTACAAGGGAAAATGTCTCCCCATAATCTATTCCTTCTTCTTGTGCGTAGCCTTTGCATACTAGCCTAGCTTTGTTCCTAGTTATTTCATTATTTTCATTCATCTTATTCTAAAACACCCACTTTGTTCCTATCACATTTTTGTTTTCAGGTCTCGGCGCTAGAGTCCAAGTATCATTCTTCTCAATCTAGTCAATCTCTTCAATCATTTCTTGTATCCAATCTTCACTCTCCAATGCCTCTCTAGTTGACTTGGGTTTGAATTCACATAGTAGGCATGTTGGATCCTTAGTCTTACTTCTAGTCTAAATTCCAGTATTTTTGTCTCCAATTATCTATTCAGGCTTGTGATGTCTTCTTATATATTTTTCCAAAATAGGTTCAGCTCTTCTTTTGTCTATTTCATTAGGTTCCCCACCAAGATTGTTAGATTTAGCTTCTGAATACTCGACAACCTCTTCCTAATACTTGACACCATTTTCTTGTAGCTTAGCATGTTCTTATTCTCTTTTGGTACTATTTTCCTGATGCTTGATAGCATCTGCCTGTCACTCAGCATCAGGTGTAAGTGTTACAAATAGGGAATACTGAGAGGGGGGGTGAATCAGTATTCTACAAACTTTATCTTTTGCCCAATTATGGATATGACAGATTATCTTTATACATGCATAACATAAGAAGCTAAACAACATGTATAACAATAAAGCGCTCATAACACATTATTTGTTCTCGAGGAAACCCTAGCCAAGGGAAAACCCCGGTGGGGATGGTACCCACAAAGATCCACTAATCAAAAGTATTTTGTTAAGGATATTGACCCTATTAGGAGTCTATTACAAGCATATAGTGTATCAGTCCTGGTTAAGGGACTATAGGCCTTGTTAGAAGCCTCAACCTTGTTAGGAGTTGTAGTACAAAATGTGATTACTAGATGAGCCCACTACCCAAACAAGTAATGTACAGTATACACTGATTACAAAATAGGTTAAAGTACATAACCTTATACTACTTGCATCAATATCACTTCATTGCTCTTTCACTATCGCTATTACATATGCTTCATATATTTTGCATCATACTACTACAATTACTTTTCTTGCTACTTGTTATAATTCTTCTCTTTACAATTACAATTACATTTACATTTATACCAATAGATATATCCAAGAGTTAACATTTAGGACGTCATCCTTTTATATTGTTAAGTCATTATTTTGATAAAAAAAAATAATCCCTTAACTCTTTACTAGTTCTGCCTTCATATTTTGTCCTGTTAGCTTCACACTATCTTCGGTAAAACTGTCAGAACTTCTTCTGTACATGCCATACTAACTTACACTCTAAGATGGATGATCAATAGTCATCATGTTGGCAATTTGGCTGAGTTGATTGCATATATTTTGTCATTATTTCAACATATGATCCTCATGAAGATCACACAAGTCAGAGAGCAAGTATGACATAGCTCATTGCAAATTTATCTAAGTGTGAGATAGTGTTTTACCAGTGAACCTGGATACAGTTTTTGTTTGAGATGTTGAATGGAGTAAGTTCACTTCTTGCACACTTGAACATAGAATCTATGATGACTATTGATCACCCTTCTTAGATCGAAAGTTAGTACAACATGTACGGAAGAAGTTATGATAGTTTTATCGAAGACATTGTGAAGCCGACATGACAGAATATGAAGATAGAACTAGTAAAGAGTGAAGGGATTATTTTTTTTTATCAAAATACTAACTTAACAATATAAAGGGATGACATCCTAGATTTTAACTCTTGGATACAGCTATTGGTATAAATGTAAATGTAATTGTAATTGAAAGAAGGATATATTGATACAAGAAGCAAGTAATTGTAGTAGTATGATGTGAAGTATATGAAGCTTATGTAATAGCGATAGTGAAAGATCAGTGAAGTGATATTGATGAAAGTAGTATAAGGTTATGTACCTTAACCTATTTTGCAATCAGTGTATATTGTACATTACTTGTTTGGGCAGTGGGATCATCTAGTAATCACATTTTGTACTACAACTCCTAATAGGGTTGAGGCTTATAACAAGGCCTATAGTCCCTTAATCAGGATGGATACACTATATGCTTGTAATAGACTCCTAACAGGGTCAACATCATTAACAAGATACTTTTGATTAGTGGATCTTTGTGGGTACCATCCCCACCAGGGTTTTCCCTTGGCCAGGGTTTCCTCGAGAACAAATAATGTGTTATGAGTTCTTTATTGTTATGCATGTTGTTTAGCTTCTTATGTTATGCATGTATAAAGATAATCCATTATATCCATAATTGGGCAAAAGATAAAAATTTTAGAATACTGATTCACCCCTCCCTCTCAGTATTCCCTATTTCTAACAATTGGTATCAGAGCTTAGTTACTCAGAAAAGAATTATTCAAGGAAAGCCTAGAAGCTTGAGTAAGATCTCTATGGATATGGATCAACTACAAAAGAATCTTGAAGAAGCTCTTGAATAGATTGACTTGCTTACTATTGAAAAAGATAATTTGAAAAGAAAGTATGATGATGCAAAGAACCTCATTGAGAAACTGAAAAACAAATTGGAAGATCTTGTTAGAAATAGGAAATAATGAGAGGGGGGGGTGAATTAGTATTTCACAAAATTTTTCTTTGGCCCACTTATGGATATAACAGATTACTTTAGTGCATACAAAGATTATCAAGCTGATTAACAAACATAGCAATAAATAGAAAGAACTCATAACACATCAAATGTTCTTGAGGAAACCCCGGCCAAGGGAAAACCTCAGTGGGGATGGTACCCACAAAGATCACTAATCAAAAGTATCTTGTTAGGGATATTGGACCCTATTAGGCCTCAATTTACAATATATAGTAGATCTATCCTGGTTAAAGGACTTTAGGCCTTGTTAGAAGCCTTAACCCTGTTAGGAGTTAGATTACAAAACCTGATCACCAGCTGAGCTCACTGCCCAAACATGTAATACAAAAATGTTTCTGACTATAATATGGTACTGCTTACAACTTCACATCAATATCATTTATTGCTATCACAATAAACAACTATCACAAGTTAGCTTTTCTTTCTTTTTACATCTCACTTCTATGTTTCATTACATTTCAAGTATGCCTAATATATGAGTTATTAAAGCTAATAACTTTACATGGTTAGGTTCCAAAATCTTTATCCAAGAGTAAAAATCTAGGATTTCATCTCTTCATAATGTTAAGGCATTATTTTGACAAGCAAAAATAATCCCTTAACTCTTTCGCTAAAACTATCTCCAAAACTGCTCTGTTTGCAAAACTGTCTTCGGTAAACTTTGAATAACTTTGTCCATACTACTGAAAACTTTATGTGCACTAAGATGGGGTATCCTCATACTCTATAGAAGCTTTAGTTAATTTTTAAAACAAAAATATTGCTCCAGTGGACGTCGCCAACTAAATCTTCATCGGGTGCTCTGTCAAGATCACTGTATCCAAACTTAGACAATTTCTTCCTTCAACTTTGCATACTTGCATTCCAGATTCTATGTTCTCAATGGAGATCATATGTTTCCATAATGACAACATCTATGCATCCACATTAGCCAAATTTTCAATAATCTCCCCCTTTGTCATTGGTGGCAACATATGGGAAAATTGGCTAAGTGTGCAAGAAAAACTACAAAAACACTTATACAAAATTTTGTGGCCAAAAGTTATACAATATCATACTCCATAGAATAGCTCCCCCTAAGAGTATCCTTCCTCAACATATATACAATTTTTTTCTATCTCTCCCCCTTTGACAACAATGACAAAGATAGGGTGAACAAAAATTTCAAAAAACTTTATACCTTATTATCAGTTATTGCAAAGCCGGTAGGCTTGCAACACAATCACCAAACTCTAACTTCCAAAATTCAAAATCTTTGTCCCATATCATCCTGATGGATTTAGCAACATTGAGTAGAGTACTTAATCCATATGCTATTGTTTGACAAGCTTGCAGGGAATTGAAGCTAAACTTATGAAATGATGTCTTTGCTAAAAGACACTGCTCAATTTGATCTTCAATAATTGATATCTTGATTGAGACATGCTCTCTCAAGATGTTAACCCTAATCATCTTTCTATTTTTCTCCTCTGCTATCATTCTAATTTTGTCTTTCAATTTCCTTATGTTCTTCTCAACAAAACTTATCTTGACATTAGGGCTTGTCAAGGTGTTTATCTTAGCTGAAATAGCATCTAACTTCTCTCTGATCTTCTTATCCTCTTCAACTGTTAGGATTTCTTATTTAGTGCATTGTATGTACAAATTCTTTCCTATCTCAAAATGTCTCCTCAAATTCTTTATGCATACATCTAAACTACCAATATCATTTCGAATATTTACACTTAAAGTTTGTTGCATTTTTGCTTCAAAGTCTTCCTGAACTTTTATCTTCACAATATCCTTCAAGTTAGAAAATTTAGAGTCAAAATAATTTATTACTGACTGAGCTTTCTCAAGTGGATCTGATTCAGATACCTTAGTGCTAATCACACTCTCAAGTTTCTCTGTCAAAACTCTAACTTTTCCTTCAAGGTCTTTCATGTTCTTATTCTTTCCAATAATTTTATTCAGAGATGTGATGAACTCAAGCTGATCATCATCTTCAACTTCTTTTCCAAGGTCTTCAAACATTGAACCAATATGCCTCTTCTTAGTGTCAGGTGCACTAATGTCTTCAACTGGTTTAGAGGGTGCACTAGAGGTAGTGGCCTCTATCAAAATTTGTTTGCCTTTGACTGTGTGCTCTACTGGAACTGATTCTGATACAGTTGGTGCTTCCTCTGCCTCTGTATTCTTCTCTGATTCTATGACCTTTTCTTTCTCTCCCAAAGCCAAATTGTCAACAATGTTTCCTAGATCATGAAATACTACATCATTTGATTCTAAAGTCACTTTGGTGCCTTCAATATCCATTGATTCTTTTCCAATATTAATATGTGAAGAAGATGGAACTTCTTCAATACCAACTTTCTCTACATGTGGTTCCTCTAATTGCTTATGCTGAGGGTCTGATTCAACATGCTTTTCTCCAACTATATCTACAAGAACTTGCATTACTGCTTGCTCTGTCTCTTTCTGTACTTCCTCCTTTTTGCCTCCCATTATAAGGATTGTTCTTCTCTTAGTTCTCAATAAAGTTCCAAGAGCCTTCAAGAATCTCTTCAAATGCTCTTCATCCTTAACTTCACAGAACTCTCTGATTACATGTTCTCTCATCTTTATGTCCTCTTCTTGTGCTCTTTGTTTTCTATTCACAAGTCTATTATACAAATCTTCTGGGATCTTACCATGAATAGTGCTAAGTTTCTTATCTGCCACAATCATGTGTGTAACCATTGCATTTTCAAAGTTCAATATGTCAAATGATCCATATAGATCATATAATTTATTCAACTTAGTGAAGTCTCCATGCTTCAATATATCTTCATTAACTCTTTCAATTCTTGGTTTCCAAGTTTTCTTCTTGACTGAAACTACATCATCATCTTTAATTACTGCTACATTTTTGGGTATAGGTGGTACAACCACTTTCTATCTCTTGCTGGGTCCTGTTGCACTCACTTTTACTCTTTTGCTAGGAATAGGAGAAAAAGATTTATCTCCTTCATCTTTTTTAGGTACTTCAACTTTTACCTTTACTGCAATCAGATCAACAGGATCTGCACTTGATGTCTCAGGTGGAATTACAAGATTTTCACTTCTCCTTAGGGCTTCTGTAGTCTTCTTAGCTATGTCAAACTAATGACTTGACATACCAGATTCTTTCAATATTTTCTTCATAGTAGATTCAACTCTCTTACTAGATTGCTTCTTTTCTCTCAAACTTATTGTAGAGTTGAAATTCTCTTCATAGGTTCCAAACCTATTTGCATGACCATCCAACTCACACTTTAACAATTTATTCACATATCCTACTGTTTCTGCTTCAAATATTTCATAGCCAAGAGGGTCTATGAATTCCATTCTAGGCTCAACTGCTTCAATGTAGGTGAAATTAGTGTCAACCATAAAACAAATGTCATCTCTATGCTTTTCAACTAAGGATTGAGGAATCTTTGATTTGTTCTTAACAATATTCTGAAAAGTCTTCAATACAAGCTTCACACTGTCATTAACTTTATCAAAAAGGTGCTTCATGTAAACTGAGTTTATTCTTTCCATTGTCTTCACATTGTCACTCCAATCTACTGTGTAAGGAAATTTTCTCAAAATATGGAAAAACATATAGGTTATCAGAGATGAAAACCTAAACTGAGTGTACTTAGCCTTCTTAATCTTTTCTAAGTTCTCAAATAACTGAATTTTCAGAATTTCACATAGGTCTACTGGTTTCTTCTCAATACACATAAGATAAGCTACATGAATCATTCCTACAGCCATGTCATCTTCCCTTGAACTACCACATAATTTAGTTGTTAGGATCTTGCAAAGGTACCTAACATCATCTTGCTTAATCTTACTTATCACAATTCCTCTACCATTATAACTAGATCTAGTGTTATCTAAAACAATCTTTCTCATGTTCTTTTCATTTAGTGGAATCTCTCCAACTTTTGATAATCTGGTAACTTCATGAATTAGGTCAGCAATTATATCAATAACTCTATCCTCCATCCAGAATTTCCCATTGTGGATTCTACTTAAAATGATTTTGGTACATTCCTCATCATTGAATTCATACTTCATGGAATATTTGATAATTTCATTGTTCTCTAAGTGCCCATAAGCTAGTTTAATTGACATGTCTTGATTGTACAATTTCTTGTAATCATCACTAAAATCTGCATCTCCCAAAGTTTCAAACTTACAACCTAAATATCCTTTAACATTCTAAATGTGCAATACTCCATCTGGTATGGATGATAATGCTAGATTGTCATCAATTTCAGTTGGTTCTATTGGTTCTTTCTTAATCTTTGGTCTATTCTTATCCTTAACATTATGAACCATAGAAATATCCATCTTATCAATTGATTAAAGATCAAGAAATACCTCAACTTTGCAAATCTAGGGTTTCGGTATGATCGTCGCTGCAAACTACTTCCAAACTTCTTCAAATCATCCTCAACTCACTTTTCTTCTTTCAAATCTCTTTTCAATCACTTTGTAATCATAATAACTTTGATTTCAACCTTATAACACTTCAAATTAACTTGATCTGACATCACATTCATTTATTTTGCTGCTAAAACCTCAAAAACCTGATTTTGCAAACCTGCAACCATAAAACTTTCTGCGACCTCGCAAAACACAATATTTTCTTTTGCTTACTTAACCATAGCATTAGTAAAACATAATAAGCCTACATCTAACTATGAAAAACTTAACTCATTCAAATTCCTAATCTACACTAATCCTAAGTCCTAAACTACGGAAACTTACATAATTTAAGTACTTAAGGAAGGGTCAGGTAAAGATTCATCCTTACCATCGGTTACATTACCTTCCTAACTACTTTCAATGCTAACTATACCTCCTTGATCTGTGCCTTTGTCAAATTCTACTTCATCTTTATTGCTACAACAACCTTTCTCTTTGTTTCCTACATTTTCATTCCTTCTTGCATTGTTCCTAGGGTTAGGGTTATGATGATAACCTCCATTGTTCATTCTACAAAATCTTGCTGAGTGTCCAAACTTGTTGCATATCTGACAGATGATTCCATTGTTTCCAAATCTCTGTCCTTGCTGGTTGATTTGTGACCTGTAATTTCTAGCAATGTGTCCTACTTTGTTGCATCTAAAACATACTACCACTTTTCTTCGATTCATTTCTTCAATATATTTCTTATCTGCATTGTTAGTATTCCCAATCATTCTATCATAATTATTCAAAATTACTTTAGGTCTTCTACATTCATTAGCTCTATGTCCAAAACTATGACAATTATAACAATGTCCATTAAAAGATTTAAATTGCTTACCTGTGCAATCTCTCTTCATGTGCCCAATAGTATTACAAGCAAAACATCTACCTTTGAATTCTCTTTGCATACCTTTAGATGATTCTTCTTGTTTTGATTCTTCTTTCTCTCTAGGTGGTTCTTCTTTAGGTGGATCTTCCAATGTGTTCTAATCTAGCTTTATTTCCTCCACACTTTCAGATGTCTTTAGATCTAGCTTCTTACTTTCATGGTTTGTTCTAAACATACTATATCCAAATCCAGTCCTATCAAAGAATGGTTCTTCAAAAGAAATTTGTTTTTCAGTCTTATCACCTTTTGAATATAGCCTTTCAAGTTGTTGTTTACATTGAGTTAGTTCACCTTTCACAATTTTATTATACTTCTCAAGTTCCACATACTGCATTTTTACTTTTTCAGATTCAGATGTTTCCTTTTCAAGTCTTGACCTCAAATCTTCATTCTCAATTTTCAATTTTTCATTATCAGATCTCAAATTTCCATCTTTCATACTAAGCTTCAGATTTACTATCTTCAACTCATGCTTAAGGATCTCATTTTCTTTTTCTAATTCATCACAATCTTCAACAAGCATATCAGATTTCTTTTCAGATTTCAGATCTTCAATCTTACCTTTTAATTTGTCAATAGCATTCTTTGCATCTTCATATTTTCTTCTTAAGGAGTTTCTTTCATCAGTAAGCATATCAATCTATTCAAAAGCTTCTTCAAGATTATTTTGAAGTTGATCCATATCCATAGAGATCTTACTCAAGCTACTAAGCTTTCATTGAATGTTCCTTCTCTAAGTAACTGTGCTCTGATACCAATTGTTAGAAATAGGAAATACTGAGAGGGGGGGGGTGAATCAGTATTTCACAAACTTTTTCTTTTGCCCACTTATGGATATAATAGATTACTTTAGTGCATACAAAGATTATCAACCTGATCAACAAACATAGTAGTAAATAGAAAGAACTCATAACACATCATATGTTCTTGAGAAAACCCTGGCCAAGGGAAAACCCCACTGGGGATGGTACCCACAAAGATCACTAATCAAAAGTATCTTGTTAGGGATATTGGACCCTGTTAGGAGTTAGATTACAAAACCTGATCACCAGCTGAGCTCACTGCCAAAACATGTAATACAAAAATGTTTCTGACTGTAATATGGTACTACTTACAACTTCGCATCAATAGCGTTTGCTGCTATCACAATAAACAACTATCGCAAGTTATCTTTTCTTTCTTTTTACATCTCACTTCTATGTTTCATTACATTTCAAGTATGCCTAATATATGAGTTATTAAAGATAATAAATTTACATGGTCAGGTTCCAAAATCTTTATCCAAGAGTAAACATCTAGGATGTCATCTCTTCATAATGTTAAGTCATTATTTTGACAAGCAAAAATAATCCCTTAACTCTTTCACTAAAACTGTCTCCAAAACTGCTCTGTCTGCAAAACTATCTTTGGTAAACTTTGAATAACTTTGTCCAACTATTCCAAACTTTATGCACACTAAGATGGGGTATCCTCATACTCTATAGAAGCTTTAGTTAATTGTGTAAATAAAAATATTGCTCTAGTGGACATCGCCAACTAAATCTTCATCGGGTTCTCTGTAAGGATCACTGTATCCAAACTTAGACAATTTCTTCCTTCAACTTTGCATACTTGCATTCCAAATTCTACACTCTCAATAGAGATCATATGTTGCCATAATGACAACATCTATGCATCCACATTAGCCAAATTGCCAACAGATTTGAGATCTGAAAAAGAATGTGAAGTTTTTATTGAAGATTGTGATGACAATATGGAAAAAGAAAATGAGATCCTTAAGCATGAATTGAAGATAGAAAATTTGAAGCTTAGTTTGAAAGATGGAAATGACAAGAATGAAGGAAATTTAAAATCTAAGAATGAAAGTCTAAAGATTGAAAATGAAGGACTAAAATGTAAACTTTCTAGAGTAACATCTGAACTTGAGAAAGTCAATTTGCAGTATGATGAACTTGAGAAATACAATAAGATTATGAAAGGTGAACTAACTCAATCCAAATAACAACTTGAAAGGCTATATTCAACTCCTGAAAAGATTATGATGAAGGGTGCTCCCCTTAGTAACACAAACATAATAGAAATAGAGAAACAACAACAATAATATGCAAGAACAGAAAATTGGCTTCTTATTATCTCCACAAATGTGGAATTACAAACTTTCAGAATTACAATATGCAAAGCCACATGGGCATTCCCTTACAATATTCTGTAGGAAAAATCCTTGAATCAATACCCAGATCTACTACCCAGAACTGCTCTAGACAACACTATAGGCCTTCTTTATATAGGCAATTTCCACCGCCCGAGAAGGTTCCAGAAATTTAGCCCTAAGGGCCGACCCAACTTAGAATTATTTTATTTTTCAATTTATTACATTAAAGTCACTCAAAATAACTTTTGAAACCTGAACAAAAATTTTGAAAGAAAATTATTTTCTGCCATTTCAGGTGGCCTAACTTCCAGAGACCATAAGTCATCACCAGTTAACCCGATTGACTATTATAACCCCATTTCGGAAATGCCATGAAGCACTCTACAGGATTGACTTGTGAAAAGCATCTATCACCCAATTTTTTGACCTCATCCGAGGCCTCTAAAGCCTTCAAAACTGAGTTCAAAGTTTCTGTACCCTGCTACCAATACCGAAAATCTTCAATATCTTCAAAACTAGACCTGATCTAGCCATGAAACTTTTCTGGTAGGCTGATATGAATGAGATGAACTGCCACATGTAAAATCAGAACATTCTGAGATCGTAAGGCCAACTTACTAAAAATAGAAAGTTTCCATAAATAGTAGCTCTGCATAAGATAGCCCTTATTGAATACAAAAATAGAAATATTTTTGGGTGATGCAAGATTTCCCTTACACCCAGGATGCTCCTGCATCAGACACCCGGGGTAATTTGAGAAGTGACCCTATCACGAATCAGGTGTGTAGAGGAAAACCAAGATGGTTAACCTCCTCCTTTGTTAGCCATGATGAATCTTCTACAGGTCATCCTTTCCATTTGACCAAATACTCTTAATATGTCTTGTTCCTTGTGCTTCTGCCAACATGACTATCCAATATGTCTTCAATCTCCTTGATATCTGAACTGGTTGCTAGAATACTCCACTGTGCTGCTGCAACCTCATCTTCAGCACCTCCTTCATGATACTCTGTCAAATCTAAAATGTTAAACACTGGTGAAATATTCAACTCAGTAGGCAATTCTACCTCATATGCATTTCCTGAATCATGCTTCTTTAGTATTGTACATGGTCCAAACTTCTTAATTTTTAGCTTGTTATATGTACCAACTAGAAACTGCTCCTTCCAAAAATGAACCATGACTTCATCCCCAACCTGAAATTCCTTATGCCTCCTTTTCTCATCTGCCTTAGTCTTATACTACACATTCATCTTGGTAATATGCTTCCTCACCTCCTCATGGATGTTCTTTAAATGTTCTACAAAATCCTTAGCTTCAGCACTACTTATTTCTCCTTTATCTATCTTTCTCAACTCAGATGCATTTCTTGAACTACTTCCATATACAATCTGGAATGGTGATTTACCAGTGCTCCCATTGACAAAATTATTGTATGCAAATTCTACCTATGGTAAAATCAAATCCCATCCTGTTGGCTTATCTCCAACCAAACATCTCAGCAAATTTCCCAAACTTCTATTCACCACCTCTGTCTATCCATCAGTCTGTGGATGATGTGATGAACTAAACTTCAAATATGTCTTCAACTTCTTCCACAATTTATGCTAGAAATATCGAACAAACTTAGTGTCTCTATCTGAAACTATGGTCTTTGGCAAACCATGTAGTCTCACTACTTCTCTGAAAAACAATTCTGCTACATGAACAACATCATTAGTCTTCTTGCAGGGAATGAAATGTGCCATCTTTGAAAATCTGTCAACTACTACAAAAATTGAATCATGTCCCCATTGTATCCTCGGTAAACCAAGAATAAATTCCATACTGATATCCTTCCAAGGCTTCTCTGGTATAGGTAATGGCTGATACAACCCTGTATTTTGCTTCACTCCTTTCACCATCTGACATACTCTACAACTCTATACAAACTTCTTCACATCTTATTACAATTGTGGCCAATAATAATTCTCACAAACCAAAGCAAGGGTTTTATCATGACCAAAATGTCTAGCTAATCCTCCACTATGCTTCTCCTTGATGAGATTCTCCATCATAGAACTTTGTGGAATGCACAACTGACTCCCTCTGAATAGCACATCATCTTGGATGATAAAATCTAGCCATTTCATCCTATCTAGAGTAATAGGTTCTTTACAATCTTTCCAAGCTCCACCAAAATCAGGATCCTCTAGATATAAATTCTTGAGTTCCTTAAACCCAACCACCTCAATCTGCATCTCTGCCAGCAATAGTTTCCTTCTGCTAAGAGCATCTACAACCCTGTTAGACTTTCCACTTTTGTGTTTCAAAAAAAATGTATAACTCTACAAAAATTCAACTCATTTCAAATGTCTCTGATTCAACTTTCCTTGACTATTCAAATATTGCAAAGCTTGATGATCAGTATAGAAAACAAACTCATTAGGAAGCAGATAGTGTCTCCACTTCTTCAATGCCTGAACTATAGCATAAAATTCCTGATCATAAATAGAATACTTCCTCTTGGCATCATTTAACTTCTCACTGAAATAAGCAACCAGTTTACCTTCTTGGCTCATAATAGCTCCTATTACGGTACCACTAGCATCACAATCTACTTGAAACACCTTATTAAAATCTAAAAGTGCTAAAATAGGTTTTTCTGTAACTTTTTGTTTCAACAATTGAAAACTCTTTTCTGCCCCATTAGTCCACTTAAACTCTTTTCTATCTCCTCTCATTGTTTCAGTCAAGGGACCACAAATACTGCTAAAATTTTTGATAAAATTTCTATAAAACCTAGCCAAACCATGAAAAGATCTTACCTCAGTAGAACTCCTTGGAGTAGGCCATTCCAAGATAGCATGTACCTTCTCTGGGTCCATTTTTAGACCTTCTGCTGAAACTACAAATCTCAAATACACTAACTCTTTCTTCACAAAACTGCACTTCTTCAAATTAATCAACAATTTCTCATCTCTCAACTTCTCAAACACCATATGAATATGTATCATATGTTCCTCCAATGTCTTGCTAAAAATCAAAATATCATCTAGGTAAACAATGACAAACTTAGCCAGAAATTCTTGCAAAACCTCATTCATGAGCCGCATGAAAGTGCTTGGTGCATTGGTTAGCCCAAAAGGCATGACTAACCACTCATACAGTCCTTCTTTTGTCTTGAAGGCAGTCTTCCATTCATCTCCTTCTGTGATCTGAATCTGGTGATATCCACTCTTTAGATCTATTTTTGAGAAATACACAGCTCCACTCAAACAGTCTATAATATCATTCATTCGTGGCAATGGAAACCTATACTTGATTGTGATCTTGTTTATTACTTTGAAATCTATACACATCCTCCATTCTCTATTCTTCTTTGGTTCTAATACCACTAGTATAGCACAGAGACTCAGACTCTCTCGAATCAACCCCTTCTACAATAACTTGTGTACTTGTCTGTTCAACTCTTCACTTTTTGCTGGTGTCATTTTGTGTGCTGCCTTGTTTGACAAACTGGCTCCTGGAATCAAATCCATCTAATGACTGATCTTCCTTACCAGTGTTAATCCATCAAGTACATTATCAGATACAATATCCTAAAACTAATTCATCAAATTTGCAACCTCTACAGGTACATCCTCTACTTCCTCTTTACTAGCTTTTGGAATTAAAGCAAAACACACATGATCATGCCTCATACCATCTATGAATTTTCTTCCATCAACAAAAGTTATTCTTTTATTACCACATACCTTTTCTTCCATCTCCTTCAATGGCTTTAGCTTATGTCGTACTCCATCTTTTGTCAGGGAATAGGTATTCGCAAAACCATCATGTACAACACATTTGTCAAACTACCATGGTCTACCCAACAACATATGACATGCATCCATAGATATTATATCACATAGTACCTCATCTTGGTACTCACTGATCTTGAACTTTACTAGGCACTATTCACTGACCATGACCTTGTGGTCATCTTGCACCTAGGCAATCCGATATGGATGTGGGTGTTTCTATCTCTTGAGCTTCAACTTTGTCACCATCTCTTCTGACACCAAATTTTCAGTGCTTCCACTATCGATAATCACATCACAACATTTACCTTCACACTTACATCTAGTGCAAAACAAGCTCCTCCTTTGTTCAGGTTCATTCTCACCACTCAGCAAGACTCTTCTATTTATTAGCATTTCTCCTCTTTTAGCATCTTTAGAATTTGATGATCTGGCATCTTCATCTACATGTGCAACTCTGGCCTGGCCTTCATTTCTCCTGTCTATTCTACCTTGGCACTGAGGACATTCAAATGCCCTATGACCTTCTCCACAGTGAAAACATGTTCCATGGAAGCCTCCTCTTCTAGATCCTTGTCCTCTTCCTCTTCCTCTCTAATCTCTATTATTCTGATATTGGAAATGATTGGAATTGTTTCCTCTCTGATTCTGGCTGCTACTAACCTCATCCTTCTTTTTCGGATCTTCATTTTGGCCACCATATGACCATCCACCAGATCTTCCACCACAACCTCTTCCATTTTGTCTTCTCTCAAACTTCTTGTTCAGCTTTTCCTCTACTTTTAGGGCAAATTGGTATGCCTCCTCAATACTATTCATTCAAACCAGATTCAACTCCTCCTAAATACTTGGCCTTAAATCATTAAGGTATTGGGCAAATTTCTCCTTATCAGCTTCTGCATGGCCTATTTTGATGAGGAGTCGATAGAACTCCTCTGTATACTCCTGAACAAATCTTCATGCTTGCTTCAAACTTTGCATTTTCTTTAGTAGGTCAAGCTCATAATCAACAAGAATGAACTGTCACTTCAATTTATCCACCATCTGATCCCATCTTGTGATTTTATCTTTCCCTCTTCTATTTCACTCCAATTGAATCTCTTGCCACCAGATCTTCACATGACCTTTCAGTCTGGCCTTCCCAAATTTGACCTTATTAGGATCCTCAACATCTTCATACTCAAAATATTCCTCACATTCATTGATCCAGTCGATCAATTCCTCTAGGTTAAGATTTTCAGAAAATGTAGGAACCTCGATCTTAGGTTTTTTCCTAATCTTGGAAATCGCCCAAAAAAGTCTTTCTTCCTTCTGATTCACAAATTCAGCTTCTCCTTCTTGATATTCTTCTTTGGCTTCATCCTCGCTTTTGTCTCTGACATTAAGATTCATTCCTCTACAAATCTCTTCTTGCAATGCTCACACTTGTCTCTGTAGCTCTCTAACCTCAGGTGTCACAGCACCAGCTCTTCCACCACGTTCTCTTCATGGAGAAATTTTTGCGATGCATGCTGAAACCCTAACCATGATCCTGGTGCAAACTACCTCATAGTTGGTGATCTATTTACACACTCAAGAACTCCTACTCTGATACCACTTGATGAAGGGTGCTCCCCTTAGTACCACAAACACATAATAGAAATAGAGAAACAATAACAATAATATGCAAGAACAGAAAATTGGCTTCTTATTATCTCCACAAATGTGGAATTACAAACTTTTAGAATTACAATATGCAAAGCCACATGGGCATTCCCTTAGAATATTCTATAGGAAAAATCTTTGAATCAATACCTAGATCTACTACCCAGAACTGCTCTAGACAACACTACAGGCCTTCTTTATATAGGCAATTTCCACCACCCAAGAAGGTTCCAAAAATTTAGCCCTAAGGGCCGACCATATTTAGAATTATTTTAATTTTCAATTTATTACATCAAATTCGGCTCAAAATAAATTTTGAAACCTGAACAAAAATTTTAAAGGAAAATTATTTTCTGCCATTTTAGGTGGCCTGACTTTCGGAGACCATAAGTCATCACCAGTTGACCCGATTGACTATTATAACCCCATTTCAAAAATTCCATGAAGCACTCTATAGACTTGAACCATGCAAAGTGTGTGTCACCCAATTTTTGGACCTCATATGGGGCCTCTAAAGCCTTCAAAACTAAGTTCAAAGTTTCTGTACCCTACTGCCAATACCAAAAATCTTTAATATCTTCAAAACTAGACCTGATCTAGCCATGAAACTTTGCTGGCAGGCTGATATGACTGAGATGAACCTCCACATGTAAAATTAGAACATTCCAAGATCATAAGGCCAACTTACTAAAAATAGAAAGTTTCCATAAATAGCAGCTTTGCACAAGATAGCCCTTATTGAATACAAAAATAGAAATATTTTTGGGTGATGCAAGATTGCCCTTACACCCAGGATGCTCCTGCATCAGATCAATGAATAAATATCTTATCAGAAACCATTCTATGATAAGATGGTTCTTTAATTCAACACTTTCGAAGCAAATGATGAAGGCAAGGAACCAGATCTAAAGATATATGAAAGCATAGATGAGATCAACAAGTCTATAGATACACCTAAATAAGAATCACCGAAGTAAGAGGAATGACCCAAAGGTATGCAAAGAGAATTCAAAGGTAGATGTTTTTCTTGTAATACTATTGGTCATATGAAGAGAGATTGCACAGGTAAAGAATTTAAACTTCTTAATGGTTATTGTTACAATTGTCATGGTTTTGGACATAGAGCTATTGATTTTAAGAAACCTAAATTTATTGAGAATAATGATGGTAGTAGAATGTTTAGGAATACTAACAATCTAGATAAGAAACCTACTGAAGATATGAACAAAAGAAGTGGAGTAGTATGTTATAGATGCAACAAGGTTGGACACATTGCTAGAAACTACAAATCACAAATCAATCAACCTGGACCGAGATATGGAAACAATGGAATTGTTTGTCAGATATGCAACAAGATTGGACATACATCAAGGTTTTACAGAATGAACAATAGAGTTTTTCATCCTAACCCTAACCCCAGGAATCATGCAAGAAGAAATGAAGAAGCGAGGAACAATTAGAAAGGATGTTGTAGTAATTCAGATGAAGTGAAGTTTATCAAAATCACAGATCAAGGAGACATATTCAGCATTGAAGGTAATCAGAAAGGTAAAGTATTGAAAGGTAAGAATGAATCTTTACCTCACCTATCTCAAAGTACTTAATTCATCTAAATTGCAATAGAATAGGAACTTAGATTTAGTATAGAAGTAGATATATGATGAATTGAGTCTTGCACAGTTAATGTAAGGTATTTTATGATATTCTAATGCTATGGTTAAGAGCACAAAGAAAAATATTATGTTTTGCGAGATCGCAAGAAGTTTTAAGTTTTGCAGGTTAGCAAAGACAACTTTTTGGAAAGAAGAAGTAAAAGAATTGAATGTGATGTCAGATCTAAGTGAGAATAAATTAATAAAAGGTTATGATCAGTATTATTTGATCATCAAAGTGAATTCAAGTGTCAAGGAGATCAAAGAGTAGTGATAGAAAGAATTTTGCAAGGATTTGGAAAAGAATTGTGTGCTGAATCTACGCAAGCCCTAAAATCATGAAATTGAGGTATTTTACTTGACAAATATTTGAATCAGTAAAGGCATTTGAAGAAATCATGAATGTTTCATTAATACACAATGTCAGGGATAAGAATAACCAAAATTGAAAAGGGAACTAGTAGAACCATTGGAAGAAGACCCTAGGTTTGCATTATCATCTGTACTAGATAGGGTATTACATTTAGAGAATGTCAGGAGTTATCTTGGATGTAAATTGGAGACAATAAATGATAGTGATTTTACAAATGAATATCAGAAGATGTACAATTAGGATATGACACTAAAACAAGGTTTTGAATACTTGGAACATAATGAAATTGTCAAATATGGATTATAGTATGAATTTGATAATGAAGAATGCACTAAGATCATTTTGAGTAGAATTCATAATGGAAAGTTTTGGCTAGAGGATAGAGTGATAGATATTACAGTTGATTTGATTCATGAAGTCACTGTATTATCTAAGACTAGAGCTATTCCTTTTAATGAGAAAAATAGTCATTGACAACACTAATTCATCCTATAATGGTAGAGGAATTTTGATTAGCAAGATCAAACAAGTTGATGTGAGATACATTTGCAAGATCCTAACTACTAAGTTTTGTGAAAATTCAAGAGAAGATGACATGGTAGCTAGAATGGTACATGTAGCTTATCTTATGTGTGTTGACAAGGTACTAGTTGATATGTGTGAAATTCTTAGAATTCAATTGTTTGAGAACTTGGAGAAGATCAAGAAAACTAAGTATACACAGTTTAGGTTCTCATCTCTAATCACATACATATTCTTTCATCTTTTGAGGAGATTTCCTTACACCATAGGAAATGATTGGAATGATGCACAAACTACAATGGAAAGGATTAATGTAGCATATAGAAAGCATGTTATTGATAATGTTAATGAGAGTGTAGTACTTGTTAGTAAGACATTTTAGACTATTGTTTCTACCAGATCGAGGATCCCTGAGTCTCTTGTTGAGAAATATAAGGATGATAAATGTTTTATGGTGGTTGCTGACCTTACCTATATTGAAGCAGCAGAGCCTAGAACAGATTTCATAGACCCTCTTGGATATGAAATATCTGAGGTAGAAATTGAAGAGTATGTTAGTAGACTACTAAAGTGTAATTTGGACACTCAATGTAATAGGTTTGGAACCTTTGAGGAGAACTTCAACTCCGCAAAGATTCTAATTGAAGAGAAACAGACTAAGAAGAGAGTTGAGAGAACTATTAAGAAAATCTTAAAGGATACAGGAATGATAGAGAGAGAGTTTTTGTTAGCAAATTAGATAGCAATAGCAATCAGAGAGAGTGGACAAAAGGAAGTTTTGTCTATCCATCCTTTATCATCTATTGTGGTGCCACAAGAAGAACCACAAGTAAAGGTGAAAGTGGAAGTACCTACGAAGGACATAAAAACAAAGTTGTCTACTAGATCCACTTCCTCCACACCTATCAAAAGAGTTAAGGAGAGTGCCATTGGACTAGGAAAGAGGCATAAAATTCTAGTGCAACCTATTCCAAGAAAGATTGCAAAAGTTAAAGATGATGTCACTCTAAAGAAGAAACCTTGGAAACCAAAAGTTGAAAAGCTTAATGAGAAGATTATTGAGAATGGTGACTTTGCAAGAATCAACAAATATTATGATCTTTATGATTATAATGATAGACTTAATCTAGAGAATGTAGTTGTGAAGCATATGATCTTGACTAGCATGAAGTTTGATACTATTCAAGGACAAATACCTAATGATCTTTATAACAAACTTCTGAATAGAAAGAAGAGAGCATCAGATGAAGACACAACTATCAGAGAAAAGCTTGTGAGGAAGCTTTGTGAAATAAAAGATGAAGCACATTTCAACCAGATGATGAAGGCCCTAAGCACCCATCTGAGAACCAAAAGGAGAACAATTTAGATTATGGGAGGCAAGTATGAAGAAGTAAATTCTGAGACTAAACAGGCAATTATCAAGGTTATGATAGAATATGTTGGAGAATCATAAGTTGTAGTAGAGCAAGCAGGTAAGAAAGTACAAGAGGACATTCCCTCTTCTCTAGCTATTAATATTGAAGATGAAACAATGAATGTAGAAGGTACACAAATCACCTTGGATACTGACGAAAATGTATTCAACAATTTGGGGAAGATTGTTGATAATTCAGCCTTTGAAGAATAGGAAGCTACAAAAGAAGAAGAGATGACAGAGACCATAGTTGTGGAACCACCAGTTGTAGAAGAACAAGTTTCCCTTCCCACAAAAGAAGATATCAGTCTTACTCCTGAGACTGGAAAGACGACTCAAATTGGCTCTATGATTGAGCATTTGGGAAAAGAAGTAGATGATGATGATCAGTTGGAACTGATTACATCCTTAAATAAAATAATTGGTAAGAATAAGAAGGTGAATAGTCTTGAAGGGTGTTTGAAGGAACTAACTAAGAAGTTAAAAAGTATTGTGACCACACAAATTTTAGAAGTAGACCCTATGGAGAAGGAAAAGAAGGTAATGAAGACCTTTGATAATGAATTCACACACCTAGCTGATATTGGAAAAGTGAAAGCACAAGCAGACTATGAGGCTAGAATGCTTTTGAACATCAGTTAGTACATCAACAATGATATCAATACTCTTGATATCTGTATCAAGGATTTGAGGAAGAACTTGGAAATAGGAAAATCTTTGTACATACAGTGTACAAAATCAAAGACTTTGACAACTAAGGAAGATTAGAAAATAAAATTGAAGGATGTGGAGTTTCTAAATGAAACAAACCTTCTATTAAACCCAAATGTGAAGGTCTGTAATGTTGAGAAGAAAATTAGAAAACTGTACGATGAAATCAGAGTTGTACAAGATCAGAAAGATAGGAAATTGAGAAGATATACTCTTTTGAGAGAACATGTTTCTATAAAGCTAAGCATAATTGAAGAATAGTTGGAAGATTGTCTTTTAGCAAAGACATCTTTTAAAAAATTTAACTTTGAAAACCTCCAAGCATGTGAAATTGCTTCTTATGGACTAAGCACACTACTCAATGTGGTAGATTCCATTAAGAAATCATGGGAGAAGGAGATAGAAGCCATGAAGATAGATTTTGTAGATTGTGTTACAAGCCTACCCGCTTTGCAATAAATAAATTGAGGTATAATATATTTGTGATACAATTTTGTGACCCTCCCTACCTTATTTTGTCATTGTTGTCAAAGGGGGAGAGATATATAGAAGAAAATTGATAGTATATGATAAGGGTTGCTACTCTTAGGGGGAGTACTATATTAGAGGAAATAATTTTTTGAGGAGTTATAAGGATAGTATGTATTTTATACTATGGCCATAGTTTTGAACAATTTTGAGATTTTTGAGTTGTACACTTAGCCAATTTTCTCATATGTTGCCACCAATGACAAAGGGGGAGATTGTTGGCAATTTGGCTAAGTTGATTGCATAGATGTTGTCATTATGGAAACATATGATCCTCGTGAAGATCACACAAGTCAGAGAGAAAGTATGACAGAGTGCATTGCAAATTTGTCTAAGTGTGAGATAGTTGTTTACCAGTGAACCTGGATATAGTTTTTGTCTCCGACATTGACTGGAGTAAGTTCAGTGCTTGCACACTTTAAAATAGACTATATGATGACTATTGATCACCCATCTTAAAGCACAAGTTAGTACGGCATGTACAGAAGAAGTTATGACAGTTTTACTGAAGACAATGTGAAGCAGACAAGATAGAATATGAAGACAAAACTAGTAAAGAGTTAAGGGATTATTTTGTTTATCAAAATAATGTCTTAAAAATATAAAGGGATGACATCCTAGATGTTAAATCTTGGATAAAGCTATTGGTATAAATGTAAATGTAATTGTAATTGAAAGAAGGATATATTGATACAAGCAACAAGTAATTGTAGTAGTATGATGCGAAGTATATGAAGCATATGTAATAGTGATAGTGAAAGATCAGTGAAGTGATATTGATGCAAGTAGTATAAGGTTATGTACCTTAACCTATTTTGTAATTGGTGTATATTTTACATTACTTGTTTGGGTAGTGGGCTCATCTGGTAATCACATTTTGTACTACAACTCCTAACATGGTTGAGGCTTCTAACAAGGCCTATATTCCCTTAATTAGGACTGATACACTATATGCTTGTAATAGACTCCTAACAGGGTCAACATCCTTAACAAGATACTTTTGATTAGTGGATCTTTGTGGGTACCTTCCCCACTAGGGTTTTCCCTTGGCCAAGGTTTCCTCGAGAACAAATAATGTGTTATGAGTTCTTTATTGTTATGCATGTTGTTTAGCTTCTTATGTTATGAATGTATAAAGATAATCTATTATATCCATAATTGGGCAAAAGATAAAGTTTGTAGAATACTGATTCACTCCCCCTCTTAGTATTCCCTATTTCTAACACATCATAGAGTCTATGTTCAAGTGTGCAAGCATTGAACTTACTCCAGTCAACGTCGCAATCAAAAAATGTGTCCAGGTTCACTGGTAAAACACTGTCTCACACTTAGAAAAATTTGCAATGTGCTCTGTCATACTTGCTCTCTAACTTGTGTGATCTTCATGTGGATCATATGTTGCCATAATGACAACATCTATGTAATCAACTTAGCCAAATTGCCAACAATCTCCCCCTTTGTCATTGGTGGCAACATATGAAAAAATTGGCTAAGTGTACAACTCAAAATCTCAAAAATGTTCAAAACTATGGCCATAGTATAAAATACATACTATCTGTTGGTGTTATTTTTCCCCAAAGGTCAGATTGGCATTAGGATTGATAGGGCTAGTGTCACATTCACTCAACACTCCAAATCTGACAAGGAAAAGGGCCAACTGACAAGGATCAAAGAGATATCCTTCTACACTTTGAGCTCCACATCACTCAGGTGGGTTTACCTCATCTACACACACATACATCTTGTGTCAAACTACAGGCCTACAAGTAACTGACTTTGGAATGGTTCTCAAACCCTTGTAGGTATCTTGTACCTCAAATGAAACCAAGATCTCATGCAATAGCCCTAATTGCATAGAGTGAGTATGAAAACCAGAGACCTATCCTAACAACATGAAAGGGAAAGGGTGGAATTTAATGTAAATGATTTAATGATGGGTTGAAAGGACCCCTAAGATACCCTAAGTCCCTCATAGACTAGTGCCTTATCCAAAGGGCCACAGAGTCAAATACCCTATTGCAATAGACTACTATGAAACAAGGAGACAATATATTCAAATATGTTGATGCCTAACATCAATCACACACCATGACCAAACCTCACTTCAACAACCCACTTGTGTATCCAAGTATGTTATTACCCATCCAAATGCTTTTAACCCTCCCCTTAGAAGAGACCTATAAATAGATAATACATTAACCAACATCCACTGGAAGACAAGCATGACATATCTTTGACACCTCAACTCATATATACATGAAAACTAATCCTAAACTAGTTATCTCTATGAAGACAACTCCACTTGCAAACACATAGGAAATGTAAGTAGAAAAATCAAACACCCTTGATGTATGATTAATGAATTCAAAATTCAAATGGAGATAGTTTGGTAACAATAAGAATAAATTGAGTCATCATACATAAGACAAATCAATTACAAAATCTATTATATTCTTTGAACCAACAAAGGAAGGAAGAACACCCTATATGCAGAGAGAAGGAGAAAATCTACAAGAAAAGGACCCTTCATGGAACCAAAATGGAACCCCTAGGAACCAAGATTTCAGAACCCTTACTCAGTCAAAATTATAGCCATATATCCCACTAGCTACCTTGGAATCCCAAAAGAATTTAGGATGCAACAAGCTTCGGACAACTAGGGTTAGGGTTCCAACAACTAAACCAACCCTAAAATTACATCATAATTTATTGCAGGGGCAGGAAACCAAGCAATCTCAGAGAAACAGATCTAGAAAGATCTGCAATCATGAAAATCTATGAGATCAAGACAAAGAATCAAGAAATTTGCCATAAAAACTAGTCTATCCAGCCACCTGCAACACAAAACCATCCCTCATAGTACAACAAAACATCCTACAACAATCGATCATGGCAACTTGGACCACACTAGAACCACTGGAACCACCGAACAAATCAAATTTGGCCTCAAAAGCAATTAAAACCAGTCCTTTATATCACTAGAAATGTCTCAGAAAATTCAAAATTTGAATTTGAAATAAAATGGTGATGATAGAAGACTTTTAAAACATGATTGTCGATTCTATATCTTTCTCGATAGATCGTACAACTCATAATAACTTTTAAAATGTCTACGGGACCCCCCTTCAAGTCAACTACCACCTCACCATACCAACAACCAATAAAAGCAAGAAATTCAGCACCATGAAGCATCCAAGACCCACCACTTGGCTTTCCCCTTTAGTGAAGATCAACGGCCATCATTACACTAGGCACTTAACTATCATGCATCTTACCCCAGTGGCATAGCAATAATCACAAGATCTTGTGGGACTTTAACCTCCTTACAAACTAGCGGCCCCACTAACAAATCCACCTCAGCACACCTAGACCAATGAGAACACACCCAATCCACTATGTCTAACACTAGGACCACCTCCCCTTCTTCATAGTTATTCCAAATCAATGGTTGTTACATGATTGCATGGCCTATAAAGATTCCATGCAATCATATGAAAACCATAGGATCAAAAGGTCACAGAGATACCAGGCTCGCCTGACAACAAGCCCAACTAATCACTAACACAACCAATGAGAAACTGCCATGGTGGCCTGAACTAGCATAGGAACCACGGTGAATCACTATCTGAGAAAAAGTAAAATCAATGGCCAACATAAGATCTCAAACCTCTGACACATCTCATGAGAACTTACACCTGTCATCAATTTCTACAGATGTTAGGACCCTTTAACAAGCTGAAAACCAAGTCCCACTGACACATCCCCATCACAATGCCCAATGCCCAATGCAAGCAACCCTGATAGCTTCCACTTGTTTCCTGACACCACCAATGAAAAACTGCCATGGTGGCCTGACCTACCATTGGACCCACCCTTTGTCTTCAACATACTAGAAGATCAGACGATTGGTGTATAATCTCAAGGGCTCCAAAGATTCCTTGAGATCATGTGCCCACCATAGATTTAGAATCTTCACATTGAGATACTGGGCCCACCTAACAGATTGTCCAGCTCATGGTCATGCAGACCAATTAAAGAATGCCAACTATGCTTACATGGCATGTGGACCTACTTGCAAAGATAGGCTACATCATGAAAAAGAATCAACGGTCATCGCAAAAGTGCAAACCTCTGACACATCCTTTGCAAAAACATGACAACCATTGGATCAAGATGCTATCAGAAGACCGGGCCCAGGAAATATTAAGGCCAAAACATATGAAATATTAAGGCACAAGACTTATGAAAATATTTTGCTGATAGACTTAGGCATAGGGAAATATAATTAAAGTGGGCTAACATCAAACTTTAGTCACATGATCACATAGCATGAAAATAGCTTATGCGAACATGCAACAAACTGTGTAACATGTGAAGCGGTCACAACAATTTAGCACATGGGTATTTAGGAACTTAAGTGACCCAAAAAGGTAGAGTTAAAATAGAATAGGGCCAGGGTAAAATAAAGGGTTTTCATGTAATGGCTAGATTCTGAATTTACCAAGGGTTTCTAGGCCAGAGACCAGGGAAAATATATTGCCATGAAAAATTATAGAGACAGACCATTTTCTGAAGATTTTTTGCATTGACAGGAAAATGGGCTAACACTATCCCTATAACTCCTCAAAAATTATTGCCTCTAATATAGTACTCCCCCTAAGAGTAACAATCCTTATCATATACTATCAATTTTCTTCTATATATTTCTCCCCCTTTGACAACAATGACAAAATAAGGTAGGGAGGGTCACAGAATTGTATCACAAAAGGTTATACCTTAATCAATTTATTGCAAAGCTGGTAGGCTTGCAACACAATCTGCAAAATCTATCTTCATGGCTTCTATCTCCTTCTCCCATGATTTCTTAATGGAATCCGCCACATTAAGTAGTGTGCTCAGTCCATAGAAATCAATTTGACATGCTTGGAGGTTTTCAAAGTTAAATTTTTGAAAAGTTGTTTTTGTTGAAAGACAATCTTCCAACTGTTCTTCAATTATGCTCAACTTCATTGAAACATGCTCTCTCAAAAGAGTATATCTTCTCAATTTCCTGTCTTTCTCATCTTGTACAACTCTAATTTCATCATATAGTTTTCTAACTTTCTTCTCAACATTATAGACCTTCACATTAGGGTTAGATAGAAGGTTTGTTTCATTTAGAATCTTTACTTCCTTCAACTTTATCTTTTGATCTTCCTTAGCTGTCAAAGTCTCTGATTTTGTACACTATATATACAAAGATTTTCCTATTTCCAAGTGCTTCCTCAAATCCTTGATACAGATATCAAGAGTATTGATATCATTGCTGATGTACTAACTGATGTCCAAAATCATTCTAGCCTCATATTCTGCTTGTGCTTTCACTTTTGCAATATTAGCTAGGTTTGTGAATTCATTATCAAAGGTGCTCATTACCTTATTTTCCTTCTCCATAGGTCTGCTTCTAAAATTTGTGTAGTCATAGTACTTTGTAACTTCTCAATTAGTTCCTTTAGACACCCTTCAAGACTCTTCACCTTCTTATTCTTACCAATTATTTTTTTCAAGAATGTAATCAGTTCCAACTGATCATCATCATCTACTTCTTTTCTGAAATGCTCAATCATAGATCCAATTTGAGTCTTCTTTCCAGTCTCAGGAGTAAGACTGATATCTTCTTTGGTGGGAAGGGGAACTTGTTCTTCTGTAACTAGTGGTTCCACAACAGTGGTCTCTGTCATCTCTTCTTCTTTTGTAGCTTCCTGTTCCTCAAAGGCCGAATTGTCAATAATGTTTTCCAAATTCTTGAATACATTTTCATCAGTATCCAAGGTGATTTGTGTACCTTCTACATTCATTTTTTCATCTTCAATATTAATAGATGGAGAAGAGGGAATGTCCTCTTGTACTTTCTCACCTACTTTCTCTGCTACAACTTATGATTCTCCAACATATTTTGTCATAACCTTGATAATTGCATGTTTAGTCTTAGAATTTACTTCTTCATACCTACCTCCCATAATCTAAATTGTTCTCCTTTTGGTTCTTAGATGGGTGCTTAGGGCCTTCATCATTTGGTTGAAATGAGCTTCATCTCTTATCTCACAAAGCTTCCTCACAAGATTTTCTCTAATAGCTATCTCTTCCTCTAATGCTCTCTTCTTTCTGTTCAAAAGTTTGTTATAAAGATCATCAGGTATTTGTCCTTGAATAGTATCAAACTTCTTGCTAGTCAATATCATATGCTTCACAATTTCATTCTATAGATTAAGTCTATCAATATAATCTTAAAGATCATAATATTTGTTCATTCTTGCAAAGTCACCATTCTCAATAATCTGGTCATTAAGCTTTTCAACTTTTTGTTTCCAAGCCTTCTTCTTAGAAGTGACATCATCTTTAACTTCTGCAATCTTTCTTGGAATAGGTTTCACTAGAGTTTTATGCCTCTTTCCTAGTCCAGTGGCACTTTCCTTAACTCTTTTTCTAGGTGTGGAGGAAGTAGATCTAGTAGACATCTTTGCTTCTATGTCCTTCTTAGGTACTTCCACTTTCACCTTTACTTGTGGTTCTTCCTGTGGCACTGCAATTGGTGATAAAGGAGTGATAGACAAAACTTCCTTTTGTCCACTCTCTCTGTTTGCTATTGCTGTCTTCTTTGCTACCAAAAACTCTCTCTCTTTCATTCCTGTATCCTTTAAGATTTTCTTAATAGTGCTATCAACTCTCATCTTAGACTACTTCTCTTCAATTAGAATCTTTGTGGAGTTGAAGTTCTCCTCAAAGGTTCCAAACCTTTTACATTGAGTGTCCAACTTACACTTCAGTAGTATGCTAACATACTCTTCAGTTTCTACTTTAGATATTTCATAGCCAAGAGGGTCTATGAACTCTATTCTAGGCTCTACTGCTTCAATATAGGTAAGGTCAGTATCCACCATAAACCATATATATTCTTTATATTTCTCAACAAGAGACTTAGGGATCATTGATCTACTAGATGCAATAGTCTGAAATGTCTTAATAACAAGTACTGCACTCTCATTAACATTGTCAATAACAAGCCCTCTCTATACTACATTAATCCTTTCCATTGTATTTTGTCCATCATTCCAATGATTTCCTATGGTGTAAGGAAATCTCCTCAAAAGATGAAAGAACATGTATGTGATTAGGGATGAGATCCTAAACTGTGTATACTTAGTTTTCTTGATCTTCTCCAAGTTCTCAAACAATTGAATTCTAAGAATTTCACACATATCAACTAGTACCCTGTCAACACACATAAGATAAGCTGCATGTACCATTCCAGCTACCATTTCATCTTCTCTTGAATTAGCACAAAACTTAGTAGTTAGGATCATGCATATGTATCTCACATCATCTTGTTTGATCTTGCCAATCATAAGTCCTCTACCATTATAAGATAAGTTTGTGTTGTTAATGACTATTTTCCTCATGTTTTTCTCATTAAATGGAATAGCTCCAGTCTTAGATAATCTAGTGACTTCATGAATCAAATCAGTTGTAATATCTATCACTCTATCCTCTAGCCAAAACTTTCCATTATGAATTCTTCTCAAAATAATCTTAGTGCATTCTTCATTATGAAATTCATACTGTAATCCATATTTGACAATTTCATTATGTTGCAAATATTCAAAACCTTGTTTTAGTGTCATATCCTGATTGTAAATCTTTTGATATTCATGTGTGAAATCGCTATCATTTACTATCTCTATTTTGCATCCAAGATAACTTCTGACATTCTCTAAATGTAATAGTCCATCTGGTACAGATGAAATGCAAACCTAACATCTTCTTCCAATGGTTCTACTAGTTCCCTTTTCAATTTAGGTCTATTCTTTATCTCTGACATTGTGTATTAAGGAGACATCCATGATTTCTTCAAATGCCTTTACTGATTCAAAGATTTCTCAAGTAAAATACCTCAATTTCACAATTTTAGGGCTTGCGTAGATTCGGCACAAAATTCTTCTCCAAATCCTTGCAAAATGCTTTCTATCATTGCTCTTTGATCTCCTTGACACTTGAATTCACTTTGATGATCAAGTAATACCTATCATAACCTTTATTAATTCAATCTCACTTAGATCTGATATCGCATTTAGTTCTTTTTCCGCTTCTTTCCAAAAAGTTGTCTCTGCTAACTTGCAAAACTTAAAATTTCTTGCGATCTTGCAAAATAGAATATTTTTCTTTGTGCTCTTTACCATAGCATTAGAATATCATAAAATACCTTTCATTAATAGCACAAGACTCAATTAATCATATATCTACTTCTATACTAAATCTAAGTTCCTATTCTACTATAATTTACATGAATTAAGTACTTTGAGATAGGTTAGGTAGAGATTCATTCTTACCTTTCAATACTTCACCTTTCTAATTACCTTCCATGTTCACTATGTCTCCTTGATCTGTGCTTTTGATAAACTTTACTTCATTTGAATTACTACAGCATCCTTTATGACTATTACTAGCATCTTCATTTCTTCTTGCATGATTCCTGGGGTTAGGATTAGGATGAAAATCTCTATTGTTCATTCTAAAAAACCTTGCTATATGTCCAATCTTGTTGCATATCTGACAAACAATTCCATTATTTCCATATCTTTGTCCAGGTTGATTGATTTGTGATCTATAGTTTCTAGCAATCTATCCAACCTTGTTGCATCTATAATATACTATTCCACTTTTTCTGTTCATGTCTTCAGTAGGTTTCCTATCTACATTGTTAGTATTCCTAAACATTCTACTACCATCATTATTCTCAATAAATTTAGGTTTCCTACAATCAATAGCTCTACATCAAAAACCATGACAATTGTAACAATAACTATTAAGAGGTTTAAATTTTTTACCTCTACAATCTCTCTTCATATGACCAATAGTATTACAAGAAAAACATCTACCTTTGAATTCTCTTTGCATACCTTTGGGTGATTCCTCTTGCTTTGGTGATTCTTCTTCTTTAGGTATATCTTTAGATTTGTTGATCTCATCAGGCTTCTACTCATCTTGTTAGAAAGTAAAGTCCACCAAGATAACTGACAGGGGGGGCATGAATCAGTTATCAAATAATTATAACCTTTATCAATTTCAATAGCATTTAACCATGTAAGCAATTTTATTACCAACCATAGAAATATATTCATACACAATGACACAATAACACAAGATATGTTGACTAGGGAACCTCTTGATCAAAGAGTAAACCCCGGTGGGAATGATGCCCGCAAAAGATGCACTAATATGAATATTCCTTATGAAAGGATGGACTCTGTTAGGAGTCTTATGAAATACATTTAGTACATATAAATCCTTGTTAGGAGATTTTGAATCCCTGTTAAAAGATTCTAACCTTGTTAGGAGTTATGGAAGACAAAAGGACCCACTACCCAAATAGCTTCAGGGTAAGATCACTGAACACACTATCCAAATGACCTTAATATTATTCAATAAAATAATATGAAATATGTTACCTTCTTACTGTGCCAAACCACACTCACTGCTACACCAGATCTCAATTCCAGATCTTTGTACTTCACATGTCTTCCTTCACAATTTTGCTTTCACAACTTCATTAGCTCTTTTCTTCACTTCATGCTTACATTCACATTCAAACATACCATGCTCACACTTCTTTCACATTGCTATTCATCTTATTTACAATAAAGAAAAACATTCCTTCCTTTATACCACACTCAAATAATTACAAATGAGTCGACACACAAATACAAAATAAAAGTTTCCACACGCTACATTAGAATTACATAAAACTATCAGCTTCTAGATATAATAACTCTTCACTTGTGTGACCTCGAAGTTTATGCTATGAACCACATCACTATCAATGTGTCTCAACCTTCCCTTTAACTGCACAAAACTAGATTCCTTTTGGATTAGGAGATATCATTTGATTTCCACAAACCGCTACTCAGGAGCACTACCTGAATATTGCTTCCACCAAAATGCTCATAACTTTTATGAATAAATGAATTTCTATCTGTTCTTTTAACCATAGAAAACTAACATATCAAAGAATATAACCTCAACATTGCATAGCTCTATCTGCAATATCCCACGTTCGCTAATCAAAACACTGTCTGCTTCTCTGCTAGTCTCCAGAAGATCACTGTGTTGACATCAATGACAATCATAGTCATGAATGCAACAACAAATACTACAGAATGACTTCCAACATCAAGCATTCATTGCTAAAAATCTCCCCCATTGGAATTGATGGCAACATAGATGAAAAACATCCAATGTTCCAAAAATCCAATACTGCAACACAACTGCTTTGACAAACATTTCAAATCTTGCTTCGTTATCCTATTCAGTTCTCTCCAACACATGGTACAAGTTCTTTTTCATGTACACTTCTTCCCCATTGACATAAATGATAGAAATTTCATCACTATGTCAACAAAAACTCAATGTCAATAGACACTATTCAGAAAAATACATTCACAAGAGTCCTCATGACTCAGCTCACATACTCCCCCATAGAGGAAGTACCAACTTCCAATCTAGAAGAAAGATAGGGCTCATATACCACATTTTTAGCACATGAAAAAAAAAATTATGGCTTCATTATCTTTCCCCTAGTCTCTGGCTAAAGCCCTAAGCAGAATATTCAAAAAACTAGCCGTTGGTGTGAAACCCTTTGTCTTGCCCCGGCCCTGTTCTAATTTGTCATTAATTTTTGGGCCACTTAAAAATCCCTTTAATGCATGTGCTAAATCATTGTCCCTTTGTCAGATGATCGCGTGAACCTTTTTTATGTTACGCGATCTTGTGACTAAAGGTTTTATACCGCCAGCGACCTTTAATTTTCCTAAGTCCCAGCACTAATATTTTTCCTAAGTTAGTGTTTTAATATTTCCTATGTTTTGACTTCATTCTTCTCTGGGCCTGGCCTTTTGACACCATCTTGATCCAATGGTTGTCGTGAAAGCACAAAGGTTTTGTCAGAGGCTTGCACTTTTGTGATGACCGTTGGTTCTCTTTCATGACATAACCTTTCAATGCAGGCGGGTCCACTGCCTGGTAGGCTCATGTGGTGGTCTCTCATTCATCGAGATATCCTATAATGCATAGTGGGCCTAGTATCTCAATTAGATGATTCCTGATCGATGATTGGCATGTAAGCACATAGAATCTTTTGAGCCTTTCAGATCTTGCACCAGCCATCTGATCTTCTAGGCAGTATAATGTTCTAGGTGGGTCCAAAGTGACATGTATGCACAAATGGAAGATTCTCATTGGTCCATGTATTAACACGGTGGTGGTTGTCAGTGGGACCTAAGTTGCAAGCTTGTCAGAGGGTCCTGACACTTGTAGAGCATCGACGATTGGTGTGTATTCTAATGGGTTTTTTCTGACACATGCAAACTTAAGATAGTCACTGATCTCTTTCGGTGTCAGAGAGTTGTCAGGGCAGGGTAAGATTCTTCATCCAACTGTTGTCTCATGATCTGATGGAATCTTGAAGGTCCATGTGAAGATGAGACTGTTGGCACCCAAAATTTTAGCTCCTAAAGGAATATGACGTCAGGGAAGTATAATACATATTGATTATATTTTGTAAATATCCTTTGATGAAAAAATAAAAATGAATGAAGAGGTGTATTATATTTGTCATTTATAAGGTTGACAATTCATTTATTTCAAATTATTTAATGCACATCCATTTGAAATAAATAATAATTCTAATAAAAATTAAAAAATAAAATAGGATGAACAAAAGGGCAGCGAGAGGGAGTTGAACACTTGACCTCTCGACCCGTTCCTCTTCCTACCTATCTACCCGACTCTACCCCTAACCAACTACTCTACATTATTTTTCGAGAGTATGTGTAGAAATAAATATATAAATATAAGATAATTGTATTCTTTTTTTAAAATAAATTATTAAAATTAATATTATTTGTTAGGGGGAACTTCAATATTTTAATTAATTATTTTAAGTTATATGATTCGGTTAGTTTGTTATTTAATTAATTTATTTACCAAATAACCTAACCTCTTTTCATTTTCACATTTTCACCTATAGCTAAGATGAAATACTTTTAGGGTGAAGTAATTTTATTATTATTAATCTTTAATAATACATATTTTGTAGATTAAATTTTATATTATTAGGGTTTGAATGATGATTCATTATTTCCCTAAATGTGTTTTCTCACTTTTGTGTCAATTTAATTTTAGGGTTTTATTTTTTCATTCTACTTACTTTTATGAGTAAGTTTATTCTTTTGATGTACATTAGGGTTGTTTAGGAAGGTAAAAATTTATATTCCCTAATCATGTATATTTTAACAATTAATAAATTTTCCATATTTTAATATCTTTAAGGAATTATTTTGTGAGCTTAATAAATTAACCTTTGAGTAAATGAATTTTATTTTAGGGTTAATATCATTTAAGGGATTCTATTTTAGAATGAATGCAATATGCTTTATTTTTAAAATAAAATATGAGAATATTGTTTTTATGTATGTTTCACAATTTAATAAATTTTGTGTGTGAAGGATTTCATTTTATGATACTCTTTTTTCAAACAAGTATTAATAAATAATAAATATTTTATAAAATTAACACATTATATAATGTTTTTATTACAAACTAATATCGGTTATTTTGTGTGTGCAGGAAATTAAAGAACAAATTATTATGCATAGGATACCGGAATGAAATTAATTTAGGGAAGATTTTCCCGAACAATCATTGTAATAGTTTATTAGGCATATTTTAGGGTTAGTTGCCAGGATTAGGTTTTATGAAAGGTTATGTCTTTTCACATAAAACCTTTGGTAATTACATTTATAGGGAAACATTTGATACAAGGGATAGGATCATTTTTATCAACATTAAAATTTTTAAAACAATTTTGTGATGGCATATACACATATTATGGACTAGATTTTTTATAGGCGAATCTGGAAGGCTGGTACATGAAATGTCATCAGTACTGTAACACTACTGGATTGAGATAAGTTTAAATTTCTTTAATGTTATAATTTAGAGTTTTTGATGATATTTATGTGCCGATGAATTATTTTGAGTTCATGTAATGTGATCGATTTCAATTCAAGTTATCAGTATATTTGATGAAAATATTGGTCTCCTAGGATATGTTTTTAGTTAAACTCTTCCAAAAGTGCGCACTTGGTTGGTCTATAAACATCGGAGTTAAATTCAATAAAGTTGTCTATATTGATAATTTAGAATTCATTTATGTCTCCTAACACATTTCAATTGTCAGGATACTGATGCCCAATGTTATAGGCACTGGTCTCATATTCAGTATTGTATTTACATATCTATCATTTTCATTTATTGGTTTCTAGGTTTTTCCCATTTCAATTTTGAAGCAATTATCTATATTAGGACTTAGATTTTAAAAAGTTTTCAATTGATTCACTAATATTGATTTCTAACAACATTTTCATCTTTTCTGACCCTAATTTCATTATAACATTACAATTTTGATACTTTAGTATAGTTGTAGTTTGATCGATTAGGCTTTCAATTTTGATCCTAGATTAGACATATTAGATCCTAGTTCTTAGATTAGCAGTTTTTCAGTTATCATTTTTTGTTTGGGTACACCCACCCTGGTTTCTAACCAAAAGTGTAGGAATCTGACCTAGACAAAGGTCAAATTCATCAATTGGCATCTCAAAACCACTAGGATCGAATCCAGTGATTTTAGGAACCAACAGAGACAACTGTCGATCTTCTTGATGCGAGCCCATTAAAATTCCCTTAGTCTTTTGGCGGTCCTGATAAATGTTTAGCATTTTCAAAAAATTTCAATGCTTTTCACTCATTCACAAAATGAGATGGTGGTACTCTAGTTTGACTGGCAATTCAGCAGATGTGTATTCGCATAATTGCTAAACTATTTGGCAGATAGATAAAGTTCTTTGTGAACTGATGAAAGCCTTTAGTCGCCAGTTCACTAAATATGACTAGGGTTATATTAAAAGGTTAAGACATAAAGCCCACGAGATAAAAGGATCCAATGGTCATGATATAAAGTTGACTTAAATTTGAATGTAGACCGCCGATTTATTGCAGGTGCCATAAAGTAGCCATTTATTTTCAAATTTAAATTTTTGAAGGGTTTCCTGCGACCAAAAGGACCAAGATTGAATGCAGAAGTGACTAGTGTTGGTATGAGATGATTTGTTTGATGCCGCAGTGTGGTCTAGGGTGTGATGATCGATTGTGGAGATTTGTACCATGCATGGAATGAGAAGAATGGCTCGAGGCATGTTTCAGATGGGTGAGTAGACTAGTGAATGTGGTAAATTTTTTATCTTTGGTAAAATCAAAGGAAAGCTATCATAACTGAAGATAAAATTTGGATCTATTTTCTCGAGGCTCCCTATTTTTCATTCCCTACATTAAATTCTTGACTGTTTTCAGTGGGTTGGGTGGTTGAAACCCTAACCCTAGTCACCTGAAGCTTGATGCATCCTCTTTGAGGATTCCAAGGTGACTAGGGGTATAAGTTGTAGCATTTTTGACTTGGCGAGGGTTCCAAAACTTTCTTTTTGGTCCCTAGTTATTATTGATGGTATTATACTGAACAAGAAGAGCTTGGATTTTTTGTCTTGTTCTTAGCATCTATTTTCTTGGTAATGTATTGATTCTAAAAACTAATGAGAATATACGTGAATTCCTATCTCAAACTTTTGATTGTCTTCTTGTTCTAATTGTGGACTCATATATGTTAAGGTCACAAAGTGGATTAGCATATGGTAAACAAAGAGTATTTTGAGATTAGCTTGGAGTTCCAAACAAAGTTGGGATTAAAGCCTTTAGGGTGATTTCAATGAGTTCATTGTTAGATTGGAATTTGATGATCAGGTTTGAGAGTGAGGGGAGTAATAGACAAAGCACTTACTCTGAGCTCATGTGTGTTTGAGTTAAGGTTTTATTTGATATATGTTATCAGGTGACTCTTTGCCTTGGGTTAAGGCATTGATCTATTCTTTGGAAGTAGTCCATCATCATCAATCACACAGACATTTAAATGATAAAATCTTTCAATCAGTTAGTAAAGGGTATATTGTTATAATATTTAGTGATTCCTTTGAAGAAGTGAGTCAAGGGTAGACCCGCCTGAGCATTAAGGCTCAAAGTGTAGGAGGATCTCATTGTTGATCCTTGTTAATTGGCCCTCTTCCTTGTAGGCTTTAGAGTGGTGATAGAGTCAAAGTATTATTAAAGTTATCCAGCAAGGTATAAATCTACAAGTTGAAGATCAAAGGGAACTCCCAGAAAAATGGCAACTCTACTGGGGAGAGTCTAGAGATAAAAAATTTTCAAAGTACACTCTTGTTTTCCTATTGTGTTCAGTTAAAGATTTTCCACTTTGGTGGGTGGTGACTCAAAGGGTTAAAACTAGTGTTATAAACTACAAATTATGGACAAAAGAAGGAATACTAGGTCCTTTGTTAGAAAAAATCCAGAGGTTACTTTGGAGCAATTACCTAGACAAGAGAAGAAGAGTTGGATCAGGAGGAATGGTTAGTCTACTAGTGCTCCCATAAGAGAACAAAGAAATACCAGAGGTAGAGCACCACATGTTTCCTAAAGTGAGGAAGGTTCACAAGACAAAGTTTCTAGATTAGATGGTGGTCACTCTGAAGATAGATTTTATGATACCCCAGAGGCTATGTTTCAAGACAAGGGTCCATTGCCTACAAGTCAGGATGAACAAGCAAGAGAGATGGGTTTGGAGATTGATTTAGATCTTGACAAAGATAATTTTAGAAGAGAACCCATGAGACCAAGGCAAGTACATTTCCCATATCAGCATCCTACTGATGTGGAAGTGTCATCAAGCTCTAAAGACAACATGATAGATCCACATGACCTAAATGCACTTAGGTTATAGTTGGTAGAGTAGGATGCCATATACAAAAGGTTACAAGAGGAGAGAGAGGCTGAAAAGGTAAACACTCTAATGGAGAGGCAGTCTCTTTTGAGAAAGATTAATGAAATGAAGGAGAGAAACAAGATGCTTGCTTCTGCACCTAAGATGTTGCAGCATGATGTTTTTGGTGATCTTGAAGCTCTAAGAAGTGAGAAAGAACACATGTTGCAAGACCATGAGTTTGATGAAGAGGGCCCTATGATTAGACAAGTGCAAAGTTGTGTTCCTTTGCCTAAGGATAAGAATGGACATGAGATCACTAGGCCTACTATAGTTATTAATGAAAAGGGAAAGTAGAAGATGGTGGGTGTCGAAGCAAGAAAACTGCTGAAAATACCAGGGATCCCACCACCTAAATCAAATAGGGAGACAGAGATAGAAAGAAAGAGAAGAGAGGATGAAGCTCTTGCTTAAGAGTTGGAAAGAGCTGAAGTTGATGCTGCTATTATAGAGAAAAGAAGAAAGATCCAGTTCTTGAGGGCTTCATTAGCTAATGTTCATGGCCCTTCTACTACTGAACTAGGTATGCCATCTATGAACACTACTGTTCCACTTAGCAATGCTACTACTAGTAATCTAATTCCTAATGTATCTACCAAATCATTTGTTTATCCTAATAGATAGTCAAAAGTGCAACTGGGTGGGAATGTAGATAAAAATAATAATTCTAGTGGGAACACTAGTTTAGTATTTCAAAGAAAACCTATGCAATTGGAAGGCTATAGGAAAATTAGTTTTGATGGGATACCAGGCTACCCAAATACTTTTCCAAATGATATGAGATAAGGTACCTAAGTTTTTTAGTAATAATGCTATTAGTTGTGAGGATCATCTTAGGTTATTTGTTGATATTCTTAATGATTATGAGGAAGAGCATGAGGATGTAGTCATGAAATTATTTGTTTAATCTCTAATGGAGGATGCTAGAGATTGGTTTAAGAGACTTCCTGATAAATGTATTGATACTTGGGATTCCTTTGAGAAATGTTTCAAAGAGTAGTATGGTGATAGGCCTAATGCTAGTTTCATGTTGAATGAATTCAATACCATAAGGAAAAATCAGAATGAGTCTGCAGCTGAATTCAACATGAGATTTCAGAAGGGTATGCATAAGTTGTTCCAAGTTATGTAGTTAGATGACAATGTCTATCTAACCACATACTTCAATGCATTTGATGGAAAGATGGGATACTTGTTGAGGGACAAAGAACCAAGAACTCTTAGAGATGCTTTTAGGATTGTTGTCAATATTGAGAACAATATGAAAATATCAAGAAAGTTGGGTGAGAAGAGAGATGACCCTAAGTTGTTTGGGGACAAGAAATACAAAAAGGAAAATGATAGGAATGTTGGAACTAGGAGGCAAGAAGAAGATAAATTGGATAAGGTGCTCAATTCATTGAAGGATTTGAAGGCACCTACAAATAGGAACATCAGTGCTCCTACCAATGAAAGGTCTGAGTTCAACAATAATTTCAATAAGCATAATAGATTGTAGAGCTACCCCTACAACACCCAATGGAAGGATGGAAAGCCTATTGTCCCTGCTACAAGAGGAAACAATGAAAGAGGTGTCCCTGACCCTCTACAAAAAGCCTCGATAAATTTCATGGAAGACATACCTTGGTGTGTTGCATGTCAGTCCCCTCATTCTGTAGAGCATTGTGTGGTTGCACATTCTATGGCTGCAAATCAAGATTGTGGCAATGAGGAGATAGATCAAGAAGAAGATCAAGATGATGTTGGATGCAACATGGCTACATCATATCTAGGATATGAAGATGATTTCAATTTTTATGAAGAAGTAGATGTAAATGTGAAGAGACACAATCAAGCCCTTTTTCATCAAGAGGTTTTTTTTTATACTGAAGACATTGATTAGAAGACATGTAACATGAACTCTTCTTCTGAGCCAATAAACTTAAGGAGACCTTATAGAGAAGAGATGGATAGGATTACTATAGAAATGATTTCCCAAGTGCAAACTAGAGGCATGGTGGCAAGAGATACAAATGGAAAAGATGCAGGAATGTTTATAAAGAGTACCAACTCTGGAGAGCCTAATGACAAAAAATCAAAAGGTGATCACATGGTGAAATTCAAGAATGTAAAAGGTAAGAATTGTGAGCCTAAAGGAGTTGGAGTTGAAAGATTTTCTAATGAGACAGAGAGGCAAGTTAACTCAATGGCTAAGATTGAAAAAATGAGGGTGGTCAATACACCTAATGTATCAGATAAGAAAAAGGACACTAAGGCAGTGTGGATTGAGATTTCTTCCTCTACTCCTATTGATATGTTATCTATATTGTCCCAAATTATAGTTAAGGTTCCATTGTTAGAATTGTTGAGGATCCCTAAACACAAAGATAGAGCTATTGCATGGGTAGATAATGTTCATAACAATGATGTTGCATGCAATGGGTCTCAGGATAAAGCTTTGAATGGTGTTGTTGTTTAGGGAATTGTATCTCAAATTACTCCTATATATTTGGATAGTTATATCAATGCTAGCCTTGAAAATATTGATCCATTCTTTTAAGGTACTAGTTATTGGGACTATCAATGCAATGTCATATAGGCTGGCAGCATATCTAGAGAAAGAGTTAACAATGAGTGTTTTGGTGGTGGACATCCCTCCTCATTATGGGATGCTACTATCTAGAAGGTGGAGTGCTGCCATGGGTGGAAGTTTACAATGTGATTTGTCCTATGCCACTTTCAAGATTGATGATCAGTTTGTCAAGATTAAACGAGAGCCAAGAGTATGCCACATGATTGAGAGAAATATTGACAATGAAACTACATGTTTTGTGGATACTGATATTAATGCTTTTAGGGAAAAGATCCTTGTACTTGAGAAGGAACCTATATTTTCATATATCTCTGTTGAGGTAAGTGTTGTCTCAGTGAAGGGTGATTTTTGGGTAATGTACTTTGATGGTTCAAATTGCAAGGATAGAGCAAGAGTAGGTATTTTACTTATTTATCCTAATGGAAACACCTACAAATTTTCTTTCACATTGAATTTCTTTTGTACCAACAATATAGTAGAATATGAGGCATTGTTGTTAGGACTAAGGTCAGCACAAAAGCATGGTATTAAGTGCTTAAGTGCTGTTGGTGATTCTAAGTTGGTAGTGTCCCAAGTCAGGTCAGTGTATGCTTCCAAGAACAAAAGGTTAAAACAATACAGAAATGCAGTTTGGGATTTGATTGAACATTTTGATCCCTTCAATATTGAATGGAAGGATAGGAGTAACAATAAGATGGCTGACTTGTTAGCCAATATAGCAATCAATCCCACTTATATTACATTTTCTAGTCTCTCTAAAGTTGAAATTTAGGCTAGGCCTAGTATACTAGACAATATTGAGAATTGGAAAGTTTTTGATGATGATAATGATATCTTGAAGTTTATGAGTTGTGAAGATCAGTATCATGGTTAGGAATTTGATTTTTTAGACTTGGTTGAGACTACAGAAGGAAGGGAGGTTGTCTTTGGCAATGAGGTCATTCAACTTATAACTAACAAGGTGCCCAAGGGGCTTATTTTTTTGGAGATTGTCTTTGATAACCAAGATAGAGTTCAAAAGAATATCAAAAGAGAAGATCATGCTGATCTAGAGGAGATAAATCTTGGAACACATGAGGCACCTAAGAAGGTGTACATTGCTAGGGACATGTCTCACAATGTGAAAAAATCTTTGATTGAATTATTGAGAAAATTTAGGCATGTTTTTTCATGGTCATATGATGACCTAAAGGTTTATAGAGAAGATTTGTTTCAGCATATTATTCCTTTGAAAGGAGATGCTAAACCTTTCTAGAAAAATCAAAGGCCTATTAATTCCACTTTGGCACCTAAGATGAAAGAAGAATTAATGAGTTTAAGAGATGCTAGCATTATCAAGCCTATAAGGCATTCTTCTTGGGTGTCAAATCTTGTTCCTGTTAGAAAGAAAAATGGTGACATCAGGCTTTGTGTGGACTTCAAGAATTTGAACATCAGCTCATTAAAGGATAATTATTGTCTGCCCAATATGGAGGCTATGTTGCAGAGAGTGACTAGATCAGAATTGATGTCTATGATGGATGGTTTCTCTAGTTACAATCAGGTAATTGTCAAAGAATTAGAGCAATTCAAGATAGCTTTCACTACACCTTGGGGGACATATGTTTATGTGAGAATGCCTTTTGGTCTCGCAAATGCTGGTGCTACTTTTCAGAGGGCAATAGATGTTGCCTTTTCAGATTTCATAAATCAGTTCCTTGTTGTTTGTTAGGATGATTTAACTGCCTATTCCAAGAAAGAAGAAGATCATTGTACTCATTTAGAGAAAATATTTGTGAGGGCCTTGGAATATGGCATTTCATTAAACCCAAGGAAATGTGCATTTGGTGTCACTGAAGGTAAGTTTCTTGGCCACTTAGTTGGGAAGAAAGGAGTGAGAATTGACCCTAAGAGGGTAGCAGCTATTGATAAAATTTAGAGGCCAAAGAATGTTAAAGGAGTTCAGTCCTTCTTTGGTTAGGTCAATTTCTTAAGGAGGTTTGTGACAAATTTTGTAGAGGTTACTAGACCTATTTCTAAGATGTTGAAGAAGGGATCTGCAATCAATTGGGAGGGTGAGCCTAATGAGGCTTTCAAGAATATCAAGCATGCTATCAAAGATGCACTAATTCTTAAGGCACCTGATTATAATGTCCCAATGCACATCTTTTCCTTTGCATCTTTTCACACTATTACTATAGTTTTATTACAAATGAATAAGGAGGGTTTTGAGTAGCCTATTGCATTCTTCAGTAAATCTTTGTAGGCTATTGAATTGAAGTATGACATAAATGAGAAATAGACATATGCACTTGTGAAGGCAGTCAAGGCTTTTAGATGTTACTTGATGGGGGCAGTTGTGATTTCTTTTGTGCCAAGTGCGGCTGTGAAGGATATCTTTTTGTAGCAAGAGGTGTCTGGAAGAAGATGCAGATGGATCAATAGGATCCAAGAATTTAAAATTGATGTCTAGATTACCAAATTGGTTAGAGGACAAGGATTGGAAAAACTGATGGCCCAATCCAATCTTGATGCAAATCAGATAAATCAAGTTGAAATTGATTATACATGTGACATGGATGATTATGTCTGGTATCAAGATATTATCTACTATTTGAGAAACATGAAATGTCTAGCAGACATGGATGACAATAAGAAGAGGACATTGAAATTACAGGCCATCAAGTATGTAATTGTGAAATGCAAATTGTATAGAAAAAATTTAGATTGCATACTTTTGAAATGTGTTGATGAAGATCAAGCTAACAAGTTGTTGAAAGAAATGCATGAGGGAGTTTGTGGTGGGAATTACATGGGTAAAACAACTACTCATAAAATCTTGAGAGTAGGATTATGGTGGCCCACAATCTTCAAGGATGAAAACAATTGGTAAGGAGGTGTGATGCTTGTCAAAGGTTGTCTGGTAAGCTTAAATTTTTAGGTAACATGCCATTAAGACTAGTGGAAGTACAAACTCCTTTCCAACAATGGGGAATTGATTTCATAGGGGAGATACTAAACAAGTCAAGTGGAGGACATTCATGGATCTTAGTTGCCACTAATTACTTTACAAAGTGGGTAGAGGCTTTACCTACAAGGAATGTAACCAGCAAGGTGGTAACTAATTTCTTGTTGAAAAAAATTATTACAATGTTTGGGTGCCCTAAGAGAATAGTGAGTGATAATGCCATGTGCTTTAGGTCTGCTAAATATAAGGACTTTTGCAAAGGTTTAGGAATTCAAATTTCTAATTCCTCACCTTATCATCCACAAGGAAATGGTCAGGCAGAATCTACTAATAAGAGTTTGATTAAAATCCTAAAGAGTTCTTGAAAAGAATAAGAAGGCATGGAATTCAAAACTACCATTAGCTATATGGGCTAATAGGGTAACTGTGAAGAAGGCAATTGATTGTGCACCATTTGACCTAGTATATGGAATACATACAAGAATGCCTTAGAATAACTTATTGGAAATATACAAATTTGTGCAAATATATGATGATGACATAGATGATGAGATGCAGTTGAGAATTGAGGACCTCATTAGGTTGGATGAGACTAGAAGAGAGTTAGTTGCAAGAAATGCCAAATTGCAGTTATAGGTTAAGAATTTGTATGAAAAGAAGGCTATTGACAGGAAGTTTGAGCTTGGTGATTTGGTGTTAATTTGGAAAGCTAGATTGGAGGATAAAGGAAAACATGGTAAATTTGATCCCATTTGGTTAGGGTCATATCTAATTCATGATAAATGGGGCCAAGATTCATATATTGTGAAAGAGTTGAATTGTGAAGTTTAGGAATTGCCAGTTCATGGACAATTCTTGAAGAAATACTTCAATTGAAGGTATTCTATTTTCCATGAACAGTAGTTAGGTCTGTACATTCTATAATTTTTTGTAAATTTTCTTTCCCCTATCCTATTTTGTCCTAGTCTGTAGGGTTTTGGTCCTGTTGCTCTCTATTGTCAAGTTTTTCCAGTGGGATGGTCTGCTTTAACCAGTGATTCTAGATCCTTGCTATGCCTACAAGAGGCATACATCCCTAGATAGAGCCATTGTTAGCACATGCAAAAAAAATTTATGGCTTCATTATCTTTCCCCTGGTCTCTGTATCATTTTTCATGTCTCTGGCTAAAGCCCTAAGTAGAATACTAAAAAAACTAGTCGTTGGTGTGAAACCCTTTGTCTTGCCCCGACCCTATTCTAATTTGTCATTAATTTTTGGGCCACTTAAAAATCCCTTTAACACATGTGCTAAATCATTGTCCCCTTTTTTTCATGATCACGTGAACCTTTTGTATGTTACACGATCTTGCGACTAAAGGTTTTATACCCCCGGTGACCTTTAATTTTCCTAAGTCCTAGTGCTAATATTTTTCCTAAGTCAGTGTTTTAATATTTCCTATGTTTTGACTTCATTCTTTCTTGGGCCTGGTGTTATGACACCATCTTGATCCAATAGTTGTCATGAAAGCGCAAAGTTTTTGTCAGAGGCTCATGCTTTTGCGATGATCGTTGGTTCTCTTTCATGACGTAACCTTTCAATGCAGGCGAGTCCACTGCTAGGTAGGCTCATGTGGCGGTCTCTCATTCATCAAGATATCCTATAGTGCATAGTGGGTCCGGTAGCTCAATCAGATGATTCCTGATTGACGGTTGGTATGTAAGTGCATAGAATCTTTTGAGCCTTTCAAATCTTGCACCAGCCATCTGATCTTCCAAGTGGTATAATGTTCCAGGTGGGTCCAAAGTGACACGTATGCACAAATGGTGGATTTTCATTGGTCCATGTATTAACATGGTGGCAGTTGTCAATGGGACTTGAGTTGTGGGCTTGTTAAAGGGTCCTAACACTTGTAGAGCATCGATGGTTGGCATGTATTTTGATGGGTTTTTTCTGACACATGCAAACTTAAGACAACTGTTGATCTATTTTAGTGTCAGAGGGTTGTCATGGCAGGGAAAGATTCTTCATCCGATGGTTGTCTCATGATATGATGGAATCTTGAAGGTCTATGTGAGGATGAGATGACTGTCGATCTTCTTGATGCAGGCCCATTAAAATTTCCTTATTCTTTTGGTGGTTCTGACAGTTTTCAATGCTTTTCACTCATTTGTGAAATGAGATGGTGGTACTCTAGTTTGACTAGCAATTCAGCGAATGTGTATTCGTGTAATTGCTAAACTATTTGGTAGATAGATAAATTTCTTTACGAACTAATGAAAGCCTTCAGTTGCCAATTCGCTAAATATGACTGGGGTTATATTAAAAGGTTAAGACATAAAGCTTGCAAGATAAAAGGATCTGATGGTCATGATATAAAGTTGACTTAAATTTGAATGTAGACTGCCGATTTATTGTAGGTACCATAAAGTAGCCATTTATTTTCAAATTCAAATTTGTGAAGGGTTTCCTGCGACCAAAAGGACCAAAATTGAATGCAAAAGCAATTGGTGTTGGTATGAGATGATTTGTTTGCTACCGCAGTGTGGTCCAAGGTGTGATGATCGATTGTGAAGATTTGTACCATTCATGGAATGAGAAGAATGGATCGAGGCATGTTTCAAATGGGTGAGTAGACTAGTGAACGTGGTAGATTTTTGATCTTCTATACAATCAGAGGAAAGCTATCATAACTAAAGATAAATTTTGGATTTGTTTGCTTGAGGCTGCCTAGTTTTCCTTCCGTGCATTAAATTCTTGACTATTTTTAGTGGGTTGGGTGGTTGAAACCCTAACCCTAGTCACCCGAAGCTTGATGCATCCTCTTTGAGGATTCCAAGGTGACTAGGGGTATAAGTTGTAGCATTTTTGACTTGGCGAGGGTTCCAAAACTTTCTTTTTGGTCCCTGGTTGTTGTTGATGGTATTATACTAAACAAGAAGAGCTTGGATTTTGTGTCTTGTTCTTAGCATCTATTTTCTTGGTAATGTATTGATTCTAAAAATTAATGAGAATATACTTGACTTCATGTCTCAAACTTTTGATTGTCTTCTTGTTCTGATTGTGGACTCATATATGTTAAGGTCACAAAGTGGATTAGCATATGGTAAACAAAGAGTATTGTGAGATCAGCTTGGAGTTCCAAACAAAGTTGGGATGAAAGCCTTTAGGGTGATTTTAGTGAGTTCATTGTTAGATTGGAATTTGATGATCAGGTTTGTGAGTGACAGGAGTAATAGGAAAAGCACTTACTTTGAGTTCATGTGTGTTGAGTTAAGGTTTTAGTTGATATATGTTATCAAGTGACTCTTTTCCCTGGGTTAAGGCACTGATCTATTCTTTGGAAGTAGTCCATCATCATCAATCACACACACATTTTAAATGATAAAATTTTTCAATCAATTAGTAAAGGGTATATTGGTATAATATTTAGTGATTCCTTTGAAGAAGTGAGTCAAGGGTACACCCACCTGAGCATTAAGGCTCAAAGTGTAGGAGGATCTCATTGTTGATCATTGTTAATTGGCCCTCTTCCTTGTAGACTTTGGATTGGTGATAGAGTCAAAGTATTATTAAATTTATCCAACAAAGTATAAATCTACAAGTTGAAGATCAAAGGGAACTCCGAACACACTGGACGAATGCAATGAACTGCATCATTATTCAAAATTTGGCTGGGGCATAATCCAAAGCATACCTCTCAAATACTCAAATGTATCCTTAGGAAAAGGCCTTGTAAATATGTGTGTATTTGTTCCTTTGTGCTTATGTACTCTAGTCTAACTTCTTTTTCACCAACTTTCTCTCTTACAACATGATACTTGATCTCTATATGCTTAGTCTTAGAATGTAATACAAGATTCTTAGACATACTAACTACAATGTATGAGAATAGGCTCAACAAACCTAATTCCAATATCCTTCACCATCTACTTCATCCAAATTATCTAGTTATAGTTGTTTGCTACTGCTACATACTCTACTTCTGTTGTGCTCTATGAAATACAATTATGCTTCTTGCTTAGCCAATAAACTAATCTTCCTACAAGAAAAAAGGCTCCACCACTGGTGCTTTTCTTGTCATCAACACTACCTCCTCCATTAGTAGTTGTCTATGCACATAGGGTAAAATCATCAGATTTTTCATACCACAATCCATAGTCCATTGTACCTCTTAAATATCTAAGTATCCTCTTTACTACTACATAATGTGACTCTCTAGGTTCAGCTTGAAATATTGCTACCATTCCAACTGAATGTTGTATATCTGATCTAGTATGTGTTAAGTACTGCAATCCTCTAATCATGGATTTGTATTTCTTCTGCTCAATTGCTCGTGTTTCATCTTTGCTAGATAGTTTATGTCCTATAACCATAGGTGTTCCAACTGGTTAACAGTTCTCCATTCCAAATCTTTTTAGCAAATCATTCAAGTACATTGTCTGACATACAAAGATACCATCATTGTTTTGTGTTATCTATAATCCCAAAAATTATTTCATCTCACCAATCATACTCATTTCAAATTCAGTCTTCATTTCATCAACAAATTTGTCACTAGCTTCATCTTCTCCTCCAAAGATAATGTCATCAACAAAAATAACTATAATCAACAAACCATTTTCAATTTCTTTTGTCTATAGATTGCTATCAGCTGTTCCTTTAGTAAATCCCAATTTCAACATATACTTATCCAGTCTAGCATACCAAGTTCTAGGTGCTTGCTTTAGTCCATATAATGCTTTTTTTAGTTTACATACCATATCTCCTTCTTGAGTCAAAGGAAAACCTTCAGGCTGGTCAATGTAGACTTCTTCTTCCAATTCTCCATTCAAAAATGTTGACTTCACATCCATCTAATACACTTTGAATTTCTTAAAAGATGCATAGGCCAAGAACATTCTTACTACTTCAATTCTTGCCATAGGTGCAAAGGTTTCTTCATAGTCAATTCCTTCTTGCTACGAGTATCCTTTACAAACTAATCTTGCTTTGTTTCTTACTACTTCTCCTTGTTCATTCATCTTGCTTCTGAATACCCATGTAGTTCCAATCACATTCTTGTCTTTAGGTCTAGGGACCAATTCCCATGTCTTGTTCTTTTCAATTTTGATCTAGTTCTTCTTTCATAGCATTAACCCAATGTTCATCTTCACAAGCTTCACTAGTAGATTTAGGTTCAGTTTGAGAAATTAAACATAAATGTACCTTATTTCGAGTCAGAACTCCTCTGTCCAAACTTCTAATAAATTGTTCAATAGGATGATGTCTTGATATATACCTGTTTGGTGTCATAGTTACAGATCTTGCTTCAATTATAGATTCTTCTCTAGATTCCTCTCAGGTTTCTTCTGTAGGACTCTCATTCAGTAATTCACTGCCAGTCTCATAGAATAATTCAGTAGTTTCAATGTTAGGATGAGGATGAGGTTCTTCATCAAATTCATAGTCAAGCATTCTTTCCTGAATTTTAAACTTCTCATCAACTTTAACATTTGTGCTTTCAACAATAGTTTTAGTTCTCTTATTGTAACATCTATATGCTTTTCTCTTTAAATAATATCCAAGAAAAATACCTTCATCACTTCTAGGATCAAACTTTCCAATATCATCATCTCTCTTTATATAACATTTGCTTCCAAAAATTCTAAAATACTTAATTGAGGGTGCATGTCCAAACCATAATTCATAAGGTGTCTTGTTTGTGTCTACTCTAATTTGTACTCTATTCATTGTATATATTGTTGTATTCATTGCTATATTCACTACTATCCAAAATGTCTTTGCCAAATCATTCTCAAATAACATAGCTCTTGTTGCTTCAGACACTAACTTGTTTCTTCTTTCTGCAATACCATTTTGTTTAGTTGTTCTAGGGGCTGAAAACTATCTCTTAATACCATTCACTTCACAAAAAGTGTTAAACTCTCTAGAAGTAAATTCTCCACCTCTATCAGATCTCAAACATTTAATATTCATTCCAGATTCATTCTCAACTTTATTCTTAATGATCTTAAACTTATCAAATGCTTCAGATTTTTCTTTTAGAAATGCGATCCACACCATTCTTGTAAAATCATCAACAAGAATCATAAAATACCTATCTCCATAGAATCCTCTAGTCCTGGTAGGACTGCTCAAGTCTGTATGAACAATCTCCAACTTCTCTACCAATGTGAACTTCTTACTAGGAAATGAACTTCTCTTTTACTTAGCCATCACACATTCTTTGCAAATCATGTTAGTAGGCTTCATAATTTTAGGCAAATCCCTTACTGCAAGTGTAGTACTTACTTTCACAATATTATCAAATTTTATATGACAAAACCTTCTATGCCATAACCAACTGTCATCAATTTTAGTAATCAAACATGTCATCTTAGTAGGATTCAACTAAAATACATTACCTCTAGTTCTCGATCCAGTTTCAATCAAATTTCCATCTTTATCCTTTATCACACAAGTTTTCTTAGTAAACCAAACTTGATATCCCTTATCCACTAACTATCCAACACTCAAAAGATTATGTTTCAATACATCAACAAAGTAAACATCATCAGTATTAGTCTTTCCATCAAGAGTAATAGATCCTATAACTTTAATCAAACAAGGTGCATTGTTACCAACTCTAACAATTCCTCCATCATAGTTGTTAAACTTTATGAACTTCTTCATGTCACCAGTCATATAATGTCAATAACCACTGTCTATAATCCAATCAGCTTTCTTTTCAACTTGGGAAACTAATGCTTTTTCCTCCTTAACATTAGATTCAGAATTCTCTTCTTTACTTGCTACAAATCCTATTTCATCCTTAATCTCAGTATCACTTTCACTCAAAGTTCTTTCTATACTAGCTTCAAGATCTTCATCATTAGCATAATAACATTCCTTAGATCTTCTAGGCTTAAAATTACTTTTGTACTTCTTAACTCTCTTAGGACACTTAGATGCAAAATGACCATATTCTTGACAAGTCCAACATTTAAAATTTTTCTTACCGTCTGGTTCTCTTTTCACAAGCAAGGCAATACCTTCTTCAATCTTCTTATCTTCTTCATTTCTAGATCTACTGCTACTGGCATAATCTCCACTCACACTGGTACTTCTTGACAAAGTAGGATGAATATTAAGAGCATTGAATGCTATCTCCATTCTAGGTAAGTCTCGTGATACCCCCAGGTTCATTTCTACTACTTCCAATCATCCAAGAAGAGTCTCTCTTGTAAAGTTTGTAGTACAAGGTATAACTTGTTCAATCATCTATGTTGTCTTCTTAAATACAAGAGTCAATGTCCTCAAAATTTTCCATATCACTTCATTCCCTATCTTTGTTCCTCCATAAGCTTTTATTCCTACAACAATTTCTGACATTCTACCAATATAGCTTCTAATAGATTCATCTTCCATCATTCTTATATCCTCACATGCACATATCCAATTATGTAATCTAGCTCTCTTTGCATGTTCATCACCTTCAAAAGTAGAGTGTAAAGCTTTCCAAATTTCATGGGCTTTTGTTAAACATTTTACCTGGCTCTATTCATTCTCCAGAAGTGCTATCAAAAGTGCTTCTCTTGCAAGTATGTTACACATGAATAGATCTAGCTCATCTTTAGATCTTGTCTCAAGATTATCTTCTCCAATGATAGTCTTCTCATTCTTTGTAATCAACCAATAACCTAGTCCTAAACATAGTCGATGTGTCTTCATCTTGTCTTTCTAGCTATCAAAATTTACTCCATCAAACTTAGGGCTTTCTTTCCTAAAATTCACCATGGATCTACTTAAGTTGTTAAACTTTTCTTTCAAGGACCTGCTGCTCTGATACCAATTGTTAGAAAGTAAAGTGCACCAAGATAACTAAGAGGGGGGGGGGGGTGAATCAGTTATCAAATAATTATAAACTTTATCAATTTCAATAGCATTTAACCATGTAAGCAATGTAATTACCAACCATAGAAAGATATTCATACACAATGACACAATAACACAAGATATGTTGACTAGGGAACCTCTTGATCGAAGAGTAAACTCCAGTGGGAATGATGCCCACAAAAGATGCACTAATATGAATATTCCTTGTGAAAAGGATGGACTTTGTTAGGAGTATTATGAAATACATTTAGTACATATGAATCCCTGTTAGGAGATTTTGAATCCCTATTAAAAGATTCTAACCCCGTTAGGAGTTATGGAAGACAGAAGGACCCACTGCCCAAACAACTTCAGGGTAAGATCACTGAACACACTGTCCAAATGACCTTAATATTATTCAGCAAAATAATATGAAATATGTTACCTTCTTACTGTGGCAAACCGTACTCACTGCTACACCATATCTCAATTCCAGATCTCTGTACTTCGCATGTCTTCCTTCACAATTTCACTTTCACAACTTCATTAGCTCTTTTCTTCACTTCATGCTTACATTCACATTCAACCATACCATGCTCACACTTCTTTCACATTTCTATTCATCTTATTTACAATAAATAAAAACATTCCTTCCTTTATACCACACTTAAATAATTACAAATGAGTCGGGACACAAATACAAAATAAAAGTTTCTACACGCTACATCAAAATTACACAAAACTGCCAGCTTCCAGATATAATAACTCTTCACTTGTGTGACCTTGAAGTTTGTGCTATGAACCACATCACTATCAATCTGTCCCAACCTTCCCTTTAAGTGCACAAAACCAGATTCCTTCCTAATTAGGAGATATCATCCAATTTCCACAAACCACTACTCATGAACACTGCCTAAATACTGCTTCCACCAAAATGCTCATAACTTTTATGAATAAATGAATTTCTATCTACACTCTTAACCATAGACAAATAACATATCAAAGAATATACCCTCAACATCACATAGCTCTATCTACAATATCCCACGTGTGCTAATCAAAACACTATCTACTTCTTTGCTAGTCTCCAGAAGATCACTGTGTTGACCAAAATGACAATCATAGTCATGAATGCAACAACAACTACTAAAAAATGACTTCCAACATCAAGCATTCATTCCTAACACATCTATTCTTTTAGATATCTTCAGATCTAGTTCCTTTCCTTCTTCATTTGCTTTGAAAGTGTTGAATCCAAGACTAGTCTTATAGAATGGTTTCTGATAAGATATTTGTTCATCAATCTTCTCACTAGTTGAATATAGCCTTTCAAGTTGTTGTTTGTATTGAGTCAGTTCACCTTTCACAATCTTATTGTATTTCTCAAGTTCATCATACTGTAAATTTAATTTCTCAAGTTCAAATGTTACTTTATAAATTTTAGATTTTAGTCCTTCATTTTCAGTCTTTAGACTTTCATTGTCAAATTTCAAATTTGCTTCATTCTTGCCATTTCTATCTTTCAAACTAAGCTTCAAATTTGATATCTTCAATTCATGCTTAAGGATCTCATTTTATTTTTCCACATTGTCATCACAATCTTCAATAAAAACTTTGGATTCCTTTTTAGATCTCAGATCTTCCAATTTGTTTTTTAGTTTCTCAATGAGGTTCTTCGCATCATCATAATTTCTTTTCAAATTGTCTTTTTCAATAGTAAGAAAGTCAATCTATTCAAGAGCTTCTTCAAGATTCTTCTTTAGTTGATCCATTTCCATATATATCTCACTCAATCTACTACGCTTTCCTTAAATGATTCTTTTTCAAGTAACTAAGCTCTAATACCAATTGTTAGAAATAGGGAATACTGAGCAGGGTGGGGGGGGGGGGGGGTTGAATTAGTATTCTACAAACTTTATCTTTTTCCCAATTATGGATATAATAGATTATCTTTATACATGCATAACATAAGAAGCTAAACAACATGCATAACAATAAAGAACTCATAACACATTATTTGTTCTTGAGGAAACCTTGGCCAAGGGAAAACCCTGGTGGGGATGGTACCCATAAAGATCCACTAATCATAAGTATCTTGTTAAGGATATTGACCCTATTAGGAGTCTATTGCAAGCATATAGTGTATCAGTCCTGGTTAAGGGACTATAGGCCTTGTTAGAAGCCTCAACCCTGTTAGGAGTTGTAGTATAAAATTTGATTACCAAATGAGCCCACTACCCAAACAAGTAATGTACAATATACACTGATTACAAAATAGGTTAAGGTACATAACCTTATACTTCTTGCATCAATATCACTTCGTTGCTCTTTCACTATTTCTATTACATATGCTTCATATATTTCACATCATAATACTACAATTACTTTTCTTGCTGCTTGCTATAATTCTTCTCTTTACAATTACAATTACATTTACATTTATACGAATAGCTTTATCCAAGAGTTAACATCTAGGATGTCATCCCTTTATATTGTTAAGTCATTATTTTGATAAACAAAATAATCCCTTAACTCTTTACTAGTTCTTCATATTCTGTCATGTCAACTTCACACTGTCTTCAATAAAATTGTCATAACTTCTTCCGTACATGTCATACTAACTTGTTCTCTAAGATGGGTGATAAATAGTCATCATAATGTCTATTTTCAAGTGCACACACATTGAACTTACTCCAGTCAATGTCACAAACAAAAATTGTGTCCAGGTTCATTGGTAAAACACTGTCTCACACTTAGACAAATTTGTAATGTGCTCTATCATACTTCCTCTCTAACTTGTGCAATATTCATGTGGATCATATGTTTCCATAATGAAAAAATCTATGTAATCAAATCAGACAAATTTCCAACAGTAAGTCTATTACTTTCCTCTTCTTCTTCCTTAATGTACACAAAAGATCTATAATCTTCTGGTTCTCTTTTGTTGTCAACTTCATTTATTTCTACATACTCATCAATTTTTACATTCACACTTTCCAAAATTTTGTTAGTGTTAGAGTTCAAACACTTATAAGCTTTACTTTTTGTGGAATATCCTAGGAATATGCCTTCATCACTCTTAGCATCAAACTTTCCATTCCTAGTGTCTTTTAATGTATAGCACTTACTTCCAAAGATTCTAAAGTATTTAACACTCGGTGCATGCCCATGCCATAATTCATAGGGTGTCAAATTTGTACCTTTCTTGATCTATACTTGGTTAAGAGTGTAGACAATAGTGCTTATAGCTTCTTTCCAGTATTTCTGTGCTACATTCTTTTCAATCAACAATGTCCTTGCATAATCCAAGATAGATTTGTTTCTTCTTTCTGCTATACCATTTTGTGGAGGTGTTCTAGGTGCAGACATCTATCTTTAAATTCCTCTATCATTTCAAAATAGATTGAATTCATTTGATGTAAATTCTCCACCTTGTTTAGATCTAAGACATTTCAAGTTCCTACTTGTCTCCTTCTCAACCTTGGCCAAATACCACTTAAAGAATTGAAAAGCTTCAAATTTTTCTCTTAGAACTTTGTAAACTCATAGGTCCACAAAGGTCAATATGAACCAAATCTAAAATGTTTTCAGAAGTAAAGGATTTTCTCTTAAAACTTGACTTTGTCATTTTTCCTAACTAGCATTCCTTGCACATCACATTCTTAGGTTTCTTCAATCTAGCTAGACCTCTTACCTTTTTCTTCTTAGTTATCTCTACCAGATTGTCAAAGTTAACATGACATAGCCTTTTATGCCATAACCAAATATCATCAAGTTGTACAATTATACATGTTTCTTCAGATAGGTCAAGATAGAACAAATTACCTCTAGTCTGATCTCCACTTCCAATTAGTTCTCTAGTAGCATCAAATATTTTAGCTTTCTTGTGATGAAATTCCACTCGGTAACTAGTTCTGTTGAGCCGAGAAACACTTAACAAATTATAATTAATACCTTCAACCCAATATGCATTTTCACAAGATATCTTATCAGTCAGTTTAATCAAACCTTTTCCTCTAACATGACATGGTGCATCATTACCAAATGTTACACTTTTACCTCTGTAATGATGTAAGGTCTCAAACTTATTTTTTCCACTAGTCATGTGATGTAAACAACCATTATCAATAATCCATTTATCATTCTTGTTCACATAGGATATCAATGCAATTTTGTCATCCTCATTAGATTCATCTTTCATTGCAACATAGACTACCTCAATTTCAAAATCATCACTATCAATGTCAGTTTCTTCTTCAGCAATGTAACAAGATTTCTTACCCTTTCCTTTATAGTCCTTGTTCCTTCGGTAGCTTCTGTCATCTCTTCTATCTTTGTGTTTTCTTTTTCTTTCATCATCTTTATCCTTCCTGTTAGGACATCTAGCAACTATATGACCAACTTTATTACATGAAAAACATATAATAGGGAGTTTACCTTTATACTTTCCTTTTCCTCTTCTCAGTCTTCTAGCCATAAGAGCTTCTAGATCTTCTAGTTCTTCATCAGAAGTGTCACTATCACTTTCACTTTCACTTTCACTAATTGTTGGAAATATTCAAGAATTAACCAAGTTACTGAGAGGGGAGGGGTGAATCAGTAACTTCAAATTCTCTTCTAATTTTAACATGTATTTTACTTTTTAACCTTTGCATACAGAAAGCATGAAACTTGAAAGCATTCACAATAATGACACATAGATTTGGTTACCCAGAAACCTTCCAAAAGAAAGTAAAACTGGGGTGGGGATGAAACCCACAAAGCTTTAATACTGCAGAATAAAGTTGGCCGGTTAAGGCTTACAATTTGATCACTTCTGATGATCTGCCCTGTTAGGAGCAATAAGGATTGCTAAATCCACCCTGTTAAAGGATTTACAAACATACAGTGAAGTATGCACTCGGTAAAGAGATTTATACAAAGACTGTTAAGTCTACCCGGTTAAAGGATTTAGTACTGATTCACCTGTTAGAATGAAACAGTAGATCTCTGCTTTGCAACTGGATTGCTGATTGAGATTCTCTGATGTACTGATCACCTTCTGTGATGAATTTGTCTTTTGCTGTACCTTATACTTCTGAAGCCTTCTGCAATTCGCTTATCTCTGCCTTTCTTTTTCTTTCACATATATTCTACTTGATATATTTCATCTTTTTACAACATTGTTTATATACAAGTCTCAAACAATTAATTACAATTACAATTACACAGTCAGCTTGACAAATAAACATAAGTGCTACTAAGTCGGCCCAAGTAGTTACTCGGTTCCTTCAAACTGACTCGGTGACTTTCTGATACTCGGCGTCCACTGCATTACTCGGCATCGTCATGCACTCGGTAGAAGTGAAGGCACGGTTCATACTGATCACTCGGTAGGTATTGAACTCGGTAAGTACTGGTGACTCGGTAGACAAGATGTTACTCGGTTTACATTGTCCTGATCGGTTTGTACTAACTTGCTCGGTTTGCACTATCTACTCGGTTTGCACTGTCTGCTCGGTTTGCACTGTCTGCTCGGTTTGCACTGTCTGCTCGGTTTGCACTGTCTGCTCGGTTTATATCCAGAATGCAAATAAGTGTTGTCACTAGTGGCAATTCTGCTTAATGCCAACAATCTCCCCCTTTGGCATTAGTGACAAAAACACTTATTGGCCAAAATTTATATACACCGAATCATGCTGAGTTTTATTTTGATTTTTCAAAATTGTCTTTGTTATAGGGCTTTATACATTGTCTCCCCGTTTCAATGTGCTAACTGTTCCTTATACAAATCTATAACTGTATACATATCTCTCCTTCTATACATATCTCCCCCTTTTTGACGATAATGCCAAAGGTGCATATACAAGTTATTTACAGAGAGAATCCAAAATTTGATAAGAAATCAGAATGTACCTTCATTATTAGTGCCAGGGTTCTGTCCCAACTTTCTTGCAGGATTTTACATGTTTGTATAGCAATTTGGACTTCTGCAGAGAGTTCAATCATGTGATCTGCTATAGAGAACTGATTGTCATGAATCAATGTTCTGGAATGTTCAATGTGCTTATACATTGTATTCATGATGGGAAGGATCATGTGTTGGATGTCTAGTAGTGTGGACCGGATCCTTGAATCTTCTTTCAGTAGATCAGACTGCATATTAGATAGGTGTGAAATTTTCATGTGATGAGCAGAGCTTGAACTTGGTTCAAGTTGCAGCTTCTATATGCTAATCTTCATATCCTCATCCATTTTATTCATTTTATCTTTAACATCCTTTGTGAACTCAGCAAAATTGCATAGTCTGGCCAAAAGAGAGGTAGCATTTGAATAAATAGACTCTATGTTAGACAAAACTGAAGACAATTCCACTTGGTTAATAGCTATGTGCTGAGCAATGTGCTCAAGCACTTTATTGTTGAATCTCTTCTCGGCTCTTTCAACTAACTTTTCTGTCCCGGATGAGTCCTCATTGTATTTCTCAACTGCCTCTGCTAATTGTAACAAAACATGCTGGGAGGAGTCTACTTTAATGCCTAATGCATCAGACAAAATGTCCTTAGCATCCTTGATGATTTGATACTCCTTGTCTCTCTCCTCTTTAAGCTTCTTTTGTTTTGCTTTCCTTTGGAGGATCTCACCTATATTCTGCATCTGGTCTGCTGAGAGATTTGCAAAATCTAATGTAGGAATCTCTATCTCTTCATCTAGGTCTATATCCTCAACTATATTTTTACCCAAAAATTTTATACTCGGTAGAGCCTTAGGCTTTTCTGTACTTAATGCTCTTGTAGTAGTGACAGTAGATAAAGTAGGGCTGGCTATTGATACTTGTATACTTTCTACTGGAGAACTTAAAATATTTACACTTGAAGATTCAAAAGCTGGAAAACTTACTGGTACAGGAGACTGCAGCTCGGTAGAAGAAATGGTAGCTGCCTCTGATGTTGCTAGGGATGATTGGACAAATGTGGAAGTTGTCACAACCATGCTTGAAGGTGTCTCAGGGCTGGATGTAGAGATTTTCACTGGAGATGTAGGAAGGGATGCAATGACTTCTGCTGCTATCCTTACAGTATCATCTACCTCGGTGTCTTCTTCTTGTTCATCGCTGTCATCTTCAATATCCTTTATTATTATAGTTTCAATGCTCAGTTGGTGAAGGTGGTATATGTTCTTCCATGTGGCTTTTGCAGCCTTCACAACCGATTCAATATTGTTGATCAAAATCAAACAAGTATTGAACTTCAATGTCATCTTATTTTCATTTTCTTTTAGTGCCTTCTTTACTTCATCATTATTCAAGCTCGGCATCAACTGTCTCAGGTTTTGATCAAATATGTCTATCACAGTTTGCCTTGCATTGCTCCATCTCATTCTTATTGGATTCAATAGAACTGCTGGAATCTGTGGGGTAATTTCTTCAGGAGAGTATTTCCACTGTCCCATCTTCTCAACAACAGCATCTTCTATTTCCTTCTGTTCTTCTTCCGATCTGGTTTCATATTTCAAGGATTTTATGTTACTTACTCCAGATCCTGATCCATCTCTAAAGAGTTTGAGCTTTTCTTGAAGGGTTAGAGGAGGCCTTTTGAATACTATGTCTTTATCTGCCTTGCCTTTTGTATTTCTCCTTGTAAACACAGCAGTGGGAGGCACAGATGCCTTAGTGATGAAAACTTTTCCTTTCTTCTTTGCAGGTTCTGGTTCCTCTATTTTCTCATCCTTTTCTCCTTCTTTTTCATCTATTTCTTCTTTGTCCTCGGTTATCATTTGCATTTTGGCTATCCTCTTCTTTCCTTTGTTTACCGCCTGTGGAAGCTTTATGCTTAGTTCAATTCTCACCTTAGCTTCATCATATGTTCCAAAATATGGAGCTTTGGGATTGACAGGCTGATTTAGAAGAGCTTCAATGATATTCTTGGTTTCATCAATATTTACCTCATAAGGAAGAGGTTTTACATATACAGTTCTCGGTTTAACTGCTTGAATATACACATTATCACAATCTACTATAAAACAGATGTCATCTTTGTAATCTTCCACCAACTTCTGTGGAATCCAAAATCTGTCATTCATTTTCTCTTTGAAAGACTCAAAATAGTTATCCATGATGCTTTCAAAGTTTTCACCCATTTCTGCAATGTATTCATTTATTTCATAGAGTACTGGCACATCTTTTCTCCATACAACTTTTCCTTTAGAAGGGAAGAATTTCTGAACATAGAAGAATAAACAGACTAACAAGGATCCAAACTTACATGGATTGTTTTTGGAAGTTTTGATGCTTTCCATGTTCTTGTTGAACTGTTTCAACAATAAGTCTGCTAGGTCAAATGTCAAGTTGTTTTTGACCACTTTGTATGCTAGGTCAACAGCTTCACAGGAGACATTGTTCTGTCGACTAGAACTGTAAATCTTGTGGGCAATGATATGTGTACCAAACTTCAGTTCGGCGTCGGTAATGCTGCTAACCTTCATGCCTCTACCATCCCACTCGGCTAGGGTTTTCTTCTCTAGTTCTGTCCGACCTAGGGTTTTGGTAGTTTTAACTTTGTTCAACATGGGAAGACCGGTGACTTGTTGAATCATTTTCTTTGTGATCTCAATAGGTTGCTCAAGCCAAATCTTGCCATCGTGTACTCGGCTGAGAATGTACCTAACCCATTTATCTCAAAAGTTTCGAGGAAGATGTGCAATGTGAACTAAACCCTTATCTTCCAGATGTTTGTGCTCGGGCTTCAAAATACCATCCACACATAGTTCCTCACGCACAATGTCTAGTTCTAGGTTTTCCATTTCTTGAATTGAACAGTTAAAATGATTACGGATATCGTTGATAAGCAGTACCTTAGGAGGAATCTGAGATTGAGCTCCGTTCGGATCTAGGGCTGCTGCAATAGTGGGCACGATCTTAAAATCTGGTGCTTTCCACTCCCCTTGGACTAACATATCAGATCCTTTCTTCGCTGAAGTGCTGGATGATGCCATGGTAGCTCACAGAAAATTTCTTTCGCAAAAGTATTAAATCACCGGGTTGCCCTTGAAGTTTTCTGCTCTCAAAGTGCTAAAGATTCGCGGTGAAGAATGAGTTTGATTACTTGCTTTTTGTTTACAATTCTGTCATTAATGCTCATTTCAAATTAGGGTAGGAATTCTGACAGACTGTCACCCACCAAGAATTAATTGCTCGGAAAAGACTTCGCAACTCGGTGAACTCGAGAATTCATAATGCTCCGACCTCGCTCGGTAAAGACAGGTACCGACCTTGCTCGGTGAAGACTATACCGACCTTGCTCGGTGAAGACTATACCGACCTTGCTGTGATCTCACTGCATCTTGCATGCTGATTTAGACTTTTCTTTTAATTTCAGTTCTGGAACTACTTGAGATTGATCTATGAGAGTACAGTTCCAGTGCTTCCTTGGAAATTTAGATTGAGTCGGTAGAGCCATCCATTCCATTACTTGGACTGGATTGCTCGGTAGCTTTAGGAATCCATTTTTGTCTCACCTGTTTCCTGACCTTAGTTGCTTCATTCTTCTTTCCTTCTTCAATTTCACTAGCATTCATGCAGTTTCTGGCTATGTGACCAAGTTTAGTACATTTGAAACATCTTATGGTAGTATCTCTTTTCCTTAGATGATGTTTTATGCAATTCATGCCAATGTGTCCATATTCTCCACAGTAATGACATCTACACCAGGTGTTGTAGTCCCATCCAAACATTGCTTTCACAATTTGTTCTGCTGGATTAAATGTCTTGGATCTGCACTCGAATACCTTGTGACCTTGTTTGTTGCACTTGTGACAATTACCTCTGAATCTAGGTTTTTCCCTGCATTCATTTGCTTTGTGACCGGGTTGATTGCAGCTATAACATTTTCCATTGAATTCTGCTTTTTCATTGTTCCAACATTTATTTGAAGTATGTCCTACTTTACCACAATGATTACAAGTAGGTTTTTTATTTCTTTGAGTACCTTGTTTAGAGGATTCGCCTTCTTCTTTGTATCCAAGTCTTGCTTTTCCTTTTTGCCTATGAAGATTTCGTTCATACAGCTGATTCAAGTCTTCTTGACTTTTCAGCATTCCTTCATTGATTTTTTTTTCAGCGTTTAGGTCATCCATCAATCTTAGATTGGTTTCCTTTTCAGATCTTAGTTCTTCTCTTGTGTTTTCTATTTCTGAACTTAGATTTAGAATTTCTTCATTTGTATGAGAGATCTGATCAATTAGATTTTCTAGCTGAAGGGTTTTGTTTTGGACTTCAATGTTTCTTCCATCTAATTCATCTTTCAACTTGTTTCTTTGTTCCAAGATCTCACAGAATCTTGTAGAGTGTAGTTCTTGTTCTCTTTTCAATTTTCTCACTTCTTCCTGCAGAGACCCATTCTTTTCTAGGAGTTCTTTGATAGCATTGTTTGCTTCATCTGAGTTATTTGAGGGAAGAAGATCTTCAATCTTTTCTTCAAAGTAATTCTGATCATTCATCTGATTTGCAAGTTCCTTCCTTCTCCTTAGGGATTGGGAAAGATGTTCTTTTTCTTCTTTGAGTTTAGCTATGGCCATTTCCAGATCTAGCTTTTCATTTTCAATCACCTTGTTTAGTTTGAATACCTCCATTGTCCTGGATCTTTGCTCAAGCTAGTTAAGCTTTGTCTTGAGAACCAATGCAGCTCTGATACCAATTGTTGGAAATATTCAGGAATTAACCAAGTTACTGAGAGGGGAGGGGTGAATCAGTAACTTCAAATTCTCTTCTAATTTTAACATGTATTTTACTTTTTAACCTTTGCATACAGAAAGCATGAAACTTGAAAGCATTCACAATAATGACACATAGATTTGGTTACCCAGAAACCTTCCAAAAGAAAGTAAAACTGGGGTGGGGATGAAACCCACAAAGCTTTAATACTGCAGAATAAAGTTGGCCGGTTAAGGCTTACAATTTGATCACTTCTGATGATCTGCCCTGTTAGGAGCAATAAGGATTGCTAAATCCACCCTGTTAAAGGATTTACAAACATACAGTGAAGTATGCACTCGGTAAAGAGATTTATACAAAGACTGTTAAGTCTACCCGGTTAAAGGATTTAGTACTGATTCACCTGTTAGAATGAAACAGTAGATCTCTGCTTTGCAACTGGATTGCTGATTGAGATTCTCTGATGTACTGATCACCTTCTGTGATGAATTTGTCTTTTGCTGTACCTTATACTTCTGAAGCCTTCTGCAATTTTCTTATCTTTGCCTTTCTTTTTCTTTCACATATATTCTACTTGATATATTTCATCTTTTTACAACATTGTTTATATACAAGTCTCAAACAATTAATTACAATTACAATTACACAGTCAGCTTGACAAATAAACATAAGTGCTACTAAGTCGGCCCAAGTAGTTACTCGGTTCCTTCAAACTGACTCGGTGACTTTCTGATACTCGGCGTCCACTGCATTACTCGGCATCATCATGCACTCGGTAGAAGTGAAGGCACGGTTCATACTGATCACTCGGTAGGTATTGAACTCGGTAAGTACTGGTGACTCAGTAGACAAGATGTTACTCGGTTTACATTGTCCTGATCGGTTTGTACTAACTTGCTCGGTTTGCACTGTCTGCTCGGTTTGCACTGTCTGCTCGGTTTGCACTGTCTGCTCGGTTTGCACTGTCTGCTCGGTTTGCACTGTCTGCTCGGTTTGCACTGTCTGCTCAGTTTGCACTATCTGCTCGGTTTGCACTGTCTGCTCGGTTTGCACTGTCTACTTGGTTTGCACTGTCTGCTCAGTTTGCACTGTCTGCTCGGTTTATATCCAGAATGCAAATAAGTGTTGTCACTAGTGGCAATTCTGCTTAATGCCAACACTAATGCATCTTTCTTTTTCTTTCTTTGGCTTGTTCAGAACTAGTTGTGACTTGCAAGCAGATTCAACATTACCAATGCTACCAATAGTGAAATTATCATAGTTATAGAGTTAAAAAAAAGTCATCTTACCAACCAAACTTTCCAAAGTAAGCACATTAGCAGAGTTACATCTAGATTTCTAAATAGCTAAGAACTTAATAGCATATATAGGACATAGGGTTCTTAGTACTTTCCCAATTATAGTTTCATCATCAATAATCCCATTTGCTCCTCTAATAGAATTCAAAACTTCTTGTATTATACCACAATATTGTGCAATGTTCTCACCTTCTTACATTCTCATTTCATCAAACTTACCTCTAAGACTCTTGGCCTTTTCTTTTTGTACATTTAAGTCATCACCATAGATCCTTGCAAGGGTGTCCCACATCTCCTTAGCAGTTGTGCAATTCTTAAGGTCCAAAAATTTTGGATAGCTTAGGGCTGATGCAATTTCTAGCATTGCCTAATTATGTTCTTGCTTAGCTCTCATTTCTTTGGTAGTCAAAGGTGAGATAGCTAAGACATAGCCATTCTCAATATAGTACTTTGTAGAGTCACTAATACCAGCCAGATGCAGCTTCACCAAGCTTTTCCATGTAGGGAAGTTTTCCTTACTCAACTTTGGTACCTCCTTCTTATACATCCTGATCATTTGCTTCAAGTCCCTTTAAACTTGATTTCTATAAACACTAATAATAAGAAACAAATCTCCAATACCAATTGTTAATATGATTTATAACAATAGAGAGGGGGGGTGAATCAATTGTTCTTAGGTCCTGATGTATAAGACAAACATAAAAACTTTTCCTTAAATCAGATCCAATAACCAAAACAAACTCAGTCATCACTGATTCAATAATAGAAACATATAACATTGCAGTCCACTACCTAGTTGTAACTTAACTTTTAAAACATAGAAATGTTCAAACCAAAACATTCACACAGGTATTAACACTAGGATTTATAGTGGAAACCCAATGTGGGAAAAACCACTTTGTAACATGCTACTATTATTTTCACTCTTCTAAAGTGAGCTCGGTTAAAAGCCAACCCTGTCAAAGGTTACAATACACACTATTAGGTGTGACCTAGTTAAAGGATTTCAATCACCCTATTAAAAGTGAGCCTTGTTATAGGACTTACATACACTCCATTAGATTGCAACCTTGTTCAAAGGATTTAACATATGACTATTAGGTCAACCTCTGTTAAAAGGATTTTGACTATTACAATGGTTAGAAAGTAGCAACAATATTGATCTAAAAAATATACAACTCACTTTGTAAATATCAGATTTGATTGTATACACTAATGTTGGTTTATTGACTTTGAAACTTTTCCATCTCCATCTTTGATCTGCTCAAAAAATTTCTTCAAGCAACCACCGTAATTCTCCTTTAGCCTTTTCTACTTACACAGTCAATAAAACTTTACCAATCTTCCAGCATTCTGTTTTTCACCTATGCACATGCATATCTAATGATCAGGTTCCCTTAATACTTTCCTCAATTAGGTTAACTCATCTTATGCCGCTCAATCTCATTTGTAGATCTTAGGGTTAGGTCAGATTCATTAAACCTACCCACTTCATGTTCTTCAGCTTCATTTCTAGAATCATCTCAAGTCTCTTAAAGATTTACAATAAAACATTTTACAGTGCATTTAATGCTTTCAAACAATCAATAAATAGAGTCAACATGTTTTACATAATCCAAGAATTCAACAATGTAAGCTCCAAAACTAAATTATCTTCAAATATAAAAGTCCTGATGCTCAGTCAATACTATGATGAACTACTCGATCTTCATGTAGAAAGCTCAGTCATCACTAAAAATGTTTCCTCGGCTTATACTATCTTCCTCAGCAATTAACTGTTGTTTGGTTGACACTAGAATTTTGCTCAGAATACACTAACTCAGTGGACACTAACATTACTCGACTTAAACATGATTTCTCCATTTTTGCTTGGTCAAGCCTATCGGTTTAGTTTTCAATCTTACTAGGATAAACAATACATTGTCTCATCATTGTATGACATAGTCAAGTACACTTTGTAGTATCAAGATAACTCAACCTTTCCCTAGGTGCTATTGTTACCAACCTTGCCCCAATGCTTCATAACAATACAATAGATATAGTACTTTCCTAAGTAGCAATAGTCTTACCAATTAAGATTTGACATCAATGAAAATACAACAATTGTTTCAATTGCATTTTCCAATAAAGAATAGTACTAATGATGTTCTTTATGTTGATGGTTTGAAACATAACCTTTTTCAGTGTTGGACAGTTACTTGGAAAAGGATATCAGTTGGAGTTCAAAGATGAAAAATGCATCATTAACAAAAAAGATGGTGTTATGATTGCATCAGGCACAAAGACAAGAGGTAATGTTTTTCAATTGAATTCAGAAGCAAGTTGTTTTATTGCTAAAGTTGATGACAGTCGGTTATGGCATAAAAGACTATGTCATATCAATTTTGATAACATAGTAAAGATAAGCAATGTTAAGGTAGTAAGAGATCTACATAGCATAGAAAATCCAGTTGATACTATATGTAGGGAATGTGTGAAGGGAAAGCATGTGAGAAATTCATTCAAGAGCAAGAAGAATTCAATAGAGAACAAGTTGGATTTGATTCACATAGACCTATGTGGTCCAACTCAAACAAGATCATACTATGGTGAAAGGTATTTCATTTTATTTGTTGATGATTATAATAGGATGATGTAGGTGTTGGAAATTTGGCTGAGTTAGTTACATAGATGTTGTCATTATGGAAACATATGATCTACATGAAGATTGCATAGGTCAGAGAGCTAGTATGTCAAAGTGCAATGCGAAATTGTTTAAGTATGAGACAGTGTGTTTTTACCAGTGAACCTGAAGATAATTTTTGTTTGCAATTTCAATTAGAGTAAGTTCAGTGCTTGCACACTTGACCAAAGACTCTATGGTGACTATTGAAGACTCATCTCAGAGCACAATTTAGAAGGGAATGTACGAAAGAAGTTATGATAGTTTTTCTAAAGACAGTGTTAAGCCGACAGGACAGAATATGAAGATAGAATTGGTAAAGAGTTAAGGGATTATTCTATTTATCAAAATAATGACTTAAAAATATAGAGGGATGATATCCTAGATGTTAACCCTTGGATAAATTTATTTTGTAATATGATAGTCGACTGGAAACTTATTAATCTTAATAACTTGTATAAATGTAATTGTAAATTGTAACAAGGAGAATAATGATGAATGAATGAATGTATGTAATAGCGATAGTGAAAGAGAAGTGAAAAGATATTGATGCAAGTAGTATAAGGTTATGCATGTTGACCTAGTTTTGTAATCAGTAAATATTGTACATTACTTATTTGGGCAGTGGGCTCATCTGGTAATCACTTTTTGTACTGCCAACTCCTAACAGGGTTGAGGCTTATAACAAGGCCTATAGTCCCTTAATTAGGACTGAGACATTATATGCATGTAATAGACTCCTAATAGGGTCAACATCCTTAATAGGATAATTTTTATTAGTGGATCTTTTTGGGTACCATCCCCACTAGGGTTTTCCCTTGGCCAGGGTTTCCTCGAGAATAAATAATGTATTATGAGTTCTTTAGTTTTATTGCTATGCATGTTGTTTAGCTTCTTATGTTATGCATGTGTTAAGATAATCTGTTATATCCATAATTGGGAAAAAGAAATTTTTTAAAAAATATTGATTCACCCCTCCTCTCAGTATTCCCTATTTCTAACAATTGGTATCAGAGCATAGTTACTTGGAAAAGAATCATTCAAGGAAAGCCTAACAACTTGAGTAAGATCTCTATGGATATGGATCAACTACAAAAGAATCTTGAAGAAGCTCTTAAAAAGATTCATATGCTTACTGATGAAAGAGATACTCTAAAAATAAAATATGATGATGCAAAGAACCTCATTGAGAAACTAAAAAACAAGTTGGAAGATCTGAAATCTGAAAAGGAATTTGAAGTTTTCATTGAAGATTGTGATCACAATTTAGAAAAATAAAATGAGATCCTTAAGCATGAACTAAAGATAGAAAATGTGAAGCTTAGTTTGAAAGATGGAAATGGAAAGAATGAAGCAAATCTAAAATCTGAGAATGAAAGTCTAAAGAATGAAAATGAAGGACTAAAATCTAAACTTGGTAAAGTAACATCTGAACTTGAGAAAGTCAATTTGCAATATGTTGAACTTGAGAAATATAATGCAATTGTAAAAGGTAAACTGACTCAATCTAAACAACAACTTGAAAGGCCATATTCAACTAGTGAGAAGATTGATGAACAAATATCTTATCAAAAACCATTCTATGATAAGACTGCTCTTGGATTCAACACTTTTAAAGCAAATGAAGAAAGCAAGGAACCAGATCTAAAAATATCTGAAAGCATAGATGAGAAGAAGTCTGATGAGATTAAAAAATCTAAAGATACACCTAAGGAAGAAGAATCACCTAAGCAAGAGGAATCACCCAAAGGTATGCAAAGAGAATTGAAAGGTAGATGTTTTTCTTGTAATACTATTGGTCATATGAAGAGAGATTGCACAGGTAAGAAATTGAAACCTCTTAATGGTTATTGTTATAATTGTCATGGTTTTGGACATAGAGCTATTGAATGTAGGAAACCTAAATATATTGAGAATAATAATAGTAGTAGAATGTTTAGGAATACTAAAAATCTAGATAAGAAACCTACTAAAGATATGAATAGAAGAAATAGAGTAATAAGTTATAGATGCAACAAGGTTGGACACATTGCTAGAAATTGCATATCACAGATCAATCAACCTAGACCAAGATATGGGAACAATGGAATAGTTTGTTAGATATGCAACAAGATTGGACACACAACAAGCTTCTGCATAATGAACAATAGAGTTTTTCATACCAATCCTAACCCTAGAAGTCATGCAAGAAGAAATGAAGATGCAAGTAACAGTCAGAAAGCATGCTGTAGTAATTTAGATGAAGTGAAGTTTATCAAAAGCATAGATCAAGGAGACATATTCAACATTGAAGGTAATCAGGAAGGTGAAGTATTAAAAGGTAAGAATGAATCTTTACCTAACCCATCTCAAAGTACTTAATTTATGAAAATTATCATAGAATAGGAACTTAGATTAGTGTAGAAGTAGATATATGATGAATTGAGTCTTGCACAAATAATGCAAGGTAGTATATGATGTTATAATGCTATGGTTAAGAGTGGAAATAAAAATATTATGTTTTGTGAGATCACAAGAAATTTTAAGTTTTGGAGGTTAGCAGAATCAACTTTTTTTGAAAGAAGCGGCAAAAGAATTGAATGCAATGTCAGATCTAAGTGAGATTGAATTAATAAAAGGTCATGATTGGTATTATTTGATCATCAAATAAAATTCAAGTGTTAAGGAGATCAAAGAGCAGTGATTGGAAGCATTTTGCAAGGATTTAGAGAAGAATTTTGTGTCGAATCTACGCAAGCCCTAAATCATGGAATCAAGGTATTTTACTTAGCAGATCTTTAAATCAGTAAAGGAATTAGAGGAAATCATGGATGTTTCTTTAATTCACAATGTCAGAGATAAAAATAGACCTAAGATGAAAAGGGAACCAGTGGATCTTTGTGGGTGCCATCCCCACTGGGGTTTTCCCTTGGCCAGGGTTTCCTCAAGAACAAATAATGTGTTATGAGTTCTTTAGTTTTATTTCTATGCATGTTGTTTAGCTTCTTATGTTATGCATGTGTTAAGATAATTTTTTATATCTATAATTGGGCAAAAGTAAAAGTTTGTAGAATATTGATTCACCAACCCCTCTCAGTATTCCCTATTTCTAACAGTATGTTGCATTCTCAAAAGATAAGTCAGAAGCTTTTGAGAAATTCAAAATATTCAAAGCTAAGGTTGAGAATGAATCTATACTAAAGATAAAATGTCTAAGATCAGATAGAGGAGGAGAATTCACTTCTAACATATTCTATGAGTACTACGAAGAACATGGCATAAAGAGACAGTTGAGTGCACCTAGAACCCCTTAGAAAAATAGAATTGTAGAGAGAAGGAATAGGATCATTTTTGATATAGCGCGCACCATTATGATTGAAGAAAAAGTTGCACACACCTATTGGAGAGATGAGGTCAATCCAACATTCTATACCATCAACAAATTTCAATTGAGGCTAGGCATTGACAAAACACCTTATGCGCTATGGTTTGGTAATGTTCCCATAGTAAAAAACTTCAAAATCTTTGGAAGCAAGTGCTACATCAAGAGGGATGAAGTAGTAGGTAAGTTTGATGCAAGAAGTGATGAAGGTATTTTTCTTTGTTACTCTACTAAAAGTAAAGCTTATAGATGTTTCAATTTAAGATCGAAGAAGATCATTGAAAGTGCTCATGTAAAGATTGATGAAAATTTTATGATTCAAGAAAGATATCATGATTACTCACCCATTATTGAAGAAGAACCTAGACCCTCCACTAGTGAGACAGTTATTGAAGAAATGTTTGACAGTATTGATGTGTTATTCAATGACCCTGAGACAAGTGAAGAAAATACTCATAAGACTGATGAGTCAACATCACCTAAAGTTCCAAATTTTACATCAAGAAATCATTCCAAGGCATACATCATTGGAGATCAGAGCAGCAAAGCCTTAACAAGATCACAAGCAAAGAACTCAGCTAGTAGTGAAGTGGTATGTTTAATATTTCAGATTGAACCTCTAAGTGTTGAAGATGTCTGTAATGATTTAGATTGGCAGGATGCTATGAGAGAAGAACTTGATCAGATTATTAAGAATGACACTTGGGAATTGGTCCCAAGACCTAGTGATAAGAATGCAATTGGAACAAAGTGGATATTCAGAAATAAGATGAATGAAGATGGTACAGTAGTAAGAAATAAAGAAAGATTAGTATGTAAGGGATATGTACAAAGAGAAGGCATTGATTATTCAGACACATTTTCACCTATGAGAAAATTAGAAGCTATTAATTTGTTTCTAGCCTATGCTATAGTTAAAAATTTGAAAGTTTATCAGATGGATGTCAAGTTAGCATTCCTGAATGGAGATTTCAAAGAAGAAGTATACATTGAGTAGTGAGAAGGATTCGCCTTATTAGACAGACCTAATAGGGTATGCAAATTGAAGAAGGCCATCTATGGACTTAAGCAAGCTCCTAAAGCATGGTATGAGAAACTAGATGGATACTTAACAAAGATTGGATTCAAGAAAGGAGTAGAAAATTTTAATCTATTCATTAAGAGACATCTGAAGGTTTACTACTTGTAGCTATATTTTTTGATGACATTATCTTTGGAGGTAATGACAAACTCAATGTTGAATTTGCCAAAGAAATGCAGAATGAGTTTGAGATGAGTATGATTGGTCCTATCAAGTACTTTTTGGGACTAAATGTGCAGCAGACAGAAAAAGGGATTTTCATTAATCAATCAAAGTATGTGAAAGAGATACTGAAGAAATTCAAGATGGATGATTGCAATCTAGTAGGAACCCCTATGATCACTAGATGCAAGCTTACAAAAGAAGATGACTCGCCAACAGTAGATATAACAATGTATAAGTCTATGATTAGTAAACTCATATATCTTACTAAGACTAGACCTGATATTTCCAATGTAGTTGGTATAGTTGGAAGATTTGTAATAGAACCTAAACAAAGTCACCTCATGGTAGTAAAAAGAATATTCAGATACTTGTAGGGCACTATAGATTATGGTCTATGGTATCCTAATTTAGAAAATGTTGAACTTCATGTGTACACTGATGCAGATTGGGTAGGATGTGTTGATGACAAAAAGAGTACTTCAGGTGGAGTAGTGTTTCTTGCTGATACACTTGTCACTTGGACAAGAAAGAAAGAAAATTGTATTTCTCAGTGAACAACAAAAGTGGAGTATGTTACAGCAGCCTTGAATTGTTCTACAATTGTTTGGATCAAGTAGATGATAAAAGATTTTAGAATTCAGATTGATTATCCTATTGTTATTGACTATGATAACACTAGCACTATCAATATGTCAAAGAACCATGTGATGTATGCAAAGACAAAGCACATAGAAATCAAGTATCACTTCCTAAGAGAGAAAGTGGTAGAGAAAGAAGTCAAGTTGGACTATGTGAGTACTAAATATCAGTTGGTAGATATATTCACAAAGCCCTTGCCTAAGGATACTTTTGAGTATCTCAGGGAGAATTTGGGAGTCATTCCCCTCCCTGATTCTACTTAGAAAAAGAATGAAAGGCATCAGTCCTTAGGGACTGATGGAAGGTTGACTACTCTAGCTCAGGAGTAGTACCAATGCTTAAAATGAATGGCACCATTTTCCATTGATGTCAAAGGGGGAGTTCATATAGAGTCATGAAAAATAGAAGTAAAAAGAGGAGTAATAGATTAAGGGGGAGAAACATTCAGTTATGATAGCAATATAGTTGAGGAAATGGAGAATATTAGAAAATATTGCAGTAGATAGAGCACTCATCTTTGGGGGAGTTTTGAAGAGGAAATGGAGAATGTTATAAAAGAAATGTTCATTTCGGTTGGTGGTGGTTTTTCATTCCAAATGTTTCCATCAATCCCAAAGGGGGAGATTGTTGGAGATTTGCCAATAGGCTAGTACTGACTGTATGTTTTTCATTGATGACAACATATGGAAAGTAACATGTGTAGAAGTCTTATGTAGTAAGATTTTAGTATATGTAGCATGGAAATCATATCAACATGATATCATGGGTGCAGAGGTTAACTGTTAGTATAGACATTTATATAGTAGTTGGTGTCAGCAGTGTTCCTGACAGAGTAACAGATAGTGTTCGGTGTATGGTTGTCTGTATAGTTATCGTGGAGCCTTACGCACTTGGATATATGTTGAAGACATGTTAGTGATGATAAGTTCATGGATGCATGGTCTGATGATGAATGCAAGTGAAGTTATGCAGTCACTATTCGCCAGTAGCAGTTTCATGTGTTTGTTCAGAAGAGTTGACAAATATTTTATTGGTTCTTGAGTTGCACCTATCTTTTGGGTATGTGCCCTTGAAGTTAAGCTTGGAGAAGTGTTATTGATGTTTGGTTAAGAGCGCATGAGATAATTCATCCTAGAGAGAAAGTTCTAGTTGTTTTGGTAGAGCTGACAATGTGTAGCGTGCATCTACAATTATTTTATTAGATAGGTCCCAGAATGTGTTCCGTGCATAGTTGAGTTGATAGAATGTGATGCAGGAGCATCCTGGGTGTAAGAGAAATCTTGCACCACCAAAAAATATTTTTGGTTTTGTTTACAATAAGGGCTATCTTGTGTAGACCTGCTATTTTTGGAAAGTTACTATTATTAGTAAGTTTTCTATTCAGGCTTAGAATGGTCTATTTTCTTCTCTGGAGGTTCATTTTGGTCATATCAGCCTGCAAGTAAAGTTTCATAGTCAGATCAGGTCTAGCTTTGTAGATATTGAAGATTTTTGGTATTGGTAGCAGGGTACATAAACTTTCAACTCAGTTTTGAAGGCTTTAGAGGCCCTGGATGAGCTCGAAACTTCAGCTGAATGAAGCTTGCTTGATTCAAGTGTTGTAGAGCTCCTCGCACCCTTTCCAAATTAGGGTCATAATAGTCAATCAGGTCAGTGGGTGCTAACTTATGGTCTTTGAAAGTTGGGCCCTGAAATGGTGGAAAATAAATTTCCTTCAAAATTTCTATTTGAGTTTCAAAAGTTGTTTTGAGTCAACTCCGATGTAATAAATTGTAAAATAAGATAATTCTAAGTTTGGTCAGCCTTACTGGCTAAAATTTTGGAACCTTCCTAGGTGGTGGAAAATTGCCTATATAAGGAGGGCTATAATGTTGTCTTGGGTAGTTTGGAGCAGTTCAAAGTAGTTTTGGGTAGATCTGGGTAATGATTCGAGGCTTTGTCCTATAGAATATTGTAAAGGGAATGCCCATGTGGCTTTGCATATTGTAATTCTAAAATTTGCAATTCCACATTTGTGGAGATAATAAGAAGCCCATTTTCTGTTGTTTCAAATTATTGTTGTTTCTCTATTTCTATTATGTGTTTGTGGTATTAAGGGGAGCACCCTTCATTGAGTGGTATCAAAGTGCCCTTCATCAAGTGGTATTAGAGAAGGAGTTCCTGAGTGTGTAAATAGATCATCGACTGTGAGGCAATTTGCACCAGGACCGTGGGTTAGGGTTTCTATGTAAATAGATTGTTGACTATGAGATAGTTTGCACTAGGACCATGGTTAGGGTTTCAGTGATAAGTGTGAAAATGCCTCCATGAAGGGAACATGGTGGAAGAGTTGGTGTTGTGACACCTAAGGTTAGGGAACTCTAGAGACAACTGCGAGCATTATGAGAAGAGATTCGCAGAGGAATGAATCTTAATGTCAAAGATGAAAGCAAGGATGAAGCTGATGAAGAAGGGAATTCTAAGGGAGAAGTCAAAGTTATAAATCAGGAAGAAGAAAGACATTTTCAAGCCATTTCCAAGATCAGGAAAAGACCTAAGATTGAGGTTCTTGCATTTTCAAGAAATCTTAACCCAGAAGAATTGATCGACTGGATCAATGAATGTGAAGAATATTTTGAGTATGAAGATATTGAGGATCCTGATAGGGTCAAATTCATGAAGGCTAGACTGAAGGGTCATGCAAAGATCTGGTGGCAAGAGATTTAATTGGAGAGAAATAGAAGAGGAAAGGATAAAATCACAAGATGGGATTGAATGGTAGATAAATTGAAGCGACAATTCAGTCCTATTGATTATGAGCTTGACCTACTAAAGAAAATGCAAAGTTTGAAGCAAGTAGGAAGATCTGTTTAGGAGTATATAGAGGATTTCTATCGAATCCTCATCAGAATAGGCCATGCGGAAGCTCATAAGGAGAAAGTTCCTTGTTACCTTAATGGATTGAGGCCAAGCATTCAAGAGGAGCTCAATTTGGTTTGAATGAATAGTATTGAAGAGGCATACCAGTTTTCCCTAAAAGTAGAGGAAAAGTTGAACAAGAAGTTTGAGAGCAGACAAAGTAGAAGAGGTCATCATGGAAGATCTGGTGGATAGTCATATGGAGATCAAAATGAAGATCTAAAAAAGTAGGATGAGGGCAGTAATAGTCAGAATCAAAGAGGAGATAATTTCAATTATTTCCATGATTAGAATAATAGAGATCAGAGAAGAAGAGGAAGAGGACAAGGATCTGGAAAAGGAGGCTTCTATGGAACATGTTTTCACTATGGGGAAGAAGGTCATAGGGCATTTGAATGTCCTCAATGCTAAGAAAGGATAGAGAGGAGAAATGAAGGCTAGGATAAAGTTGCACATGTTGATAAAGATGCCAGATCATCACATTCTAAAGATGTTGAAAAAAGAGAAATATTGATTAACAGAAGAGTCCTGATGAGTGGTGAGAATGAACCTGAACAAAGGAGGAGCCTATTTCACACCAGGTGCAAGTGTGAGGGTAAGTGTTGGAATGTGATTATTGATAGTGGTAGTACTAATAATTTGGTGTCAAAAAAGATGGTCAAAAAGTTGAAGCTCAAGAGATAGAAATACCCACATCCATATCGAGTTTCCTAGGTGCAGGATGACCACAAGGTCATGGTCAATGAATAGTGTCTAGTAAAGTTCAAGATTGGTAGATACCAAGATGAGGTACTATGTTATATCATATTTATGGATGCATGTCATATGTTGTTAGGTAGACCATGGTAGTTTGACAGGAGTGTTTTACATGATGGTCCTATGAATACCCATTCCCTGATAAAGAATGGAGTGTCACATAAGCTAAAACCATTGAAGGAAATAGAAGAAAAGTTATGTGTTGGGGGTTCCCTTTGATCTTCACTTGTAGATTTATACTTTTATGGATAACTTTAATATAACTTTGACTCTATCACCACTCCAAAGTCTATAAGGAAGAGGGCCAATTAACAAGGATCAAGAGAGATCCTCCTACACTTTGATCCTTATTGCTCAAGTGGGTGTACCCTTGATTCACTTCTTGAAAGGAATCACTAAATGATATACAACTATATACTCTTTACTAACTGCTTTAAGATTTTATCATTTGAATGTTTGTGTGTGTGGTTGATGACAATGAAATGCCTCCAGAGGATGGACCAGTGCCTTAACCCATGGCAAAGAGTCACCCAATTACTTACATCAGCTAAAGATCTTAAATCAAACACTAATAGGTTCAGGATAAGTGCTTTGCCTATTACCCCTCTCCCTCAAGCACTTAGAACATCAAATTCTTACTTGGTTGTAAACTCACTGAACTCACCCAAAACACTTTAATCCTAACTTTGTTAGGAACTTAGAGATGACTTCACAATGCTCTTTGTTCACCATATGCTAACCCACTTTGTGAAATTAACATATATGAGCTTAGAACCAAGACAAGAAGGCATACACAAATGTAGGATTGGAACCCAATAGCATTCTCATTAAGATATTCAAAATCAGTATACAATCAAAGCAATATAAAGATAGGAAATACCCAAAATCCCACTCCTCTATCAGTATAATACTATCAACAACCAACTGGGACCAAAGAAAGTTTGGAACCCCTACTTAGTCAAAATTTTGTAACTTATACTCCCTAGTCATCTTGGAATTCTCAAAGAGAATGCAACAAGCTAGGAATGACTTAGGGTTAGGGTTTCAACCACCCAACCAACTAGAAATGGTCATAAAGTTATTACAGGGGTGGAAACCCAGACAACTAGGAGAAAGAAAATCCTGGAATGATCCTCAATCATGAAAAATTCTTTGTGAAGGTACTGAGAATCATGAACAACACTCAAAATGTCAACCTTGCAACACACCTTGAGCACAAAACCACATAGTACAAACCCTGTAGATGATCAATCAACACCTTGGACCACATTGCAATAGCAAGCACCATAAAACCAATCAAAATCAACTGTTAAAACCATAAATTACGGTACTTCCTATTGTTGGAAACCCTTTGCAAATTTAAATTTGAAATCAAATGGCTACTTTATGGTGCTTTCAGCAAATCAACGGTCAAAATTTAAATCTCCATCAACTTTAAGTCATGACCATTCGATCTTCATGAATTGCAGTCTTTAGATCTTAACTCAACCACCAAAAGACTAAGAAACTTTGACTAGGCCCACATCAGAAAGATCGACGGCCGTCTGAAGTTTGCAAAGACTTCCAAGATTCTATCAGATTACATGCCCACCATTAGATTGAGAATCTCCTCCCATCTCTGACAACCATCTAACAGGAAACAAAATCAATGGCCGTCACAAGATCTTAAGCCTCTGATAAAACCCATAAGATTATACGTCGTTCGTCGATTCACTGACAGGATCAGGACCCACTGACACATTTGAAAACTAGGTCCCACTAACAGGATTCCACCTCATACTATGTGGACCAATAAAAAACCTCCAAATCAGCCCACCTGACACTGGGACCATGGCCAAAGATACATTTGAGAAAAATGAGATCAATGGCTGGCATAAGATCTCAAGCCTCTGACAGATTCCATGAGAACTTACACCCATTTTTGGATGGATTACGGATTTCAGGACCCTCTGACCCATCAAAAAATTAGGAAAAATTAAAGCTCATGACCTAGGAAAAATTAAAACCACTGGGCACTAGGAACTTAGGAAAGATTAACCGGTGACTTAGGAAATATTTAAAGGGGACCCACCGACACATGAAACCTAACTGTGAACACAGTAAAGTTGGTCATTTTAAATGACACATGAAAAATATAAGGTTTTAAGTGACCCGTGAGAAGGTAATGTGAAAATAAAATAGGGCCAGGGCAATTTTAAATTTACGAACCCAACGGCTAGATTTAAAAAAAAAATTTGCCAAGGGTTTTAGCCGGAGACATGAAAAACATTGCAGAGACTAGGGGAAGAGAGCTAGAGCCATGAAATTTTGGGCACGTGTTAATAGTGGCTCTGTCTGGGGATGTATGCCTCTTGTAGGCATAGCAAGGACTTAGAATCATTGGTTTAAAGTAGACCATCCCATTGGAAAAATTGCGAACAATAGGGAACAAGCAAGGCAGAATAGGCAACAGGACCAAAAACTGACAGACGAGGACAAAATAGGGTAGGGGCAAGCAACTTATTTATAGAATTTACAAAATGTTCAAACCTAACTACTGTTCATGAAAAATAGAATACCTCAATTGAATTATTTCTTCAAGAATTGTCCATGAACTAGCAATTCCTGAATATCACCACTTAATTCTTTGATAATGTATGAATCTTGGCCCCATTTCTCATGAATTAGATATGGCCCTAGCTAGATGGGATCAAATTTACCATGTTTCCCCTTATCCTCCAGTCTGGCATTCCAAACTAACACCAAATCACCAGGTTCAAACTTTCTGTCAATAGTCTTCTTATCATATAAATTCTTAACCTGCAACTGCAATTTGGCATTCCTTGCAACTGATTCTCTTCTAGTCTCATCCAACCTAATGAGGTCCTCAATTCTCAACTGCATCTCATCATATATGTCATCATCATATAGCTGAACAAATTTATACATTTCCAATAAGTTATTCTGAGGCATTCTTGCATGAATTCCATATAATAGGTCAAATGGTGCACAACCAATTGCCCTCTTCACAGTTACCCTATCAGCCCATACGGCTAATGGCAGCTTTGAATTCCATGCCCTCTTATTCTTTTCAAGAATTCTCTTTAATATTTTAATCAAACTCTTATTATTAGATTCTACCTGACCATTTCCTTGTGGATGGTAAGGTGAGGAATTAGAAATCTAAATTCCCAAACCTTTGCAAAAGTCCTTATATTCAGAAGACCTAAAGCGCATGGCATTATCACTTACTATTCTCTCAAGGCACCCAAACCTTGTAACAATATTATTCATCATAAAATCAATTACCACCTTACTAGTTGCATTTCTTGTAGGTATAGCTTCTACCCACTTTGTAAAGTAATTAGTGGCAACTAAGATCCATGAGTGTCCTCCACTTGACTTGTTTGGTATCTCCCCTATGAAATCAATTCCCCATTATTGGAAAGGAACCTGAACTTCTACTAGTTTTAATGGCACATTTCCTAAAAATTTAAGCTTACCAGAAAACCTTTGACAAACATCACACCTCCTCACCAACTGTTCTACATCCTTGAAGATTGTGGGCCACCAGAATCCTTCTCTTAAGATCTTATGAGTAGTTGTTTTACCCATATAATGCCCACAACAAACTCCCTCATGCATTTATTTCAACAACTTGTTAGCCTGACCTTCATCTACACACTTCAAAAGTATGCAATCCAAATTCTTTCTATACAATTTACATTTCACAATAACATACTTGATGGCCTGTAATTTCAATGTCCTCTTTTGATTATCATTCATATTATCTAGAGATTTCATGTTTATCAAGTAATAGATGATATCATGGTACTAAATACAATAATCCATGTCACATGTATAATCAACTTCATAATGATTTACCTAATTTGCATCAAGGTTGGATTGAGCCATCAGTTTTGCCAATCCTTTTCCTCTAACCAACTTAGTAATCTAGACCTCAACATTGAATTCTTGGATCCTATTGATCCATCTACATCTTCTTCCAGACACCTCTTACTGTGAGAAAATATCCTTCACAGCCGCACTTGGCACAAAAGAAATCATAGCTGCTCCCATCAAGTAAAACCTAAAAGCCTTGATTGCCTTCACAAGTGCATAAGCCTATTTTTCATTTATGTCATACTTCAATTCTGTAGCCTGCAAAGATTTACTCAAAAATGCAATAGGCTGCTCAAAACCGTCCGTATTCTTTTGTAACAAAACTATAGAAATAGTGTTAGAAATAGGAAATACTGAGAGGGGGGGTGAATCAGTATTTCACAAACTTTTCCTTTTTCTCACTTATGGATAAAACAAATTACTTTAGTGCATACAAAGATTATCAAGCTAATTAATAGACATAGCAGTAAATAGAAAGAACTCATAACACATGATATGTTCTCGAGGAAACCCTGGCCAAGGGAAAACCCCAGTGGGGATGGTACCCACAAAGATCACTAATCAAAAGTATCTTGTTAGGGATATTGGACCCTGTTAAGAGTCTTTTTATAGTGTATAGTAGATCTATCCTGGTTAAAGGACTTTAGGCCTTGTTAGAAGCCTTAACCCTATTAGGAGTTAGATTACAAAACCTGATCACCAGCTGAGCTCACTACCCAAATAGGTAATACAAAATATTTCCAACTATAATATGGTATTTCTTACAACTTTGCATCAATAGGCTTTGCTGCTATCACAATATACAACTTTTTCAAGTTATCCTTTTCTTTCTTTTCACAAAAAGCATCATACTCATTACATTTCAAGTATGCCTAATATATGAGTTATTAGAGCTAATAAATTCATATGGTCAACTTCCAAAATCTTTATCCAAGGGTAAACATCTAGGATGTCATCCCTTCATAATGTTAAGTCATTATTTTGACAAGCAAAATAATCCCTTAACTCTTTCGCTAATACTATCTCCAAAACTGTTCTATCTAAAAAACTATCTTCGGTAAACTTTGAATAAATTCATCTGTACTACTCCAAACTTTATGCATACTGAGATGGGGTATCCTCATACTCTTTAGAAGCTTTAGTTAATTTCACAAACAAAAATATTTCTCCAGTGGACGTCGCCAACTAAATCTTCATCGGGTGCTCTGTCAGGATCACTGTATCCATACTTAGTCAATTTCTTCCTTCAACTTGTCATACTTGCATTCCAGATTCTATGCTCTTAGTAGAGATCATATGTTTCCATAATGACAACATCTATGCATCCAGATTAGCCAAATTTCCAACAAATAGTGTGAAAAGATACAAAGGAAAGGATATGCATTGGGACATTAGAATCAAGTGCCTTAAGCACTGGTGCATCTTTGATAGCCTGCTTGATACTTTTGAAAGCCTCATCAGGCTCACCCTCCCAATTGATTGCAGATCCCTTCTTCAACATCTTAGAAATAGGTCTAGTAACCTCTACAAAATTTATCACAAACCTCCTTAAGAAATTGACCTAACCAAAGAAGGATTGAATTCCTTTAACATTCTTTGGTCTCTAAATTTTATGAATGGCTGCGATCCTCTCAGGGTCAATTCTCACTCCTTGCTTCCCAACTAAGTGGCCAAGCAACTTGCCTTCAATGACACCAAAAGCACATTTCCTTGGGTTCAAATAAATTCCAAATTCCAAGGCCCTCACAAATATTCTTTCTAAATGAGTGCAATGGTCTTCTTCCTCCTTGGAATAGGTAGTTAGATCATCTTGATATGCAACAAGGAAATCATTTATGAAATCTAAAAAGGCAATATCCATTGCCCTCTGAAAAGTAGCACCAGCATTTGTGAGGCCAAAAGGCATTCTCACATAAACATATGTCCCCCAAGGTGTTGTGAAAGTTGTCTTGAATTGCTCTGATTCCTTGACAATGACCTGATTGTAGCTAGAGAAACCATCCATCATAGACATCAATTCTGATCCGGTTACTCTCTACAACATAGCTTCCATATTGGGCAGACAATAATTATCCTTTAATGAGTTGATGCTCAAATTCCTGAAGTCTACACAAAGCCTGATGTCACCATTTTTCTTTCTCACAGGAACAAGGTTTGACACCCAAGAAGAGTGCCTTATAGGCTTGATAATTCCATCATCTCTCATCTTCATTAACTCTTCTTGCATCTTGGGTGCTAAAGTGGGATTAATAGGCGTTTGTTTTTGCCAGAAAGGTTTAGCATCTTCTTTCAATGGAATAATATGCTGAAACATAACTTCTCTATAAACCTTTAGGTCATCATATGACCATGCAAAAACATGCTTAAATTTTCTCAATAATTTGATCAAAGATTTCTTTACCTTTTGAGATATATCTCTACCAATGTATACCTTCTTAGGTGCCTCATGTGTTCCAAGATTTATCTCCTCTAGATCAGCATGGTCTTCTCTTTTGATATTATTTAGAATTCTATCCTAGTTATCAAAGATAGTCTCCAAAACAACAAGCCCCTTGGGCACCTTGTTAGTTCTAAGCTGAATGACCTCATTGCCAAAGACAACTTCTTTTCCTTCTACTGACTCAACCAAGGCTGAACAATCAAATTCCTGACCATGATACTGATCCTCACAACCTGTAAACTTCAAGATATCATTATCATCATCAAAAACTTTCCAATTCTCAATATTATCTAGTATGCTAGGCCTAGCCTAAATTTCAACTTTAGAGATACCAAAAAATGTAATATCATTGGGATTGATTGCAATATTGGCTAACAAGTTAGCCATCTTATTGTTACTCCTATCCTTCCACTCAATATTGAAGGCATCAAAATGTTCAATCCAATCCCAAACTGCATTCCTATATTGTTTCAACCTCTTGTTCTTGGAAGCATATACTGACCTAACTTGGGACACCACCAACTTAGAATCACCAACAACACTTAAACACTTAATACCATGCTTTTGTGCCAACCTCAATCTGAACAACAAAGCCTCATATTCTGCTATATTGTTGGTACAAAAGAAATTCAATGTGAAAGAAAATTTGTAGGTATTTCCATCAGGAGAAATAAGTAAAATACCTACTCCTGCACCATCTTTGCAATTTGCACCATCAAAGTACATTACCCACAAATCACCCTTCACAGAATTAGCACTTACCTCAATAGAGATAGGTGACAAAATAATTTCCTCTTCAAATACAGGGATCTTTTCCCTAAAAGCATTAATATCAATATCCATAAAACATGTAGTTTCATTATCAATATTTCTCTCAATCATGTGGCATACTCTTGGCTCTCATTCAATCTTGACAAACTTATCATCGATCTTGAAAGTGGCATAGGATAGATCACACTGTAAACTTCCACCCATGGCAGCACTCCACCTTCTAGATAGTAGCATCCCATAATGAGGAGGGATATCCACCACCAAAACACTCATTGTTAACTCTTTCTTTGGATATGCTGCCAGCTTATATGGCATTGCATTGATAGTCCCAATAACTGGTACCTCCCTCTAATCCATTGGACAACATCTCGCTTGCACTGTATCAACTTTAAGGCCCAACTTCTCCATGATTTTGAAAGGCATGATAGTATTAGAGGCACCACTATTAATCATACAATTTCTCAACTTCATTCCATTCACAAGAACACTTAAAAAGAATGGATGAATATTTTCCAGGCTAGCATTGACAGAACTATCCAAGTATATTGGAGGAATTTGAGACACAATTCCCTGAGCAGCAACACCTTTCAAAGCCTTATCCTATGATTCATTGCATGCAACATCACTTTTATGAACATTACCTACCCATGCAATAGCTCTGTCTTTATGTTCAAGGATCCTCAACAATTCTGATGGAACCTTAACTATAATTTGGGGTAATACAGATAACATATCAATAGGAGTAGAAGAAGTAATCTCAGTCTGCACTACCTTAATATCCTTTTTCTTATCTAATATATTATATGTATTGGCCACCCTCATTTTTTCAATCTTAGCCATTGTGTTAACTAGCCTCTCAATCTCACTAGAAATCTTTTCAATTCCAACTCCCTTAGGCTCACAATTCTTACCTTTTACATTCTTGAATTTCACCATGTGATCACCTTTTGATTTGTTCTCATTAGGTTCTCCAGAGTTGGTACTCTTTATAAACATTCCTATAGCTTTATCCTTTATATTCCTTGCCACCATGCCTCTACTTTGCACTTGAGAAATCATTTCTATAGTAATCCTATCCATCTCTTGTCTAGAAGGCCTTCTCAAATTTACTGGCTTGGAAGAAGAGTTCATATTACATGTCTTCCTATCAATGTCTTCACTATCAGAAAAAACTTACTGATGAAAAAGGGCCTGATTGTGTCTCTTTACATTTACATCTACCTCTTCATCAAAATAAAAATCATCTTCATATCCTAGATATGAAGAATCCATGTTTCATCCAACATCATCTTGATCTTCTTCTTGATCTATCTCCTCATTGCCACAATCTTGATTTGCAGCCATAGAATGTGCAACCACACAATGCTCTGCAGAATGAGGGGATTGGGATGCAACACATGAAGGTATGTCCTCCATGACATTTATTGAAGCTTTTTGTAGAGGGTTAGGGACACCTCTATCATTGTTTCCTCTTACAGTAGGGACAATAGGCTTTCCATCCTTCCATTGTGTGTTGTAGGGGTAGTTCTGCAATCTATTCTACTTACTGAAATTGTTGTTGAACTAAGGCCTCTCATTAGCAGGAGCACTGATGTTCCTATTTTTAGGTGCCTTCAAATCCTTCAATGCATTAAGCACCTTATCCAATTTATCTTCCTCTTTCCTCCTAGCTCCAAAATTCTTATCATTTTCCTTTTTGTATTTCTTATCCCCAAACAACTTAGGGTCATCTCTCTTTCCACCCAATTTTTCTAATATTTTCATATTGTTCTCAATATTGATAGAAATCCTAAAAGAATCCCTAAGAGTTCTTGGTTCTTTGTCCATCAACAAATATCCCATCTTTCCATCAAATGCATTGAAGTATGTGTTTAGACAGACATTGTCATCTAACCGCATAACTTGGAACAACTTATGCATACCCTTCTGAAATCTCATGTTGAATTCAGCTTTAGACTCATTCTGATTTTTCCTAATGGTATTTAATTCATTCAACATGAAACTAGCATTAGGCCTATCACCATACTACTCTTTAAAACATCTCTCAAAAGAGTCCCAAGTATCAATACATTTATCAGGAAGTCTCTTAAACCAATCTCTAGCATCCTCCATTAGATATTGAACAAATAATTTCATGACCACATCCTCATGCTCTACCTCATAATCATTAAGCATATCAACAAATAACCTAAGATGCTCCTCACAACTAATAGCATTATTACCATAAAACTTAGGTACCTTATCTCTAATATCATTTGGAAAAGCATTTGGGTAGCCAAGAATTCCATCAAAACTAATTTTCCTATAGCCTTCTAATTGCACAGGTCTTCTTTGAAAACTTGAACTAATGTTAACCCTAGGATCAACATTAGCATCTATATTTTTATCTACTTGTGCATTTGGCTGCTACCTAGGATCAGCACCTATCCTAGTAGATGAAGAAGAAATTGTACTAGTAGCATTACTAAGTGGAATAGTAGTAGTCATAGATGGCATACCTAGTTCAGTAGTAGATGGGCCAAGAGCATTAGCTGATGAAGCCTTCAAGAACTGAATCTTTCTTCTTTTTTCTATAGTGGAAGCTTCAATTTCAGCCTTCTCTAATTCTCTTGCAAGGTCCTCATCTTCTTTTCTTCTTCTCTCCATTTCTATGTCCTTATTTAAATTGGGTGGTGGGACCTCGGGTATTGTCAATGATTTACTTGTTTGATGTCCCACCATCTTTTGCTTTCCTTTCTCATCAGCAACAACATCAGGCCTAGTGATCTCATGCCCATCTTTATCTTTAGGCAAAGGAACATAACTTTGCACTTGTCTAACCATAGGGCCCTCCTTATCAAATTCTTGATCTTTCAATAAGCACTCTTGCTCACTCCTCAAGGCATCAAGATCACCAAAGACATCATGCTGCAAAGTTTTGGGAGTAGAAGCAAGCATCTTGTTTCTCTCCTTCATTTCATTAATCTTTCTAAGGAGAGAATGTCTTTCTATCAAAGCGTTCATCTTTTCATCCTCTCTCTCCTTTTGTAACCTCTTATGTATGGCATCTTGCTCTGCCAATTGTAACCTTAATGCAGTTAAATCATCAGCATCTACCATAATGTCATTAGAACCTGATGACACATCCATATCAGAAATATTTTGATATGGGAAGTGGATTTTCCTTGGTCTCATGGGTTCTCTTCTGAAATTGTCCTCATCAAGATCTAAATCAATCTCCAAACCCATCTCTCTATCTTGTTCATCTTGACCTGCAGGCAATGGACCTTTGTCCTAAAATACAGCTTCTAGGGTATCATAAAATCTATCTTCAGAGCGACCGCCATCTGATCTAGGAACTCTATCCTATGAACCATCCTCACTTGAGGAAACATGTGGTGCTCTACCTCTAGTATTTCTTTGTTCTCTCATGGGAGCACTAGTAGACTCACCATTCCTTCTAATCCAACTCTTCTTCTACTGTCTAGGCAATTGCTCCAGAGTGACCTCTGGATTCTTTCTGACAAAGGACCTAGTAATCCTCCTCTTGTCCATGATTTACAATATATAGCACTGGTTCTAACCTTTTTGAGTCACCATTCACCTAGATGGGAAATATTTTTAACTGAATACAACAGGAAAACAAGAGTGCACTTACAACCTTTATATCTATCTGGTCAACAAAAGATTTTGACTTTACAATGTAGTCCCAACCAGAAGTCCTAATAGATATACTACTTCATTGTTGTTCTCCCCAGTAGAGTCACCATTTTTTTGGGGGTTCCCTTTGATATTCACTTGTAGATTTATACTTTGATAGATAACTTTAATATAACTTTGACTCTATCACCACTCCAAAGTCTATAAGGAAGAGGGACAATTAACAAGGATCAAGAGAGATCCTCCTACACTTTGAGCCTTATTGCTCAGATGGGTGTACCCTTGATTCACTTCTTGAAATGAATCACTAAATGATATACAACTATATACTCTTTACTAACTGCTTTAAGATTTTATCATTTGAATGTTTGTGTGTGTGGTTAATGACAATGAAATGCCTCTAGAGGATAGACTAGTGCCTTAACCTAGGGCAAAGAGTCACCCAATTACATACATCAGCTGAAGATCTTAAATCAAACACTGATAGGTTTAGGATAAGTGCTTTGCCTATTACCCCTCTCCCTCAAGCACTTAGAACATCAAATTCTTATTTGGTTGTAAACTCACTGAACTCACCCAAAAGACTTTAATCCTAACTTTGTTAGGAACTCAAAGATGACTTCACAATGCTCTTTGTTCACCATATGCTAAACCACTTTGTGAAATTAACATTTATGAGCTTAGAACCAAGACAAGAAGACATACACAAATACAAGATTGGAACCCAATAGCATTCTCATTAACATATTTAGAATCAATATACAATCAAAGCAATACAAAGATAGGAAATACCCAAAATCCCACTCCTCTATTAGTATAACACTAACAACAATCAACTGGGACCAAAGAAAGTTTGGAACCCCTACTCAGTCAAAATTTTGTAACTTATACTCCCTAGTCATCTTGGAATTCTCAAAGAGAATGCAACAAGCTACAGATGACTTAGCGTTAGGGTTTCAACCACCCAACCAACTGGAAAAAATTATAAAATTATTACAGGGGTGGAAACCCAGGAAACTAGGAGAGAAAATCCTGGAATGATACTCAATCATGAAAAATTCTCTATGAAGGTACTGAGAATCATGAATAATGCTCAAAATGTCAACCCTTCAACACACCTTGAGCACAAAACCCCATAGTACAAACCCTACAGATGATCACTCAACACCCTGGACCACACTGCAACAACAAGCGCCACCAAACCAATTGAAATTAGCTGTTAAAACTATTGGAAATTTGGCTAATGTGGATGTATAGATGTTGTCATTATGGAAACATATGATCTCTATTAAGAGCGTAGAATCTAGAATGCAAGTATGCAAAGTTGAAGGAAGAAATTGTCTAAGTTTGAATACAGTGATCCTGACAGAGCACCCGATGAAGATTTATTTAGCGACATCCACTGGAGCAATATTTTTGTTTGTGTAGTTAACTAAAGATTCTACAGAGTATGAGGATACCCCATCTCAGTGTGCATAAAGTTTGGAGTAGTATGGAAAAATTTATTCAAAGTTTACCGAAGACAGTTTTGCAAACAGAGCAGTTTTGGAGACAGTTTTAGCGAAAGGGTTAAGGGGTTATTTTTGCTTGTCAAAATAATGACTTAACATTATTAAGGGATTAAATCCTAGATTTTTACTCTTGGATAATAATTTTGGATGCTGACCATGTAAATTTATTAGCTTTAATAACTCCTATATTAGGCATACTTGAAATGTAATGAAACATAGAAGTGATATGTAAAAAGAAAGAAAAGATAACTTGCGATAGTTGTATATTGTGATAACAACAAAGGCTATTGATGAAAAGTTGTAAGAAGTACCATATTATAGTCAGAAACATTTTTGTATTACTTGTTTGGGCAGTGAGCTCAGCTGGCGATCAGGTTTTGTAATCTAACTCCTAACAGGGTTAAGGCTTCTAACAAGGCCTAAAGTCCTTTAACCAGGACAGATCTACTATACATTGTAAATTGACTCCTAATAGTGTCCAATATCCCTAATAGGATAATTTTGATTAGTGATCTTTGTGGGTACCATCCCCACCAGGTTTTTCCCTTGGCTAGGGTTTCCTTGAGAACATATGATGTGTTATGAGTTCTTTCTATTTACTGCTATGTTTGTTAATCAGCTTGATAATCTTTGTATGCACTAAAGTAATCTATTATATCCATAAGTGGGCAAAAGAAAAATTTTGTGAAATACTGATTCACCCCCCCCTCTTAGTATTTCCTATTTCTAACAATTGGTATCAGAGCACAGTTACTCGGAGAAGGAACATTCAAGGAAAGCTTAGCAGCTTGAGTAAGATCTCTATGGATATGGATCAACTTCAGAAGAATCTTGAAGAAGCTCTTGAACAGATTGATATGCTTACTGATGAAAGAAACTCCTTAAGAAGAAAATATGGAGATGCAAAGAATGCTATTGACAAATTGAAAGGTAAGATTGAAGATTTGAAATCTGAAAAGAAATCTGATATGCTTGTTGAAGATTATGATGAATTAGAAAAAGAAAATGAGATCCTTAAGCATGAGTTGAAGATAGTAAATCTGAAGCTTAGTATGAAAGATGGAAATTTAAGATCTGATAATGAAAAATTGAAAATTGAGAATGAAGATCTGAGGTTAAGACTTGAAAAGGAAACATCCAAATCTAAAAAAGTAAAAATGCAGTATGTGGAACTTGAGAAGTATAATAAAATTGTGAAAGGTGAATTAACTCAATCCAAACAACAACTTGAAAGGCTATATTCAAAAGGTGATAAGACTAAAAAACAAATTTCTTTTGAAGAACCATTCTTTGATAGGACTAGATTTGGATATAGTATGTTTAGAACAAACCATGAAAGTAAGAAGCCAGATCTGAAGACATCTGAAAGTGTGGAGGAAATAAAGCTAGATAAGAACACATTGGAAGATCCACCTAAAGAAGAACCACCTAGAGAGAAAAAAGAATCAAAGCAAGAAGAATCAAAATAGGAAGAATCATCTAAAGGTATGCAAAGAGAATTCAAAGGTAGATGTTTTGCTTGTAATACTATTGGGCACATGAAGAGAGATTGCACAGGTAAGCAATTTAAATCTTTTAATGGACATTGTTATAATTGTCATAGTTTTGGACGTAAAGCTAATGAATGTAGAAGACCTAAAGTAGTTTTGAAAAATTATGATAGAATGATTGGGAATACTAACAATGCAGATAAGAAATCTATTGAAGAAATGAATCAAAGAAAAGTGGTAGTATGTTTTAGATGCAACAAAGTAGGACACATTGCTAGAAATTGCAGGTCATAGATTAACTAGCAAGGATAGAGATTTGGAAACAATGGAATCATTTGTTAGATATGCAACAAGTTTGGACACTCAACAAGATTTTGTAGAATGAACAATGGAGGTTATCATCATAACCCTAACCCTAGGAACAATGCAAGAAGGAATGAAAATGCAGGAAACATAGAGAAAGGTTGCTATAGCAGTAAAGATGAAGTAGAATTTGACAAAGGCACAAATCAAGGAGGTATAGTCAGCACTAAAAGTAGTCAGGAAGGTAAGGTAACTGATGGTAAGGATGAATCTTTACCTGACCCTTCTTTAAGTACTTAAATTATGTAAGTTTCTGTAGTTTAGGACTTAGGATTAGTGTAGATTAGGAATTTGAATGAGTTAAGTTTTGTGCAGTTAGATGTAGGTTTATTATGTTGTACTAATGCTATGGTTAAGTGCACAAAAGAAAATATTGTGTTTTGCAAGGTCGTAGAAAGTTTTATGATTGCAGGTTTGTAGAATCAGCATTTTGAGGTTTTAGCGGCAAAATGAATGAATGCGATGTCAAATAGAGTTAATGTGAAGTGTTATAAGGTTGAAATCAACGTTATTACAATTAGAAAGTGATTGAAAAGAGATTTAAAAGAAGAAAAGTGAGTTGAGGATGATTTGAAGAAGTTTGGAAGCAGTTTGCAGTGATGATCATACCGAAACCCTAGATTTGCAAAGTTGAGGTATTTCTTGATCTTTAATCAATTGATAAGATGGATATTTCTATGGTTCATAATGTGAAGGATAAGAATAGACCAAAGATTAAGAAAGAACTAGTAGAACCAACTCAAATTGATGATATTTTAGCATTATCATTCGTACCAGACAGAGTATTGCACATTGAGAATGTTAAAGGATATTTAGGTTGTAAGTTTGAAACTTTGGGAGATGCAAATTTTAGTGATGATTACAGGAAGTTGTACAATCAAGACATGTCAATTAAACTAGATTATGGGCACTTAGAGAATAATGAAATTATCAAATATTCCATGAAGTATGAATTCAATGATGAGGAATGTACCAAGATCATTTTAAGTAGAATCGACAATGGGAAATTCTGGATGGAGGATAGAGTTATTGATATAACTACCCACCTAATTCATGAATTTAATAGATTATCAAAAGTTGGAGAGATTCCACTGAATGAAAAGAACATGAGAAATATTGTTTTAGATAACACTCGATCTAGTTATAATGGTAGAGGAATTGTGATAAGAAAGATTAAGCAAGATGATGTTAGGTACCTTTGCAAGATCCTAACAACTAAATTCTATGGTAGTTCAAGGGAAGATGACATGGCTATAGGAATGATTCATGTAGCTTATCTTATGTGTATTGAGAAGAAACTAGTAGACCTATGTGAAATCTTGAAAATTCAATTATTTGAGAACTTAGAAAAGATTAAGAAGGCTAAGTACACTCAGTTTAGGTTTTCATCTCTGATAACCTATATGTTTTTCCATATTTTGAGAAGATTTCCTTACACAGTAGATTGGAGTGACAATGTGAACACAATGGAAAGAATAAACTCAGTATACATGAAGCACCTTTTTGATAAAGTTAATGACAGTGTGAAGCTTGTATTGAAGACTTTTCAGAATATTGTTAAGAACAAATCAAGGATTCCTCAATCCTTAGTTGAAAAGCATAATGATGACATTTGTTTTATGGTTGACACTAATTTCACCTACACTGAAGCAGTTGAGCCTAGAATGGAATTCACAGACCCTCTTGGCTATGAATTATCTGAAGTAGAAACAATAGGATATGTGAATAGATTGTTAAAGTGTGAGTTGGATGGTCATGCAAATAGGTTTGGAACCTATGAAGAGAATTTCAACTCTGCAATAAGTTTGAGAGAAAAGAAGTAATCTAGTAAGAGAGTTGAATCTACTATGATGAAAATATTGAAAGAATCTGGTATGTCAAGTCATGAGTTTGACATAGCTAAGAAGACTGCAGAAGCCCTGAGGCAAAGTGAAAATCTTGTAATTTCACCTGAGACATCAAGTGCAGATCCTGTTGAACCAATTGTAGTTAAGGTAAAAGTTGAAGTACCTAAAAATATGAAGGAGATAAATCTTTTTCTCCTATTCCTAGCAAAAGAGTAAAAGTGAGTGCAATAGGACCCGACAAGAGATAGAAAATGGTTGTACCACCTATAACTAGAAATGTAGCACTCATTAAAGATGATGATGTAGTTTTAGTGAATAAGAAAACTTGGAAACCAAGAATTGAAAGAGTTAATGAAGATATATTGAAGCATGGGGACTTCACTAAGTTGAACAAATTCTATGATCTATATGGATCATTTGATAGATTGAACTTTGAAAATGCAATGGTTACACACATGATTGTGGCAGATAAGAAACTTAGCACCATTCATGATAAGATCCTAGAAGATTTGAATAATAGACTTGTGAATAGAAAATAGAGAGCACAAGAAGAAGACATGAAGATGAGAGAACATGTAATCAGACAGTTCTGTGAAGTTAAGGATGAAGATCATTTGAAGAGATTCCTAAAGTCTCTTGGAACTTTATTGTTAACAAAGAGAATAACAATCCTTATAATGGGATGCAAAAAGGAGGAAGTACAGAAAGAGACAGAGCAAGCAGTAATGCAAGTTCTTGTAGATATAGTTGCAAAAAAGCATGTTGAATTAGACCCTCAACAGAAGCAATCAGAGGAACCACATGCAGAAAAATTTGGTATTGAAGAAGTCCCATCTTCTTCACATATCAATATTGGCAAAGAATCAATGGATATCGAAGGCACCAAAGTGACTTTAGAATTAGATGATGCAGTATTTCATGATCTAGGAAATATTGTTGACAATTTGGCTTTGGGAGAGCAAGAAATGGTCATAGAATCAGAGAAGAATACAGAGGTAGAGGAAGCACCAACTATATCAGAATAAGTTCTAGCAGAGCAGATAGTCAAAGGCAAACAAATTTTGACAGAGGCCACTACCTCTAGTGCACCTTCTAAACTAGTTGAAAACATTAGTGCACCTGACAGTAAGAAGAGGCATATTGGTTCAATGTTTGAAGACCTTGGAAAAGAAGTTGAAGATGATGATCAAATTGAGTTCATTACATCTCTAAACAAAATTATTGGAAAGAATAAGAAGGTGAAAGACCTTGGAGGAAAAGTTAGAGTTTTGACAGAGAAACTTGAGAGTGTGATCAGCACTAAGGTATCTGAATCAGATCCACTTGAGAAAGCTCAATCAGTAATAAATTCTTTTGACTCTGAATTTTCTAATGTGAAGGATATTGCGAAGATAAAAGTTCAGGAAGACTTTGAAGTAGAAATGCAGCAAACTTTGAGTGTAAATATTCATAATGACATTGGTAGTCTAGATGTATGTATAAAGAATTTGAGGAGACATTTTGGGACAGGAAAGAATTTGTACATACAGTGCACCAAATAAAAAATCCTAACAGTTGAAGAGGATAAGAAGATCAGAGAGAAGTTAGATGCTATTTCAGCTGAGACAAACACCTTGACAAGCCTTGATGTCAAGATAAGTTATGTTGAAAAGAGCATAAGGAAATTGAAAGATGAAATCATAATGATAGTAGAGGAGAAGAACAAAAAGATGATTAGGGTTAAAATCTTGAGACAACATGTCTCAATCAAGATATCAATTATTGAATATCAAATTGAGCAATGTCTTTCAGCAAAGACATCATTTCAGAAGTTTAGTTTCAATTCCCTGCAAGCTTGTCAAACAGCAACATATGGATTGAGTACTCTACTCAATGTTGTTGAATCCATCAGGATGATATGGGAGAAAGATTTTGAATCTTGGAAGTTAGAGTTTGGTGATTGTGTTGCAAGCCTACCGGCTTTGCAATAACTGATAATAAGGTATAAAGTTTTTTTAATTTTTGTACACCCTATCTTTGTCATGGTTGTCAAAGGGGGAGAGATAGTAGCAGAAAATTGAATATATGTTGAGGAAGAATACTCATAGGGGGAGCTATTCTATGGAGTATGATATTGTATACATATTGTATAAATTTTTCTTTTGGCCAAAATTTTGTATAAGTTTTTTTGAAGTTTTGTTTGCACACTTAGCCAATTTTCCCATATGTTGCCACCAATGACAAAGGGGGAGATTGTTGGAAATTTGGCTAATGTGGATGCACAGATGTTGTCATTATAGAAACATATGATCTCTATTAAAAGTGCAGAATCTAGAATGCAAGTATGCAAAGTTGAAGGAAGAAATTGTCTAAGTTTGAATACAGTGATCCTGACAGAGCACCCGATGAAGATTTATTTGGCAACATCCACTGGAGCAATATATTTGTTTGCACAATTAACTAAAACTTCTATAGCATATGAGGATAACCCATCTTAGTGCACATAAAGTTTGAACCAGTACAGACAAAGTTATTCAAAGTTTACCGAAGACAATTTTGGAGACAAAGCAGTTTTGGAGACAGTTTAAGTGAAAGAGTTAAGGGATTATTTTTTATAATGATTTTGGATGCTGACCATGTAAATTTATTAGGTTTAATAACTCATATATTAGGCATACTTGAAATGTAATGAAACATAGAAATGATATGTAAAAAGAAAGAAAAGATAACTTGCGATAGTTGTATATTGTGATAGCAGCAAAGGCTATTGATGCAAAGTTGTAAGTAGTACCATATTACAGTCAAAAACATTTTTTTATTACCTATTTGGGTAGTGAGCTCAGCTGGTGATCAGGTTTTGTAATCTAACTCCTAACAAGGTTAAAGCTTCTAACAAGGCCTAAAGTCCTTTAACCAAGACAGATCTACTCTACATTGTAAATTGACTCCTAATAGGGTCCAATATCCCTAACAGGATACTTTTGATTAGTGATCTTTGTGGGTACCATCCCCACTGGGGTTTTCCCTTGGCCAGGGTTTCCTTGAGAACATATGATATGTTATGAGCTCTTTCTATTTACTGCTATGTTTGTTAATCAGCTTGATAATCTTTGTATGCACTAAAGTAATCTGTTATATCCATAAGTAGGAAAAAGAAAAAGTTTGTGAAATACTGATTCACCCCCCCCTCAGTATTTCCTATTTCTAACAAAAACCATAAATTTAGGTACTTCCTGTCATTGGAAACCCTCTGCAAATTCAAATTTGAAATCAAACAGCTACTTTATGGTGCTTTCAGAAAATCGGCGGTCAAAATTTAAATCTCCATCAACTTTAAGTCATGAACATCTAATCTTCATGCTTCGCGGTCTTTAGATCTTAACTCAACTGCCAAAAGACTGAGAAACTTTGACCAGGCCCGCATCAAGAAGATCGATAGCCATCTAAAGTTTACAAAGACTTCCAAGATTTTATCAGATTACACACCCACCATTAGATCAAGAATCTCCTCCCATCTCTGACAACCATCTAACAGGAAATAAAATCAACAGCCATCGCAAAATCTTAAGCCTTTGACAAAACCCATAAGATTATACGTCATTTGTCGATTCACTGATAGGATCAAGACCCACTGACACATCTGGAAACCAAGTCCCACTAACATGATTCCACATCATACTATGTGGACCAATAAAAAACCTCCATATCAGCCCACCTGACACCGGGACCACTGCCAAAGATATGTTTGAGAAAAATGAGATCAATGGCTGGCATAAGATCTCAAGCCTCTGACAGATTCCATGAGAACTTATGTCTATCATTGGATGGATTATGAATGTCAGGACCCTCTGACCCATCATAAAATTAGGTCCCACTGACACATTCTGAGTGTTTACCCATGGGCCAATAAGAAAACAATGACATGACACACCTGGCATGTGGACCCACTTAAAAGGAAAGGCAACGTCACCCAATGAGATCAACAATGGTCTTAAGATCTCATGCATCTGGAACATCACTTGTGAACATACACCCACCATTAGATGGAGATGGTGTCAGAGCCAGGCCCAGGGAAAATAAAGGTTGCTGAAACATAGGAAAAATTAAAACTCATGACCTAGGAAAAATTAAAACCACTGGGCATTGGGAACTTAGGAAAGATTAACCGGTGACTTAGGAAATATTAAAAGGGGACCCACTGACACATGAAACCTAACCGCGAACATGGTAAAGTTGGTCATTTTAAATGACACATGCAAAATATAAGGTTTTAAGTGACCCGCAAAAAGGTAATGTAAAAATAAAATAGGGCCAGGGCAATTTTAAATTTAAGGACCCAATGGCTAGATTTTTTAAAAAATTTGCCAAGGGTTTTAGCCAGAGACATGAAAAACATTGCAAAGACCAAGGGAAGAGAGCTAGAGCCATGGAACTTTTGGCACATGCTAATAGGAAGTACAAGATATATCTGTAGAAGTTGCAAAATTATTGAATGAGTTTCAAGATATTGTATTCGATAATGTGTCTGATGGATTACCACCAATAAGAAAGATCAGTCATCAGATGTGTTACAAGTAGTAGTTTCTGTTGCACCAAAAGATTGACCTGTTAATGCTCGATACAACCACTAGACTTATAGAAGACACAAGAGGCTGTTAAACCATGTCACAAATCCCAAAGGGAGCGCTGACCATTTTTCCAACAATCTCCCCCTCAGCATTACCTAAGGGGATTCAAACCTATGACCAAGCTCTGATACCATTTGTTACAAGTAGTGGTTGTCATTGCACCAAAAGATCGACCTGTTAATGCCCAATACAACCACTAGACTTATAGAAGACACAAGAGGCTATTAAACCATGTCACAAATCTCAAGGGGAGCACTAACCATTTTTCCAACACAGATGGACTTGATTCTAGGAGCAAGTTTTCCAAATAAGGTAGCACATAGAATGACACTAGTAGAAAGATAAGAGTTGAAGACATATTCGAAGTTTAGTTCATCACATCATCCACATATTATATATGGAAATAGTCCTAGAAATGCATCTGAGTTGAGGAAGATAGATAAAGGAGAAATAAGTAGTGCTGAAGCAGAGGATTTTGTAGAACACTTGAAGAACATCCATGCGGAGGTGAGGAAGAATATTACCAAGATGAATGCACAATATAAGGCTAAGGAAGATGTGAAAAGGAGGCATAAGGAATTTTAGGTTGGAGATGAAGTCATGGTTCATTTGTGTAAGGAAAGATTTCTAGTTGGTACATATAACAAGTTGAAAATGAAGAAGTTTGGGCCATGTAAGATACTAAAAAAGCATGATTTAAGAAATGCATATGAGGTAGAATTGCCTACTGAGCTGAATATTTCACCAATATTTAACATTTTAGATTTGACAAAGTATCATGAAGGAGGTGTTGAAGATGAGATCACAGCAACACAGTGGAGTATTCCAGCAACTGGTTCATATACCAAAGAGATTGAGGACATGCTAGATAGTCGTGTTGGTAGAAGCACAAGTAACAGGACATATGAAGAATATTTGATCAAGTGGAAAGGATGACCTGTTGAAGATTCATCATGGCTAACAAAGGAGGAGGTTAACCATCTTGGTTTCCCTCTTCACACCTGATTCATGACAAGGTCACTTCTCAAATTACCCTGGGTGTCTGATGTAGGAGCATCCTAGGTGTAAGAGCAATCTTCCATCACCCAAAAATATTTCTGGTTTTGTTTTCAATAAGGGTTATCTTGTGCAGAGCTGCTATTTTTGGAAAGTTACTATTTTTTGTAAGTTTTCTATTCAGGCTCAAAATGGTCTATTTTCTTCTTTGAAGGTTTATTTTGGTCATATTAGCCTACCAGTAAAGTTTCATAGCCAGATCAAGTCTAGATTTGTCGATGTTGAAGATTTTCGGTATTGGCAGCAGGGTACAGAAACTTTGAACTTAGTTTTGAAGGCTTTAGAGGCCTTGGATGAGGTCAAAACTTTAGATAAATAAAGCTTCCTTAATTTAGGTGTTGTAGAGCTCCTTGTGCCCTTTTTGAATTGGGGTCATAATAGTCAATCAGGTCAATGGGTGATGATTTATGGTCTCTGGAAGTTGGGCCACTTGAAATGACAGAAAATAAATTTCCTTCAAAATTTTTGCTTGGGTTTCAAAAGTTGTTTTGAGCTAACTCTAATGTAATAAATTGTAAAATAAGATAATTCTAAGTTTGGTTGGCCTTATTGGCTAAAATTTTGGAACCTTCCCAGGCAGTGGAAAATTGCCTATATAAGGAAGGTTGTAGTGTTGTCTTGGGCAGTTTGGAGTAGTTCAAAGTAGTTTTGGGTAGATCTGGGTAATGATTCGATGCTTTGTCCTACAAAATATTGCAAAGGGAATGCCCATGTGGCTTTGCATATTGTAATTCTAAAATTTGTAATTCCACATTTGTGGAGATAATAAGAAGCCCATTTTCTATTCTTGCAAATTGTTTTTGTTTCTCTGTTTATGTTATGCGTTTGTAGTATTAAGGGGAGCACCCTTTGTCAAGTGGTATCAAAGTGCCCATCATCAAAATGTTTCTTTAAGTTTGTTATGGCTTCTCTCATATGATTTCAAGATGGTTCTAACAAATCAACTTGATTATATCATTTGGAGGAAAGATATTTATAGGTAGTCATTTGTGATTTCTTAAGTGTGGTTCATGGTTGATTAAGTAGAGAAGAGTAGAGTGTGAAAAGTGTTGAACCTTCATAAGAAGGTCTATGTGACCAAGTAAAGTACTTGTGCTATTCATTGGAACTGATCTAGACAGTAGGTCAAAGCGCAGTTCACCAAGATCTAGATATAGTGTGTATCTATTATTCAGAAGGTTGTAGCCTTCACCCATTTGAGAAGTGAGCTCTTAGACAGTGCATCCTCTCCCATAATAGGGGAAATTGTAAAAGACTCCTAATAGGGTCTAACCCTTGACCAGGTCTACTATACTTAATATATTGTAAAGATACTCCTAACAGGGTAAAGGATCTTCTAACAAGGATCATTATACATGATGCAGGAGCATCCTGGGTGTAAGAGCAATCTTGCATCACCCAAAAATATTTCTATTTTTATATTCAATAAGGGCTATTTTGTGCAGAGCTGCTATTTATGGAAAGTTATTATTTTTGGTAATTTTTGTATGTGCTCAGAATGATCTAATTTCTTTCTTGGAGGTTCATTTTGGTCATATAAGTCTACCAGTAAAGTTTCATTGCCAGATCAAGTGTATATTGGAAGATATTGAAGATTTTTGGTATTGGCAGTAGGGTACAAAAACTTTGAACTTAGTTTTGAAGGCTTTAGAGGCCCCGGATGAGGTCAAAAATTTGGGTGACAAGCGCTTGCACTAGTCAAGCCTGTAGAGCACTTCATGGTGTTTTCAAAATGGGGTTATAATAGCCGATCAGGTCAACTGGTGATGACTTATGGTCTTCGGAAGTTGGGCCACCTAAAATGGCAAAAAATAATTTTCTTCAAAATTTTTGTTCGGGTTTCAAAGGTTATTTTGAGCCAACTATGATGTCATAAACTGTAAAATAAAATAATTCTAAGTTTGGTCGGCCTTATTGGCTAAAATTCTGGAACCTTCCCAGGCGGTGGAAAAATTGCCTATATAAGGAAGGCTGTATTATTGTCTTACGCAGTTCAAAATAGTTCTGGGTAGTAGATCTAGGTAATAGTTCAAGGCTTTGTCCTACAGAATATTGTAAGGGAATGCCCATGTGGCTTTGCATGTTATAATTCTGAAAATTTGTAATTCCACATTTGTGGAGATAATAAGAAGCCAATTTTTTGTTCTTGCATATTGTTGTTGTTTCTCTGTTTCTGTTATGTGTTTGTCGTATTAAGGGGAGCACCCTTCATCAAGTGGTATCAGAGTATGAGTTCTTGAGTGTGTAAATAGATCACTGACTATGAGGCAATTTGCACCAGGACCATAGTTAGGGTTTCAGTGCGCATCATGGAAATGCCTCCACGAAGAGAATGTGGCAGAAGAGCTGGTGTTGTGACACCTAAGGTTAGAGAGTTGCAGAGACAAGTGTGAGCATTGCAAGAAGAGATTCGTAGAGGAATGAATCTTAATGTAAGAGAAGAAAGTGATGATGAAGCGGAAGAAAATTTTGATCAAGAAGGAGAAGGCGAACTTCTGAACCCAGAAGAAGAAAGGCTTTTTCGAGCCCTTTCCAAGATCAGGAAGAGACCTAAGATTGAGGTTCCTACATTTTCAAGGAATCTTAACCCAAAAGAATTGATCGACTGGATCAATGAATGTGAGGAATATTTTGAGTATGAAGATGTTGAGGATCCTGATAGGGTCAAATTTGCGAAGGCCAGACTGAAAGGTCATGCAAAGATCTGGTGGCAAGAGGTTTAGTTGGAGAGAAATAGAAGAGGGAAAGATAAAATTACAAGATGGGATCAGATGGTGGATAAATTAAAGTGATAGTTTATTCCCATTGATTATGAGCTTGACCTACTGAAGAAAATGCAGAGTTTGAAGCAAGCAGGAAGATCTGTTCAGGAGTATACAGAGGAGTTCTATCGACTTCTCATCAGAACAGGCCATGCAGAAGCTGATAAGGAGAAAGTTTCTTGATACCTTAATGGGTTAAGGCCAATCATTTAGGAGGACTGAATCTGGTTTGAATGAACAGTATTGAAGAGGCATACCAGTTTGCCCTAAAAGTAGAGGAAAAGATGAACAAGAAGTTTGAGAGAAGACAAAATGGAAGAGGTTGTGGTGGACGATCTGGTGGATGGTCATATGGTGGCCGAAATGAAGATCCAAAAAAGAAGGATGAGGCCAGTAGCAGTTAGAATTAGCGAGGAAATAATTCCAATCACTTCTAGGATTAGAATAATAGAGATCAGAGAGGAAGATTAAGAGGACAAGGATCTGGAAGAGGTGGCTTCCGTGGAACATGTTTTCACTATGGAGAAGAAGGTCATAGGGCATTTGAATGTCTTCAGCACCAAGGTAGAATAGACAGGAGAAATGAAGGCCAAGCCAGAGTTGCACATGTAGATGAAGATGCTAGATCATTAAATTCTGAAGATGCTGAAAGAGGAGAAATGTTGATTAATAGAAGAGTGCTGTTGAGTGGTGAGAATGAACCTGAGCAAAGAAGGAGCCTGTTTCGCACTAGATGCAAGTGTGAAAGTAAATATTGTGATGTGATTATTGATAGTGGAAGCACTGACAATTTGGTGTCAGAAGAGATGGTGACAAAGTTGAAGCTCAAGAGACAAAAACACCCACATCCATATCGAATTGCCTGGGTGCCGGATGACCACAAGGTCATGGTCAGTGAACAGTGCCTGGTAAAGTTTAAGATCAATGGGTACCAAGATGAGGTACTATGTGATATCATCTCTATGGATGCATGTCATATGTTGTTGGGTAGACCGTGGCAGTTTGACAGATGTGCTGTACATGATGGTCACGTGAATAAATATTCCCTAACAAAGGATGGAGTGTGACATAAGCTAAAACCATTGAAGGAGACTGAAGATGGAGTGTTTTGCTTTAATTCCAAAAGTTGGTAAAGAAGAAGTAGAGGATGTACCTGTAGAGGTTGTAGATCTATTGAATGAGTTTCAGGATATTGTATCTAATAATGTACCTGATGGATTACCACTAGTAAGGAAGATCAGTCATCAGATGGATTTGATTCCAGGAGCCAGTTTGCCAAACAAGGCAGCACACAGAATGACACCAGCAGAAAGTGAAGAGTTGAATAGACAAGTATATGAGTTATTGCAGAAGGGGTTGATTCGAGAGAGTCTGAGTCCCTATGTTGTACCAGTGGTATTAGCACCAAAGAAGAATGGAGAGTGGAGGATGTGTACAGATTTTAGAGCAATAAACAAGATCACAATCAAGTATAGGTTTCCATTGCCACGAATGAATGATATTATGGACTGTTTGAGTGGAGCTATATATTTCTCAAAGATAGATCTGAAGAGTGGATATCATCAGATTCAAATTAGAGAAGGAGATGAATGGAAGACTACCTTCAAGAAAAAGGAAAGACTATATGAGTGGTTAGTCATGCCTTTTGGGCTAACCAATGCACCAAGCACTTTCATGCGGCTCATAAACGAGGTTCTAAAAAAATTTCTGAGTAAGTTTGTCATTGTTTACCTAGATGATATTTTGATCTTTAGTAAGACATTGGATGAGCATATGATGCATATTCGTATGGTATTTGAGAAGTTGAGAGAAGAGAAATTGTTGATTAATTTGAAGAAGTGCAGTTTTGTGAAGAAAGAGTTGGTGTATTTGGGGTTTGTAGTTTCAGGAGAAGGTCTAAAAATGGACCCAAAGAAGGTACAAGCTATCCTTGAATGGCCTACTCTAAGGAGTGCTACTAAGGTAAGATCTTTTCATGGTCTAGCTAGCTTTTACAAAAAATTTATCAAAAATTTTAGCAGTATTTGTGGACCCTTGACTGAAACAATGAGAGGGGATAGAAAAGAGTTTAAGTGGACTAATGGGGTAGAAAAGAGTTTTCAATTATTGAAACAAAAAGTTACAGAAAAAATTGTTTTAGAACTTTCAAATTTTAATAAGGTGTTTCAAGTAGATTGTGATGCTAGTGGTACTGCAATAGGAGCTGTTATGAGCCAAGAAGGTAAACCTGTTGCTTATTTAGTGAGAAGTTAAATGATGCCAAGAGGAAATATTCTATCTATGATCAGGAATTTTATGCTATAGTTCAGGCATTAAAGAAGTGGAGACATTATCTACTTCCTAAGGAGTTTGTTTTGTATACTGATCATCAATCTTTGCAATATTTGAATAGTCAAGGAAAGTTGAATCAGAGGCATTTGAAATGGGTTGAGTTTTTGCAGAGTTATACATTTGTTTTGAAACACAGGAGTGGAAAGTCCAATAGGGTTGCTGATGCTCTTAGTAGAAGGCAACTATTGTTGACAAAAATGCAGATTGAAGTGGTTGGATTCAAGGAACTCAAGAATTTGTATCCAGAGGATCCTGATTTTGGTGAAGCTTGGAAAGCTTGTACGGAACCTGTTACTCTAGACAGGATGAAATGGTTAGATTTCATCATCTAGGATGATATGCTATTTAGAGGGAGTCAATTGTGCATTCTAAGAAGTTCTATGAGGGAGAATCTCATCAAAGAGAAGCATAGTGGAGAATTGGCTAGACATTTTGGTCGTGATAAAACCCTTGGTTTGGTTAGTGAGAATTATTATTGGCCACAGTTGCAGCAAGATGTGAAGAAGTTTGTATAGAGTTGCAGAGTATGTCAGATGGCAAAAGGAGTGAAGTAGAATATAGGGTTGTATCAGCCATTACCTGTACCAAAGAAGCCTTGGGAGGATATCAACATGGACTTTGTTCTTGGTTTACCGAGGACTCAGTGGGGACATGATTCAATTTTTGTGGTGGTTGAAAATTTTTTAAAGATGACACATTTCATTCCCTGCAAGAAGACTAATGATGCTGTTCATGTAGCAAAATTGTTTTTTAGAGAAGTAGTGAGACTTCATGGTTTGCCAAAGACCATAGTTTCAGATCAGGACACTAAATTTGTTGGATATTTCTAGCGTACATTATGGAAGAAGTTGAAGATAGATTTGAAGTTTAGTTCATCACATCATCCACAGACTGATGGATAGACAGAGGTGGTGAATAGGAGTTTGGGAAATTTACTAAGATGTTTGGTTGGAGATAAGCCAACAGGATGGGATTTGATTTTACCATAGGAAGAATTTGCATACAATAATTCTGTCAACAGGAGCACTGGTAAATCACCATTCCAGATTGTATATGGAAGTAGTCCAAGAAATGCATCTGAATTGAGGAAGATAGATAAAGGAGAAATAAGTAGTACTGAAGCTGAAGATTTTGCAGAACACCTAAAGAACATCGATGGGGAGGTGAGGACACATATTACCAAGATGCACGCATAGTATAAGGCTAAGGCAGATTAGAAAAGGAGGTATAAGGAATTTTAGGTTGGTGATGAAGTCATGGTTCATTTGCGGAAGGAGTGGTTTCTAGTTGGTACATATAACAAGCTGAAAATGAAGAAGTTTGGACCATGTAGGATACTGAAGAAACATGATTCAGGAAATGCATATGAGGTAGAGTTGCCTACTAAGCTAAATATTTCACTAGTGTTTAACATTTCAGATCTGGCAGAGTATCATGAAGGAGGTGTTGAAGATGAGATCATAGTAGCACAGTGGAGTATTCTAGCAACTAGTTCAGACACTAAGGAGATTGAAGATATACTGGACAGTCATGTTGGTAGAAGCACAAGAAATAGGACATATGAAGAATATCTGGTCAAGTGGAAAGGATGACCTGTTGAAGATTCATCATGGCTGACAAAGGAGGAGGTTAGCCATCTTGGTTTTCCTCTACACAGCTGAGTCGTGATAGGGTCACTTCTCTAATTACCCTGGGTGTCTGATGCAGGAGCATCCTGGGTGTAAGAGCAATCTTGCATCACCCAAAAATATTTCTATTTTTATATTCAATAAGGGCTATTTTGTGCAGAGCTGCTATTTATGGAAAGTTGCTATTTTTGGTAATTTTTGTATGTGCTCAGAATGATCTAATTTCTTTCTTGGAGGTTCATTTTGGTCATATAAGTATGCTAGTAAAGTTGCATTGCCAGATCAAGTGTATATTGGAAGATATTGAAGATTTTTGATATTGGCAGCAGGGTACAGAAACTTTGAACTCAGTTTTGAAGGCTTTAGAGGCCCCAGATGAGGTCAAAAATTTAGGTGATGGGCGCTTGTGCTAGTCAAGCCTATAGAGCACTTTGTGGCATTTTCGAAATGGGGTTATAATAGCCGATCGGGTCAACTGGTGATGACTTATGGTCTTCAGAAGTTGGGCCACCTGAAATGGTGGAAAATAATTTTCTTCAAAATTTTTGTTCGGGTTTCAAAGGTTATCTTGAGCTGACTATGATGTCATAAAATGTAAAATAAAATAATTCTAAGTTTGGTCGGCCTTATTAGCTAAAATTATGGAACCTTCCCAGGTGGTGGAAAAATTGCCTATATAAGGAAGGCTATATTATTGTCTTAGGTAGTTCAGAATAGTTCTGGGTAGTAGATCTGGGTAATAGTTCGAGGCTTTGTCCTATAGAATATTGTAAGGGAATGCCCATGTGGGTTTGCATGTTGTAATTCTAAAAATTTGTAATGCCACATTTGTGGAGATAATAAGAAGCCAATTTTCTATTCTTACATATTGTTGTTGTTTCTCTGTTTCTATTATGTGTTTGTGGTATTAAGGGGAGCACCCTTCATCAATACACTAGTACAAAATATTAGTGGGTATCAAGTCCCACTGGGGTTTTTACCTATTTGGGTTTCCTGATAACCAAAATATTGGTGTTGTGTTCAAGTGTTCTTTCATTGTGTTTATGCTTTATGTTTAAGTATACTTAATTGGATAAAGAATTGAAACTTGTAGATAACTGATTCACCCCCCCTCTCAGTTATCTCTTGGGACTATTCCTAACATCCTCAGCATACTCACCAAGATCTTCTTTGCTGGTGCTCAAAAGTGCAGACAATTTCTTGTGTGCAGATGCCTTAAATGTAGATTCAACTTTAGGTAAAACTTCTCCTCATTCTGTAGCTTCAAAAGTAGTTAGCTTTTCAATCAACATCTCTTTGGTAAAGTTTGGATTCAGAGGTATAGTTTCTTGAATATATATAGCCTTGAAATTGTAAGCAGGTGTTAGTGATCTAAGGATCTTCACAATAACTTCTTCTTCATCATAAGTGCCTCTAAAATTTCTAATTCCAACTAAAGCTTCTATAACCCTTTGAACATAGGCCCCAATGCTTTCATCCTCATTCATTTGTAGCTTATCCATCTTTGTCTTTCTATTTTCCAACTTTTCTTGTTTGGTATACTTGTATCCTTCATATAGTGCCTATAATCTTTCCCAAATTTGGAATGCCAAATCCAAGTCTTTAACTTTAGTAAACTCTCCTTTAGAGAGTGCACTGATCAGTGCTTCTCTTGCAATCATGTTAAGTGAAAATATCTTCTTTTCATCCTCAGTAGTAGTTGTATGTTCATCTTTAATTTTTATAGCTATTTTGTTCCTTGTAATCAACCAATAGTCTATCCCCAAACAAAATAGGTGAGTTCGCATCTTGTTCTTCCAACTGTCAAAGTTTTCAAGATCAAATTTCAGACTATCCTTCCTATAGAATTTGATCTCCAAGATCACCTCAAGCTATTAATCTTTCTCTCTAAGGACCACTTGCTCTCATACCAATTGTTAGGAATAAAAGTCCACAATACAACTGAGAGGGTGGGTAAATTAGTTGTATAATAGATTATTAAACTTTAAACTTTAAGCAGCACAATATCATATCCAATGAACATAATGAATGCCAACACAATAATATAATATTTTGGTCTCGGGGAAACCCTGTTAAAGGTAAAAACACCGGTGGGAATTAGCACGCACAAATGATGTACTTAGAGTATAGTTATTCTTATTAGAAGATATAGTCTTGTTAGGAGCTTATTGAAACATTATAGTACATAGTCATTGTTAGAGGATAGACCCTATTAGGAGTCAAGAACAAAAGGGAGGGCTCACTATCCAAAGAAGGTTAAGTCCACCTTCAGAACTCATTGTTCACAATACAAGTTTATATGAAGGAATACACAATCTTTTGAACTGTTCGGTAGCAACTGTCTTCTCTTGATCACTTCCAATGAAGTCCACCAATAAACCTCTACTCTATATACAAAAGATACAAGCTTAAAACTTTTACAACCTCTCTATATAATCTTCATCTCATACATATCTTTTCCAAATAAAAGACATTTCATTTATACCTTATTACAATTCTTATAAACAGGTCAGCCCATAAGGCTTTCCTAATTACAAACAATTACATAAATCCTTGCTAAGATACTGTTAGGAATAGTCCCAAGAGATAACTAAGAGGGGGGGTGAATCAGTTATCTACAAGATTCAATTCTTTATCCAATTAAGTATAATTAAACATAAAGCATAAACACAATGAAAGAACACATGAACACAACACCAATATTTTGGTTACAGGGAAATCCAAATACGTAAAAACCCTAGTGGGACTTGATACCCACTAATATTTAGTACTAGTGTATAATGATCCTTGTTAGAAGATCCTTTACACTATTAGGAGTAGCTTTACAATATATTAAGTACAGTAGACTTGGTCAAGGGTTGGACCCTGTTAGGAGTTTTTTACAATTGTCCATGTTAGGGGAGAGGATGCACTGTCCAAGAGATCATTGCTCAAAGAGGCAAAGGCTACAACCTTCTAAATAATAGATACACACTATATCTGGATCTTGGTGAACTACACTTTGACCTCTTGTCTGAATCAATTCCAATGAATAGAAAAAACACTTTACTTGGTCACATTGACCTTCTTCTGATGGTTCAACACTTCACACACTCTACTCTACTCTACTTAATCAACCATGAACCATACTCCAGCAATCACAAATGACTGCCTATAAATATCTTTCTTCCAAATGATATAATCAAGTCAGCCTATTAGAACCACCTTGAAATTATAGTGGAGAAATCATAACAAACTCCAATAAACATTCTATCGGCTCTACTATGCACGCAACTCATTGTGGGACCTATCTAACAAGATAATTACAGACGCACACTACACACCATCGACTCTTCCAAAACAATTGTAACTTTCTCTATAAGCTGAATTAACTCATGCACTCTTAATCAAAAATCAATAACACTTCTCCAAGCTTAACTCCAAGGGTGCATACCCTAAAGATAGGCACAATTGAAGAACCAATAAAATCTCTGTTGGCTCTCCTGAATAAACATAGGAAACTATTGTTGGTGAATGGCAACTACATAACTTCACTTCTACTCATCAACAAACTATGTGTCCATAACTAAAACATCACCAACATGTCTTCAACATATATCCAAGCGTGCAAGGCTCTATGATAACTGTACAAACAACCATACATAGAACACTACTGACACCAACTGCTATATAATTGTCTGTACTAATAGTTAACTTCCATGCCCATGATATCATGATGATATCATGTCCATGCTTCAAATACTAGAATCTTATTGCATAAGACTTCCACACATGCTACTTTCCATATTTTTTCATCAATGACAAACATACAATTAGTACTGGTATGCTAGAAAATCTCCAACAATCTCCCCCTTTGGCAATGATGGAAACATGTGGAATAAAAAACCACCACCAACCGAAATGAACATTTCTTTTATAACATTATCCATTTTCTCTTCAAAACTCCCCCAAATATGAATCCTCCATCTACTGCAATATTTTCTAATATTCTCCATTTCCTCAATTGTACTACTATCATAACTGAATGTCGCTCCCCCTAAGTATATTACTCCTCTTTTTTCTTCTATTTTTCATGACTCTATATATACTCCCCCTTTGACATCAATGGAAAAGGGTACCATTCATTTTAAGCATTGGTACTACTACTAAGGTAGAGTATTCAACCTTGTATCAGTCCCTAAGGACTGATGCCTTTCCTTCTTTCTTCTAAGTAAAATCAAGGAAGGGAATTACTCCCAACTTCTCCCTGAGTTACTCAAAAGTATCCTTAGGTAAGGGATTTGTGAATATATCTACCAACTGATATTTAGTACTCACATAGTCCAACTTGACTTCTTTCTCTACCACTTTCTCTCTTAGGATGTGATACATTATCTCAATATACTTTGTCTTTGCATGCATCAAAAGGTTCTTTGACATATTGATAGTGCTAGTGTTATCACAGTGAATAACAATAGGATAATCAATCTAAATTTCAAAATCCTTTATCATCTACTTGATCCAAACAATTGTAGAACAATTCAAGGCTACTACAACATACTTCACTTCTGCTATTGATTGAGAAATAAAATTTTGTTTCTTGCTTGTCCAAGTGACAAGTCTATCACCAAGAAACATTGCTCCACCTAATATACTCTTTCTGTCATCAACACATCCTGACCAATCTGCATCAGTGTACACATGAAGCTCAACATTTTCTGAGTTAGGCTACCATAGACCATAATCTATAGTGCCTTAAAAGTATTTGAATATTCTTTTTACTGCCATGAGGTGACTTTGTTTAGGTTCTGCTACAAATCTTCCAACTATGCCAACTGCATTGTAAATATCAGGTCTAGTCTGAGTAAGATATATGAGTTTACCAATCATAGACTTATACAATGTTATATCTACTACTGGTGAGTCATCTTATTTTGTAAGCTTGCATCCATTGATCATAGGGGTTTCTACTAGCTTGCAATCATCCATCTTGAATTTCTTCAATATCTCTTTCACATATTTTGACAAATTAATAAAGATTCATTTTTTTGTCTGTTGCACATTTAGTCCCAAAAAGTATTTGATAGGACCAATCATACTCATCTCAAAATCATTTTGCATTTCTTTGGAAAATTCAACATTGAGCTTGTCATTACCTCTGAATATAATGTCATCAACAAATATAGCTACAAGAAGTAAACATTCAGATGTCTCTCTAATGAAAAGATTACAATCTACTACTCCTTTCTTGAATCCAATCTTTGTTAAGTATCCATCTAGTCTCTCATACCATGCTCTAGGGGCTTGTTTAAGTCCATAGAGGGCCTTCTTCAATCTACATACCATATCAGGTCTATCTGATAAGGTGAATCCTTCTGGCTGCTCAATGTATACTTCTTCTTTCAAGTCTCCATTTAGGAATGCTGACTTGACATCCATCTGATAAACTTTGAAGTTTTTGAATATAGCATAGGCTAGAAGTAACTTAATAGCTTCTAACCTACTCATAGGTGTAAATGTGTCTGAATAATCAATGCATTCTCTTTGTGCATATCCCTTACATACTAATCTTCCTTTATTTCTTACTATTGTACCATCTTCATTCATCTTATTTCTGAATATCCACTTTGCTCCAATCACATTATTATCACTAGGTCTTGGGACGAATTCCCAAGTGTCATTCTTAATAATCTAATCAAGTTCTTCTTTCATATCATCATGCCAATCTAAATCATTACAAACATCTTCAACACTTAAAGGTTCAATCTGAGATAGTAAATATACTGCTTCACTACTAGCTGAGTTCTTTGCTTGTGATCTTGTTAAGACTTTGCCGCTCTAATCTTCAATGATGTCAGCATTGGAATGATTTTTTGATGTAAACTTTGGAACTTTAGGTGATGCTGACTCATTATCTTTAGGATTATTTCTTCACTTGTCTTAGGGTCATTGAATAACACATCAATACTATCAAACATTTTATCAATAACTATCTCACTAGTGGAGGGTCTAGGTTCTTCTTCAATCATGGGTGAGTAATCATGATATCTTTCTTGAACCATAAAATTTTCATCAGTCTTTACATGAGCACTTTCTATGATCTTTTTCAATCTTAAATTGAAACATCTATAAGCTTTACTTTTAGTAGACTAACCAAGAAAAATACCTTCATCACTTCTTGCATCAAACTTGCCTACTGCTTCATCCCTCTTGATGCAGCACTTGCTTCCAAAGATTCTGAAGTATTTTACTATGGGAACATTACCAAACCATAGCTCATATGGTGTTTTGTCAGTGCCTGGCCTCAATTGAATTCTATTGATAGTATAGACTATTGTACTAACTGCATCTCTCCAATAGGTGTGTGCAACTTTTCCTTCTATCGTAATGGTATGCACTATGTCAAGAATGATCATATTCCTTCTCTCTACAATTCCATTCTGTTGAGGGGTTCTAGGTCCACTTAATTGTCTCTTTATGCCGTGTTCTTTGTAGTACTCATAGAATCTATCAGAGGTGAATTCTCCTCCTCTATCTAATCTCAAACATTTTATCTTTACTCTAGATTCATTCTCAACCTTAACTTTGAATATTTTGAACTTCTCAAAAGCTTCTGACTTATCTTTCAAGAATGCAACCCACATCATCCTAGTATAATCATCAACAAACAAAATGAAATACCTTTCACCATAGTAAGATCTTATTTGAGTTGGACCACAAAGGTCTGTATGGATCAGATCCAACTTGTTCTTTGCTAAATTCTACTTGCTCCTAAATAAATTTCTCACATGCTTCCCCATCGCACATTCCCTACATATAGTATCAACTAGCTTTACTATGCTAGGTAGATCTCTTACTACCTTTACAGTTCTTATCTTTACTATGTTATCAAAATTGATATGACATAGTCTTTTATGCCACAACCAACTGTCATCAACTTTAGCAATAAAATAACTTTCTTCTGAATTGAGTTGAAAAACATTACCTCTTGTCTTTGAGCCTGATGCAATCATAACACCATCCTTTTTGTTAATGATGCATTTGTCATCTTTGAAATCCAACTGATAGCCTTTTCCAAGTAAATGTCCAACACTGAGAAGGTTATGTTTCAAACCATCAACATAGAGAACATCATCAGCACTATTCTTTCCATCCAAGGTGATGGCTCCTCTACCAACTATGAGTTTAGGAGTGTTATCTCCAAATATAACCATACCACCATTGTATTTTTTTAGATGAACAAACCTACTTTTATCACCTGTCATGTGATGTGAACAGCCACTATCTATAATCTAGTTTGTCCTTATGTCAGCTTGTGAAATCAATGCTAGCTCTTGATTCTCTTTCTTATCTTCATGAACTATCTTATTATTCATTTTTTCTACAATAGCAATGAATCCCATTTTTTCTTCACCTGATTCATCATCTGAAACTCCATCTCTGACATAGTAGCATTCCTTAGAGTACTTAGGCTTGTAATCCTTTTTGAACTTTCTAGCTCTAGTAGGACACTTAGATGCAAAGTGATCGATCTTATTACATGAAAAGAACTTAAATGGTAATTAACCTTCATATTTTCCTTTTCCTTTCTTTTCTCTTTTGGCAATCATAGAAATGAAATCATCTAGTGTTTTATCTTCATCATCATCATCAAAATTACTAGAAGTGTTTTCTGATTTTTTACCATGAACTATTGCTTTGAAGGTTGTCTCACTCTTTCGTTCTGTCTTCAATCTTGAAATCTCAAAAGCTCAGAGTTTGCTGATCAAGGTCTTTGTCTTGAAATTTGATGTAAGATGCATGGAATCATCAAGGATGTTGATCTTGTTTTCATATTCTAGAGTAAGAGTAGTTATTAACTTGTCCATAATGTCTTCCTCTGAAATCTCTCCACCATTGTTTTTGATTCCAGCAACTACTTCATTTATCCTTTGATTGTAAGCTCTGATATTTTCTTTAGGTGGCATCTCTAATGCATTGTATCTTTTCTTCCATGTCTTTCTACGCGCATCCTTTTCTTGTTTGTCTCCTTCAAATATGTCTTCTAGGTGCTTCCATATTTTGTGCATTGTATCTACCTTTTTTATTTTTGAAAACTAACCATGAGATATGGTGCTAATAAGGGCTTCTTTAGCAATATCATTCTAATGAAACAATTCCTTTTACCTATTAGTAGCATCATCCTTTGCAAGGTCTTCTAAGATAGGAATCTTGGTTGCTTTGATAGTCACATCAAAAAATTCAAAAGTAATGCACTGCAAATGGGTCACCATCTTGTTCTTCCAATCAAGATAATTCTCTCCATCAAACTTAGGACTTTCTTTCCTAATGTATGCCATCTGATCAACCTCAAGCTATTAAACTTTCTCTTCAAGGCACTTGGCTCTGATACCAATTGTTAGGAATAGTCCTAAGAGATAACTGAGAGGGGGGGGGTGAATCAATTATCTACAAGATTCAATTATTTATCCAATTAAGTATACTTAAACATAAATCATAAACACAATGAAATAACACATGAACACAACACAAATATTTTGGTTATGGAGAAACCCAAATAAGTAAAAACCCTGGTGAGACTTGATACCCACTAATATTCTGTACTAGTGTATAATGATCCTTGTTAAAAGATCCTTTTGTTGGCAATTTGTCTGAGTTGGTTACATAGATGTTGTCATTATGGAAACATATGATCTACATGAAGATTGCACAGATCAGAGAGCTAGTATGACAGAGTGCAATGTGAAATTGTCTAAGTATGAGATAGTATTTTTACTAGTGAACCTGGACATAGTTTTTGTTTGCGATGTTGATGTGAGTAAGTTCAGTGCTTGTTCACTTGAACATAGACTCTATGATGACTATTGAAGACCCATCTCAGAGCGCAAGTCAGTATGGCTTGTACGGAAGAAGTTATGATAGTTTTACTAAAGACAGTGTCAAGCCGACAGGACAGAATATGAAGATAGAATTGGTAAAGAGTTGAGGAATTATTTTGTTTATCAAAATAATGATTTAAAAATATAAAGGGATGGCATTCTAGATGTTAACCCTTGGATAAATTTATTTGTATAAATGTAACTGTAAATTGTAAGAAAAGTAGAGTAGTAATGAGAATGTAATGATGAAGTGATATGATGTGAAATATATGATGCAAATGTAATACCAATAGTGAAAGAGCAGGGACAAGATATTGATGCAAGTAGTAAAAGGTTATGTACCTTAACCTTCTTTTGTAATCAGTGTATATTGTACATTACTTGTTTGGGTAGTGGGCTCATCTGGTAATCACATTTTATACTGCCAACTCCTAACAAGGTTGAGGCTTCTAACAAGGCCTATAGTCCCTTAATCAGGACTAATATACAATATGCTTGTAATAGACTCCTAAAAGGGTCAAAATCCTTAACAAGATACTTTTGATTAGTGGATCTTTGTGGGTGCCATCCACACCAAGGTTTTCCATTGGCTAGGGTTTACTCAAGAACAAATAATGTGCTATGAGTTCTTTAGTTTTATTGCTATGCATGTTGTTTAGCTTCTTATGTTATGCATGTGTAAAGATAATCTATTATATCTAGAATTGGGAAAAAGTAAAAGTTTCTAGAATACTGATTCACCCCCCCCCCCTCTCAATATTCCCTATTTCTAACAATTGGTATCAGAGCTTAGTTACTTAGAAAATAACCATTCAAGGAAAGCCTAGCAGCTTGAATAAGATCTCTATGGATATGGATCAACTACAGAAGAATCTTGAAGAAGCTCTTCAATAGATTGACTTGCTTACTATTGAAAAAGACACTTTGAAAAGAAAATATGATGATGCAAAGAACCTCATTGAGAAACTGAAAAACATGTTGCAATATCTGAGATCTGAAAAGGAATCCAAAGTTTTTATTGAAGACTGTGATGACAATTTAGAAAAAGAAAATAAGATCCTTAAGCATGAATTGAAGATAGCAAATCTGAAGCTTAATTTGAAAGATGGAAATGGCAAGAATGAAGCAAATCTAAAATTTGAGAATGAAAGTCTAAAGAGTGAAAATGAAGGACTAAAATCTAAACTTGGTAAAGTAACATCTGAACTTGAGAAAGTCAATTTGCAGTATGCTAAACTTGAAAAGTACAATAAGATTGTGAAAGGTGAATTGACTCAATCCAAACAACAACTTGAAAGGCTATATTCAACTAGTGAGAAGATTGATGAACAAATATCTTATCAAAAACCATTCTATGATAAGACTAGTCTTGGATTCAACACTTTTAAAGAAAATGATGAAAGCAAGGAACCATATCTGAAAATATCTGAAAGCATAGATGAGAAGAAGTTTGATGAGATTACCAAGTTTGAAGATACACCTAAAGAAGAAGAATCACCTAAGCAAGAGGAATCACCCAAAGGTATGCAAAGAGAATTCAAAGGTAGAGGTTTTGCTTGTAATAATATTGGTCATATGAAGAGAGATTGCATAGGTAAGCAAATTAAACCTCTTAATGGTTATTGTTATAACTATCATGGTTTTGGACATAGAGCTATTGAATGTAGGAAACCTAAATTTATTGAGAATAATGATGGTAGTAGAATGTTTACGAATACTAACATTGCAGATAAGAAATCTACAAAAGATATGAACAGAAGAAATGGAGTAATATGTTATAGATGCAACAAGGTTAGACACATTGCTAGAAACTGTAGATCATAAATCAATAAGCCTGGACCAAGATATGGAAATAATAGAATTATTTGTCAGATATGCAACAAGATTGGACATACAACAAGGTTTTGCAGAATGAACAATAGATCTTTTCATCCTAATCCTAATCCCAGAAATCATGCAAAAAGAAATGAAGATGCAAGTAATAGTTAGAAAGGATGCTATAGTAATTCAGATGAAGTGAATTTTATCAAAAGCATAGATCAGAAGACATATTCAACATTAAAGGTAATCAGGAAGGTGAAGCATTAAAAGGTAAGATTGAGTCTTTACCTAACCCATCTCTAAGTACTTAATTTATGAGTATTGTAGTAGAATAGGAACTTAGATTAGTGTAGAAGTAGATATATGATGAACTAAGATTTGCACAATTAATGCAAGGTAGTATATGATGTTTTAATGCTATGATTAAGAGTGCAAAGAAAAATATTATATTTTGCAAGATCGCAAGAAGTTTTAAGTTTTGTAGGTTAGCAGAAACAACTTTTCTGAAAGAAGTAGCAAAAGAATTGAATGCGATGTCAGATCTAAGTGAGATTGAATTAATAAAAGGTCATTATTGATATTATTTGATCATCAAAGTGAATTCAAGTGTTGAGGAGATCAAAGAGTAGTGATTGGAAGCATTTTGCAAGGATTTGGAGAAGACTTTTGTGCCAAATCTATGCAAGCCTTAAAATCATGAAATCAAGGTATTTTACTTTACAGGTCTATAAATCAATGAAGGAATTAGAAGAAATCATGGATGTTTCTTTAATACACAATGTTAGAGATAAGAATAGACCTAAGTTGAAAAGGGAACTGGTAGAACCCTTGGAAGATGATCCTAGATTAGCTTTATCATCCGTACCAGATGAAGTTTTACATCTAGAGAATGTTAGAAGTTATCTTGGATGCAAACTAGAGACTGTCAGTGATAGTGATTTCACCAAGGAATACCAGAAGATCTACAATCAGGACATGACATTGAAAGAAGGATTTGAACATTTGAAAGATAATGAAATCATTAAGTATGCATTATAGTATGAATTTGACAATGAAGAATGTACTAAGATAATCTTAAGCAGAATTCATAATGGGAATTTTTTTTAGAAGATAGAGTGATAGATATCATAGCTAATTTGATTCATGAAGTCATTAGACTATCTAAAACTAGAACCATTCCTCTAAATGAGAAGAACATGAGGAAAATAGTCATTGATAACACAAATTCATCCTATAATGGTAGAGGAATTATGATTAGTAAGATTTGACAAGATGATGTCAGATATTTATGCAAGATCCTAACCACTAAGTTTTGTTCAAATCCAAGAGAGGATGACATGGAAGCTAGAATGATACATGTATCTTATCTAATGTGTGTTGACAAGGTACAAGTTGATATGTGTGAAATTATGAGAATTCAACTGTTTGAGAATTTGGAGAAGATTAAGAAAACTAAGTATACACAGTTTAGGTTCTCATCCTTAATCGCCTATATGTTTTTTCATCTATTGAGAAGATTTCCTTACACCATTGGAAATGACTAGAATGATGGCCAAACTACAATGGAAAGGATTAACCTAGTGTATAGAAGGCAAGTTATTGATAAAGTAAATGAGAGTGCAGTATTGGTAATCAAGACATTTCAGGATATAGTATCTAGCAAATCAAGGATCCCATAGTCTCTTGTGGAGAAGTATAAAAATGACATATGTTTCATGGTTGATACTTACTTTACCTACATTGAAGTAGTAGAACCTAGAACAAAGTTCATAGACCCTCCTAGCTATGAGATATTTGTGGTAGAGATATAAGAGTATGTTAGCAGGTTACTTAAGTGTAAGTTGGACACTCATTGCAATAGGTTTGGAACCTTTGAGGAGAACTTCAACTCCGCAAAGACCTTACTTGAAGAGAAACAGTCAAAGAAAAGAGTTGAGAGTACTATAAAGAAAATTCTAAAAGATACAGGGATGACTGAGCATGAGTTCTTAGTAGAAAAGAAAACAACAGCAACAATCAAAGATATTGGACAAAAAGAAGTTTTGTCCATTCCACCTTTATCATCAATTGTAGCACAGCAAGAAGTAACACAAGTGAAAGTGAAAGTGGAAGAAATTGAGAAGGATCAAGAAGAAAAGATATCCACTAGATCCACTTCCTCCACACCTAGAAAAAGAGTAAAAGAGAGTGCCAATGGATCGAGTAAGAGACATAAAACATTAGTGCAACCAATTCCAAGGAAAATTGTAGAAATTAAAGATGATGGCACTTCTATTAAGAAGAAAACTTGGAAACCTAAAGTTGAGAAGCTTAATGAGTAGATCATTGAGGATGGAGACTTTACAAGAATGAATAAGTATTATGAACTTTATGATTATGTAGAGAGACTAACTCTTGAAAATGCAATAGTAAATCATATGATTTTGTCTAATAAGAAGTTTGATACAATTCAACGTAAGATACCTGATGATTTGTATAATAAACTTGTGAATAGGAAGAAGAGAGCATCAGAGGAAGACACAACTATTAGAGAAAATCTTGTAAGGAAGCTTTGTGTAGTAAGAGATGAAGCACATTTTAATTAGATCATGAAATCCTTAAGCACCCATCTAAGAACCAAGAAGAGAACCATTTAGATTATGGGAGTCAGATATGAAGAAGTTAATTCTAAAATAGAGCAAGCAATAATCAAGGTTATGTCAGAAAATGTTGGAGAACCATCAGCTGTAGCAAAGCAAGTAGGTGTAACAGAACAAGAGGACATTCCCTCTCCATCAGCCATTAACATTGAAGATGAAGTCATGAATATAGAAGGAACAAAGATCATCTTGGATACTGATGATAATGTATTCAAGGATTTGGAAAACATTGTTGACAATTTGGCTTTTCAAGAGCAGGAAACTACAAAAGAGAAGAGAAAATAGAGACTACAGTTGTAGAACCATTAGTGACAGAAAAAACAAGTACCCATACCCACTAAAGAAGATATCAATCTTACTCCTAAGATTGGAAAGAAGAATCAGATTGGATCTATGATTGAGCATTTGGAAAGGAAGTAGATGATGATGATCAGTTGGAATTGATCACATCCTTGAACAAGATCATTGGCAAGAACAAGAAAGTGAAAAGTATTGAAGGATGCCTAAAGGATCTTACTGAGAAGTTACAAAGCATTGTAACTAAACAAATTGTAGAAGATGACCCTTTGGAGAAAGAAAAGAAAATAATGAACACTTTTGACAATGAATTCACAAATCTATTTGATATAGAAAAAGTGAAAGCTCAAGCAGCCTATGAGGCTAAAATGCTTTTGAACATCAGCCAGAATATCAGGAATGATATCAAAAATCTTGATATTTGTATAAAGGACTTGAGGAAGAATTTGGAAATAGGAAAATCTTTGTACATCTAGTGTACAAAATTAGAGAACTTAACAACAGAAGAAGATCAGAAGATGAAGATGAAGTAGAAATTCAAATCAAAATAACTTTCTTTCTAGCCCCAATGTGAATGTATTTGATGTTGAGAAGAAAATTCATAAGTTATATGATGAAATCAGAGTTTTGTAAGATGAAAGAGACAGGAAAATGAAAAGCTTCACTCTTTTAAGAGAGCACACTTCTATGAAGTTAAGCATTATTAAAGAGCAATTGGAAGAAGGTCTTTCGGCTAAGACATCTTTTCAAAAGTTTAACTTTGAGAACCTCCAAACATGTGAAATAGCATCTTATGGACTGAGCACACTACTCAATGTGGTAGATTCCATTAAGAAATCAAGGGAGAAGGAGTTAGAAGCTATGAAGATTGATTTTGCAAATTGTGTTGAAAGCATTTCAGCTTTGCAATAATTGAATTAAGGTATAATCTTTTTGAGAATATAGTTTTGTAACCCTCCTTACCTTTATTTTGTCTTTGTTGTCAAATGGGGAGAGATATATAGCAGAAAATTGATAGTATATGATAAGGATTGATACTCTTAGGGGGAGTACTATATTAGAGATAATATTTTTTGAGGAGTTATAAGGATAGTATACATTTTATACTATGGCCACAATTTTGAGATTTTGAAGTTTGTAGACTTAGCCAAGTTTCTCATATGTTGCCACCAATGACAAAGGGGGAGATTGTTGGAAATTTGGTTTATTTGGTTACATAGATGTTGTCATTATGGAAACATATGATCTACATGAAGATCGCATAGGTCAGAGAGCTAGTATGACATAGTGCAATGTGAAATTATCTAAGTATGAGATAGTATTTTTACTAGTGAACTTGGACACAATTTTTGTTTGTGATGTTGATTGGAGTAAGGTCAATGCTTGGGCACTTGAAAATAGACTCTATCAAGACTATTGAAGATGCATCTTAGAGCACAAGTCAGTATGGCATGTATGAAAGAAGTTATGATAGTTTTACTAAAGATAGTGTCAAGCTGACAAGACAGAATATGAAGACAGCAATTGGTAAAGAGTTAAGGGATTATTTTGTTTATCAAAATAATCACTTAAAAATATAAAGGGATGACATCCTAGATTTTAACCCTTGGATAAAGTTATTTGTATAAATGTAATTGTAAATTGTAAGAAAAGTAGAGTAGTAATGAGAATGTAATGATGAAGTGATATGATGAGAAATATATGATGCATATGTAATAGCGATAGTGAAAGAGCAGCAAAGAGATATTGATGCAAGAAGTATAAGGTTATGTACCTTAAACTTATTTTTTAATTAGTGTATATTGTACATTACTTGTTTGGCTAGTGGGCTCATCTAGTAATCACATTTTGTACTGCCAACTCCTAACAGGGTTGAGGCTTCTAACAAGGCCTATAGTCCCTTAATCAAGATTGATACACTATATGCTTGTAATAGACTCCTAACAGGGTCAACATCCTTAACAGGATACTTTTGATTAGTGGATCTTTGTGGGTACCATCCCCACCAGGGTTTCCCTTGGCTAGGGTTTCCTCGAGAACAAATAATGTGTTATGAGTTCTTTAGTTTTATTGCTATGCATGTTGTTTAGCTTCTTATGTTATGCATGTGTAAAGATAATCTGTTATATCCATAATTGGGCAAAAGTAAAAGTTTGTAGAATACTGATTCACCCCCCCCCCCCCTCTCAGTATTCCCTATTTCTAACACCTTTACCCTGTTAGGAGTAGCTTTACAATATATTAAGTACAATAGACCTGGTCAAGGGTTGGACCCTATTAGGAGTCTTTTATAATTGTCCCAGTTAGGAGAGAGGACACACTGTCTGAGAGCTCACTGCTCAAAGTGGTGAAGGCTACAACCTTCTGAATAATAGATACACACTATATCTGCATCTTGGTGAAGTGTGCTTTGACTTGCTATCTGGATCAATTCCAATGAATAGAAAAAACACCTTACTTGGTCACATAGACCTTATTTTGATGGTTCAACACATTGCACACTTAGCTCTACTCTACTTAATCAACCATGAATCACACTCCATCAATCACAAATGACTACCTATAAATATCTTTCCTCCAAATGATATAATCAAGTTGGCCTATTAGAACCACCTTGAAATCATATTGGAGAAATCATAACAAACTCCCATAAACATTTTGTCAGCTCTACTATGCATGCAACTCATTATCAGACCTATCTAACAAGATAATTGTAGACGCCGCTACACACTGTCGGCTCTACCAAAGTAGCTAGAACTTTCTCTATAAGCTAAATTAACTCATGCACTCTTAATAGAACATCAATAACACTTCTTCAAGCTTAAATCAAAGGGTGCATACCCTAAAGATAGGCATAACTCAAGAACCAATAAAATATCTGTTGGCTCTCTTGAAAAAACACATGAAACTATTATTGGTGAATGACAACTACATAACTTTACTTCTACTCA